>CAKJTW010000007.1:15475000-16725000 GCA_917880005.1 Nanger dama
GACTTGTTTGGTCTCCTTGCAGTACAAAGGACTCTCAAGAGTCTTCTCCAACACCACAATTAGAAAGTATCAGTCCATCAGTGTTCAGTGCAAACTCCAAGATATAGTGAAGAACAGAGGACTCTGGCATGCTGCAGTCCACCAAAAGTTGGATGTGACTTAGGGACTGAGCAACAACAATATATTAAACCAGTAAATGTGACAACGTGTTAGAAAGTAGCGAGTACTACAGGGAAAAATAATAAGACCTAAAAATAGGGCAGGGTAAGATAACACCACAGTTCAAAAGCACCAATTCTTTAGCGCTCAGCTTTCTTTATAGTCCAACTCTCACATCCGTACATGACCACTGGAAAAACCATAGCCTTGACTAGACGGACCTTTGTTGGCAAAGTAATGTGTCTGCTTTTTAATATACTGTCTTGGTTCATAGCTTTTCTCCCAAGAACAAGCGTCTTTTAATTCCATGGCTGCAGCCACCATCTGCAATGATTTTGGAGCCCAAGAAAATAAAGTCTGTCACTATTTCCGCTGTTTCTCAATCTATTTGCCATGAAGTATTGGGACCAGATGCCATGATCTTAGTTTTCTGAACGTTGAGTTTTAAGCCAGCTTTTTCTTTCAGATATTTACTTTTCACTTGCTTCATCAAGTTAAATTCATGACTTGACTTTAAATCTAAGTGAAATTGCATTTTAAAGACATCTACACAGTTGCCTGTCTTAGTAACTTAAAAACATATGCAAAGATTTATCTTGTTTTACTCTGGAAAGAGTAAAACTTTTATATGTCATCATGAAGTGTGTAAAACTTTGAGATGTCAGATATTAACCAAAATATAATTATATGGCTGAGAGTTGAATTTTTCAAGTATTTCAAAATGGAAAAAAATGGATTCCATAGCAAAATCAACTCAGTAATAGCTGTATAATAGTATTTGTCTGCATTACTGCAAATTCAGTCACTTTCATGAACAAATCTTTTCAGTACATAAAGTTGCTTGAGTCATAGTTAGGCAACTAACAGCTGACAATGAAAAATCATACAGCAAAGATTCCAACATACGTTTGGATTATCTTGGTGCTTAGCTTTCTTTATTGTCCAACTTACATCCATACATGACTACTGGCAAAACCATAGCTTTGACCTCACGGACTTTTGTTGGCAAAGTAATGTCTCTGCTTTTTAATATGCTTTCTAGTTTGGTCATAGCTTTTCTTCCAAGGAGCAAGCATCTTTTAATTTCATGGCTGCAGTCACCATCTGCAGTGATTCGGGAGCCCAGAAAATAAAATCTGTCACTATTTATTTTCTTTTCTGAAATCTGTCACCATTTATTATCACTGTGAACTACTGTTAGAGGTGATCAAAGCAAAACATTTAGGCAGTTTCAGAATTGACTGAAAACTTGAACGGAAATAGAAGAAATCGATATTTTGCAGAAATTACTATCAAACAGTCTACAAAGAGCTAATCCATATCCCTCAGAATCATGCAGAAAGAGTCTGCTGAAAAGGTTAATGAATGTCTTATATGCAGACTGGGACTGAGGAATAATATTTAAATTTACACTTTTGATCCTGGATCTCTAGTTTCCTTATGTGTAGATTAGCAATGAAGCCAGGGAAGTTAACTTGACAAACTGTGTACTGCTTATATTGGCATGTGTTGTGTTGTATGCCGTGTTATGTGGCTTCAGCTGTGTCCGACTCTGTGATCCTATGTATTGTAGCCTACCAGGGTCCTCTGTCCATGGTATTCTCCAGGCAAAATACTGGAGTAGGTTGCCATGCCCTCCTCCAGGGGATCTTTCTGACCCAGGGATTGAACTTGAATCTCTTGCGGCTCCTGCATTGGTGGGCTGGTTCTTTACTACTGGAGCTACATGAGAAGCCCGTAAGTGGCAGGATTAGAATCCAGATCTCTGGCTGGCCTCTGTTTTACCAAATAGATTGTTAAATTTAAAAATCCAACATTAAAAACCCCTTGGGAACCACTACTTCAAAAAGACGAGCACTACTGCTGCCTTAATTCCCTGAACACCTGGAAGAGAACACACACTTTTGAGCCCTTGTGAGACAAAAGTGGCAAGTGTGAAGCTGATATGAGTATATCAGCATGGTCACTACTGATCCAGCCGTGAATACAGATCACAGTGGAGGTGGGGGCAGGGACATTACAGCGTGTATGTATATTCATTGGCCTGTGTGCTTCTTGGCATAGACTCTTCAAACATACACATCGATTATTTAGCAAGGCCAGATGGCAGACTTAACGGCCTCCAGTAATTGTGCCTTGTAGTGCCCCCAAAGGGTGCATGCCATTTATAAACCATGCTGGAATTCTCTGTTGTTGGGTTGATGGAAGTGGATATAACCAAAGGCAAATGTTTTATGTCAGGAGGAACGGGGTCAGGCTTACAGTTGGAGCAGTAAACCTTGGCTACCTTCTGCCAGGCACAGCAGTTTTTCTGCTGTTCATCACCCTCAGAGCAGTGAGGGGTAGAAAGTGTGCCTGCGTTCTCTGAGGGCCATTGAATCATGGTGGTGGGCAATGTATTTATTTCATTCAGACCTGAACTCAAGAATTCTTTAATCCTTTTTAGTAAGAATTGGCTAAAGTTTATTTAAACTGTGAAATGGATAAGATTAAAAAGTTTAGTAAGTCTCTAAAGTGAATAAGGTGATTCTTTTAACTTCTCAATGTGAGGTGATGGATATGTTCCTTAGTTTGATTGTGGTAATTATTTTAAGATGAATATGTATATACATCAAAGCATCAAGTTGTGTTTCTTAATATATACAACTTTATTTATCAATTATATCTCAGTAAAGCCGAGGAAAAAAGAATACCTTTTATACTCAAATATTATATGAATTGTAGTTCAGATCTACTGAAATTTTCCATTGGCTATTCTTGAGTGCTCAGTAACTTGTATTACTAAATGCCTTTCCAGTATCTTGAAATGAAATTTTTTTATTAATTCAGTCAAAACCAGTAAAAATTGACTAATAGTCAGAACTGAGTTTCACCATATCCATGGGGTCGCTAAGAGTAGGACAAGACTGAGCAACTTCACTTTCACTTTTCACTTCCATGCATTGGAGAAGGAAATGGCAACCCACTCCAGTGTTCTTGCCTGGAGAATCCCAGGGACGGGGGAGCCTGATGGGCTGCCATCTATGGGGTCACACAGAGTCAGCCACTACTGAAGTGACTTAGCAGCAGCAGCATATCCATTTAGACTGATAAGTGAAAAGTAATGAATGATGTATTTTATTTGAATGTGCCCAGTGATAAAACTTCTGCTAGCTAAAGACATCTGTTTTCCCCATGGCTATTTTGTAGTTTACATTTCAGTTTAGCAGTTCCAACTGCTTTTCCTGAGATTCTGCATGTTGTAATTTACAAACAAAGAGAGCTGAATTAGGATGCTCTGGTAAAATTATATAGGATCCCCCAGTCTTTCTTCAAGGTCTTACAAACTACCCTATAGGAGAAAGAACTGATATCCTCCTGGGGTGTTGGCTGGCAAAATGTGTCCCTAAGTGATCCTGACAACAGACAAGATTAAGGGAATGATGAAGAGAGAACTCACTGGGGCCACAGTAAAATTCCTTGCTACTGTCTCTAGGTGGGTCTGACTCCTTTTTAATTTCCTGAAGAATGGTGTTTTGGACTGATGCTGTTTATGCTAAGATGATTGAACATAGATTTAAACAACCTTCTTTTCAGTTCTCAGGGCTATATACATTCCCTCTTTGACAGCTTTATCTAGTCCAAAGTCAAAATATCAAGATTTATGCCCGAGAAGAATTTGACATTGAGTGTTCTTTTGGATGCCTACAGAAATACACTATCTACTCAAGCTGCTATATAATCTGCTAGACTTCCCCATAGTTTGAAGGAAAAAACCTAGGATTGGATCTATATAATCACTTGGGAGAGAGCAAAGCTGTTGTAAACACACATAAATTACAATTTTATTTTCGCTCTTGTGAAATATTATTTCATGTAACCTATTAATCCAACCTTATTTTCACATTTGAAGATTCAGTTGTTTAATGTAACCATCAATACAGATTTTCATAATCTTATTTGTAAGCATTGGAATTCATTAATATTAATTCATGCATATTATACTGTGTCCCCTATGGGCATAAATGGAATATCATACCAGATGCATGGGAATTGAGTGGCAATATAAGAGAGTTTCACATCCTGTTCATAAATAGCCTTTAATATAGATATTATTAGTCCAAATATAGAAGAGAAAGACCAAAACACATTTACAGAAAAAAACATAAGCTCAGTGGAATGGCATTCCCCGCTTCTCCTCTGAGACCTGAGTCAACAGTTTTGCCTTCTCTTTCCCATATTGTCAGCCTTTTCCTCTTTACCATCCCCTCCTCCTCATTGTTTAAACAGGCCAAAGCCACTGCTGCTCTAAGCAGGAATTCTCTGTCTAAATGCGAGTACTTCTCTGACCATCATTCTTTCTCACACTCTAGCTTCTTGAAAGAGTAGTGTGTATTCTCAGGTTTTCCTACTAACCATGCCACCTGACCTCTCCTGCCAACTCTCTTTGGTAACAGTCATCCTCTAGGTCATCAATAACCCAGTAGGTGCCAACCAATCCAGAGGACTCTGATCTTCACCCTACCTGACTTCCTTGCTCCTCAGTTTCCTTAATGAGTTCTCAAACTTACCATGGATATATTCTGTGGTCTGTCTAGTGACTTCTTTTAGACATTTTCTATATTGTCCCTGGTAATATCACTCACACCTGTGATTTTCATCTCCTGAGCTCTGTGCATTTGCTTGGTGCTTACTCAAAGAGTCTGTAACACAAAGCGGTTGAGAGAACAGAGTTTGGTACTATGTACCCCTTGGTTCCAATTTCTAATTTGGTACTTTCTATCTGTGTAATCTTTCAAAGCCTTGAGTCCCTAACTGTAAAATAGAGAAAATAATAGCACTACATTTTTGGTCATTCCATACTGTTCCCAAGATCCTGGCACAATATTCTATGTCCAGAAGAAACATAGTGAGTTGTGAGAATTAAATGCAGGAAAGATGTGCATAGCACACTGGCTAGCATGTAAATACTCTACAAATGTTAGCTATTGTTAGTGTTCACCGTTCAGAAAACTAAGATCATGGCATCTGGTCCCATCACTTCATGGCAAATAGATGGGGAAACAGTGGAAACAGTGACTGACTTTATTTTTCTGGGCTCCAAAATCCCTGCAGATGGTGATTGGAGTCATTAAATTAAAAGACGCTTACTCCTTGGAAGGAAAGTTATGACCAACCTAGACAGCATATTTAAAAGCAGAGACATTACTTTGTCAACAAAGGTCTGTCTAGTCAAGGCTATGGTTTTTCCAGTAGTCATGTGTGGATGTGAGAGTTGGACTATAAAGAAAGTTGAGCACCAAAGAATTGATGCTTTTGAACTGTGGTGTTGGAGAAGACTCTTGAGAGTCCCTTGGACTGCAAGGAGATCCAGCCAGTCCATCCTAAAGGAGATTAGTCCTGGGTGTTCATTGAAAGGACTGATGCTAAAGCTGAAAATCCAATACTTCAACCACCTGATGGGAAGAGCTGACTCATTTGAAAAGATCCTGATGCTGGAAAAGATTGAGAGCAGGAGGAGAAGGGGATAACAGAGGATGAGATGGTTGGATGACATCACCAACTCAACGGACATGGGTTTGGGTGGACTCCAGGAGTTGGTGATGGACAGGGGAGGCCTGGAGTGTTGCGGTTCATGGGGTTGCAAGCAGTCAGACATGACTAAGTGACTGAACTGACTGATTGTTATTGTTGAGCTTTCCAGGAGGTGCTAGCAGGTGCCTGCTTAAGAGACATGGGTTTGATCCCTTGGTGGGAAGATCCCTTGGAGGAGGGCATGGCGACTCACTCCAGTATTCTTGCCTGGAGAATCCCATGGACAAAGGAGCCTGGTGGACTACAGTCGATAGTGTCCCAAACAGTTGGACATGACTGAAGTGACTTAGCATACATGCACACATTTTTATTCTTACTAGACACTGACATTTGGATTCCATAGATACCTTGAATTCAGTTCAGTTCAGTTCAGTCGCTCAGTTGTGTCTGACTCTCTGTGACCCCATGAGTCGCAGCACACCAGGCCTCCCTGTCCATTACCAACTCCTGGTATTCACTCAGACTCGCATCCATTGAGCTGGTGATGCCATCCAGCCATCTCATCCTGTCGTCCCCTTCTCCTGCTGCCCCCAATCCCTCCCAGCTTCAGAGTCTTTTCCAATGAGTCAACTCTTCACATGAGGTGGCCACAGTATTGGAGTTTCAGCTTCAGCATCATTCCCTCCAAAGAAATCCCAGAGCTGATCTCCTTCAGAATGGACTGGTTGGATCTCCTTGCAGTCCAAGGGACTCTCAAGAGTCTTCTCTAACACCACAGTTCAAAGCATCAATTCTTCAGTGCTCAGCCTTCTTCACAGTCCAACTCTCATATCCATACATGACCACAGGAAAAACCATAGCCTTGACTAGATGGACCTTAGTCAGCAAAGTAATGTCTCTGAATTTGACATTTCCTCCAAATTGGTCTCCTTTATTGCAGTTCTGGTCAGTGACATTTTCAACCCAGTCACTAAACAGAGACCTAAGTAATATTTATTTCATCATTCTTTCATCCATATGTACACTTAGTGTGTCTAAGACCAATTTATTTTATCTTTTTAATATCTCTTAAACCAATTCTTTGTGTACCTATAGCTATATCTTTGGTTCAAGTCTTTCATACATCTATGAAAGTATTCTTCAATAAAAACCTAATTTTTCCTCCCAGCATCAATTCCTGTAACTGCCTCCATTTGCTGTGTTGAACCTGCTTTCAAGACCGTCCATGAGCTGACCCTGCCTCGCTTTCTAACTTATCTCTGCATGTAGGCTCTCTTCATCCTCCCCACCCTCACCTAATAGCAAACTCTCTACTTCAGCCTTAACCAAACATGCCATCCTGTCTAAGCCAGTTTCTTTCCCCAGAATCCACTTCTCATATTACTGATGAAATTGCACTCATCCTTAAAGATCCAGTTTAAATCTCTCCTCCTCCATCATTTGTATTTTTATCCCTAATCCATCTTATTAATTAAAGTTAGTTCACCTTATTGCATTCTCATGTGTTAACTTCTACATGTATATCCTCCTGCACTTTGAAACCCTTGGTCAAGCAGATATTGGGTTCATTTTTACATTCTCAGAATCTGACACAGTGTCTGACACTTAGTAGGTACTCAGAGATTAGTTGGAGGAATGAATGACCCATGTAGAACAGGTATACCTTTCCCAGATTATCTAATTACTTTTATTTCTTTAATTGCCAGCCAACATTCATCTCCTGTATCCCCGGAACAGTTTTTACAATCATACTTATACACTGAGCACTACTTTTGCGTTGCATTTTGGACTTTATTAGGAATATCCTTATTCAGTTCACAGTTGGATGAATATTATTTTAAATGATATTCATTGCATTGCTCAGTGTACCCTTTCTAAGAAACCACAGGAGAAACTTCTTTTAAGCCCCTATATGTGAAATAAGTACCCCTCTTCTGAGTAATGTGTGTGCTTTTTTGTATAAGCTCTTCAACTTAATGTAACTTTTAGTTTCAGAACCAAACTTTAAGACATCAGAGTATGCATCTTGCATATTTATCTCCACTGGATGTATTTTTCCTATCCTGATTTGACATTACCTTTCTACATGTTACTGTCTTGTTTGATTGCTAACAAAGGTTAGCTGCCTTACGTCTATTTTATAAAAGGTGAATTGTACAATTTATTCTTAGCTAAATCTGGTTTTAGAAAAGGCAGAGGAACCAGAGATCAAATTGCCAACATCCGCTGGATCATCGAAAAAGCAAGAGAGTTCCAGAAAAACATCTATTTCTGCTTTATTGACTATGCCAAAGCCTTTGACTGTGTGGATCACAATAAACTGTGGAAAATTCTTCAAGAGATGGGAATACCAGACCACCTGACCTTCCTCTTGAGAAACCTGTATGCAGGTCAGGAAGCAACAGTTAGAACTGGACATGGAACAACAGACTGGTTCCAAATAGGAAAAGGAGTACGTCAAGGCTGTATATTGTCACCCTGCTTATTTAACTTCTATGCAGAGTACATCATGAGAAACACTGAGCTGGAAGAAACACAAGCTGGAACTGAGACTGCCGGGAGAAATATCAATGACTTCAAATATGCAGATGATACCACTCTTATGGCAGAAGTGAAGAGGAACTAAAAAGCCTGTTGATGAAAGTGGAGAGTAAAAAGTTGGCTTAAAGCTCAACATTCAGAAAACGAAGATCATGGCATCTGGTCCCATCACTTCATGGGAAATAGATGGGGAAACGGCAATGGCACCCCACTCCAGTACTCTTGCCTGGAAAATCCCATGGGTGGAGGAGCCTGGTAGGCTGCAGTCCATGGGGTTGCTAAGAGTTGGACACGACTGAGCGACTTCACTTTCACTTCTCACTTTCATGCATTGGAGAAGGAAATGGCAACCCACTCCAGTTTTCTTGCCTGAAGAATCCCAGGGAGGGGGAGCCTGGTGGGCTACCATCTATGGGGTCGCACAGAGTCGGACATGACTGAAGCGACTTAGTAGCAGCAGTGGAAACAGTGTAAGACTTTATCTTTTTGGGCTCCAAAATCACTGCAGATGGTGACTGCAGCCATGAAATTAAAAGATGCTTCTTCCTTGGAAGAAAAGTTATGATCAACCTAGATAGCATATTGAAAACCAGAGATGTTACTCTGCCAACAAAGGTCCGTCTAGTCAAGGCTATGGTTTTTCCAGTGATCATGTATGGATGTGAGAGTTGGACTGTGAAGAAAGCTGAGCACTGAAGAATTGATGCTTTTGAACTGTGGTGTTGGAGAAGACTCTGCTGCAAGGAGATCCAACCAGTCCATTCTGAAGGAGATCAGCTCTGGGATTTCTTTGGAAGGAATGATGCTAAAGCTGAAACTCCAGTATTTTGGCCACCTCATGCAAAGAGTTGACTCACTGGAAAAGACTCTGATGCTGGGAGGGATTGGGGGCAGGAGGAGAAGGGGATGACAGAAGATGAGATGGCTGGATGGCATCACTGACTCAATGGACATGAGTTTGAGTGAACTCTGGGAGATGGTGATGGACAGGAAGGCCTGGCCTGCTGTGATTCATGGGGTCACAAAGAGTTGGACACAACTGAGCGACTGAACTGAACATAAAGGAAAAGTGAAAAGGTAAAATGAAAATGCTGACATGTACAAGTAACTAAGAGGAGAGGGAACAGAGGAGAACATTAGAAGTTTCTAACAACAATGGTTTGAGCAATAATATCTTACTGATGTTATCCATAACGAATCATCTAGCATTTTTGGAGCAACTGTGTGCCAGATGTTGGTAGGCATGGGGGTGCAGAGATATACAAATTGAGTCTCTGCTGACAGGAGCTCACAGTCTTGTCAACTCTAATTTCCATTCTGGCCTTTAGAATTATGTCTGAGATACAGAGAGGATCAGTTCAGTTCAGTCTGTCAATCTTGTCTGACTCTTTGTTACCCATGGACTGCAGTAGACCAGGCTTTTAGGTCTATCAACAACCCCCTGAGCTTGCTCAAACTCATGTCCATCGAATTGGTGATGCCATCCAACCATCTTGTCCTCTATTATGCTCTTCTCCGGCCTTCAATCTTTCCCACCATCAGGGTCTTTTTCCAAGGAGTCAGTTATTGGCATCAGGTGGCCAAAGTATTGGATTTTCAGCTTAAGCATCAGTCCTTCCAATGAATATTCAGGATTGATTTCCTTTAGGATGGGCTGCTTTGAACTCCTTGCAGTCCAAGGGACTCTCAAGAGTCTTCTCCAACACCACAGTTCAAAAGCACCAATTCTTCAGCACTCAGCCTTCTTTATGGTCCAACTCTCACATTCATACATGACTATTGGGAAAACCATAGCTTTGACTAGACAGACCTTTGAGGATACCCTTTCCAAAAGGAACACACTCCCTAGCCCACAAGAAATAACTTTTAGTTAGAATATAGACTAAGCTTCTTTGGCATATGCTTAAACTTCAGGTGGCATAAATTACTAGAAGTGTATTTATTTGTCAGTAATGAAGCAATCTGGAGGTAGATGGTCTAGGGCTGGTGGAGTGGCTCTCTGTGTACAGCACATAGCTTCCATATCCGGGGGCCATGTCATCACAGTATGATGGGTATAGGGTCAAGAAGCGTGCCCACTCCTTTGAAGGGCGTGACACGGCTCTGAAAGGGGCCTGTATCACTTCTGTTTACCTTCTGACAAGCAGAACTTAATTCCTTTGTCACAGAAGCTGCAGGGGACACTATCAAATATACCTTTAACTGGGGGCTGCAGTCCAGTGCAAATACATAAGGGAAGAATAGATATCAAGAGACTTCTAACAAATTTCTACTAACAGTAGCAAGAAGGTTTCTTCTTATTCCTGTTCTTCTTATTAGTGATATTAGTATTGTTATTATTATTATTATTATTATTATTGGATGCTGCTTCTGCTGCTGCTGCTAAGTCACTTCAGTTGTTTCTGACTCTGTGCAACCCCACAGACGGCAGCCCACCAGGCTCCGTCGTCCCTGGGATTCTCCAGGCAAGAACACTGGAGTGGGTTGCCATTTCCTTCTCCAATGCATGAAAGTGAAACGTGAAAGTGAAGTCATTCAGTCGTGTCTAACTGTTCGTGACCCCCATGGACTGCAGCCTACCAGGCTCCTCTGTCCATGGGATTTTCCCAGGCAAGAGTACTGGAGTGGGGTGCCATTGCCTTCTCCGATTATTGGATGATGATGATTCTAATGATTTTTCTGCCCCCTCTGACCATTATTTAAAGGTCATATATGGTCAGGCTAAAGGTCACTTTACAGTTGCACTTCCTGTCCTCTGCTCCATCTATGAACTTCATCTCTTAAAGTTCTCAAGGAGCTAAGATTTTTAAAATTTATTTATTTATTTTAATTGGAGGCTAATTACTTTACAATATTGTAGTGGTTTTTGCCATACATTAACATGAATCAGCCATGGGTATACAAGATCTAAGATTTTTTAAAAATTATTACATAGTAGTAGTATTTTTTAAAAATAGCAATTCACCAGCGATTCAGATGTTACATTGTTCTACATTCTGATTTTTCACTTTAAACTTTTTTCATATCATAAGCCAAGTATATGAGAAAGTACATGAGTATCTATCCCCAGAAAAGGTAAAGCAAGACAGTGAGTCACAGGTTTTAGTGTATAAGATCCCATTATTGACAGCTCCTAGAAGTCTTACTGAAAGAGTTCTCTGTTCCCCAGTTGTAGGTTACAAAAATATTTTTACTTTTGCGTCTCTTTCATATATTTAGCAATATGAGTGATGATAAATTGTTATGAGACACAAATCAAATTGAGATGGGAAATAGGAGAGGAAGGGAACAGAAAAATGCTTTCTAATATTGCTGATTCTCTGTATAATTTAACTGTCTTAAAATATTAAGTAATCTTTTATACTGATCATGAGTATATTCCTGAATACACAGAGAACTATTTTCACTCTAAATTTATAACATTTTTGGAAGCTTAATTATCATACTTGAAGGTCAGATGGTGCTTTATTGCAATAAAATACAAAAAGTAATAAAGAAATTATTCCTGGGGAGATGAAAGTCTAGGTTCATAGCTCATTAAATGGTAACTTCACAGACCGTGTCTAATTTGTCATATTTAGCTTTGGAAGTTTCATACATTTGAATTTCAAATTAGGTGAAGAGATACCTGAGGCAAAACTACCTAGGGCCTTTGAATTCTAAAATGTTTCAGGAGCTATAGTTCCCATAACTAAATACCTGTATTTGTAAAAACTTCCTAGCATCATCTGTATAGTGCTTTTCTGATTCAAAGATTTAAAAAAATAATCAATGATATTAACACAAAGTTCATTAACCACTCCCTCAATTTGTTTTCAGACAACCCTTTCTTATTTTTCCCAGCATATTGAAATTGCCATCCTTTGCAGTAAATAATTATTGAACATGTGGACTGAAAAATATTTTGGAGTCACATGGTTACTCAAAAGTTTCCTTCTCAAAATAAGTAATTTAAAAGAAAAACACTTGTGAAAAGAACAGCTTTTGGAGGAATTAAATGCAACCCCATTCTTTCTAATGTGTTTATTCTAAGCCACTGTTATCTCATGAGATGCTGGTGGCCTCAACTTTTTTTTTAATAAATTTATGTATTTTAATTGGAGGTTAATTACAATATTGTATTGGTTTTGAGCATAAACACAGAAATCCTTTTAAGAAATGAAGCTTTTCTTTCAGCATGTAATTTGTCTCTTGGACAAACTGAATTGATGATAGGAATAATTTTTCCTTTAATACTGAGAAACTATATAATGATCCATGTTTATGATATTTACTAAAAACACCAAAAGATTTAAGCTGTTAGAATACAATTAAGAGAAGCATGGCTGTGAGCTCCAAGATACAAATGACGGCAGTTGCTTCCTGTTTGAGTTCAGTTCAATTCAGTCACTCAGTCGTGTCTGACTCTTTGCGACCCCAGGAACTGCAGCATGTCAGGCCTCCCTTTACATCACCAACTCCCAGAGTTTACTCAAACTCATGTCCATTGAGTCGGTGATGCCATCCAACAGTCTAATCCTCTGTCATCCCTTTCTCCTCCCACCTTCAATTTTTCCCAACATCAGGGTCTTTTCAGATGAGTCTCTTCTTCACATCAGGTGGCAAAGTATTGGAGTTTCAGCCTCAGCATCAGTCCTTCCAATGAATATTCAGGACTGATCTTCTTTAGGATGGACAGGCTGGATCTCCTGACAGTCCAAGGGACTCTCAAGAGTCTTCTCCAACACCACAGTTCAAAAGCATCAATTCTTTGGTGCTCAGCTTTCTTTATAGTCCAATTCTCACATCCATACATGACTACTAGAAAAATCATAGCCTTGACTAGACGGACCTTTGTTGACAAAGTAATGTCTCTGCTTTCTATTATGCTGTCTAGGTTGGTCATAACTTTTTTCCAAGGAGTAAGCGTCTTAATTTCATGGCTGCAGCCACCATTTGCAGTGATTTTGGAGCCCAGAAAAGTAAAGTCAGTCACTGTTTCCACTGTTTCCCCATCTATTTGCCATGAAGTGATGGGAACAGATGCCATGATCTTCGTTCTCTGAACGTTGAGCTTTAAGCCAACTTTTTTATTCTACTCTTTCACTTTCATCATGAGGTTCTCTAATTCTTCTTCACTTTCTGCTGTAAGGATGGTGTCATCTGCATCTGAGGTTATTGATATTTCTCCTGGCAATCTTGATTCCAGCTTGGGCTTCATCCAGCCCAGCGTTTCTCATGATGTACTCTGCATATAAGTTAAATAAGCAGAGTGACAATATATAGCCTTAACATACTCTTTTCCTAATTGGAACCAGTCTGTTGTTCCATGTCCAGTTCTAACTGTTGCTTCCTGACCTGCATACAGGTTTCTCATGAGGCAGGTCAGGTGGTCTGGTATTCCCATCTCTTTTAGAATTTTCCACAGTTTATTTGATCCACACAGTCAAAGGCTTTGGCATAGTCAATAAAGCAAAAATAGATGTTTTTCTGGAACTCTCTTGCTTTTTTGATGATCCAGCAGATGTTGGCAATTTGATCTCTGGTTCCTCTACCTTTTCTAAAAGCCCCTTGAACATCTGGAAGTTCACAGTTCACGTATTGCTGAAGCCTGGCTTGGAGCATTTTGAGCATTACTTTACTAGTGTGTGAGATGAGTGCAATTGTGCGGTAGTTGAGCATTCTTTGGTATTGCCTTTCTTTGGAATTGGAATGAAAACTGACCTTTCCAGTTCTGTGGCCACTTCTGGGTTTTCCAGATTTGCTGGCATATTGAGTGTAGCACATTCACAGCACTGTCTTTTAGGATTTGAAATAGCTCAACTGGAATTCCATCACCTCCACTAGCTTTGTTCATAGTGATGCTTCCTAAAGCCCACTTGACTTCACATTCCAGCATGTCTGGCTGTAGATGAGTGATTACACCATCATGATTATCTGGGTCCTGAAAATCTTTTTTGCTTCCTGTTTAAGTTTACAGAAATTTCTCAATCTTCCATTTGAACCTTACAGAGTTCAGCAAGTCCTCTGTTGCTACATTCTCTAAGTAATTGGAGATAATAGAGAAAATACATTTAGAATTTGAAAGGAAATTTTCACAGAGTAACTATCTAGTACCAAACATAGATATTTAACATTAGCTGTGTTTAAAAGTTTGGGAAGAGATTGATAACTGGTTATTTTCATATTATAGTAGAGGTCAGATTAACTCACAATGAGTGAAAAATAATGAACTATTTTTAAAAAATTTCACCCTCCAAAAATGTGAACATATTCCTTAGTAACTTGGACTCTTGCAACTCCAGACCCAGCACCAGCACACTGGTATGTTAACATATGTGGGCTGAGTGCTTTTGTTCATTTACTCAACAAAGTGTCAGTACATACTCTTTGTACTTGTATTTTTAAATGGATAAATAATAGCCTTGTTTAAAGAAACAAGAAAGCATATTTTCTTTGAAAACTTTGCTACTGAATTTACCTTTTTCATGTTAGATCTCCTCAGTCTTTGTGATGTGAATTGGTTAGTTGTAAGTTAGATCTCTTTACAGTTGTTTCACATAATAATCCTTCACTATTCCTTGCATAATTATCTTTATCAAATTTGCACCAATATAAGCTCCTGTATTAAGTCAAGTCAATTCCATTCTTTTTCTGTAATTCATGGAGATTAGTAAACCATTTCAAGAACAGCACTGCTGAGTAAAAGGGAAGCTCTACAAGGAATATATATTTTTTTAATAAATTTTTAAGTATGTTCTAAAAACAATGATTCAGTTTCTTTTATTTTCACCTATATTAGCTTATAAATTAAAAAATCCATTCTCAGTCTTCTTTATATAGCCCATGAAATTTCAGCGAAATTACATACCTAATATTCAGGTCATTTAAAAGTAGCATCTTGGAAAACATTTGGCTAAGGAAAGACTTAGAATAACACTAAAGCATTTCATTTTTTATATAAAGTTTATATTTTACCAAAATAATCTGTATGAGCCCAATTACAGAATTTGGAGGATGAGTAACTTTTCAGTAGCGCTATCACAAACACTGAAAGGAATCTGGAAAAATAAATTATAGTGCGCATTTATGAGTGACTTGGACTCTTACGAACATTTATTACCTATCTAGTATGAAAAGACTATATCATGCTTTTAAGTTTTAAAAGTTTCTGGATTTCTCAACTAAAAACAAGTCAGAGTTTGGCATGCTTTCAATCCTAATCCTTTGCTGAAAACATGCTTTTAAAAAACATGGAGGCTTTGGTGAGACTCTATCATGATTCTTACGTTGTGTAGACTTGTTTCACTTTATTTTTAAAGCAAAGTAGAATCTTCATTTTAACTTACCTATTTAACATTTCACTTTTAATCTGTGGTTTTGACAGAGTTGACTTATGTTGGTGACATTTGGCATTCTCCTTAAGTTACCAAGATACAACTTTAGCTCAATTTCCAATTTAGTTAAGTTACTTTGAATTGTCAAGCTTTACAAAGAACATAGTTTTTCAATTTTTGTGGCTCTCAATGACATTAACTTTGTGGGTAAAGATTATAGAGATGTGCTAATATTTTGAACAAGATCTAGAGTTCATTGAAACATGAATCTATTTATTCTTTATGTTACATGTTTTATTAACAAAGATTGTGATGTTGCCATCTTGCCTAGGATTAGTAAAAATTTATAGATATCCAGAATTATGAGTTGGTTTGTTTATGCATTACCATTTTTCATGGAACTCCTTGGAGTGATCTCTGAAATCCAACTGCAGATATGGTATTCTATGGTTCAGTTCAGCTCAGTCACTCAGTCATGTCTGACTCTTTGTGACCCCATGAATCACAGCATGCCAGCCCTCCTTGTCCATCACCAACTCCTGGAGTTCATTCAGACTCACATCCATCAAGTCAGTGATGCCATCCAGCCATCTCATCCTCTGTTGTCCCCTTCTCCTCCTGCCCCCAATCCCTCCCAGCATCAGAGTCTTTTCCAATGAGTCAACTCTTCTCATGAGGTGGCCAAAATACTGGAGTTTCAGCTTTAGCATCATTCCTTCCAAAGAAATCCCAGGGCTGATCTCCTTCAGAATGGACTGGTTGGATCTCCTTGCAGTCCAAGAGACTCTCAAGAGTCTTCTCCAGCACCACACTCCAAAAGCATCAATTCTTTGGCACTCAGCCTTCTTCACAGTCCAACTCTCACATCCATACATGACCACAGGAAAAACCATAGCCTTGACTAGACAAACCTTAGTCGGCAAAGTAATGTCTCTGTTTTTGAATATGCTATCTAGGTTGGTCATAACTTTTCTTCCAAGGAGTAAGCGTCTTTTAATTTCATGGCTGCAATCACCATCTGCAGTGATTTTGGAGCCTCCCAAAATAAAGTCTTACACTGTTTCCACTGTTTCTCCATCTATTTCCCATGAAGTGATGGGACCGGATGCCATGATCTTCGTTTTCTGAATGTTGAGCTTTATGCCAACTTTTTCACTCTCCACTTTCACTTTCGTCAAGAGGCTTTTTAGTTCCTCTTCACTTTCTGCCATAAGGGTGGTGTCATCTGCTTATCTGAGGTTATTGATATTTCTCCCAGCAATCTTGATTCCAGCTTGTGGTTCTTCCAGCCCAGCGTTTCTCATGATGTACTCTGCATAGAAGTTAAATAAGCAGGGTGACAATATACAGCCTTGACATACTCCTTTTCCTATTTGGAACCAGTCTGTTGTTCCATGTCCAGTTCTGTACTTTAATTCTAAAACATTATTGAAAGTTCGGCCTCTACCATTGCATGGTTTATAAGTTTACAAGTTCTTGGTGGAAACTTCATATTAATCTGAATTGCCCCAACATTTATGGGAAGACAAATGATTTCATAAGTAATCAGGGGTTTCTGTAAACCAAAACGAACTCCTGGTATTCTCAGAAGTGAATTTATTCTGTAGTGTAGGGTGTACAACTAGTTGTTTTTGTGAATCTAGAAATATCCAGATTTGTTAACAGCTCTGTGTTTGGTGAGTCCCTCACAGTGTAAACCTCTGTCCCGCCATCATATATATAGTCTCACCCGTGAAGCTATGTGCCTGTGTGCTGTTGCTTCAGCCATGTCCAGTTCTTTGTGACCATTTGGGCTATAGACCACCAAACTCCTCTGTCCATGGAATTCTACAGGCAAGAATACTGGAGTGGGTTGCCACGCCCAGGGTATCTTCCCAACCTATAAATCGAACCTGCATCTCTTAGGTCTTCTGCACTGGCAAGCAGGTTCTTACCACTAGTGCCACCTGGGAAACCCACTAGTGAAGCTAAATCAAGGACCATATTATGAAATTCTCCCCATCAGTCACCTTTCTGAGTACAGAACAACTCCAAGTTGTTGTTGTCTTCCCTCTCCCTTCAATCTCCTCTGACAACTAGCAGGGCCCTCACTTTCAGTGCATCCTCCCCTGTGTCTGCCTGTGGTCATCATCTGACCTAGTCTTCTTATCACAATTCAGAGGCACCTGGAAGAATTAAGATGTCTTATACTTCTGTTAAACATGTGTCCTATCCTATTTTCTCCAAAGCCAGAGCCTATTTCTTTAGGAACATTTTTGTTCTCTCATTCTTAGAAACAAAGCTTCCCAGTTTAAGCCATTTGGCAACTTTATGTGGTAGCTACTATCAGTCATGCAATTTCAGATTCAAAGGAGTTGTGAAATTAGACCCAAGTTGATGATGGATGGAGGCAGTCTAGAGTCCTTGGAGAGGCAGAGAATTAGAAACAGATCAACAGAACATTGAGATAAAACATTCAGTCAATCTAGAAGGATAAGTCAGTTCAATGGAAAGGAGCAGGAAGTGTATACTTGGAGATATGCCACTACAAGCATTGGAAGGTTGACAAGCTAGGATCTTTCTGAAGCATGCATTTTATACTTAATAAAGGAAAGAGTTAAGACCTTTTTGGAAAATTAATATAATTCAGGATCTTAGTAATTCATCCAGATCAGTAGTATGAGTCAAAGCAAGTACTAGTATCCAAGTGGGAATGTAATATATGTTGTTGATCTATATTATACTTCTTCAGGCTATTTACTCTAATTCTTCTGTGGTCTATTTATTCTGATAAATTTAGAAAAGGTGGTGAACTTTCAACAAGCTTACAAAATTCAGAAGGGATGGTGAGCTTTCTACAAGCTTACAAAATTCTTTTACACTGCATAAAACTAGATTGATATAGTTGCTTACTGAGAGATGATTAAAATAAGCTTCCCAGGTCCATTACTTTACTAGATTTTGGACCAAATATATATGTGTATTATACTGTACACATGTGACTATTTTTCAAGGAAATGTCTACTTTTCATTTCACCAAGTTTAATGTGTACTATGTTCCTCTTCTTGAGGAAATAATTTTCAGTTATCTCAGACAGTGGGTATATTTTTTAAAAAGCACACTGAGTCTTCCTAACTAGTGATTGAAAACATGATATAAGTTTGTTGAGTTAAATCCAACTGGACATTAATTGGGTGTTTAAACTATCCAAACTGCTTATATTAAAGAACTTTAACAACATTATGGGTTTATTTTGGCATTTTTCAAAGGTTTGGATCTTTAGTTATAATTTTCCAAAATATCATAAAATACATTACAACTAAGAAGGAAAATAGCATTCAATTTAATTAAGTATTTATTGAGAATCAATTACTAGCTTTTAGGCTAGTGTCTTCAGTGGGCATATTTTATGTCTTTGAGGAAGTTATTTCTTCTAGGGATAAAAGACATATACTCACAATAGATAACAATTTTACATGCTGTAAAAGTAAGAATTGTATCATGTGATCAAGACAGTTATTTTTGATGCTGGCTTTCTGTTAGAATCAGCTGAGGAGGTTTTAAAAATTCAAATTCCAAGTTTCTATTCCCAGAGATTCTGATTCAGAGGATGATTTCTAAATGGCCCTTCCATGATGATTGTTTTGGAGGTGATTCAGTGAAAAATGCCATGTGCCAAAATAATTTTGGAAAGAAAGATATCAATTTGGGTAGACTCCTTAGATTAAAATAGACGAATACATAATATTCTCTTTATTGCATCTAGGTCGTAGTAATAACAGTCATTTAAAATTGATAGGTAATTTAATTGAGGTCTCTGCAGATGCTTTGTTACATTTATCTAACTATTGTACTGACTAGAAAATATTTCTAACTGATAATTGGGGTGTGTGTGTGTGTTCTCAAATTGTGTCTCTTTGTGACCCTATGGACTGTAGCCTGTCAGGCTCCTCTGTCCAGGAAATTTTCTAGGCAAGAATACTGGAAAGGGGTGCCATTTCCTCCTCCAGAGGATCTTCCAGACCCAGGGATTGAACCCACATCTCCTGTTTCCTGCATTGGCAGGTGGATTCTTTATCACTGCAGTACCTGGGAAACCCTAATTTCCATATATTTTACATTTAATTTAACTTATTTCTCAGTTTCTTTCAAGTTACATATTTCATAAACATCAGTACTGTTTCCTCCCTGTCTTAATAATTTATCCCTTGAATACAGAGACCCCCTTTGGTATGGTAGCTAATATTGAATACAGTAAAATACTATGATATCCTAAGAAACACAGCAAACAAACAAAAAAAATATTCTTTTGGTCTAAGTTTCTTGTTAGGTGCTACAAAATCTCATTTATTGTCTTCACAGTGAACCTTCTTGAAAAAGTAATCTGTACAGTAGTTAAGAGAGTTGCCACTGAGGTCAAGTTCCCTGGATTCATCTACAGACACCACTTATCACAATGACTTGATATAGATATACTAGCTTTATTATGATTATTTTTGTCTCTCTTTTAATTGTCTTCTCTCTTAAAAATCCCTCCTTTCTTTATATCCATCCTTTCTGTTTCTGTGACTTCACCACCTCCTGTGTGATAATGCTTCCCTAATAAACTGATGAATAGTACAAATCTCCCTTTCAGCTTCTGTACAGCACTGCCCAATAGAAGTACAATGTGAGACACAGTTATAATTTTAAATATTCTAGTAGCCACATTTAAATAACAAGACCAAAAATAGGTAAATTTAATAATATAGTTTAACACATAATGTATAAAATATTAAACATTTCAATATAATATAATCAGTAAAACTTAATGAGATATTTTCATACTAATTATCTAAAATCTGGTATGTATTTTACAGTTAAGCACATTTTTAATGGAAGTAGTTGATTTACAATGTTTTGTTAGTTTCTGATATATAGCAAAATGATTCAGGTGTGTGTTTCCGTGTAGATATAAAAATATATATGAGTATATATATATACACACATATATATACTCTTTTAAGGTTCTTTTCCACTATAAGTCTGATTTTAAATGTAATACCCTATAGTATATAGTAGGACCTTGTTGTTTATCTATTTTTATATACAGTTATACAGTAGTGTTACGGCACATCTTAAATATTGATCTGCTTTGTCTATATTAAGATTTTATAAATTTTACAACTGAAAACTAGGTTTACATATCCAAGTATTTCATACCTACTTATAAGTCTTCCAATAACTGAGTCAAATGTAAAAACTTTTTTTCTTTAATAGCCACTTCCAACTTGACAAAATATATTCATTTTTTTAAAGAGCTGATTTAACTTTGATGCAGAAACATATGAGTTTGAAAACTATCTCTAAGTAAATTCACTTACTCTTGTGTCAGCCTAGTATTATTAACATGAGATTCACAAGGATACTGCATAAATTGAAAAGCAAGATTATCAGTATCAACAAGAAATTCTTCAGCTTTTTTGCAGACATTTTATAAAATTGCCAGTTACAATTAAAATTTGCATATTGATCATATTAGGAAAATATGTAAAATCATTATTTATTTGTATGTTAGAAGTTTCAGTTTCAGCATGAATAATCTTAACTTTTCCAACTACTTTATAAATAAACTGACTATCCTTGAAGTTTCCAATTCAGTATGCTCATATACAGTGTGATATTGGTGAGGGAACATGTATCCATGTGCCATGTTTTTATCATTGGTTATTGGATAATTGGCAGTTATTCCTTTGTTTCAAAAAAATCTTAGAGTTGATAGTTCAGTGAATCCCTGTAAAACTCTTCTCGAACTTGACCAATAACCATTGGAATAAAATGCAAAATCATTAAATTTTTCTTATTTTTTTTTAATTCTGTAAACTAGTGATGATTCAGAACATTTGCATGTATACACTAACAGTTGTATCTATGACACTTCCCATTGAATCTGTGTTAAAAACTGAGAACAAACATTTTCAACATATATAATACTTTGCATGCAGTAAGACAAACACCTCTAGTTTGAATTACAAACTACAAACTTAACTGTGTGGATTTTTCATCTAACATAACTGAAGCACTGATAATTGTGATAGAAACTAATTTTTTTAATACCTAGCTATATTTCTTCTTTAATGAATGTAAAAGATGTTAAAATATCTGTTATGGTTCTAATTTTTAGATAAGTGAATTGGCAACATTTATTCCTAGATTTAGGAGTCCACTGAGAAAAAAAAATCACCAAAGTATCAGTTGGCCAGTATCCCTTATTTCCTAACTTACCTGATTGCCCGTTCTTAAAATGCATATTTTAACAGGTACTGCTTTGCTGATAAATGTTCAGGAGATCATCATGCTTTCATAGTAAAATCCAAACTCCTTAGCATTCAGTTTCATAATCTTGGCCTTCCAATCTTCCCAACTTCACTTTACTGCCCCCTCCTCCGAAACTTTGTTCACGTCATGCTGAAATAGTTGTGGTTCTTCCAAAAGACCATTCTCTCCTACTTCTCAGTGCCATTTCACTTTCACTCCAGAAAGAAACACTTCTTCCCTCTCCTACCCCAACCTGTCTTCCTCCTGCTAGTCTTTCACAACTCAGCAAGCACCCTCTCCTGACCACTGTCTTCTTCTGGGCAGCCTAGAATTAGTATCCTTCGTTTGTGCCCTTCTTACCCTATGACCTCTGAACACTATCCCATAGCACTTATTACACTATACTGTACTTATCTCCACCAGATGGTAAGTTCTTTGAGAGCAAGGAGAGTGCTTTTTGTCCCTATACTACCCACACCCAGAATGGCCCATGGTATGTAATGGGTGCTCACATTACATTCGTATTGTTAAGTTTCAAGGAATACCTGACTAAACTTGTATGATAAATAACTATCCTGTATGTAAGGGCTTCTACTTTTCACTTTAGGAGTAATGCATGACTTTTAAATATAACAACTAACTAGTGAGTTGGACATCTTATTTTAGGATGTTAATTGACGTTTTCTTCTTAGTCCTCTAAAAAGTTCTGTCCAGCTCTGTATTTGTTTAGTATGGCTTAAGTTTTATAACCATATTTGTGACTGTTTATTAATGGATTTTGCTTTTGCTGCTAATAAGTCATCTTTCCCTTTTTCTCTCTTGGTCCAGCTCCAACAGAGGCCACTGTGCACCCGCATCTAGGTAAGTATTTGAGACTGCAGTGTCACTGACCTCAGTGCTAGATCTACTTGTTTCACTCCTTTGCCATGTGAGCAGGGCATACAGAAATGAGGAAACTCTCTGCCCTCTCTGATTCTCTGATCATTCACTGAAATCAGACTCAAGTCCAAATTATGCTTTAACCTGAGACCTCACTGAGGAGGTGATCCAAAAGTCCAGTTTGGGCTAATGGAAGGACTTTTGAGCCTATTGCTGCATTTATCCTTAGAATCCAGCTGGATCTGATCTTTTGACATAGGGTTCAATGCTGAATTTTCCCCTAAGCCTCTACTCATCATAAATAGTAGAGCATGGAGGCAATAGGCAAGGAGCTATGAATGTGAAAGAACTGAGATAAACTGAGGGTGAAAGCAGATATGAGATATCTGCTTAAACTAGTGTTGTTGTTGTTCTGTTGCCGAGTTGTGTTCAACTCTTCACAACCACAAGGACTGCAGCACACTAGGCTTCCCTGTCCCTCACCATCTCCGAGTTTGCCCAAGTTCATGTCTATTGAATCAGTGATGCTGTCCAACCATCTCATCTTCTGTCATCTTCTCCTTCTGCCTTCTATCTGCCTTCTGCCTTCTCCAACATCTTCTGTCTCATCTTCTCCTTCTGCCTTCAGTCTTTTCTGGCATCAGGGTCTTTTCCAATGAGTTGGCCGTTCACATCAGGTGGCCAAAATATTGGCTTAAACTAGCACTGGCTTGTAAAAAGAGAAATAATTTGGCCATTTCTTCAAAAACTAAAATGAGATTTTCTAAATAACTGGATGCTTTGTTTAATAGCACCATGTAAAGCTGCCTCCTCTCATTTTTCTCATGATCTTTTCATTCTGACATGTATTTAGTGGGTTGCAGTTCTTGAGGCAAGATTGTACAGTATTAATAGTATGGATTCTGGAGCCAAATAAACTGGATTTATCTCACCTCTCCCACTTGCTTGCATGGTGATATTGGGCAAGTTACTTAATCTCTCTATGCCTGTTTCCTCACCTATAAAATGGAAGTAATGATAGTACCTACCTCCTATGGTTGTTATGAGGATTAGATGAATTTGTATTTCTAAAGCATAATCAGGGATATATATATATGTAATAATAATGTTAGGAAAGAAGGCAATACATGAACAAATAACCACAGAGGCTTACCCATGACTCTGTAAAAATCTCTGGAAAGCAAATGATCTTTAAGAGTTAAATTTCTCATATATGACAGTGAAGACTGATTTTAAAAGCAGTTTCCTACACACATTATTTAATAAGAATGAAAAGAAATCATCCTAGCCGGCTCCAGCCTTTTCAGCTGTCTGTCATTGTGGGACTTGCACATGGGTCAGTATTTGTCTCTTGGGCTTTCTCTTTCAACCTATAAACCCAATTAATTTATTTTTCTCTTTGGTAAATCTGCCTTGAGAAATCTCTACTTTTATGTAATGCTACAGCTTGGGGCTCCTCTTCTTTGGCAGATGAACTCAAGCACTTAGAAGCATGCCTTCTGGCAGCTGAGGCAGGCTGGTGACCCACAGTGGCCCAACCGCATCTCAGCCATATTGTGTATTTGAGAGAGCGGTACCCTGTAGGCATTTCAGACACTACATCTAATCACTTAGAGGAATCATTAAATCACTCCCAAGCACAGAAGACATCACAGTGTTCTCTCCAGTGTAAATCCATATTCTCCCTGTTGTCGGAGCCTAAGGCTTTGAGTCTGAACAGCTATTTCTCTCAATACATGCTGATTCACTGGTTTTCCCGACTTCGTTATGTGCTTACCTTCTGGCATACCTGGTATAAAGAGGGTGAGGGTGCCTGCAGGTGGTATTGTTACCAAAGAGAATTTGCAAGTGAAATATCTGGTATTTGGAGGTGACATTTAATTCCTCAGTCAGTTCAATAAATTATATACAAGTGAACCCCCAAAAGGGTAAAATTTCAATTTTGGAAAAAATAAAAATTTGGGGTTATGTTTTATTAATCAGATTATATGATTTTCATGTTTAAAAAAGCATGTGCAAACTAGTCCAAACAAAATTATATAGATCCAGAGAATTTATACTAGCTGAAACAAATTCCCCAAGCAAACCATGGGAATCAGATGAGAAGATTTTCAAGCACCAAATTCATTTTTTCAATTTGTGGAGAAATAATTATCATTACTAATACAACC
Organism: Nanger dama; assembly: GCA_917880005.1. Classification (NCBI taxonomy): domain Eukaryota; kingdom Metazoa; phylum Chordata; class Mammalia; order Artiodactyla; family Bovidae; genus Nanger; species Nanger dama. The sequence continues at coordinate 15,499,858 of CAKJTW010000007.1, forward strand.
TTAAAAATGAGTCTACTTACATTGTAGCTGGCCATGAAATTGTTTGTACTTGTCCATCCTCTAGTCAATGGAAATATCACATACTCTACAGTTCATGAAAACATTCTTTGCTCTTGGCATGACCTGAGTTCTTCTATAGCTTAAAAAGAAGTATTTAATACAATCTCTCAAGTGTAACAATAATATATTTAAGACTATGGATGGTTTTCTGCCATTCCTCCTGACTTCTAACATGACTTTAGAAGTTTTACTTACTTGTGTAGAGAATTTCTCCTATGCAGCTCTGAAGGGGAAAATGTTAACAATTTGGAACACATTAAATTTAAAAAATGAGTGAATATAGGGAATGAGAAAAAGCAAGTCAGGGCAAGAGGGGTAGTAAGAAAGAGAAGAGGAGATGGGTTAGTAAATAACAGCAATGTTAGCTGACCACAAATAGCCACAATGTTCTGTTCCCTTCAATGCTCTAAAGTGAATTAGGCACTGACTTTACTCTGGATGTGTTGAGCTGTGAGGGGTAAGTCTTGTGTGACCTCTCCATGTAGGCTAGTGCTAACCTTGGTCTTCCCACCTCTGTGACCTGGGTGACATTTTGGTAGGGTTCTCTTTGGGGGCTCTGGTTTCCAGACTTCTAAACAGCAGAGTTATTCTTTTACTTAGTAGTTTAGGGGCACAGCAAATGCAATTAGCTGCTTGTTTAAACTTCAATTTTAGTTTAAAATACTGTTATTTATCATAAATGTAGCATGTTGACTCTTTTGCATAGCTAAATCTATTGTTTAGTATAACCATTTTCTAAATCTTTGTCTTCCTTTAGCTGAAATTCATAGTAACAGTATTATCCTACGAGATGACTTTGACTCCTACCACCAAAAGGAGTTGAATCCAAACATATGGTAAGTTAAAGGATCGTGCCTCACTTTGGTCTGTATAAAAGGCAAAAAAAAAAAAAGTGCTTCCTTGGAGTAGTTACATAAAATTAAATTGCTCTTTAGCTCTAAGTTATCAATGAGAATTTTCAACTAAGGAACTGGGATTAATGTCGCCTAGAGTATGTCTATTGTCTGTTTCCTAACTTCTTTAAGAACTAAATCTAGGTACCCCTCAAAGCCATGGGTTTGGTCAGTTTTTTCAGTAGTACAAGTTATTTACATAGAAAACACTGTGCTTTATTATGCCTAATAATTGCATTTATGTTAAGGAAAGAAGGGAAATGACTTATCTGAAACTGACAGATTATTTGAGTCATACTTCCAAATAATTTCTTTGTTATTGGATTACCTCATTTATACTCCAGTCTTTCCTTCCAAAACTGTTTAGAGACAACCCTATAGGATTTTGGAGGGCAAAGAAAGAATTAACCAAAACACATACATTAGAAATTTGTTGAATACATAAATGCCCGTATGAATTTGTTGGCAGTTTGTTGTATTTTTTCTGACTTTGGAGAAATGAGTCTATCCATTGAGAGCTATAGTCAGTCTACATAATTTGAGAGAATATCTGAATGTGTTATTTTCTGTGGTACTAAATGATTTGTGTACATGAATAAGAGTTCAAGATAAATTAGAAGCTCTAATGTAATCAGGTTTTAACCGAAACCCAAGCGATCAATATTCAAGACTAGAAACAGAATAACCATTCATCCTCAAATGTCTGCATATGATATTAATTTGTTTTTCCTTATTTTCACTGTTCAACAAATATCAAACCATAATTATTTTATTTATATAGTACATTAAAAAGGAATGTGGTTCCTTCTTTTGAGTAGCTTATAGTTCAGTAGAGGAGATACTTAAAACACATTTTTAAAAATCTTATGATTCAGGATAGAAATCCTTGAGTGTAATAGAAGATTATAAATAACATACTACAGTACTAGAAAAGAAAGGCTGACTCTAGTTAGAGTTTCGTGGAGAAAGTGGTCTTTAACCTGAGAATTGAAGATGACATATAGCTTTAGAGAGTGTTGATGTTTAAATACAAACAGGAACTTACATCTTTTCCAGAAAGAAATATAGATTTAGAGAGTATAAGTATACAAAAAAATCAAACTAGACAGAGACATAAAGTCTTATGATTCAAACACCATTAAAGAGATTATTTTTCAAAAAGATTTCACTTACCTCTGAACATGTTCTAAATATAAATTTATTAGAATAAGTTGAAAATCTTTATTAAGGAAAAGCCAAAAACTTTCTAAGCACCACTTCTACCCAAGAAAAATTCTCTCATTCTCCTCATATTTGGCTTTTATATATCCCATTAATATAGATGTTATCAGATGATTTGCTTCTTTCAAGGCAAGTTCATTTGTGTTGAGCTAATTCATTTTCCTCAATGAGTTTTCTTGACAAATACAAAATGTGACTTTTATGTGGTCCAAATTCTGTTATTTTTGAAATCAATAAAACATGATTGATTTTGCTTCACCAATTTTCATGACTGATGTGGTAGATGCTTTCTTGACTGAAGTTATGGATTTTGTGTCCCACTTACTTAACCTATGATTTTTCCTCCTGTTTTAGAAAACCTTTTATTAACTTTAAAAGCCATGCACTTCTGTCTTCTATCAAATATGCTCCAGAGTAATTTTACTTTATCCCTTATTGACCACAATCTCCTTCAGCTAATCTAAGATTAAATAATAATAATAATAACCTAGGAAGCTCTCATCATTTGAGAGATGGCTTTGTTGAACATAAGTGGCACAGGTTATGAAATCAGGTCTGTCTGGGTGGACTTTCAAGCTAGCTACTTGCCAGCTGGGTATCTGAGAATAGTACAAAGCTTGCTTTACCTCTCTGAGCCACATTTCTTGTCAGTAAAAGTGAGCCAAGTATTTTCCTAACACCATTATTTTAAAGTTTGATGAACCTGAAAAGATTTGGCGCATCTCCTAATGTATTGTTGCTGCTCAGTATGAATCAGTTCCTTCTTTCCCTCTCTTATTCTCTGTCTCCTGCTGTACCTTTTGTCTCCCTCCTTCTTCCCTTTCTTTCTTCCTCCTATGGTATACTTACATGTTGGTCTACTTGCCTCCCAGGAGCTCAGATATGATCCCAAATCATCATTATTAAAATATTCTTCAGTCAACTTATGTAAATGAGTCCCCAAGTCTTCCCTTACTGTATTCAGATCAAAAACAGACTTCAAATTAAATATATCTATATTATATAATATATATCAATGAAAATACAGTAGAATTATAGAGAAGGGAAAAACAAAGAGTATTAAATATCTTAACCCCCCTTAAAGTAGACATAAGCTCCCTAAAGTTAAAAACCAATACAATCAGCTATTCCAGTGAGGTATTTCAAATAACATAACAAAGCTCTCTCTTGCTTTGGACCAACATAGGCAGTTTTGGGCTTCCCTGGTGGCTCTGTTGGTAAAGAATCCAGCTGCATTGCAGGAGATCCAGGAAGATCCCCTGGAGAAGGAAATGGCAGCCCACTGCAGTATTCTTGCCTGGAGAATCCCATGCACAGAGCCCATGGAGGGCTACAGTCCATGGCATTGCAAAGAGTTGGACACAACTTGGCAACTAAACCACCACCAATACCAGGCATTTTCATTCTCCCAAAATGTGTTTTCTTGGTATACATATTGACATGCGAGTTTTGTCCCTTATGATATTGTCTTTGATTTTCTTTATCCCAATTAGAAGCCACTGAGCAGCTTTGTGAAAACCAGGAAGGGGAATCCTTACTGACAACCCATAACTTTATGCCATTGGCACACACCACCAGACAGAAAGAAGCTCAGGGTGTACTGCTTTGGAGCAAATTCCCAAGGCTCAATATATCACTCAATAATTTGTCACAAGAGAAAAGCACTCGCTTTTATGAGCATGTTTCTTCCATGGAGTTTGAAAATCATCATGTGCGTTATTTGACTTGCAGTTTTTAAGGACAAGCAAAAGGAAAAATTAAGAAACTACAGTCCCATCTGTCCAATGATGGGGAGAGGGATCAGTTTAAATTTAGTCACTCATACTTTATTTGCTTCCATTGACTTCATCTAATGAAATCAACTTTTTTCCCCACTTTATTTCATATTATTCTTGATATCTGAGTTTCTTATATCTTGTGCAAATGACTGTACACAAAAACAAGGAGCATAAAATGATATTACTATTATGATGAATGAACGTACCAGCCAAGTTATTATCCCAAGTGTATGACAGTGATTGGACTAGAACCAAGAAACTTTTTTTACATCAACTCAGTATTGAATCTGTCTCTCTGCTTAGTTTAAATATTAGATTTGATTTTAAAATTAATAAATGTACTTAGTGAAATGTTCAATAATATTAAAAATAATAAAAATAAACCTTCTTCCCACACTAGATCTATATTCCTTCCCTCTAGAGGCATCAACTGTTAACGATTTCTGTCAGTCCTTCCAGAAATTATTTAGGCTTACACAAGTGTCACAGTTATGAATTCTCTCCACAAAACTGGGTATCAGAGAAATAAAACTTTTTTATTTTTTTAACTCAATATCTTTTCATTGTGTCCCTTCTACCAATAGTGAAAACTTAATTTCGGTCAACTTTAGCTTCCCTTCTCCCATTTTTCTGGTGTTGTAGCTAAGTATCAGAGAGCTTATTAGTTCAAAGGCAAGGGGTAGATGGGGACACACCTCTTATTCCCCAGTCCTCTGTTCCTACAGATATCCACTGAATCCTTCCTGTCTCATCTAGTTTTTGGTGTCTGGTCCACACAGGTAGCCTTCTCGCCTGTCCTAATCACTCACTCCTTCATGACGATTGCTCCATTTGATCCCTGCTTGAAGGCATGACAACTTCTGCTGCCCCTGGGCCTGGGCTGTGAATGTGTCTGTGGTGCTCTTCTGTGCTGTCATGCCACTGTGGTCTTTCTGCCTCCCTGAGGTGCAGAGTATAGCGTCCTCTGTGCTTTGACCCCCAAAGCGGGGGCGGGGGGGTCTCCCTATGGCGCTGCCAGAGAAGTGGCCTTTGTCTCCCATTCTCTCAGCCATTTCTGCTTGCTTTGTTCAAATAAAAAATGAGAAGTAAAATTACAAGTGAAGAGAACAGCAAAACCCTTTCATGGGAATATAGTGACGCCTCAGGCTTGATGAGAGTGAGGCTTCTCCACCTTAACTTTGCCCTGATGCTGGGCCACATGCAGGTAGACTTCTGGATCACAACAATAACCGTGTCAGATCAAATGTACTGTTAACCCAAGAGACTGAGAGAAAGAATGTGGATAGAGCAGCACTGACTTACCAGCTCTGTTGACAGTTCTCCATTATCAAGTGTGTTCAGTGTGATTACACTCCTGATGATGGAGATGGATCAGTAGAGTCTTGTCCCAGTAGAGACAACCTTATAGCCAAAAAGAAAAAAAAAAAAGCATAGGAAGGAAAACCGCTTATAACTAAATTTAGAAGGAAAGTAAAGATCTACAAATACACTCTATCTCAACATTTCACTTAAGCATGTTCTACTTGTGTCTCAACTACCTTTTTATAGTTTCTTTTTATGAATTATTTTAGTATCATATAAACACTGTCAGTATTCCATATGAATGGCGAGAAATCTTGATTTTTTTTTAATTAAAAAGAACTACATCTACTAGCAAAACACTAGTAACATCCCAGGTACCCATAAACAGGGGAATGGATAGTGATACATTCATATAGTGGTATGCTATTCAGAAATAAAAGGAATAACTTATTGATAGCTGAAACAACATGGTTGAATTTCAAAAATATTATGTTGAATGAAAGAAGCCAGATCCAAAATAATTCTTAACTGTATGATCCTACTTACATGGAATCTAGAATAGATGATATTATCAAAAGTGCTAGAAATTAGATTAGTGATTGTTTCAGGGATGGGGAATTGACTGGGAAGGAGCATGAGGAAATTTCTGGGGTGATTAATATATATAGTATTATGAGAGCATGCGTTACATAGATATGTATGTTTGTCAAAGCTTGAGATCCGTGTATTTCCCTGTGTTGAAATTTACCTCAGTAAAAAATTTCAACAGTAATTTTAAAAAATGAGAAAAGTTAAGAAATAGGTGACATTTATGTTTCATAACTTGAGTTAAAAAGAGTTCAGAGAGATGGAGAGAGAAAGTTAAAAGAACTTAAAAGTGAGTAAAATTTAAAAAATAATTTTTCTTAAAAGATGCCTTTACCCTCTAAGCAATTAGAAAGTCAGAAAGAATCTTTGTTTTGGCTTACAGATTATCCCTTTAATGCTTATTTTCTGAAGATCACAGAAGGAATCCAGAGCTATAATATCACTAAGCTATGATGTTCTAGTGGGAAATGGGAGACTGTTAGAAAACACGATGATAAATAGCAACTAGAACACAACAGATGTTTCCCCTCCAGCACAGTAATAATAGCAGAGATGTTCTATTCAGCAGAGATCAGGGAAGAACAAGAGTCACTCATCAGAAGAAGTATCTTAGATGAGTAAGTTGTGATGCCAACAGGGATATGAGACATCAAGAAGGGACACAAGTGAAGTTTTCTCAGATCCTGTGGCACATGAAGACCTCTGTCAATTGGCTTATTATACAGAAAGCCCCACAGTTTACAGCTAAGGAAGCTAAAACTGTGGCTGGCATTGCATAGAGTTGCTTGAATCAAGAAAAGACTAGAACATTTCCATTTTTATATGTGAAAAGGTCACACTACAGAACTAGAGAAATTGAGATCACAGACTTTGCTGCATCTGGTAGTCTCTTCAAAATCCTAATTTATTGGAACAGTTACCCAGAAATGGAGCAAAAAAATTGGTGATTTGGTGTATTAAAGTTTATTTTCTTTGTGAAAAATAGTTATCTAAACAAAGACCCTAAAATGACTGAAATTTTAGTATGGGAGTGAGTTATTCTAGCTGAATCTTTGTTTATTCAGTGATCAGTAGTTTAACCCATGTAAGATAGAAGAAGTCAAGTGAGCAGTAAAACTACTTCAGAGTTCCTTAGTATCTTGGAGCCCCCATAGAAAATAAGAGGAGAGGGGACTCCATTTAGTAGACAGGTGTGAAAAACTACAATATAAATGTAGTTTCCAGGAAGAAAACAAAGTAAATCTGATGGCCAGTGTCACCTGGGGGTGGGGGGGCGGGGAGTGAGTAGATAGAAGTACATCCACGTTGTTCAATGTACAACTGGCCTGTGGGTGGTAAGCCTGTAAGACCTGATGGGTGAAGGAAGCACTCACCATGGGCATCAAGGTCTGCACATCACAGCTGACCGATTTCCAAGGGCCTTTTGTTGTTGTTGTAATTATAACCACTTGGAATCATATCACCTAATATGCCATCGTGGTCATGTATGGATGTGAGAGTTGGACTGTGAAGAAGGCTGAGCGCCGAACAATTGATGCTTTTGAACTGTGGTGTTGGAGAAGACTCTTGAGAGTCCCTTGGACTGCAAGGAGATCCAACCAGTCCATTCTGAAGGAGATCAGCCCTGGGATTTCTTTGGAAGGAATGATGCTAAAGCTGAAACTCTGATACTTTGGCCACCTCATGCGAAGAGTTGACTCATTGGAAAAGACTGTGATGCTGGGAGGGATTGGGGGATGAGGAGAAGGGACGACAGAGGATGAGATGGCTGGATGGCATCACCGACTCGATGGACGTGAGTCTGAGTGAACTCCGGGAGATGGTGATGGACAGGGAGGCCTGGCGTGCTGCAGTTCATGGGGTCGTGAAGAGTCAGACATGACTGAGCAATGAACTGAACTGAACTGAATATGCCATCTTACCTATTAGACATGAAACATATACCTTATAAGTTTTCAGGAGCTGGTGACACAGGGAGACTATCAATGGGTAATAAATGTCTGCAAAATAATATTTTATCTGATGACTTACCTTTGCCAAAACCTCTTATATATCACTGTAGTTTGGGTTGTGGAATTATAATTCAGTTTTAAGGTTTATTGGTCCAATATTCTGATCTTTTTTAAAAGTGTACTTATTATTTATTTGACTGCATTGGGTCTTAGTTGTGGCAGGCAGGATCTTTAATTTTCTTTTGTAGCATGTAGGATTTTTGTTGCAGCATGTGGGATCTAGTTCCCAGACCAGGGATCAAACCTAGGCCCCCTGTGTTGCATTCAAGGAGTCCTAGCCACTGGACCACCAGGAAGTCCCCTGATACTGTGATCTGTGCATCTTTTTCTACTTTTTCGCTTTGTCTTCTTGACCTCCCCTTTTCTAAACTTTCTCTCACTCTCTCTTCTCCTTTGTTAGTAACTTTTTTCTCTTATTATAAAACTCTCCTCTAACCTATCTCTTGCTTCCTCCCCCTCCTTCCACTTACCCTGATGTAATTGCTCTGGGGAGAACTTCATCAACAATAGAAAGGTTAACCAGGAGGTGTCCTACTATTAAAATAAGGTGCGAATCTGGAAGCTTATTATTTCTTTCTTTAATCTCTGTTTTTTATGACAGAAATAAGAACTCACTCAATGGAATTAAATGTCAAGTACATTTGAAACAAATGAGAAAATATTTCCTCAAGCAGCATGTAGTAGAATTTACCATAGTAGGAGATCAGAATATTGCATTCAGTAGTAGAGTATTAGAAGGGATATTTTTAATTCAAATAATATTTGTCATTATAGCTGTTAACAAAGGAGAAATTAAGTTTTTAAACTCCCTGATGAATAGGAGGAGTTCTCTTACCTTCCATAGTGAGTGAGAAGTAATGAGAAAGAATGAACTATAAATGGAATTTGTCATTTTCATACTTAGACCATGTGTTAGTTCCTTAGAAAAAAAGTCATGACATCGTTGAAGGTGATATTATTCTCAGTCTTATAGAGTGGACTTTCCTTGCTGTTTTTCTAAAAATATTCCATATTTACAAAGAGAAGAGAATTCTTTGAGGGTTTTTCTTTTTTTAAGTGTGGTTTTCACAAGTAAATAATCATGCCTTTTACTATAAAACATCATCTCTTTGCTATAAAATATGGTCAAAAGTTGAGTGTTCTGCTTATTGAGGTTTTTTGGTTTTTTTTTTTTTTGGTGGGGGAGTATAGTTGGTTGCTTGTTGAGGTTTCAGTGGAAAATACAAGGAGCTCCAGTGTCTCCAAATGAAGTCAGCTGACTGTCCACCTCCCAGATGGCTGACAGGCTTCTATTTACTTTGATAGATTCACTAGTCCCTGATCTGGCCTTGCCTTTCAAACTCACACATTAGATTATCAACACATGCAGTGTGAGCTGTACCTGTGGGAACAGACTTGTTATCTTTGGGTCAGGAAATAAGAGAGATTTCTCTTTTCTCTTTCCACTTTAAAAGTATATTTTATAATCAGATCAAATATTAAAAGTATTTTAATATCTCTGTTCAGAAATGCTGGTGAATAGACAATTCTGACTCAGAGAATACCAGACATCGCCTGCTTTAGAGGCAATAAATTACAGAGAGATAATACAGTGTCCCTAGTCTTGGGGACAAACCGCATGTATCCCAAATGAGAATTTGATAACTCATTGTCACTGAGTTTCCAGATGATTAACTTGTTTCAGCAGAGTGACTGACTAAAGGCTGAGTGATTTCACTCTGATCTAAAAAGAAGAATGAGCCATGTAATTAGACTACTCTTGAGAAAATAGTATTTAGGTTATTTATTTATTGTTATCAGAATGATGTCACCACCAACCATTCATAAATCTCTGACTGTTTGATGGAGCCCAAGTTTCTCATTAATCCTCCTCCCTCTTTCCAGTGTCCTAAAAGTCCTGTGTGAGTCTCTGTAGGACATGGGGACCACAGGGTCTCCGGGGACATTTCACTCCAGCTTCCTCTGTGCCCCCTGAACAGGGACTTTGGCATGTTTTCCAGCCTAATAATTTTAAAGTCAGGATTAAAAACATAATTATATATTCAGAAGTGTGCTCTCTACAGCACAAATCCACATTGCATATAATTTCTAAACAAAAACAGCCACCTAAAATTTTTTTTAAAAATGGAGTGTCGACACCAAAATAACAAGTTTCAAACTGCCAAGGAGCTTGTTAGAGTGAAAACCAAATCTTGGCTCAAAGCTTTCTTTTTCTTTTTATGTTTACAGTTTAACCCTACATATGTTGGTCAACAAGTACCTGCCTTCATCCTTACTGATTCCTTTAGGGTTTTGTTAGTGGAAAAAATGGTAGTATGATAATGTGTATATAAAATAGGGATGAATTATCTAAGGATGTACATGACCAAAGGAATATTGAATTTGCTTATTTACTTTAGACCAGTAAATTCATTCTAAATATTTTCTGTGAAGTCCATGATATTTCTTTTATTTTTGTACATCTGTATTATCAAAGCAAAATCCCTTATCCTATAAATGAAAAAAAAAAAACTTTTAAGAAAAGATGCTAGGTTTTCCAGATGAACTCTGATAGCAAAAATGATGAAAAACATTTTTGAAATGCACATGATTTTTGTAGAACTGGAGTTCTTTTCTTTTCCTGACCACATTAGAGTGGAGTGGGAAGGCTATTAGACAAGGAGTCAGGGAAACTGGCCTCTAGTCTCATTCTATAATTTGTAAAATGAGGGGGTAATGAAATTCAGTGATACTTCAGATGACCTCCAACTTGAACGCCTAATGATCTGTGAACTCTAGTAATAGATAAGATTCATGTGGTACCTAAGCATGTGATAAATAGATTCAGAGAGAGCTCAATAAATTCAGGCTTTGCATGGTCTTTGGGGATAGCAAGCATTTCCGTTAAAATGTCTTTTAATCATACTGTTCATGAGAGTATACTTTGAGGTGGGCGATTCATATGATGTACCATAGTATTTGTCAGATTCTTATGTTCTGTTTTTCATATTGAGAAAAGAAGGGGGGCATAGATTTCTTAGATTAGAGAAATATTCACTATTACTTTTAAGCAGAGAAGCAATTCATTTCTAATCCTTAGCTTGGGAGGTCACATTCCTTTTAAATTGAAAAACAAAAATTTGTTTAACTGAAATTATTTAAAACTTCCTCTTTCCATCAATCTCTGAAGAATATGTTATCTTACTTACAGAACCCATCATTTTCTTGAACAAATTCAGTTGGGAAACTACAGGTTAAAATGTTAGAAATAAATAGCACTTTTCTTGGTGTTTGTACCACTAAAGCTCATCACAGTGCCTATAGGTTCCTAGCACAAGTTTGTTAATTATAAGAATGAATTAATGAATAAATGAGTAAATACACCATTGGCAGCTAAGAGTGGATTGGATTTGACTACCCAGAGGGATGTGTTTTCAAAATAACTTAGAAAAAATTATGTTGACAAACCCAGTCATACTGTGAGAAATTTAAGCAAAGGGCATTTAAAAGACCTTGACGGGAAACTAACGGGTTTGTTTCATCAGTTCTTGGTGAAGCCATTGTGCCTCCAGGTAGCAACAATTCAGTGAGTAATAGCTGGTATTTCAAGATCTTTAAGATTCAACCAGGTACCAATGCCTTTGTTAATTTTAAGTTTCTGGAGCTATAAAGCACATCAAAGAAGAAATAGGTCCAGAGGGGTTGTTGAGCCAAGTGGGGAGAATGCTGTAACTGATTGCCTTTTTGTGTGTTTTATTGGTTTTTTTCAACTCCTGTTATTCCACAAAATAGAAGTGGTTCTCCAAACACATCAAACATCTACTGTCTATTCACAGGTTCCCTAATGCCAGGCTGTAGGTACCTATGCTAGAATCATCTTTAAACAATATACAGATATCTAGGCTATACCTGAATCCTATTTAACCTGAACTGTGGGTGATGGGGATTTGAAATACATGTGTTTATACAGATATTATTTTCTTGATATACAGTTGATTTGGGAACTGCTGATCAATATTTATAGATAGAATGATTGCTTTGAGAATTCAAATATCAGGGCTTTGACTTCAAACAAACAGTGATGCTTTTAGTTTAGAATTACTGGAGGAAAATGTCAGATAGTCCATGTGAGGGTTAAACAATCTTTTAATTTCTCTCTGACAAAGCTTGTTTTTCTTCTGAGTCATTTCACAATGCCTTGGAGGACAAATAATCCTCATCTATCACTTAAGAAGCCCACTATGATTTTGATGCTACTTCTCTGTACTTCAAAATCACACTCCTTGGGAAAAATTAGTGTATAGTTTTAAGAATAGAAAAACATTAGTAAAAAGTTCATGTAAAAGATTCTCTGTGGGAGGGAAAAAACCCTAACATTCTCGTTTGGATGGTGGACAGGAGACATATTCGTTGCACCATGAAGCTTCTACTGTGTCTCTTCAACATAAAGGAAATTTTATTAGAATCTTTCTTTACAGTAATCAAGCAAAGATTTCAATCTACTAAGATATGAGATACTACTGTTTAAAATTCCATGTCACCATTTGTCTGCTGATGGGCACTTAGGTTGCTTCCATGTCTTGGCTATTATAAACAGTGCTGCAATGAACCAATACAATATTGTAAAGTGATTAGCCTCCAATTAAAATGAAGAAATTTAAATTAAAATTCCATGTCAGAAGTTGTTCTCTGTTTATTCTTAAAAAATCAAAGCTTCTTGACATTGTTGATTTTCTTTGTGTGGGAATATAGCTCAAAAGATTAGAATATTTTTTCCATGCAATACACATATAGGAAATATGTCTGTTTATTTGCCAAGTTTTTACTTATTGTGCTTCTGCCTCTTGGCTTTATGAGCTTCATGGTATCTTTTCATACCTTTGTCTTCTTCCTGTTTGAATAGCACTTCCTGCTCCTTCTTTTCTCTGAGATTAGCAAACAACTGAAAGGGTCTGATACAACAGTCTTCAAAAACAAAGGGCATACATAGTGCCCTGTCCACAATGTTTGGCACCTAGAATGTGAAAGTCTTTGAAAATGTTATTTCTGCATGAAATACAGCTCTCATGTACTTCAAGGTTCAGACTAAGAAAACATAGTTCAGTCTTTCTACATGTAATGATTGTAGGTTGAAATATCATAATACCAGAGCATTATAAATGTTACTGTAAATATGTAAAGTCAAATCCACAACATTTGTATTGTCAATTTATACTGAAGACATAAATATATTTAATTTTGATATTCTGTTCTAAGACTTTATTAGCCACTTCATAATAATAAGGAAAGCAACTAAGTAAATTATTTGAAAGTTTAACATTAACTCAGTATCCAAAATTTGCTTGGATTAGAATTTTTATTTATTTCATATTATTATGTGGATTAAATACAATCTGATTTCATTATTTTTGGCATGGTATATTTTGTAGACTTGCATATCTATTTTAAGACAGTTATTTTAAACATTGATGTTACTCATAATTCATAATAAAAGGTTTAAATTTGTAAAACACCTTTTGATTTCAGAGATATATGGTTTTAGTTCATTATATAAGTGTATATAACTTTGCTTATCTTTAATATTAGCAAAATGCTTGTATTGAACATAGTATGTTATGTAATAATTAATAATACTAACTGCCGCTATTAAGTGCCTACTATAAGATTAGTTGTGTACTCTGTGTTTTATATACATTCTCTCGTTTAATCCTCATGATAACTATGTGATATTTAGTTCAATGTTATTATCTTCATATTACAGATGAGAAAACTGAAACTTTGGGAATTTAAAGTAACCTCCAGTGAGAGTAACTGAGAGAACTAGGATTGAACTTCAAGTCTTTGTGTTTTCATGCTTCCTTAACTTGTCACAATACAAAATACCATTACCTACCTGGAAATGTTGATTTCAACTGAATAACAATATCTATTAACATCTTTTGAGTGATAAACCACTCTGCTACTTAGTTCTCAGACTAAGGTTGCGTTCTGTGTTCCCATAGGGTGCAATGTAACAACTGTGAGACTGGAGAACAGTGTGGGGCAATTATGCATGGCAATGCTGTCACCTTCTGTGAGCCATATGGTCCAAGAGAGTTGGTAAGTATGTGCTATTTATGTACATCATTCCAAATACATTGTCTTTACTGAGCTTTTTAGGCAACAAAGGTTTTCCTACTCAATTCCCATTCAGATGAAAATGTGCAGTATTACTTATGAGTCCTATTGCAAATATCTCAAAATTAGGAGGAGTGATTTTAGTTTATTTTCAAATGTAAAAACAAAGAATTTAGTAAAAAAAAATTGGCAGCGTCAATGGATCTTATTAAACATGGCACATCATATGATTATATGGCTTTTTAAAAAGATGGGTGTGACATGCATGACATATGATACATACAAGAGACAGGTATTATATATATAATATCTACATAATTTGTTACTTTATAAGTCCTTGTATAAAGCTTTACTTTTATACTTCTCATCTCCTTGTAATTGAAAAATGTTAGATAAACAATTTTAATTACATTATTTTTACACTTTATTTCCTAATCACCTAGAAACTTTAATGAAATATTTAAAGTGAAAGAGCAGACTAAATAAACCAGTTCTTAAAAAAGTTTGGTTTATGCCAAATTGTTTGATAGTAGGTTATTTTAATTTAGATGATTAGACTTTGTTTGCCAAAAATAAGTCCTTGGATCATGTGTAAAATGCAACATGAGCATTCTAAAATTGAAAGCAATTAAATCATTAGCCATCAAATATGACTAATGAGCCTTTTGTTGTCACATGGTACTTCTTTCTGGCACCAAGACTACATTCATTTCACATTCTTGAAAAAGGATGTATTCTTTTTCTTGAAAAAGCTAATTGTTGTCTTACACTTCAAGCTTAGTTTCTTTGTACCTAATGTTCTTTCTGCAGCATCTCTTATGCTTTGCCTTTCAACTTGAGTTTCAATGCCTCTCCTTTTTCTCCCACATCTTCCTTATCATGGAGCTTTTAGTAACAAGTTGTATTTTTCACCCCTCCATCATACATTATGTTTCAAATTAATCAATTGTAAAAGTGGCCAAAAGACTGCCTTCCACCTTAAAAAGGAGGGAAAAAAACTAGCTAGGTAATTAAAGGAAGATTTAGTTGTCAAATTGTGAAAGTCAATTAATTTTTATAACATGGTTCTTATTTTATGCTGCTTGAATACCCTTTCATGGCAATAGATAAATTTAATTTATTAAACATACAAGCTTCAGAACGTTGATAAATTGAAGAGTTTTTAGTTGAAATTAGAACACAAACAGAATTAATTGGATGCAAATTAAAATAATAGGTACTCATAATTCAAGTCTTACAAGGTGTTATAATATTCCTGCAAAACAAATGTGACTCTGTAGTGAAAGTCTTCTTGAAAAAAATAGATTTGCTAGTGCATCTTAAATAATATACCATGACTGAATTAATTATCTATAAACCTTAAAACAAAATTAAATTTTTGTCATAGTTAATTGAGCTTAGAATAAATGCCCATTTTAGAATGTCCTCCCCCACAGTAATATTTCAGGAAATGCTTGGCCAATTCTTTTTGTTTCTAATTAATGAGAAATAGACATATCTAAGAATATAATGCCAAATTCATATTTCTGTAGCATAGAAACTGAAGTATCTAGTTTATTTGATTCCATGTATATTTAATTTTGATAATTTCACTATATTCCAGTATATTGACTATTAGAGTTTATATGCTCAGTGGGCTAGTTTTGAATTGTGTTATATAATTAATATAAAATTAGCTTTTTAACCAAGAAAGAAAATATTCAAAATAATTATCTTCACCCAAGAAATGAAAAAACATACACAGATTTATGTTTACATCATAAGTATTTCCCTAATATGAGTTGTGTTGTAGACTCAACAAAATGAAGATTCATTAACAAAGAAAAGAATGACATCTACATTTTATACACTAGGAACTTCCAGTTTCCAGTTATTTTTATACTGTATTGGTATCCCAGGAGCAAAAATATATATTGTATCTAAGTCGTGTTTACAGAAGAAAGATCAATCAAAAGAAACTGACGAATTCAGTTGTCAGTTAACAGGCTATTATCCACTAAAATTCAAATATTTGCACTTCAAAACTGAATCCAGTAAAAACTGTTGTGCATGAGAACTGATGAAAGTTATCAGCCCCCAAATATCTCTTTTAAAAGTAGATATGTATACTTTGAAATTTTTCATAAATCCAGTTCTTACTGAAATTGTGGAACAAGGAACCATAGATCAAGGCAAAGAACTTTGGTAGGCCTTATTTTTTAAACGCCTAAAAGAGCATTTTTCCATTTTGTGAATTTAGTCAAATGGCCATTTCATTTCAATAAAAGCCAAAGCCTGTGAGAGGAGGTATCTGCTACCGCATGGACATACTGTGCATTTGTGTTCCCACTACTGCTCTGCTGCGCAAACCTCACGAGTTTCATTACACGTGAAGTCTCCACGTTTCAGGGAGGGCACTAACTTGATTCATTTTGCTAGTCTGAATTGAAGGAATGAGAAATTTACCCACTCCTCTAAGAGAAAATGTGCTCTCTCAGAGCTTAAAATAAAATTAGTTATGTTACTCTCCATTAAAAAAAAAAATTACTCAATTTTTCTCTCATATTTGGAAATGTGTTTTAGTGACAGTGAGGAGTTTGGGCTAAAACAGAATTAAATTCAGTAAAAATTTGTAGGGAAGAAGTGTAGAATGAACAGGTTCAGCCTGCAGTGAATTCTTCAGATTCATTTAGTGAACATATTAATTTTCTGTAATTTGAGGTTTATTTGATAATTTAAGAACAGTGAGATTTGGTAGTGAAAAAGTCCTCTCTCTGATGTTCATAGTCACTGTAATAAATCATCAAAATCTCTTTAAGAGGTTCTTTAGTTTTCAGAATGGCTGATGTAATAACTTTGCAGACTGAAATTATATATTTGAACTCAAGAATAATAAATAATTTATAATACCCAAATGTAAATATAGGTGAATAGATTTTATAGGCAGTGCTTTATTAGGGTTTTTTTTTTTTCCTCTTCATCTTTCCTATCCTTTCTTGTAGCTGACAATTTTACTAATAAACTAAATTGGGTCAAGGTAAAGGAATGAGAGTCAATCATTTCAACAGTCCTTGGCTTCTCTGGTGAAGAAAACAAATAATGGAATCAATGACTAATCAAAGTCTAAGGTCACCCTCAGTTAGCACATGTAATTTGAAATTTGGCACTATTTCAAGTGATTTACTGTTTACTAGCAGAGGTCACAGCTGTGAAACTTGATCATCCAGGTGACACAAGCATCATTTATTACACCCTCAGGATAAGTATCAAAGACTGTCTCATATATTTAATGCACTAGCAATAGCAATAACCATGGTGCTTTTAGCTTATATAATGCCATAGCATTGTTTCAAAGGACTTACATTCAGGAGTATTTCATAACTCATCTGGGAATTACTCAGTTACATAAAATCAGAGGAGGAAAAGAGCATTCATTCAATTTTTGTGAAAAATTTTAAAATTTCCATGTGCCTCTTTGGACTTTAAGATCAAATTTTCCTAGTGGAAACCCCTGAGGGTAAATAGATACTCTAAAAGTTATGGGGGAGGAAAAAACATATTTCTTTTAACTTTGTAGAGCATTTGGTTCTGTCCAAGGCATCCATGAGACATTTGGTCTCTGAAACATTTCGTAGATACCAAAAGGTCCTTGAGATTTGGTCTATCCAAAACGTCCATGAGCATGTTTCAGTTCAGTTCAGTTCAGTCGCTCAGTCGTGTCCGACTCTTTGCGACCCCATGAATCCCAGCACACCAGGCCTCCCCTGTCCATCACCATCTCCCGGAGTTCACTCACCTCTGTCGTCCCTTCTCCTCATCCCCCAATCCCTCCCAGCAACACAGTCTTTTCCAGTGAGTCAACTCTTAGCATGAGGTGGCCAAAGTACTGGAATTTCAGCTTTAACATCATTCCTTCCAAAGAAATCCCAGGGCTGATCTCCTTCAGAATGGACTGGTTGGATCTCCTTGCAGTCCAGCAACACATTAAAAAGATCATACACCATGACCAAGTGGGCTTTATCCCAGGGATGCAAGGATTCTTCAATATCCGCAAGTCAATCAATGTAATTCATCACATTAACAAATTGAAAAATAAAAATCATATGATTATCTCAATAGATGCAGAAAAAGCCTTTGACAAAATTCAGCATCCATTTATGATAAAAACTCTCCAGAAAGCAGGAATAGAAGGAACATACCTCAACATAATAAAGCTATATATGACAAACCCACAGCTAACATTATCCTCAATGGCGAAAAACTGAAACCATTTCCCCTAAAGTCAGGAACAAGACAAGGGTGTCCACTTTCACCACTACTCTTCAACATCGTACTGGAAGTTTTGGCCACAGCAATCAGAGCAGAAAAAGAAATACAAGGAATCCAAATTGGAAAAGAAGAAGTAAAACTCTCACTGTTTGCAGATGACATGATCCTCTACATAGAAAATCCTAAAGACTCGACCAGAAAACTACTAGAGCTAATCAGTGAATGTAGTAAAGTTGCAGGATATAAAATCAACACTCAGAAATCCCTTGCATTCCTATACACTAATAATGAGAAAGTAGAAAAAGAAGTTAAGGAAACAATTCCATTCACCATTGCAACAAAAAGAATGAAATACTTAGGAATATTCCTACCTAAAGAAACTGAAGACCTATATATCGAAAACTATAAAACACTGATGAAAGAAATCAAAGAGGACACTAATAGATGCAGGAATATACCATGCTCATGGGTTGGAAGAATCAATATAGTGAAAATGAGTATACTACTCAAAGCAATCTACAGATTCAATGCAAGTCCCATCAAGCTACCAGCAGTATTTTTCTCAGAACTAGATCAAATAATCTCAAGATTTGTATGGAAATACAAAAAGCCTCGAATAGCCAAAGCAATCTTGAGAAAGAAAAATGGAACTGGAGGAATCAACTTGCCTGACTTCAGGCTCTACTAAAAAGCCACAGTCATTAAGACAGTATGGTACTGGCACAAAGACAGAAATATAGATCAATGGAACAAAATAGAAAGCCCTGAGATTAACCCATATACCTATGGAGACCTTATCTTTGACAAAGGAGGCAAGAATATACAATGGAGTAAAGATAGTCTCTTTAACAGGTGGTGCTGGGAAAACTGGTCAACCACTTGTAAAAGAATGAAACTAGACCCCTCTCTAACACCATACACAAAAATAAACTCAAAATGGATTAAAGATCTAAATGTAAGACCAGAAACTATAAAACTCCTAGAGGAGAACATAGGCAAAACACTCTCCGACATAAATCACAGCAGGATCCTCTATGATCCAACTCCCAGTATACTGGAAATAAAAGCAAAGATAAACAAATGGGATATAATTAAAATTAAAAGCTTCTGCACAACAAAGGAAACTATAAGCAAGGTGAAAAGACAGCCTTCTGAATGGGAGAAAACAACAGCAAATGAAGCAACTGACAAACAACTAATCTCAAAAATATATAAGCAACTTATGCAGCTCAACTCCAGAAAAATAAATGATCCAATCAAAAAATGGGCCAAAGAACTAAATAGGCATTTCTCCAAAGAAGACATACGGATGGCTAACAAACACATGAAAAGATGTTCAACATCACTCATTATCAGAGAAATGCAAATCAAGACCACAATGAGGTACCATTTCACACCAGTCAGAATGGCTGCGATCCAAAAGTCTACAAGCAATAAATGCTGGAGAGGGTGTGGAGAAAAGGGAACCCTCTTACACTGCTGGTGGGAATGCAAACTAGTACAGCCATTATGGAAAACAGTGTGGAGATTCCTTAAAAATTGCAAATAGAACTGCCTTATGACCCAGCAATCCCACTGCTGGGCATACACACCGAGGAAACCAGAATTGAAAGAGACACATGTACCCCAATGTTCATTGCAGCGCTGTTTATAATAGCCAGGACATGGGAGCAACCTAGATGTCCATCAGCAGATGAATGGATAAGAAAGCTGTGGTTCATATACACTATGGAATACTACTCAGCCCTTAAAAAGAATAAATTTGACTCAGTTCTAATGAGATGGATGAAATTGGAACCGATTATACAGAGTGAAGTAAGCCAGAAAGAAAAACACCAATACAGAATACTGACACATATATATGGAATTTAGAAGACAGTAATGATGACCCTATATGTGAGACAACAAGAGACACAGAGGTATAGAGTGGACTTTTGGACTCTGAGGGAGAGGGAAAGAGTGGGATGGTTTGGGAGAATGGCAATGAAACATGTATATTTTCCTGTAAGAAACGAAGCGCCAATCTATGTTCAATGTAGGATGCAGGATGCATGGGGCTGATGCACGGGATGATTCAAGTAGAGGATGTGGGGTGGGAGGTGGGAGGGGGCTTCGGCATTGGGAGATTGTGTTCACCTATGGCTGATTCGTGCCAATGTATGGCAAAACAAATACAGTATTGTAATTTTAAAAATTTTTAAAAAAAAAGATAATAGGAAAAAAAACATGCCAAAGCTTTAAAATGGATATAGGTATTCTACTGGAAAGGACCTATTACATGCCAAACCATATGATTTTCATGTGTGTATAAAATTCTTTTTTCTCCCTTAAAAAAAAAAAAAGAGTCTTCTCCAACACCACAGTTCAAAAGCATTAATTCTTCGGCACTCAGCCTTCTTCACAGTCCAACAGCCATACATCCATACATGACCACAGGAAAAACCATAGCCTTGACTAGACGGACCTTAGTCAGCAATGTAATGTCTCTGCTTTTGAATATACTATCTAGGTTGGTCATAACTTTTCTTCCAAGGAGTAAGCGTCTTTTAATTTCATGGCTGCAGTCACCATCTGCACTGATTTTTGGAGCCCCCAAAATAAAGTCTGACACTGTTTCCACTGTTTCCCCATCTATTTCCCATGAAGTGATGGGACCGGATGCCATGATCTTCGTTTTCTGAATGTTGAGCTTTAAGCCAACTTTTTTGCTTTCCTCTTTCACTTACATCAAGAGGCTTTTAGTTCCTCTTCATGTTCGCCATAAGGGTGGTGTGATCTGCATATCTGAGGTTATTGATATTTCTCCCTGCAATCTTGATTCCATCTTGTGTTTCTTCCAACCCAGTGTTTCTCATGATGTACTCTGCATATAAGTTAAATAAGCAAGGTGACAATATACAGCTTTGATGTACCCCCTTTTCCCATTTGGAACCAGTCTGTTGTTCCATGTCCAGCTCTAACTGTTGCTTCCTGACCTGCATACAGATTTCTCAAGAGGCAGGTTAGGTGATCTGGTATTTCCAACTCTTTCAGAATTTTCCACAGTTTATTGTGATCCACACAGTCAGAGGCTTTGGCATAGTCAATAAAGCAGAAATAGATATTTTTCTGGAACTCTCTTGCTTTTTCAGTGATCCAGTGGATATTGGCAATTTGATCTCTGGTTCCTCTACCTTTTCTAAAACCAGCTTGAACATCAGGGATTTCACGGTTCACGTATTGCTGAAGCCTGGCTTGGAGAATTTTGAGCATTACTTTACTAGCATGTGAGATGAGTGCAATTGTGCAGTAGTTTGAGCATTCTTTGGCATTGCCTCTCTTTGAAACTGGAATGAAAACTGACCTTTTCCAGTCCGGTGGCCACTGGCGAGTTTTCCAAATTTGCTGGCATACTGAGTGCAGCACTTTCACAGCATCATCTTTCAGGATTTGAAATAGCTCCACTGGAATTCCATCACCTCCACTAGCTTTGTTCGTAGTGATACTTTCTAAGGCCCACTTGAGCTTGTTTGATCTACGTTAAATAGTTTAGGATATGACCAAATATTATGGACTTTTGTAGTGGACCAAATGTCTTTTGGACATTTTAGATAGGATCAAATATCTGCTAACTTCTTTTAAAGAAATCTTGAAAAAGAGCTAGTATTTTTGTTATCTAAAGAAATTTCTATTAGTGCATTTTTCTCTAATGACTCTGGTGAGAGGAAGGGAATAGGAAACAGAGTTCTAGACATGGTGGGCCAGTTTTTTCTTAGATAATCTGTGATAATGAAAGATTTAAATAGAGAATTTCATCTGCTACCCTGACACCCGTGATTCTTGCAATGGTAAAAACAAATTAGGAGCTGATAGCCATATTAATATCTAGACAACTTATAAAAAGATCTCTCTTCCCCTTCCCTTTTTTACCTTTTCTGTTTCTTCATGAATTTTAAAGCCACATAATTAAAACATACACTCCAACACGACTTTCCAAATTGTGTTGTAGAAATGGAAAGCCCAATTCGATCTTTTGATATTCATATTTCAGCTGAATTCTGGTACTTCAAGCTTATTGACTGTTTGTCCACCAGTTCCCACAGTGATTCATGAACTGGGTATCTCTTAACCCTTCTGCCATGGTGGACTCCATTGTACGGGGGCTACAAAGTCGAAGAGTATTATTATGACATTTAAGAAGACTACTCCTTCTGCCATGTTTAAAACATAGTTATCCACTTCCTATTTTATTGGGTGCAGTCATAGGAGGCATCCCATACCTTAGCTCATAGGATCAGAAACCCAACAAGAGTTACTGAAAATGAGAACCAAAAGAAAAAAGAAAGAAAATGAGAACTTTATTTCTCATCATACTTGAGCTGATATGGGTCAAAGTAACTGCTCCATAGAATGAATGAATGAAAAAAAATTAATATTTTTTAAATTTTAATTTATTTAAAATTAAATAAGGTACCATTCCTTTTCCAGAAAGGGGAAAGTTATTTAGGCATGCTTTTTCATGAAACTAAAAGAAAATAATAGCAATGTGTTAGAAGAGTATTTCTACTCCTATAATTTGATTATTTGGGGGAGGGGATAGTAGTTTTATTGAAAAATAATCCTCATACTCTACAATTCATTCATTTAAAGTATACAATTCAAGGTTTTCACCTTAATCACAAAATTACACAGCCATTACCACAATCATCTTTAGAAACATTTTTATCACCCTCCAAAGAAATTCTGCGTCTTTTTATCTGTTGTGATTTTATTTACTATTCAAAATATTCCTACTCTTCTCATATGTTTTAATTTTGGTCCCAGTTTTTGCTTGGTAAATTGTTAATGATATTTTTATGGGCTCCAGGCCTACTGATGAGGAATGAGAGAAGGATGCAGTGAGTAGAGGGGGCTGTGTTAAGTGCCTGGTAAACTACGCTAAGAAGAGTTTTTAAACAAGCCCCTGAGAAATGTGCTAGGAGTGCCTAAGGGAGGATCTCCCAGAGAAACACAAAACGTATTGACAGAAACCAGCTAATCATTGGATAAATATAACCTTTGTTTATGGCTCCTTTCTGTCTTAGTTTTCACTCTCTCTGTTCCTGAATCTTTTGCCTCTTTTCTCCTGCTCTCTGTCTTGTCTGATTTTGGTATATTCCTTTTTCTAGATTACCACAGGCCTTAATACAACAACAGCTTCTGTTCTCCAGTTTTCCATTGGTAAGTGTTGTTAGCAATTAAGCAATTTAACTTGGAAATATTTGTTTTAATCATTGTGTTCCAGCAGGATTATGGTGCCAAATGCTTTTAGATTTAGAAAAGAGTAAGTCTTAACACTGCAGTAAATAATTTAAAACATTTTTAAAGTGAAGTTAAAATTTTTAAATGCTGTTCTCATTTCTCTCTGGCAGTGAGTGGTATGTAAAAACAATCCAGGTAATCCAAAACATTTTAACGGTAGTTACATGTGGATTTGAGTGTATTGGAATACTATATTATACAGAATGACCTTACTAATAGTTTTTCTCAGATTAAGATTGAAATCTGTTAAATTTCCTGCGTTCTTCCTGAATGGTAGTAAAAAGATTATTTATGGCTGAAAGAAGCCAATTTAGGCTTCATGTTTGACATAAGTAATCTATGTTTAATTAATTCATACACCAATAATTTAAAAATGACTGTATCTAGCAATATTTCTTTTAGGTGCTTTGTATTTGAGCTAAAAATTTCTACACAAAGCATTCAGTAAAATAAGGTTATCTTTTAGATAAGTGTGTATAGTTTTGCTATCTATTATTTTCCATTTGAATTTTCAAAGTTTTATATTAATAAATAACATGTGTGTTTCCAAAGGGAACATTCTAAGTAAATAAAGATATTGCCTTCTAGATGGGGGGCTAATTTTTGGTCTTGGTTTTATAACATGGATACCTCCTGGCCTCTCCCCATGACATGAGGACTGACAGCCATGCCTCTGAGATAGCACCCTCCACTTTCGACCATCTTCACTGTCATATCTTTGGGGATCCACCACTAGCGAAAGAACTGTTTCTCTCACTATGCTTCTAGTTCTAATTGCAGAACAGTGCTCTTGCAGCCCACTGTAGTTGATTTCCTAAGAGCAATTTTCTTTAAGTCATGTAGTTGTCATTTTTCCCTCAGGTTTCATCCTTTCAGTTTCTGTTAGGTATAGTGTGAACCTGCTTGTATACAATTTGGACTCTTCTCTTCTCACATTGATAGCATTACCTCCAACAATTTACTGACTACTCAGAAGTCCTTATGTGGTCATAAGGAAAGCATTAACAAAAAAAATAAAATAATAAGGCTTTTGGTAGGAAGGTTTTTTTGATCTATTAGCAAGTGTATAATAAAATTTCTACAATGAACATATAATACTTCTATAATCAGAAAAAGACCTCATTTTTTCGTAGTGCTACAAAAACAGGATTTTTTTCAATTGTAGCATGATAGGCTAGTGTAACTTAGATTCTTAACCAGAACAAATGTGTTTAAATTCATTATACTACTATTATAAAATATAAGCTAAATAGCCGGGACATGGAAGCAACCTAGATGTCCATCAGCAGATGAATGGATAAGAAAGCTGTGGTACATATACACTATGGAATACTACTCAGCCCTTAAAAAGAATAAATTTGACTCAGTTCTAATGAGATGGATGAAATTGGAACCGATTATACAGAGTGAAGTAAGCCAGAAAGAAAAACACCAATACAGTATACTGACACATATATATGGAATTTAGAAGACAGTAATGATGACCCTATATGTGAGACAACAAGAGACACAGAGGTATAGAGTGGACTTTTGGACTCTGAGGGAGAGGGAAAGGGTGGGATGGTTTGGGAGAATGGCAATGAAACATGTATATTTTCCTGTAAGAAACGAAGCGCCAATCTATGTTCAATGTAGGATGCAGGATGCATGGGGCTGATGCACGGGATGATTCAAGTAGAGGATGTGGGGTGGGAGGTGGGGGGGCTTTGGCATTGGGAGATTGTGTTCACCTATGGGTGATTCATGTCAATGTATGGCAAAACAAATACAGTATTATAATTTAAAAAATAAATAAATAAACAAATTTTAAAAAAACAAAAAATAAAATATAAGCTAGATTTTTGTAATTTACCAATAGTCTGAGCATTTATTAATAATGATACATTAATTTCAGATATTATCTTTAAGCATTTAAAGAACACAAGAGAATCGTCTTTTAAAATATATGCTCACAATTCTACTATATTTAAACTTCATTCAAGGTAGCAGAGATCTAGCACTGATTAAATTATCCCTCCTTCAAAGGAAAAAAGATCTTTTTGTAAATAGTGAGGAGTATACTTTTGAGCAAGGATAGATTCATTTCCTCACCTTTCAGTAGCTGAGAAAGGAATGTTTATCAGAGAATAAAGAGTTTGGTGCCTGAGTCCCAAAGCCCAGAATAAGCACCATACCCAAAGGCTTGAGACTAGACCCAAAAAATGTAACTTGGCAAGAATCATTGATTTCTCCACAAGTCAGAGGGTTATAGCCCAGCAGGCCAGAGTGTTGCTTGTAGTATAAAAAGCATGGATTTGAATCCTAGGCTAGAAGACTGGAAGAGTAACAGAATCAGGAAGTTACAAAAAGATGGATAGATAGATAAGTATGTCAAGTTTGTAACTAAAAGATACACTTTAGTATTTTTTAGTATGTTTAGAATCAAAAGTGATATTTTAACATGTCATTGTATGGGAATGAGACAAAATATTTAGTTAAATAAATTATAATTTACTGCTTAGTGACTTCATCAGGGAATTTGCTTACTGCATTTTGAGGATAAAAATTCTTGAGAACTAAGAAGTATTAAGGTGGCTGAGAAGCAGTGTAGTGGCAAACCATTAGCTGTATGATGTATGGTGTTGTGTGGTAAATAGGTATAACAAACAGAACTTTTCCAAAATGATTTTGTGTATCTCATGATGAGTACTTGGTGTACTATTGTTCTGTTTGTATTTATGGTGTGAAGACTAGACTGAGGCACACACAGAAATTAACAGATATGTCATAATTGTATATATTCATCCTGAGTTTTTCAAGCCCCACAGTGACCAAATACCAAAGTAGCAACCTCAGCTTAGTAGCATTGCATTTATATTCTGTTCCAAATTTTTATTAAGTGTGTTATAAAAAACACAGTATGTACACAGTTCAACGTTTATATTTATTTGTGTCTTGTGAAACTTTCTAAATATGTTCTGTTGTTGGAAATATGTTCTAATAGTATGGTTAAATATAGTCAGTCAGATTTAGAGTCACTTCTTAAGAAGTCCTCTGGGATGTTAAATTTTCATTGTATATCGTGATGATTCAGATATAATATAGACCATTTTCTAGGGGATTCTGTCATTATTTATGGCCTCAATAATAAATTATGGCTATATAACCACAACTGAATAAATTATTGCCTTGATATTGTTATATTGCTCTTGTAAACATTTTTAATTACATCATAAGCATTATCCAAGAGAGTTCCAAGTACCTTGTCTTTAATTACTAAGGAGTGTCTTAATAAACTCTTGCCATGTCAATTATTAGCACCAATGCTATGCCAGTGTATCTTTCTACATGCGCGCGTGCACACACACACACACACACACACACACACACACACACACACACACATACACAGGTTACAGACTATCTTCACCAAATGAATTTTTAAGTTAAAGCATGCTGAAAACACAGTCCTGAAGTTGAAATTTACCAGGTTATCAATAGCTAAATTGTCTTGAAAGATGTCCTAAAATATTGTTAGAACAACTTTTCATTTTTCCATTTCAGTGAAAGATCTCATATCCATTTCTGTGCTAGGCATTGATCTGCTACAATCCTCACTTGATTCATTAGATTCAACTGGTGGAATTTATGGTTGTAGCCTTAGGGGCACTTACCTATTTCCTTTAGATTTCCTCTGAGACAGGAAGAAAAATTTGAGATGATGCCCTTGCAAACCATTATTTTACAGGTTCCTCCACTCTGTTTTCCCAAGCAGGATCCTGGGTCCAGGGAAGTGCTAGTAGTGCTTTAGATTCATTATTCATTTAACAGAATTTCACTGAGTATTTGCTGTCTCCTTAGGCTTTTCTGGGTTAAAGTTGACTGTGGAAAGACAAAAATGAAAAACAACATTTTACAGTGCTTAGTGATATGGTAGAAGGCTTTAGATGCATATGGAGCATGCAACCTCTAGAGAACTGCTAGATTGTTGTAAACATAGATGGACGTGATGTTAGGTCCTGCAGAGCAGGGCAATTCAGGAAGGCTTCTTAGGAGAGTTCCTGAAAGTGAATAATATGAGTCATTGGAAAGGAGGAAGTTTTTCCAGTTGAGGAGATAGAGTGACATAAGCAAGGTATAAAATGGGAAACTGAGTTCTTTTCTGGAGCAGGAAGACTGGCTAAGGAAGGCTATGAGCAATGTAGCATATAGTTCTGTCCATCTGGAGAGTTCACGTTCATCAGCTGGGAGTTTTAAATAGCCAATAGAGGTCAGAAAACTTACCTGTTTCTCTCTTAAGCAATAAAAAAAATAATGAAATTAATTTTTAATATGTGATCTTTCTTAAGAAAGATCACTTGTGTTAAGAATGGATTTGTCCCTTCCTTAATATAAATCTACATTGATTTACTCAACACAAGCTTGCCAAAGAATGTACTTGTTGAATTTAGCCCAGCTCTTTTTCCCAAATTAATAGAATCTGTTGGCTAAGTGGGGATTGAAGGTAAAACATTTTAAAAACATACATCATGAGGAACTTTTTGGCTTGGAGGGTGTATCTGTCTTGTCCATCATGTTATTCTCAGCCCTAGCTCTCAGCTCTAGGGACTCAAAATTAGAAAGTGCTCATAAATATTTCTTGCCTGAGTGATAAGTAACTATTACAGAGACATCTGTAATATTATGTAACCAGGTGCAAAATTGATGTGATACAGACATTTCACGTCAAGAGATGTGGGGGAGGTGATCTGAGGACCTCAATCAATGGAAAAGATAATCCGGAAGAAAACAGAGAATCACCAATAAACTGTGCTTTTAGTGAAGCCAGTAGACAAAAAAATACATATCCATGTGTTTAATCAATTTGTTATTAATGAACTAGCTGGAATCTTTTATTTGTTCATAATTCATAGAGTTGATACCTTTTTTCTTTGGTTTTATTTATGAATATCCTAAAGGTATGGGGTTTTGTAAGTATGTGTTTGGGCTTAACTGGTGGCTCAGTGCTAAAGAATCCATCTACAGTGCAAGAGTTGCAGGTTTGTTCCCAGAATCAGGAAAATCCCCGGGAGGAGAGCATGGCAACCCATTCCAGTATTCTTGCCTGAAGAATCCCATCCATAGAGGAGCCTGACAGGCTACAGTCCATAGGGTTGCAAAGAGTTGGACATAACTGAAGTGACTTAGCATGCACACACATGCACACAGGTGTGCGTGTGTGTGATTTTTTCTTTCTTCTTTTTTTTTTTACTGCTTTTTCATTTGTTTTTAATCACCTTAAACAAAGTAAAGGCACTATGTCATGAATGTTTTATATTTACAGATTAAGGTATGGAAATGTCTTTCAGTTTAGTCACTCAGTTGTGTCCGACTCTTTGCGACCCCATGAATCGCAGCACGCCAGGCCTCCCTGTCCATCACCATCTCCCAGAGTTCACTCAAACTCATGTCCATGGAGTCGGTGATGCCATCCAGTCATTTCATCCTCTGTTGCCCCCTTCTCCTCCTGCCCCCAATCCCTCCCAGCATTAGGGTCTTTTCCAATGAGTCAACTCTTCGCATGAGGTGGCCGAAGTATCGGAGTTTCAGCTTTAGCATCAGTCCATCTAGTGAACACCCAGGACTGATCTCCTTTAGGAGGGACTGGTTGTATCTCCTTGCAGTCCAAGGGACTCTCAAGAGTCTTCTCTAACACCACAATTCAAAAGCATCAATTCTTCAGCACTCAGCTTTCTTCATAGTCCAACTCTCACATCCATACATGACCACTGGAAAAACCATAGCCTTGACTAGATGGACCTTAGTCGGCAAAGTAATATCTCTGCTTTTTAATATGCTATCTAGGTTGGTCATAACTTTCCTTCCAAGGAGTAAGCGTCTCTTAATTTCATGGGTGCAGTCACCATCTGCAGTGATTTTGGAGCCCCCCAAAATAAAGTCTGACACTGTTTCCCCATCTATTTTCATGAAGTGATGGGACAAGATGCCATGATCTTAGTTTTCTGAATGATGAGCTTTAAACCAACTTTTTCACTCTCCTCTTTCACTTTCATCAGGAGGCTTTTTAGTTCTTCTTCACTTTCTGTCATAAAGGCAGTGTCATCTGCATATCTGAGGTTATTGATATTTCTCCCAGCAATCTTGATTCCAGCTTGTGCTTCTTCCAGCCCAACGTTTCTCATGATGTACTCTGCATATAAGTTACATAAGCAGAGTGACAATATACAGCCTTGACGTACTCTTTTCTCTATTTGGAACCAGTCTGTTGTTCCATGTCCAGTTCTAACTGTTGCTTCCTGACCTGCATACAGTTTTCTCAAGAGGCATGTCAGGTATAAGCAAGGTGAAAAGACAACCCTCAGAATGGGAGAAAATAATAACAAATAAAACAACTGACAAAGGATTAATTTCCAAAATATACAAGCAGCTCATACAACTCAATACCAGAAAAACAAACAACTCAATCAAAAAGTGGGGAAAAGACCTTAACACAGACATTTCTCTAAAGAAGGCATACAGATGCTCAGCATCGCTCATTATTAGAGAAATGCAGATCAAAACTACAGTGAGTTATCACCTCACACCAGTCAGAATGGCCATCATCAAAAAGTCTACAAATAATAAATGCTGGAGACAGTGTAGAGAAAAAGGAACATTCTTGCACTGTTGGAGAGAATGTGAATTGATACAGCCACCATGGAAGACAGCATGGAGATTCCTTAAAAGACTAGGAATAAAACCACCATGTCACCCAGCAATCCCACTCCCAGGCATATACCCTGAGGAAACCAAAATTGAAAGACACATGTATTCCATTGTTCATTGCAGCATTATTCACAATAGCTAGAACATGGAAGCAACCTAGATATCCACCAACAGATGAATGAATAAAGAAGTTGTGCATATATACACAATGGAATATTACTCCAGCCATAAAAAGGAATAAATTTGAGTCAGTTCTAATCAGGTGGATGAACCTAGAACCTATGATACAGAGTGAAGTAAGTCAGAAGAGAAAGGTAAACATCATATTCTAACACATATATATGGAATCTAGAAAAATGGTACTGAAGAATTTATTTACAGAGCAGCAATGGAGAAACAGATATAGAGAATAGACTTATGGACATGGGGAGAGGGGAGGAGAGGGCGAGATGTATGGAAAGAGTAACATGAACACTTCCATTACCATATATAAAATAGATAGCCAATAGGAATTTGCTATATGGCTCAGGAAACTGAAACAGAGGCTCTGTATCAACCTAGAGATGTGGGATGGGGAGGGAGATGAGAGGGAGGTTCAAAAGGGAGCAGATATATGTATGCTGCTGCTGCTGCTGCTAAGTCGCTTCAATTGTGTCCAACTCTGTGCGACCCCATAGATGGCAGCCCACTAGGCTCCCCCATCCCTGGGACTCTCCAGGCAAGTACACTGGAGTGGGTTGCCATTTCCGTCTCCAGTGCATGAAAGTGAAAAATGAAAGTGATGTCACTCAGTCGTGTCCAACTCTAGCAACCCCATGGACTGCAGCCTACCAGAGTCCTCCATCCATGGGATTTTCCAGGCAAGAGTACTGGAGTGGGGGTGCCATTGCCTTCTCCGGGATATATGTATACCTATGGCTGATTCATGTTGAGGTTTGACAGAAAACAACAAAATTCCGTAAAGCAATTATCCTTCAATTAAAAAATAAATTAATTAAAAACAAAACAAAAAGACCAGTTTATATGAACTTTATATAGTTTTCAAATCTATCTCACCCCAAGTTCCTAAGCCCTATCTTAAGTAATAAAAGGGAATATTCTGAAATATTATAAGATGCTACTAAATATAATATTCTAGCAAAGATTATTGAGATTAATTATGTCTGCATTATTAAAACTACTAACTGAAGAATTTCTCTACCTGAATTAAAATATTTTGAAAGATACTATGCCCTTTCCCTTTTGAAATATTTAATTTATTGTCATTCATCTTGATGAGGCTTAAAAGATAAATATTAACATTTCATTCATAAATATTTTTTACTAATATTTATTGAGGCCTATTCTTTAGAAGGGATAAAACATTGAACATTAGGATGAGAAGAAATTGATCATTAATATAGACTAAATAAATAGTTTTTCCTCCTTGAAAAAATCTTATTACCACACCCTGAAATCTCTGAGTCCCCACTTGCTCTATTTTATTTTGTGATGCTTATTTCACTCTGCATTGATTTATACTCTGGCCATTTGTACACATCCACTTCCATCCTTTCTAGCTTAAATGATCCTTGAGGACTAAGGAGTGTACAACTGTCCTCTTGTTTTTAGGGCATAATTTTACTCACATCTAGTACCACCCCGGAGTATCAGCATCACAGGGAAGGTTAAAGTGATGGTCCCCTTCTGGGAGATGAGGTAGAGGGCATTGTAAGACCTTGTCGCCAAGGTCAAAGCCCAAACAACAAAAGGGTAGTAATGCTGAGTCCCCAGATTGTTAGGGGTGGAGAGGGACGTTATTTAACACCTGCTCTCAAAGGTGGACATAGTCCTACTAGAAAATGAGCCAGACTTGAACACTAGGGCTTGGTTTAAGGCCTCCACCCCCAAGGAAGAGAGGGCTGCTCGGCAGGGAACCTGGCAAAGCCTGACACATTTTGCATTTCCCTTCCTTATGTTTTTCCCAACATAGGATCTGATGAAACCCCTATGTTGGACTTGGGAGGGAATTTGTAAAGGGGTGAGCACCCGAAAGTGGTTGGAAATGACATGGTGTTTCATAAATCAGGAGAGAATTTGGTCCCTTGTAGGAGTGGCAGGAAAAAGGAAAAATACAAATATTTTGGAAGTGAGGGAATGGGGATAGGGCTGAAAGAGAGAAAGGTACAAAGGGGAGGAAGACAGCTGTTCATTTTATATCCTGTGGTCATTGTCCATCTGCCATAAACTGAAAGAAGTCACCTAATGAGATTTGGAAATTTCAGCCAAGGAAGTGACTAAGGAGCAAAATATTAAGTACAATAAATCACATACTGTCACATTTATTCAAAAAGAAAGGCTTGTAGGTCAAATAGCCTGTTTCCTAATAAAGTCAGTCAAAACAAAACCTGTTGCTAATAGCCTCATTTTAAAAATTAATATAAAACAGCAGGGGAAGAAGAGTTGCTTTTAAAACCTGGTTCTTTTTCTGCATTTTATAATAAAGTTTTTTTTATTTTAAACAAAATGTATTTTTAGCATATGTATAGCATGAATGTAGAATATTTAAGTTTTTACTGTACTTTGACCTCTCTTAATCTTTAATATCAGTTTTTAGTAGTTGCTTAAAATGGAAAATTTATTTTCGTACAATGATTCTTTTATAACACTGCCCTTGAAATATGTAGTTTTTTTTAGTGGAAAAAATGGTGAATTCCACCAAAGGTTATTTATTGGTGGGCAAAACCAAGGTATAGATATAAATTCTAGATTTTCATATTCAGATAATGCTTAATTGATCTTTTGGGGCAGCTGAAGATTTTGGACATGTTGATTTCTCAGACTTGACCATTTCTGCTAATAAAATAATGATTTCGGTCAACTTTGGTCATCATATTTTACCAAAATTGAATTCACTTGCTCTTGACAGATCCAAGAGTAATTCGAGGATTTCCTCTCATACAGAATGGAACTATTCTTAATTAAAGTAATACCCTTTCAGTCACAATTCCCATCCCTGTCATTTGGAACTGAGAAGCCCCAGGATGCTTCCCGCCTAGGCTGCCACAAAGCATTATCCGATACAGTAACCATTTTTCCCTTCCCTGCCTAGTACTCACCCCTTTAGCTATAGTCTGTGAGCTTCAACAAAGCATAAACTGCTGTCTCTGTGCAGGCACAAGCCAGGCGAGCTGAGCCTGTATTTTGTCAGAGCCTGAAGCAGTGCTGTCTGGCAGGCAGTGTAGGCAGGATTCGACATAGGGGCAACAGTGTGAATGCATCAGGGGAGCTGGGGAGACTGGTGATCAGCCAAGATCAGCATCCAAGTACTCTGTGGATACCTGCGGTCCGTGAAGGTAATAAGTAACAAAAGCAACTTGCTTCAAAGGGTATCAGGTGAGAAGCTAACTCACTGCTAGAGGACAAACTTGGTTACAGTTTTTACAACATTTATAAACTAATGCAGCAGACTTATATAGATGTGCCACATTATTATAAGACAGTATGAACAGGTACGTATAATCTTTATAAGGTTTAGGTTTTCTACACGGAGAGGAATAAAACAAACATGAAAACTAAGAAGTATATGAAACTGGCTATCCTGGAAATTACAGCATTATCTGCTTAAAACCAAGAGTCGCAATTTAGGTCCTATTCATCAGGTAGTACTTCCAAGACTGGCCATAGTACAAAGATTTTGGTCTACTTAAAGCAGGTTGTTTTGATGCCATGGGCTGGGAGAGCTAATGCCCCTAGGATTTTTCTGGGAGACTCAGTAATGAAGGAAATAAAAACCTAAGTATAATGTAATTATTGTTCTACGTCATTGTTGTTTCTGGAAAATAAATATTCATAGCTGCCTCTAATGAAATATTTGAGCAGAAGTTTGTGAAAATATCGAAATATTGTTCATCTGTATAATAATGGCCCATTGGCTTGCTGGCAGCAGAATTACTCTGAAGAATTGCCAGGTAGCAAATAAACTTTTACTGTATTTCTCGATTCTTTTGGATATAATGAGTGTTTACTCCCTAGTGAATAGTACTATCCTTAAAATTGCTCTTATGGGAAGACTTCCCAGATTGTCCAATGGTTAAGACCCCGTGCTTCCAGTGCACAGGGCACAGGTTCAGTCTCTGCCTCAGGGAGATCCTTGGTTGGGGAACTAAGATCCCATATACCATGCAGCCCCCCCGCAAAAAAAAAGTTTCTCTTGGCAAAGAAAAAAAAGTGATAACTGCCAGAACTGCTTATTATACCAATATCTTCATCTTGCTCGTCACATTTTTCACATTATAGAATGAGGCAAGTCCCTTTCTTGAATGCCTTAGCCTACAGTAACGTAATATACCCTGAAAGTGACAGTGCCTGGCTTTTAAAAGCTTTTCTAAAAGTTCCCCATTCATTTCTTTTTCTCTTTCCATTCACTACAAGCTCTCCCCTCTCCTCCATTTATCTACCTTGAAAAGATGAAAGGATGTGTTGATTCTGCTAAGATTGGCTCCAGTCCTAGCAGGGAGTTTAAGTAGTCCGATTACATCCATTTCATCACTTTATGATCTTTCTGTATCAAATGCTGTTGTTTACACACGGCTCTAGGACTCTGCTTGTCTCTGAGGTCTGAATTTTGAGTAATAGCAGCAGCAGCACTTCGGCTGCAAGAATTCTCAGCAGGGTTCTGTCCAGACACTCCTCAAGCCTCAGTATTTATAGGCCCCGCTCCACTATCTAGAGGCATGATTTCTGGCAGTCCTTCTCCCCAATCCATAAATTCTGCAAGATCACTTCTCTCCTTCTGTGGCCCTGTGCCACATTTAAAAAGGCAGCTTGTTTTTCAGGCAGCACTTTGAGGAAAAGAGTCTGCTCCCGGCAACCACTACCAAACCCCCAAGAGGGAGTAGCTCCTTCTATTGTTTCTGTTCTGATTTACTTTGAAAAGTCCTGGGCTTTGTGGAGAAGGGCATAACCAAATAAAAATAAAGCTACCCAGGTCTTGGGAGACTAAAACCAATTGATTTATCCTTCTACTATAAAAGTAAAAAGATATAGAGAGGACTACAGGAGATATTGGCTCACAATCCCTAATCTGTAATTCCATTGTATAAAAACACTCAGAAAACCACAGAACTTTTTTTTTCTTTCATTTATGTGATGGCAAAGCCTCACATGATCTGAATTCACTTAGACTTGAAGTAATTTAAGGCTATTTTAAATCTTTACTTATACTACTTTATATGAATCTTTGTATATTTAAGTACAGAAATATCAATATGTTTCATTATAAGATAGTGCCTCAGACTTGCTGGTAATCTTACATACTATGTGATGTATTTACCATGTTACCTTTCTGAAGTCTGTAAGTTATATCAGTCAATAATTTGGATCCTAAAGTTTACCTTACCTTAAGTGATTATGAATCTATATAATTGTTATTTTGAGAAAGTGAGTATTAACTCTTGAATTCTTAATAGAATAAATGATGAATATTTCTATTTTTAAGTGGCTTTGCTTTTATACTAAATCAAGCTATTCTTTAAGTTTTTTACTTTTATGGCAACCACCCAAAAGAAATAGGAAGAAAGGAAAAGGTTTATGTGTGAATTTTGGGAAACCTCGCTCTGGAAGGTATTTGCAGTCTCCTTTGTGCATATATATTATGGTTAATGGGCTACTGAACAATGAACAGGTTTTCAGTGTGCATAATATGGGCTTCACTGATTAGCACATAATTGCTACTTGCTCCTGTGTTTGTGTATTCTTGGCGTTGTAAACTCTAACAGCCATTTAAGATCCTCTCAGCCAGCACTGCACAGAAGCACTCCAGTTAGTAAGTCCTAGAAGTTTCAGGTTCTCACCAGGTTTTGTTGAGCTCCTGAGGCTCATTCAGGTTCATTTGCAACACTGTCCAAAACTGAATGGCTTATTTGTTATGTAAGCAAACAATTGAAATGACGTGAAGTCCTCAGTCACTCACTCTTTGCGACCCCCTTGGAATGTAGCCTACCAGGCTCCTCCGTCCATGGGATTTTCCAGGCAAGAATACTGGAGTGGGTTGCCATTTTCTTCTCCAGGAGATCTTCCTGACCCAGGGGTTGAACCCCGGTCTTTTGCATTGTAGGCAGACGCTTTACCATCAGAGCTACCAGGGAAGTATATAAGCAAACAATTAGGTCATTTCATCCATCCTCATCCAGCTGTAATATGATCATTTCCTTTTAAGAATATTTTAATTGAGCCAGATCTGCTTGAAAAAAGAAAAGAGAAATAGTTTCAAGAATCATATATTCTTACTTTATTATTGTCTTGCATTACAATACATTTGTCATGTAAATGTGCCATGTTAAACGAAATGGAAAGTGAACCATGTAATCTGGAGCTTGGTAACCCCGTGTGAGTTAAGACATTTGTGAAATTCAGGAACATACTGCAGGGAAAGCTCTGTACAAGAGTGGGATCAGGTTTTGTGGGTCCACATTTGAAGCTTCACAGTTAGGTGACGGCTAGAGTGTCATTAAGGAAAGAATACAAAATTGAACATTCAAAATCAGGTAAAAATGTGAATGTTTATTTAAAATGAGAAAAGAAATCACAGCACATTACAAATCTTTAGAAACTGGCAATACCACAAACATAAGAAAATCCAACATTTTTGTTAACTACCTGAAATACTTTTTTCCTTTTTACTTTTGGGTGCGTATTCTAAAATTACCTCTGCATATGACACCTTTGCTGTTGCTGTAAATGGGGAAGGGAAAAGAGCACTGGATTGGGAGTTAGGCCATGTAGTCACTTCTCTGCCAACTGAATTTGCCACGTAAACTTAGGTAATTGGTGGTGCCTTGGGGCTTCCTGGTGGCTCAGAGATTAAAGCGTCTGCCTCCAGTGCTGGAGACCGGGGTCCGATCCCTGGGTCAGGAAGATCCCCTGGAGAAGGAAATGGCAATCCACTCCAGTATTCTTGCCTGGAGAATCCCACGGACAGAGAAGCTAGTAGGTTACAGTCCATGGGGTCGCAAAGAGTCGGATACGACTGAGCAACTTCACCTCACTTCACCTAGTGAGCCCCTGACAACTTGTTTATAAAGCAAGAATGTTGATCTTCATGATCTCTTAAATGTCTTCCCACTGTGACCCTTAATCCTAGAACTGGGTGAAAAGAATGAACTATGAGTTAACCAGGAATACATTTTATCTAAAAATATGCTTATGATGTTGCCTGTTTTAGTTCAGGGGGCCCCTACAAGAAATATCAAAGTAGTTGCTATATCTTTATTCAACCAATCATAGCTAGTTTATACTTGTAGCTTGTTTTACTAGCAGGGAAAGATATTAGGTAGAGGAACAGAAAAACAACATCGGCCAAACCATGTAATGTTGTTACCCAAGCCATTCTCAGCATGAGTGATCGAATGTGCTGCCCCCTCTGGCTCTTCCCAGAAGAGTAACACACTCTGCTGGTGTACAGAGGCTATAAGTCACCTCCATATCCTTATCCTGCTGAAAAGAAGTGCTGCAAAAGAGCCAGTAGTAACAACAGTAATAATAATGATACCGTTGCATTTCCAAAAAAAAATCTCTTCTTAGAGTTTAACTGCTTCCTCAATTTCATTCATTCAACAACTGTTCTCTGAGCTCCTCTTCTATGTGAAGCAGCTCTTAAGGCACTGGGGAGATAGGATTCATAAAAGAAAATCTTTGCCCTGGTCGGGCTGACATGCTGATAAATATCAAACAAATAAATGCCAGGGAGTGCTGAATGCATGAAGAAAATTAATCAGGGTCAGCATATGAGGGGTCACTTTTTGTTGGAGGTGGCCAGGGGATGGCCGCTGAGGATGTAATCATTGATCAGAGGCTTAAATTGTGTAGAAGTGATAACCTGGCATAAAGAATAGCCAACAGAAGAGCCATGTGGACTGCCAACAGGTAGCCACACGCTTTATGTAAATGTCAGTTCTGAATGATATTTTACTGCTTAAGTGGGGAAGACTACTCAAAGGTTATACATATCCTGGCTTTTCCTGAATGATAACCAAAGTCAATAGAAGTGGGACTGAATCATGAGAAAATAACTAGGCTTTTAAGTTCGCATGTACCTCAGACAGAAGTATTTTTAATAACCGATTGACTCATTGGTTGATTGATTGCTAGATTGATCATCTTGACCTGACTCCCTATAACAAAAGTGAAAAGTTGATTATCTATTGTTTTGTAAATTATAATAGGGATGGTACTATTTAAATAGAGCCCTGGAGTAAAAATTGATACCAATTTTAGTTGTAATTTTATAATGAGTAAAGTGGTTCAAAGGTCAAACTGAGATTACTAAAAATATTTCTTACAACCATAGTGATGAATCTCTCTAACAATAACAGTAAAGGAAACAATCTTATAGAAATAAGTTTTGCCACTCTTCTTTCTTTATTTTTAAATAACAAGTACTAGGCATTGTTTTACATTTGTAAATATTTATTGTTTCCTTACAGTAAAATAATTATTTCAGAAACAGATTTATAAACTATTATGGAATTCGTTATTTAGGATACAGATGTGGATTACACTATTATTTTAAATTTAATCCTGATTGTAATATTGTATCAGGTTAATGCTTTCCACATAATTAAAGTTTTCTGAGTTGGGAAATGTTAGAATATTACTTCTTTGGAATACAAATATTTTCTTTTAAATCTCTTTTAAATACCTTTCTATAGATTTTTAAAGCAAATGACCAAAGAAATTACTTATCAGTGCAATACCTTTTGTGTTTGTTCTGAGCACTCAGATAGTATGTTATCACAGTGATCTGTGTGAGAGATGGTTTAAGGAGGTGATGGTGAAGGTAAAATAAAGGCATAGATTCAGTAAATCTGCAGGAGGATATGCAGCTTTGGGTGACTGACTATGGAGGCAGGGGAAGGAGAAGAATGGGCAGGGAACCTGCAGAGAAAGTGATTTCCAAGTGAACCTGATATGGAGACTAGAGGTGGTTCAGTCCTTTAGGTTTTACCAAAAACAGAGCCATATGGCTCAAGGCAGGAGCCAGAGTAGAAGTAGAAGCACTGAAGCGTGTCCCCACATGTTCTGACCATGTGAAAATCAAGCAGTATTTGTTTGTTTTCTTAAGTGTGCTTTGTGCACCAGAAGGAGAATAGTGAAGTGGCTGAAGGCATGGATTCTGGTCTGCCCAATTCTGAATCCCATTTGGGCCTTGAGAAATTGCTTAGCTTCTCTTTGCCTCAGTTTCCTTACCTGTAAAATGAACATGCAGAGTAGTACCTAACTGCTCAAAACAGCTATAATTGTTTTCTTGAATTACTGGAATTTTTTCTTTCCTCTGTGGATGCTGCTAAAACTTTAACTGGTCAGATTTTCTGTTTTATCTGGATGTTAGACATGGCAAACTCAAATTTCCACTCTATCAATTCTAAAGACCTTATGAAGTATGTCTCC
Organism: Nanger dama; assembly: GCA_917880005.1. Classification (NCBI taxonomy): domain Eukaryota; kingdom Metazoa; phylum Chordata; class Mammalia; order Artiodactyla; family Bovidae; genus Nanger; species Nanger dama. The sequence continues at coordinate 15,539,449 of CAKJTW010000007.1, forward strand.
TTATACTGTTTTGTCTTGCTAGCTTATTCCCAGAGTGCCTTCTTTTTATCAAGTAGTTGCCTTTCTTCCCCTCTAATACATTTACCAGTGATGCTGACAAACAGGGAGATAACTCTTTTGGTTCTCAGTTTTCATTTCCACATTGCACTTACAGCATTTCCATTAAAGAGCTGGGAAATAGCCCCAAACAAAAGAATATATTGAAGAGGGAATGTATGCCTTAACATGCCTTAAATTCTTTGATAAGTAGTGATTCAGCTTAGTATTTGGCCCATGAACAAATATTTTCTTTTTCTGGGATAAATGGATTTATGAAATGAAACAAAAATACTGAAACATACCTGAAATTTCTTAGTGTAGACCTGAGTTGTTTTCTAAGTACTTTTCATGTGTTAATGTGTTAATCTTCACAACAGTTCTATGAAGATATTGCTATTATTATTCACATTTTACAAATGTAGAGACTGGACACAGTAAAGATTAGTGACTTGCTCAAGATTCACACAGCTAAAGGTGTCAAATCCCAGATTACAAACCTAACAGTGTGCCCTCACTATGCACTCTCCTAACCCCTATACATACTTTCTCTCTGGAACATAATGTATCAGAGGGAATTTCACTCCAAAAAATGAAGTTTAAAAATTATATAGAATTATCCATAATACTAGCAAGCATTGAATTTATTAATATATAGAATTCCCTCATCTATTTAAGACTGTGTGACCCCTGGAGGACAAAATGGCAACCCATTACAGTATTCGTGCCTGGAAAATCACATAGACAGAAGGAGCTGGCAGGCTACACAGTCTGTGAGGGTCACAGAGTCAGACACAACTGAGCGACTGAGATGCACATAAGGCTATATGATGTTAAGATTATATGATGATAAGATATACCTATCATCAATTATAGCATTACAATTTAGAGTAATATTTTTCTATAAAGTTACAGTTTTATTAGGTTTCTTCCTAGACATAAAAGTGGGTTTTCTCCCTTAGAACAGTGTGTTAATCTAGTTAAACATTCAAACAGAAACAAATCAACTTGAAAGGACAAGATAATGTCTTACAATTAAGAAGATATTACATTTGAGAAACTTTTTTTCTTAATGTACTAGAAAATGATTCCTGATGGAGAAGTCAGAACATGTGCCTTGGGGGTGATATTCGGTGTGGCATATGAGTACTTTGTATGACTTTGCACACTGTTTATTTTTAATTATACTGGGCCATTACAATAAGACTTTACTAATAAGTAAAATAATTCATCTGACCATCATTATTCTTCATATTACTTTATCTAGCTGATAAAAATGTATCATAATTACTCATGTAATCTGTCTCTGATATTTTTATTCTAAAGGCAAACTGGATTGTGTAACCATCTAAGTCATTTTAGGGCAATTTCTAGTTAATGTGGGAGAATTATTGCCCTGTTGACTATATGACAGTACCAAAATTAATCTTGGGTAAGGATATATGTAGTACAAATATTCTAAAGCACAACTCTCAGATTTTTTTTTCACTTTTAACCCAATTCAGAAAAGTTGAAAATCCTTAAGTCCCATCCATCCAGGGTTATAGTTCCTCCTTTCTAGTATAAATATATCTCAGTAAAAACAAAAAATAGATAATTTCAAATAAGCAAATTACAGCAAACTCATTCACAGTCTAGCCAGAGCTGATATCTGTTATGTACCACGACTGTTCTGGGTACTCGGGCACAAGTAGCAAACAAGACAGACACTGCTTTGATGGAGCTTGCATTCTAACAGGAGATGGACAGTGAGCAAATAAGCAAATAGATGAGATAAATTTACACACTCATCAAATGGAGTGATAAGATGCAGGATGACTGGACATTGGGGGTGAACTTCTTTAGACTGAATGATCAAGGAAGATATCTTTAAGGAGGTGATATTTGTACAGATCCATGAGAAAGAAGAGGAACAAACCAAGGGAGAGTCTATGGGATAGGACATGAATGAAATGAGGAAAGAACAGAGTGTGAGGATATTGACATCATCGGTATAATTGCAGGCAGAGAGTAGGCACATAGAAGCCCTGAGATGGAGTGCTTAGGGAGAAGGAAGTCCAAGTGGCTGAAACAAAGTATGTGAAAAGAGGAGTGGTACAAGGGATGTTCTAAGATCATGAAGGATTTAATGTATCATTGCAATGAGCTCATCTTTTGTTCCTAGTGGACTGAGAAACCTTGAGGGAGTTTTAAGCTGGGTTGGCTTAATCACTAAAACATTTTAAAAGACTGTTTTGTTTTTGAAAGGCCTATAACTGCTATGTGGAAGATGAATTAATTACAGGAGAATAAAAAGGGGGAGCAAGAAGACCAGCAAGACATGACCCTGACTTGACTAAGGTGGTAGCAAGTGGAGGATAGAAGCTGGACAATATTTTGGAGTCAGAACTCCCAGGCTAATGGGTTGGAAGTGGGAAGTGAAGGAGAAAGGGAGGAATCAAAGATGACATCTAGTGTTTTGTTAGTTTCTTTGAACATCTGGAGTGGTGTCCTTTGAAATGCAAAGTGTACTGAATATTTGTAAGGTGAAAAACTAGTTCTTCTGATTTAGACTTAAGAAACCTGAGATGTCCTTTTGGGATGGTAAGTAGCAGCTGGATCTATAAATGTGGATCTCATGGGAAATATCAGTTCAGTTCAGTCACTCAGTCATGCCTGACTCTTTGCAATCCCATGGACTGAAGCATGCCAGGCTTCCCTGTCCATCACCAACTCCCAGAGCTTGCTCAAACTCATTTCCATCAAGTTGGTGATGCCATTCAACCATCTTATCCTCTGTCTTCCCCTTCTCCTCCTGCCTTCAATCTTTCCCAGCATCAAGGTCTTTTCCAATGAGTCAGTTCTTCGCATCAGGTGGCCAAAGTATTGGAGTTTCAGTTTCAGCATCATTCCTTCCAATGAATATTCGGGACTGATTTCCTTTAGGATTAACTGGTTTGATTTTCTAGCAGTCCAAGGGACTCTCAAGAGTCTTCTCTAATACCACAGTTCAAAAGCACCAATTCTTCAGTGCTCAGCTTTCTTTACGGTCCAACTTTCACATCCATACATGACTACTGGAAAAACCATGGCTTTGACTAGATGGACCTTTGTTGGCAAAGTAATGTCTCTGCTTTTTAATTTGCTGTCTAGGTTGATCATAACTTTTCTTTCAAGGAACAAGTATCTTTTAATTCCACAGCTGCAGTCACTGCAGTGATTTTGGAGCCCAAGAAAATAAAAACTGTCACTGTTTCCATTGTTTCCCCATCTATTTGTCATGAAGTGATGGGACTGGATGCCATGATCTTAGTTTTCTGAATGTTGAGTTTTAAGCCAACTTTTTCACTCTCCTCTTTCACTTTCAACAAGAGGCTCTTTAGTTCTTTGTTGTTTTCTGCCATAAGGATGGTGGCATCTGCATATCTGAGATTACTGATATTTCTCTCAGCAGTGTTGATTCCACCTTTGCTTCATCCAGCTCAGCTTTTCGCATGATGTAGTCTGCGTATAAGCAGAGTGATGATACACATCCTTGACATACTCCTTTCCCAATTTGGAAACCAGTCCATTGTTCCGTGTCTAGTTCTAACTGTTGCTTCTTGACGTGCATACAGATATTTGTAGTAGATAATATTTAAAGCCTCAAAGTAACAAGAGGCAATGTAGAGAGGAGAAGAGAAAGCCACCAAAACAATTTGAGATCAAGAACGAAAAGGGCAACAAAGGAGAATGAGAAGTAACAGCCAGTGAAGCAAGAGGAAGATCAAGAAGGTAGTGGAAGATAGAAGAAGTTATCCAATTACAGAGAAAGGATGGACTGTGACAAATCCTGATGAGAAGTCTAGTACCCTGAACATGGGGAAATGATCTTTTGATTTGGCAACATAGAGTCCCCAGCCACATAACCAAGAGTAGTTTCAGGGCTGTGCTTGAGTGTAGAAGTCTGAATGGAGGAAGGGACAGAGGATAGGCTATGATGAAGTGGAGACAATCACTGAACAGCCCTTTGGAGAAGTTTTCCTATAAGTGGGACAAAAATAGGATTGGAAAGAACAGAAGTTACAAGTGTGACATCAATAAAAAAAATTAAGATGGGAGATACTTTGTATTTTTCTGTGTTTGTATGAAAATAGGAATGATCCAGGAAACTTATTGGAAGAAATTGATGATACAAGAGAAAGAGAGGGGAATTCTTAAAGAGCCATTGGAGATGGAATCTAGACCACATGAGAAGGTTCACCATTCTTTAGAACAGAGCACTTTGTCCATTATAACAGGAGGAAGGTAGAGTACACTGGTAGAGTGATTGAAAAGATGAAGGTATTACTCTGTGGTCTCTATTTTTCTTAACTATATATATAGTACTTCCCTAGTGGCTCAGATGGTAAAGTGTCTGCCTACAATGTGGGAGACCTGGGTTTGATCCCTGGGTTGGGAAGATCCCCTGGAGAAGGAAATGGAATCTAATAAGAATGAACACAGATATATGATTTTATATTAAAATTACAAAAAAATTTTAAACAGTATTTTATACATAATTAGATAATACAGAGCAAATTATTAAAATGGCACATATTCTAGCTACAAATTCAATAGCACAAATTCAGGACATCATCAATGAAAGGTGGTTTTGTTGCAAGATAGTTTCAAGGCATTATGTAGGTATTTGCTTTAGCAAAGGAGTAGAGATGGCTTGTTATATTGCAGTACATATATGTCTTAAGTATAGGACAAACTTTAAGCCAATATTAGTTCAGAAATGTTGCTGAAAAAATTATCTATCATTATGTACTATGGGATTAACTAAATAACTAATAGTAATGCAAATGACAGTTATAGTAAGTAAATGTAAATTTACTTTATCATTTATCAATTTATCTGTCAATATTAAATCAAGAATTGCCAACCAAGACCAACTGGAAACAACACTCATGAGGTACCTTTAACATAAATATCCTGTCCTCCCCAGTCCTGGTGTGTGTACCTCTACATGGAAACCAGAATTCCTTGACTGTTGGATTAGGGTTCCCAGTGAGTTCTAGAAGTTCATCAATTTTATTTATGAATACCATACTTCAGGAACCCTTCATCACTTTGTAGGCTGCTTATATCCTTGATATAAGTAAAACTGATAATATATGAAATTTCCTCATTCGCCAGTAAGAACCAAAGAAAGAGTTTGCATTTTCAGACCCTATTTAAGTCCACTGATGGTTCTCAGACCATACTTTTATAACCATAGTTCTAAGTTATCTTCCTATCTTCAGCAATTCTTAAAATCTTTGCACAATTGCTACTTTAGAGTGAAGGATAGCAATTACATCAGAAGTGATCCTAAGGAGAGAAAATGAACCTGTACATGAGAGGATATTTTACATTTTTCATTTGAGTTGTTTTTCCTCTCTGGTTTTAAATATCAGCTTTGGCAATTAAAGATCTTTGATTTAAGAGGGGGAAGAAAGAAGTACCTGCTGCAGGTGGCACCTGCTTATTATTTTCTCCTCACTGCATCAGAGGAGTTTTGAGGTTATGTGATAGCTCTACACCACTGCATCTGGGAGCAGGAAGTTGGGGATGGCTTTAGGCACCTGGGCACATGGATCTTAATTAACTCTTTCCTCCCCTCATTGCAGACAGAGTCAAGCAACCATTTTCAGTCTGGGCAAGGACAAATCTTACTCTACTGACCCAAGTCTATGTGACAGTGGTGCTGCAGTTCAGAAGGGCTTATCTGAAGAAGAGATTCACCCAGTCTATGTGGAAGAGCTGTATTCATAGTGGGAGTGGAGAATCATTTATTCTTTGGCTTGGCACCATTTGGGATGGTAGTTTGATAGGAGTGGCCCCAAAGGGAAGCGTGTATACAAAGCCAGCTGATTCTCTTCGGTGGTGCTTCTTCCAGGAGGGGGTTCCCATGGCATGGACAGTACCTAACACCCCAGTCCTGGTCTTCTAGCTATCCACTCGTCTGTTGGAATCCCTGTGGTTTTTGAGCCATCTTTTCGTGTAGGAACCGTTTAAAGATAACCCTGGATAAGAAAGCTGTGGTACATACACACAATGGAGTACTACTCAGCCCTTAAAAAGAATAAATTTGACTCAGTTCTAATGAGATGGATGAAATTGGAACCAATTATACAGAGTGAAGTAAGCCAGAAAGAAGAACACCAATACAGAATACTGACACATATATATGGAATTTAGAAGATAGTAATGATGATCCTATATGTGAGACAACAAAAGAGACACAGAGGTATAGAATGGACTTTTGGACTCTGAGGGAGAGGGAAAGGGTGGGATGGTTTGGGAGAATGGCATTGAAACATGTATACTTTCTTGTAAGAAACGAAACGCCAATCTATGTTCAATGTAGGATGCAGGATGCATGGGGCTGATGCACAGGATGATTCAGGTAGAGGATGTGGGGTGGGAGGTGGGAGGGGCTTCGGCATTGGGAGATTGTGTTCACCTATGGGTGATTCATGTCAATGTATGGCAAAACAAATACAGTATTGTAATTAAAAAAATAAATAAATTAAAAAAATAAAGTTAATATGAAAGTCAAAAAATAATTAAATAAAGATAACCCTGGGCTAATTCTGTTTTCCAGGGTATACCTTTAGTCTGTAGGATCCGTGTACCTTTTTCTCACCAGGGCTGGAAGTACTGCTTTATCCTGAAGGGACTGAGAAATTGTTGACAGATTATAAGAAGGAGTAACAAGATTCAGTTCACTTGTGGGAAGAGCACTGGCAGTAGTGTGGCTGGGTGAGGACATGTGAGGCTGGAGACCAGCTAATCAGTATTGCAAAGTTCTGGCAAGAGCTACTGAGAATCCATCGACAATAATGAGGAGGAGATGGGTTCAGAAGATACTAACATTTTAAGTACAAAATAATATAATGACTAAGTAAGTAAAAGTGAGTCACCTGCCAAGTACCTTTTAATTTTAATGAGTGCATCATAAACTTATCGTACTATTCTTGCAGCAAGAATGCTGGAGTAGTTTGCATAGTGAAAGACAGGGAAGCCTGGTGTGCTGTAGTCCACGGGGTTGCAGAGTCGGACATGACTTGGCAACTGGACAACGACAATAAGCTTATTCTCACAGCAGTAAACACTGTTTCTCCCAACAGTGAGAAGATAACATAAGAAAATAGAAGAGGGGTCATATTGGTTATCAGGGTCATAGTTGAACACATTTTTTATTTTAATGTTTATCAGCTTTCCTATTCTTTTTCAATTTGTAAACAATTTCCACTGTGAGGAACATTTTTGGTTTTCATTTATTCTCACCTTTCCATTTTGGGGATTCACCTCAGGCACTTGCTTTTTAAGTATTTAACCATGTATAAAACAGAAAGGAGCACATAAATACCATTTACATTCTTTAGGCTAGTGTGAACTGCCTTTTGAAAAACAAATTGTCTGCCAGACCTCATACGTGTTTGTGTTGAAGTTTGTCTCACATAATCCTGGCCATTTCCATTTCCAGCCCCACAGTTTTATATTTATTTTAAGCAGCTGCTTAAGAAAGGTAGAAGTTAAATGATCAAACAGCATAAAGTAGGTTTCTGTTTGAGCTCAAGGTCACTGTGTAGCTTTCTTTTCAGTAGCCTTTTTCATCGACATTCTAGCCGTGAGAATGAATCTAGGAAGACTGCTGTTTGGCCTTTTTAGCTCACTGCCAGCCTTGGTGATGGCAAACTAACTGGTGTTGTACTAAACACCACTGAAATAAAATAAATGAGTCTGATTAAAGCTTGGAACTCTTGAGTACTACAAATATAAAAGCCATCAACAGATGCCGTTTGCTAAAATCACGGTTCCTCTAGCAGATGGGGAAAGTTAAACATAAAATATGCTATTTCTTTTTCGTTTGGTTCATTTGTTTTTAATATAGTATAAAAACCCTGCTACTGAGTTCCAGTAAACTTCTGGCTTATGTTTCATGACTGTTTGGGGAGTGTGTTTTATTATAAGAATTCATTAAACATGTTAAAACAAATTCTTATCAGAGTTAAAACTGTCTTTGGTTTTCATACATCCAATACTGAAAATAATTGTGAAAAACAATGACCAGATAGATATCCACAATGGAAAATAATGTTTCTCTTTCAAATCTTTGATGTTGGGCTGTAGTAGAATAATATCAATCATATCTCTAATAGTTCTCATTCATTTAGTACTTGAATTTACAGTATTTTAATTTCTCATATAGAGTCGGATGCAACTGAGCAACTAAGCAGCAGCAGCAAGCTACATCATAAGTTAAATAACAGACACACAGAAGAATGCTATTTTTACTCTTCATGCAGTTGAATGACTGACATACCACTTAATACAAGCATTATTAATATTAATTTGCAAGAACCATAATAGCATTATTAATCATTCTATAATATTCAGATATTTCTTGGCCTAGAACAGAATGTTTATATTTAATTTAGAAGTTCATGTATCTCTAAAGAGACCCGCAGTTTACTTTCTTAACTCAAAATTATTTATCTAATATTTATCAGAATAGATCACAAGAAGTTTTAGCATAGTTAGAAGAATTGGAAAATGATCAAATAACTAAGTGGTTAGAAAATTATCTAGAGTATCAGGAAAGATAATATGTAATCACCCTTTTCTTTTTAACTTTGAAATTTATTGTTATTGCTGCTTACAGGTTCAGGTTCATGTCGCTATAGTTATTCAGACCCTTGTATCATCGTGTCATATGCCAAGAATAATACTGCGGACTGGATTCAGCTTGAGAAAATTAGGTTTGTTATCATTTAAAGTATCATCATAAATTCTAATGTAGGTGGTTTTCTGCTTCCCTGTTTACCTTCATTTTGTCACTGGCTTTATTCTTCATGGTTAAAAGTACTCTGGTTGCTAATTATGTTGAATTACCTGAATGCACATATTTACCTGCATATTACCTGCTCTATTTGAAGGACATGTTGTTAAAAGTGTCATTTTCCATTCACTACTTTCCACTGTCAGTAGTGACTATAACAAACTATTTTTGGTAAAAGTGCATTTGAGATAGTAATCTTTCTGATGGGATTCTTCACAAAATAACATCACCATCTGTCTCTCTAGGTGGCCTGGCTGTGACCTGGTTTATAGGCCTAGAAATGTATCAGATTACTACCTAAATTCTTTCTAGTCTGTGATGACAATTAGTTAACAGCCTTTCGGATCTAATCTCTGGTTCTGTAATTTTCCTTCTAACTTCCCAAAGGCCAGTTCTAAAATTCTGTTACAATTGTGATGTGAGTTGTAATCATTTATTACATTTTCTTTAATTAAAAAAAAAATCCCTTCATAAGAAAATGAGGAAGAGGGAGAAGCTCATTCAGGTTGAAAATATTTGATTAAATTTTGCAAAACTCAGACTATGTTAACCATTTTTGTGCAGTTTAAATCATAAAATAAACTTCAGAATGGGTGCTAATTTCAGGTATGGTGAGGTATTTAAAGGAAAAAAAATACCTTGAAATTTTAAGTGGTTTTTCTGCTCAGTTCTTAAATTAGTATGACTCAAGTAGAACATTTTCCATAGTGACAGTTTTCTTTTTTTTTTTCATGCTATTTTCCTTACCATATTTCCATATTGAAAAAATGTGATTTATTTGGGCAAGAAGAATAAATATTAGGTTCTTAATCTTTAATATTAAAAATTTCTAGTATTTGAAATAAAAATAAAAGTCTCATAAGTTCAAGTTCTATTTCAACCAAAACTTGAGAAAAGTAATTCTAACTCATGGATTTTAATAGATTGTCTCCCTCTGTGACAGAATAAAATATTATCTATAGATACCTGGTACAAGCCAAGCTCTGACATGCTGTGCCAATCGCCAATTTTATAACAAAGCATTTGCTATTCCTTCTAATTTTTAGTAGTTATAATGAAAATGCATTCATATTAAGTACTGATTTATATAAATGGCTTTAAGCAAAGCAGCATAAGTATTGGAAGTTTTACTCATATGCATCCATTTTTCTCTAATATATCTCATAGTTTAGATATATTATAGTATACATTTCTTGCTGAATAACAGCTGTATGCTTCTGATATGATAAATAGTGAGTGTATACATTTAATTTTAAAATATAGAGATCACATTCAGCTGATTGTATTTATTTTTCACTACATAAGACTTTCAATTTTAGGCCATGCACCAAACTATCATTCTCATTAATGCAAATTTACCATTAGTGATCAGAGTGGACATATTTTCAATCACTTCCTAAAACTAAAATGTATTATCTTCATTGATTTAAATTATTTTTGAAGTTAAAAACATAGTCATCATTAAATATTTTAAAGGAAAGGGGAATTGATTACCCCAAAGGTAAGGCACACCATTCATAATCTACACTGACAATCCTACAGATTTATTTGTGCTTCATTGGTGAGTGAAAAATACGGCTTTTCTCTAGTCCTTTCAAAACTGATTTATAGTAAGCCCCAGGTACTACTAGTTTGCATTTTAGTACCACTTTTAATCTTGGCTAAGGCCATCATTTTTACTACAGCAGGTTTCTACTTTGGTAAAATAAAATGTTTAACATAAATATTAAATAGCAAAGGACCTAGATTTCAGCAGATATGATATAAAAATCCTATTAAATTATATTATGTTTTTAAAGACTGGTATGCATGGAAATCTAAAGAATTCTAAGTGAAAGCATTTAATTCTCATGGCAAATCTCACATTTTCAAAACAAAAAGTATTTGTTTTCTAGAAATAAAGTAACTCATGTAAATGTTGATTTTGAAACATACAATATACCGTGATCTCTAATAGATATAAAATTTCAAAGTTAAAATTAAAATTAAGATAATTTTACAGTTGCTCTCCTTTTTTCTTCTTAGTATCATATAAAATATGTAGTTTTAGATTGAGTATCTACCATTTACAAAATACTGTGCTTGATACTCTTTGATTTTTTACAAGAGCCAAGGCAGTTGTGTACCATTTTCTCTTCAATTATCCTTTTACTGACTTACCTGAGTATGCTTACTGCCTGCCTTGTTTTAAAAGTAGAGCTCTTTAAGACATTTGATATTTAAACTCCCATCACTCAATATGGACATCTTAATAACCACATATATTAAAAGGTTTAAGGGGTATAAGATTATGAGTATTTCATCCATAATGTGTAATGTTTTAAGATAAGAAAACCACAATCTTAATTAAGAAACAAAATGAATCTATAAGAAAGATAAAGTGGACACTGTTGAACTTTATTGTGGCACCAATTCTCATCTCTCCAGAGCCCCTTCCAATGTCAGTACAATCATCCACATCCTCTACCTTCCTGAAGACGCCAAAGGGGAGAATGTCCAGTTTCAGTGGAAGCAGGAAAATCTGCAAGTAGGTGAAGTGTATGAAGCCTGCTGGGCCTTAGATAACATCCTCGTCATCAACTCAGCTCACAGACAAGTTGTTTTAGAAGACAATCTGGATCCAGTAGACACGGGCAACTGGCTTTTCTTCCCAGGAGCTACAGTAAAGGTTTGATCTCTCTTTTGCTCCTTCTCTTCTCTCTAAAACCTAAAGCTCAATAAACCAAATTGTACTAAACCACTATTTTACTTAAGTATTTTATTAAGTGTAAGTTGCTCAGTTGGGCTTCCTTTGTGGCTCAGCTGGTAAAGAATCCACATGCAATGTGGGAGATCTGGGTTCGATCCCTGGAGAAGGGAAAGGCTACCCACTCCAGTATTCTGGTCTGGAGAATTCCATGGACTGTATAGTCTATGAGGTCGTGAAGTATTTTACTAAAACCACGATTAAAAGAATAGGTAATATCACTTTACCCTCCCCTGTAAGAATGAGAAATCAGTCATTTGTTCATCCTTTGAACAAGTATTTTTGAGAACCTATGGTGCCATGTACTGGGCTGAACCTGGAGAATATAACCACAAAAAGGCAGATATGTCTTTTCCTTTTATTGTCTGTCAGTTTAGTGGGAGGTTACATATGGCAACATGCATGTGCAAAACAGCATAATTGTTAATTTGCTGGGAAAGTTTAAGGTGCTGTAGAAATACAATATACAGTGCCAGATCCAGACTTGAGGGATAAGGAAGGCTATCCAAGAGAACAGGAATAGACTGAAGGGTCATTTCAAGTTGGCCAGATGGGAAGACTAGTGTTTCTAGAGTCATAAATCACATACATAAAGGCTAGAAGCAGAGGCCTTCAACAGTGTTTGAAATGGTTGTCTAAAATAGATACTCAATTGAGACTTGTGATAAAGTCTGAAGATAGGCCTAGTGATGAAACCTTAAAGTCTTAAAAGCTCACTTTTTGAATGAGAATTGAAATCACTGGCTTGCCTGCCCAGAGAGTGTGTGGAGTAAGATACTATGTCAAGGCGATATTTTAAGATACTGTTTTATCTTCAACTGGACTCTCTCAAGTTTCAAGTATGAAAGAAATAAAGTACAGATGCAGATTGGAGAGTTTTTAAAACTGTGACTTACTGTTTCCCCCAAAATTAAAAAGGACCTCTGTGCTGAATGGGAGTGAGGTCACAGAAGTCACAAGTAGAATATAGAGATCTAAGACACTCATCTCCTTTTAATAATTTATGGGTTGCAAATTGTTTAGAGTACTTCCCTGGTGGTTCAGTGGTTAAGACTCTGCCTTCCAGTGCAGGGTGGGGAGTGCGGAGAGGGAGGGCAGGTTCAATCTCTGATTGGGAAGTTAAGACTCCACATGCTATGTGGTATGACCAAAAATAAAAAATAAATGAATTATTTAGGAAACCTTCACCTTTTTAGAAAACCCTCCTGACACAGTTAAGTTGGTGCTTAGCAAATCAAACTCTAGATACTGACTAGCATTAGGAATGGACATCATCTTTGGTCAACATGAGAAAACACCCAGTAAACCTCATGGAGATTTGTTCTGATAAAGACTCTAAAACTTTGGTTCGTTTGGATCCTTTAAAGAGTCATGGATGCCTTTCATATGGGCTTGGGAAAGAACCTTTGTAAGGATAGCCTGTATCATATCCCACTACTACCTGATTAAGAGAAGGATTTCTGTTGTTCACCATTGGCAAGATATGTAAACCCAGGAAACACATGGAGACCTCAGGGCCTGGGATTCACATTCTTGTCCTGTGATGATCATTTGGTAATTATTTGATCTCATTCCCTTTACTATATATTATATGTACTTTTTGTGCCTTTTTATAAGCCATCATTATACTAATTTAATTAACTTTTTGGTTTCTTAATGCATTGTACTTTGGTACCACCCATGTTAAAAATGTATGAAGTATGGGTAGTAGTAATGGTTACTTTGTAGTAATGGTTACTTAAATTACAACTTTGTGTGGAGTATACTTGTGCTTTGTGGTCTCTCATCTTCCTCCTAAACTTACTAATCACACATTTGAGACTTGCCTAGTTACCTACTTGCCTAGTTGCCTATTAAGAAAAAAATCATTGTAGTAGTGGTTTGTACCAGGGTTTTTGGCTATCACATAGAAGCTTTTCTCTAATGTTTCTTTTTAAAATTTTAAATAAGTGCAATGATAAAATCTAAGATTGTCATTTTAACTCATTTATATGACCAACCTCTTTCATTTTTGACTCAAACCTCTAGCATGAAAACATTGCTTTTGCCAAGTGATTTGGAGTTCTAGAAATAAAAATTGTTTATTTAAACTGTATGCAATTTTTCCATCAAATATTTTTCCTTTAATGGGTGGCCTCTGAGATGAAAACAGAGTACAACCAATTAGAAAACATATCTCAGTGTTCCTATTGGTCATAAGACATGTTCTGAACACCGCTTTGTTTTGGACTTTTTAGTTTTGAGAGTATTGTTTGTTTGTTCAGACTATATGTTGTCTTTTCTAAATAATACTCATTAAAAGTCTCCAAGATGCTTACATCTTAACTAAATCAGAGATTGAGTGTAACATCAATTGAGTACTTCATTGTGCTTCATTACAGAGTAGAATTTATTCAAGGAAAAATGTCCAAGCACAGATAGGATACTCTTTGGTTAAGTAGTAACAGCTACTTTTTATTGTCCATGTATTATTCTAGGGACTTGTTATTCTAGGAATGTATGTGAGATTATGTATATAATCTCCTAGAGTTGATCTTTATGAACCTATAAAAAGATGAAAGCAGACGTGGAGGTGTTGAGTAACTTGTCCAGAATGCTCCTCTTACCAGTGGCGGAGCCAGGATTCAAATACAGGAATCTGACTTCAGAACTCTTGCTCTCAGCTGCCTGATAACTGTGCTATTACAAGTAATAAATATAAACTTAAATACTCCCCATTGGTCTTATGTTTCTTCCCAACATTTATTTGTTAATTTATCTGCCTGTTTTCTTCCCTATCACTCTCTGACAGTAGACTGAAAGATTCTTGTATTTCTCATATTTTATCTTGGTCTAGCTTTATTCCATTTGTACTATATATTCTTTTCTCTGGATGGCTGATTTTTTTTTTTTTTTTTGGCTGCCCGGGTCTTCTTTGCTGCAGATGGGCTTTCTCTAGTTGTGGCGAGCAGGGGCTACTCTTTGTTGAACCATGGGGCTTCTCATTGCAGTGGCTTCTCTTGTTGCAGAGCATAGGCTCCAGGTGAGCGGGCTTCAGTAGTGGCAGCACATGGGCCCAGTAGTTGTGGCATGTGGGCTCTAGGGCACTCGGGCTTTAGTAGTTGTGGCACATTGTCCCTGATGCTCTGCGGCATGTAGAATCTTCCTGGACTAGGGATTGAACCTGTGTCTCCTGCACTGGCAAGTAAATTCTTATCCACTGCACCACCAGGGAGTTTCTAGATGAATGATTTTCACACATTAAAATCTAGACCAAGTTCAGACCAAGCACAGGTTGCTTCCTTGTCTTCCACTCTACAACAGCTGGTTTTATTTTCACAGTCATATTTACTGGTGCATCACTGCTGACCTAAAGTAAAGTTAAGGAGATAGGAGTATTAAGATATTTTCCTCACAGAGGTAGGAAGCATTTTCAGTAACCTATAGAGAAGGTGAAAGAGAGTGAGAACAGGGAAATGCTAAATAAATTGAAATCAACAGTTTCATGGTAGCAGACTTCCTATGCTGAGGATGTTGGAGTCAAGAATCATACAAAAGGATGCCACTGACAAAAATGACACCATCATTCCTTAATAGAAATTATATCATGCATCCTCCATACTCAAAACCTTTGATGGCTTCCTGTGTAGGCCTTGAGGGGACAAGCCAAACTCCCTAGCATGTAGTTCAAGGCTGTTTCCAGTCCATGTCCAGCCTGTTTTCATCCTTATCTCTTGTCCTCCAGCATCACAAATAAAATGGAATTTCACACTCCCACCCATTTAGACATGCTTTTCCACCTTTCTTTTTCTATGCCTAGTTATTCCCCAGCATCTTTAAGGCCCCAATTCAAATGTCATTGTCTGGATGAAGTTTTGTGTAAGCTAATGTCTGCCTCCTCCCTGTGCTGCTATAACCATGAGGTTGAATAAGCAAGACTTGAAGTTGAAGACTGTCTACAAAATACAGGTTCATTCTTCTTCACTAGTGACCACTCACATTCACTCAGATAGCTTTTTAAAACCTGTATCCTTTTTGCACAAAAACTAAGTCAGGTCCCAAGACTGCTGATAGACTGAAAAAGCAATCAATCACTGTAGTAGCTAGTCTCAGTTCAATAACAAATACCACATGGTTCACCATAATAATGCAAACTCCAAACTTCACCCGTAGCATCTCCTTTCCTCCAGCTGAAGTCTGCTGAGTAGAAAAGAGATAGTGCTCAACTCCTTCCCCCTCCTTCACTAAGTCATTGATTTTAACCTTTGAATCATCCAGGGCTGGGTCAGGAGGAAGGAGAAGAAACGAGAGGCAGTTATTGTTGTGAGTGGGAATTACTGATCTCATGATCTGGCAAGTGATCAAAGTTGGATTTCTCTTGTATCCATAACAAAGCTCTTTGGATATATCACCAAAACTGGGGATTTCTCACCTGTAGCTCCCCAATGTATATCTCTCAGGTTATGTCTACTTCTCCTACTTCCCACTGGGACTGTGACTTATGACTTCAACCTCTTTCTGCTGAGGGCTTTTGCCCCTCCAGGAAGCCCCTGGGGACAGGATCTTAGACCAGATTGCCTCTTGTGTGTATGGGTCCAATCTTAGTCTATGGTGAACATTCACTTTGAATCTATCATTGGGAGAAAAGAAGTTAGTTACTTCAAAATGCAGCCCTCTTGTTACCCAGCCACCTGCCAGGCTGCCCCAGTTGTTAGTCTAAGCCCTTACAGAATCCCTTCCAAGGGATGGCCTTGAAATCCTGAGCCCCAGACTTGAAGCAAGTGGATGATACCTTCCTCCCCTGCAAGGTCATGGATGTGACTCACAGTTCACCAGCAACCCTCTGGAAAAGAATCATCCCTCTGCTTTCCAGCTGCCAACCTACTGCAGCTTCAGGCTCACTCATTCTCAATTTAGGGAAGTAGCTAAGTCCTTTTACCACCTCTTCTATTAGTCCTTATATTTGGTCCATCATTTCACTTTGTTAGGTCCTTATATTTGGTCCATCATTTCACTTTGGAATGAGGAGTAGCACCTGTTTTATTGGCACCTTATTTCAACATTCTGTTACAGCATACATATACCTCTATGAGAGCGTTTACAATGTTTCTTTGTAGTTATGTTTGTCTCCCTAGTTAGCATGTTAGCTTCTTAAGCTTAGGAACTGTTTCTGCTATTTTTGAATCTCCATTGTTTGGCACATGATACATTGTGCTAGTTAAACAAATGAAAAGCTGAAAAAATACCAAGATCTAATTTGTGAAGAAAGAAAATAAATTTTATATTCAAAGATGACATAAGGGCAAAAGTATTCTGAATGGGCCTGAATATGGCAAAACTGTTAAGAAAATGAGCTTAACAAGGTTCAAATCTTGCCATATGGTCTTGGGCAAGTTATTTAACCTCTTGGTTTCCCAGTATCCTCACCTTTAACAGGGATGATAGTAGAATCATCTCCTGTTGTGATAATTAAATAAGAAGATACATGTAAACCTTAGAACAGTGCCTGGCACATAGAAAGGTTTTAATAAGTACGTGTCTTATTCACTGAAAATTTTGAGTACAAATAAGCTCCACAGGGAAGTGAATATAGAGAAAAATAAGTAGAAGGCAAAGGGTTGCGCTGAAAACCCAATTAGGAGGGCAGAAGGAAGAATAGGATAGAAAAATACAGAATTCCAAACTATGTCATCATATATGTCATTAAGATGATATCAGAATTAAATGAAGTAAATGGATTAGTTTGGACACAAGTATTTCCCATAGGTGTAACTTTTGGCAGTCAAACCAGGACCAGTTTCCATTGGAATTAATTTGAAATGACATTCATATAATTAAAAAATTAATAGTAGTTTTCATTATTAACAACAAATGATTTTTAAGTGCTGCTCATAAAATGAAGTAATAGTAGTGAGGATGTTGATGTTGAAAATAGAGTTTAAGAGTGGCAGGTCAAATAGGAAAGATAAAAATGAGTCACTAGCATTCATAGTACATAGTTTTCCTTATCTTCTTTAGATTTGTTTCCCATTTCTTTGGTAGTAATACTTAATCCATTTTATCTGAGCCTGTCCTTGTTTATCTCAAGTAAGGCAGAATAATAGAAGACCAAATAGAGTAATTAACTTAAGGAGTTATGTGATCTGGAGAACTGCAATTATAGGTCACCAGTTTAAATCTGTCCTGGGTTGGTAGAAAGCCATTACCATCTGTTGGCTCTTTAGTAATTAATATGAAGTTGGTGTCTAACAGTATCAGCTTTTAATGTAGAACCCAACCTTATGTTTGTTGCGCTTTTTTATTTGGATTGGTAAACTAAAGAGGACTGTAAGAGGTTACAGAATTAATATGTTCTTCCTAGGCAGCCATCTGTGTTTTTCCTCCATTCCCTTTGCAAGTTAATGGCCTTGTCTGACTTAGCGTCCAGTGTTTTTCCAGAGAGCTTGCCCATGTGGGAGAAAAGGGGCAACACATTCTCAGAGTGTTTCTAATTACCATCATGATTTTATTATTTCCCATGAATCCCTAAGAAGCCCTCTGTTCACAACCAAATAGGTGGGGCTCTAAATGCCTGTAAATCTAGTCCTGGAAGTCAGAAAGCTCCCCAGAGCACCACCCTCATTAGCAGTCTCCACAGTAAGCCAGCCGTGGACTCAGAAAGGCAAGGAGTCTGAACTCACTTGATATTGAATCACCTGTCTTAATTACTGCTTGTAATAATATTTTTGAGAAGGCAACCCCCTCCAGTATTCTTGCCTGGAAAATTCCATGGATGGAGGATCCTGGCAGGCTACAGTCCATGGAGTCACAAAGAGTCGGGCAGGACTGAGCGACTTCACTTTCACTTTCAATAATGTTTCCTTCTTTTCTAGACAATTGCATCCTTTCTTTTTTTATACTTTTGTAAATGATTTCTAGACTAATCAAAAATTTCTTGTGTCAGTTGTTTCTATTCTGAAGATACAGGATATACTGTCAGTCTGCAGTTGCTGGAATCGGCCTCTGCTGCCACAGCTGCCATTCCCTGGCAGCACCTCTCACTATAAGGTACCTGTGGGTGTTTTGCCACATTTAATGGTGGAAGGCACATTCTTCCTGCCTGAAATGGAAGAATGATTAATCTAAGGGCAACTTCTGGTGCTCTGACTCTTTGAGAATGGTATTGGTTTTGTCATCAAAGTTTAAGGGAAATGGTTGATTTTTTTTAGCCCCTTCCATTTCAAACATATAGAATCAAGAATCAGTGTTTCACCTTGGGTAGGATTCTGATACGCATCTCCATCGAGTAGCATGGATATTGGATAATAAATAATAATAACCATAATTATGATAAGTAGTAAAAGAAGCCATAGTAATGGTGGCATTTCATGAATCATCTATAGTTGCCAGCACTATGAGGAAGGCCTTTCGATCTAAATTTTATATCTACAGTAGGTAAACACTGCATGTCTATAAAGAGCCTGAGAACTTAGTGCCCAGGTTTTCTTAGTCATTCTTGAAACATCCAGAAGAATCCATCAAAGTTATCTCTTCTCAACTCCTCAAGCACACATACTGCAATCTGAAAATGTCCTTAATTTCAAGTTCAAAGAAAAGTGCTAAATGTAAAATTTTAAAGGGTCAGCGTGGAGCTGTTGCAGCTACCTGCTTTCTATAACTCACTGTTAAAGAAAAGACCTGCAAAGGTCAGGAAAGTACTCAGAAGAACCCAGGAACAAATGATTTGGAAAGAGGTATAAGGAGATATTTTGGTTTTTGTTTTTTCTATCCTTTAATAGTACCCAGTGAAGCAAAATTTCCAAATGGATCAATATGCCATGGAAGTAAATATTGGTCAAGCAGCTGCTTCATTTTGTTTTGTTTTGTTTTTTAATTAAATTTATTTATTTTTTTAATTACAATACTGTATTTGTTTTATTTACCCCCATCTTTGGTGGCAGCCAAAATTTGTATTTTGAAAGCATGACAACTCCTTGATATCTGTGTGGGAGACAGAGTGCATGCTTTGCTCAGTCACTGTTAATAAATATTTATATCTGCTCAGCTAGCCTGGTTACCCTCAGCTTGCAAAGGCATAAATCACTGGCTTCTGTCAGCTCTGGAAATGACCCACGGATTAAATGCAGATCACTAGGAGATAGGTGCTGTTCTGTGTATTTTTATTTTTAAGAACTCTTCCCACTCTGATCGCTGTGCCTGCACCTGCTAATCTTTTCTTTTTATTATCCTAGTTCATTGTATGGATAGCAAAGAATGCCAGATTACTCCTTCTGCACATTTATGTCAACTTGTGTTGAGAAGTAAATCAACATTAAATGTCACAGATTCTGTTGTGAAGGTTTGTCCTTTAGAATAGGCTGTGATTGGGAGATCGTGTACACCTGTGGCTATTTCATGTCAATGTATGGCAAAACCAATGCAGTATTGTAATGTAGAATAAAGTAAAAATAAAATTAAAAATAAAAATTAAAAATATTTAAGTAAAAAATAACAATAATTTTTCTTAAAAAGTGATTTATTAAATTTTGCAGATGTATGTCAAGGATTGGGAGTAACTAAGTATACAGAATTGAAGGGCCATATCTTAATCTTTTATTTCTACTTCCAGTTAGACTGCTTCTTCTCTCTTCCATTTACTGTTGATAAATATCCAATAATAATGTCAATTTTCCTAGTTTAACAAACAGCAAAGGCCCCTAATGAGGAGCCATTAGGTGAATTAGGTAAATCAACAACCCATTAAGGAGAAGCATTAAGTCAGAAAAGAGAGTCTATTAATTTTCTTATAGCTCTTGTACATTATGCATTTGCCAAATTCATTATCCCAGTGGACACTAGGCAGATCTCTAGTCCTGAATAAGAATTGGAGCTTTATTGAGCTTTCTAATACTATTATCACAAATTGTTGAATCATTAATGGAGAATAAAGGTTATAACATCCAAATTATGGAAAAACTGTAAACTAATTTGTCTGAAAATGTAAAGTCTTAACACAAGTTGAGGCTAGTGAAAAAAGTCAAAGACAAATGGTTAAAGGGATGATTACATTCAAAGCAGAATTTATTTCTTTTTTTTTTTTAATTATTATTAAATTTATTTATTTTTTTAATTTATTTCTAAATGTGTGTTTTGAGAATATAGTCCCCTGACAGAGCAATATCTGCCTGCTATAATGCCTAACTTGTCTTCCATAAGTTGGGCACCCCAGAAAAAGGTTTCAAAAATCCATTTAATGATTTTCTTTTTTAGACTGTAAGGACAAACAGGAGGAAATCAGATATGCTTTCCAGAAATATGCTTTGCAAATCGCTGTACTGGAAACTATCTGGTCTATGACTTGAGGGATTTGAGTACTGGCTTTCTAATGAGGATAAACCTGAGCTCAGTAAGACTTGTGGCTAGACCATGTTCTCATGTCTTTTTCTATTAAGAATCGGAATGTTAACTACGATTTTCTGGCTAGATTCCAGCTTGGTTAATTTCATGCTGTCTCTCTAAATTCGCTTTGCTTGGGATGTTCTTCATTTTGGATTGCATTGCTCTTATTGTCATGTTTCCCCAAGAGGTGGGTACATGATATTGTAAAGTGAGCCAGAATATAATTTGTTAAACTAATAAGCGTTCTTTGGGGATGAAGGGTTAAATGTAAGTAGTGTGTTTTTCACAATTTCCCTCCAATGAGGCCTATTTGTACAGTAATTAATGTGGAATAGCATTAGTGAAACATGGAATTGAGCCAAATCACCATGACAAGAGTGGCAATAACACAGAAACAAATAATTTCAATAAATTCTACTAAAAATCACCATTCAAACAAATCCCCAGAGCCTCCTTTTCTTGTTTGTTTATGATCTAAAGCTGACACATTTAATCACTAATTGTTATAAGTTAATACAATATTCAATGTGAAATTTATTTTATTCTATATTAACATATAAAACCTAGTAACATTTCCCATCATCTTTGTACTTAGCACAGCACAGAGCTCAATTATTTCCATAGTGGTACTCATTAAGGTAAGGTTTGTTAAATGAATGAAGATAGGGGATGAAAGAAGGAAGGGAATTAGCATTTACTGATTTCCTAAGATTTAGCAGTCTTTAGAATAAGCATGTTACTTGCATTATCTCATTTAATCCTCACAATTGCCCCCATTTCACAGATGAAAATAAAGAGGCTCCTAGAGCTAAATGACTTCTCCAAGATCAAACAGCTTTGATTTTCAAAGCCAGGTACATTGTATAATAAAGTCCCTGAATGGTCTTTCATTCCTCAGTATCTTGGAGCCTCCCACACTGTGTCTGGTGCTCTGGGCCTTAATTTGAGGAGGCAAGACTGAAAACCTCAGACACTGTGAAAGTCATATTGATCTCTACAGACAAGGTTAACAACTGCTCTGTGGAATTTTTCATTGTTATTCTTTCTCTCATTACTCCAATTCAAATCTGTCACTATGGCTGTTTTAGAATTGTCATAACTATTGCCAAATAATTACACACTTGTCACAAAATATACCATAAATTGAATCTTTATGAATCATAGTACAAAGTGATTCAAATGCTTAATGAATCCAGAAAATAATGAGAGAGAAAAAAACAACTCTTTGAACTCCTAAAATTTGCTCACTGTGGTTGAATCTATTGTGTTGACTAGAGAAAATGCACTTCAGCCCTCCTGCACCTGGACTGTGTTTATAGCCAAGTTATCAGTTTTCTAACTGGTATTAAATTACCTAGAAATTGAATGTGTGCAAAATGAAAGAAATTCATTTTGCCCTATGAAAGAAATCACTCTCTTCCTATTTTGTTTTTTTCTTTATAAGCATGAAAGTCTATACCTTTAAAGACCATTGAACCTGGGTGTAGGAAATACATATTTCTATATGATAATAGCTATAGCATGGTGACAGGCTTAGAAAACACAATGATATGTAACGCTGTAGGTCAGTCCATTTCTGGTCACTCGGTCACACATTTCACTTTAATCCAGAAACTTTTATACCAGTATATTTTGTTTCCATCCAGACAGTGGCTAATTTATGTCTCTGCCAACAATGCCATTTTAATTAATTTTATTCATCTTATTTCTCTTTCCTCTGCTCCTCATATCTCATCTGTTTTCATTGCCTAGATTTTAATTAAAAACCTCTCCTCTCTAAGGAGCAATCTGAAGTGGCAAAAATAATCACTTAAAATATTACAGTCATTAAAAATTGGCTGTGGTGGAAGCCATGCATTTTCAATTTTCCTACAGATGATGTTTTAGCTTCCTTTTAAAGTGCACTTTGTATCTGAATTGTCTGCCACCAGCCAGCTTGGCTATCAAAAATGGTCTTCCAGCTGGGTGGGCTGAGTGACAACTCCTTAATGGAGGAAATGGATGGCTCTCTGCTCATGTGGAGGGGAAGGCACACCAGGCAGATTTCATTCCATCTGCCACCAGCTCTCTGCAAGCTGGCATTGCCCAAATGCCCAGTATACTCACTCCAACTAAAAGGATATCGTCAAAAATAATTTGTAAGGCTACAGATACCTGAAAGAATCATCAGGGCCATTAGACCCCACGGAGATAATATTAAGAGGTGCCTCAGTGTTCATCTTTGATGAAAACCTAATTAAACTATGGTGGAGGGGATTGCAAGTGCTTTTTTACAAGTACAGAGGTGAAGTTATTAACATTTTCAGCAGAGTATAGAGAGCAACCTTAGGAAAATGCTATCCTGAATTGTGGCCAACGACTTGTTATATTGAGGAATTTGCACTGATGTTTCCTGTTGATGTTTTTCTAAATGGCAAATCCATGTCACTTAGTTACAGTGTGTTCTGCTTTTCAAGTAAAGGAAATCCATGTAACAGCAAAGTAGAGAAATATTTTTGACTGATAGATGGAAACAAATAAGGATGTTATATTAGGGATTTTTAAAAATTGGAGCTTTCCTAGTACTTAGAAGTATAAAGTATGTGTCATTGGTCAATGCTAAAACAATGAAATGAAGTAAAAATAATATTTAATGTCATGTAATTAGGAGGGCTAAGGATAGAAAGAAATATATAGAACCACTTGCATAATTTATATCTTTATTTTACTCAAAATAAATTCTTAATTATTTGATATTCACCATATGTTAGTCACTTAGTCGTGTCCGATTCTGTGCAACCCCATGGACTCTAGCCCACCAGGCTCCTCTGTCTGTGGGATTCTCCTGGCAAGAATACTGGAGTGGATTGCCATTCCCTTCTCCAGGGCATCTTCCCAACCTAGGGATCAAACTCTGGTCTCCTGCATTACAGGCAGATTCTTTACACCATAAGTTATTCAAAAATTGAGACTCAGAAAGTCACATGTGATTTGTAATCATTTGTTCAAGAAAACCTGCTATATTTTTACCTTACTCGATATAAAATTGTCCTAAATTCCAAAATATTCTTGTTTTTATTGTATCAAGAGCGCATATATCTTACAGAGTTAGAAATTTAACTGCTTTATGAAGTTGTTTAGATTTTAATTGTCATTGCATGTAAATGACATGAATTTGAATAGATGCAAAGCAGTAACAACTGGGTATTAAAATCACTGAGTAATTTCCTAAAATTCTTTTCATTCTTTAAATTCACATTTTGTTTGGATTTTTAACATAAACGCATGTATGTTATACAATGAAAGTTCATCTGTAAGAAAAATGGCAGCAAATTCCTTGCATTATTTAGTTTTCCTAAGGGAAATGTTTGGTAATCTGCCAACATTTGGAGAGCTTTAAAGTTCTAATTCATGATTCAGTAAATTCTGAAAATTAATGAATGATTATAATATTTTACTATATTGTATTGTGCAGTGTATTATTTTACATTTTATTACAGGTTTTAAGTTGTTCTGAAGAATTTTAATGACTTACAATGAGAAACACAGTTCAAAATAGATTTAAGTGTTCTGTTTCTCTATAACCCACTGCTATGGGTATATACTGCTAAGGGAATATAATAGCTTAATTTTTGGAAAATAGCATATTCAGAAATAAAATAACAATTATTTTGTAGCACTTAGAGATTTCCAAAAACCACTTCCACATATAATATAATTTGTGCTTCTTACAGAGTCTCTAGGATATAGACATTAGTGGCCCCAGTCTACAGCCTAAGAAACTGAGGCCTAGATGGGTTAAATGAGTTGTGCAGAACCATGTAGCCATTCAGTAGAGAAAGTGCATCAGAACATGCCTTCTTTTTAAAATTTTTATTTATTTTTTAATGGAAGGATAACTGCTTTACAGAATTTTATCCTTTAAACATCAACACAGAACATGCCTTCTGATTCTGATTGCCAAACTCCTTGAGGATGGACAGTAACTGAGTTTTCATTCTGTGTTAAGAATGCTTTTAGTTTCTAGTATTGGGGTTTTTTTATTTTTATTTTTTTAATTTTATTTTTACTTTATTCTACTTTACAATACTGTATTGGCTTTGCCATACATTGACATGAATCAGCCACAGGTGTACACGAGCTCCCAATCCTGAAACCCCTCCCACCTCTCACCCCATATCATCTCTCTGGATTATCCCCATGCACCAACCCCAAGCATCCTGTATCCTGTATCAAACATAAACTGACGCTTCGTTTATTACATGATAGTATACATATTTCAATGCCATTCTCCCAAATCATCCCACCCTCTCCCTCTCCCTCAGAGGCCAAAAGTCCGTTCTATACCTCTGTGTCTCTTTTGTTGTCTCACATATAGGGTCATCATTACTATCTTTCTAAATTCCATATATATGTGTCAGTATACTGTATTGGTGTTTTTCTTTCTGGCTTACTTCACTCTGTATAATCGGCTCCAGTTTCATCCATCTCATTAGAACTGAGTCAAATTTATTCTTTTAAGGGCTGAGTAATACTCCATTGTGTATATGTACCACAGCTTTCTTATCCATTCATCTGCTGATGGACATCTAGGTTGTTTCCATGTCCTGGCAATTATAAACAGTGCTGCAGTGAACATTGGGGTACATGTGTCTCTTTCAATTCTGGTTTCCTCAGTGTGTATGCCCAGCAGTGGGATTGCTGGGTCATAAGGCAATTCTATTTGCAATTTTTTAAGGAATCTCCACACTGTTTTCCATAATGGCTGTACTAGTTTGCATTCCCACCAGCAGTGTAAGAGGGTTCCCTTTTCTCCACATCCTCTCCAGCATTTATTGCTTGTGGACTTTTGGATCACAGCCATTCTGACTGGTGTGAAATGGTACCTCATTGTGGTCTTGATTTGCATTTCTCTGATAATGAGTGATGTTGAGCATCTTTTCATGTGTTTGTTAGCCATCCGTATGTCTTCTTTGGAGAAATGCCTGTTTAGTTCTTTGGCCCATTTTTTGATTGGATCGTTTATTTTTCTGGAGTTGAGCTGCATAAGTTGCTTGTATATTTTTGAGATGAGTTGTTTGTCAGTTGCTTCATTTGCTGTTGTTTTCTCCCATTCAGAAGGCTGTCTTTTCACCTTACTTATAGTTTCCTTTGTTGTGCAGAAGCTTTTAATTTTAATTAGGTCCCATTTGTTTATTTTTGCTATTACTTCCAGTATACTGGGAGGTGGATCATAGAGGATCCTGCTGTGATTTATGTCAGAGAGTGTTTTGCCTATGTTCTCCTCTAGGAGTTTTATAGTTTCTGGTCTTACATTTAGATCTTTAATCCATTTTGAGTTTATTTTTGTGTGTGGTGTTAGAAAGTGATCTAGTTTCATTCTTCTACAAGTGGTTGACCAGTTTTCCCAGCACCACTTGTTAAAGAGATTGTGTTTACTCCACTGGATATTCTTGCCTCCTTTGTCGAAGATAAGGTGTCCATAGGTGTGTGGATTTATCTCTGGGCTTTCTGTTTTGTTCCATTGATCTATATTTCTGTCTTTGTGCCAGTACCATACTGTCTTAATGACTGTGGCTTTGTAGTAGAGCCTGAAGTCAGGCAAGTTGATTCCTCCAGTTCCATTCTTCTTTCTCAAGATTGCTTTTGCTATTCAAGATTTTTGTTATTTCCATACAAATCTTGAAATTATTTGTTCTAGTTCTATGAAAAATACTGCTGGTAGCTTGATAGGGATTGCATTGAATTTGTAGATTGCTTTGGGTAGTATATTGATTTTCACTATATTGACTCTTCTGATCCATGAACATGGTATATTTCTCCATCTATTAGTGTCCTCTTTGATTTCTTTCATCAGTGTTTTATAGTTTTCAATATATAGGTCTTTAGTTTCTTTAGGTAGGTATATCCCTAAGTATTTTATTCTTTTTGTTGCAATGGTGAATGGAATTGTTTCCTTAACTTCTTTTTCTACTTTCTCATTATTAGTGTATAGGAATGCAAGGGATTTCTGAGTGTTCTCCTCAGCTCAATTAATTGAATTGTGTTCAAGGGGTAAGTTCAAGCACCTCTACCCATACAAGGTATAAAGTTATATGGACAGCTAATTTTTTCTTCCAGTTTTATTGAGGTATTGATACATAACATTATAGAAGTTTAAGGTGTACAGCATAATTATTTGACTACATACCTCGTGAAATGATCATCATAGTGAGTTTAGTGAATACCCATCATTTCAGAGATTATAAAAATATATTTTTGATAGCTAATTTATAACAGTTGCATTATCACAAATGGTCTACTAAGCCACCAAATGTGTTTGGTAACAGCCAAATAACTAACAAAAAGATCCTTTAAAATATACCTCAATTTTTTTTAATACCTTATTTTAAGTTTTTGAACTGAGTTTAACAATATGGTATTCAGTTTCATAATGTTTCTTTACATAAATTTTCCATCTCAACTAAATTAGGAGAAGGCAATGGTGGGCTGCCATCTATGGGGTTGCACAGCGTCAGACACGACTGAAGTGACCTAGCAATGGTACCCCACTCCAGTACTCTTGCCTGGAAAATCCCATGGATGGAGGAGCCTGGTAGGCTGCAGTCAGTCCATGGGGTCGCTAAGAATCGGACACGACTGAGTGACTTCACTTTCACTTTTCACTTTCATGCATTGGAGAAGGAAATGGCAACCCACTCCAGTGTTCTTGCCTGGAGAATCCCAGGGATGGGGGAGCCTAGTGGGCTGCCATCTATGGGGTCACACAGAGTCAGACAGGACTGAAGTGACTTAGTAGCAGCAGCAGCAGCAACTAAATTAAAATACGCATCAAATGTGTTAATAAATAAATCTTGGAAGAGTAACAAAGCATAATTATGTGTAACACAGAGTCTGATGCATAGGATGATTCAAGTAGAGGATGTGGGGTGGGAGGTGGGAGGGAGCTTCGGCATTGGGAGATTGTGTTCACCTGTGGCTGATTCGTGTCAATGTATGGCAAAACAAATATAGTATTGTAATTAAAAAAATAAATAAATTTAATTAAAAAAATTAACAAACAGTTCTGAGGTAAACAGAATCAAAATGGAAATAATTAAATTGACGTTTAGTCAGAAGTGACCAAGATTTCATATTAAGCAAATCACTCTTTTCATTACACAAATATATTCTTCTAAATTGTAACATGAGATTATTCCATTTTCTTGTGTATAGATGTTTCATGGTTTCCTCTTACTTGGACAATGACCTAATATCATTTGCACCAGAGTAAAAGTCATATTCAGTTCAGTTCAGTTCAGTCGCTCAGTCGTGTCCGACTCTTTGCGACCCCATGAATTGCAGCACACCAGGCCTCCCTGTTCATCACCAACTCCCAGAGTTCACTCAGATTTGCATCCATCGAATCAGTGATGCCATCCAGCCATCTCATCCTTTGTCGTCCCCTTCTCCTCCTGCCCCCAATCCCTCCCAGCATCAGAGTCTTTTCCAGTGAGTCAGCTCTTCGCATGAGGTGGCCAAAGTACTGGAGTTTCAGCTTTAACATCATTCCTTCCAAAGAAATCCCAGGGCTGATCTCCTTTAGAATGGACTGGTTGGATCTCCTTGCAGTCCAAGGGACTCTCAAGAGTCTTCTCCAACACCACAGTTCAAAAGCATCAGTTCTTCAGCGCTCAGCCTTCTTCACAGTCCAACTCTCAATTAATTCCAAATTAATATAGACCACAAAGAGTTAGACCCACATAAGTGACTGAGCTGAACTGAAGTTGCTCAGGATTCCAGAATAATTGTAAAAACTGCTCTTTAGAGCTTGATGGCTTTATTATTAGGAAGGTAATCTTTGTTATTCTAGTTGGCATTCCATTATCTTTATAGAGTACATAGTAGTCGAGGATCTTCGAGTTTGTCATTACTTGACAGTTTCATTATACTGTTAAATAAAGTAAATTCTAGTTTTGATCAATCTGTGTGGATTAAGGATTACATATAATGAGCTCAGTGTAGCATCCATGAATAATGTGTACTCATTGTGGTGTGAAGAAGATCTTCAAGCAGATGAAGCCTGCCACACAGTATAGCATTATCTAACCTGGGGGCTTCCCTAGTGGCTCAGATGGTAAAAATATACCTGCAATATGAGAGACCTGGGTTTGCTCCCAAGATTAGGAAGATCCCTTGGAAAAGGGAATGGCTACTCACTCCAGTATTCTTGCCTGGAGAATTCCATGGACAGAGAAACCTGTGGGCTATAGTCCAGGGGATTGCAAAGAATCAGATACGACTGATCAACTTACACTTTCACTTTCAAGTTGATGAGAGGCACCGTGTGTATGCCTTATGTCTTAGTGCTGTGAAATGACTCCCCCAAGATCGTATGCTCCAACTCTCCTGAACATCTGGAAACTTCTGGAAGCTTTTTTACTCTTTCATTGTAGTAGTCTGATTTCCCTCCCCATTGATTTTAACTGCCACAATCAGTTTAATTATCATAAAATAATTCTTTGCACATATTACTGCTCTGTTTTAGAACATCAGCACTGATGGAATATAGCAGTGATCTCAGAATATCATTTAAGATCCTCTACAGTCAGGCTCGAATCTAATTTCCAAAATTACGCCTACTTATCACCTGTCATTCATTCATATTGTCATCCAACTTGGATTTTTATCC
The DNA here is from genome assembly GCA_917880005.1 of Nanger dama. NCBI lineage: Eukaryota > Metazoa > Chordata > Mammalia > Artiodactyla > Bovidae > Nanger > Nanger dama. Next base: position 15,569,071 of record CAKJTW010000007.1, read on the forward strand.
ATCCTTTAAAGCCAATTGAAGACCTGCTCTTCCATGAAGACTGCTCATTTAGACCAGCCCTGGACACAGTGACTGCTACCTTCTTTCACTCATTAGCACTTTCCATATGCTGCCTTTGATACATCTCAACTTGGCTGCAATCTTTTTAGAGCAAGGATTAGATTATTATTATAATCAATTATAAACCTCTTCCCTCCACTAACTTCCTTGTTGCTTCCTACCTTGTGAGTTTTCCCTAAAAATTAATTACCTGAAAGACATAACCATATCATAATTTATTTATTAAATTATTCAATAAATATTTTTTTAATTACTGCCATATGCTGAGCATTATGCTAAGACCTGAATACAGGAATATGATCCTTGCCCTACAGAACCTACAGTCACAGGATCTAACCAAAATTCTCTGTCCAATTATTTTTCTTCATTTCTATTTTAAGAGTATATAAAACTTGAAAGAATGTTTGATCTTTTATTTATTAGCATGTCTCTATGTGTGACATTACCAGAAAATGATTAATGCAAAAACTTATCATATTTTTAAAAGTTAAGTACTCAGTTTACCCAGCTCTATAGTTGGATCTTGCCTTTGATTCTTCACTTGAAGCTGGAAAAAAAAAGCATATTAAAAAATGCATCACAAGAAATTATTTTTCTTTTTTGTGTGATGATGTGTATTTTATTTTTTTTAATTTAAATTTTATTTATTTTTCTGTAAGCCTGGTGTTCTTTTGGAGAATAACAAAGTTTTGTTTACAGGCTCCTCATCGGGGGATATCATGTACTTCCTAGATCTGGTCAGAAACTTTTACTCAAAAGCTGACTGAGAATATACCATCATATCAGGGATTACTTTGACCTTTTCTGTATTCCATGTTTTGATTAGCAAGCTATTCTGCTCATATCCCATTTAGAGACAAATTGTGAAAGGCTTGAATGGCAAGCCAGAAATATATGGAATATTGAAAAGGTCAGTGTGATTTAAGTCCATAACCACAGTATTGAAAATATATGACAAGTCATTATCACACTTAATTCCTACAACAAGGACTGTGGTAAAGATGGGAAATTATTTCAATTAAAATATTCTTGTTTCACACTGAAGGCTGAGGTGGCAAAGCTCAAATGGTCTCTTGACTCTCTTTTTGTGATAACTTAATAAGTTAGAAAGAAACTGTAACTGAATTAAATAAGACCAAAAAAAGAAAAAGAGGTAACAAGCTCTTTTGATTTCAGAGTCTATCATTGAGGGAATAATATAGTGACTTTTCTAAAAACTGTAATTATACATGAATAAGACAGATACAGCCATAAAACCAATTCAATGGACACCCCATGCTCTCTTTTTATCTACAGCATAGCTGTCAGTCAGATGGGAACTCCATTTATTTCCATGGAAATGAAGGCAGTGAGTTCAATTTTGCCACCACCCGGGATGTAGATCTTTCTACAGAGGATATTCAAGAGCAGTGGTCAGAAGAATTTGAGAGCCAGCCTACAGGGTAAGTAATTGTTATCTCCCATGCTGTGTATAGCACTTACATTTATTCCACTGGACATATTTTAAATGCATATTGTTAACTAGCAAAAGCATACTTAAGTCAATACTGGAGAGTCTTATCATGGACAAGCCATATGGGTACACTTACCTTAAACATTCTTTATTAAGCAGTCAATTATTTTATGCATACTAAAAATTTGTGATTGCAAATATCTTTTAACTTCAGTTGAATACTTATGTCTCATCTTTGTTTATGCAGCTTTTACCAGGAAAAGTTTTGTTTTTTTTCAATGTATATAGCATATAAAATCTTTCCACTACTTTTACATTGAGACTTTCACTTGTCTCCCTGGGATCTGAGATTTATATAGATGCTATTACCGATTTTTAGTGGAATATGGTTTTGATCTATAACAAATTAGTTGTTTGGGGGGGTAAAATTTACCATTTAGAGATTTTTAAAGAAAGGATATGAGCCTGATATTGAAATCATGAGGATGGTTTGGTGGTAGTATTTTCTTGCTTTTCTAAACTGTGTGCCTTCTTCTGGGTCCAGTGTCCCTAAGATATTTCTATTAATTGAATGGCACTTTCAGAAGTTCAAATTGAGAAAAATTAACAGGTTCAGAGAATCAAAATTCTAGAAATTTTCTGCTTCTCACCTGGCCTTTTTTTCTTTTCTTTAATACATATACACTTGTAATTAGAACACCAGGTTCTTACTGTTTAGTGCATGTTTTCTGAAACCATGATAAAGGTGAATGAAATTAACATAAAATATAGTTCTCATAATGATTATGAAATAGCAATGACTTAACTGTTAACTATCAGAAACTTTTCAAGAATACAACACTTGAGGTATTTACATATCTCTGATCTCAACAAATTCAATCAAAACTGGATGGGACCTAAGTGTCTGAGGGACCAGAGGGCCACCATGGACTTCTTGGGTTCCCCACTTCTATGCATTGCCCAGAAACTACATTTGGACCTGATAAGAGGGAAATCTGACCAGCAGCCTGAGCTGCTGCTCCTTGACTTTCTGCTGCCACATCAGGATCTCTCACTGTTGCAAGCGAGATTTCTACTAGTACACGCAGCCCTGCTCTTCCTGCCTCAGAAGAAAACTAACACCTTGAGGGACCGCCCCCCCACCCCCGCCCCCGCCAGGGGGTACCATTGACCTCTCCAAGCATAGCAGTAATGCTCAGGCCCTTAAGTCCACAAAGTCCTTCTCTTCTGAGGTTCTTGTCACCCTTGAAGTTCTATGTCCAGTATGGCTCTGGTGTCTACTTGAAGGACCAGGAACTATTGTTTCTCTTTCTTGTGTCCAAGATCTCCCCAGGAGGCTGGCTGCTTTCCTTACACAAACAGGGCTCATTCTACTCCTCTCATAGACCATGGTGGGATCTAGAACTTTGACCATGCACCCAAGTCTTCTTTACCCACTTTCTGGAGATAAAAGACCCATCACCAGCATATCAGCTCTTTCTGAATTCTGATATAAAAGACCAATTCAGATCCCTTTCCTGACAATGCAACTTGACTGCCTATGAGAGGGTCCCAAATTTTCAAGCACCAAAGACTCGCTGACCTCCACTCCTTCACCTCTCCAAGTTTGTGCTATCCATGCAGCAGTGACAGGTTATTCTTTTTCAGTGAGACCTATACATCACTCAGGTGATGTCCCAGTGATATCCAGATACCCAGCCTCCTCCCTACTAAAGCAGAGAAAAACACAAGTCTCCAGTGGTAACATTCTGACACGCAAACCCTTTCCTGTTTAGTTAACTGGCTAGCTAGTTAGCTATGTATCTCTTTCCTTAAAGTTCTAGTGTCCTCTTATTCTTTGGGGAAGAGATAAAATTTATTTTTACCTATGGCCTTCATATCCACATATTTCCTTTTCCAGAATGTCCTCTTCTTTGTTTTAGCTTGTTTTATTATTAAAGGTCGTCTATAGAAGAACAAAAGAATACTTTACTATATGACTAATGGTCCACACAGCTCTCCAGTACTAACATTAGTGGAGACTTAGTTCAAACACACGGAAAAACTCTTTAGGAATTAAGCTTAGAAAGGAATAGATTTTATATTAAAAGAAACCAAACATACTTTAGAAAATTAGTGTACTAATCCAAAAAATAACTGGCAAAAACATATTCCAGTTAACAGATCAGAACTTCTGTTATCTCAGAGCACTAATGATATGAGAATTTGTGGTTAAACCAAAAATTTCATCTCCCAAAACAAACCAAAAGAAATAAAAGTATTTATGCTTGAAAAAAGAGCTAAAGTCAACACAGACACAGGAATATCAGACCAAATTCCATTCACTGAGTGACTCATGTGGTCTCTTTGGCCAATTCTCAGTGCTAAGATATATCAGGTTTTGGTCACAGTTAAGAGGCTGGTACTTTCAAGCCATGACATTGTCAGCAGATTTCTGTTCCAATAACATAGAATAATGTGCTTGACAAAAGCACCTGTGTCACTGTAATTGGAACACAATTAATTCACCTAAATTCTGAAAGCAGCTTAATTATTCTAGCAACCACACCTTAGCTTTGTTGTAGCTTTTCCCCTAGGATATCAGGCCACACTGCCCCCTCAGAACTACTTCATTTATACTCTTATCTGGTGAACCAGTTATCCATGTTGCCTTTATATTATAAAAAAGATATAAAAGGATAATGAGAGAATCTAGTACTTTCTTTGTTTTGGGATGGTGATAAATTGCTGATTTAATCTGTAATGTTGTATGTGAATATGTGTATGTGTGTATACCTTCTCCATACCTACTCACTCCTGAATGCTGCTTTATTGATCTAGGAGAGAATGCTGAATTAGTTAATTCTTAATCAAAACTCCAGTGAAGATATCCTGTCACAATCAAATTAATGTGAAGCATTTTTACCTAGGGTAAGAACTGACAAAGAAAAACAGACTAGGATCTTGGTAGTGAAATTCTTGATGTGTTTTTTGAGCCAGATTTACTGAATATTTGTCTCATTCTTCCCCTCACCACCCACACAGACAATTTATCATCATAAGCTCACTGCTGAAACAGACATAAAACAGAGGTGTTAAATTCCCACGGTATTCAAGAGTGACCAATTGAATTGATTAAATTCTGACACTTTGAGGTCACTTTCTTTTAACACACAAAAATAAATTATTAATATGGATATAATATTTTCATCTCTTTTAACTATGTTTTTTCTCCCATGAGAATTATGAAAGAGAAAAAGAATATGCAATCCTCTCTAATAATATCTTCAAAACATTTCACATGAATTTAGGCAAGAAAAAGTATCCACAGTCATTATGACTTTTTTGGAACCCAGTTTCCAAATATTCCTGTTTCCTTACCATTTGAATGAAACTATTTGATCTCGATCACAAAGATGCAAAAATTGTTTGCCTTTCACATCACAAAGCTGTATGTAGATAGGTTTATTTTAAGTGGGATTTTAAAGTTTATTTCCTTTTTAGAGAAGACACACCTGTTACTTCAGCAAGATAGAAACTTTAATAGATAAACTGATAATTTATGTGAGCCTTTGTGAACTTTGGCTTAACCGTATAAACACATCATTTAATTAGCAACTACAGTATCTCACCTAGCCGAAGGTGTCTTCAGGTGGGAGGGGACTTTGTAGAGAAACACATTACCAGAATATGGAATTTGTATACTTGTCATGCATGTTTTTAACTATTCAGATAACTTTTCAAAATATCTGTTTTATTGCTTTCACTGAAGTATTCATGTTAGAGAACCTCCACAATGTAATTAATGTTAAGCTGTGTTTTGAAGTGTAATTAATTTACAATGTTGTGTTAGGTTCAGGTATATAGCAACATGATTCAGATACATATATACATAGATATATATATGTGCTATATATATGTATATATATATATATATATTCTTTTTTCAGATTCTTTTCCATTATAGGATTATTATAAGATATTGAATATAGTTCCCTGTACTACAGTGGGACCTTACTGTTTAAAGTGAAAGTGAAAGAAAGTGAAGTCGCTCAGTCGGGTCCAACTCTGCGACCCCATGGACTGTAGTCCACCAGGCTCCTCTGTCCATGGGATTCTCCAGGCAAGAATACTGGAGTGGGTTGCCATTTCCTTCTCCAGGGGATCTTCCCAACCCAGGGATCAAACCCAGGTCTCCTGCATTGCAGGCAGATGCTTTAACCTCTGAGCCACCAGAGAAGCCAAGTTTGTATCTGCTAATCTCAAACTCCTGATTTATCCCTCCCGGTCTTTCTTCTTTGGTAACCATAGGTTTGTTATCTATGTCTGTGAGTCTATTTCAGTTTTGTAAATAAGTTCATTTGTATCACTTTTTTATATTATACATGTGTCAGTCGTGTCTGACTCTTTGCGACTCGGTGAACTGTAGCCTACCAGGCTCCTCCATCCATGGGATTCTCCAGGCAAGAAAACTGGAGCGGATTGCCATTTCTTTCTCCAGGGGATCTTCCCGATCCAGGGATCAAAACCGGGTCCCTCACACTGCAGGCAGACACTTTAACCTCTGAGCCACCAGGGAACCTCATATTATATATGTAAAGAATATTATATGATACTTGTCTTTCTCTGTCTGACTTACTTCACTTAGTATAATAATCTCTAGATCCAGGTCCATCCATATTACTACAGATGGCATTATTTCTTTTTTTATGGCTGAGTAATTGAATATCAGACTATTGAATCAAGACAGCATACTCTAGTCTTCCACAACTGCCCCAAATCCTTGGAAATTATAGAAAATGAGCAAATGAAACTGTAATGACACTTTGAAAGAAAAAAGTGTGCCCTCATTGAGTCAGGAATTAGGAAGTGTTACAAAAAATGAGGGAAAAACCCAGATCTGATTAAAGGAGAAAACTATAACTTAAAATACATATTGAATGAGGCACTAAAAAGGGTATAGGTACTGAATAAACACAGGAATCAGATGGGGCTCTGACGTCCTGCTGTGGAGATTGCCAAGTAGGTGAGTCTCTCACAGCATTCAACTTCTCTGCGGGCACTTCGGCCCTTAGGAACAAGCAGTGGATGTGAACACTTGGAATGGAGAAGCAGGGCAATGCCAGGTGACTGGAAACCTCAAGGATCCCCATGGTACTCCCTACCCAGGAGCACATCGGCTCTCATTGGTGGCCATTTTTTACACCAAAACTATGGGTGAATGGCAGATACAAATCTGAGCAAATGATCTGGAATCATCAAATCTGAGGAAAATCTACTCCGTGAAAATAATCAAACTAGACATCTGAGAACTGAGAAAATAGAAGTCTCAGGGTAAACAAATGGAGATTTTATATTATAGTTAATGGCCTCAGAGAGATAAGAAAGCATACTGTATTTGTTAAGTTAAAACAGATTTTATGAAGAAAAAAAATAGAGATGTGAAAAATGAAAATATATGATTGTTGAAACAAATTTAATGGATTTTTCCCCTGAATATGAGCATCAGTTCAGTTCAATTCAGTTCAATAGCTCAGTTGTGTCCGACTCTTTGCGACCCCATGAATCACAGCACGCCAGGCCTCCCATCACCAACTCCCAGAGTTCACTCAGACTCAGGTCCCTCGAGTCAGTGATGCCATCCAGCCATCTAATCCTCTGTCGTCCCTTCCTCCTCCTGCCCCCAATCCTTCCCAGCATCAAAGTCTTTTCCAATGAGTCAACTCTTCTCATGAGGTGGCCAAAGTACTGGAGTTTCAGCTTTAGCATCATTCCTTCCAAAGAAATCCCAGGGCTGATCTCCTTCAGAATGGACTGGTTGGATCTTCTTGCAGTCCAAGGGACTCTCAAGAGTCTTCTCCAACACCACAGTTCAAAGCGTCAATTCTTCGGTGCTCAGCTTTCTTCACAGTCCAACTCTCACATCCATACATGACCACAGGAAAAACCATAGCCTTGACTAAACAGACCTTAGTTGGCAAAGTAATGTCTCTGCTTTTGAATATGTTATCTAGGTTGGTCATAACTTTTCTTCCAAGGAGTAAGTGTCTTTTAATTTCATGGCTGCAGTCACCATCTGCAGTGATTTTGGAGCCCAAAAATAAAAGTCTGACACTGTTTCCACTGTTTACCCATCTATTTCCCATGAAGTGATGGGACCAGATGCCATGATCTTTGTTTTCTGAATATTGAGCTTTAAGCCAACTTTTCACTCTCCTCTTTCACTTTCATCAACAGGCTCTTTAGTTCCTCTTCACTTTCTGCCATAAGGGTAGTGTCATCTGCATATCTGAGGTTATTGTTATTTCTTCTGATAATCTTGATTCCAGCTTGTGCTTCTTCCAGCCTCGCATTTCTCATGATGTACTCTGCATATAAGTTAAATAAGCAGGGTGACAATATACAGCCTTGACATACTCCTTTCTCTATTTGGAAGCAGTTTGTTGTTCCACATCCATTTCTAACTGTTGCTTCCTGACCTGCATATAGGTTTTTCAAGAGGCAGGTCAGCTGCTCTGGTATTTCCATCTCTTTCAGAATTTTCCACAGTTTAGTGTGATCCACACAGTCAAAGGCTTTGGTATAGTCAATAAAGCATAAATAGAAGTTTTTCTGGAACTCTCTTGCTTTTTCGGTGATCCAGCGGATGTTCACCATAGGTAAAGAACAAATTAGTGAGCTGGAAATTTGAGTTTTGAAGTGTTTCCAAAACTTAGGATTATTGTATAGTGTGTATACTAAACTGTAAAGTATGGAGGAAGAATAGCATTTCTAACATTAGAAATAATAGGAGGAAGGGTGAGAGGGAATATGTGGAATGAAATATTTAAAAAAAAATAGAAGAAAGTTTCCCGAAACTTAAAAAGAAGAAAGAAGAGACATAGTTCCTATGAATAAAAATGTTTAGCAAGATGGATGGAAAAATATCCGGTCCTAGACCATAAGGTAGAAACTTTAGAACACAGTTGAAAGTGGAAATCTTAAATCTTTAGATGAGTTTCATTGTGCTTTCCTTGGTAACACTAAGCATAAGTTTTACAAAATGAAGCAGTTATCTTAGTGTTCTGAGAGAGGATTATTTGGGACATAACATTCTCCTCCAGACAATATGATTCAAGTACTGGAGGAAAATAAAAAGCTTTTCAGACACAAGGGTTCAGAAAGTTTACTACGCCTGAACACTGAAAGAATTACCAGAAGATATACCCATAGAAGTTAATCCAAGAGAAATATGATAGATTCAAGAAGAGTAGTGAGCAAGGAAAAAAGGGAAAGCTTGTAGTTCGGACTGAAAAAAAAATTGATTATTAAAATATTTAAATCAAAGTTTGTAGTTAAAGCCCAGAAGACCTCAATATGAAAGGTACAAAGGGAAACTGACAAGAAGAGAAAAGGAACTTAAATACTGCCAATGTTCTTTACTTGCCTGGAGTGAGAATATAGGTCTTGGGTAGCTCTTAATGTTAGTAGAAAGCTTTAAGGGTAAATAGGTGTGTTAAAGAAATTATGTTAGCCATATATAGGCTAAATAACTTCTAAAGCATTAGCTTAACAGAATAAAGAGAATTTAGTCCGCAAATGCCAGGAAAATGACGGAAAAATAAAAAACAGAGTAAACAGAAAACAGAAGACAGTTTGGCATGAACCAATATAAGATCCCCTATGCAGGTTAGGAAGCAACAGTTAGAACTGGACATGAAACAGCAGACTGGTTCCAAATAGGAAAAGGAGTATGTCAAGTATGTCACCCTGCTTATTTAACTTATATGCAGAGTACATCATGAGAAACGCTGGGCTGGAAGAAACACAAGCTGGAATCAAGATTGCCGGGAGAAATATCAATAATCTCAGATATGCAGATGACACCACCCTTATGGCAGAAGATGAAGAGGAGCTAAAAGCCTCTTGATGAAAGTGAAAGAGGAGAGCGAAAAAGTTGGCTTAAAGCTCAACATTAAGAAAACGAAGATCATGGCATCTCGTCCCATCACTTCATGGGAAATAGATGGGGAAACAGTGGAAATAGTGTCAGACTTTATTTTGAGGGGCTCCAAAATCACTGCAGATGGTGACTGCAGCCATGAAATTAAAAGACGCTTACTCCTTGGAAGAAAAGTTATGACCAACGTAGATAGTATATTCAAAAGCAGAGACATTACTTTGCTGACTAAGGTCCATCTAGTCAAGGCTATGGTTTTTCCTGTGGTCATGTATGGATGTGAGAGTTGGACTGTGAAGAAGGCTGAGCACCAAAGAATTGACGCTTTTGAACTGTGGTGTTGGAGAAGACTCTTGAGAGTCCCTTGGACTGCAAGAAGATCCAACCAGTCCATTCTGAAGATCAGCCCTGGGATTTCTGTGGAAGGAATGATGCTAAAGCTGAAACTCCAGTACTTTGGCCACCTCATGAGAAGAGTTGACTCATTAGAAAGGACTCTGACGCTGGGAGGGATTGGGGGCAGGAGGAGAAGGGGACGACAGAGAATGAGATGGCTGGATGGCATCACGGACTTAGTGGACGTGAGGTTGAGTGAACTCCGGGAGATGGTGATGAACAGGGAGGCCTGGCGTGCTGTGATTCATGGAGTCACAAAGAGTTGGTCACGACTGAATGACTGAACTGAACTGGAGAGGAGAATGACTACCCACTCTAGTATTCTTACTTTGAGTGAAAATTCTATGGACAGGGGAGCCTGGTAGGCTACAGTCCATGAGATCACCAAAAGTCAGACACGACTGAGCAATTAACACTTTCACTTTTTCAATCTAAATATATCAGTGCACAATAAATTTGAATTATGTTCATTTATTAAGTGAGATTTTCATAGTAAGTTTTAAAACATCAGCTATATATTTGCTATTTATGAAAGACTTAAACTAGAATAACATAAGAAGTTGAAAATCAATGAAGAAAAACTAATATACCAGATAAATGCAACAAAAGAAGCAAGGAGGCATATTAATAGCAGATATTCAAACCATATAAAATAGAATTCAGATTTAAGCAATAAAAGGACTAAAAAGGAATATTTTATGCAATAATATATGAAGAGCACTTTGACTGTGCATGACACATAACAAGCAATCAAAAAAAATTAAAAATTGGTTGCTGTTCCAACTGTGATTACTATTGGCAATAGGATATGACCAAAGTGGTACTCAAAGAAAAATTATACTCATAGAAACTAATAAGATATAAAAGAAACACAAACAAAATTAAATAGTCCAATAAAACATAAATGAGATTCTCTAAGTAAACTAATGGGAGGTCATTTTAAGAAAGACAATATTAGTTAAAATGATAATTGGATATATTTTGAAACCATGGAATTGCTAAAATGGATCAGAGTAAACTTGTTTCAAGCTGTTAAAAGACTTCTTATTTGTTCAGGTTTGCTTTTGATGTGGGTTCTAACATTCCTTTCTATTTAAGAAAATTGTTTTTCTATTTTAAAACATAAACAGTGAATTTTCAAATAATAAAAAATAAGTTCATATGATTAGGTATGCCAAAATTGTTCTGGAATTCCTTGTTTAATTTGCAGCACATTTTTATTTTTACTTTTGGCACTGCCATTCTTGAATAACCTCTTCCCCCTCCAAATTAGCTGTCCATGTTAGCATCCAGAATACAGCAACTGTCTTCCTCTTCAAGAAAGGACTCTCTTTACTGAAGTCACAGAAAAAAGAGAATGAAATCTGAATCTTAATTCCTCACAGCTTGGAACAACATTAGACCACGATAGGATTTTTCTGTAGTGGTGTTAGAAGAGAGCTGCTGGCACTGAAGAGTTCAGATGCCCACTTCTTCAGCATGTCTTTGTTCTCCATAGTCTTTCTTCAGTAGTTCACCTGCTCCACACTGACCACAAGGCACTCCTGAATATCTAGGAGTTTATATGAAGGAAAGGCATAACTCTGATACCTCAAGAAACATAGCTCGGGGTTTTCTATTAATAGAACACATCTAGGAGCATTAGAAAATTGAGAATTTAATTCCTCAGCCCCATAAATTATGATAAATAATATAATTATTTAGTGATGTATTTTGAAGTATGACAACAAAATAATGACTAGTTTGGCATATATAATAAAATGCTATGTAACCCATTTTTAAAGAGTTAATAATAATCTGGAGAAAGTGTATATTATTAATGTAAATGAAAAAGGCAAAATTCAAAACCATCTGTATAATATTTTCATGACCATGTTGAAATACACATATAAAATATTAGAAATATAGTAAAATATTAATTGTTCTTGTCTTCCAGCTTTCCAATAATGAGAATATAGCTATCATCATAGAAAATAGACGAAATACCCAGAATTCCAAAACACTAGCAAGACATAGAAGGGATGCCAGAGGGCAAACAGAGAGAATAGTGTCTCATCTGCTGAACTGACTATTCCCAATTCCCTCCAACCTCCAGTCTTAAGACTGCCATTCTGCTACCACCCACGCCCTATTAAGAGAATTGCTTTATAAATTTGTTCTGAAGAAATTATTTCAAGAAATGCATTTTAAAACATCTCATTAAAGATTACAGAAAAAAATTGAGCACAGAAAATGTTTTCCTCAGGTCCGCCGTAACTTAGTCTCTGATCAGGAATTTACTATAAAGAGACCAGAATACAAGGTATTAGTTATATTTTTAAAGTCATTGCTTAGAAAAGTGGGTCATACCTGCAACTGTCTTTTAAATTTCAAAATGTCTTTCTTAAATTTCAGTGCTATTCACTGGAATAAAACCAAGAAAAAGGCAATATAAACTTAATAAAACAAATTTATATTGGCTTCCCCTTCTGGAGAGATAATCCCAAAGAATGTTACATATATCCCTGAAAACCTAAACTACATATAGGCCAACAAGAACAATCTCCATTATAGCCCTTTCCATGTCAGCTGAAGCTTTTTTAAAAAATTGGTCTTAAAACTATTTAAAACTCTTCAGAACAGTTTGAGCATCTTCTTGCTATTTTCTACAAATTCTTCCCTCTATCCTACCCAGAAGAATTATGTTACCTCTGGCTTAGGATCCTTTTCACAAGATGCTTATAATGCTCCAGAGGGATTTTATTTAAGCTTTACAATTCAGGAGAAGTGAATCAAGGACAGATTGACAGTCTTGAGTTAACATTGTATTAAGTGGGTCTCCTTTTTTTTTTTAACAGGCACATTCATTATTATTAAAGCAAAACCACTTGACCATTTAGATCACATAAGTAATAAATTTAAATGCCCAGATAGGTTTGTAGCCCAAATCTTGGACTGTACAAAAGACCCACTGATAGAAAGTACAGTTTTCTTTCAGCTGAGTATCTCCTTGCTTAAATTGATTGATTAAGCAATTACATTTTACATGTTGTACTGCAACTTTGTGCAAGATTGCTGCTCTGCTAATTCTAATATGAAAAAATACTCATTGTAATTTAGAAGTTCATTTGAATTGCCACTTTGACTTATTTTAAAACAAAAACAGCACTACATTTTACAGGGTGGTGGGGGTGGGGAGAAAAGGAAACTAACATTATTTGAAACTGTAATATGCCAGGTGATACATCTTTTTCTCTAAACATCCTCAGTCTAGGTCATATTTCTGTTTTATTGGTGAGGAAGCTGAGTGTTTTCTACCATTCTGAAGCCAATACACTTTATTAATGTTATTCCAACAAGAGTGTAAATAAAAATAATGCATGTAATAAAAACCTAAGACAAAACTGAATTTGAGTGAAATATAGCGGAGCCAATTAAAGAAAGGAATTTTTAAATGCAGTTCATACAGGAAAGCCTTCAAAGAAAACTCATCCTTTACCTTCACCTAAGCTGTCATGCTGGAGGAAAAACCTATAAATGCAGTGAAGGTGGAGAAGCCTTTAGTCAAAGTATACACCTTGCTAGACCTCACAGGACTTATGCTAGAGATAAGCCTCATGAATATAAATGAATGTGGAAGAATCTTTACCTATGGCACATTCCTTATTAAATATCAAAGATTTCATCCGAAATAGAGACCTTATGGATGTAATGAACTTACTCAGTCTCAGAGAATTTCTAGTAGATAAAAAAATGTTATGAATCTGGAAAATGTAGGCTCTTATAGCCAGGCTCTATTCTATATCTTAGTTCAAGCTTAAAGTCATCAACTTTAGGTGGTTTAATATATTCTGGAAAATATAATAAAACAGATCTTCATAGATCATGTGAAAAGTTCCACTACCTTTTAGAGGCTTTTATACCAATATTTGTAGGGAGAGGGGAAAGGTATTTAAAATATAAGACCTCTGTTTCCTGTGTTCATATTCTTAGTATTTTCATCAATCTATGATGAAATAATTTAACTTTTCATTCTGAATTCTAACACATATAAATGAAATGTTTTTCTTCCTTTTTCTGAAAGTGATTTTCCTTTTGTAAAAGAAAAGAAATGTGTAAAGTAAAAATTAAAAGTCTTCCAATGTGAATCCCACTCTTCACTGTTAAAATGTAGACGTTTTCTGGTATATATTCACTCAGAAATTTTGCTATGACCGTACAAAAATACTCTCTAGGGTCACATTTTCCTTTAAACTTGATTTTTAAAAACTTAACAATATATTATGAATGTATCTTCTAGTCAGTGAATATATATCATTATTTCAGAAAGGCACTATACCAATTTATCTATCTGGACCTCTATTGATAGTCAAAGAATATTGTGATAGATTTTTTGTATACTTGTTAAAGTATTTCTGAAAGAGAAATTCCTAAAAGAAGAAAAAAAGAAAATTAGAGAATCAGATATATACATATATATATATATATACATGTAATTTTCATTTTGATAATTACTGCCAGATTGGCCTTTGAAGAATATACATCATTCTTTTTTAGCTTATGAAAATGGTATTTTAATTTCAGCTTTATTGAGATACAGTTGACATATAAAGTTGTAAGATATTTGAAGTGTACATCATGTTGATTTGATATACATAAACATTATAAAATCTAGTTAACTAGCATATCTATCATTTCACTTTTGTTTTTTTTTTTTGGTGAGAACTTTTAAGTTTTACTCCATTTCATTCTTTATTTTAATTTTTATTGGGATATTGCTGATTTACAATATTGTGTTAGTTACAGGTGTACAACAAAATGAATCATATACTTTTATATCATTCTTAAAACTATTAAAGTGTGAGCTGATTAAAATGTGATTATATTCTCAAAGCATTCCAAAGCAGCTAATAGGCAGGATCACCAGCTTTCTGGTTAAAAAGAAAACTTCTTTAAATTAGTTTTGCTTACAAAAAGAATTCTCTTTTGATACAAAAAGTAGAAGGACATACACTAAAATATAAAGTAAATATTATTTTTCCCTTCTACCTCTGAGGAACAAAGTTGCCTTAAGGCATATTATTGATTATTATTAATTTTTTTGCATATTCTAACTTTGCCCCATTCTATTATAAATAATAGATACCAATGTATTTATAATAAATAATGTAAGGGATTTTTTTAGAATTAGCCATCAAAGAATAAATATAAATTGCTATGTTGTAGAGAGTTCTTCCCTCTAGGCAGACATTCCTTCAAATGCAGTTCACAAAGAACCACATTTCCTTGGGGAAAACAATTTAAACTGTAGAGAAGTAACACTCCTTTTCAGGAAAATTTCAGTACCATCCAAGATATTGCTAAAACTATAGAGCTGTAATTACCACTGCTGGACTCAAAGATTTGGTTATGTTCATGAACAAGATATGTAAATGAAAAATGCAGTATGTTAAATGAGACTATTTAGCAAACAGGATATGTCATAACTTATACTGTTTTTATAGTATAGTATAGTTTGGATTTTATATATTTCTTAATGAGAAAATTAAAGCAGATTTGGAGGCGTGTCACGTATAAGTGTATTGGAGGTTGTGATTTCAGATGTCTAAGGAGGACTTCATTGAGTCAGTGACATCATAATAAATATCTAAAGGAGATTAGGGAGTCAGCCATGCTGGCTGGGCAAGAATATTCTTTGCAGAAAGAACATCAGTACAATATCTCTGAAATACTAACATCTCTTGATTCAAATGGCATTTTTCATGCCCATAAACATATACTGACAGTCAAATTTGTAATAGTTCATAAAAAAATTAAACTGTAACAGAAAACAAAAAGATTTGGTTATGTCATAATTTTACTTCATGTAATTATAATATTAACAGAGTCAGAGACCATGACATTTTTATAATTGGAATAGACTACAACTTTGCAACCTGACAGAGAGGGATTCTGGAGTCCAGGCAGGTGTCTATCAGGTCCCTCAGTAGTTGATTCAGCTCTGGGACCCCCTGAAGGATACTTTGCCTCCAACTAAGCTCGAGCCAGTGTTTATACAAATTCATGAAAGAATGAGCTTGTGCCATAAGAAGCTCCTACTGAATTTTTAATTGTTTTTTTTTAATTTTATTTATTTATTTATTTATTTATTTAAAATTACAATACTGTATTTGTTTTGCCATACATTGACAGGAATCAGCCATAGGTGAACACAATCTCCCAATGCCGAAGCCCCCTCCCACCTCCCACCCCACATCCTCTACTTGAATCATCCTGTGCATCAGCCCCATGCATCCTGCATCCTACATTGAACATAGATTGGCGCTTCGTTTCTTACAGGAAAATATACATGTTTTGAAAGATAATTTATTTAAAGCAATGAGACTTTTACAAAGTGACTTTTCAGATTTCTCCCCACTTTCCTCTTCAAAGCTGACTAAATTTTCTATTTCCTTTTATTGTAATATATATTTGTATATATCTTTATATTTATTATATATATGTAATATATTTATTTTAAAGAAAATAACCTCACTTTTGTTATCTTCAAATATATTGGGAGAAATGAAAATTAGAATAAAATGGAATATGTTTTTAAAAAGATTAAAAAGAGATAATACAGCCTAAATCATGTCCATATAACCCTCTCTGTGGTAGAAGTCATGAAAACAATTCATTTAGATTAAAAGAGTTACTTAGTTACAACTAATAATTAAGAGAAAAAGACTGCTAATCTCATTTCTCACTTGAATAAAATGTTCTTTTAGTCTGTGACAATTCCATCTTTTCCAATTTAATCTTTCATTTTGAAAATATTCTAAAGCAGATGGATGCCTAAAAGGAGTCATCATATGCATCATTTATAACCTTAACTTGCTTGTGGATCAGTAGACTGAGTGGCTTAATTGGGATAAATGGAGCAGGTAAAAGACCAATGAACCAGTGTGAAATTTTCTTGTGTGAGTGGAGAGAGGTTCCTGGTATTTACAGTAGTCTAGTACTATTAGGTGGAGAAGGAAATGGCAACCCACTCTAGTATTCTTGCCTGGAGAATCCCAGGGATGAGAGAGACTGGTGGGCTGCCATCTATGGGGTCACACAGAGTTGGACACGACTGAAGCGACTTAGCAGCAGCAGCAGCAGTACTATTAGGGAGCTGCTTTTCCTTAAATGATTGATATAATCTGTTAAAATACAAAAAAAAAAAATTAACATTTTCTAAACATTTTGGTCTCAAACGGTTCAACATAATTGTCCTGGCACAGTACCCTTCTTAGAACTACTACTACTAAAATAACAGTGAACTAAGAAACAGAATATCTATTTCGATTTCAGAGCCAAACAGTCAGTTGGCCTTAGGTAAGCCACTTATGTCTGTGTATCCCAGTTTCTTCTGTAGACAAATTAGTTGTGTGAAAAGCAATGGCCAAATTAGACACGAGCAGAGATAAACACTAAGGAGATACGAGAGTTTTTAAATAGTAAATATTTTTATTCTTTTCTTCATATTTAAATCTCATCCCCTTTCTGAAAACTTGCTAGACTTTTGCCAGGTTGTTTGACTTTTCATTCTATAACTATTTTTAATGTGCAAAATACCATACAAGTATTTATAATATTATGGTACTATCTTTTATGATTTCCTGTTTCCTTAGTTCAAATTTGATCCCCAATCTCAACTGTTTAAGTGCGTTGAGGATAAAGGCTATTATGTAGCAGATATACTATACATGTCATGCATGCTTAGTCGGCTTCAGTTGTGTCTGACTCTTTGCTACCTTTGGACTGTATTCACCAGGCTTCTCTGTCCCTGGGATTCTCCAGGCAAGAATACTGGAGTGGGTTGCCATGGCCTTCTTCAGGGGATCTTCCAAGCCAGGGATCGAACCCATGACTCCTAGAGCTCCTGCATTGCAGGCAGATTCCCTACCACAGAGCCACCAGGGAAGTCACACTATACATAGCATTGATCAAATTTTTCTCCACAGAAAAACTATAATAGTGAAAAGAATGTGTTTAAACCTTTGTTTAGGAGCTTCCCTGGTGGCTCAGTAGTAAAGAATCAGCCTGCAATGCCGGAGACCTGGGCTTGATCCCTGGGTCAGGAAGATCCCCTGGAAAAGGAAATGGCAACCCACTCCAGTATTCTTACCTGGAAAATCCCATGGACAGAGAAGCTTGGCAGGCTACAGTCCATGGGGTTGCAAAGAGTCTAACATGACTGACAGACTAACGCTATCCCTTTCATTTTCATTACCTAAAACCTGTAGTGCCACATATTTGTTGTTGTTGTTCAGTTGCTAAGTCATGTCCAACTCTTTGCGACCCCATGGACTGCAGCACACCAGGCTCCTCTGTCCTCCACTATCTCCCAAAATGTGCTCAAATTCACGTCCGCTGAGTTGGTGATGCTAACCATCTCATCCTCCACTCCCTCTTCTCCTTTGCCTTCAATCTTTCCCAGCATCAGGGTCTTGTGAGTCTGCTCTTCACATCAGGTGGCCAAAGTATTGGAGCTTCAGCTTCAGCACCAGACCTTCCAATGAATATTCAGGGTTGATTTTCCTTAGGATTGACTGGTTTGATCTCCTTGCTGTCCAAGGAACTCTCAAGAGTATTCTCTAGCATCATGGTTCAGAAGCATCAGTTCTTCAGTGCTAAGCCTTCTTTCTGGTCCAACTGAATGCAGAGTTCCAGGGAGTAGCAAGGAAAGATAAGACCTTCTTAAATGAACAATGCAAAGAGATAGAGGAAAAATAATAGAAAGGGAGACTAGAGATCTCTTCAAGAAAATTGGAGATACCTCATCTTTATTTCAGAATTATTTATTACTAAGTAAATATTCCTCATTAAAAATCAAATGTTATAGTCTATAAAGCTTTGACTTAATATTCTAACTGTTAGTATTTGTCATTTTTTTAAAGGTGGGACATCGTGGGAGCTGTCATTGGTACAGAATGTGGAACAATAGAATCAGGTTTATCAATGGTCTTCCTCAAAGATGGAGAGAGGAAAATATGTACCCCTTACCTGGACACTACTGGTTACGGGAACCTGAGGTTTTACTTTGTTATGGGTAGGTATATTTTGAACAAGTTTTATTATTCAAAATAGGGCAAATTCTAGACCATCACCTATTCCTGAGGAAGTAAGGTTGTTTGTTGTCTACACTATAAAATAAAAATTCATGAACTATAAGTACTACTGGTTGGGCAAAATTGGTGCTCACATCTGCCTCACACCAGCCCTGCTGGAACCATCCTGAACAGAAGCTAGTCTTATTCTTTCATGACTATACCTAAAGACAAAATGCCTTAAAACCTTCTTTCCACATCTACTGCAGCGGTCATAGCTGAAAAGACAATGAGAGAGAAGCTAAGAACAAAGTAACTCCTTTGTCCAAAGCCTCTAGCCTCTCCAAAATACAGTCAACCAAGTGAATCATTTGTTTTAAATGGTTATCTCATCATTGCATAACTGTTTTGTTGTGGGAAGCTAAGAAAGAAACAATAATACTTTTTAATACTTTAATAATATTCTCTACTTTATAATATGGTGGTAAGCACAGAAAAAAAAGTACTTTTAAAGTGTTATTTTTCTTCAGATGATTGCAGAGCAAATAAATAGTTAAAAATTTAGAAAAATACCCAAGGAGGAATTAGGGGTTGAAATGTGTGTCCTCTCAAATTTATCATTTTTGTCAGCAAGAGCCACAGCTACATACTCTCACTGGATGTTATTCCAAAAATGTGAGTAGGTGTCACATGCCTTCTTTGTTAAATGACTGGAAAAGCACAGGCCACACCTGGAAGTGGAACAGGAAATAAACATTGTCTACCTTTGACCTTACTAGCAAAGATGTCAATTCATCAGGACAAACAAGCCTCCCAAGTCTAGGCTTCTGCTCTGGCCATTATTTCTCACATTCCTCACTTCCTACAGCTCAGAGTGGCAAAGCAGACTTCCAGTTGTATCATGTTCAGATACATTGCCTGTGTGATGCTACCTCATTTTCAATAATGATCCATTTGATTACAAGGATGTTGTGGATATAAACCATAATAATGTAATCTTCCTGCCATAAAGATATCCTCACCTTGACTCTGAAATGAATTGTATAAAGACCCAAACCTCAGTTTCTTAATTTTTTTAAATTTTTAAAGAGAATAAATTTTAATTTTTCTTTTTAGAAAGAAATTTTAAGAATTTAATAAATTAATTTCCTTTAAATAATTAGAATTCAAACAGGCTCTCAGTTTATTAAGACTGATTCCTTGGAAACCTTAAGAACCACTCTCCATCCAGCAAATTATAATAAACATTTAATATGCCAGTCTAATTTAAATTTTTTCCCTTTTTCATATTTTTGTTTTTTTACATATTTTTAACTCTTCATTTTTTCATATTAAATTATGATAAATCAACCCAGTGCACTGCCTTTGTATAAGAGATTGTCATCTGTATATAACAGATCAAGTTATCTTTAATTCTTTCTAGGACAAAGCAGATTATTAATGAATCAATTAAAATTACATTGACTCTGAGGAAAACATTCACTTGAATGGGCCCAAAGTACATTATCCCAAATAAAAGCTCTCCATTCAATTAAAAAATTTAATGAAAAAAAAAAATTTAATGAATTCCTATTGAATTCATGGAGCTAGCATACATAGAGACTACAGCTAGAGAAAATAATGCCACCTAAATCACAGAGTTGCTGATCAGTGAGTTGCAAAGTCCTCAAATGGTGTCTAATAAATAATTAAGACTCAATGTATTTTTGGTTTTTTTGTGTGTATAAAAATTACTTTTGAGTTCTTGCCCACAAATAACATCTAACTATGAAAAAGACAGCAGTTGGGCTGTAATGGAATGAAAATGTTACAGACGTGCAAAGGAAGATCTGGATATTGCCATGGAGATGGGATTAGGATAAAGCTTTGTGAAATAGACGGTATTTGAACTGGGCCTTGAAGGTTTAAGCTAAGCCAGCATTTTGAGCAAAAGCACAAATATAAAGGTACATGATGTGTTTAGTGTTGGGTGATTTTCCCAGTATAGTTGAAAGGAAAGATATAAATTGGAACTAGAATCCTGAACTGAAGCCAGAGAAGTGACTGACTTTAATATCATACTGAAGAATTTGGATTCTCTTACTCTAGGCAACATGGAGCTGTCAAATAATTTCTGTTGGTTCTATAAAATATTTTCATCTTTGTTTTAGAAATGTAATTCTGGCACAGAGTGACGGAAAGGCTGAAACAATCAGAAATTAGAAGAAAGAATACCAAGTAGGATAGGGTTGCCAGATTTATTAGGGGGTCACTACGAACAAAGCTAGTGGAGGTGATGGAATTCCAGTTGAGCTATTTCAAATCCTGAAAGATGATGCTGTGAAAGTGCTGCACTCAATATGCCAGCAAATTTGGAAAACTCACCAGTGACCACAGGACTGGAAAAGGTCAGTTTTCATTCCAATCCCAAAGAAAGGCAATGCCAAAGAATGCTCAAACTACCACACAATTGCACTCATCTCACATGCTAGTAAAGTAATGCTCAAAATTCTCCAAGCCAGGCTTCAGCAATACGAGAACCGTGAACCCCCTGATATTCAAGCTGGTTTTAGAAAAGGCAGAGGAACCAGAGATCAAATTGCCAACATCTGCTGGATCACGGAAAAAGCAAGAGAGTTCCAGAAAAACATCTCTTTCTGCTTTATTGACTATGCCAAAGCCTCTGACTGTGTGGATCACAAGAAACTGTGGAAAATTCTTCAAGAGAAGGGAATACCAGACCACCTGACCTGCCTCTTGAGAAATCTGTATGCAGGTCAGGAAGCAACAGTTAGAACTGGACATGGAACAACAGACTGGTTCCAAATAGGAAAAGGAGTACATCAAGGCTGTATATTATCACCCTGCTTATTTAAGTTATAGGCAGAGTACATCATGAGAAATGCTGGACTGGAAGAAGCACAAGCTGGAATCAAGATTGCTGGGAGAAATATCAATAACCTCAGATATGCAGATGATACCAGCCTTATGGCAGAAAGTGAAGAAGGCTAAAGAGCCTCTTGATGAAAGTGAAAGAGGAGAGTGAAAAAGCTGGCTTAAAGCTCAACATTCAGAAAACGAAGACCATGGCATCTGATCCCATCACTTCATGGGAAATAGATGGGGAAACAGTGGAAACAGTGTCAGACTTTATTTTTCTGGGCTCCAAAATCACTGCAGATGGTGACTGCAGCCATGAAATTAAAGGACGCTTGCTCCTTGGCAGGAAAGTTATGACCAACCTAGAATATTGAAAAGCTGAGACATTATTTTGTAAAAAAAAAAAAAGTCCATCTTAGTCAAGGCTATGGTTTTTCCAGTGGTCATGTACGGATGTGAGAGATGAACTATAAAGAAAGCTGAGCACCGAAGAATGGATGCTTTCTAAATGTGGTATTGGAGAAGACTCTTGAGAGTCCCTTGAACAACAAGGAGATCCAACCAGTCCATCCTAAAGATCAGTCCTGGGTGTTCATTGGAAGGAGTGATGTTGAAGCTGAAAGTCCAGTACTTTGGCCACCTGATGCAAAGAGCTGACTCATTGGAAAAGACCCTAATGGTAGGAAAGATTGAGGGCAGGAGGAGAAGGGGACGACAGAGGATAACATGGTTGGATGCCATCACTGACACAATGGACATGGGTTTGGGTGGACTCTGGGTGTTGGTGATGGACCGAGAGGCCTGGAGTGCTGTGGTTCATGGGGTCAGAAAGAGTCGGCCATGACTGAGTAACTGAACTGAAACGAGACTGAGAAACTTATTTAAATTTGAATTTCAGATAAACAACAAGTAACTTTTTGTATAGGGATTGGTCATGCAAAGTATTTTAGCTGGCAGCCCTAAATTATGGAGGCTATTGCACTGATCCAAGCAACAAAGAAATTACAATGATGGTGGCAGTAATGTGAAAGAGGGACAGAGAATAACTGGAGAAGAGCCAACTGAAGTTCATGCTCAGCTGGCGGGATGGTGAGAGCGGTCTTGGAGCAGACACAGATTTCTCTGTAGGATGATTGGAAGAATGATGCCATTTCCCAAAATTGCTATTTTCAAAAATAATAATTATGGTAAAGAGAAAATGTGGAGTAGAGGGTTTTATATTATTAAATATGTTGAGGTCGGGGGTTCTGGAAGGCGATATAAGCACAGAAATTCTACTCAGGGTCTAAATCAGATTTGAAAGTTGTCAGCATGTAGATGATAACTGGAGCCTTAAAGTCACTGTGCTCTCCCAAGCAGGAGACAGAGTAGGACATGAAAACTCTGTAGGGAGAACCCTTATCTAGGTGGAGGTAGAAGAACAAGGAGAGACAAAGTATACTGGAAAAAAGCATAATGAAATGCAGGAGGAAGTCATGATTCAAGGAGAGAGAGTGGTTCAGGGGTGGGATGACTGGGAGGTGATCAACAGTGGAGGAATGCCACAGAGACAAAAAGCAACCCGGACAGGCAGAGAGCCCACCAGTGATTCCTCATGGTATGGTGCCTGGGAAGCCAAAGCAGATAGAGTTAAGAGAAATAGAGATGGCTCACTGACAGAGAACTGCTCTTTTGAGAAGTTCATCAGTAAACATATGGAATGGGGTCTGATCTTGAGGAGAAGGTAGAATCCAGCAAAGATGTGTTTAGGTTAGGATAGGGTAGGATTGGCTAGGACAGAATGACAGCAGGATAGGTAGGATAAGAGTGGATACTACAGGAAAAGACTTAAAGACTTTGGTGAAAGTGAGAGTGTTAGTCACTCAGTCATGTCTGGCTCTTTGCAACCTCATGGACTGTAGCTCACCAGGCTTCTCTGCCCATGGGATTCTCCCAACAAGAATGCTGCAGTGGGTTGCCATTCCCTTTCCCAGGGGATCTTCCCCAAGGTCATCCACATTGCAGGTGGATTGTTTACCATCTGAACCACTAAAAAAGAATATGGGAAGAGATTTAAGATATGACAGACAGTTTATAAGTAACCCCTCACTAAGTAATTGTGCCTTACAAAAATCAGTAGCCAATTGTTAATCTAGAACAGATCACATTCCCTTCTTCTCAGACACTGCCTATGTGTTCTTCCTGGTTTCATCCTTTGGCTCATATCAATCTGCTATGACTATCACTTCTGGAAAATTTGCTTGACTTTTTAAGTTTCGTTCACGGTCTGTTTCCTTTATTCACACATTCACAGTCTGTTTCCTTTATTCACACATTCTCAAATTCATTGAGTACTAGTATCCAGCACTGTTCTTAGAGCCAGAATGCAGTGATCATGACAAAAGTAACCTAATATACATCATTCGTTTGGGGTTTTTAAATTTTCTTTATTATTTCTTCAATAAATATATACTAAGCATCTCCTATGGAGAGGGCGATAGGACCCCACACCAGTATTCTTGCCTGGAAAATCCCATGGATGGAGGAGCCTGGTAGGCTGCAGTCCATGGGGTTGGGAAGAGTCGGGCACGACTGAACGACTTCACTTTCACTTTCCACTTTCATGCATTGGAGAAGGAAATGGCAACCCACTCCAGTGTTCTTGCCTGGAGAATCCCAAGGACGGGGGGAGCCTGGTGGGCTACCGTCTATGGGGTCATACAGAGTTGGACGCGACTGAAGTGACTTAGTAGTAGCAGCAGCAGCAGCAAGCATCTCCTATATATCCCACTCTCTTATTCTACACTTGTATTTCTTTTCTCTGAATTTTGGCTGCAGTTATGGCAACACAACACACTTGATTGCTAATTATCATTCTTTCACATATGTTATTAGTTACTTGCCAAATTACAGACTTTTTGAGGTCAGGGCTCAATTGAACCTTCAGGTCCAATATCCTGCACACGGTAAATAACAAAACCACTTTCTTAATGTAAAAAAAAAAAAAGTTAAAAAGCTGTTAATACTTAAAACAGGATTTAAAATATTTTAAAACTTAACTGTCCATCTAGTTTCTATTGAAATCTTCTGTACTTTAATTGCTGTACAAAACGCCTCTTGAGTCATACCTTTCCACAATACATCAAAGTGAATGAAGCTGGAGAAGAATCTGTATCTTTCTGAAGGAGCTGCTGTCACTGAAACTTCACAGAACTGATAAATTGCCCCCAGAGGGATCTTTCAGATAAAGTCTGTCATTGTTTTAAAGTCTTGGCTCCTTTTGGACTTTCTTCTTCTGTCATTCTGGGCTGGATGAAACTCCCACGTGGGTTTCTATTCTCTCTGAAAGGCAGATGCAGTTCACGAACTGTTCTTGAGAGAGCAGAGAGGGTTTACAGGGAACAAATTAATGAAATTAGAGAGAACTGATGGTTCAGTTCCTGTGTCTCTAGATGTGGTGCTTTAAACCCATAATGCCTGTGACCTTTCACCTTTTTTGTTCTTTTTGGTAAGTCTTTTATATTGGCTCAATAACCAGTTTTTAAAAAGATAATTTAGTTTTCATGTAGCTCTTTCCCCCTACCTGCCGAGACTACCTGTAGAATGGCTTGGTTAACTGTATTTACTATAACCTTGAACTGTGCAATGATATGCAAAAACATAATATTAGATGTCAAAATCATGATCTTCTCTTTACAAGTTGTTTCCTTTGAACAATAAACATCTTTTAGAATGAGGTCTACATTATCAGTATATCTGGCTTCTCTATTCTCGTTCAGATTACTTAGCTCAGTAAATATTTGTTATATGGGAAGTAGATGTAACATGGTAAATTTAACAAATACCAATACCCAAGTTTCTTGTGTTACCATGTACTTTCTTATACTGGTCCTTGGGATTTTTCAGGCAATAAAACTGGAATGGGTTGTCATTTCCTTCTCCAGGGGATCTTCCCAACCCAGGGATTGAACCCAGGGCTCCCACATTGCAGATGCATATCTTTTGCCGTCTGAGCCACCAAGGAAGCCCCACACTTGCTTACACTTAAGTTACATATGTCTGACAGATGTAATGTGCCAGTTTTAACAAATACCAATACCCAAGGTACTTCTGTTATCATGTTTTTTCTTATACTGGTCAGGCTCTAACTTTCTTATTTAACATCACATTTCAGTAATACTACCCAAGATCAGATCCCAGTTATCCAGGTTGAGTTTAAACCAATTTGCAATAAATGACACTTTAGTTATTTATACAGATGGTGAGTCTCATCCATTATTTATTGACTTTACTAGATTAACTCTTAAAGGGTAGTCTTATTCTGGAGTTTTTGAGTTTACTTTTTGTGTCACTGTAGAGTATTGGGGACAAAAATTTCCTGTAGATAAAAATTAATAGTGGTTGATTTAAGAACTGGAAGAGATTTTTCTCAAAAGATAATAATAATAAAATTAGAAATTAATATTATAAATTTGGGGCCTTAGGGCTAGAATGTTTGCCGGGAAATCTGTGTCGCTGCTCCTGCTATTATGTTTGGTGTTGTTATGAAGGATAATGGTGGGTGGGGAGAAGTTTCTGGTTAGACAGGTACGTCTTTAAAATCCAGGTTAAGCAGACAGTTGATAGAAGCCGCAAGAATAAAGGTTATTGGCCCAATGCAATAGTGGAAGAAATAGAGGGTCAAAGTTTAAAACTTAATATCAACTCCTGGTTCTTCCACCAACTAGTTAAATGATCTTCAGTTTCAGGTACTTGCATGATTAATCCAGTTGCATCATCAGAATAATCTTAATCACCTCTCAAAGTCTAACTTTATATCGTTTCATATGACTGTGAAGTAGTGTGATAGGGAATAAACTACTCTTCAAACAATCAAATAAGGTACCAAAAGTAAAAATGTAAAATGAGTTGCATCTAAAATACAAATACTTAATATGTACTAAAATATTAAAGGTACTACCTGTAACCATTTAAGTAACACTACTTCAGTAATCCTTGATTCAGTGACTCACCACACTTTTTAAAAATCATAATCAATAGTTTCTAAACTTTGACCACAAAGACCTCAAATATAGGAAAGTAACGGTTTATTAAAAAGCAAAGCACATTTATTTAATGGCAGTTAAAATATGGACCTGTAGTCACAGTTTGTTGCAGACTATTATTTGTGTAATCTCCCAAATAATAGTAAATACTTTGGTAAATAGTTACTTTGGCCTTCAAAAATGTCAAGTCTTTGATCTTGAACATGGCCTATCTGAACTATCTACATAAATTATTTCTTTGGATCTAGTTACTTTGTTTAGGGTTATTCTTAAGTGACATCTGGGTTTTAGAATTATTTTTTTATTCTAATATTTAATACTATATTTGATATGCTCATGGGTTCAAACTGGTACTAATACTTAAAATTCTGTGTGCAGGAGGGATTTGTGATCCTGGAGCCTCTCATGAAAATGATGTTGCCCTGTATGCGAAAACTGAAGGAAGAAAAGAGCACATTACACTGGATACCCTTTCCTATTCCTCATACAAGGTACACATGCCAATCTGTGTGTCAGATGGCCCCACCCTAGTTCCAGTCAAAACCATGCAGACTCTGCTAAATGCAGAGGATAAATCTCTCTTCTGGTAGTCCAGGAAGTTGCCACATTTCTTTAAAAGTGACATGGATGTCACTTTTTTCCTGATATAAACAAAAGATGCGATTTTATCAGGAAGATTGAATTACAACCCATCAGAGACAATAAGGTGGAGCCCAGTGAGCTAACAATTATTCTTGTCCCTAAGAAAACTCTAAACAGTGACTACCTGTGCAGCCTTACAGACTTGCTATCAGGCATAGTGAGTATTAATCCAGCATTTGCAGTTTCCTAGGCAAAAGACATGGTAGAAGTATTTGCTAAATCGCTTCAGTCGTGTCCAACTCCATGCGACTCTATGGACTGCAGCCTGCCAGGCTCCTGTGTCCATGGGGATTCTCCAGGCAAGAACACTGGAGTAGGTTGCCATGCCCTCCTCCAGGGGATCTTCCTGCCCCAGAGATCAAACCCATGTCTCATATGCGTTGGCAGGCAGGTTCTTTACCACTCCTGCCACCTGGGAAGACCCAGTAGAAGTATAGATGGTTACTACCTTTGCTTTTTCTCTTCGCTAATTTGAGCCAGAGAGCCAGTACTTTAAAAGCTTGAACAAAGCCAGCATCTAGCCTCTCATAGTTTAAGTCAGGAAGACAGAAGATAAACATCAGGCTAGATAGGTAACAACCAAAGAAAGTATCCAACATACGCCACATCCTAGGGTCACCCAAGTTATACCGTTTGGAATTTTATTAATGGACAGTTTTTCCAGCTATAACTATGTAGGTTTATACTTGCACTGGTCAGCTGCATGCCTCAGACCAAATCAATTATGTAAGTTATCATGGATTAACTCATTGGCTATGGGTGTTTTCGCTTAGAGTCCTGTTTTCGGAATACCTTGTTTGGCAAAGAATTTATATTACCTGAATAGACTTTAAAAGATTGATTAATGTCAAGTTGCCTTTGTCTAGTGCAAAGGAAGATAAAATGGATACATTAGCTTTGATAACTTTAAAGACCTTAAGCCAGTTTATCTTCAGGTGGAGAGAGTCTGACCAGTCACACACAGAGTTTCAGGTGTCTGCAAAGGAAGAATTCTGAGTGATTAAAATGAGTGTCCCCTAAGGACAGCATCTTTGATGTGAAATAACAAATGGAATAAGCAGAATATTGCGTGGTGCTTAATAAATGGCAATTGTATGCATAGTAATTGTAAGCTGACTCTTGGAGAATTCACACTGATTCTCACAAGGAAAATTATGAGTGATTTTGGTTTCCTTTGTTTTGAAGGTTCCATCTTTGGTTTCTGTAGTCATCAATCCTGATCTTCAGACTCCTGCTACCAAATTTTGTCTCAGGCAAAAGAACCATCAAGGACATAATAGGAATGTCTGGGCCGTAGATTTCTTCCACGTCTTGCCTGTTCTCCCTTCTACAATGTCTCACATGATACAGTTTTCTATTAATCTGGGATGTGGAACACAGCAGCCTGGGAACAGGTAGGAAGCCACATTCTGTGTGTGTGGACAAATTAACAATGAACACGTGAACTTGGCTATTCAATCAGAGCAACTTCTTAGTAAGTTATAACCTTAATTTTTAATAAAGTATCTATTAATAAAATACAAACTTCTCCCCAAGGGAAAAAGAAAATTTCTTTAAATAATACAGCGAATATGATTAGATAGATTTTAAGTAGAAATGACTTTATTCTAAGAAGTTGATCTTAGGTGTGAGAGTGTTTGGATTAGCTCTGGTAGCCACCCATTCCAACAGATTGCTGAGAGAGAAAAAAAACAACTGAAAAATGTTTGACTCCACGTAGTTTAGTGGCCCCCTAATAATAGACACAGAAATCAACTAGCACTTCAAGAGCTATAAATTCTCAGTTTTACTTGCTGAAGTGTTGCTCTTGTACTTCCTAAGGATTTTTGTCAGTCTCATGTTCACAGGATGAAGTAGCAGTGTGAGACATGGTAATTGCCTTGCCATCTATCAAATTTAGGAGCATAATCTCAAGTTACCATTTGCTGTCTTTAAAACATCGTTCATTTCTATTAGCAATAATTTAGCTGCTTGCACTTTGAAAGCTGGCCAGACTTCAGTGGAGGGGAAAACAATCACTTTGGAAACAGCATCTTAAATTTTTTACTATAGTTCTACAGATGTTTAATATACTTCTCCAGAGATGAGTCATTTACTCATTTGTTATCTTTGCCCCGGTTTGTTATGCTTTTCTGGTGTGATCAGTATCAGCTTAGAGTTTTCTACCAACCATGGGCGTTCCTGGTCACTACTCCACACTGAATGTTTGCCTGAGATCTGTGCCGGACCCCACCTCCCTCACAGCACGATCTATTCCTCTGAAAACTACAGTGGGTGAGTGAACTCTAACATACCAAGAGATTTGAATCCATGTTGCAGACTCAAAATCAGTAAGTAAGCCTGAGATTAGTGTATTTGGCATATTAGGTAAGGAAGCTGCCTTCTCCTTCTCTCTGATTTAGGAGTGATCTCATTTTTTAAAAATGTAATTTTGTAAATCTGATGCATGATCACAATTTGTAGAGAGTCATTCATTCTTTAGGTATTAAGCTTTTGTATTTTGGATTGCATAAATTTAAATGCTATATAGTGACCTTTGGTTATTGCCAAAAAGACTTACTACCAAAATAGTTACTAATGAAAAGATGGAGCATAGAGAAGTGGAAGAAAGTTAAGCTTTAGAATTGAACCTGGGCTCAAATTGTGGTTCTGCCATCTACTTGTATAATGATATTTACTCTCTCAAACTTTCCACCTCTTTCCATGTAAATTAAGGACAATGATATACCCCTTTAAGGACTGTTAAGAGAATTAAAGATGTCTATATAAAATACTTGCCACTTTACAGAATAATCACTAGATAAATAGTAAAAATGTTTCCAAGAATGCAAGATTAAGTTAAAAATTATTTTCCTTCCTAGCCTATGTTTAAATACACATAGAACTAGAGAATAGCAAAAATAAGAAGTAATCAGTGCTAATCAGCACCCTACCTCATCACAGATTATCATAGAATAATATCTAAGGTCTGAGTATTGATGTAAAATTTTCTTTTAAAAGTCTAAAAAAATCAGTGGCTATAAGATACTCTTAATTTGCTATAGATGTTTCTAGAATATATTTGTTTTAAAATTATAAAGAGACTCCACAGGTGAATTTAAAGAGTTTATTACCAGCCATCTCAAGTATAGAGAGACTAGAACATCAAAAGCATGTAAAATAGATTCAAAAGGTGTGAACTGGATATGAAGCTGTTTCGTGCTAACTTTCTTGCAGGTGGAACCGAATAACAATTCCCCTTCCTAATGCAGCACTAACCCGGGACACCAGAATTCGCTGGAGACAAATGGGACCAATCCGTGGAAATATGTGGGCAATTGATAATGGTTAGTTTTTGCCTGTCATAATTACATGCCATTGAAGTAGACTCTTCCTGTGCTTTTGTTCATCTGCAAATACTGAATCACATTTCTAAGTCAGGGTCTTGCAATTCATTAAACGCCCTTTCTTCCCTTTCTCCTTTGCATTCCATTAGAAGCCCAGAGATGCACAATCAGAAAAATAAAGATAATGGAGTCAGCAATATTAGATGCTAGTACGCTTCAACATACATTCTTTTAAAATGCATAAAGCTCTGAAACTCAGATTCGCAGTTGATGACAGGGGATAGCCTAACATTTCTCTTGAATGTTTTATACAAAATTAACATAAATACCATACTGCATGTATTAAAATGACACATTCTTCTCTTAGTAACTACCGTGACATCTGGAATGATTCTTTTTAGATGCAGACACCACACATCAGGAAACGTCATCTCTAAAATGAAACTTCTGTGTGAAACTTTTACCTCCTTTTCAGAAAATAGCATAAAGGGAAATTTTAGAAATACATAAAATATCCTATCTTTAATTTTTAAATGAATTGTTGATAAACTGTTGCATAACATTAAAGCCAATATCACTCATGTTGAGTACTCACGAGAGAAGATATTTAATCTATTGGAGTCCATGACTGTAAATTTCCTGTTTGTTTTTTTTAATTAGTAGCCAACTCACTTAACAATTCTCACTTCAGGCAGATTCAGAGATTTCCTGTTTTTAAAGAGTATGTAAATTTGACTGAATGGGTTATACTACAAGGAAGTAAAAGGGAGGGAAGAAATGACAAATATCAATACTTAAGTTAGTTTAGGATGGCCACTGACTTATGTTAACTTTATAAAATAGGAAAACCCTTCACTATTGTAAAATGCTAAATTTCCATCTCTTAACATTTTTGTTTTTCCAAATAATTTAAAAATTAATGCACAATTAATTCAAGAAGTTTCAATTCTTGAAACTCAGGAATGACTTCAGGCGAAATGATTTGCTGTTTGTTGTTGTTTAGTCACTGAATTGTATCTGACTCTTTGTGGCCTCATGAATTGTAGCCCACCAGGTTTCCCTGCCCTTCACGGTCTCCTGGAGTTTGCTTAGATTTATGTCCACTGAGTCAGTAATACAGTCTAATCATCTCAGTAAATTTTTTAAACAATCTGTATTAAAGGAAGACCAATAAAAGACTCAGATTTCAAAGACCATATGAGCCACATGGGTACAAACATATAGAGACAAACACACTGTATTTGCAAAAACGTCTGGAGATGAATTTGTTAAAATGAAATTTCTCCGCTGGTAGACTATTTTCCATAGAACTTGAATTACCTCTTGATTAGCTGTAGGGAATGAGTATATGCCTCTGGATTGCAGGCTGTGGATGACATTTTCCTGCTGTCATACTTTTCAGTGGTCTTAGAATGAGCTTAGATTACTTTAGATTATCAAAAAGTAAAATGCAAAATGAAGAACATATAAACCTATGAAAAGAATATTTAAATTTCCTTAAGACGTACAGTATGAGTTTAAGTCAGAAAGTGTTTGCTACAGGTCGGGAATTCCCAACATCATGCTTTGAGTAGAATGAGAAAAGATAAAAATACATGGAATAGGCATGTTTAGCAGTGTCTGTCAAATGCAGAACTAGCCACAGAATCTCTTAAATTCTGATATTATTTTATATGAGGCTTTTGCAGAAGCAGAACCTGGTTTCTGGTTTCTTCAAAAGGCAAGAGGAATACACACATATCTTCTCAAGGGAAATTTATGTCTACTTGCCAAAGAATACTCCCCAAATCTCTCCCATTTCACTATGGAATTTCATAATTACATCAAAGAAAACAAATAGAGAAAAACAGATCAATATTGAAAATTATTAGTAAAATGAAAGATCCTAGAGCAAAGTATGTTTGTCACCACTTTTTAGTTTGTTTAGCTTGATTATATTAGTGAAAATAGTGAAGAAAATGGATTTATCTTTTCCACTCTCTTAGAAAAACAGAGCCTTTAAATTTATTCTACTGTGAGTCCTAATGATTTCATAATTAGCAGGGAAACATGACAACAAAATTCTTAGAGAAGAAAATGATAATGAATAGTAACTGTTTATGCCTGAAATTGAATACAGGAGAGCTCAATAACCATTGGATCTCTGATTCCACATTGGTTTTGTTCCACTTTTACACTATTTAGTGTGTTACTGATTGTAGTGATTATCAAAATGCTTAATATCTTTAAATATATTTGCGTCTGAGTATCTCAAACCTACCATTCAACAATCAAGGCCCCTTTTCTCAGCATTCCCATGGTTAGAATTTAGGTTTGTAATATCATTATCAGTCAAACCTACCATAGAGCTTAAAAAGCTCTACAAATATAGAGAAGACTTTATGCTCAACCACAGATTTTAAGTCTCCGCTTGAGGAAGGATAGATTAATATTTAGAAGTACATGTAACAGTCATCTGCAGTGATATAGATTTTCCTCAGATGAAAATGAAATGATAGTTTTTTAATTAAATTATAATCTGTCCGCTTTGTGATATATCAAATTGATTCTTTGTAAATTCTTAATTTCCACCCAAAGAATATAAACTTGGTAGAAAGTTCAAGACAGAAGCACTAAGATGCTGCCTGAAACCATTTTAGATGAAGAGATTGCATAAAGAACCCAAAGTATTATGTTCCTACTTTCTTTTCTATGACAGATTAAAATCTTGAAAGGATTATTTAAGTTAAAACCATTCTGACGGAGTTGTAGCTACACACTTACCTTGTCACACAGCACTCTGTATGTCAACTGGATTCCTGTGCAAGAAAGAGATTTCATGGCTATTGCTTCACAAAATTGTTTCACATGCTGGTGGTGTGATTTTTGCCATCTTTCACATGATCTCTTTTGCCCTGCAGTTTATATCGGTCCGTCATGTCTCAAATTTTGTTCTGGCAGAGGACAGTGCACTCGACATGGTTGCAAG
Source organism: Nanger dama (assembly GCA_917880005.1). Taxonomy (NCBI): domain Eukaryota; kingdom Metazoa; phylum Chordata; class Mammalia; order Artiodactyla; family Bovidae; genus Nanger; species Nanger dama. The sequence continues at coordinate 15,602,770 of CAKJTW010000007.1, forward strand.
TAAGCATTTTTAAGTAATATTTATACTTCTATTTTTTGATATGTGCTTTATATACTGAAACCACAGGTGATGTTAATTTGTTTTATAATTGATTTGTTTCCTGTTTAGGCTTTTGAGGTTTTTCAAGACCAAAAGTAGCATGCTCCAAATGGAATCTCAGCATAATAGATTATTGAATGTATTTTGTAAGTGGAAGTTGCTTAATAAATAATTTTTCTACTAGGGTAAATTGTGAACAAATGTAGCATACTTCATGTAAATTTGTGAACAAATTTGAATTTTTCATATCTTGATGGCTGCCTTGTATGTCTTTAGTTTCTTCAATATGATATTTCTCCATAAATTTGTTCTAGTGTTCAGGAATTATATTTGGATTCCTGGAATGCTTTTAAATGAATTATAAAAATCAATGATGATCCATAAACCTGATGTGAAAGGAAATTGGAGCAGGCCAAATTAACAGGTTTGATAAGAAAATCCATCATCTTTAAGTGCTATTTGAAATCGTCCTTACTTTTGAGAATCTTTTAGGTCTTCAAAATGATATATAAAGAATTTCACATAATAATGATATTGAATATGAAGTATGAAATTGTGCATAAACAGTGTAATACCTTACCCCCACCAGACCATTGTGTTATATTCATAGCAAAATGATAGTCATATTTATTATATCATTGTCTATAATATTTAATTAGTAAAATATCCTGAGAATCCCTGAAACTACAGTCTTTGTTATACAGATACGTTTTCAACAGTGGATCATCTAGTCTGTCTCTTCTTGTCCTCCAAATTATAAAGTCACTAATTAATTGCTTAATGGAAAAATCATAAAAGGGTTTTGAACCTGATCATTTGTAAATTATCTTTATAAGGCAAAATACTGGTCACCACTGAGAATAGTGTCAGGTTAGCTTTGTTTTTTATTTGAAGTATACTTGATTTACAATATTGTGTTAGTGTCAGGTGAATAGCATAATTCATTACTTTTGCAGATTAGATTGGTGCAAACATAATTGTGATTTTAGACAGTGAATTTTAAATCATTATAACTAGGCTCAAACACATCATTATTAATCAAAATGGAAACAATTACAGTCAACACATTTTTGCCGTTGAGAAATAAATTTGTGTATTATTTTAGCATAAAAATCTATGCTTTAGGATTCTACAAAGTCTTGGAGAGCTTTTTCTGCCTTCTGCTGGTTGTGGAAGCATTTTCCCTGCAAAAAGTTGTCAAGATGCTTGAAGTAGTAGTCAGTTGGCGAGAGGTCAGGTGAATATGCCAGATGAGGCAGAACATCCTAGCCCAATTCATTCCACTTTTGAAGTGTTGGTTGTTCTATATGCAGTCAAGCATTGTCTTAGAAAAGAATTAGGCCCTTTCTGTTGACCAATGACAGCTGCAGGCATTGCAGGTTTTGGTGCATCTCATCAGTTCTGAGCATACTTCTCAGATGTAATGGTTTTGCTGGGATTCAGAAAGCTGTAGTGGATCAGACTGGCAGCAGACCACCAAACAGTGACCATGACCTTTTTTTTCGGGCAAGTTTGGCTTTGGGAAGTACTTTGAAGCTTCTTCTCAGTTCAGCCTCTGAACTGGTTGTCACTGATTGTTGTATGAAATCCACTTTTCATTGTACATCATGATCCTATCGAGAAATGGTTCATTGTTATGTAGAATAAGAGAAGACAACACTTAAAAACAGCAATATTTTGATTTTTAGTTAGCTTACGAGTCACCCACTTATTGAGCTTTTCACCTTTCCAATTTGCCTCAAATGTAGAATGACCATAGAATAGTTGACATTGAGTTCTTGGGCAACTTCTTGTGTAGTTGTAAGAGGATCAGCTTCAGTGATGCTCTCAGTTGGTGTTAACTTCTGACGGCTGGCCACTACTCTTTTCATCTTATCTCCTTTGCAAAACATCTTGAACCACCACTACGCTGTACTTTCGTTAACAGTTCGGGGCCCAATGCATTGCTGATGTTGCAAGTTGTCTCTGCTGCTTTACGACCCAGTTTGAACTCGAATAAGAAAATCACTCAAATTTGCTTTTTGTCTAACATCATCTTCATAGTCTAAAATAATCAAAAAATACAAAGCAAGTAATAAGTCATTAGCTAAAAAACATAAAGTAAGAAATGCACATTACAATGATGTATAACCACATTATTTAAGAGTGTATTCCAATATCAATCAGCAAAGTTCAACAATGCAAAACCACAATTATTGTTGCACCAATCTAATATATTGCATTATAGGTTATTACAAAGTAATGAGTATAGTTTTCTGTGCTGTACGGTAAATTTTTGTTACTTACCTATTTTATATATAGTAGTTTATATCTATTAATCTGATACCCCTAGTCTGTCCCTCCTCTTTTCCCTCTCCCCTTCAGTAACCACAAGTTTATTTTCTATGTCTGTGAATCCATTTCTGTTCTGCTATATATATTAATTTGTATTATTTTTCGATTCCACGTACAAGTGATATCATACAGTATTTGTTTTCTCTTTCTGACTGACGTCAAAAAGCATAATATTCTCTAGGTCTAGCCACATTGCCGCAAATGACAATATTTCATTCTTCCTTATGGCTGAGTAACTTCCCATTACTCAGATGTGATTATACATATATATCATGTTTTCTTAAGTAAATCATCTATTAATGGGCACTTGAGTTGCTTCCTTATCTTTGCTGTTATAAAAGTACTGCTGAGAACATTGGAGTGCACATATTTTTTCCAATTAGAGTTTTTGTTTTTTCTGGATATATACTCAGGAGTGGAGTTGCGGAATCATATGGTAATTCTATTTTTAGTTTTTAAGCAACTTCCATACTCTTTTCCAAGTAGCTGTATCAATTTGCTTTTCCACCAAAAGTGTACAAGTTTCCCTTATCTCTACATCCTCTCCAAAATTATTAAGTATGTACTTATTGCCATTTTATTTCTTGTTTTCCAATTGTTTTTGTAGTTCTTTTTCTTTTTGTTTTGTCCTTTGTAACTTGATCATTTTCTTTTATAGTTTACTTCAGTTTCTTTCTTTTGAATTTTGTGCATTTTTTGTACATTTTTTTCATTTGTAGTTACCATGGGTTTCCCTGGTAGCTCAGTCAGAAAAGAATATGCCTGCAGTGCAGGAGACCTGGGTTTGATTCCTGGGTCAGGAAGATCCCCTGGAGAAGGAAATGGCAACCCACTCCAGTGTTCTTGCCTGGAAAACCCTATGGACAGAGGAGACCTAGCCAGCTGGTCTCCCCATGGGGGTCACAAGAGTCAGACGTGATTTAGTGACTAAACCACAGCATTGGGTTCATATATGTTGACCCATAGCTATCTACTTGTTTAAACTGATAAAACTTAAAGGCATTTAAGTTCAAATACATTGTAAAAGATCTACATTTTTACTCCCCTCCCCTACATGTTATGTTTTTATGCCATTTTTTTTTTTTTTACATCTTCATCTTTATTCCTTTACTGTTTATTGTAGTTATGGTTGCTTTTATAATTTTTTGTTGTTTTTTAATCTATTTCCTATCTTTTGTAAGTGATCTTCAGTACTCACTATACATTTCCTTTCTTATTGATTCTTGCTTCTTTTCCCTTTAGAGAAGACCCTTCAATGTTTATTTTAGGATAGGTTTAGTATTGCTGAATTATTTTAGTTTTTGCTTCTCTGAGAAATTCTTTATCTTTTCTTCTGTTCAAAATTATAATCCTGCCAGGTAGAGTGTTCTAGGTGACAGATTTTTCCCTTTCAAGACTTCAAACATATCATACCACTCCCTCCTGACATGGAAAGTTTCTGCAGAGAAATCAGCATTTAATAGCCTTATGGGTTTTCCCTCGTGTATGACTCTTTTTCTCTTGCTGCCTTTAGAATTCTTTATCTTTAAATTTTGCCTTTTTTTATTATATGTCTTAGTGTGGTTCTGTTTGGGTTCATCTTATTTAGGACCCTCTGTGCTTCCTGCACCTGGATAATTTTCCTTCCTGTCTCCTTCTTTGGGTTTGGACAATTTTCAGCCATAATTTCTTCAAAAACATTTTTGATCCTCTTCTTTCCCTCTTCTCCTTCGGGAACCCCTATCATGCCTATGTAGGAATGTTTTGTATTATCCCATAGATCTTATATGTTGCTTTCATTTTTTCATTTGTTTTTCTGTCTGCTGTTCTGATTGGGTAATTTCCATTATTCTATTTATACATTCTTCTGTATCATTTGCTTCTAGAAGGTTTTTATCTCAGAAACTGAATTATCTATTTTTGATTGGGTCATCTCTATAGTTTCCAATTACATGTTAAAATGATCTGCATTTGTTTATATTGCTAGTTTTTCTTAATTTAGTTGGCATTTTTATTACCAACTCTGTCTCAGTGTCTTATAGACTCTGTTTCATTGTTTATTTTTTCAGGGGTTTTCTCTTGCTTTTTCAATTGGGAGTAGTTACTCTGCATTTCATTTTACTTAACTTTCATTGTCTTTATGAATTTAGGTGAAATAGTTATCTGTAATGGCCCTGAAAAGGTGTTTTTTTGTGAATGCATCAGTGTCTTTAGCATGAGACTGAATTTGATTTGTATGCCAGCCACATCTTTCCTCAGGGTATGCTGGCCTCTGTCACCTTGATAGGGGGTGTGGTTGATGTTGGAAGAGCTAGAGCCTGTGCAGGGTGTGAGATGGAACACCTCTCTGCTCCGTAACTGTTGGAGTTCTGTCAGGGCTTGGGTCTGCTTTCCAGTTGCTGGAGGGGAAAAGCTGCAGGTTGGGCTCCAGCTGGCTCTGTTCCCTTTCAGTTCAGTTCAGTCGCTCGGTCGTGTCCAACTCTTTGCGACCCCATGAATCGCAGCACACCAGGCCTCCCTGTCCATCACCAACTCCCAGAGTTCATTCAGACTCACGTCCATCAAATCAGTAATGCCATCCAGCCATCTCATCCTCTGTCGTCCCCTTCTCCTCCTGCCCCCAATCCCTCCCAGCATCAGAGTCTTTTCCAATCAGTCAACGCTTCGCATGAGGTGGCCAAAGTACTGGAGTTTCAGCTTTAGCATCATTCCTTCCAAAGAAATCCCAGGGCTGATCTCCTTCAGAATGAACTGGTTGGATCTCCTTGCAGTCCAAGGGACTCTCAAGAGTCTTCTCCAACACCACAGTTCAAAAGCATCAATTCTTCAGTGCTCAGCCTTCTTCACAGTCCAATTCTCACATCCATACATGACCACAGGAAAAACCATATCTTTCTCCTAACACTGAGGCCTTTGGCCCAAAGAAGAGTGCTGAAGTAAGGCTCTGGGGCTTACAGAAGTCTGATGTGCTGCCTGTGTTGGTATCTGCAACTCTACTCAGTCAGAGCCCAAGTTTGCATCCTTTTCCCTGTTTTCATTTCCTAGATCTAGTGCAAGGTTGTGACATGGAGTTGGTGGAGCCAGAGCATTTGCTGAGCTGGGACAGGGGGTCAGAGCTTGTGGTTTCAGAAAATGAAGCAATTGAACTGCCATCAGAGGTCTGAGCTGCTTCTGGGGTGCCGTTTAAGTGCCAACAGTGACTGCTGCCACCCCAGTTGGACCATACCCCAGACCCCCAAGCCTTTCCTTTGTCCCTAGATCTAGTCTTCCCCCAGGACCTGTCTGCTGGAGATCGAGCACCAATGTGTGGCATGGAATGGGCGGGGCTGCAGCATTCTTTTGGCTGGGAGCCAGTCTCAGGGGCTCCAGTAGCTGCTCTGCCATCAGAGGTCTGTGCTGCTTCCATGGTGCTACCAGAACAAGTTGACTGCCCCACCCAAACCACATCCCAGACTGCAGGGCTGCTCCTGTGTCCCTGTATCAAGTCTTCTCGCAGGACCTGTCAGCTCTAGATGCCATGCCAAGCTGTGTTGCAGAGTGAACAGGGCTAAGCAGTCACCCAGCTTGGACTGGGGATCACAGTGAGGTGGCGGCCGCTAGTCCAGAGTGCTCTCTGCCCTATCTGTTGGCAAGCCAGCACCCTCCTACTCCTGGCAAGTGGAGTCTAGGCTTCTGCAGCCCTTCTATCTGTCCCAGCCATTCTCCCAGCACCCAAGGGAACTTGGGTACTCCTGCATGTAGGACCCCAGTACCTGTATACCTAGTCTGTGGCCCCCTCCCCCAGGGTGAGATTCCACCCGTGCAGTCCTTCCTTTCCTCTTAGACGCCCCCCGCCACAGAGGTATAGGACCCAACTGATGCCTATTTTTTCCCACCTTCCTGGTTATATGACCGCCTTTCTTACAGCCTTGGTTGTATGGGAGTTCTGCCAGTTTCCACTTAGTTTTACATGAGAATTGTTTCACATATAGATGTATTTTTAATGTGTTTATAGGGTAGGGGTAAGTTCTACATCCTCTTACTCTGTCACATTGAGTCTCAGGTTAACTTTTTTAAACTGTATTTCAATGAATTTAATTAACAGAGACACCATTCTGCATAATGGAATTGTTTGTAATGAAAATATATAAAAAGAATTGAAAAGTTCCCATTTTATCTCAAAACAGAATAAGCATCTCTGCCTTTTTTTAAAATAAAACTAGCAACTCCTGCCCAGAAACCCTGACTCATTAGAACTATGAAACATCAACTGGTATTTTCCTCGAGTTTATCTTTACTCATTGTTCATAGACAGATCATCCTCTTCTTTAGTACATTTCAAATAAAATTAACACAGAGAAGCTGACATTTTTGTAATTTCTAAAGTTCTCCTGAAAAATTTTGAAAGCAAATTACCTAAAATGACAGCTGCTTTTATTAATGAAAATAGAAAGTTCTATTTCTGAAATACCTATCTATAATTACAATGGTTACACTTTGTACCTCACTATTTTGTGTACAGTATCTCTGTTAATATTAAATAACTTTGTTAAGGGAGCCATCTGTGTCACCCATGATGGATGCAAACAGAAATCTGAATGGCAGATGCCTTTGGGGCATCTTTTTTAGACACTATACATTATCCTGAATAATTGTAGCCTTTTCTTCCTGCTGAAGTCTTGCGAAATTTTTTCACCAGTTGAAACTTTAGTTTTGTCCCTGTTCCTGGCAATGTTTCTTGTAACATTCATTGGCTTTCTTCATTTGTGACTGGGCTAAATGTTTGGCCACTACCTCCTTTTCCAGCAGTGTATGCCTTTCAAGTTTAGGCAGAATTCCACAGAAAAGCAATTCATATTCAATACCATTTATGTCCTTTAAACAGATCCTTGAATTTGGGCCTCTGCAGCTGATCTTCTCCCCACTTTACTCCCTTAGTCACTACTGTTATTTGCTACCAGGATTCTACCTCTCCTGCTTTCTAACACTTCCTTGGCTGTGTACAATCCCCAGGCCTGGTTTTTCTTTTTCTTTTTTTTTTTTTTTAACGATTAAGTCAATATATTTTTAATGACAAAATGGTTAGTGTTAACCCTATGTAACATGTGATCAGAAGTAGCTAAAGACCATGGGGTGGTAACTATCAGAAGTAATACTGGACAGAGGATTACTTACAAAAAGAGCAATTTTCAATAGAAAAACTGAGCATTTCCTTTGGGAAGTATATTTAATATTTTATTATTAAGCAACTGGGGCGAAAAGGACTGGTTTTCTAAACTGCTGCTGCTGCTAAGTCGCTTCAGTCGTGTCCAACTCTGTGCAACCCCATAGACAGCAGCCCACCAGGCTCCCCGATCCCTGGGATTCTCTAGGCAAGAATACTGACAACTGATTATTTCTGTTAGAGATGCTAATGAGAACAGAGAGTATTAGAAACCTTCCTACCCAGGTGTCATCTGTGTGTCTTAAGAGTGGGGCGGGCTTCTTCCCCTGACATTCAAGGTGACTGTAATGCCATATTTAAGGGTGCATAGATGAACCAATAAGGAACATACTTGGAGTTGGAAGAGCCTCTAGACATTCCTGAAATCCCCAGGGTGTGCCAGCCTACTGTTCTGCTGCAAAACAAAGGCTACAAAGGTATTATATATTTGAGTAAACTCCTTATCAGCATTCTATCCCAATTATGTAACTTTTGATTAAAGTACACTTTCAAGATGGGAAGTGACTCCAAAGTGAGTCTTCTCTAAATGATCACCAGTTTCCCCCAATCACTAGACTGAAGAAGATGCATTTAATATACAGATATACATTTGCCCTGAAAAGCACTCTGGCAATAGATAATCTTACTGGGGAACATTAATTCCAATTTGCGGCCATGGTATTGTTTTCCAATGTTAAAAATGTGTCCTCTTTAGCTGACTTTTTATCCTTTTTAGAAACTGCTTGGCTATTCAGAGTTGGACTAAGTCAAAGGGATAACCTGAGAAAGAAGTAAACTGTTTGAGGCCTATTTACCTGCTCTGTAAATATTGGTTTCTTTTCCACTAAGGCCAAGACAACCTTATCTGTGTGCTACAATAGTTCTTGGCCTTTTAGGACTGCAGCCTCTTTGATAAAATGATGATAAATTAAACCTCCCAAGGAATATCCAATACATATAAAATTTCGCATTTGATTTCAGGACATTCATATACTCCAGGGACCCTCTGTGAGGCTGGCATAGATCTCAGTTTCTGCATTTGTGCTAATGAAGTAGTCTGTAAGTGATGCTATAATATCACCTTGTTGGTGCACTTGCTTTATAAAAGACGTGTTCCACAGACTCACAGACATAGAAAACAAACTAATGTTACCAAACAGAAAAAGCAGTGGAGGAGGGATAAATGAAGAGTTTGGAACTAGCAGATACACCGTAGGTATACAAAATAGATAAGCAACAAGGACCAATTGTATAGCACAGACAACTGTATTCAATATCCTGTAATAAACCATAATGGAAAATAATTTAAAAAGCAATATGTATATCTGAATCACTTTTATGCACACCAAAAACAAATCCAACCTTATAAATCAAATATACTTCAATTAAAATTTCAATAAATAAATAAAAGGCTTGTTTCAGGTTTTAGAAATTTTTGAATGCTTAGAAACCTGCCACCCACCCCAAAAGATACCAATTTAATTTTATAATGGGTAATGTAATTATTGTGAGAAGGAAATAGTGCCATACAAATAAAGAATTTGAAACTGATTCCTGATAAGCAAACTCCTTAAAATATAAGAAGTTTCTGATATTCAGTTATTAAGTCATCTGTGATGAGTTCTGTCACTAACAGAAGACTCAGGTAACTCACTCTGTATTCTAGTCAGCTCACATACATACAGTACATCCTTATATGGCAACGGGCAGGCTGTTGTGTAGTGTGTGTGAGGGGAGTTTGCTTTTTCTCGAAGCACCTCTAATGTGGGATTCCACTGAGAGACAACACAGTTCTGCTAAGGACATCTATCTAGGTCAAGGGTGTATGCATTCCCTTTATAATGCCAATTCAGTTTGAAATAAAAATAGATTTATTTTCCAATCTTTTCTGAATATTTCCAGTAATTACTGTAAAAAACATAGCATGTATTTTTACGTTTGTTTCTAAAGGAAATTTATTCTAGATATCCTATAGAAGTATTTTACCTACATTGTTTCTTTTATAAATTTAATGAACATCATTGTGAATAAAATTGCATACACATAATATAACTTTTACAAAGATTTTAAATTGGAAATATGCACAAATATAGATACATTTGTAAGCAAATTATTGGCATTGGTTGAGGGCAAGTGCTACATAAATGTTTTAATCATAATTTTTTTTTACAGCAGGATTGTATTCTTTTATTTACAGTAACTTCTCCCAAATCCAGCCTTCAAATTCAGTATTCTCCAAAAACAAATAAGCCTTGCTCACCATTCATTCAAATACTGGCTTCTGAACTTCCTCATCCCTAAAGTAAATAAAGAAATCTCTGAAAGGACTAAAGTTTAGGATTTAATTTCATGGTCTCTCTTTCAGATGTGACCCTGGATTTTCTGGCCCAGCTTGTGAGATGGCATCCCAGACATTCCCAATGTTTATTTCTGAAAGCTTTGGCAGTTCCAGGCTCTCATCTTACCATAATTTTACTCTATCCGTGGTGCTGAAGTCAGCTTTGGCTGTGGTGTCTTGGCCAGTGGTAAGGCCCTGGTTTTCAACAAAGATGGGAGGCGTCAGTTAATCACATCTTTCCTTGACAGCTCACAATCCAGGTGAGTTAAAGCAGAATGAAATACATACAGAAATAAGATAGCAAAGATTGAATTCATATCTATTAACTTTCTTTTTTGTTGTTACTAATATATATATGTATATATATATATATATATATATACATATTTCTCTTCTGCTTTTCAGTCAAGATGAGAGGAAGCTTATAGTTTATATAGGATTAATTTGCCCTAGTTTTTAATAAATTAAAAAGCTCACTATGATTTTTAAGATACTAATGACTGACTAGATTTTTTAAAATATAAAATGTTAACATCAAAACTGTTCTTAAGCCAAGGGCTAATTAATTATTTATGTTGTTTTATTTATTTGGCAGCTTGCAGAAGCTGATTAGATTTACCCTACATCTTCCCTTCCCCCAGTGCTTAATAATGTAGCAAGAGAATGATTGACATTTTAAGTGTATGTACACAAGTATGTAGTATACAAATACGTGTAAACATATGGTTATATTTGTATAAATAGATGTCTATAAAACACATGTATTGACCTCATCTTCTACATATATTCATATATATCTTAGTGAAATTGCTTACATTTTATAGAAGAGGGATGAATGGAAACCTTCAGCTTTTGAGTAGTTTATTGAAATTGGTTCAAAATTCTTTAAAAGCCACAATGAAAAATGTTTAAATGTTTAAATGTTTATGCACACTAATTATAGACAGTTCATGTCTAGGTTTCTCCAGTTCACATTGAGGCTGGGAAGCAAGTCTGTTCTGAGCACGTGCAAAGCCCCTGACCAACCTGGTGAAGGTGTTTTATTACATTATTCTTATGATAATGGGATAACTTGGAAACTCTTGGAGCATTATTCATATCTCAACTATCATGAGCCCAGGTATGTTGGAAAGCATTTAGAAAAATGGGAGGATGATATTGCCTTCCTGAGGACATCTTTGTTCAAGTGATATAAGAGCCTAGATGCTTTTGCATTGAGAGATGGTAGGGATAAAGATTGATGCCTCTTGCAATGAAAAACTAGCAAGCTTCATTCTTGTAATCTGTTTGCCCTGCTGACTTCCGGTAATTTGAAAAAATTTATTCTTGTATTCTGAAATGTGTATCTAAGGGAAATATGTTTTTACATCTAGGAAACAGAAAAATAATTAACACTTTTTCCCTTTTCAACTATAGTACAAACTGTTAGATAAGATTTTAATATAGTACTAAATTATAAATGCTATTGACAAATATTTGTCAGCAATATATGATAAATTATAATAAATCATATGAGATAACTCATAAAAATCTTGACTGATTTTTTTAATTTGCATGTAACATAATTGAATTATAAGTACAAAGATATTTTTCTAGCATATATAGTATCCTTGGCAAAGATGGAGTGGAGGCTGTATTTAAAGCCCTTTCTCCAGGCCACTTGTATTTTCTTTGGCTTATATATTCACAGTTTACAGTCACAACTGTGAGATTAAAGTTTTACTTGAAGCAGAGCCATCCTTCACTTTGGGTAGTGATAATCACCATTTGTGATACAATTTCAGATATGTCCAAAGAGTCACCTCCTTTTCTAGAACACGTTTTGACCTGCTGACTGAAATTCCTTTAAAATAGCAGAAGAGGAAGATGGGAAAGTTAAAATAGCACTAGTGTAGATATACCTGTGGCTTATATCCACTGTCAAATATAAGAGCTAATAAAGTTTGCCTTCCTGGAAGTACATACATGTTGAACATGGAAAGATGTGAGAAAGAGATGAGACTTTGGGCACTGAAGTGTGCACTGGCATCATAGCAAAAAAACAGGGGCAGTGATGATTTTATATACTTTGAAGTTTTGCCTACAGCTATCCCTATATTTAAGGGATAGCTATACTATATTTAAGTATACTTAAATACTATATTTAAGTATTTACAAATACATGAGAACTTTTATTGATATTTTCATTAGAAAATGAGGTAGCATGTAATAGAGATAGTATTTAACAACTATCATGAGTAGTAAATATTATATGTTATAAAATTTAAGAATGCATCAAATGTGTTGAATCTCTTCCCTCTAGGGTAGACACAAGACTAAACTCAATGTTCTCACTCAGTAGAGACATATGAATCCTAAAGAAACATTTTATAGACTCTCCATAATAAGCATTATAAGAAAATCTAGCAAAACTCAAGATGATAATAAAAAATAATGAAAGCATGAAAAAAATATCATTGTCCTAAGTTAAATTGGCCTAAAATACATTTTTTTCTAACAAAGATATACAGTTTCAAATTCAGTAATCAATTTGAGGCATGAAATTTAATTAATCTTTGTTGATATGAAAAATAATTATAGATTTAATGTACTATTGCAAAGGTACGTTTAATCTTGCTTGCCATTTGACAGCAACATTTTTCTTCTAAGCAGAATCAAGGTGGCTTTTCAACAGTAGGTATGTGCACAGCTTGAAAGATTAAGATCAGAGTGGAGATTTTTTTAAATGGAGAATATGGTAGTGGTACCAAGAATACTTTCATTTTATATATATTGCCTCTGTCCAAGAGACTCTTCCTTCCTCTTATATAAATATTAATAAAGGGTAACATAGCAGGAGTAAAATTTGATATATTCTAGACACTAAATTACATTTTATATGATAAATAATACAAACCATGTAAACTTGCCATAAGACAGTTAATTATATCTTCAGGCCTTCAGCCATTTGCTGAGTTTTCTTCAGTATAAATTGCTATCTGTAATTGCTGTGAATTTCATATTGTCCCTTTCTGCCATGATTGTTAGAAAATGAAGTGTGATTACTATTAGATATGCTAGTTGGCTAACTACTGTTATTCATAGCTGATTTCTAATAATTTGCTTACCTGTAGTTCTCTCAATAAATGAAGAGTTCTGCTTGTTATTTATATTTATAAAAGCTAAAGTCTGTATATATCTGAGTTAATCTTTTAACTCTAACTGATTAGACTGTCTTGTAAACTAATTGGCATTCTTATTAATATAAAACTTTATATTGTTGGTGAAACTGGTATTATTCTAGATTTTTCTTAATTATGGAGCTTGTTTTTTTATTCTAAAATTATAAAGTCTAACAATATTTTATTTTTGTCTTGATTATTGATTATAAGAAATCTGTGAGCTTAGTACATATCCAAAAAGGAATCTTGAAACAGAAAGTTGACTTAAATTCCTGGGTTTTCATCTAGGAATAGTCAGACCAAATGTTTCCATAGCTTTACTAGCCAGTTACTGTAACAGGTATAGAGTAGGAAAAACAGAGACTCCCACCTCACCTGAAGATATAATGTAGCGATAAAGAACACAGATTCTAGAGCCATGTTCACTAGATCCATACCCTGGCATTGTCACTTATATATATGGAATTTAGAAAGATGGTAATGATAACCCTGTATCGAGACAGCAAAAGAGACGCAGATGTACAGAACAGACTTTTGACTCTGTGGGAGAGGGAGAGGGCGGGGTGATTTGGGAGAATGGCATTGAAACATGTATGATATCATGTAAGAAATGAATCGCCAGTCTAGGTTCAATGCAGGATACAGGATGCTTGGGGTTGGTGCACTGGGATAACCCAGAGGGATGGTATGGGGAGGGAGGTGAGAGGGGTTTCAGGAGTGGGAACTTATGTACACCCATGGCGGATTCATGTTGATGTATGGCAAAACCAATACAGTATTGTAAAGTAAAAAAATAAATAAATAAATAATTTTTTTTTTAAAGCTGCTTAACCTAAAAGAAAATCTTAACGCATTTTGCCTTTGTGTTTGAATCTCTATCAGAGTATACTGATAATATGTACTTATTCTATGCAGAAAGAATTTATTAAGTCCTTTTTATATACCAGATGCCAGGTTCTAGGTGCCAAGATAAAATAGTGAAAAACAGAAAAAAGTCTATGACTTTGCCTTAAGGATAGTATTATCCCAGTTTCACAGATGAAGATGCTGAAGCGCATAGAGGTTAAATACCTTCCCTGCAGCTGCAAAGTTGTCAACCATTAGGTGCCAAGAGTCTGATTACAGACTCACAGTCTTAACATCTCTGCTGATGAAAATATCAGTCACTTCAATTACTGTTATCACACACACATACACTTTATTTTCTTTAAAATTTCCTGAGAAATTCTATGTCTCATTTGTTAATTTTTAACATTGTGTATAGTTTCATCAGAGAGAATAATACCTGCTTTTAAAATTATTAATATAAAATTATAATTTTATAATAACAATGCTAGTACAATAACATTATTAAATTAGTGTATTATATTTTTATTGTTAAGCCAGTTTGAATATAGTTTGATTATTTTATTATTTCTTTGCTATGTTGACATAACTAATATTTAATTATTTAATAAATATTTAGAAAAATAAAGTGAGGATTACTGAAATAAATTTTATTCTTTAATAAACTCACATTGGTTAAAATATTAGCAAATTATGTACTTAAAAATAAAACTTATGGTAACTATGTCTTTTAGCTTAAGAAATGCTTTTAGTTTATATTTCTGTATTTAAACATTGATTTATCCTATTTAAAAAGTCTATTTACTCACATTTCAAAAAATCCTACCACTTTTTACTGTTTATATCATCAATGATTGTAATCAGGTTACTCCACCCCATATTTTCATGAACAGATTATTTAAAGAAAAAAATAGAATTTATTTTTAATAAGTTTTCGTACACAAAAATTATATTTTCAAGATGTGATTTAATGCTTCTTTGTGTAATAACTAAAAGATGAACATAATACAAATATGAAAATAAATCTAATTTTTCAGTAAATCCAGACTTAAGACTTTGAAGTTTTTAAATAATTTTTTTCTAAGTTATCCAACTAGTTACCTGCCTTAGAGAGTTTTTCTTTGCTCAGTAGGAAAAAGATTCGGTCCTTTCAGTCTGTGTTAATGCAGACAACTCTCCTGGTGTTTAATTGTACATTGATGGAGATAAATGTTCCATTTGCCATTCGCTTCACATCTCACCTTGTGTATGGATGTGAGCAGCATGGTACTGTGATTTATGGAGCTTTCAAGCAGATGTCATTGCAGTGGCAATTAATGTATGGTTCCCACTGCTGTGTACAATGATTGCTCCTGGAAATTAGATATTATTCTTAATTTTCTTCCCCATTTGTCAGATACAGGTTTGTTGTCATAGCCACCATGACAGAGCAAGCAACCTCGCACACTATGCTAAACTCATGGGAATGAGAAACTGCCATGGTTCCTACCAGTCCAAAACTATAATATGTGTAACAAGCTGCCAGTATTCTTTACCAGACTTAGGCGAATCTTGCCACATTGACAACTGTATTTTATTGGGTTAGTGTCTCTGAGAACAACTGAGTGAAAGGAGTCATATTTTTGGATGTATCAAGAAGTCTTTATTGCAGTCACATAAGAAACTGGAAAATCTCAAAAATGTTTGTCGTAGTGGGAGAATTATTTTCTCAAATATTATACTTCAGAAAACAAGATTCTGCTATAAATGTTTGTATTTTAAGACACCAAAATAATCCAAATTTTTACTTCTGTTTTCTGCTTTAGAATAATCTCCGTAGAATTACCAGATGATGCAAGACAGTTTGGAATTCAGTTCAGATGGTGGCAACCATACCATTCTTCCCAGGGAGAGGATGTATGGGCTATTGATGAGATTATCATGACATCTGTACTTTTCAACAGCATTAGTCTTGACTTCACCAATCTTGTGGAGGTCACTCAGTCTCTGGGATTCTACCTTGGAAATGTTCAGCCGTACTGTGGCCATGACTGGACCCTTTGGTAAGGATTTCATCTTTGTTTTTGTTGTTGTTACATTTTGCATTCAGGACTGAAACACAAAGGTGAGATTTCAATCCATCTAGCACTTAGTCTTTTGTATTAATTGAACATGAACCATTTGAAAAGTCATTATTATGTCTATAAGTAAGTTATCTTGGGAAAGAAGACTGAAAACAAAATACTGGTAGATTTAAAGATAAATCTTACTGTGTTTATTAACCTTGAATTTTTACTTTCCCACTAATACACATAAAAACCCTTTTCACCAAGTGTTAATATCTAAAGTGACTAACATATTCTCCCTTCAAGGTGGTCCATCATGATCACAGTGAAAATTTAAATCACTTTAATGACTATTTTAATAAAATTTCTCATGAGATGTTTTATTTTCATGCTGTCTTACATAAAGTCCAAGAAGTTTTTCCATTCCTGATTTGTTTACTAATATCTCCTTTGTTTTAAAATTAATTTATTTTAATTGGAGGCTAATTACTTTTATCAAGGTTAGATCAGTGTAACTTGTATAGCTAATGTCAGTGGAGTTTCAAGATTGTAGAATCTCTTAGTCAAGATACCTTTCATTCTTAGATTTGTTTCTCCCCTATGATCATATGCAAACTTAATTATACATTAAGCCGTAAATGAATAATTTAAGATTGTGATTAGTACTTCAGAAACATTGGTAGGATGACACAATAGTGATTAACTAGAGTCAGGAGGTGGCCACTTTAAATATCTAGGAGGAGGCTATGTTTGGGTAATTCAGAGAGTGGATACAATGCGTTCCACCAATTGGAATGAAGTAAAAGAACGGGAAGTTCCAGGCACTTGAAGACCTGAAGGAAGAGCATTCACCTACAGGAACCTTTGTAGTGCAAAGACTCCCATAGCATGAGCGACTATGGCATGTTCAAACATCAGGAAGTATGCCAGTGGTGCTAGAGCCTCAGGGATGAGGAAACAAATGTCAGAAATAGAAGTCAAGAGATGTGCAGAAGCCCGATCAGGTAGGAGTTTTCAGGCTTAGAGATGCTACATTAAAACTCAGGTCTGTAAAATCTCAAAACTCATCATTGTGCATACTACCCCTCTCTGGGTTCACTTAGAACTATAAACATGATGGAAGAATGATTTTCTGAGTCTTTTACTTTCTCTTGCGTCATAGTCAGACCAACTTAATTTCTCCAGATGAATCTCACCAAAAGCTATCCACTGCAATTGTCTCCAGAGAGCATATCATAAATGACCCATCAGTGACCTTATCATAATTAGAGGTAAATTTTACACACCATTGCACATAAAATTACCTTTGATGGGAACTGTGCATGGACAGTCACATCTCACACAGCAGGCTGAAATTCTAGCATCAAAATGACAGCTAATGGATTGGAAGTACAGCTAATCACTTTTGCTGTGAGCACTGTCCAACTAGATAAAATGAAATTTCTATATGACAAAATATAAAAGGTTATATTCTGTATTTTCTAGTAGATAGCCTCAGATGCTTGTTTTTGTGCATATTCTTTCTTAGTCCCAGAGTTTTCAAAGAAAATAAAGGAGTGAAGCAAATAAGATACAAAGATGTAAAGCAAAATGAGAGTTCTTGGAATTTTATGATTCTGAAATTTTAAATTGACCTGAATTAACCACCATCCAAATTGATCTTATATCATAAACTGTATCCCCCAAGTTTGTTTAGCAGTTCTTCTTTCCAGCACTTTTAATACAACAAAGAATCATATCACGAATGCAAGTCCTGTATCATGTTTATTTTTTCATAAATAGTTCACATCTGCTCAAATAAACTCCAAAGTTGCTGAGCATTTTAATTTAACACTTGGGTTGAATGCATGATAACAGCAGTTTAATTTCTGTGCTTTGATCAAAACCCTAAGAACAATATTCTTTCACACAAGCCTGATGAATATTCTTAACCCACCACTGCTTTAATTGGTGGAGATACATTTACTTTATGAAAGTACAATCACAGTAATTATAGAAAGCCATAAGAAAATATAAATAATTGTACAATCCCCATGGGCACCTTGAGCAACGCCATAGGAGTTTTATTAACAGCCACATGTGAGCAATCAGATTTGACTTTCTGATCTTCTCTGAAACGAAAAGGAGTTGTCCTGGTTATGAAACAACAGAGAGTATACTCTGGTGGTGATAATGAGACTAGAGAAACACATTAACCACTTTAATAAGGACATGAAAAATGCTCTCTACTCATTAAAATGAAACAACATGGAAGGTTTCAAACTGTTCCCATTTTCTTAGCCAATGAATCAGAATAAAGCCTCTTTTAATGACACCATTTTCTCTCTGCTGCTTTTGAGGAATATATTGTCCAAGTTCAGTGTGAATTCACTTTAGTGATGTTTCTCAGAAACTTATTATAATATTAAAATTCAAATGATGATATTGACCAACTATTTATCGTAACTCCCTAGTCCTAAAACAAGTTGCTTTTTTTTTTTTCTTTTTAATGTAAAACCTTTGGAGCATGTTATCTTATTAAGTAAAAATTTTTGAACATGTTCAAATATGTGGCCTCTGGCCTTCAATGACCTTGCTTCTCTCAAGGGAAATTTTGAAATGTATACATGTTTGCCACAAAATGACTGGTGTTAAATTAATTATTGTTGGCTTTTACCAGCTGTGAGTTCATTTGGTTCTCATTTTCTAACTTATGACTTTCCATGGGCATGGATTCCTGTTACTGAGAGTGTTCTCCAGGGAAAACCTGGACAATTGCTTTTTCATTAGAAGAACTAAAGTCAGTATGCTATAAATCACTTTACAGTGTGTCATATTAGAGCACGTTTTTCCATGTGGAAATGAATTGCTTTTAATTATTCGTAGTACTTTCCTTTCTTCCATTCATAGTCTCTGAAATTAGAACCTCTGTCTGCTTTATGTTCTAAAGATAGTCTTTAAAGCCCCTTCCATGTATTTTAAGATCACTAAAGGAATTATTTTAATTGATGTTTATTAAAGGTGAATTGACCAATGCTATTAGAGATAATACCAAGGCACATTTACATTCCTCTGTCTTATCTAGTAGACTAGCTTAAATGTACAGGTGGGAAGGAATTGCTGTTTATTATGGAGAGTTTTCTTTTTTTTTAATGTAGAGTTGTAGTTTCAAAATGTGTAAAACTGTGAGAGGATGGTCATTATAGCATGTTTGAATTGGCGATTGGTTTTAGTAGAAGACATAAAGAGTTTTCCAGACAACCAAAGACTAAAGGAGTTCAGCTCAACTATATGGGCTTTACAAGAAATGTGTTAAAGGAGCGTCTTCAAGCTGAAACAAAATGGCTCTAATTGATAACAGGAAAACATGTAATAGAATAAATCTCACTGGTAAAAGTAAATATATAGTTAAATTCAAAACACTCTCATGTAGTGTTTGCATGCTTGCTAAGTCATTTCAGTTGTGTCCAACTCTTTGTGACAACTATGGACCATAGCCCACCAGGCTCCTCTGTCCATGGGATTCTCTAGGCAAGAATACTGGAGTGCGTTGCCATGCCTTCCTCCAGGGGGTCTTCCTGATCCAAGGATCCCATATCTCTTATGTCTCCTGCATTGGAGGGTTGGTTCTTTCCTGGGAAGCCTTATGTTGTAGTGGTTGTAGGTAAATCACTTATAAATCTAGTATAAAGGTTAGAAGATAAAAGTAGTAAAAATAATTATAATAATTTGTTAACAAAAAGATAAAAAATATGTAAATTATGACCCCAAAACATGAAACATGGTAGGGGACGTTAGAAATGTAGAGCTTTAGTATTCATTTGACTTAAGTTGTTATCAACTTAAAATAGACAGTTATATATATGATATTTTATATAAACCTCATGATAGCGGCAAAGTAAAAACCTAAAATAGATACACAAAAGATAAAGAGAATGGAACCTAAGCATATCACTACAGAAAATCATCAAATCATGAAGAGCAAGAGAAAAAAAGGAAGAAATGAATTACAAAATAACAAAAGAAAGAAATTACAACCAGAAAACAATTAACACAATGACAATAGTAAGTTTTAGTAACTCCAAACCTTTCAAAAAGTATTTTGAATGAAATGGACTGAATTCTCCAATCAAAAGCCAGAGTGGCTGAATGGATTAAAAGAAACAAGACCCAACTATATACTGCCTCCAGGAATCTCACTTCAGCTTTAAGAGAGCACACAAACTCAAAGAGATGGGAAAAGATATTCCATACGAACAGAAGCCAGAAAAAAGCAGGAGTAGCTATACTTATATCAGACAAAATAGACTGAGAGCAAAGGCTCTAATAAAAGATAAAGATAGGTGTTAAATAATGATAAAGTTACTAGCCCAACAAGACTATAAAACATTTGTAAATATTTGTGCACCCCAAAATAGGAGCACCTAAATATATAAAGCAAAAATGAACAGACATGAAGGGGAAAATCAATAGCTATACAAGAATAAGAATGAACTCAGTTCTCTACTTTCAGTATTGGATTCATGTAGAATACCAGTAAGAAAACATTGATCTTAAAATACAAGTTAGACCAGATATATTTAACAGACATTTATGAAACATTGCTTCCAAAAGTAGAAGACTGCATATTCTTCTCAAGTGCACATGGTACATTCTCCAGGTTAGAGAATATGTTAGGCCACAAAACAAGTCCTAACAACTTTAAGAAGTCTGAAGTCATGTAAAGCAGTTTTTCCAACCACGATGGTATGAAACTAGAAATCAGTTACAAGAAGTAAACTGGAAAATCCACAAACATGGAAATTAAACAATGTGCTACTGAACAATGTGTTGAAACATTAAAGAATGTCTTGAGACAAATGAAAATGGAAATACAACATAACAAAACATATGGAATGGGAATTCCCTGGTGGTCAATTGCTTAGGAATCCACACTATCAAGGGCCCAGGTTCAGTCCCTGGTTGGAGAACTAAGATTGTGCAAGGCTTGCAACATGGCAAAAAGAGAGGGATGGATCCAAAGCAGTTCTAAGAGACAAGTTCATAATAATAAAAGACTACATTAAGAAATAAGAAAGATGTCAAATAAACCTAGCTTTGTACTTCAAGGAACTAGATAAAGAAGGACAAAATAATTTCAAAGTTAATAGAAGGAAAGAAATAACAGAGATCAGAGGTGAAATAAATGCAACAGAGACTGAAAAGATCAATGAATCTAAGAGGTGGTTTTCTGGAAAAAAAAAAAAAAAAACTGAATAGACAAGTTTTTAACGAGACTTAAAAGAGAGAAGGCTCAAATAAAATTAGAAATGAAAAAGAAACATTACAACTGACACTACAGAACAGTAAAGAATCATAAGAAGCTATTAAGGACAATTATATGCCAACAAATTGAACAGTCTAGAAGAAATGGAGGAATTCCTTGAAACATACAACCTACCAAGACTGCATCATGATGAAATAAAATATCTGAGCAGACTGATTACTAGTAAGGAGACTGAATTAGTAATCAAAAACCTCCCCAGAAAACAAAAGCCTAGGAGCAGAAGACTTCACTGGTATCTAATTCTTAGATATTCTAGAATTAATGCCAATTCTTCTTAAACTTCTCCAAAAGTAAAAGAGAAAGGAATATTTCCAAACCCATTTTATAAGGCCAGCACAACTCGGACTCCAAAACTAAGCAAGAATATAATGAGAAAAGAAAATTACAGGCTAAAACTTTTAATAAATATAGATGCAAAAATTCTCAGTAAAATATTACCAAATCTAATCTAACAACACATTAGAAGTATATATATCATAATCAAGTTGGATTTATTCCTGGGATACAAAGGTGAGTCCACATATGAAAATCAATCAAGTGATATAACACATTAACAACATGAAAAATAAAAATCATATGACCATCTCAATAGATGCAAAAAAATTGTCAATATTCAACATCCATTTTTAATTAAAAAAAAAAAACTCTCAACGAAATAGGACCAAAGGGAACATGCTGCTCTGCTGTGCTTAGCTATTCAGTCTTGTCTGACTTGATGCAATCCCAAGGACTGTGGCCAGCCAAACTCCTCTGTCTGTGGGGATTCTCCAGGCAAGCATATTGGAGTGAGTTGTCATGGCCTCCTCCAGAGGATTTTCCCAACCCAGGGATCTAACCCAGCTCTCCCACACCACAGGCAGATTGTTTACCTGCTGAACTACCAGGTCTTATTGTTCAGTCTCTCAGTCATATCTGACTCTTTACACTCCATGGACTGCAGCACACTAGGCTTCCCTGTCCCTTTACCATTTCCTGGAACTTGCTCTAACTCAAGTCCATTGAGTTGGTAATGCCATCCAACCATCTCTCGTCCCCTTCTCCTCTTGCCCTCATCTTTCACAGCATCAGGGTCTTTTCTAATGCATAGGTTCTTCACATTAGGCGGCCAAAGTATTGGAGCCTCAGATTCAGCATCAGTCCTTCCAATGAATATTCAGGGTTGATTTCCTTTAGGATCGACTGATTTGATCTTCTAACAGTTGAAGAGACTCAAGAACCTTCTCCAGCACCACAATTCGAAAGCATTGATTCTTCAGCACTCAGCCTTCTTTATAGTCCAACTCTCACATCCATACATAACTGCTCAAAAACCATAGCTTTGACTATACAGATACTTGGCAAAGTAATGTCTGTGCTATTTAGTAGGCTGTCTAGGTTGGTCATAGCTTTTTCTGCCTAGGAGTAAGTGTCTTTTAATTTCATGGCTGCAGTCACCATCTGCAGTGATTTTGGAGTCCAAGAAAATAAAGTCTGTCACTGTTTCCATTGTTTCCCCATCTATTTGCCATGAAGTGATGTGGCCAGATGCCATGATCTTCGGTTTTTGACTGTTGAGTTTTAAGTCAACTTCTTCACTCTCCTCTTTCATTTTTATCAAGAAGCTCTTAAGTTCCTCTTCACTTTTTCCCATAAGGGTGGTGTCATCTGCATATCTGAAATTATTGATATTCTCCTGGCAGGATTGATTCCAGCTACAACAGACTGGTTCCAACAAGCTGGAATCAAGATTGCTGGGAGAAATATCAATAACCTCAGATATGCAGATGACACCACCCTTATGGCAGAAAGTGAAGAGAAACTAAAAGCCTCTTGATGAAAGTGAAAGAGGAGAGTGAAAAAGTCGGCTTAAAGCTCAGCATTCAGAAGACTAAGATCATGACATCTGGTCGCATAACTTCATGGGAAATAGATGGGGAAACTGGAAACAGTGTCAGACTTTATTTGGGGGAGCTCCAAAGTCACTGCAGATGGTGACTGCAGCCATGAAATTAAAAGACACTTACTCCTTGGAAGGAAATTTATGACCAACCTAGATAGCATATTCAAAAGCAGAGACATTACTTTTGCCGACTAAGGTCCATCTAGTCAAGGCTATGGTTTTTCCAGTAGTCATGTATGGATGTGATAGTTGGACTGTGAAGAAGGCTGAGCACCGAAGAATTGATGCTTTTGAACTGTGGTGTGGAGAAGACTCTTGAGAGTCCCTTGGACTGCAAGGAGATCCAACCAGTCCATTCTGAAGGAGATCAACCCTGGGATTTCTGTGGAAGGAATGATGCTAAAGCTGAAACTCCACTACTTTGGCCACCTCATGCGGAAGTGTTGACTCATTGGAAAAGACTTTGATGCTGGGAGATTGGGGGCAGGAGGAGAAGGGGACGACCGAGGATGAGATGGCTGGATGGCATCACTGACTTGATGGACATTAATCTGAGTGAACTCCAGGAGTTGGTGATGGACAGGGAGGCCTGACGTGCTGCAATTCATGGGGTCACAAAGAGTCAGACATGACAGCGACTGAACTGAACTGAACTGAACTGTGCTTCATCTAGCCCAGATTTCACATGATGTACTATGCATATAACTTAAATAAGCAGGGTGACAATATACAGCCTTGAAGTACTCCTTTCCCAATTTGGAATCAGTTTATCGCTCCATGTCTGGTTCTAACTGTTCCTTCTCGACCTGCATACAGGTTTCTCAGGAGGAAGGTCAGGTGGTCTGATATTCCCATCTCTTGAAGAATTTTCCACCATTTGCTGTGATCCACATAGTCAAAGGCTTTAGTGTAGTCAGTGAAGTAGATATAGATCTTTTTCGAGAACTCTCTTGCTTTTTTGATGATCCAATGGTTCTTGGCAATTTGATCTCTGATTTCTCTGCCTTTTCTGAATCCAGCTTGAACATCTGGAAGTTCATGGTTCACTTACTGTTGAAGCCTCACTTGGAGAATTTTGGGCATTACTTTGCTAACTTGTGAGATGGGTGCAGTTGTGTGGTAGTTTAAACATTCTTTGGCATTGCCTTTCTTTGGGATTGAAATGAAAACTGACTTTTCTAGTCCTTTGGCCACTGTTGAGTTTTCCAAATTTGCTGACATATTGAGTGCAGCACTTTCACAGCATCATCTTTTAAGATTTGAAATAGCTCAACAGGAATTTCATTACTTCTACTAGCTTTGTTCGTAGTGATGCTTCCTAAAGCCCACTTGACTTTGCACTCCAGGATGTCTGGCTCTAGGTGAGTGATCACACCAATGGTTATCTGGGTCATTAAGATCCTTTTGTATAGTTCTTCTGTGTATTCTTGCCACCTCTTCTTAATATCTTCTGCTTCTATTAGGTTCATACCATTATTGTCCTTTATTGTACCCATCTTTGCATAAAATGTTCCTTTGGTATCTCTAATTTTCTTGAAGAGATCTCTAGTCTTTCTCATTCTATTCTTTTTCTCTATTTCTTTTCATTGATCACTGGGGAAGTTTTTCTTATCTCTCCTTGGTATTCTTTGGTACTCTGCATTCAGATAGATATATCTTTCCTTTTCTCCTTGCCTTTCACTTTTCTCAGCTATTTGTAATGCCTCCTCACTTTGCCTTTTTGCATTTCTTTTTCTTGGGAATGGTTTTGATCACTGCCTCCTGTACAGTGTTACAAACCTCTGTCCATAGTTCTTCAGGCACTCTATCAGATCTGATCCCTTGAATCTATGTATCACTTCTACTGTAAAATTGTAAAGGATCTGATTTAGGTCATATGTGAATCATCTAGTGGTTTTTTCTACTTTCTTCAATTTAAGTCTGAATTTTGCTGTCCCAGGGATGCCCATAAAGGGAACATATCTCAACATAATTAAAGCCATATATGACAAATCTACTCAGTGATGAAAGGCTGAATGCATCTTTTCTAACATCAAGAATAAGACAAGGATCCCCACTCTCATTAATTTTTTTCAAAGTTGTACTGAAATTCCTAGCCAGAGAAGTTAGGCAAGAAAAACAAAAGTCTCCAAATCTGAGAGGAGTAAGTAGAACAGTCTTTATTTGCAGGTAATGTGATTTTACTATGTGTAGAAAAAAATGATTCCACCAAAGCTGTTAGAACTAATGAACAGATTCAGCAAAGTTGCAGGATACAAACTTAATAAACAAAAAGTAATAGCATTTATATATATTAACAATGAACTGCCTAAAAGAAAAATTAAGAAGACGATTGCATTACTCATTGCATCAGAAAAAATAAAATATCTATTAATAAGTTTAAGCAAGGAAGTGAAAGATCTGTATATTTAAAACTGTAAGATACTGATGAAAGAAATTGAAAAGACACAGATAAATGAAAATATATTCTATGCTCATGGACTGGGGTGATTAATATACGTATAATGACCATACAACCCAAAGTCATCTTCAGATTCAGTGCAATCCCTATCAAAATTCCAATCTTATTTTTCACAGAAATAGAACAAGCAGTTCTAATGGTTGTATAAAAACCACAAAAGACTTCAAATAGGCAATCTTGAGAAAAAAACAAAGCAGAAAGTATCACACTCCCTGATTTCAAACAATTTTACAAAGTTATAGTAATCAAAACAGTGTGGTATTGGCATAAAAAGAATACATAGATCAATACAGAACAGAAATGAGAGCCCAGAAATAAACCAGTGCATATATAATTTAATTTTTGACCAAAAAGACAAGAACATGTGGGGAAAGGACAGTCTCTTCAGTAATTGGTATTTGGGGGAAAGTGCTGCATTCAATACGCCAGCAAATTTGGAAAACTCAGCAGTGGCCCCAGGAATGGAAAAGATCAGATTTCATTCGAGTGCCAAAGAAGGGTAATGCTAAAGAATGTTCAAACTACTGTACAGTTGCACTCATTTCATATCCTAGCAAGGTAATGCTCAAAATCCTTCAAGCTAGACTTCAACAGTACATGAACTGTGGAATTCCAGATGTACAAGCTAGATTTAGAAAAGATAGAGGAACCAGAGATGAAATTGCCAATACGTGTTGGATCATAGGAAAAGCAAGAGAATTCCAGAAAAACATCTACTTCTACTTCATTGACTACACTAAAGCCGTTGACTGTGTGGATCACAGCAAATGGTGGGAATTTTTTTTCAAGAGATAGGAATACCAGACCACCTTACCTGCATCCTGAGAACCCTGTTTGCAGATCAAGAAATAACAGTTAGAACCTGACATGGAAAAATGGATTGGATCCAAATTGGGAAAGGAGTACTTCAAGGCTGTATATTGTCACCCTGCTTATTTAACTTATATGCAGTGTATATCATGTAAAATGCTGGGCTGGATGAAGCTCTAAGTGCAATCAGTATTTTCAGGAGAAATATCAATACCCTCAGATAAGCAGATGACACCACCCTAATGGCAGAAAATGAAGAACTAAAGAGATCTTGATGAAGGTGAATGAGGAGAGTGAAAAAGC
Source organism: Nanger dama (assembly GCA_917880005.1). Classification (NCBI taxonomy): domain Eukaryota; kingdom Metazoa; phylum Chordata; class Mammalia; order Artiodactyla; family Bovidae; genus Nanger; species Nanger dama. The sequence goes on from CAKJTW010000007.1 coordinate 15,629,452, forward strand.
TGGCTTAAAACTCAACATTCAAAAAACTAAGATCATGGTATCTGGTACCATCACTTCGTGGCAAATAGATGGGGAAAACAATGGAAACAGTGCCAGACTTTATATTGTTTGACTCCAAAATCACTGCAGATGGTGACTTCCATCATAAAATTAAAAGACTCTTGCTCTTTCAAGATAGCTGTGACAAACCTAGACAGTGTATTATAAAGCACAGACATTACTTTGCGGACAAAGTTCTGTCTAGTCAGAGCTATGGTTTTTACAGTATCATGTACATATGTGAGAGTTGGACCATAAAGAAGGCTGAGCACCAAATAATTGATGATTTCAAATTGTGGTGCTGGAGAAGACTCTTGAGAGTCAGCAAGGAAATTAAACCAGTCAATCCTAAGGGAAATCAACTCTGAATATTCATTGGAAAGGCTGATGCTGAAGCTGAACCTTCAGTACTTTCTCCACCTGATGCAAACAGCAGATTCATTGGAAAAACCCTGAAGCTGGGAAAGATTGACAGCAAGAAGAGAAGGGGATTACAGGGGATGAGAAGGTTGGATGGCATCATCAACTCAATGGACATGAGTCTGAGAAAACTCCAGGAGTTGGTGAAGAACAAGGAAGCCTGGCATGGTAGAGTCCATGGAGTCACAAAGAGTTGGACACACCTGACCAACTGGACATCACAAGATGGTCAACACTGAAATCAGATTGATTATATTCTTTGCAGCCAAAAATGTAGAAGCTCTATACAGTCAGCAAAAACAAGACCAGGAGCTGACTGTGGCTGAGATCAGGAACTCCTTATTACCAAATTCAACTTAAATTGAACAAAGTGGGGAAAACCACTAGACCATTCAGGTATGACCTAAATCAAATCCCTTATGATTATACAGTGGAAGTGAGAAATAGATTTAAGGGACTATATCTGATAGACAGAGTGCCTGATGAACTATGGACAGAGGTTCGTGACACTGTACAGGAGACAGGGATCAAGACCATCCCCATGGAAAAGAAATGCAAAAAAGCAAAATGGCTCCCTGAGGAGGCCTTACAAATAGCTGTGAAAAGAAGAGAAGCAAAAAGCAAAGGAGAAAAGGAAAGATATAAGCATCTGAATGCATTCCAAAGAATAGCAAGAAGAGATAAGAAAGCCTTCCTCAGCAATCAGTGCAAAGAAATAGAGGAAAAGAACAGAATGGGAAAGACTAGAGATCTCTTCAAGAATATTAGAGATACCAAGGGAACATTTCATGCAAAGATGGGCTCGATAAAGGACAGAAATGGTATGGACCTAACAGAGGCAGAAGATATTAAGAAGAGGTGGAGAATACACAGAAGAACTGTACAAAAAGATCTTCACAACCAAGATAATCACGATGGTGTGATCACTCACCAAGAGCCAGACATCCTGGAATGTGAAGTCAAGTGGTCCTTAGAAAGCATCACTATGAACAAAGCTAGTGGAGGAGACAGAATTCCAGTTGAGCTATTTCAAATGCTGAAAGATGATGCTGTGAAAGTGCTGCACTCAATATGCCAGCAAATTTGGAAAGCTCAGCAGTGGCCACAGGACTGGAAAAGGTCAGTTTTCATTCCAATTCCAAAGAAAGGCAATGCCAAAGAATGCTCAAACTACCGCACAATTGCACTCATCTCACACGCTAGTAAAGTAATGCTCAAAATTCTCCAAGCCAGGCTTCAGCAGTACGTGAACCGTGAACTTCCAGATGTTCAAGTGGGTTTTAGAAAAGGCAGAGGAACCAGAGATCAAATTGCCAACATCCGCTGGATCATGGAAAAAGCAAGAGAGTTCCAGAGAAACATCTATTTCTGCTTTATTGACTATGCCAAAGCCTTTGACTGTATGGATCACAATAAACAGTGAAAAATTCTGAAAAAGATGGGAATACCAGAGCACCTAACCTGCCTCTTGAGAAACCTAAATGCAGGTCAGGAAGTAACAGTTAGAACTGGTGAAACAACAGACTGGTTCCAAACAGGAAAAGGAGTACATCAAGGCTGTATATTGTCACCCTGCTTATTTAACTTATATGCAGAGTACATCATGAGAAACGCTGAGCTGAATGAAGCCCAAGCTGTAATCAAGATTGCCGGGAGAAAAATCAATAACCTCAGATATGCAGATGACACCACCCTTATGGCAGAAAATGGAGAGGAACTAAAAAGCCTCTTGATGAAAGTGAAAGAGGAGAGTGAAAAAGTTGGCTTAAAGCTCAACATTCAGAAGACTAAGATCATGATATCTGGTCCCATCACTTCATGGGAAATAGATGGGGAAACAGTGGAAATAGTGGCTGACTTTATTTTGCTGCTGCTACTTCTGCTAAGCTGCTTCAGTCGTGTCTGACTCTATGCGACCCCATAGACGGCAGCCCACCAGGCTCCCCTGTCCCTGGGATTCTCCAGGCAAGGGGGGCTCCAAAATCACTGCAGATGGTGATTGCAGCCATGAAATTAAGGCGCTTACTCCTTGGAAGGAAAGTTACAACCCACCTAGATAGCATATTGGAAAGCCAAGATACTACTTTCCCAACAAAGGTCCATCTAGTCAAGGCTATGGTTTTTCCAGTGGTCATGTATGGATGTGAGAGCTGGACTGTGAAGAAAGCTAAGCACCGAAGAATTGATGCTTTTGAACTGTGGTGTTGGACCAGTCCATCCTAAAGGAGATCAGTCATGGGTGTTCATTGGAAGGACTGATGTTGAAGCTGAAACTGCAATACTTTGGCCACCTCATGCAAAGAATTGACTCATTGGAAAAGACCCTGATGCTGGGATGGATTGTGGGCAGGAGGAGAAAGGGACGACAGAGGATGAGATGGCTGGATGGCATTACTGACTCGATGGACATGAGTTTGAGTGAACTACGGGAGTTGGTGATGGACAGGGAGGCCTAGCATGCTGTGATTCGTGGAGTTGTAAAGAGTCGGACACAACTGAGCGACCGAACTGAACTGAACTGACCAACTGAATAACAATAGCCTCACACTAAAGACAAAAACTGGACCATTATCTTAAACCATACACAAAAAAGTAACTCCTAATGGATCAGAGACTTGAACATAAGACCTGAAGCCATAAAACTCCTAGATGAAAACTTAGGGAGTAAGCTCCTTTACATCTGTCTTGCCAATAATTTTTTGAATTTGACACTGAAATCAAAGGCAATAAAAGCAAAAACATCACAAGTAGGATTATATTAAACTACAAAGCTTATGCACAGCAAAGAAAACTATCAACAAAATTAGAAACACAGTCTACAGAATGGGAGAAAATATTTATAAGTCCTCTATCTAATAAAGTGTTAATATCCAAAATGTATAAAGAATTCAAACAATTCAATAGCCCAGAAAGACCTAAAACATTTTGATTTTGAAAATGGGCGGAGTCTAAACAGACATTTTAACGAAGACATGCAGATGCCAAACAGGTATGAAAGGTTGTTGCTGACCCTCGAAATACACACCAGGATTCTTAGCCTCCAGAAGAGTAGAATTCAATCCAGGGCCAGAGACGAGGCCTGATCACTTAGAGCTATTGTGCAAAAGAGTTTTATTAAAGTATAAGAGGGATAGAGAAAGCTTCTAACATAGACATCAGAAGGGGGCAGAAAGAGTACCCCCTTGCTAGTGTTAGCAATGGAGCAGTGGAGTTATATACCTTTTATTTGGTTATTACAATGAATCAAAAGAATGTCTCAAGTTTGTGAAAATTTTACCAGACCTACTCCCACAATTTACATTTTAGGATAACAAGATAAGAATTTAACAATAGAAAGACCCTCCAGACCCACTCCCATAATAAACATTCTAAGATATCAGGATTAATCAGAAGGTTTTCAGAAAGGAGGAACTGTCCTCCAGCCAGATACATTGTTGTTGTCTAATCCCTAGTCATCGAAAAAGCAAGAGAGTTCCAGAAAAACATCTATTTCTGCTTTATTGACTATGCCAAAGCCTTTGACTGTGTGGATCACAATAAACTGTGGAAAATTCTGAAAAAGATGGGAATACCAAACCACCTGACCTGCCTCTTGAGAGACCTGTATACAAGTCAAGAAACAACAGTTAGAACTGTACATGGAACAGACTGGTTCCAAATAGGAGAAGGAGTACGTCAAGGCTGTATATCATCACCCTGCTTATTTAACTTATATGCAGAGTACATCATGAGGAACGCTGGGCTGGATGAAGCACAAGCTGGAATCAAGATTACTGGGTGAAATATCAATAACCTCAGATATGCAGATGACACCACCCTTGTGGCAGAAAGTGGAGAAGAACTAAAGGGCCTCTTGATGAAAGTGAAAGAGGAGAGTGAAAAAGTTGGGTTAAAGCTCAACATTCAGAAAACGAAGATGATGGCATCCAGTCCCATCCTTCATGGCAAATAGACAGGGAAACAGTGGAAACAGTGCCTGACTTTATTTTGGGGGGCTCCAAAATCACTGCAGATGGTGACTGCAGCCATGAAATTAAGACGCTTACTCCTTGGAAGGAAAGTTACGACCAACCTAGACAGCATATTAAAAAGCAGAGATATTACTTTGCCGACTAAGGTCCATCTAGTCAAGGCTGTGGTTTTTCCAGTGGTCATGTATGGATGTGAGAGTTGGACTGTGAAGAAAGCTGAGCACCGAAGAATTGTGTTGGTGATGGACAGGGAGGCCTGGTGTGCTGTGGTTAGTGGGGTCGCAAAGACTCGGATATGACTGAGTGACTAATCTGAACTGAACTGAACTGACAGAGTTTAAACTGAGGTTTTGAAAAGCAGAGACATTACTTTGCCAGCAGAGGTCCATCTAGTCAGGGCTATGGTTTTTCCAGTGGTCATGTATGGATGTGAGAGTTGGACTGTAAAGAAAACTGAGTGCCAAAGAATTGATGCTTTTGAACTGTGGTGTTGGAGAAGACTCTTGTTATCCCTTGGACTGCAAGGTGATCCAACCAGTCCATCCTAAAGGAGAATAGTCCTGGGTGTTCATTAGAAGAACTGATGCTAAAGCTGAAACTCCAATACTTTGGCCACCTCATTCAAAGAGTTGACTCATTGGAAAAGACCCTGATACTGGGAGGGATTGGGGGCAGGAGGGGAAGGGGACAACAGAGGATGAAATGGCTGGATGGCATCACTGACTCGATGAACATGAGTTTGAGTGAAACTTGAGAGTTGGTGATGGACAGGGAAACCTGATGTGCTGCAATTTATGGGGTTGCAAACATCAGACACAACTGAGCAACTGAACTCAACTGAACTTAAGCAATGCAGAAGAAAAACAGTTGGTCCTTTTCTCCTCCTTGAGAATTCCAGACCCCCAATCTCCACTTTGAGAACCTCAGACCCCTTTTTCCTCCTTGGGGACCCTGGACTTCTTATCAGTGTGCCTAGGAACTGACTCAGATACATAAAAAGATACTCAGCATTGGTAATCATCAAGGAAATGACAAATCAAAACCAAAAGGAGATGTCACCTCACACATATTATTGAAAATAAGAAATAACAAGTATTGCCAAAGATGTGGAGAAAGAATATGCAATGCACTGTTTTTGGGAATATAAACTAGTGTATCTATGAAAAACTATATAGAGGTTTCTCAAAAAATTAAAAGTAAATTCCATACTATCCAACAGTTTTACTTCTGGGTATATGTCTGAAAAAAAAAATGAAATCACTATCTTGAAAATATATTTGTACCGCCCATGTTTGTGGCAGCCTTATTTACAACAGCCCAGACATGGAAACAATGAGAGTGTCCATCAGTGTGTGAATGTATGATAAAGAAAATGTGGTAGATACAATGGAATGTTTTCAGCCATAAAAAGTAAGGAAATTCTATTATTTGTGACAACATGGATGGACCTTGAAAAAATCCAAACTTATAGATAGAGAATAGATTGGTGTTGGCCAAAAGTGGGGAGAAAGGGGTGGGCAAAATGGGTTGAGTTATCAAAAGGCACAACCTTTTCACTTACAAGATAGAGTTCTGGGGATATAATGTATAGCATGACTATAGTTAACAATGCTGTATTTTATATTTGAAACTTGCTAAACGAATAGATCTTAAAAGTTCTCACCACAAGAAAAAAATTAGTAATTATGTGAGGTAATAAATGTTAACTAAACATCACAGTGATCATTTTGCAACATATACATATATCAAATTGTTGTGTTATACACCTAATACAGTGGTGTATGGCAATTATATCACAGTAAAACTAGAAAAAAGTAAAAATTGATAAGATGAACTAAGAAAAGCCAATTTTTTTCTTTATGCCTGAGGAAGAGGAGATTCATTTAAAAGAAGATTTAGAAATAAGAGAGATGTCTTGTAGAAATGTTGAAAGAATCTACTAGTTACTTTCATGGGAAGTAGAAATAGAAGTTATATAATATTACTCAATATGTCCTTTTTTTTTCTTTTTGCATATACAAGTGATCACTGGCTTCAGTCATGGTAGGACCACTTTTTAGAAGAGAAATTTCCTAAAGGAAGTAGTGAAAGTAGAGAGAATATAAAAGAAACATGCAAGAAATGAAACTAGCTGTGAATGAAAAAAGGCATGAGGGAAAAGAGGGTGATGTTTTTTGTGGTATATAAGAAAAGTTATGACCGACCTAGATAGTCTATTGAAAAGCAGAGACATTACTTTGCTAACAAAAATCCATCTAGTCAAGGCTGTGGTTTTTCCTGTGGTCATGTATGGATGTGAGAGTTGGACTGTGAAGAAAGCTGAGCACTGAAGAATTGATGCTTTTGAACTGTGGTGTTGGAGAAGACTCTTGAGAGTCCCTTGGACTGCAAGGCGATCCAACCAGTCCATTCTGAAGGAGATCAACCCTGGGATTTCTTTGGAGGGAATGATGCTGAAGCTGAAACTCCAGTACTTTGGCCACCTCATGTGAAGAGTTGACTCATTGGAAAAGACTCTGATGCTGGGAGGGATTGGGGTCAGGAAGAAAAGGGGAGAACAGAGGATGAGATGGCTGGATGGCATCACTGACTCGATGGATACGACTCTGAGTGAACTCCGGGCATTTTTGAGGGACAGGGAGGCCTGGCATGGTGCGATTCATGGGGTCGCAAAGAGTTGGACACAACTGAGTGACTGAACTGAACTGAACTGAATGTTGTAATGGGAAGACTTTGGAAGCCTTTTAAAACCAGCCCCAGGTAACATGGTCAGCCTGAAGATGTAGGGAAGCTGATCTGTAAAAGAAGGATAACAGCTACAAGAGGAGTGGCCCAAGTCAGAGGGAGTGGACAAATGGCTACAAGTTCAGGACATTTAAAAAGTATATGTTCATATCTTATGGGGCATCTATAAGCATGCACAACAAAAAGAAAGCTGTATATTTTATAAGAAGCAAGAGTTGCCTAAGGCTTAGGCTAGAAGTGTGTTCAGTTCAGTTCAGTCACTCAGTCGTGTCCGACTCTCTGCGACCCCATGAATCACAGCACGCCAGGCCTCCCTGTTCATCACCAACTCCCAGAGTTCACTCAGATTCGAATCCATCGAATCAGTGATGCCATCTAGCCATCTTATCCTCTTTCATCCCCCTTCTCCTCCTGCCCCCAATCCCTCCCAGCATCAGAGTCTTTTCCAATGAGTCAACTCTTCACATGAGGTGGCCAAAGTACCGGAGTTTCAGCTTCAATATCATTCCTTCCAAAGAAATTCCAGGGTTGGTCTTCAGAATGGACTGGTTGGATCTCCTTGCAGCCCAAAGGACTCTCAAGAGTCTTCTCCAACACCACAGTTCAAAAGCATCAATTCTTCGGTACTCAGCCTTCTTCACAGTCCAACTCTCACATCCATACATGACCACTGGAAAAACCATAGCCTTGACTAGACGGACCTTAGTCGGCAAGGTAATGTCTCTGCTTTTGAATATACTATCTAGGTTGGTCATAAATTTCCTTCCAAGGAGTAAGCGCCTTTTAATTTCATGGCTGCAGTCACCATCTGCAGTGATTTTGAAGCTCCCAAAATAAAGTCTGACACTGTTTCCACTGTTTCCCCATCTATTTCCCATGAAGTGATGGGACCGGATGCCATCATCTTCGTTTTCTGAATGTTGAGCTTTAAGCCAACTTTTTCACTCTCCTCTTTCACTTTCATCAAGAGGCTTTTTAGCTCCTCTTCACTTTCTGCCATAAGGGTGGTGTCATCTGCATATCTGAGGTTATTGACATTTCTCCAGGCAATCTTGATTCCAGCTTGTGTTTCTTCCAGTCCAGCATTTCTCATGATGTGCTCTGCATATAAGTTAAATAAGCAGGGTGACAATATACAGCCTTGACATACTCCTTTTCCTATTTGGATCCAGTCTGTTGTTCCATGTCCAGTTCTAATTGTTACTTCCTGACCTGCATACAGATTTCTCAAGAGGCAGGTTAGCTGGTCTGGTATTCCCATCTCTTTCAGAATTTTCCATAGTTTATTGTGATCCACACAGTCAAAGGATTTGGCATAGTCAATAAAGCAGAAGTAGATGTTTCTCTGGAACTCTCTTGCTTTTTCCATGATCCTGCGGATGTTGGCAATTTGATCTCTGGTTCCTCTGCCTTTTCTAAAACCAGCTTGAACATCAAGGAGTTCATGGTTCACGTATTGCTGAAGCCTGGCTTGGATAATTTTGAGCATTACTTTACTAGCATGTGAGATGAGTCCAATTGTGTGGTAGTTTGAGCATTCTTTGGCATTGCCTTTCTTTGGAATTGGAATGAAAACTGACCTTTTCCAGTCCTGTGGACACTGCTGAGTTTTCCAAATTTGCTGGCATATTGAGTGCAGCACTTTCACAGCATCATCTTTCAGGATTTGAAACAGCTCAACTGGAATTCCATCACCTCTACTAGCTTTGTTCGTAGTGATGCTTTCTAAGGCCCACTTGACTTCACATTCCAAGATGTCTGGCTCTAGATGAGTGATCACATCATCATGATTATCTGGGTCGTGAAAATCTTTTTATACAGTTCTTCCGTGTATTCTTGCCACCTCTTCTTGATATCTTCTGCTTCTGTTAGGTCCATACCATTTCTGTCCTTTATCGAGCCCATCTTTGCATGAAATGTTCCCTTGGTATCGCTAAAAGTGTGTACATGCATGCTAAATTGCTTCAGTCATGTCCACCTCTATGTGACCCTATGGACTGTAGCCTGTCAGGTACCTCTGTCCACGGGATTCTCCAGGCAAGAATCCTGGAGTGGGTTGCCATGTCCACCTCCAAGAGATCTTCCCAACCCAGGGATAGAACCTGCGTCTCTTATGTCTCATGCGTTACAGGTGAATTCTTTGCTACTTGCACCACCTGGGAAGCCAAAAGGATCCTAAAAGCCTGTTCATCTCATAATACAAATTAAATACAATTCACTTCCAATAAGAGATGGGAAATAATACAGTAGCTCTACTAACATTGAAGAAAATCAATAATATATTCTTACATAATAATAGAACTGAACAATGAGTGAAATGTATTTTAAGCTATATAAGAAGAGCTATAATGTAGTTGTCAAGGTACTTCTAAGTTATAAGAATCATTAGGTATCAACAATAATGTGTAGTGATGGATAACACAAAACAGTTTCCTAATTGATCAGGAGAAATCCCTTCAGAGCTCATGCTTGCACACACCTGATATATACATTTAGCAAGAAGTGGGCCAAACATTTTTTAATGAGATCTACCTTTTCTTCTAGGAATTCCCTGATAGCTCAGCTGGTAAAGAATCTGCCTGCAATGTGGGAGACCTGAGCTCGATCCCTGGGTGGGGAAGATCCCCTGGAGAAGGGAAAGGTTACCCACTCCAGTATTCTGGCCTAGAGAATTCTGTGGACTCTAGTCCATGGGGTCACAAAGAGCTGGACATGACTGAGCAACTTTCACTTCACTTCAACCTTCTGCTATCTTTTGGTTAATTTTTCTAAATTGGATTTATGTATTTGCAGATATTAAAAGGCAAGAGTCTTTCCTACATGCTAATGTTTATTCCTTTGGACTGGTCTCATAAAAATAGTCATGAGGCAAAGGAGGTTGCCTGATACTAATATAAGGGATGTGTCATTTGTAAACATTCACAAAGGAGAAGTTGGGTTAGTGTCCCTCTGAAACTTTGGATAGCCTTGAGCCCTTAGCTCACAAGAAAAATAAATTTATGGCTGCTGCTGCTGCTGCTAGATCACTTCAGTCGTGTCCGACTCTGTGCGACCCCATTGACGGCAGCCCACCAGGCTCCCCCATCCCTGGGATTCTCCAGGCAAGAACACTGGAGTGGGTTGCCATTTCCTTCTCCAATGCCTGAAAGTGAAAAGTGAAAGTGAAGTCACTCAGTGTCCACCTCTTAGTGATCCCATGGACTACAGCCCACCATGCTCCTCCGTCCATTGGATTTTCCAGGCAAGAGTACTGGAGTGGGGTGCCATTGCCTTCTCCAAAATTTATGGCTATCCCTTTATAAAATGAATCTGCTTACAGAATAAAAATAACAGCCAAGTAAATAGGATTTTTCTTTCACTGAACATCAGCCTGTAATTTATATAGAAATTTTGTCAGTTTAAATTATTAGTAATCCTAGATTATTCTTGGGATTATTTTTTTACAAAGACTATTAAAAGAGTAAATCAACTCAAATTGTGCTGCTGAAGAAAATCAGTTGGAGTGAACTCACTCCCAAGAGCCATTTTAACTACCGTTTCACCGTAAGTGATTAGGAAGTTTGGCAGATAGATAAGGTTAATACGTTGAGTGACAACCTGAAAAGTCACTATTATTTCAACAGCTGTGAAAAAAAGTATTTTCAGTGCCCAAGGAAATACCTCTATAAAATTGATAATGTAATTGAAAGTTGCTCAGTTGTATCTGACTGTTTGCAACCCCATGGACTATACACTCCATGGAATTCTCCAGGCCAGAATACTGAAGTGGGTAGCCTTTCCCTTCTCTAGGGGATCTTCCCAACCCAGGAATTAAACCCAGGTCTCCCACATTGCAGGCAGATTCTTAACCAGATGAGCCACAAGGGAAGCAATGTAATTGAATATACTCCCAAATAGATTTATAAAAGACTTTCTAAAATAAATCCTATTTACTAGGTTTTTTTCTTCATGAGGATTTCATTACATGAAATTTCTATTCGTTCAGAGGCTAACATATATTCAGCTGTTTATTGATTGCACTATAGGCACTATTTGTCCTATAGGTATAATACTTGGTACTGAAGGTGAAGACAGATAAATCCTTTGTTTGTGAAGCTTATTTTCTAAAGGAGAAAAACAATAATGAACAAATTTGTGATAATATTCCAGATAGTAACAATTGCTGTGAGGATAAAGGACTGGACTGTTAGGTGGCATAAGTGGAAACTGAGACTATTTTAGGTAAGATGTTTAGGGAAGCCCTCTTGGGAGTGTAGAGACCTCAGAATAATGAGAGACACTGAAGTGAAAGTGTACAAGCAAACCATGACAGGTAGAAAGAACAGCAAGATCAAAGGTCCCGAGGCAGGCAAGGAACTAGATTATGTTAGGGCCTCATACAGCAATAGAGAAGTTTGGGATTTTATTCTAATCATTATGCATGCTATATGCTAAGTCGCTTCAGTAGTGTCCAACTCTTTGTGACCACATGGACTGTAGGCCACCAGGCTCCTCTGTCCATGGGATTCTCCAGAGAAGAATATTGGAGTGGGTTGCCATGCACTCCTCCAGGGGATCTTCTCAACCCAGGGATCAAACCTGCCTCTCTTACACCTCCTGTCTTGGCGGACAGGTTCTTAATCACTGGCACCACCTGGGAAGCCCCAGTGTGTTATGGGTTATGAGAATTCAGTAAATAATTTGAAGCAAGAGGGTGATATAATCATATTTTTAATATAATTATAGCTGTTATGTGAGAATAGATAGTATGAAGTAATAAGAAAAGCTCAGAGGCCTGTAGTGTCATCCACATGTACTTATTAGAATGTTGCTAGAAACAGTCTGATGGGCCACTTGAAAATATATATAGGAGAATAAAAGCTTAGAAATGAATGCCAAGGCCACGTTCCCAGAATCACGTTTTGTTGATGTCCACACAGTTGACTTTTGAGTCATTTATTTCTCCAAAGTTAGATTTTCCTAAAAATCTTCCTAAGAACTAAGCAGCTAAGTGAGATTTCAGAAGTAAGAGAACCTACCACTAAACAAGTTAACAACAGAAATCTTCATTTCATCATCTAGATTCAAGTTACCTCTGGCTTGTTGAAAAAGCAATTCAGTAGGCTGAGATTGTTACTTTCTACAGACAGTGGTTCACAGAGCTCTGCGGTAGGCCCTGGGTGGCCTGACCTGGCCAGCCTTTCCTGTCTCCCTGCCTTTCATTCATTCTACCCCAACCACATCATCCTTCCTTCTCTACTTCCTTCTCCACTCCTTCTCTATTCCAAGCCAAGCTCTTTCCTCTCCCAGCACCTTTGTATTGCCTGTGCCTCTTCCTAGGAAGTTTTTTCATTGGTCTCAGTGCCAAGCCTTCAGGTTTTCCAGGGAACTGGAAAAAGTCCAAGGACTTAAAAATGAATATTGTTTCAAAAATATGATTTTTTAAAAATGGTAAAAAATAAAATTAATAAATTTAAATTAAGTATATGTAAAATACAACACATGCCAACTCCATTGACTGCTAAATGTAAAGATTCATAAAATTTTATGCTGTTGGTAATAATTTTTTGGTCAGATTCCTGAGTATGTTGAGAAGTCACAGCCAAATGTATATTCTATGGATTCAGTTCAGTTCAGTTCAGTTGCTTGGTCGTGTCCGACTCTTTGCGACCCCATGAATCACAGCATGCCAGGCCTCCATGTCCATCACCAACTCCCAGAGTTCACTCAGACTCAAGTCCGTTGAGTTGGTGATGCCATCAGCCATCTCATCCTCTGTCGTCCCCTTCTCCTCCTGCCCCCAAATCCCTCCCAGCATTAGAGTCTTTTCCAATGAGTCAACTCTTCGCATGAGGTGGCCGGAAGTATCGGAGTGTCAGCTTTAGCATCAGTCCATCTAGTGAACACCCAGGACTGATCTCCTTTAGGAGGGACTGGTTGTATCTCCTTGTAGTCCAAGGGACTCTCAAGAGTCTTCTCCAGCACCACAGTTCAAAAGCATCAATTCTTTGGCCTCAGCTTTCTTCACAGTGCAACTCTCACATCCATACATGACCACTGGAAAAACCATAGCCTTGACTAGACGGACCTTTGTTGGCAAAGTAATGTCTCTGCTTTTGAATATGCTATCTAGGTTGGTCGTAACTTTCCTTCCAAGGAGTAAGCATCTTTTAATTTCATTCTATGCATTACAAGTAGCCAAATAAAATGTAAAGGCAACATTATAAAATCTACTTGAAGATTTCTACACCAAAATATATATATATATGTAATGTGGAACATGGGTGCATTTTAATATGCTTGCCATGATGTGTGATGGAGTTTCCAAAATTAAAAGTGTCAAAGTCCTATAAAAGTCTTAAAATGGCCCTGCTTCAATACTCACTAAATTAGTACACACTAGGTGACTACATATGGTTGGAAGGATAAATAAAAATTTTGGAGAGTCCTCATGTATCTTTCTTTCTTGCCTCACCTCTTCCCTCCAAGCTAAACATTTTCATTCATTGCTCTCAGGCCTAACTATATGGGGCCAGTGTGTTCCTTCCTGAAAGGACGTGAGATGCAAGAGGAAATAGGAAGGAAATGACAGAGAGAACAGGAGTGTGTTGAAAAGGCAAGCCCTAATTCTAAGTAGTGTAAATATGGACTGGGAAGTTCACTTCAACCAAAATTGGTTCTGGGGTTATTATGGATGCAATGTAAGAATAACAGGAGTAAGAGGGTCCAGGACAGCCAAAGATCTGAGATGAGTTAAAGTTATTAACAGAGGCTGGAAACAGCAAAAGCTTCTCTGATTCCTCTCCGCCCATCAGAAGAGGTGGGAAGTCTTATTGGTGGAAAGAGCTCCTGACAACTTCATGCTAAGTCACTTCACCCTGTCTAACTCTTTGCAGCCCTGTGAACTGTTGCCCACCAGGCTTCTCTATTCATGGGATTCTCCAGGCAAGAATATGGTAATGGGTTGCCATTTCCTTCTCCAGGGGTCTTCCTGATTTAGAGAGCAAACCCACAACTCTTGCATCTCCTGCATTGGCAGGTGGGTTCTTTACCACTAGTGCCATCTGGGAAGCCCCCTGGCAACTTTGCTACTCTCATACCCACAGGTTCCTGGCAGGACACTGCAGGCACTACGAGAGTTCAGAGGAGCTATTTTCCAGAGTCCTTGGTCTCCCAGCTGTCTGACGGTCTGTCACCTTTCTGGCCATCAGTCTCTTTCTCTCCTCCTCTCTTTGGGGGCCAAAGCCCAGGCAGTGCTTTGTGCTGACTTCCTCTCTGTCTTGTACTTGGCAGACATTTCCCTTTTCCTGCCACAGTTTTCTCCAGCTGCTGAACATTTCCTAAAACTGTAGTGAAGTGGACAAAATGAAGATTGAACTGAGAAATGACAGAAATCTTTGAAAGCATAAAAATTTTTGTAAACTTTTAAAATGTCTATAAACATTTTTAATTAATTTATTTATTTTAATTGGAGGCTAATTACTTTATAGTATTATAGTGGTTTTTGCCATACATTGACAGGAATCAGCCATGGATGTACATGTGTCCCCCCATCCTGAACCCCCCCTCATCTCCCTCCCCATCCCATCCCTCAGGGTTGTCCCAGTGCACTGGCTTTGAGTTCCCTGTTTCATGCATCAAACTTGTATCTGTTTCACATATGGTAATATGTATGTTTCAATGCTATTCTCTCAAATCATCCTACCCTTGCCTTCTTCCACAGAGTCCAAAAGTCTGTTCTTTGTATCTATGTCTCTTTTGCTGTCTCACTTATAGGGTCATCATTACCATCTTTCTAAATTCCATATATATGCATTAATATACTGTACTGGTGTTTTTCTCTCTGACTTACTTCACTCTGTATAAACTTTTTTTGACTGGAGTATAATGGCTTTACAATGTTGTGTTAATTTCTGCTGTACAACACCATGAATCAGGTCTATGTATATGTGTATCCCCTCTCTCTGGAGCCTTCCACCACCCCCATTCCATCCCTCTAAGTCATCACAGATCACAGAGCTGAGCTCCCTATGTTATACAGCAGCTTCCCACTGGTTATCTATTTTACAGATGCATATCAATGTGACTTTGTCAATTCATCCTACCCTGTCCTTCCTCCATTGTGTCCACAAGTTTGTTCTCTACGTCTGTGTCTCTGTTCTTGCCCTGCAAATAGGTTTATCAGTACCATTTTTCTAGATTCCATATATGTGTGTTAATACGCAATATTTGTTTTTCTGTTTCTGACTTCACAGTGTATGACAGACTCTAAGTTCATCCACATCATTACAAATGACTGAATTTTAGTTTTTTGTGTGGCTGTGTAATATTTCATTGTATATTAATGTATGTACCACATCTTCTTTATACATTCATCTATCGATGGACATTTAAGTTGCTTCCATGTCCTGGCTATTGTAAATAACGCTACAAGGAACATTAGGTGCATGTATCTTTATGAATTATGGTTTTCTCAGGGTATATGACCAGTAGTGGGATTGCTATATCATATGGTAGTTCTGTTTTTAGTTTTTTAAGGAACCTCCATAGTGTTCTCCATAATAGTTATATCAATTTATATTTCTACAAACAATACAAGAGAGTTCCCTTTTCCCACACCCTCTCCAGCATAAAATTTCTACAAACTTTAGAACTAGATTTTTTTAAGGGATTGGAATTTGCTGCTGGCATGTAGACTTGGGGAGAATTGGGCTAGTTACACAGGAGATAAAGGTGAGTGACTGGGCTGCAAATGGACCTCTGTGCTCCTAAGAAAGACATAGAGTCACTCTCTGTGGCTCCCAACAGTCACTTGTCTACCTGCCATCTCATAGTAGCACCTGTGCAGGTGTGTGCAACCTTATTAGAGAATATAGTGTTCATTGTGGTCACAACTGCTGTGTACAGACATCCTGAATGTCTAACCTAGGTGACTTATTTCCCCCAGTTCTGTTTCCCACACATAAAACTATCTCATCCTTGAGAGAAAACTGCAATTAAGCACCCAATTTTTTGTTGAGATTTGTTTGCCAAGAAGCTGCATTCTGTAGAAGCTGAATAAACAACAGCCAAGCAGCTTGATTTAAGCATTTTATAGCTTAAAGCAAAATGCTGGTCCTGACTTGAAGAACCATGTGCAAATTTCCAAACTGAGAAAATAGAAATGAGATTGAAGAAGCTAAAGAATATAATCTATGTGCTTTAAATAGGAATTGTAATGATAAGCAAAATAAAGCAGGAGCTAGGAACAGAGGTATAAAAGGAGACTGAAATACATGCTGTAAAGCACACGTATTCCAAAATATTTTCTATTCCCAATTCAAACTAACAAGATAACTAAGGATTACACTTAGAAATCCATAAGGACTTTTAAAATGAAGTATTGAATAAACACATGAAAAAATGCATTATGTGTAGAAATTTCAAATTTGTTTGAAGCTGTAAATGGATTGAAGTAAGTAAAAAGATTGTCATAAAATACATTTGTATCTAGAAATTTCTTACATAGAGAATTACTGCAGTTGAGAAACCAGTAAAGAGAATGTAGTCACAAAAACAAAGGGAAAATCAATAAAGCAGCCTATCATATGAATACAACATGTTAAGGCCTCATGTTTTACATCTTCTTTCTCTAAACTCCTCATTGAAGTGATTGAGGCAACATAACAGAAAAAATGCTGTACCATTTTTGGACTTTGAAAGTGGAATGAGCTTCCTGAAAAAGTAGGATGTGGGAGGAAAATGTGGTGGTGAGAGTGGAGTGAGTGAACATTAGATGACTCCTTGCTCCTGTCCCCAATTCTTTGAGGCTGAGGTTGGGACTCGGAAACACAGGTGATGCCATAGGGGGTGGCTGTCAACAGAAGTATGGAAAGTCAGGTGTCACCACACACTGAATAACACAGAATGCAAAAACTGTTAGAATCACAAGTGGAAAATTACAACCATAATTCAGAGTGTGATTTCAGTATTTTGTTTGAGTCCTTGATGGATGAAGCAAACAAAAAATAAGTGAGGACCTAGACAAATGTATGGGAGAAAATTAACAAGGATATTTAATAAAGAAAAAAATTATACCCTACTAATAAAAAATACTGTTCATGGGCTTCTCAAGGCAAGAATACTGAAGTGGCTTGCCATTCCCTTCTCCAGTGGACCACGTTCTGTCAGCCCTCTCCACCATGACCTGCCCGTCTTGGGTTGCCCACGCAGGCATGGCTTAGTTTCATTGAGTTAGACAATGCTGTGGTCCTAGTGTGATTAGACTGACTACTTTTCTGTGAGTATAGTTTCAGTGTGTCTGCCCTCTGATGCCCTCTTGCAACACCTACCATCTTAACTTGGGTTTCTCTTACCTTGGACGTGAGGTATCTCTTCACGGCTGCTCCAGCGAAGCACAGCCGCTGCTCCTTACCTCGGACGAGAGTTATCTCCTTACCGCCGCAGTTCCTGACCTTCAATGTGGGATAGCTCCTTATAGGCCCTCCTGCGCCTGTGCAGCCACCACTCCTCGGGTTGCTCCTTCTGGCTGCCGCCCCGGCCTCGGGCTCAGGGTGGCTCCTCAGGGTCACCACCCCGGGCCTTGAGCGCGAGGTGGCTTCTTCCGGAGCCCCTGACCTCGGGTGCGGGGTGTCTCCCCGTGGCCGCCCCTGACCTCGGACGGGGGTAGCTCCTCTCAGTCGCCGCCTGACCTCAGACACAGGGTATCTCTTCTCACCCGTTCCTGTGCCATCGCAGCCTGGCACTCTAGGCTGCTGCCCCTGACCTCGGACGTGAGGTAGCTCGTCTCAGCTGCGCTTCCGGCTCTCGCAGCCGCCCGCGCTTAGTGTGCCGGCCCCAGCTCTTGCAGCCGCCCGCGTCTCGATGAAAGCGAAAGAGGAGAGTGAAAAAGTTGGCTTAAAGCTCAACATTCAGAAAACGAAGATCATGGCATCCGGTCCCATCACTTCATGGAAAATAGATGGGGAAACAGTGGAAACACTGTCAGACTTTATTTTTGGGGGCTCCAAAAATCACTGCAGATGGTGACTGCAACCATGAAATCAGAAGACGCTTACTCCTTGGAAGAAAAGTTATGACCAACCTAGATAGTATACTCAAAAGCAGAGACATTACTTTGCCAACTAAGGTCCGTCTCGTCAAGGCTATAGGAGAAGGCAATGGCACCCCCACTCCAGTACTCTTGCTTGGAAAAATCCCATGGATGGAAGAACCTGGTGGGCTGCAGTCCATGGGGTCGCTGAGAGTTTGACACGACTCAGTGACTTCACTTTCACTTTTCACTTTCATGCTTTGAAGAAGGAAATGGCAACCCACTCCAGTGTTCTTGCCTGGAGAATCCCGAGAACAACGGATCCTGATGGGCTGCCGTCTATGGGGTCGCACAGAGTCAGACACAACTGAAGCGACTTAGCAGCAGCAGCAGTCAAGGCTATGGTTTTTCCAGTGGTCATGTAGGGATGTGAGAGTTGGACTGTGAAGAAGGCTGAGTGCTGAAGAATTGATGCTTTTGAACTGTGGTGACTCTTGAGAGTCCCTTGGACTGCAAGGAGATCCAACCAGTCCATTGTGAAGGAGATCAGCCCTGGGATTTCTTTGGAAGGAATGATGCTAAAGCTGAAACTCCAGTACTTTGGCCACCTCATGCGAAGAGTTGACTCATTGGAAAAGACTCTGATGCTGGGAGCGATTAGGGGCAGGAGGAGAAGGGGGCGACCGAGGATGAGATGGCTGGATGGCATCACAGACTCGATGGACATGAGTCTGAGTGAACTCCGAGAGATGGTAATAAACAGGTATGCCTACGTGCTGCGATTCATGGGGTCGCAAAGAGTTGGACACGACTGAGGACCGAAATGAACTGAACTGAATAAAAATACATGTCTCTTTCATATGTCCACTGGACATTTGCAAAAAAATAAGTTTGAACTAGGCTCTGAGAGAGTGTTAATAGATATCAATAAAGTATGACACTAAAAGCAGGGATCATTAAGGTCACATATTACAGCACTTAAAATTTTTTAACTATTTTTCCCTGAAAACAATACATGGCAAAAACTGGGAAGAGGGAGTTATTTGCAACATTTATACCAGTCTACATATCCCAAATATGTGAAAATTTGTACAAATGAGTAAGGAAAAGAGAAATTGCAATTTTAATGATGGGCAAATTACATGAAAGGCTACTTCATGTAGTTTTTGTGGCCTACCAAAAACTACAAATAGGTATTGAATAGTTAACATAAATATCATGTTAACTTTTCTAATAAAGAAATTAGATTAAGAGGTTTTACATAGAGTAGCTAAAATGAAAACTATTGTCAATGTTCAGTATTGATATGTATTAAGGATTTGCAGTGCTATCACTGTTAATATTTTTGGTAAATATAACCTGGTACAAAATTTTTGAAGGGCAGTTTAGCAATAAGTACTAACCTTTAAATTTTGCTTTGACCAAGCAATTCTGCTTCTAGGAATTTATCCTAAGAAAAAAATTAAACAACTATACAAAAACATAGAAGGATGCATATTATAAAAGTACTCTTTATAATAGTGAAAAACGTAAACAACCTCCAAACATTCCCATAATTGTAGGTTGGCTTTATTCATTAAAAATGACAGTGTCTCAGTATATTTTTTCCATATGGAAAGGTGACAATGAAATAGTTTTAGAAAGAAAAAAAAAGGACTATTATGATTCTATATTTTTTTAAAAGAAAGAAAAGTAAGTGTCTGCATATATGTGGGTATATCTGTGTATAAACATAAGGAAACCTGGAAGTATTTACACTAAAATATTAGCAGTGGTCATCTCTAGGTAGAACTGTGAATTTTTAGCTTTTTAAAAAATGCCTCTATATTGTCAGTTTTTTCCCCAATAAGTGTAAAATTTATATAATCCACTAAAATATTATGGTTATTTCTATTTTGATACATAAAATTATAGAAAGTACAAATTAGTTTGTGTCACCTTTAATTCCATAGTATCAGCAAGTATTTCTGTCAGCTCTAGTAAACATTTATTTGATGATTATAAGAACAAAACCCTCAAAAAGAATGATAGAAAGGTTTAAATTCATTCACATGTCTTTCTGCAGATTAATATAACTTCTGAATAGTATCAGACCAAAAGGTTTTGTATTGGTCTTCTGTTTCTCTGAAAATGAGTTCTGCAGAGCTGTTCTTTACCATGGGTTTCTTGAAAACAACAGAGTACGGCTTAGATTTCTAAGAAATGTAAATACTGGTGCATTGTCTTCTCTGGTAGTGACACTTCTGCCACATAGTTTACTTACCAAACTATTCTGAAAGAGATGAATCGGTTGTCAAAAATGGCTCAGTCCCTAGGTGATTTGACTATTTTATGTGAATTTCCTTTTAAAGAACTGTGTGACTTGAGTATTCCTCAATTTACTTGAGTTAGATGTATCTGCCTTTCATATAAGAGAGCATTTTTTTCTGGAGATGGGAGCGAGGCTCTGGGGAAATGCAGAAAGGGCAGTTTCTTTAAGAGAGGATAACCTCAAAACCTTGTCTGTGTTCATTACAGCATTTAAGTAACTATGGTTTTGGAAAACTTGCCTTTTCTCCCATCAAGAGCCCTCACTCATGTGCTCATTTTGTTTAATATTCTTTGCATGCTTTTGATAGGCGTGACATAGTGAAAAGGACATCAAAGTAGAAATCAGTTGGCCTGGTTTCTAGCTTTTTAGTAACCATGTAACCCTGATGGTCAGTAGCTAAGACTCTCGGTTTTCCTTCTCTATAACAGTGCTCAGGATCCCTGATGCATCTCAAATGATATTGACTTAGAAGTCAAATGAAATAATTGAGCTGTTGGAAAACCATGGTGTCCTGTAACAACACCAGGTGCTTCTTGAGGTGTGGAAGGCTCTGAATCCTATGGGGGATGCAGAGATGAGCAAGGTGTGACCTCTCCCTGTGGAGAGGCTTCCAGCCTGGTCAGGAGGATAGGTCCTCAGCAACCCCTGAGGTTAAGCTATGAGGGGAAGGCAAAGGACTTATACTCTGGACTATGAAGACTTAGATATGACTAAAGAGACTTGAGTTTCATTATGGTGTCATCTACTTACCAGTGTCAGAGCGCCTACTAGCCTTCTTGGGGGTGGAAATGAAAAGGCATAGGGAGGTAAGCTTGCCCTAACGGTAAGAGTTACGCCCATTCTCTCAATTCAGGACTGTTTTATTGTTCCTTTATTTTTGAGGCAGTCTTACAAATCAACATGAATAGAGCTAAGCCTCCAATTCCTAGTGCATTCTCTCTCCAGAATTTCTCCCCAAAATGCTGATGTGGGCTTTTTTTTCTTCCTGTTTCTATGATTGCAACGGCGAAGTTCAGCTTCATTTTTGCCTTTATAAACATATCTTCACTTAGGCAAGCAGCAAAGAGGAGCAGTTTTGTAAATTAAAGGATTGCAGCCTGTGAAATTCTCTCCCATAAAATTCCAGTAGTGTATGAACATCAGAATCTTAAGGAGGAAAATTCAGACTTAATATCACTGACTTTCAGCCAGTCTTGAATAAATCATAAACAACCGAGTGAATTTGTTTTATGAGTGGTCAAGATTCTGAGGCACAGATTCTTTGGTTATTTTGCTTCAGTTTAAGATGGCAGGAGAGATATCTTACAGGGCTTCCTAGGGAGCTTAGCGGTGGAGAGTCTGCCTGCCAATGCAGGAGATGCAGGTTTGATCCCTGGGTTGGGAAGATCCCAAAGAAGGAAGTAGCAACCCACTCCAGTATTCTTGCCTGAGAAATCCCATGGGTAAAAGAGCCCGGTGGGCTACAGTCCATAGGGTCACAAAGAGTCAGACACAACTTAGTGACTGAACCACCACCACCACCAGTGGTATCATGCAGTACTATGAAGTATGGCAGGTGTATCAGAAATGCATTCAGCTCTCAGTTGCAACAAGAACAACCAGAAAGGACTGACCATGGTATAAACAAAAGTGAAAAGGCTTATTTTGTCATTTGTAACAAGTCCTCCTAGGATTAAGGGCTGGAAGCAGCTTAACAAGGCCATCAGGGACCCATGCTCTCTTCATTTTTCTACTCCACCATCTCAGCAGAGAGAGCTCCAACTGCATATCTGTTCCTGTTATTGTCATAGAATGGCCACTGCCCCATTAGGGAGAAAGCACTAGGAGCAATAGGCAGAAGGACTTGCCAGCCAAATTGATCTGTCTCTCTTTAAAAGCTTGTATTAAATCTGAGCAAGCAGATACTTCCCTGGAGGTCCATTGGTTAAGGACGCCATACTTCCAATGCAGGGGGGACAGATTTGATCTCTGGTTGGGAAATGAAGATCCCGCATAACATGCAGAGAAAAACAATAGAATGGGAAAGATTAGAGATCTCTTCAAGAAAATTTCATGCAAAAATGGGAGAATGGCAATGAAACATGTATATTTTCGTGTAAGAAACGAAGCGCCAATCTATGTTCAATGTAGGATGCAGGATGCATGGGGCTGATGCACAGGATGATTCAAGTAGAGGATGTGGGGTGGGAGGTGGGAGGGGGCTTCGGCATTGGGAGATTGTGTTCACCTATGGCTGATTCGTGTCAATGTATGGCAAAACAAATACAGTATTGTAATTTAAAATAAATAAATAAATAAATTTTTTAAAAAATGGGTTCAATAAAGGACAGAAATGGTATGGACCTAACAGAAGCAGAAGATATTAAGAAGAGGTGGCAAGAATACACAGAAGAACTGTACAAAAGATCTTCACGACTCAAATAATCACGATGGTGTGATCAATGATCTAGAGCCAGACATCCTGGAATGTGAATTCAAGTGAGCCTTTAGGAAGCATCACTACGAACAAAGCTAGTGGAGGTGATGGAATTCCAGTTGAACTATTTCAAATCCTAAAAGATGACGCTGTGAAAATGCCGCACTCAATATGCCAGCAAATTTGGAAAGCTCAGTAGTGTCCACAAGACTGGAAAAGGTCAGTTTTCATTCTAATCCCTAAGAAAGGCAATGCCAAAGAATGCTTAAACTACCACACATTTGCACCCATCTCACACACTAGCAAATGAATGCTCAAAATTCTCCAAGCCAGGCTTCAGCAATACGTGAACCATGAAATTCCAGATTTTCAAGCTGGTTTTAGAAAAGGCAGAGGACCCAGAGATCAAATTGCCAACATCCACTGGATCGTTGAAAAAGTGAGAGAGTGGCAGAAAAATATCTATTTCTGCTTTGTTGACTATGCCAAAGCCTTTGACTGTGTGGATCACGACAAACTGTGAAAAATTCTGACAGAGATGGGAATACCAGACCACCTGACCTGCTTCTTGAGAAACCTGTATGCAACAGTTAGAACTGGACATGAAACAACAGACTGGTTCCAAAAAGAGTACGTCAAGGCTGTATATTGTCACTGTGCTTATTTAGCTTATATGCAGAGCACATCATGAGAATGCTGGGTTGGATGAAGCCCAAGCTGGAATCAAGATTGCTGGGAGAAATATAAATAACCTCAGATATGCAGATGACACCACCCTTTCGGCAGAAAGTGAGGAAGAATTTAAGAGCCTCTTGATGAAAGTGAAAGAGGAGAGTGAAAAAGTTGGCTTAAAGCTCAACATTCAGAAAACAAAGATCATGGCATCCAGTCCCATCACTTCATAGCAAATAGATGGAGAAACAGTGGAAACAGTGGCAGACTTTATTTTGGGGGCTCCAAAATCACTGCAGATGGTGACTACAGCCATGAAATTAAAAGACACTCCTTGGAAGAAAAGTTATGATCAACCTAGACAGCATATAAAAAGCACAGACATTACTCTGCCAACAGAGGTCCATCTAGTCAAGCCTATGGTTTTTCCAGTAGTCACGTATGGATATGAGAGTTGGAAGATAAAGAAAGCTGAGCGCCGAAGAATTGATGCTTTTGAACTGTGGTGTTGAAGACTCTTGAGAGTCCTTGGAACTGCAAAGAAATCCAATCAGTCCATCCTAAAGGAAATCAGTCCTGAATGTTCATTGGAAGGATTGATGTTGAAGCTGAAATTCCAATACTATGGCCACCTGATCCGAATAGCTGACTCATTTGAAAAGACCCTGATGCTGGGAAAGATTGAAGGCAGGAGGAGAAGGGGATGACAAAGGATGAGATGGTTGGATGGCATCACCGACTCAATGGACATGAGTTTGAGTAAACTCTGGGAGTTGGTGATGGACAGGCCAGCCTGGCATGCTGCAGTCGATGGGATCTCAAAGAGTCAGACACGACTGAGCAACTGAACTGAACTGATGTCATGCAGTGCAGCCAAAAATACAAATAAATAAAAGAAAAAAATGCTGAGTGAGTTTACCCACCTAGCATTTTTCACTTACGTCTCATTGGTCGACATGGGCACCCCTAGACCAGTTACTAGAAGGTGACTGTGGAGAGGGATGCTCTGGACAGCAGCTGAATCAGCCTACCTACCCAACAACATCTGTCCACACCTGCTGGTGGTACAGATGTTTATGCCAAATAAAAATTTTATTATCACTGTTTGCTGCTGCTAAGTCACTTCAGTCGTGTCTGACTGTGCGACCCCATAGACGGCAGCCCACCAGGCTCCCTGTCCCTGGGATTCTCCAGGCAAGAACACTGGAGTGGGTTTAACCATCCTCATTTAGCCTCTTAACTTGTCCTTTTCTATGTTTTGTTTTCTCTCTTGGTGTCTTGGCACCTTTAAAAGCTGTTATCATCAGGGAAGCTCTCAGAGCACACACTTCTCAGGTTTGAATGCTTCCTCTCCCACCAAGTTCATGGTTAATTTGTAACCATGCAAAAGTTAGGTGCAGCCACTATTTGCAAAACCCAGCACTTCTTTCTGAATCTGTATAGAATTGCCAGGACACTAAGCCATCTCAGAGGCAGAAATTTAAAAGGAGTACTGATTGTGAAAATAATCTTAAATTATTTCAGGAATGCAGGAGAGGATAGATACTCTATATGGTTTTCATGAGAAAGTTTTAGTGCCTCTGTGTAATCTGTGGACCATTCAGCCCATGTGCTACTATGCCCTGTGTGGTTTTTAACCAGATGCCTAGGGTATATGCTGCACCTTCAAACCGTTAAATGAAGGCTAGTTTTTGCCTTTGATAACCTTTCTCATAAAGGGTAGTAGAAAGAGTATATAACCCTTGAAGCTAAAAGCAACATTCATTTCTCACAGGGAAAAGTGTTTGGGGTTTGGTTTTGCCTTGTTTTTTGCCTGTTTTAAAGACTATGGAATTTATATAGATGTTTGTGCTTACTAGTATTTTTGTTCAATGCTGATTTATTTTGTAATTTTACTAAAAATTGCATCCCACAGCTTCATATTTTCTAGATTGCATTTTGCATACTCTAACACATAGCAGCAATCATGGTTTTGTATCTCTAAGATAGGAGCATCACTTCAACTGAAAGTTAATGATTTTTAAATTAACTATAAATTAAAATTATTCAAAATTATAGTGTTTTCTTCTCTTAGAGTAATAGAAGAACAAAGAGATAGTGTATTGGTTGAGAAGTTTTGGAACCAGGCAAAGCTGATTTTTCGTCAGGTGTCTGCCATTTACTGTCTCCATTTCCTCATTTGTTGTTGTTGTTCAGTCAGTAAGTCGTGTCTGACTCTTTGTGACCCCGTGGACCTCCTCTATCTCTTGCATATGTTCATGCTAAGTCACTTCAGTCATGTCCGACTCTTTGTGACTGTATGGACGGTAGCCCGCCAGGCTCCTCAGTCCGTGGAATTCTCCAGGCAAGAATACTGAACTGAGTTGCCATGCCCTCCTCCAAGGGATCTTCCCAACTCAGGGATCAAACCTGCAAGGACTGAACCTCTATCTCTATATGTCTCCTGCATTGGCAGGTGGATTCTTTACCACTAGTGCTACTTGGGAAGCTCAACTATCTCCTTAAGTGTGCTCAGATTCATGTCTATTGAATCAGTGATGCTATCTAACCCTCTTATCCTTTGCCTCCCCCTTCTCCTCCTGCCTTCAATCTTTCCCAGCATCAGTGTCTTTTCCAATGAGTCTGCTCTTCGCATCATGTGGCCAAAGTATTGGAGCTTCAGCTTCAGCATCAGTCCTTCCAGTGAATATTCAGGGTTGATTTCTTTTAGGATTGACTGTTTGGATCACCTTGCAGTCAAGAGACTCTTGAGAGTCTTCCCCAACACTCCACTTCGACACTCAGCCTTCTTTATGGACATCTCACATGACTAGTGGAAAAACCATACCTTTGACTATATGGACTTTTGTCAGCAAATTGATATTTCTGTTTTTTAATATCTATCTGGGTTTGTCATGGCTTTTCTTTCAAGGAACAAGCATCTTTTAATTGCATGGCTGCAGTCACCATCCATAGTGATTTTGGAGCCAAGAAAATAAATTCTGTCACAGCTTCCACTTTTCCCCCTTCTATTTGCCATGAAGTGATCTTAATTTATTTTAATGTTGAGTTTCAAACCAGCTTTTCATTCTCCTCTTTGACTCTCATCAAGAGGCTCTTTATTTCCTCTTCATTTTCTACCATTATGAGTGGTATCATCTGCATATCTGAGATTGTTGTCATTTGTTAACCAGAGGCAATTGTTCCACTTCACAGTTATTTGTAAGGAAGGAACTAAGGTATATAATGTAGATATTGTGCTAAGCACAGTCTGAGAGTATAACCTAACTCATTAACTGGTGGGCATCTGTATTAATACAACAAACAAGATGAAGCACTGGATTTGGAAGCCTAGCAGTACTGAATATGACGTTCCCCTTCATTTATGAACAGTACACTAAAGCAGAGATTCAGTCTCTTATATTTCATTCCTCTTTTGTTGTCCTAGTGTAAAATTTTAATTTAAAACTTAAACAATAACTAGTCATTTTCTGGGAAAAGCTACTTACATTTTATAACCTTGAGCCCAAAACCATGATCATCTTCCATATGGACAAAATTCCATCTTTAAGTAACATCATAAACTCTTCAAGAAGCAAGTGAGAGTAGTAACTTCTTATTTTGCTCTTTTGGCAAACAGATTTAAGAAAAAAATACTGAATGCCTCAAAGATTTCCATAAGTATTGCACTATCACCTTTGTCTACTCCAGCTAAGCCCTCTTACCATTGAAGATGGTATAACCTGCTTCAGAATCACAGTACCAAGTACCCTGGCAGATAAATCCCAGTATGGTTGGCCCTGGGAATATTTACATTGAACCATATTAACTACAGTGAAGCATTCCCTCTGCTAGGTTATAAATTCCTTGAGAACTTTTCTCTGAAAAAGTAATTGTGCATACCTTCAAGCAGTTTATAGTCACATAGTACTCAAATTGTGTGCTCGTGTGTGCTCAGTGGCTAAATTGTGCCTGACTCTTTGCAACCCTATGGATTGCAGCCCACCAGTCTCCCCTGTCCACAGGATTTTCCAGGCAAGATTACTGGAGTAGGTTACCGTTTCTTCCTCCAGGCAGTTTTCCGACTCAGGGATGAAACCTGTGTCTCCTGCACTGGAAGGTGGATTCCTTACCACTGTGCCACCTAGGACCCAGTAAATCATGGGAATTTTACAGCCATTAAAACCACATTATCTCATTTTCAGTATTTAATAGCTGAGTACTAAAGACTGGAGAATTTTAAGACTGATAAGTTTCAAATTGTCCCATTTCCTACCACCAAACACAGCCACTGCAAACATTCTGGTAAATTTCCATTATGCATCATTTTGCAAATTTTTAAAAATTTATTTTAGTCACATGTATAATAATTTGCTTAGATTACCTTCATAAATATTTGAAATATGGACAGTCTGTCAAGTGACTATACCAGTTTACTTAAGCATTCCAGTTTCCCTATAGTTTGACATTAAAATATTTGCCAGTTATTTCCTTGGGATAGAGTCCATGAAACAAGTCAAAGGTTTTATACGTTTGAGCAGTACATGAGTACATACCTATTTTCAAATATATTTGACCACTCTAGGTATCAACTTAAAAAAAAATTGCTTCTTTGATAGGCAGATTATTTCAAATTGCCTTTTTTAATTAATTGAAATCCATTCTACAACTTGGCAAGGTTTAAATAAGTAAAATAAAATTATTTTGGCATATGGTATGAAATGAAGAGCTTAATTTTTCTCTGATATATTGCTGTTTCTAATTTTCTGATTTCCACCTCTGTCTTTCAGTTTTACGGGAGATTCTAAACTTGCCTCAAGTATGCGCTATGTGGAAACTCAATCAATGCAGATAGGAGCATCTTACATGATTCAGTTCAGTTTGGTGATGGGCTGTGGCCAAAAATATACCCCACACATGGACAATCAGGTGAAACTAGAGTATTCAACCAACCATGGCCTCACCTGGCACCTCGTCCAGGAGGTAAGTCTATTTTCTCTAAAACTTGTGATAGGTTGACTTCACCTTTTTACATAGGGAGCAGAGAATTCAAATTTTAAAAGTTTAGGTGTGGTTGAAAAGGAACAATATTATTTGTAACAGAATTGACATAATCTCAGAAATGGATTATAAGGATGCCATATTTTGCACTGTCAGATGCTAAAGGGCAATTGAAAATCTTGAAAATATGGTAATAGATATAGTAGGATGGTTTTTTCAACATTATTTTCTCTAGCTATTTCTCTGTTAAAGTATCTTTCTTCTTTCCCTGTAGCATGTCTTCATCTGTTCTTTTCTGTCTACACCTGCAAGTAGACCATACGAAGAATATATCTCCAGCCTTAAAAACAAAAAAGAAATACATAATTCCAGGTTCTTGAAATAAAACATACTTCTTTCTGTATACATACTGGTGATTCTTACATTCAGTATGATATTTAGGCATATACTACTGATATGCATAAATATCATACTGAATAGGCTAATGTTACCAGGTGGTGCTAGTGGTAAAAGTCCACCTGCCAATGCAGGAGACATAAAAATATGGGTTCAGTACCTGAGTCAGGAAGATCCCCTGGAGAAGGGCATGGCAACCCACTCCAGTATTCTTCCCCAGTAAATCCCTTGAACAGAAGAGCCTAAAGGGCTACAGTCCATAGGGTCTCAAAGAGTTGGACATGACTGAAGCGACAGTATGCACCAAGTAACAGTGTGACACTAACAGGTCAAAAAGAAACCCTAATCCACTTTCTGTTTTTCCATGTGGCTATTAGAAGACGTTTCATTGCCTTGTGGCATCTCATTTATTTCCCAAATATTTTAGCTTTTAGAAGGAAAATTTATGGATTGTATCCATATTGCAATCAGTTAAGATTATAACATTAGATTTCTCTAAGGTCTTTTTCACTTGTTTTGAGTGAGTAAACATATTGCTCTGAGGAAACAGAAGCTAAGTTTTTGCCTGATTCTCTTTTAGGAATGCCTTCCAAGTATGCCGAGTTGTCAGGAATTTACATCAGCAAGTATTTACCATGCCAGTGAGTTCACACAGTGGAGAAGAGTCATAGTGCTTCTTCCCCAGAAAACCTGGTGAGAGATGACATCTTCAGATATGACTGTCACTTTAACTTTTACGTCTCTTCTAGCACGACGAATCTGAAGAAGAGTTAAGCACAAGATGGCAGTATGCATTCCTCTTTTTTTATTTTAGAATCAAAAGATCTTTCTTTTTGTACTGGGGACATTTGAAAAACAGAGCTAATGAAAATTTGGTTTCCAAAGTGTCCTAGCTTTTCCTCATCTCTCTTTTTGCCTCAACTTTTCATTTTATGGGAAAACTCATTGAGCCAGTTTCTTTGGGTTTGACATATAAAGGAGAATGATACAGAAATCTAAAAACTCCTATGTCAAAAGTTTGGATTGCAAATCTGTTTTCTTCCTGCAAAGGCCTACTTTTTCTTTTAAATGCTTAACATGTCCTTTTTTCTCTATTCTCTTACAGTAATAATGAAGATCACCCCAGGCAGAAGCCACAGTAACTAGGGAGAAAGTTTAATATTTGATAATATGAAAGAGAAAAGCACATTTTCCCCAAATATTGCATTGTTTCCTGTTAGACTGATCACTCCGAGTCCTGTTCCTGTTTGAGGAATAGACTGTAGGATAAAGAGTGAAGACAGGAAGACCAGTTCAGGAGGTGTGGGGTGGTCCAAGCATTAAATGTTTAGGTGGCTTGGAGTATGATGTAACAGACATGGCAAGAGCTATCATTTGTGAACTTTATTTTAATGAAATCGGACTTGTTGATGGACCAGATGGGAGCTGGGGTGGAATGGGAAGAATCAAAAACAGTTTCTAAATTCTGGGCCTGGGGAAAATGTCGAATGGTAGTACCACTGACTAAGAAGGGAGAGGCTGGAGGAGTGGATTTAGGACAGTGGATTAAGTCACATGCTTCTTACATTTTGTGCTATGAATTTTGAGATACTTATCTATTCAAGTAAAAAGCCAATTGGACTTGGGAATCTGAAGCTTAAAAGGGGGTTGGGCTTAAAAGTTAAAAACTATGAGTACTATTTAAACCCTGGAACAAGATAAGTTCACCCAAGAGAGAACCTTTGACCAGAAATTAGAACACCTGAGTTCTCAGTATATCTCTGTTAATGACTGGCTTCATGCTTTAGCCATTCACAGCCTCTTCAAACGTAATTCCTTATGAGTATGATGAAGAGGTTGAATTAGATGATCTTAAAGATATCTAGCACTTCTGGAGTTCTGTGATTTGTGTAGCAGAAAAGACATAAAAGAGACAAAAAATTATATTTTTCTGTGGTATCTGCTTTCCTAGATACCTTTTTAAAGAAAATTACTAACTAAACCCTTCTTGGACTATTTTATAGGAAAGTTAGGCTCTACACAAAAACAAATGGCTAGATAACCACCTAAAATTATTATTATACCTCCTTTAGTTGAACATTGAATTACCGCATTATAGAAGAATGCCTTCTTGATTATTTTTAAAGATTCATCGTTATGTCAGTTTGAACAAAATGCTTAAACTTTCATTTCCACATATTTTTTATATCCAACTGTGAACTATTTCC
The DNA here is from genome assembly GCA_917880005.1 of Nanger dama. Taxonomy (NCBI): domain Eukaryota; kingdom Metazoa; phylum Chordata; class Mammalia; order Artiodactyla; family Bovidae; genus Nanger; species Nanger dama. The sequence goes on from CAKJTW010000007.1 coordinate 15,660,620, forward strand.
TGGATACTCAGTTATGCTTTGTATAACAAGTTGTTGCTTTCTCTAACATCCTACTCTTTTATATCTACTGCTGGGAATATAATCAAGATTGATATTTAATTTCAATGATATTCCAAGCATGTCTATCAAGATTATAAAAAAACATTATATCAAACAATTGAAATACCAGTCAGTTTGTGCAAAGCTACTGAGATGGTGTTTTTTTTTCTAATTTGCCCCCATTATTTCACCATTATGTATATTACCTCATTATTTAAAAACCACTGATTTTTATTCATTGACATGTGGGTTACCACTTCAAAATTATGATGGTAAGATAATCCTGACAAGATATTTAAGATTTTTATTCCCAGAGTAAATGTTTTATTCTGGGAATGTTTCCAGAAACACTTTAAATTATTATCCTTAATTACCATAGTTTAGACAGTATCCCCAAAAGTACTGTCCTTTATCAAAAGGACTTTGCAAGTTACTTAACACTAAAATTGTATGTTGTATTATTATCTCTTAGCTTAAAAGATAGTACTACTGGGTTGAGTTTTAATATAGTTAAAGAGGAATCAAATTCTCATCAATGTTTATTAGGCATGCATGCGTGCATACTAAGTTGCTTCAGTCATGTCCAACTCTTTGTGATCTATGGACTGTAGCCTGCCAGGATCCTCTGTCCATGGGATTCTCCAGGCAAGAAGTGGGAGTGGGTTGCCATGCCCTCCTTCATTTATTAGGCACTTGAGAGGAAATGTATTGATTCTTAAAGTCTTTAGTTTTTACACAACACCTGACATATTGTTGGGATATTCATTAAATGTTGGGAAATTAAATAGAATTTCAATTCAGTATGCCTTGATGAACCAAAGAGATGTTTTATTACAAGCCATATCTTTTCCAAACTGAAAAAAAAATCTGCTAGATTATTCACTCTTGACAGCTTGCCTTTATGTACATGTAGGAAAATTATTGAATTCTGATTTTCCAAATTCCCTTCAAAGCCCTGGGTGAGGAAAGTAAAACTATTTCTGAAAAACAAACAATCCAATATAAAATAGGATATTTATTTTAATATTTCTACTGGCTAATACTTAAACTAAATATTATTGCATTATTTTTAAAATAATGTTCAACTAGTTATTATCATTGTTTTTGTATCTATAATGCTCTAAAGCTCTGCTGTAAAGATAAAGTATATTTATTCTCTTTGACATTCTTGTTAACTTTCTTATGTGCATTTCAGACTTTTGCAGATGGCAGGTTTTTCCCAAGCACTGGGAAAAGAAATTACAGTTTAGTTTGAAGCAGTATTCCTTCTGCCAAATCTTTCTTCTACTGTTTTGATTCAAGCATATGCAACTATAAATTGAACACAGACAAGCAAATGTGATCTGCATTGTCAAAGATCTGTTAACTTTAGAAGATATGCTAGATAGGACAACTTAGATTGAAATATTGAATATGTATACACCTGCTCAAAGAAATTATATTTTATATGAACTGAACATTTGTTACCCAATGAAAATTAATTTCATTTTTATGAGAGACATTTACATGAAAACAGAGCCTAATGAGACCCAAACAGCTGTCAGTTGGTGACTTCATAAACAAATCAACACCTAATGACTGAATGAGTTTCAGAATAACTGAGTAAATGTAATTACAGTCACTGAAGGTAGAAAATACAGTTTAGTCAGCTTTCATTTAATCTAATTCCTCAAGTTAGCTAACTATCAAGAGATGACTCAGTGGTATTTTATTTCACTCTAGAAGTTTATAAGGCGGGAGGGAATCAAATAAAGAAAAGACTGTCAAGTTTTGCTGCATTTGAAAATCTATCGTTTGGATTTTAAATGCAAGTCAATTCATTTCATGATCCACGAGGCAGTAATGGCACATCCAGACTCAGTCCAAAGTGCACAGGATTTTCTTCTTAAGAATACTTAATTTTGAGAGACAGACAGAGGCAGAGAGGAAGAAGAAAGAGAGAGAAAGAGAAAATTGGCAAATTAAATATTTGTATTGGGGGTGATATTTAGCAGTGACGCAGCTGCAAATCAGTGAGATCACACCTTGTGTTCTCACATGTGATCAGCTGGAGATTGCTCACACAACTAATTTTTTTTTCTCACTAAAAATGAAGCCAATATTCAACCTCTTTCACTTTCTTTTCTGTTAATTAACATCAGCACATGAAACTGTGGATTGTCATTTTAAATGGAATAATTCACTCTAAGCATTTTAGCTTAATGAAATATCTTTTCAAGAGTTCAGAGATATTATGTAAGGATAAGTTATTTATAAAAAGGATTTGGAATGTGTTTAATGTGGTTGTTTAGAAGTGTAAATTAGGTCAGATTTCTGAAACCCTCCAACCTCATTTTAATATTTGAAACCTCAAAATTTCAAAATAATATATGCCATGGGTTTCACGTAAGCATGTGATTATAAAGAAAATAAACTATCACTTTTGTCAGCAAATGACCAGAGCAGTCATTAAATTTTTGAGCTGGAAGGGATCCTAGAAATCAGTTTGCCCAATCTCCTAATTTGAGAGGTGCAGAACTAGAAGCTCCTGAAGGCTTAAATTTCCCACTAAAGGTCACACAGCTGATAAATTGCAGAGCCAGGGTCCCTGGGGTCAAGTCCCCTGACTCCTAACACATTCTTCACTCCATTACCTACAGAAGTCAGAAACAGGGTGCCCTTTCCCGGCCTTGTCCGTCCGCTCATCAGTTCATTTTTTAGCAGACTTTTTGTATGCTTACTTTATTCTGTTCCTGTGCAAAATACTGAGATAAAAAGATATCCCTGTCTCCAAGAGAACTCACAGTCTAGACACCTGTGACCCTCAGCTTGACTCAGATTTTATCAGTCTTAAAAGAATATAGTCATCCCTCTAAATGACAGTGGTGCATGAGTCTTAATTTACTTGTCTTCTGTTGGGCTCCAACATAATGTCCCTGCTTTTATAGTAAGCTTTTCTAAAACACATTTTTTAATTGGACTATGAAAATTGTGATGGCTATTAGATTACAAATATAAACTATTACCATGGGAGGGGACATCTGTCTCATTGTATGTACCAGGAAGAGCACTGATCTGCTGCCAACCTGTGTCTACTGGATGCATCTCAGTGAATCCTGAAATTATCCTACTGTGAATAAAAATGCAACATATCAACCACATATCATTAGTAAAATAATCAGTAAAGGCTTAGTCTGGATTTTAACAGTCTGTTATGTACTTAGGGAGTATTTAATATGTGGATAATTGATCCAGTAGACCTTAATGGATCATTCAGAGCCATTAAGATCAAGTGTGTCTGTAGCCAGTGTACTTGGGGAGGGTTTAATCAATTGAACTGAGCATGCACGCCTATTCTGCACATTTATTTTTGGTTATTCTCTCTTGTTTTGCACTTTGACCAGATAAAACTGGCTATGGATACCTGAAACTTCCTAGAGGTGAAAAGTATGATGTGATTTTAAAAGCAAGTTTTCTGGTAGTCAATGAATGGAAACTCTCTTGGCATTTCTCTCAGAATGTCTTCTTCTTTAGACTATATATCATTTGAATCAGGGTCCCAAGTTGTTTCTCTATGTGTAACAGACTGTTTAAGTTTTTATCTCCACTTAACATAACTTGTCCATGAAAACCAAGCAAGTTAATGTTTTAGAAATAATAAGCAGAATTTAGCACCCAGATGTTCTTACTTGGAAAATAGTACAATGTCACACCTCGTCTCAATCCCAAAACAACACCTGCAAACAAAACTTTTGCTTTATATTGAGAGCCAACTGGAAGTCTTCAAATAACTACTGATACATTTATTGTAAGAAACTGCATTACTCTAAGATAAACACTGTGCATTTTCATCTGTGAAAGACAGTTTCATATAAATATTTATTTTTTTAAATTAGTTTATCTTCCTTTCTTTTCCTAGCATCAAAACCCTATGCAACAACAGCAACAAAATCTGATACTGTATTTTTCTTTAAAATGTCTCAAATTAAGACTGATGTAAACAGATAAGTAGACTTTTCTTCATGATGGAATTGTTGAATCAGACAGTAACTGAGTGGAAATTAAACCACTAAAGAAAAATGATTGGCATCTAAATTCAAGTTCCAAAGAGTTAGTTCTCTGGAGAATTTTGAACTCTGACATTCTTTGTCTGTATGACCCCATGTCATGTTTTTATTGCTATACCTTGACTTGTTTCTAGGTCCAGTGCCACCCGCTTCCGTTGGAGTCAGAGCTATTACACAGCCCAAGACGAGTGGGCTCTAGACAGCATTTACATTGGGCAGCAGTGCCCCAACATGTGCAGTGGGCATGGCTCCTGCAACCGCGGCATGTGCAGGTATATGTGTCAGAAGGGACGACTGACTCTGCTTCTCTGGGTGTGTGTTTACAGTGATATCACAGCAGGTGCCATCAGACTTCTAGGGATAGCCTGATAAATAATGAAATAGCCAAAGGAAAATGATCCTCCTTTCTATCCTTATTTTGGATGTAAAAGATATTATTGCATTTCAACAAGTATAAAGCCATATATTCTAAACCTCAAAATGCAACTTCCTAGGTTTACATTTCAGAGTTTATCAGCTAGCCCTAAAGTCCTCTTTTAGTTAACAAAGCTTGACTATTGCCTCTCCTTCCTTCCCCTGGTAGTCTTAAAGCACAGGTCAAACCGCTGCTGCATACTGTCCTACACCACTTCAACAGAAGCTCAAGGTTGTATACAGAGGCAGATGGTGATTATTGCTAGTAAGGATGATAGGAACACACTTGAATACTTAAAGACTCTAAAAAGACATAATTTAATCAGAAGGAGAAACTATAAGACATGGCCACAGTTAAGTGTTGGGTGAGCAGACAAACATTTACTTGTGACCTTTTAAGCCTACAGGAAAATTTCACAATCCTTCCCCTCTACCCAACCACACATGTGCGTATATGCCCATATCTTTCTTCATTATCCTCATTTCTACCATTATGGCACTTTCTTTTAAAAATGGATTCTGTCTGTTTTTCCCCATGTGAAAAACTGAAGGTTGTTACCACCATGTACAAAGACTAACAGTGTAATGAAAAGCCTAGTGCAGATGCTAATACCTGAGCAAAACTGAGACACAGGGAATGTTGCAGATCAGATGGCTGTGGCAGTCACATATGAGTCTATCACTTGTTCACTCAGCCCTCCTCTCTCATAGGTGTGACCAGGGATACCAGGGCACTGAGTGCCACCCAGAAGCTGCCCTTCCTTCCACGATCATGTCGGACTTTGAGAACCCGAGTGCTTGGGAGTCTGACTGGCAAGAAGTTATTGGGGGACAAATTGTAAAACCCGAAGAAGGGTGTGGGGTCATCTCTTCTGGATCATCTCTGTATTTCAGTAAGGTATGAGTGAGAGCCAAGAGTAAGTGATCAGGGCAGTGGCTAGTTCAATATGTGACTGATGTTATGGAACAGTCTGAACTCAGAAAGTACAAATGTGACGCAGTTTTATTTTTTCCCACTTTGTCTGCTTTTGATTGAAACTGAAGGTTGCTCAGTTGTGTCCGACTCTTTCCAACCACATGGACTATATAGTCCATGGCATTCTCCAGGCCAGAATACTGGAGTGGTTGGCCTTTCCCTTCACCAGGGGATCTTCCCAACCCAGGGATCGAACCTCTATGAGCATTCTTTACCAGCTGAGCCACAAGGGAAACCAAGAATACTGGAGTGGGTAACCTCTTATCTTTTTTTTTTTCTTCTGCTTTTGACTGGACTTTGCCAAATTCCTGTGCCTTAACTCCATTTGAGAAACTCTTATAGTTTTATGCTTGTCTTTGCTTACTACAAATCCAGGTAGGCCAATCTAAAATTCCTGCCTCTCTTGTACCTCATTACTTTCCTTTCCTCCAGTGCCAGCCACACTTGTGTCCTGAGGGGCTTTGAGTGGGGCAGGGTCTTGGCCCCTTCTCATCCCAGCCTTTGAAGGGTGTGTGAGCTTGTAGGTCTGGGGGTAAGGATGTGAGTGGTGGTTGAGCTTAGAAGTTAACAATAGCAACTCTGTAGCCAGACTGCCTGTTTCAGTCTATCTGCCTTCTCCTAGCTGTGTGACTTTGAACAAATTCCTTAACCTGTCTGTGGCTTGGCTTCCTCACTGGTAAAAAAAAAAAAATATATATATATATATATATATATAAAATTAGCATTATTATGCAGGTTAAATGAGTTAGTACTTGTAAATCATATAGAATAGTACCTAAAACATAAAAGGACTTCTAGAAGTGTTTATTAAACTTGGATTAATAAGTTTATTCAACTTGGATTAATAAGTTTATTAAACTGGATTAATAAGTTTATTAAACTTATTAATAGATTGACATTAATCCCAAGAATATGATTGGAGTAATGAGGGGTAATGATGAGGGTGGAGGTGTGTAGAGCTGTTCCTGGGGAACTAACCAGCTGTCCATCAATAGCAAACATCTCAGGTCATATTTCCACTCAGTTTGGTGGCTGCTTGTGGTGTCTGCTGATGTGGGACCATCCTAGTCAACTTGGGCTACTATGATAAAATACCATAGAGCAGGGGACTGAAACAGCAAACATTTTCTTCTCACAGTTGTGAAAGCTAGAAAGTCTAAGATCAAGGCACCAACAGAGTCAGTGTGTAGTGAAGGCCTGCTTCTACACTTATAAGATGGTCATCTTGCATTGCATCCTCACAGGAGGCAAGAGAGAGCATGCATGCTAAGTCTCTTCAGTTGTATCCAACTCTTTGCAACCCTATGACCTGGAGCCTGGCAGGCTTCTCTGTCCATGGGATTCTTCAGGCAAGAATACTTGTATGCATTGCCATGCCCTCCTCCAAGGGACCTTCCTGACCCAGGAATTGAACCTGCGTCTCTTATAACTCCAGCATTGGCAGGCAGGTATTTTATCACTAGCACCACCTGGAAATCCCCAAGAGAGAGCAGAGAGAGAAAAAGCACTCTCTTGTGTCTCTTCTTATAAGGGCGCTAATTCCATCTCTCCACCTTCATAACTTAATTACCTGCTGAAGGCCCCACCTCCTAATACCATCCCTTTAAGGGTTAGTCTTCCAGCATGTGAATTTGGGAACACCTTAACATGAAGTCCATAACAGAGACTCCAAGTATAAGTTTATCTTGCAGATTTCAGCTTCCCCAGTGGAAGCAGACAGATCAGTATACACCAACTAGGGACTGAGATGCCAGCCAGAATCCCTAAGTCTGATTCTCTTGGAACAATCCTAACACACATTGCTTGGTGAGGAATGGGGTTGAGAGAACTACCCCCCCCTCCTCCCTTGCTACAGTCTAGGAAGGACATCCCTTTCTTCCTCTCTCCTCCAGTTCATCTCTTCATATAGTCTTCAAAAGGACTGCAGAGAGGAGTAGGTCCAGCTCTCCAACCTGAACAATGTATGCAACCGTAATTATTAGCAGCTCTGTTTAGAATGTGACTAGTGCCACTTCTTTCCAGCAAGGACTGTAGCCACCTATTCTAGAATAATGGGAAATGTTTCATTCCACATCATATAGCAAGTACATAAAGGTGGGTGATACATCATAGGGCTGATATGCTGCAGAACCTGTTTGGGCAGAAATCCAAAACACATTAATTTATGCAAATGTAAAAATAGGTACAGCTTTTGTTTTGATACAGGTGCAGAACAAAGAATCAGCAAGTAAACAAGAGAGAATGACAGAAAATCAGGGATGGATTCCAGTTAATGATATTCTTATCTATTGACATTGAAGGTTCCCTGGTCATTATTCTTAGAGATGATACTCAATAAATGACCAATATACATTCTATAGATCTGGATGCACAGTCTAATCCTGCAGAAATGGAAACATTGTGTCTCTGATACCATCAGTTCTAAAACAAGATGATGAATCCTTGGGCTTCCTTGGTGGCTCAGATGGTAAAGAATCTGCCTGCAATGTGAGAAATCTGAGTTTGACCCCTGGGTCAGGAAGATCCCCTGCAGAAGGGAACAGCTACTCACTCCAGTATTCTTGCCTAGAAAATTCCATGGACAGAGGAGCCTGGTGGGCTACTGCCCATGGGGTTGCAAAGAATCGGATGTGACTGAGCAACTAACACAAATGAATCCTTAACCAGTATGTACCCAAACAGCCCACTAAACATGTGTGTTAAAAAACACAGATATTTTAAACATATAATATTTCTTCCTCTTAATTAAAGATGATGTCTGGAGTCAAGCTACCTGGCTTTGTACCTGGGATCCAAAACTCATGTATCGGTTCACCTTGCAGAGTTATAACATCTTTCTGTGTCACATTCCACTGTGAAGTGGGATGTTGGGTGTAAGTTAATGCAGATAAAGAATAAAGGATAGTGTTGGGCACATAGAATTACCATTGTAAGTGTTTAGTTCAGTTCAGTTGCTCAGTGGTGTCCGACTCTTTGTGACCCCCATGAATTGCAGCACGCCAGGCCTCCCTGTTCATCACCAACACCTGGAGTTCACTCACATTCATGTCCATTGAGTCGGTGATGCCATCCAGCCATCTCATCCTCTGTCGTCCCTTTCACCTCCTGCCCCCAATCCCTCCCAGCATCAGAGTCTTTTCCAATGAGTCAGCTCTTCGCATGAGGTGGCCAAAGTATTGGAGTTTCACCTTTAGCATCAGTCCTTCCAATGAACACCCTGGACTGACCTCCTTCAGAATGGACTGGTTGATCTCCTTGCAGTCCAAAGGACTCTCAAGAGTCTTCTCCAACACCACAGTTCAAAAGTATATAAGTGTTAGCTATCATAATTACAGTTTATGAGAATGAATTTCAAATTGGTATCATTGAATATTTCCATAGGCATGCCCTGCTGCTAATAAAATAAGCATTTCAAAAATAAAATCAATCTCTTCCTCCTGTACCAACTTTCTCTGTAAATTTTTGTCAAGATATCTAAAGATCATAGATTTACTTTTTTTTCTCTTGTATCAGTCAGACCTGTTTTGAATTCTAAGTGAGAGAAACTAGCTTAAGCAAAACAGAAGGAAATTTAGTTCTTGTAATCAAAACAGGGAGGGCTTAGATGAAACTGGCCACAGAGATACCTAGAACCGGAAACTCAAATGCCCACAGAACTCTCTCCTTAAGAGGAGACTCTTTTTCAGGTCAGCAGTCATTGTGAGAGTGGCCACGGCCACAGAGCCCTATAAGCAACTCCATGGGAAAATGTGAGTAAGGCTTCTGATTGACCCATCACATGTACATGAATGGTGTCATATGATGGTCATGGCCAGAGGCGTATCCTCACTCCATTGGCAGAGAGGTGGAATACACAGTTTGACAGCCCCCACCAGACAGCATGATTGAAGTAGAGAAGGGATAATAATCCAAAGGAAGGGTTCCTTAGAGGTTTGAAGTCAATCTAGATTCATGTCTTTAAAAACATGCTTCTGCCTTGTCATTCTTCCATCACCAGTGTTCAGGACAGTCTCCAGGACTGCTGCCCTAACTGCATAACTCATTTTCTTTTTCCAAACATGAATCCTTTTCTCCAAACTGGAAACTCTCCTCATCATCCCATATGTTGCCAATTTTCCTCTTTGCTTAGTCTCTACTGCTTTCCATTCTGCCTTCCACCATCTCTGATATCCATATAAAACTTTTGCCCAAATCCTGCTGCTTCTGATGCTGAATGTCAGCCTCTGCGTACTGGTGCTGAATCAAATCTCTGAGATGGAGTTCTGAGTGAAATAGAAAAGAACAGCTTTGTTGCTTTGCCAGGCAAAGGAGGACAACAGTGGATTCCTGCCCTGAAAAACTACTCTGCCCCAGGAGGATTTGGTGAGGAATTTTATAGCGGTAGTTTAAGAGTGGGGTTGCTGACCAAGATTAGGATGTGTGTAGAGCCTGCACTCCTTTATCCTGGTCTCCCGTAGTTTCTTGATGCTTCTCTAGTTCTTTCTAGAACTAGAATCTGGCCTCGGTGGTCTCTGGAATGAAGAATGCGGATATCTTCCACTTGGTGGGGGTTTTAGTTCCTAAAGAATGCAAAGATATTGTTATGTGTTTCCTTTTAGGCAGAAGGAGAACTCTGCCACAAGGTTGCACTATTGTTTATTGTTCCTCCTTTGTCTCTGCATCCACTCCCTTCCCTGACTAGCAACTGTTTGAACCTACTCTTTGGGATTCAGGGAAGGTCGTGAAGGCTGGAGTCTGTTCCCTGCAAACAAGGAACAGGGGACATGGAAAAGCTTTTGTACCCAGGAGCCCCCCAGGGTCCTGCTTGTTTTCACTTCCATGGGGATTTCTGAGACTATGGCAGACGACACTGATCTCTCCTTTATTTGACTGCCTCTCTCATTGTCAATGTTTCTTACATATGATCAAATTTTTATTTTTATTCTCACAGTACCCAGCAAAATGCAGAATTACTGACTGAGCCAAACTTCTAGATAAGATGTTCTACTCAAAAATGCATGCCTTGCATTAGGTATTTACATATCCATAAATACCCTTGAGACTGAATAGATTGGAACTTTGATAATTGATCAGATGACCAAGTGGGATTTAACAAGGAATAGAACTTGGTCTGTAGCTCTAAGTTGTCATTACTTTCCCTGCTTATGTCTGCAAACTCTCCTTTCTAGTTTGTTTTTACAGCACATGGTGTTGAGCTTGGTATAATTGGCAATCAATAATTATTTGAAGAAAGTAATGAATGAATTGGAAAGAAAAGTGGAAACAATAGGAAGTTCTAAAGAAATGTTATTTTCAAATAAGTATAGTAGAATTATTTTTCTGCTGGCTTTTTGATTAAAAATGACTTTCAGTTCAGCTCAGTCACTCAGTCATGTCTGACTCTTTGTGACCCCATGGACTGCAGCATGCCAGGCTTCCCTGCCCTTCACCAACTCCCAGAGCTTGCTCAAACTCATGTCCATCGAGTCAGTGATGCCATCCAACCATCTCATCCTCTGTTGTCCCCTTCTCCTGCCTTCAATCTTTCCCAGCATCAGGGTCTTTTCCAGTGAGTCAGCTCTTTATATCAGGTGGCCGAAGTATTGAGTTTCAGCTTCAGCATCAGTCCTTCCAATGAATATTCAGGGTTGATTTCCTTTAGGATTGACTGGTTGAATCTCCTTTCTGTCCAAGAGACTCTCAAGAGTCTCCTCCAATACCACACTTCAAAAACATCAATTCTTCGGCTCTCAGCTTTCTTAATAGTCTCACATCCATACATGACTCCTCAAAAAACCATAGCTTTGACTAGACAGACTTTTGTTGGCAAAGTAATGTCTCTGCTTTTGAATATGCTATCTAGGTTGGTCATAACTTTCCTTCCAAGGAGTAAACATCTTTTAATTTTATGGCTGCAATCACCATCTGCAGTGAATTTGGAGCCCAAGAAAATAAAGTCTGTCACTGTTTCCATTGTTTCCCCATCTAGTTGCCATGAAGTGATTGGACTAGATGCAATGATCTTTGTTTTTTGAATGTTGAGTTTTAAGCCAACTTTTTCACTCTCCTCTTTCACTTTCATCAAGAGGCTCTTTAGTTCTTCTTCACTTCTGCAATAAGGGTGATGTCATCTGCGTATCTGAGGTTATTGATATTTCTCCTGACGATCTTGATTCCAGCTTGTGCTTCCTCCAGCCCAGCGTTCCTCATGATGTACTCTGCATATAAGTTAAATAAGTAGGGTGACAATATACAGCCTTGATGTACTCCTTTCCCAATTTGGAACCAGTTTGTTATTCCATATCCAGTTCTAACGGTTGCTTCTTGACCTGCATACAGATTTCTCAGGAGCCGGGTAAGGTGGTCTGGTATTTCCATCTCTTTCAGAATTTTCCAGTTTATTGTGATCCACACAGTCAAAGGCTTTGGCATAGTCAATAAAGCAGATGTTTTTCTGGAACTTTCTTGCTTTTTCAGTGATCCAGTGGATGTTGACAATTTGATCTCTGGTTCCTCTGCCTTTTCTAAATCAAGCTTGAACATCTGAAAAGACAACTTTAATGAAAGACAAAACATAAAGTTTTGTAAAGTATTTTAGAGGTTTTATTATAAAGGCTCAAGATTTTAAGACATTGCCTTTAAATTTTGTATTATTTTATGTAAACCCTAAAGACATTTTAACCTAAAATGTCAGGGAATATTGGAGCATATTTTCCACTCTCCAGGGATGAGAAAATCTTTATTATCTGAACACACATACACTCACATTACATGTCTATATATACATAAATAGATAGGTATAAATGCTCCTTGTTGTTGTTCGGTCACCTACATGTCTTGACTCTTCGTGACCCCATGGACTGCAGCACACCAGACCTCCCTGTCCCTCACCATCTCCCGGAATTTGCCCAAGTTCTTGTCCATTGCATCTGTGATGCCATCCAGCCATCTCATCCTTTGATGCCCTCTTCTGCCTTCAGTCTTTCCCAACATCAGGGTCTTTGTCTTTTCAAAAGAGTCGGCTGTTTGCATCAGGTGACCAAAATATAGGTCACACATATTTACACATACACATAAATACATTGATCATAGTATGATAGAAAAAAACTACAAATTATGTGTTACATCAGACTCTAAGTTCTGACAAAATGGTTTACCATGAGCCATTTCTTTTTTTTTTTTACCCCCTTTAAAACAATGTTCATCATTTCAGGTCACTGAACAAAAGAAACTGATTTGTGCTACTCTAGAAAAAACATCTTCAGTGCCACACCAAGCATTTATATGATATTTTTCACCATTTACAAAAATCCCACAAAATACTCTCAGAACCGTTATAGGGCAGTACCATAGTCTCCTGGAAAAACAACACTATTCTATGAATTTGCAATAGGCAATCGTTCCAACCACCTAATTATGATAGCTAGATTTTTATACTTCCCCTCATCTTAGATCTTTATCCTCTGGCTCATTTCCAAATGCCAGGGTTTTCATAGAATTTTTCTGGGTGGGAATTAACCAGCTAGATTCTTCTCAAAAATCATTCTTCCTGTACTGATCCTGAGGCATGAAAATTCTAGGACAGATTATAGTAATCTCTGAGGTGTTTCATAGTTACAGTATGTCAAGTCAATAGCAAGAAAAGTGAAAGGCACATCTAATACACTGAAAATGCATATTACTTTTAAGAGTTCTTCTAATATGTACATAAAATTGAGAGTTCCAAAAAATGAGTTCCTATCTCAGGATTCACCTTTATTTTCTTTTTGCTGGCACCCTTGTCTATTTGGGGATCTTTTAATTGGCTTTAGATTTATTGGTAACTGTGTACTCCCATAATTATCACCAAGTATTTCCCCTGTGACTTCTAATAACTGAAACCCTTTCTTAATTAACTTAGTAGATTAGAGTTTAAATTATAAGTGTGAGGGATGCTTTGCTCTATACTGTGTATCCTATCTCAGATTTTCTTCCCAACTTAATTGAACTTCTGGAAAACTCTCCAAGACCAATCAGTGCAATCCATGGATTAGCTTTGGCAGATTTGATTGAGGTGAAGGAATCTTATCAGCAAACTTTTTTTCTATCCTGTTAGCATGAAACCATTTACAGATAAATGATGACAAACTTGTCAATTTGTGTCTAATACCTTGCAACAGAACTGTGACAGGCAGGGGCACTTCCTGTGACACTAAATGAAGCAAGTTACCAGATCTGAAGAAGTTTTTTAACCTTTTTAAGACACAAAGAGATCATTTAGTGGTTGTGATCCCTCCCACCTTCTGTTTCCAAGAGAGACAGACAGGCTGACTGACTGGGAGCCCAAGAGACTTCAGTACTCTCTGTTCAGAAGTTTCTGTCTTACCTGTTTCACTTCAGTTCCCAGGTAGGAGTAGGGTCAAGGCATATATATGTGAGATTATTCCCTCAAGAAAGCATGCCATGTGCTAGGCAAGTTATGTAGCATGTTATTTCACCTAATTGTCACAACACACTATGTGGAAGGTATTATTACCCATATTGTACTTTTGAGGAAAATAAAAGCTCAGAAAGGTCACCCAGCTAGAGAACAGCATGAATCATGGGCTGAGATTCAAACCCAGCTCCAGCTGATTTCAAAGTATGTATATGATCTTTCTGCTCCATGACTCCACCTGGAGGAGATTTACAAAGGGAATACTGGAAGTGTTTTAATTAAAATGAGTTTTGCTTTGTTATTAAAGACTTTTGAATACTCTTTGGTGTAATTAGCAGTTCTCAGGGGTCTCATAATCAAGTCCTGGATATTAATATAATGTATCAGGCACAGTTAAATAACATAACTTGCTCCTCTCAACAGTAAAGGAGAACATGATCAACTTCACATAGAGCCAGGATGCTCATACAAATTTGAAACTGAAACAACAAATTTCTCCCAGATAATTGGATCTGTGATTTCTCTCTTCTTTGGAAAGGCTGGGAAAAGACAGTTGGTGAGCTGGGATCTGGATACTTCTTGGGTGGACTTTGTCCAGTTCTACATTCAGATTGGTGGAGAGAGTTCTGCGTGCAACAAGCCTGACAGCAGAGAGGAGGGTGTCCTCCTCCAGTACAGCAACAACGGGGGCATCCAGTGGCACCTGCTGGCAGAAATGTACTTCTCGGACTTCAGCAAACCCAGGTAACCAGCTCTGATTGCCTTCCATTGATTTCAGGAAGGTTAAGGGTGATGTTGCTATTGTTTAAAACATCAAGTCATTTCAAGGAGAGATAACTCTCCATGATATAACACAATTAAATACGAAGAGAGACCAACCAAAAGCATTAATTCTAAGGCAGAAACCAGAGAAAGCCAACTGGGTCTAGCAAGAATCATAACATCCAGGGAGAGAGTCAGGGATGGTAGGTGGGAAATGGAGCCTGGTGAGGTTCCCCCTGTACAGTAAAAGGGAATTGATAATGGGGCCAACTGGTTTAAACAATTTGAAGCTATTCAAAGTGTATTTTTTCTAAAGAATAGCATTGTTAATCTGGAAATTTACTGAGAATTCAGTAAAGTAAGAAGATTACTATATAGACAAACAAAAATTCAATAGCTTTTTTAAATTCCAGATATATTCCATTTTTATTTAAGGGAATTTTTCTTTAGGGTCTATCTCACCACATTTATGAAGAGTTCTATGACACTAAAATGTTTAAGAGATTCTGAGTTGGAAGCTATCAGAAGACCCCATGATGGAAAATACATAAATAAATACAAGGAATAAGTTTAACAATACTGAGAATCTCTGTAAAGAAAACTTTAATAAAACTTCAAAACTTCTTTCAAATATATAAAAGTGAACAAATAAATGGAAAATAATATAGCATCCTTGGATGGGAAAACTGAACATTATGATATGAAGATATCTCTTAATTTATATTTTATACTATTGGAACCAAAGTCTTAGTGATATTTTTTTAGAACTTTATGTCTAGAAATATAAACTGACAAAAATAGTTTAAACTTTTGGTTAAATATAGAGGAATGCCCTATACAATATTATAATATATTATATAACCTACATAATTAAAGTGAAATGATACCAGTGCATAGATAGAACAATCAAGTCAAATGACCCAGAAATTAACTCAGATATACATACAAATATATATGAAAAAAAAAACACACATCAATTATCAATGATAAAGAAATGGTCATTCAATAAAATGGTGTTAGAAAAAGGTGGGTAGGCTCTTGAGGGGAAATATCTATATAGATTGTCATCTAACATCTCAGATGATACTGTTAAAGTCTGGTTAAAGATTTAGACATTTAGATTACTCTCTGATCTTGGGAAGAGACCTAAACTTTCTATACATAAATTCAGTAGAAGAATTAACATGCATGTAACACATCCATTTCAAAGGAAATAGAAAAAAAAAAAAAAGAAAATAAACTGAGAAAATATTTGCAACAAATATGAGAAATAGAAGATCAGTGTTCCTCTAAAGAGCTCATACAAATTATCAAGAAAAACACTAAGATCCAGTAGAAAAATAGGTAAAAGGAATGAGTAGATGTTACAAAACAAGAAACACATATGTTTAATAAAATACAATTAATATCCAACCTCTCTTGCAATAAAAATAATACCATTTTTCAACAATCAGATGGTTATTTTTTAATAATACAAAATGCTCTTTCCACATGGAGCAGCAAGACTGGTGCTTTCATGTCATCCTGCACACCATTATTCCAAGAAAGAATTTTGGAAAAATCCTTTGGATTTTTTGAAAAATCAAGAGCCTTAAACATGACCATTTTATTTGGCCTGGTAATTCCATTTTGAAGAATCTTCTAAAGAAATAAACTGAGGTGTCCATAAAACTATATGCATAGATTTTTATCACAGAATTATTTATAAGGAAAGGTGAAATAAATAGTAGCACATCTGTGTGATGAAAAATTATACAAATGGTAAAATGATCTTAACTAAGTTTACTGACATGAGGATGTGCTTATGATATAATATTAATTTTTAAACTGTAAGATACAAAATTATATAATCTCACCTGTGTAAAAGAGTACATGCTTTAATGATATACAGCAAACTGTTAGCAGAGGCCAGTCTCATGTGGTAGATTATCAGTGATTTATGTTTCATTTTTACTGGTTATTTATATTTTCCATCAATAAAGTAAGAACTGTTTTGAAAAGCATTAACGCTATTTTAATGCAGTAATATATAAGGGAGCGGTTCTTTCTAAGGATTTCTTTAGAAATGTTATGACCATTGTCATGGTAGTCAAAAGACATTGTTCAGTTAATCAAACTCAGTGGAAATACCTGCCTCCAAAAGATACAATAGCAAATGGAGAAACCAGGACCAAGACTGAACTTGCTTACAACTTTAAACCTCTTGTCTAATTTGTCTAAACTTAAGACTCTTCTCAAAAATACCAAGAGATCAAGCAAAACTAAACTTTCTCTTGTTGCTACTAGTGTTATATTAACAGCTGCTAAGAGAAACAGAGTTTTCCCTTTCCTGGCACTAAATGATTCGCTTTTATGCAGATTTGTCTATCTTGAGTTACCAGCTGCTGCCAAGACCCCTGCACCAGGTTCCGCTGGTGGCAGCCTGTGTTTTCGGGGGAAGATTATGACCAGTGGGCAGTTGACGACATCATCATTCTGTCCGAGAAACAAAAACAGATCATCCCAGTTGTCAATCCAACTTTACCTCAGGTATTTCTCATTATGTCTGAACTCCAGGATGACATAGAATTGTAAAACAGGATGGGATTACTGACTCCTCCAAGGATTTAGTGCTTGACACTTGAACATATAGTTTGGTTTTCTGTGTTTGCACTATTTTTTTTTAACCTCTCTATGCTACTCTTTTACAGATTATTTAGATGTTAAAAAATGTAAAAAAAGACTAGAAAGATCGGCCAATTCATTAAGCGTGATTATTAGTTTGTTTATAAAATAATTAGATATATAGTGGCAAAATATTTTCAGTTGTTAAATAATCAAGAGAAAAACTTTATGGCAGTTTAAGAAACAGTTTGAAAATCTGATTTATTTTCATAGAAACACAAATAGTACATGGTAATACAAATAGTAGCATGTCATGAACTGAAAATTCCTTTCTTCTTTTCAAAGCTATCAAATTGCCTTTCTGTGTTGTTTGTATTGTTTCTATTAGAACTTTTATGAGAAACCAGCTTTTGATTACCCTATGAATCAAATGAGTGTGTGGTTGATGTTAGCTAATGAAGGAATGGTTAAAAATGAAACTTTCTGCTCTGCCACGCCATCAGCCATGGTGTTTGGAAAATCAGATGGGGACCGATTCGCAGTAACTCGAGATTTGACTCTGAAGCCTGGATATGTGCTGCAATTCAAGGTATTTATGCATAAACTTCTTGCAGATTAAGGAGCAATCATCTTCCAGATTTGTGAATGAAATTGACAAAGAACACAAAATGTTCATTTTTCTGTTAGTGAAGGGACTCATCTGAACAAACAGTTTCCAACAGTCTTGGAATGGCAAAGCTTTTAGCTCTATCCATAAGGAAAACAGTTTGTCAGTTTTTAATGAGCCCCAGAAGTGGCTATGTCACTGTATTTCTTTAAGTGCTCGTGGAACTCTATCAGAAATAAAAAGAAAGATTACTTTGAGGATTTCAATATGATTGTGATTTAATGAATCCCATCCCATGCTTTTGGATGGTAATGGATGTGTTCTCCTTTTCAGCTTACTAGTACTTCTTAAACTTGCGAGTAATTTTATGTTTTTACTATGGGGTTTTCAAACAATTTCTTTTCCTTTGATTCAGTAAATTTTTACTTTAATTATCATTGTTCTCTTAAAAGCTGGTTATTTTTCAGTGCTGTGTTAACATGTCAACATGGATAGCAAGTATTTACTTTGACAAGCTCTTTTTCAAAACCCTAATCAAAATTTCATTGTGTTTATAATAAAATCCCATTGGTGAATTCTGGGGTCGAGAGTAATGCATTTTTAATGATACAGCACAACTACATGGTCCTTATATAACGGCAGGATGCAGATGCTAAATAATTTACAAATGGAATTATTAAAGAGATCAGATGTTTATGGGAAGCTCTTCAAATATAATTTCCAGAGGTCTGTAAACAAGGCAGTGAGTCATAAATAAAATTAGTGAAATGTTATTCTTCTCTGTTTAGATTTTGATGCTAAATTGCCATGGAAAACCATTAATAATGGTGTAAAACTATATTAATTTGTTGGTACTGCCTAAAATGGGAGCAGAATAACAGCAATAGCAATACATTGTCAGAACAGTATGCTGTTTCTCACCTGGCACTTTTTCTAATTAATTAGCCACAAAATCATGATAGTGTAGATGTTGAACTCTGCAAGGTGGTATTCTAAAGTTTAAAAATCTAAATAGAGAAAATATTATTAAATGTTTCAAAACATAATGCAAAATGCCTAAGAAAAGTCTCAATTCTCAAATCACACCAGCAGAAATTGTTGATTTGTAGCTATCAGTTGATATTAGGCAGGTAATATGAGTCATTTAGGAATTGTTAATGTATAGTTGGAATCTTTAATAAGAACTTGATGTTATTTGTCCAAAAAAGGTACCGTGCTGGTTAAGTTTTGATGACTGCCTGCCTTGTGTCAACACTAAGTGCTAGGAATACAGAGATGAGAAATATAGCCAAGCCCTTAAGGAGTTCAGAAACTAGCAAGTGAGCCAGAAAAGTGAACAGCTGCAGTAGAGTCACTGGAGTGCTGTGGTAGAAAGAGGCTCTGATGCTGTGGGAATGCCAGGGAGTTCCAGCATATGGCAGGTACTCCAAAACTATCTGTTAGTTAAATGGATAGATGGATGGATGAGTTGAAATAGGAAGTTTCTGGAAATACAGAGAATTAGCAGACTGCAAAATGGAGGGGGTGGGAAATTTCAGTTAGAAGAGTGTGCAACTATGTGAAAATATAGGAAAGTGAAAATGAGAATGGAAATGTTGGAAATTTGAGTTTGGAGTACCTGCCACAGAGGTAAGATAAGGTTGATTCTAATGGGCTTTATATGATACACTAAGTCACTTAGATATTAATCCAAGAGCAATGAGTCATGGAAGATGTTTAACCCATTGAATGTGAGAGTCAGATCTGTGTTTTAGCAGGATCATTCTATTAACAGGAGGAAAAACTATTTATAAAACCTCTACCATGTTCCAGGCTTCTTTTTAGGCTAAGAAAATAACTAGGAATAGAAAGTTTGACAGAACAAAAGAGAACAGATAGAACAAAAGGACAAATGCCTTGAAGTAGGAGTGTGCTTGGAAAAGTTTAAGAAACCACAAGGATGCCACTGTGACTAAAGCAAAATGAGGAAGGGGAGACTGGTAGAAAAAAAAGATCAGACTTTGACTTTTGCTCTACGTAAACGGGCTTCCCTGGTGACTCTGATAATAACGAATCTGCCTGCAATGCAGGAGTCTTGGGTTTCATCCCTGGTTCAGGAAGAGCCCCTGGAAAAGGGAATGGCTTCCTGCTCCAGTATTCTTGCCTAGAGAATTCCATGGACAGAGGAGCCTAGTAGGCTACAGTCCATAGGGTCAGATATGACTGAGCAAGTAACACTGTACCTCCGCTACATAAAATAGCTAGCAGAAGAGTGACATCCTCTGACTTAGACTTTTGAAAAATCACACAGGTAACTGAGTTGGGAGTACATTGGCAGAGTCAAAGGCAGAGATAAAAAGACTGCCAGGCAATTATTTCAGTGATCCAAGTAATAGATAATGGGAACTTGGACCTGTGAGATAGTGGAGGAGGCAGAGATATGTGCTCAGATTGCTGAGTGTATTTTGAGTAAAGTGACAATGATAGAGAAGTAAGAAATGAGGAGGCCAGACTAAGGCATAGCCTGGCAGGTTTGGGTAACCTATTGGGTGATAGAATGGATTCTAGAATGACTCCTACATTTCTGGCTCAAGTCACTGAAATCAGAAATTCAGGAATAGGAGGATTTGTTTTAGGGTGCTGGATGATGAGACCTGGACCTGTAGATTTAGGGATGCTTGTGGATTGCTAAGGGTTTCCCAGGTGGTTCAGTGTTGAAAGAATCCACCTGCCAAGACAAGAGATGCAGATTCGATCCCTGGATTGGAAGGTCCCCTAGAGGAGGAAATGGCAACCCCGTTCCAGCATTCCTGCCTGAGAAATCCCATGGACAGTGGAGCCTGGCAAGCTACAGTCCATGGGGTTGCAAAGAGTCAGACATGACTGAGCACACATGCTCACGGATTGCTGAAGGACAAACACACAAGAAGCAGTTATGGACGTTGTTCAGAGAGCCTGGGAGTATCTGGGAGTCATAGGGATTTAGAAGGAATCTGAAATTATGATTGTGAATGAGATTAGGGAGCTTGTATGGAGTAAAAACGTAAGAAAGCCAAGAATTGAATTCTAGAAAAATCAGTAGTTAAGAAGCAGGCTAAATGGCCCATAAAGAATAAAATCACAAACTTGTCACAGAACTGAAAGCTCCATTGACTTACCTACTTTAGCCATAAATCTAAGACAGAAAGCTAACTATGTGTGCCCAGTGTGACTCTCACCACAGGCCAGCCAAAGGCTATGCTAACTAACAAGTAATGTAATAAAAGGGTTTATGTTACAAGAGGTGATCTTGCATCTTAGAGGGTCAAGTCTTTATTTTCCTGACATTTAACTATGTAAACTTGGATAAATGAATCACAATAAAATTGCCACTAGCCATATTATAAATCCTTCTGAGAGATGCTTTCTAGCTCTGAGCATGGAATTAAGGAAAATATGTGTCCTTCCCATTTTTGACAGACTGACTCAAGCTACTTTACAGCCACAAGTATGAGCTGGTTGACCTCTTGAGCTCTGACCTAACTTTATTTGCCTAGGGGCCTATCTTTCCTTCATCCTTTATTTTTTGGTCATGATTATGCTCTCTTGAGTTCTTCAATTTTTTCTATAAAATTTGACTATTCTTAGTTATAAAGCCTTATACAATCCTATGATGGCTCCAACCAACAAATGAAATAACATGAATGGATCGTGTGCTCTAAGACAGCATGTGATTAAATTTCAGGAAGAGTTTAACATTTACAGCTTTAAAAAAATATAAACTAAAACTGTAATACAATCATTTATATATTTATTAATTTAGAAAGAAACTGTCCAAAGCTTTAGTAACATTCAGTGCTGTGTAAAACTGATTCATTTCAATCTAAGGGATTAAAAATGAACACATATAAATAGGAAATTCACAGAGTCTACATTTTGATTCAGTAATACTACTCCTAGATATTGGTATGCTTCCTTATAAAGATTAAAAGAGAAAACAGAACAAAAATAGTTGTGCTAGGGGGCTTCCCTGGTGGCTCAGTGGTAAAGAATCTGCCTGCCAGTCCTGGAGAAGGAAGTGGCAACTCACTCCAGTATTCTTGCCTGGAGAATTCCATGGACAGAGAAGCCTGGGGAGCTACAGACCATGGAGTCGCAAAGAGTTGGATACAACTGAGCGACTAACATACACACACGCCAATGCAGGAGACATAGGTTCAATCCCTGATCCAGGAAGATCCACACACCTCGGAGCAATGAATCCTATGCACCAGAACTATTTAGCCTGTGCTCTAGAGCCCAGAAGCCACAACTACTGGGCCCACATGTTACTATGGGCTGAAGCCTCGCTCCAGCCCATAGTCTGTGCTCCACAAGAGAAGCCACTTCAGTGAGAAACCTGGGCACCACAACTAGAGAGAAACCCCTGCTCGCCACAACTAGAGAAAAGCCCACGCAGCAACAAAGACCCAGCACAACCAAAAATAAATAAATTTATTTTTGTAAATGGCTGTGTTATAGCATTGTGATATAGGTTGCATTTTTTACAAGTTTTGAATATTTTTAATCCTGTGATGACAGTCATCTCCACAAGTGCATAGAAGAGCAATGGTTTATTTCTAGATTATGTTGCTTATTCGATGCTGTGACAGAAACTTAATTCTTTCATATAAGTTGACACTGATTTCTTACTGAGCTTTTGTAAGAAAACAGAATAAAGATGCCTGTACCCCTAAAGCAGAGGACAGCTTCAGTGACCTTCATGTTCTCAAGAGGACAGCTCTCTATCATCTGCTTCCCTCTGTTTGTATCCTCAGTCTGGGAAAGGAAAAGAAAACAGTTTCTTGGCTTCTTATCTTTTGTCCAAGAGTCTGATCACATCTATGCTCTCTCTTCTCTCCTGTAATCTCAAGAAGTCCACAAAATGGGAAGCTGGTCTGGCTTTCTATTGAAAAGCCCCTATTGCTTTTACAGAGATTTCCAGACCCTATGAAAGGGTCTTGGTTGGAATTGAGCTGCATGTCTTATTGTAAATTTGTGCAAACTCAGTAGAAAGAACCCTGACTGCTCTAGCACCTAATTTGTTAATTGATGTCTTGAAACCAAAACCTGTGTAATTCTGTATTTCTTTTTAACAGCTTAACATTGGGTGTGCCAATCAATTCAGCAGTGCTGCCCCAGTTCTTCTTCAGTACTCTCATGATGCTGGAATGTCCTGGTTTCTGGTGAAAGAAGGCTGTTACCCAGCTTCTGCAGGCAAGGGATGTGAAGGAAACTCCAGAGAACTGAGTGAACCCACCATGTATCACACGGGGGACTTTGAAGAATGGACAAGAATCACCATTGTTATTCCAAGGTCTCTTGCATCCAGGTAAAGTGCCCATTCTTACCATGTGCCATAGTTGCCATTTCTGAGGAGCATATGTTTATCTCAATATCTTCATTTCATATATCTCAATAACCTAAGAGAATTCATAACCTCTAGTCATGGCAATCTCATCCATCACTCCTGACGGCTACTCCTTTGGGGCTTCCCTGGTGGCTCAGAGGTTAAAGCATCTGCCTGCAATGCAGGAGACCTGGGTTCGATCTCTGGGTCGGGAAGATCCCCTGGAGAAGGAAATGGCAACCCACTCCAGTACTCTTGCCTGGAGAATCCCATGGAAGGAGGAGCCTGGTAGGCTACAGTCCATGGGGTCACAAAGAGTCGGACACGACTGAGCGACTTCACACATTCACGGACACACAGCAGTACCTATCCAAGTAATGACTCTTGAGAAAATGACCACACATTTGTGAAAAAGTTTATTCACTTACTCATCCATTCATTCATTCAACAAATACTTATTGAGCCACCTACCTGCGCCAAGTTCTGTCCTGGGCATTGGGATTACAGCACTAACCAGAAGATGTTTAAAAGCTAAGTGAGTTATAAAGCATTATTGTAACAGACTTTCACCGTGTGGTGATTTTTTTTCTAACTTAATGCCTCCTTGGATAGACAATTTGAGATATCTCATCATTAAGATAAATATTAATACAATAGAGAAAAAGATTTTAAATCAATTGACAGAAGCATGAGCTAAATGGATTAAGAACTTGAAGCAAATTAGTTTTTGTAATACATCAACAAGTTTAACTCTTAGCTTCCTGGCAGCTAGGACAAAGTGTGAGAGGTTAGGAGATAGGGTCATTTGGTTCTCATTGTTGAATAAGAAGAAAGAAAATATAAACATTCTGATAAAAAAATTGTGTGTTTTTTCTAAAATACATTTGTAGTGCGTATATATATCTTTGTGTTGGGTGGAGTAGGTAACATCAAGATCAGTATTTTAACTATAATTTTTCAGAAGATAAGCATTCTTCAAGTGGAAACTTTTAATTGAATCCTAGAACATAATATTCCATTGTGACTCAGTCAAAGCATTTCTGTGCAGAACTGAGATGATATAATAGGTCTATTTGTACTGCTGGTGATGTAACAATATAGAGGTTGCTGCTGCTGCTACTGCTAAGTCGCTTCAGTCGTGTCCGACTCTGTACGACCCCATAGACGGCAGCCCACCAGGCTCCCCATCCCTGGGATTCTCCCAGGCAAGAATACTGTAGTGGCTTGCCATTTCCTTCTCGAATGCATGAAAGAGAAAAGTGACAGTGAAGTCACTCAGTCGTGTCCGACTCTTAGCGAGCTACTCATTAATGCCATTCAGCATAATTTCCAGCCTTAGTTTCTTCCTAGAATATGGTAGGACTATACTTTCTGCACACTCTTTATTTATTTTTTTTTCATTTTTATTTATTTATTTATTTTTTAAATTACAATACTGTATTTGTTTTGCCATACATTGACATGAATCAGCCACAGGTGAACACCATCTCCCAATGCCGAAGCCCCCTCCCACCTCCCACCCCATATCATCTACCTGAATCATCCTGTGCATCAGCCCCATGCATTCTGCATCCTGCATTGAACATAGACTGGTGCTTCGTTTCTTACAAGATAGTATACATGTTTCAATGCCATTCTCCCAAACCATCCCACCCTTTCCCTCTCCCTCAGAGTCCAAAAGTCCGTTCTATACCTCTGTGTCTCTTTTGTTGTCTCACATATAGGGTCATCATTACTATCTTCTAAATTCCATATATATGTGTAAGTATACTGTATTGGTGTTTTTCTTTCTGGCTTACTTCACTCTGTATAATCAGTTCCAATTTCATCCATCTCATTAGAACTGAGTCAAATTTATTCTTTTTAAGGGCTGAGTAGTACTCCATTGTGTATATGTACCACTGCTTTCTTATCCAATCATCTGCTGATGGACATCTAGGTTGCTTCCATGTCCTGGCTATTATAAACAGTGCTGCAGTGAACATTGGGGTACATGTGTCTCTTTCAATTTCTGGTTTCCTCGGTGTGTATGCCCAGCAGTGGGATTGCTGGGTCATAAGGCAGTTGTATTTGCAATTTTTAAGGAATCTCCACATTGTTTTCCATAGTGGCTGTACTAGTTTGCATTCCCACCAGCAGTGTAAGAAGGTTCCCTTTTCTCCACATCCTCTCCAGCATTTATTGCTTGTAGACTTTTGGATCGCAGCCATTCTGACTGGTGTCAAATGGTACCTCATTGTGGTCTTGATTTGCATTTCTCTGATAATGAGTGATGTTGAACATCTTTTCATGTGTTTGTTAGCCATCCGTATGTCATCTTTGGAGAAATGCCTATTTAGTTCTTTGGCCCATTTTTTGATTGGATCGTTTATTTTTCTGGAGTTGAGCTGCATAAGTTGCTTATATATCTTTGAGATTAGTTGTTTGTCAGTTGTTTCATTTGCTATTGTTTTCTTCCATTCAGAAGGCTGTCTTTTCACCTTGCTTATAGTTTCCTTTGTTGTCTGCACACTCTTTAAAGTTAGGCATTGCCTAATGAAATGCGAGTGGAAATGAAACGTATGATTTTGAGTCCATGTGCGTTTTGCCATCTTATCTGTTTCATGAAAGCACCTTTGGTGATGAAGCTTACATCATTCTGGGTCCTTGAATTTCTGCAATCAGCAGACTTTCTTACAACCTATACTGGACATATAGTATAACCAGAAATAAACTTTTGTTGGGTTAACCCACTGAGACTGGGGGCTGCATGTTACTTCAGCATAACCTATCTCATCCTGACTGACAGAAGTATAAAAGCTAAGAATCTATGAGAGTGGTTTATCTATAATGTTTGTAGAGACCATTCTGCGTATAATCTTTCATCTCATTGATCACCAGATTTATATCTAGCTGGATATCCTGGTTGTGTTCTCTTCCTCTCTTGTTAATTAGTTGTGCATACCTTTAGAAACCACCATAGATTTTGGTATACAGACTTCTCAGATAGGTAAGAAACTTGTATGGTCAGGATATATAAGTTTCTGTGGTAATGTACTAAACTTTGGAGCATAATCTTTAAATGCCAACTATTCCAAGAAAGAATTCATCAGTCATTGGATCTAAGATCAACTTATAAGTAATTTTTTTGTCTTTACATGCCATTGTACTTTGTTATGTATCAGAGAGACTCAAATGACTTGGTTTGTGCCAGAGTTGATGAGTTGACCTTCTTTAGTGAAATTTAATAATTTGACTTGCATTCTGCTTTAGTTAGGATACAGGTCTAGCTACTATAAAAGCAAAATAAATTCAAATGCTTAACAAGGCTTAAACAAGATAGAAATCCATTGTTTACTGCATAATAGTCCAAAGGTGAGGAGTTCAGAACTGACAGGGTATCTCTACCATTCTGAACACACAACTTATATCTCAGGATCCAAGGCAGCTATTCCAGACCTTGTTACTTCTCAACCAGTGGAAGGAAAATGACCAGGAATGCATAAGTGCATTACTTTTTAAAAACTATCATTAGTCCTTTTTCATATCCCTCAGTAGAGCCTAGGATAATATTTGTACAGTTGCCTATTGCTGTGCAACATTCCTCTCCAAAACATAGTGGCTTAAGACAGCAGTGGCTTATTATTTCTCATGGTTTTATGGAATTGATTGGGTAGTTCTTCTGCTCATCTCACTAAGCTTTATAATGTAGCTTTTTTCACTTGGTAGGTTGATTAGTGTCTGGGATTAGTAGGACCTTTCTCTCTATGTGGTTTTCATCCCAGTATCCACCCCAGTATTCATAACAATATCCACACCACAGTTCAAAAGCATCAATTTTTTGGTGTTTAGCTTTCTTTATAGTCCAACTCTCATATCCATACATGACTACTGGAAAAACCATAGCCTTGACTAGACAGACCTTTGTTGGCAAAGTAATGTCTCTGCTTCTTAATATGTAGTCTAGGTTGGTCATAACTTTTCTTCCAAGGAGCAAGCGTCTTTTAATTTCATGGCTGCAGTCACCATCTGCAGTGATTTTGGAGCCCCAAAAAAATAAAGTCTGTCACTGTTTCCGCTGCTTCCCCATCTATTTCCCATGAAGTGATGGGACCAGATGTCATGATGTTAGGTTTCTGAATGTTGGGCTTCAAGCCAACTTTTTCTCTCTGCTCTTTCACCTTCATCAAGAGGCTCTTTAGTTCTTCACTTTCTGCCATAAGGGTGGTATCATCTGCATCTGAGGTTATTGACATGCTCCCAGCAATCTTGATTCCAGCTTGTGCTTCATCCAGCCTGGCCTTTCGTGTGATGTACTCTGCATATAACTTAAATAAGCAGGGTGACAATATAGTCTTGACATACTCTTTTCCCAATTTGGAACCAGTCTGTTGTTCCATGTCCAGTTCTGTTACTTCCTGACTTGCATACACATTTCTCAAGAGGCAGGTCAGGTGCTCTGGTATTCCCATTTCTTTAAGAATTTTCTACAATTTGTCGTGACCCACAGTCAAAGGCTTTGGCATAGTCAATAAAGCAGAAATAGATGTTTTTCTGGAACTCTCTTGCTTTTTGATAATCTAACAGATGTTGGCAATTTGATCTCTTGTTCCTCTGCCTTTTGTAAATCCAGTTTGAACATCTGGAAATTAATGGTTCATGTATTGCTGAAGCCTGGCTTGGAGAATTTTGAGCGTTACTTTACTAGTGTGTGAGATGAGTGCAATTGTGTGGTAGTTTGAGCATTCTTTGGCATTGCCTTTCTTTGGGACTGGAATGAAAACTGACCTTTTCTGGTTTTCTGAAACTATGGCCCAACCCTATCTCTTCCAAATAGACAAGTGCAACATGTCATGAAGCTGAGGAGCATAAGGGGATAAATATTTGCTGCAGTGAGTAGAATACCAGGATATTGGAAGACATCGCTTTAAAAGTAGTCCATAGAATCAGGAGCCAAGAAACACAATACTGGTGTGATATCCCAAAGCCAGATAATATAGAGTTGAATCTGTAACTGCAGTTTGTTTGATGCTGAGTAGAATCACCCAGTTGTTAAAGCCACATCTGAGAAATAAGAAAAGACTGCCCTTATAATCACAAACTGAGCCAATATTTTGAGGCTTCCAATTTATCAATATTTTCTTAGACTTCAGCTTTTGGAAGACAAAATCATGTTCATTAGGATCTGGCTTTCTGGTTTGTTTGGATACTATCCAACTTGCTTGGGATGGCATTTGTGATGGAGAGCTCTGTAGTGCAGAATAGTAAATATGTTACTGCTTCAACCCAAGCAAATGAGCTATTGTTTCTTCTGCAGTATGTTAAACTCAGATATCTCCAAATGCAGTGTTGGAAAGCTGAGAATTGTAAGTGAAAATTATTAAAATTTGGAACTATTTTGCCACAAAGCAATATGCTTATAATAGCTACTAGAACATTGTTCTTTTACAAATAATTGGAAGCTGATCTTCTCAAAGGAACAGTTCGTGCTCATGTTAATTCTCTTGGTTCTTGCCTAAAGAGGAGGGACATTGGTGGTGGTAAATACGTACCTCCCTGGTACCTCCCTGCTGACTCTCATCCCCAGCCATACAGCCACTCAGCCTGCTCTCGCCTCTCTATGCTCAATGCAGAAAGTCAGCATCTCTGGGAAGGGCTAGAAACTCAGCTGCTTAATATTCTGCCCAATGTCTCCTCTACCACCACACATCACAAGACAAGCCAATGCACAGGTGCTTACCTTCCTGGTTTAAGTGGCAGATGCAACAACCCTCTGAAGTGTGGAGGGCTGAAGGACAGGGGCAGAAACTGATTCTCCAGGTTGCTCAGGCATCCTCTGAACAAAGATGACAATTGGAAAGGGAGTAAAGAGAGAGTGTGTTATCTTCTACTACCTTATCTGGAACATGCAGGATAAAGAGGAATTTTGCTTTCTGAGGGGCAGAAATTATAGATCCATGTTTCTCTGGGTTCTATTATAGAAACTTAAACAGAAAAGGCAAGTGTGACTTTAATTTAAAAAGACTTCTACCAGGGAATCGAAGTGTTTCTTTTTATCATAGATGTACAGCCTATCTTTTGGAAGGGGTACAGAGACCTTACCATTTTATTACAAACAATTGGCAAAAGATGCTTTTCACCAATTCCATTTATTTCTTTTGAAAGGAAAAATATCTTCACAGGCTAAATAATATTATAACTCCATTGGGAAGAATTTTCCTAACGCTTTACAACTGTACTTTCTTTTTTCTTATTATTTTTGGTTATCCTTTGTTTTGCTAATCTTCAATTCTGTTCTCTTTTGCCTTAAAAAATGAGACCAATACATTTTGAATTAACTTCAAAGGAAATAAAAGATACATTCACCTTCCTTTTGACACTTTGAAAAATGTGTTAAGACTTGAATTAATAGAAATTAATCACTGAAAAATTTTTAAGCCTAGTAAACATTGTTGGCTACATTTGTAAATTTGCCAAATGTAGATAATTTAAAATAATGAAGAAAAAAGCAGAGTTATGATTCACTGTTGCCAAATTACCATAGTTATTTGAAGAGCCAGAAAGAAATATACTCTGATACTGCTATATTATTTTCATAATAATAGAGGAGAAAAGGAACCATCTTTATCTACAATTATCTTTGATAATCTTCATTAATCTTTAAGATTCTTTACTCTTCTTTACTTAGAGACTGAATTCACTCAAAAGTCTATAAATAATGGCAGCATAATTAATTGGTATTTAGATAGTCTAATCTATTGTCCATCTTTAATGTTGATAGAACTAAGAAGGAAGAGATGTTTTCTTATTATGAAGTTATAGCTGTAGGTGGGTTTCCATGTAGTTGAAAGGAAACAAGATGTGTTGAAAGGACTGGAAATATTAGAAAGCAACTGGTACAAGTTTTAGTTTGGCAGCCTCAAAACTCATGGGGGAAATAGGACTGGGCAGTAGCCCAGGCCACTGGTGTTCCAGGGCTTTGAAGCACTGGGACCAGGTCCCTCTTTTGTTTGTTGGCAGTTACCAGTGTTCATTGGCAGCCCAGCTGGTTGCTAAGTTTGTAGAATAAGCATCTTGGAGACTTCAAGATGAGAAGTGAAGAAAGCAAGGAAGATAACAGGTGAGAATAGAGCCGTCAGTACAAACTTGATTCTTTCCTACCAGAATCATGCAAATGGCAGAGCCATAGTCCCCTTATTTGTCCTAACAAAGTACATTCTATTTGATGGTTTCAAAGATTCCCAAGTATCCTCTTAAAATATGTAAGAAAAAAAAAAGCTATGTTTCTGGCCATCAGAATCTTCTTATCTGAAATCCTCCTGATATTTAAACATTTATGATGAAGAAAATATCAAGAAGTTTTGAGAAAGATTTGAGAGAGACACTTTTGAAGGTTAAGTGTCCAATCACGTGAACATGACTTTCAAATAAATGTGCATCTCTTGAGTTTTTCTGAACTGTTCTGTATTTCAGTGCTTTGGTATGAGATATTGGTACAAGAAACACATGTGCTGTTTTTCCCAACAGTAAGACCAGATTCCGATGGATCCAGGAGAGCAGCTCCCAGAAGAACGTGCCTCCTTTTGGTCTGGATGGCGTATACATATCAGAGCCTTGTGCCAGTTACTGCAGTGGCCATGGGGACTGCGTTTCGGGGTGTGTTTCTGTGACCTGGGGTACACCGGTAAGGCTGCAGACAAGTCTGATGATTTGTCTGTAAAATATTCATCTCTGAGTACTATATTTCATGATACTTCTTCCAAGGAAATATATTCTTAAGTATTTATTCTTAAGTCCCAGAATTAGAAATTTGTAACCTAGGCAAATGAGGTGCTGAAATATTTTGTAGTTTTGAGCTGCCTAAGAAGGAGAAGCATGATAACACATATTTCATCCCTTAAGTATATTCATTTCCTAATAATAGTGATAATAATTAACATTACTGAGTCCCTACTTCATGCCAAGCACTACAGTAGGTGTTTTTTATTTTACCTCATTTAATTCATGCAACAAATAACCCTATAACAGTACTGTCGTTGTCCCTGTTTACACTTGAGGAAACAGACACAAAGGCACACAGTAACTGTCCCAAGGTCACACAGCTAAGAGTTGCTAGAGCTCAGCTTTAATCCCTGGCAGCCAAGCTCTTAAGCATTAGGCTTCCTGTGCTTTTTACATTGCTTTTATACAAAGTGTAATTTTATACATTTAAAGTAAAAGTCAACTTATGAAATGATAAATGCAAGACTGCCAAACAAAAACTTAACAAGAAAAGCATTTTTGACCACAATCACCCTTAGATGTTGCTACAAGCAAAAGTAAAAAGGAAGCTGAGATTAAAGAGTAAAATGGGAGAAAATATTATAAGCTTCGTAATCTTTTTATAGAATTTTTCCTGGAATTAACTTCAAAGGATCCTTCCCAGCTTTTCAGTGTTCTGCTCTTCATCTGGCACGTGACCAAAGACAAACATACATTGTTACAGGCCTTCTGTAGAGAGTGCTTTCTCTCGTAGTTTCAGGGTGTTTTTCCCTTAAATCTGGGATAAACTCCCCATATTGATCCTCTAATACAAGGACAACAAATGAGCAAATTTTGTTTGTGGACAAAATCTTGTATCTCAGTTTACACAAATCCTCTGGTTAACAAAAATCATGAGACTGTGTGGTTCCTTCTGTGTTTGTGTTTAAAAATTTTAAATAATAGAAGCAGAATACTGTTTTGATGATAGTAGTGATGACTGTATTTCAGGCAGATGCTTGAGGTTTGAATTTTGATGTGATTGCTTTCCCCTAACACCTGTGGCAATGTCTCCTTTGCCCACACACTAATGTACCTGCTAATGTTTCATGATTTTAACAAAACCTGTCTCCTCTGTATTTCTTTTCTCGGAAGCTGCACAAGGAACCTGTGTGTCTATTGTCCCTAATCACAGTGAGATGTTCGATAGATTTGAGGGGAAGCTCAGCCCGCTGTGGTACAAGATAACTGGAGGCCAGGTTGGAACAGGCTGTGGAACACTTAATGATGGCAAGTCTCTCTACTTCAGTGGCCCTGGAAAAAGGGAAGCGAGGACTGTCCCTCTGGACACCAGGAATATCAGGTAAGTAGTTAACAGGTCACTTCTCCATGAACATAATGTTTACCTTGCTGTATGATCTAACCTACAACACTGTTCTTTTCAGAGTTCACATAGTAATCTTTCTCTACATAGATTCTAATATATAAAAATGAAGCATAACTTTATAATAAAATAGATTCTGTAAAACTTATACTCTAATTTGTTAATCAGCATGCAGTCATCACCAAGGCCTGTGTGTCTAATATATGTCAGCTTGGTTTTCTAAAGTTCTCTGTTATTATGAAGATTATTTGATATTAATTTTAATATATGCCAGGAGAAACAAGTAATTTTTGCAACTTTGAATTCTGTGTCCAAAAATGTGGTGCCCTATTTATATAAGTTTATTTGTACTTACTTATTGAAACCTATTCTAGAAATTTAAAATACCTACACTGACACCTACCGGTACAATAAATAAGTGCTTAGTTTTAAGGGCAAATGAAATAGTAGCACACCTAAAATATAACTGTGCTTCTTTAGTTTTTCAGTTGGAAAAAAGGAAGCTAAAGAAGTGTTTGAAGCTTTTAGAGCTTCTTCTCACTAAAATCTGGATTCTGTGTCATGTGTTTTCTGCCTTCAGTCTCTTTCCCCTTCCTTCTGAGTCCTCACAGAGCTAACCCTATCATGTAGGTTGGTTTATACAGACTGGGGCATAGATTACATCACACTAATTGAGAGACAGTTGTGAAAAATTAAACCATCTGAGTTTAAATCCATAGTAGAAGTAATTGTCTGGCCCTAAATAAATATAACATTCAAGTTTTTAATGTTAGATTTTTCCTCCTGAGTTTCAAGGATAGTATCATCTCAATTTAAAGGAATTCCATTTCAGTGATTTCATTAAATTGCATCAGACATTTCCCAATTGTCACAGGGAAATGAAGTTAAATTGTTTCCTTTTGTTTAAATCATTATTCCAAAATAAAATTAATGGTCATATCAATTAGCTTTTCTGAATGGTTATAGAATTAGCCTAATATATAAGCTATCATATACCCTTTGTGTTTAGAAATAGTACCTAAGAATTACAGGAGTTTTACTTTTTACTGTGTCAAAATACAGAAGGCTAGATGTCTTCTGAACTCATGGTTTTGGGTTTTTCCCCCAGACTCGTTCAGTTTTATATACAAATTGGAAGCAAAACTTCAGGTATTACCTGCATCAAACCAAGAGCTAGAAATGAAGGTAAGATGCTATATTTCCATAAAAACTACAGTTACTCCTAGCAGAGTAGTTCTTTCTCCTCCCAAAGTTTGGCTGAAATTTTGTAAACTGATTTGTTGTTCAATTCCTCAGTCATGTCCAACTCTTCACGACCCCGTGGACTGAAGCACACCAGGCTTCCCTGTCCTTCATCATCTCTGAGAGCTTGCTCAAACTCATGTCCATTGAATCGGTGATGCCATACAACCATCTCATCCTCTGTCATCCCCTTTTCCTCCTGCCTTCAATCGTCCCCAGCATCAGGGTCTTTCCTAGTGAGTCAGCTCTTTGCATCGGGTGGCCAAATATTGGAGCTTCAGCTTCAGCATCAGTCCTTCCAGTGAATATTCAGAGTTGATTTCCTTTTGGATTGATTAGTTGAATCTCCTTGCTCTCCAAGGGACTCTTGAGAGTCTTCTCCAGCACCACAGTTCAAAAGCATCAATTCCTTCTGCGCTCAACCTTCTTATTGGTACAACTCTCACATCCATACATGACTACTGGAAGAGCCATAGCTTTGATTAGATGGACCTTTTGTCAGCAAAGTAATGTGTCTGCTTTTTAATATGCTGTCTAGGTTTGTCATAGCCTTTCTTCCAAGGAGCAAGCATTTTTCATTTCATGGCTGCAGTCACCATCTGCAGGGATTTTGGAGCCCCCAAAATAAAATCTGTCACTATTTCCATTGTTTCCCCATCCATTTGCCATGAAATGATGGGCCTGGATGCCATGATCTTTGTTTTCTGAATGTTGAGTTTTAAGCCAACTTTTTCACTCTCCTCTTTCATCTTCATCAAGAGGTTCTTTAGTTCTTCTTTGCTTTCTGCCATAAGGGTGGTGTCATCTGCATATCTGAGGTTATTGACATTTCTCCCAGCAATCTTGATTCCAGCTTATGCTTCATCCAGCCTGGCATTTCACATGATATACTCTGCATATAAGTTAAATAAGCAGGGTAACAATATACTCCTTTCCCAATTTGGAACCAGTCTATTGTTTTATGTCTGAATCTAACTGTTGCTTGTTGACCCACATACAGGT
This sequence comes from Nanger dama, assembly GCA_917880005.1. NCBI lineage: Eukaryota > Metazoa > Chordata > Mammalia > Artiodactyla > Bovidae > Nanger > Nanger dama. The sequence goes on from CAKJTW010000007.1 coordinate 15,695,157, forward strand.
TTCTCAAGAGGCAGCTAATGTGGTCTGGTATTCCCATCGCTTGAAGAATTTTCCGCATTTTGTTGTCACACAGTCAAAGGCTTTAGCGTAGTCAATGAAGCAGAAGTAGATATTTTCCTGGAATTCTCTTGCTTTTTCGATGATCCAGTGGATGCTGGCAATTTGATCTCTGGTTCCTCTGCCTTTTCTAAATCCAGTTTGAACATCAGGAAGTTCTCAGTTCACATACTACTGTTGAACCCTAGCTTGGAGAATTTTGAGCACTACTTTACTAGCATGTGAAATGAGTACAATTGTGGGGTAGTTTGAACATTCTTTGTAAATGGATACACTACCCTAAATCATTCCTTCTCCTCTCCATCACTAAACGGGTAACTGCAGAGAGTCTTGGTCTCTAAGTTTCCTCATTCAGATCCTTAAGCCTAGAAACATTTGTTTTAAGGAAACCTGTTCCTTTACAGGAGTTCCCAGGTGGCACTAATGGTAAAGAACCCGCTTGCCAATGCAGGAGACATAAGAGGTATTGGCTCGACCCCTGGGTCAGGAAGATCCCCTGGAGGAGGCATGGCAACCCATTCTGGTATTCTTGACTGGAGAATCCCATGAACAGAGGATCCTGGCGGGGTGCAGTCCATAGGCTCATAAAGAATCAGACATGACTAAAGATACATAGCGCACACACACATTCCTTTATAACTTTACACAAGGAAAAAACAAAACTGCAGAGACTTACATTCAGCACTATAGGGGACTAGGAATTTTTTTTTTACGTAGGGTATTACTGATTGCAGATCATACACTGCTTCCTGCCCATAAACAAATCCTTTGGTAGAAGGAGCTGCTGCTGCTGCTAAATCAGTTCAGTCATGTCCGACTCTGTGTGACTCCATAGACGGCAGCCCACCAGGCTCCCCCGTCCCTGGGATTTTCCAGGCAAGAACACTGGAGTGGGTTGCCATTTCCTTCTCCAATGCATGAAACTGAAAAGTGAAAGGGAAGTCGCTCAGTCATGTCCGATTCTTCGCAGCCCCATGGACTGCAGCCTACCAGGCTCCTCCATCCATGGGATTTTCCAGGCAAGAGTACTGGAGTGGGGTGCCATCGCCTTCTCCAGGTAGAAGGAGCAGTTGTTGGTAATAATAAATATGAATTTTTACTGAGCAGTTATATATTCAAGGCACTGTTCCAAGTGTTATATCTGTTAATGCACTTAATCCTCACCATACCCCTTTGCCATAGGTACTATAATTTATCCTATTTTACAGATGTAGATGTTGGGGCACAGGGAGGACAAATAACTTACTCAAGATCACGCTGTCAGTAAGTGGACGAGCAGAGATTCACACCACTAGAGGCTATTCTTCTCTCCTTCCCCAGATCCCTATTCTCTCAGACATCCACACCATCTTTTGCCTCCATGATTCAGTGCTAAAAGAAATGCAAAACACTTCAAGTACACATAGTTGGCCTTCAGTTGCTATACAGATATAATAGGATTCCTTAAGGGACCCTACCTGTGAGTTGGTTCCTGGCACAAAATCCGTAAGCTTCTCAGATGGATCCTCCTCCAAACTTTGATCTCATTAAAAGCATGTGAAGAATTTTGCAGCTTTCAAGTTTATTATTGTCTCAGGCATGACTATGTAAAACATATTGGTTTAAACACTACAGTACCCGTTAGTCGATAGAGCTACCGATAGCTCTGTTCATTTGTTCTAAATATCCTTGGCCTTATCATCAGTAACTGAAAGCTTCCTTGACTTTTCTAAGTATTTCAGTACTGTTAGCCTAGTAATTATCCAGATCATCTATTCAGTGAATCAGCAGTCTAGAAACACGTATAGACTATTTTGTATTTCCTGGTCTCTTTGACAAGCGTTTATTAAGAATCTGCTCTAAGCTAGGCACTGTTCTAGGTTTCATGGATACAGTGTCACCAAAAGACAGATGCATCAGTCTTGATGAGCTAGGTTATGCTACAGTGACAGACAACTCTCTGTCTCTGTGGGTTAAAACATAAGATCTGTACTCTGTGCTGCATTTTCCTCATGGGTCATCTGAGATTCTCATCCAGCACCCAGAATAATGAAGCAGCTGCTGGGTAGCTTCTGGGTGTTGCCAGCCATGTGGCGGAAGGAAAGAGCACATATGGTAAAGGGGACAAGAAATGCAAACTGCTGTGTAGCAGGATGCAAAGAACCAGTGTGGCAGTAATGAGCAGCAGACAAAAGCACTACCGTTGAGAGAACTTTTATAGTGTAGTAAGAGGAGTCAGAACATCAAGAATAAAAGAAATGAGCAGGGTGTTAGATTGATGGGCTAGATAGAAATAAATAAGCTGATGTGATTGAAGGTAAACTTATGCTGGGGAAGATGCTGATTTCAACAGAGTGATCTGGGACTGGACTTACTGAGAAAGTGACATTTACAATGTAATCTAAAGGGGAAAGTGTTAGTTGCTCCGCCGTGTCCGACTCTTTGCGACCCCATGGACTGTAGCCTGCCAGGCTCCTCTTTCCATGGGATTTCCCAGGCCAGAATACTGGAGTGGGTAGTCATTCTCTTCTTTAAGGGTCCTTCCTGACCTGAGGATCGAACCTGGGTCTCCTCCATTGCAGGCAGATTCTTTACTATCTGAGACACCAGGAAAAGGCTTCCCGGTAGCTCAGCAGTAAAGAATCCACCAGCAATGCAGGAAACACAGGAGACTGGTTCCATACCTGGGTTGGGAAGATCCCCTGGAGGAGCAAATGGCAACCCCCTCAGTATTCTTGTCTGGGAAATCCCATGGACAGAGGAACCTGGTGGGCTGCAGTCCAGTTCAGTTCCTATGATGGGCTGCAGTCCATAGGATCGCAAACAGTCAGACACAACTGAGCGCACACACTAATGGTGAAAAGAAGCCAGAACAGAAAGAGCTTAAGGCAAGTTTTCCAGTCAGAAGAAACAGCAAAGGCCATGAGGTAGAAAAGAGTTGTGGTGTTGGAGGAACAGAAAGAAGGCCAGATGGCCTGGGGCTCTTTAAGGTTTAGGAGTGCTGGGGAGAAGGAGGAGAGGGACAGAGCCAGGTCACACAGAGCCTTGCTGGCCATGAAACAGAGGTGGGATTGGAATCCACTGTATTGGAAACAACTGAAGACTTTTAGGTCAGGCAGGGACATAACCTGATTTAAATTTTTATAGAATCACCCTACAAAAACAATATGTAGTTCAAAACAAGAGTATCTCTAGAGTGCATTCTCCACCCACATGGAAACAGGAGCTTTGAGGGATGCAAAGGTAGACAGAGTTCTGTCCCAGGATCTTGCTTACTGACTGGAGAGGTGGAGAACCTGAATGTTGTCTTTAAACCTTGTGATATTGAGTTTTGTCAATACAGGTGAAGTAAGCCAGAAAGAAAAACACCAATACAGTATACTAACACATATATATGGAATTTAGAAAGATGGTAATGATAACCCTGTATGCAAGACAGCAGAAGAGACACAGATGTATAGAATGGACTTTTGGACTCTGTGGGAGAAGGAGAGGGAGGGATGATTTGGGAGAATGGCATTGAAACATGTATACTATCATATTAAGAAACGAATCACCAGTCTATGTTCGATACAGGATACAGGATGCTTCGGTCTGGTGCATGGGGATGATCCAGAGAGATGATATGGGGTGGGAGGTGGGAGGGGGGTTCAGGATTGGGAGCTCATGTACACTCGTGGCTGATTCATGTCAGTGTATGGCAAAACCAATACAGTTATTGTAAAGCAAAATAAGTAAAAATAAAAATTAAAAAAAAATAAACCTTGTGATAGAATTGCTATTTAAAAGTAGTTAGTGGTTGGAACATGAAGCAACTGTGTGCATGTACAAATGTGCATGACTCTTCTGAAAATTACAAATCCATACCCCTATTTGTATATGAGGAAAAAAAAGAAACTCTGACCAGAGTATAGTGGGAAGCATCCACTTACTGACCTGAAGCCGTCCTCTACTTTAACCTCTGATTATAAATGCTCTTGTCTGCCTTCTGGGACTTTTTCCCTTTAGGAACACAACTTATTCTCAACAATCCTGAGCCATTTTCTTGAACTCACTGCTGCCTATGTAATTTACATCCCGCAGGCATTTCTCAGCCTTTTATTGAAAACTGGTTGTTAAAATGTAAATCTGCCTAAATCCTTGAACAAATCTCTTCCAGTGATAAAAGTAAAGATTTTCTGCATACTCCAGCTGAAGCCTCAATTTGCGTATTTGGAATTAAAATCAAAATTAGGCTATTTTCAGTAAGACTGAGTAGAAGAGGATGGAGTTGTCATTTTAAAAGAGGAGTGTTTTATGTTCCTTAAATATTTGGTAGTTGAGCTGAAATGGCTTGGTTTATTCTGATGGACAGTGTTTAGATGACACAGCTAAAGAGGATCAGTTCAGTTCAGTCCAGTCACTCAGTCATGTCCCACTCTTTGCGACACCATGGACTGCAGCACACCAGGCTTCCCTGTTCATCACCAACTCCCAGAGTTAGCTCAAACCCATGTCCATTGAGTCAGTGATGCCATCCAACCATCTCATCCTCTGTCATCCCCTTCTCTTCCTTCCTTCACTCTTTCCCAGCATCAGAGTATTTTCTAATGAGTCAGTACTTTGCATCAGGTGGCCAAAGTATTGGAGTTTCAGCTTCAGCATCAGTCCTTCCAATGAATATTCAAGGTTGATTTCCTTTAGTATTGACTGGTTTGGTCTCCTTGCTGTCCAAGGTTTCTCTCTCCCTCTCCTTGCTGTACAAGGGACTCTCAAGAGTCTTCTCCACCAACACCACAATTCAAAAGCACTAATTCATCAGTGCTCAACCTTCTTTATGGTCCAACTCTCACATCCAAACATGACTACTGTAAAAATCATAGCTTTGACTAGATGGACCTTTATTGGCAAACTAATGTGTCTGTTTTTTAATAGGCTGTCTAGGTTTGTCATAGCTTTTTTTCCAAGAAGCACGTGTTTTTTCATTTCATGGCTACAGTCACCATCTGCAGTGATTTTGGAGCCCAAGAAAAAGAGGCCCAGAGATTGATAAAAAAAATAGATAGATAGAGATACTGCTGTTTCCCTTTCTTGCATTTCTTCATTCTTTCCTACTTACCTGAGGGGCATTCCATTGACCTGAAGAATTGGGGGACTCCTCTCTACAGATCTTGAAGTTGCCTGCAGGTGTATGTGACAGTCCTGAAAAGCTAATGTGGAGAAAGGCAGCAGGCAGAAACCCACTGGAGCAGGGACCACTTGAGCCGTAATTGTCATATGCTCATATACATCTGAATCCTTTCAGTTCAGTTCAGTTCAGTTGCTCAGTCATGTCCAACTCTTTGTGACACCATAGACTGCAGCATGCCAGGCCTCCCTGTCAATCACCAACTACCAGAATTTACTCAAACTCATGTCCACTGAGTCGATGATACCATCCAACCATCTCATCCTCTGTCATCCCCTTCTCCTCCCACCTTCAATCTTTCCCAGCATGAGGGCCTTTTCAAATGAGTCAGTCCTTCACATCAGGTGGCCAAAGTATTAGAGTTTCAGCATCAGTCCTTCCAATGAATATTCAGGACTGATTTCCTTTAGGATGGACTGGCTGAATCTCCTTGCTGTCCAAGGGACTCTCAAGAGTCTTCTCCAACACCACATTTCAAAAGCATCAATTCTTCTGCACTCAGCTTTCTTTATACTCCAACTCTCACATCCATACATGACTACTGGAAAATCCATAGCCTTGACTAGATGGGCCTTTGTTGGCAAAGTAATGTCTCTGCTTTTTAATAAACTGTCTATGTTGGTCATAACTTTTCTTCCAAGGAGCAAGTGTCTTTTAATTTCATGGCTGCAGTCACCATCTGCAGTGATTTTGGAGCCCCCCAAAATAAAGTCTGTCACTGTTTCCACTATTTCCCCCGTTTATTTGCCATGAAGTGATGGGACCAGATGCCATGAAAGTATGAGACCAGATGCAATGATCTTAGTTTTCTGAATTTTGAGCTTTAAGCCAGCTTTTTCACTCTCCTCTTTCACTTTCATCAAGAGGCTTTTTAGTTCTTCACTTTCTGCCATAAGGGTGATGTTATCTGCATATCTGAGGTTATTGATATTTCTCCCGGCAATCTTGAGTCCAGCTTGTGCTTCATCCAGTCCAGCATTTCTCATGATGTACTCTGCATATAAATTAAATAAGCAGGGTGACAATATGCAGCCTTGACACACTCCTTTTCCTATTTGCAAGCAGTATGTTATTCCATGTCCAGTTCTAACTGTTGCTCTTGGAGCTGCATACAGATTTCTCAAAAGGCAGGTCAGGTGGTCTGGTATTCCCATTTCTTTAAGAATTTCCACAGTTTGTTGAGGTACACACAGTCAAAGGCTTTAGTGTAGTCAATAAAGCAGAAGTAGATATTTTTCTGTAAATCTCTTGCTTTTTCAATGAATCCAACGGATGTTGACAATTTGATCTCTGGTTCTTCTGCCTTTTATAAATCCAGCTTGAACATCTGGAAGTTCACGGTTCAGGTACTGTTGAAGCCTGGCATTACTTTGTGTAATTTTGAGTATTACTTTGCTAGCGTGTGAGATGAGTGCAATTGCCTGATAGTCTGAGCATTCTTTGGCATTGCCTTTTTTTTGGATTGGAATGAAAACTGACCATTTCCAGTCCTGTGGCCACTGCTGAGTTTTCCAAATTTGCTGGCATATTGAGTACAGCACTTTCACAGCATCATCTTTTAGCATTTGAAATAGCTCAACTGGAATTCCATCACCTCCACTATCTTTGTTTGTAGTGATGCTTCCTAAGGCCCACTTGACTTCACATTCCAGGATGTCTGGCTCTAGGCGAGTGATCACACCATCATGATTATCTGGGTCGTGAAGATCTTTTTTGTATAGTTCTTCTGTGTATTTTTGCTGTCTCTCCATAATATCTTCTCCTTCTGTTAGAATCCTTTGGGAGGCTTTAAAATGCAGATTCTGTTTCAATAGGACTGGGGTGGTATGCTGCATAACAAATTATTCCCAACTGAATGGACTAAGGCAACTTCTGTTATCTTCTAGTTTCTGTGAGTCAGGAATTCAGGTTCTGGCACAGGACCTCTCCTGAGGTTGCACACAAAGTAAAAGCCAGGAGCAGTTCATTCATCTGAAGAACCAACCAGGGCTGCAGGATCTCTTTCCAAGATGCTCACTTATCTGGCTGTTGGCAAGAGACCAGTTTCTTTCAGTGAACTTATCCACAGGCTCTTTGTGTGTCCTTACAGGGAGAGAGAGAGAGAGGGAAGAGAGTGCCTCTTATGGCCTAATCTCAGAAGTCACACAGTGTCTCTTTTACCATACTCTGTGTAACAGTGGCAAGTTACTAGGTCTAGCCACTCTGAAAAAGAGGTGAATTAAGCTTCACTTTTTGATGGGAGGAGTGTCAAATAGTTTGTGGAGATGTTTTAAAAACTTCACAGGTGGAACCTGCTCCCAGATGATGCAGGTGCTGATCCTTGGACCAGACTTTGAGCAGAAGGTGCTAAAGGACCACCAGTGAGATTTTAGTCTTGTGATGCCTTATTTTTGATACCATATCTACTTTCCAAATAGGTCTTCCCAGATAACTATCTAAATTATTTTATTCATTCTCACTTGCTCTCTCTCATGTTAAAAATATCAACCATATCAAACAAATTAATGTCCACAAGAAAACTATATTTTGAGCAAGCAACAAGGGTTGGAGACTGGAGTTTTGTCAGACACTCCTCACCTTGATTAGAATAAAGATGAGAAAGAGCCTCCCTTTAATTTTCTTCAGGAACTTCAATGTGGTTCTCTCCCTTCTGCAACACATGGGTCTGACTTCCTCCCACTAAAGCTCCAGCTGCCCATGTCTACACCCATACACAACATAGTGTCTCCCCACAGAGTTCCTATTCTTTGAGCTATTTTTATTCTCTCATCAAACACAATGATTTCTTCTATTTTAAATATGGTAGCATTAATTCTCTTGAGATTTCTTTTGCATGTTAAACATTATTATTCCTGACATCACCCCTTGTCAGATGTAGTGACGATAATTCCATGTAATATCAATTAACCTTAAAAGGCATTCTTTTAGTTCTATATTTTATCATATTATTTCTTGAAACAATTTTACTAAACTCTTTGCTATGTAGTACAACACAGGGATTGAGATATTCTGTTTAGTTAATAATGAGGAAACTAAAAAGATATTATATGAACCATGGATTATTTTTCCAGAAAGACTGAGGGAACATGGCATTGTAGCTCAGATGGTAAAGAATCCGCCTGCAATGCAGGAGATCCTAGTTCAGTCCCTGGGTTGGGAAGATCCCTTGGAGCAGGAAATGGCAACCCACTCCAGTATTTTGCCTGGAGAATTCCATGGACAGGGGAGCCTGGCAAGAGGCAGGTTACAGGCCATGGGGTCACAAAGAATCGGACATGACTGAGCGATTTTCACTACTACTACTACTAGAAAGATTTAGCTATAATAAAATTAATATAACAAACACAGATTTACTAGACATAATTTATGTGACTATTCAGATAGCACTTCAGTATCCCCAGTCGTAATTTTGAATACACAGTGCCAGTCTTAGGAACAGTTATGGAATGGGCAATTAGATGCCAAGAAAGTCCTCTGCCCTTCCCATCAAATAGAATATATATATTTTTAATTATTTGCTAATGATGTATATATTATATGTATATATATATATTCTGTTGATTCCTGCCATTTCATCATTAGCAGTTTTTTCCTTTGCATTCAACAATACCCTTCCCCTGTGTCCTCTTAAAATAAAAAAATGTTTCTGGGGGACGTAGGAGGAATCTCATATAAAGTATCTTAAACTTTCATGTGTATTTCCCTAAATCACACTTCTCTGGTGATAGGCAGAGGGAGATAGGGCAGAAGAGATACGTGAAAGGGAGAAGGTGAAAAGAGAGAGGAAAGTCAGAGTAACATCAGAGCGGAGTGAGTTCTTCTGCTTTGCTGTGTGATAATTTGTCTTTATTCAGGCTTCAGTGACCGAGGTCTGACAGAGTATGAGGTGCCTGTAAAAGTATCCTTCTGCTTAAGAGAATTTCAGATTGACCTGTGCTTCCTATCTGGTACATCAGCGGCAAAGAGCCCTTCTTGATTTTGTGCTGGGAGATTGAGATATTCCTTCTGAGTATATAATAATGATATGAGACTTTGTACTGTTCAGGACAGAATCTAAAATTCAAATATATAATCTGAAGTGCATTTTTATGTCCCTCTTACCAACCTCCTCATTGCTCATACAAAGCTGAGTGGTGTTTAAAAGAGCTTATGTATTTTTCCCCCAATTCCTAGGAGTTGGTGCATCAGAAACTGTCAAGAAATTGATGAGCCTTCAGGTCTACTAATTCATTCCTTAGAAGTTAGATAAATGTGCCCTCATTCTATGAGATGCAATTTGAAGTTTCTAGTACAGCCTTGCCACTTAAAATAATACTGTTCCTTGCCCTTTTTTGCCTCTAGGAAAGCTGTCCAAGTAACTGGATTTATGTCTTTTAATGCAGGGCTTGTTGTTCAGTATTCAAATGACAATGGGATACTCTGGCATTTGCTTCGAGAGTTGGACTTCATGTCATTTTTGGAACCACAGATCATTTCCATCGACCTTCCACGAGAGGCAAAGACACCTGCTACAGCTTTTCGATGGTGGCAGCCCCAACATGGCAAGTTACTGCTCACCTCGACTTTCCTGGTAGCATTTAATCATCCAGTTAAAGCCACTTCATATTGTGTGTTTTTTAATTTGCTGTCAATTTCTAGATAATTTGATTTAAAACCACAATCATAAAGATATTCATATTGCTATATAATGAGCCTCCTGTAACTGCTTTTATTCATCTGATTTCAGGGAAGCATTCAGCCCAGTGGGCCTTGGATGATGTCCTTATAGGAATGAATGACAGCTCTCAAACTGGATTTCAGGATAAATTTGATGGCTCTTTAGATCTGCAAGCCAACTGGTATCGAATCCAAGGAGGTCAAGTTGATATTGACTGTCTCTCTATGGATACTGCTCTGATATTCACTGAAAACATAGGTATACATTTTCACTTGATAAAGGGAGAATATTTAATTAACTAGAGGACTAAATTAACTAAAACCCAAAAGGAGATTCTCTAATGCAAAACCATGTGCATAACTGCCTGTGCTGAGGGAGACAGTTGGAAATAACAAGTTGTTTTGTCTTCTAGTGTGACTTGGTGAACCCAACGACAGTTTTTGCAGGGACTGTCTTTCATGGCATGCATAGTATAACCAATGTTTCTTAAAAGTGAGGCAAAATGTTTTAGAATTTGCAGAATTAGAATTTGCAGACTCTCTGTTAGCCTGTCTTAAGGTGGTAAGACTTTTCAAGATAGCAGCCGTCCATATTTCTGAGTCTGTGCTAACTAGATAAAAAAAGTCAGTGTGAGATGAAAAGTCAAAGCACACGTGAGACACTATAGATAAGATATGATTTTTGTTTACTACTGAAAGCATGACAAGCAGAAACACCAAATAAGAAAGAGAGTACAATTATGTGCTACCATTAAACTTTTCCTTTTTCATAGGAAAACCTCGTTACGCTGAGACTTGGGACTTCCATGTGTCAGCATCAACTTTCTTGCAGTTTGAAATGAGCATGGGCTGTAGCAAGCCCTTCAGCGACTCCCACAGTGTACAGCTCCAGTATTCTCTGAACAATGGCAGGGACTGGCATCTTGTCACTGAAGAATGTGTTCCTCCAACCATTGGCTGTCTGCACTACACAGAAAGTTCAATTTACACCTCGGAGAGATTCCAGAATTGGAAGCGGATCACTGTCTACCTTCCACTCTCCACCATGTGAGAATTGTCATTTGGCTACATGTCAGAACTTCAGGTTTCTGTCACCTAATTGGAAAATAATTGTGATGCCACTTGGAAATTCTATTACTCTTTCATGAGGATTATGCATGGAACATACCAGGGGGAGAAAAAGTTATAGGGGACTGGGTAATACTTTTTAAATGTGGTTAGGAGTTCCAGGAGTTTTATGAAGCTGAACTTTTCTGCTTTCTTCAGCAACCTGAAGGCTGCCCAACAGATTCAGGTTTTAAATTGTAAAAATAAACATCTACCCAATAACCAGAGTGATACTTATCCACATGAAGCAGTTTGTAAAATCATTAGACGTGGAGGAGTGTCCTTAGTTGTTGTTGGCTTTTCTTTTTAATCTCCACACCACAATAAGAGTAAAGTTTCATTCTTTTGAAATGCTCATATCATTTTACATCTTTCTTCCCCTCTGCAGGATCTCAGATTACATTCAGCCCTACCTTATGTTAGGGCTTACAGCAGGCTCCCACTTCTGTGGTTTAGGTGTTGGATACTGAAGGATCTTTCTAGGAACTAATGTTACTGTGGTGGGTGAGTTTGTGCCATCTTGGGGCTGCTCTCCCCAGATCCCTACATCTTCCTTCCACTCCCTGCTCTGAATTGTAGGCAAATTGGCCTCTGCCAGCTGCATTTGCCAGCTGCATGTGTTTTCTGGCTTCCTGGTGGGTTTAGGGAGTAACAGATAATGGCAAGAAAGTGGAGGGTGAAAATAAAGTTAAACCAGGGTATTCCTCCCCGCTCCTTCTCTATCTCAAGTACATCTTGGCCAAGTTCAGCTGCTCCAGCTCCACTGTGGTGTCCCTCCAAGTGACACTGGCCCCTGGGCACTAGCAGCACCTCCTCCTGTATCTCTCCATCTTTGGACTTGCAGTGGCTTCCTGACTTTCCTAAACTCTTATTTCCTTACTGATGCTGCCACTCACTATACATCCAGTACTTTGTAAATTCTCTCCATTAAATACTTACAGTGGTTTCCATTTTCCTGGTTCCATTTTGATTCAGAGATGTGCAAACAAGTGGCAGGAAAAAAAAAACACACAGGAAATCAATGTGTTTTAGTATTTAACCTAAAACAGTTTCCTGTGGACCCCAGAACTTTAAAGAATGCTCACTTGTAGCTCATTTATTCATTCTAATTTATTCAACAAACATTTATTGAATATCTCTGCCTGCAATGCAAGAGACACAAGAGACTTGGGTTCAATCCCTGGGTTGAGAAGATTCCCTGGAGAAGGAAATGGCAACCCACTCAAGAGTATTCTTGCTTGGAAAATCCCATGGACAGAGGACCCTGGCAGGCTAGAGTCCATGGGGCTGCAAAAGAGACAGACACAACTTAGCTACTAAACAACAACATTATGTGTTAGATCTCTGGTGCAAAATGAATAAGGTGATGCCTGGATCCAAATATATGATTTAGGATAACAGGTATCTAAGCAGTTGTTTATGGTATAAAATACTAACAGTGACAAAACCCAGGGATATTATTGAAACAAAGGGGGATACTACCCAACTCAGTTTGTGGAGATTGAATGGAGCTTTCTGCAGGAACTGATGTCTGAGTTGAGTCTGAATTAGTGAATAGAGCTTATCTGATTGAAGAGAGCCTGTGGGAGGTCATATGTGCTGTTGTAAGCCAAAAAAAAAAAATCCCAGAGACCAGAAGAAACATGAGTTGATGGGAAAACTCAAGGACTCAATGCTATTAGAGTACAGTTGTGAAGAAATAGGCAAAGGTGAGGCAAGAGAAGAGGGCAGATGATGAAGAGTGCATGTATTTCATATTAGCAGTTTGGCATGTGCAGGGGAACCATTTAAAGTGTGTTAAACTGAGTGGTGACATGATTAGATTTCCATTTCAGAGCCACCATGCTGGCAGCTGTGTTGCATTGAAGGAGGACTTGTGTAGGGAAAACAATAGCACTTGAAATGTTACTATTGAAATTCCCCTTCAAGTCAACTGTGTTTTACATTCCAAATAACTAACACATTTCTGCTGTGCAATCTGTTCCTAAATGAGAGACTCTTACTACTGTTTGGTAAGGCTGTACATATTTCTGGATAAAGTGGTCTTCTGACAGTATATCCCAGTTAACATATTACAAATATAATAATTTAAAAAAAAAAACATGGAGGTGCATCACATCATTCTAGTCCTCACCTTCATGGGAACCAAGCCCTCAGGCACCAAAACAGAGGCAGAAGTTGGATAGGCTTCCATTTACTACCCAGAAACCTTAGGGACAGTAGAACAGAGACCTCATGGCAAGAACTTTGAAAGATTCCAACTTATCCTCATGTTTATCATCCTTAGTCTCTTTTCCAGTACTGAAAAGTTGTAAAAGCCTGAAAGTGAAAACTAATATTCTGCATAGAGTTAAAACACAGAATAAGTTGATAGTTCAAACTAACTTTTCCAAGTCACGTGTGTTCAGAGGCTATTATATGAAAGAAATGGTGAAATATTTTAAAAGTGTGTTTTCTACTCTCCTGTTTTTGGATCGAGAGTAAACAACATCCAAAATTTGGTATAAAACAAAGTGTCTTAAATAAGAGAAAACTGGAACCCTGAGGAAGACACTTTTAAAATGAAAGAATTAAATGTTTTGTTTTTGAAGGTTGCCACTCAAACCAAGTACGATTTGTTTGTTTTCTGTGTTGTTTTGTTTTTCTTAGATCGCCTAGGACCCGGTTCAGATGGATCCAGGCCAACTACACTGTGGGGCTGACTCCTGGGCTATTGATAATGTCGTGCTGGCTTCAGGGTGTCCTTGGATGTGCTCAGGACGAGGGATTTGTGATGCTGGACGCTGTGTGTAAGTTAATGAAATTGTCAGTTTCTTTCTTTGTAATGCAAAAAGAAAGATAGTATCTTGATCTCATGACATATAATGCTTTTCTCCACTCATTTTTTTCCTTAGGTGTGACCGGGGCTTTGGTGGAGCCTACTGTGTTCCTGTCATTCCTCTACCCTCGATTCTTAAAGATGATTTCAATGGGAACTTACATCCCGACCTTTGGCCTGAAGTGTATGGTGCAGAGAGGGGGGAATCTGAATGGTGAAACCATCAAGTCTGGAACATCGCTCATTTTTAAAGGGGTGAGATAAGACTGTTCATTAGCACTGAAATTCCTGTCTTTTCTCAATGCTCCACACAGATACATTTCTGTTCAGATGATATATTATTGTATATATTGTTACTGTCTTCTAACACATATCATGTTTCCTCTTATATCGACTGAGATCATTTTTTATGATCAGTTCAGTTCAGTTGCTCAGTCGTGTCCGACTTTTGCAACCCCATGAATTGCAGATGCCAAGCCTCCCTGTCCATCACCAACTCCCAGAGTTCACTCAGACTCACATTTATCGAGTCAGTGATGCCATCCAGCCATCTCATCCTCAGTTGTCCCCTTCTCCTCCTGCCCCCAATCCCTCCCAGCATCAGAGTCTTTTCCAATGAGTCAACTCTTCACATGAGGTGGCCAAGAGTACTGGAGCTTCAGCTTTAGCATCATTCCCTCCAAAGAAATCCCAGGGCTGATCTCCTTCAGAATGGACTGGTTGGATCTCCTTGCAGTCCAAGGGACTCTCAAGAGTCTTCTCCAACACCACAGTTCAAAAGCATCAATTCTTCGGCACTCAGCCTTCTTCACAGTCCAACTCTCACATCCGAAAAACCATAGCCTTGACTAGACGGACCTTAGTCGGCAAAGTAATATCTCTGCTTTTGAATATGCTATCTAGGTTGGTCATAACTTTTCTTCCAAGGAGTAAGCGTCTTTTAATTTCATGGCTGCAGTCACCATCTGCAGTGATTTTGGAGCCCCAAAAAATAAAGTCTGACACTGTTTCCACTGTTTCCCCATCTATTTCCCATGAAGTGATGGGACCAGATGCCATGATCTTTGTTTTCTGAATGTTGAGCTTTAAGCCAACTTTTTCACTCTCCTCTTTCACTTTCATCAACAGGCTCTTTAGTTCCTCTTCACTTTCTGCCATAAGGGTGGGTCATCTGCATATCTGAGGTTATTGATATTTCTCCCGGCAATCTTGATTCCAGCTTGTGTTTCTTCCAGTCCAGCATTTCTCATGCTGTACTCTGCATAGAAGTTAAATAAGCAGGATGACAATATACAGCCTTGACATACTCCTTTTCCTATTTGGAACCAGTCTGTTGTTCCATGTCCAGTTCTAACTGTTGCTTCCTGACCTGCATACAGATTTCTCAAGAGGCAGGTTACGTGGTCTGGTATTCCCTTCTCTTTCACTTGGACGGACGAGCCTGGTAGGCTGCAGTCCATGGGGTCGCTAAGAATTTGACACGACTGTGCGACTTCACTTTCACTTTTCACTTTCATGCATTGGAGAAGGAAATGGCAACCCACTCCAGTGTTCTTGCCTGGAGAATCCCAAGGACGGTGGAGCTTGGTGGGCTGTCGTCTATGGGGTCACACAGAGTCGGACACGACTGAAGTGACTTAGCAGCAGCAGCAGTAGGGCATTAAACTCTTCCCTTGCTTTGGTAATCAGACCTTCCTTACATTCTGCTGGAATTACATATGTAAAAATTATGTATACACTATTTCTAGAATCTTGGCTTCTAGAATGTAACATTTTGTGTTTTTTCAGATATCTAACTTGAAATATTTTTCTAAATGACTTTATGGAAGATCTTTGCTTTTTCTTTCAATTTTCTTTCTTTTCCTCCTGCCAATACAACCATTTGGTGACTCCAAGAAAACCAAACATTTAAGTCAAGTTAAATAGCTTTCTCAAACATCATTAGTGTATTTTTTGTATTTCAACCTAAATGTTGGTTAGACGGTTATTAAGCAATTATGTGAATCCGTGCTGAGCTGGCACATCTTTGTATATGAATACACACCACATCCTGCCCCTCTCAGCTGGGGCAATTGGCTAATCTAGGTGTGCAAATGAAATCTTTTAACAAAAATCCGCATGGGTCTCTGTACAACCTTGATGATTAATACCTAACACTTAGAAAATTAGACACCTTGGAAGTTTTTCAATTACAGTTAATAGAGGCTGGCTATCATTCTTGTTTGAATCCAGAATTCTCCTCAAGTTTTTAGATGAGATAGAAAAAACACTTTAGGAGTCAGGGAGATTTACAAGTCCCTAGGAGCGGTAAGTGACTAAAGAAACTGAGGTAGGACATTTCAGGATAGAGACTGCTGTTTTGATTGTGTGTATTTAAATTCTTGTCTGAGGCTTTAGCTCGAATTACCACTATCTATTTGAAGCAATTGACAAGACCACAAAGGTAAATCCTGTGATTCAAATATCTTTACCTGATAAAATTTAAAGCAGTAAATTAACCTGGTCTCTAGATCCTATGAACAAAGGAAACATATAGTCTTTTATATTAGTATTAAATATTTTCTCTTTAGCCATCCAAATGCAAGGGCAGCCAAGCATTATATGTGTTGGACATATACTATCTATCAGTCCTGCAAGATGCAAAGAAGGCTCAACATATGCCATTCAGTAGGTTGTAGTTTGACCTAGAAAGGCATTCTTTTGTGAAAAAGGAAACGATAGTTTCTTTTCAATGTTTATAGATTCAGGAGTGCTATCTGCTATTAAAATAGCTTTGCATTTAGCACAAATGGATTACTGAACCTGGAAGAGGATCAGAAAAGAAGCATCTGTATGAGCTGGAATATATGTAGAAGCAGGCAATACAGTTCCACTGGGCAATTTTCCATATCAAGTACCTAACTGTAAATAAAATTTAAAATGTGAAAGAAAGATCCTTCCTATTTCATCATGCTGACTTTCAACAAAATTGCTCCTACAAGGTACATGGGAGCAAGTTTATACTCACATTCTATAATCAAGGGTGAAGAGTAATCATATTCCTTTATCTTGATGTTGTCAAGGGATATTTATGAACTGGATCTGTTAACTACCCACCTCGAAGCTTTTTCATTGTAAGATGAAGTGACCTTTTCCCATGGCCTTAACCTCAATATGGCGCCAAGCTATGAAAATATCCAAGGCCTTAAGCTGATAAGTGTATGAGGGAAAGGGTAAAGACTTTCAAGACATGAAGGATAGGCAATGACCAAGCATTATGGACTGAGCAGGGCAGTGAATTATTAAGATAAAAGAAAAATAAGAGTGGAAATATAAGGCTTTTACACAACCACCTTCAATCCTGGAAGTTTGAATCTATGCTTTGTATAAATGCAGTTGCTTTTTCATTATGATATCAAATAATTCTCAAATTCTGAAGTTAGCATTATCTAGATATCTCTCCCCAAACCATAAGACTATTTAATAAGCAAAACACTGATATTTTATAAAGGATGGAGGATAAGTTTCAGAATCTGACATATCTGAGTTTGAATTCTACTATAATCACTTTTGCAGTCTTGAGCAAGTTACTGACCTTTTCAGATTTTCCACTTCCTTATGTGCAACAGGAAGATAATAATATGTTTCCCTTATGAGTGATAGGTGTCAAAGAATAAAGTGGTTCTTTTAGAACCCAGAATGTTGTGGGCACTCAATATGTTGTTGCTCTATAACAGAGAAGCCCGTTACAAAATTAGTCTTATATAGTTTTTCAGCTATTGAAGAATGGATTATATAATAAATATTAAGAAGAGGAAGAATTTGCTTCCTCTACATTAAATTCCACTTGGTGTCTGTTAGCTGATAATTAAGAAGCCAGTAGACAGTACAGTGTCCACTCAGTATTGGCCAGCCCTATGCCACCAAAGATCCACTTAATTCCGAGTCATACTTGAGCAACTGAAAGGCCTGTCAGTGCCTAGGGTATCTGCATAGCGAAACGCTGTTTTACTGGGCTGCCACTGCAATCCTGCAGACATGGAGAAAACAAGCTGTGGAGCTGTCGATCCCAGACAACCAGAAATAGTTAATTAGCAGAAAAATTACTAAAGCCAGTGTGATCGCTTTCCGCCTTCCTTGGCTTCTCTGCATGAGCGCTTCCAGCCTGGGCTTAGGGACTTGCTTAGTTACGCCTTATTTAACTTGACCAACTGGAGGGTGTGGTGTCAGCCTGAATGAGATCCTCCTGGGGCTGTCAGAGCACGCAAAGGAGTAAGTTCCTAAGACTCTTTGGAACCCTGAAAAAGTTACCTATTAGCTCCTAGCTTCCAGCAGGAGCTGGCACATTTTCCGTCTGTTTCCTCTTTACTCCTCTCAAAACATGCTGTGATCAAAGGAGGCTGTTTTTTAAAAAGGCTTATAGATATATAATGGTATCATTTTTGCACTGCTTTCTGTAAAAGTCACAGCAAAGTGTGACTTAAAGTTGAGCCAATGAAATGTTTTTATTCAAGCATAGGGAATGAAAGCCATTAAAAGGGGAAATGATCAATTTTTCCTTCCAAACTGGACCAAGTATTGTCTCTTGATCATTATGCATCTATTATTTAGCTAATATAAGTTAGATGTATAAAATCAAAGGAAAATACTCTCGCAAATAAAGTAAGATTGCTTAACATGTGTGTTTTTTGTTTGCAGGAAGGACTACGGATGCTCATTTCAAGAGATCTAGACTGTACCAATACGATGTATGTCCAGTTCTCACTTCGATTTATAGCAAAAGTAAGTCATTTCTGTGGGTATGAATTCACTATTTCCTTTCAAGCAAATTTCCCCATGCATGATTCCTCCTCTGCAAAGAAATAACAGATTTTAGGCCCATAAATTTTGTTCTATGGGAGAGCCAACATAAATTTGAGTGCATAAGTGTTTGCAAATGTTCTTCTGTAATATATATTCATTTTAATGTTGGGGTAAGATTACTGCTTATTTTATAATGATTTCATATAGAAATAGTAATCATACTAGTCCTCTGTGGGTTAAATTTATCATCACATCCCTGAATCTTTTTCTTCACCACTTATTTCTAGCTGAAAGAAATTTAAATTTTAAAAATTTAGCTTTTAGAAACTTGGGATTTTCTTTCACAGATGTCCCTGTGGCTCAGAGGTTAAAGCATCCACCTGGAATGCAGGAGACGTAGGTTCAATCCCTGGGTCAGGAAGATCCCCTGGAGAAGGAAATGGCAACCCACTCCAGGATTCTTGCCTGGAGAATCCCATGGACGGAGGAGCCTGGTGGGCTACAGTCCACGGGGTCGCAAAGAGTCGGACACGACTGAGCAACTTCACTTCACTTCACTGTAAACCCCTAAAGCCAGCTCTGTCATTCTGACCTTTCATATTAAACTAAATAATTTTCCTGACAAATAATGTCATTTGGATATAAGGAATTTTCAAGTAGACTTTTGATAATATCCTGAGATGTAAATGTTTGACCCTTTGTGGAGGTGTGAGGCCTATAAAATCAAAAAGTTTTGACATAATATTTCCTAAATGAAATATAGAAATGTATGTGTTCATATTGAGAAAAAGAAAGAGATAGTACTGTGTGAAAAATCCAAGATTTGGTGTGTGTTCTGAGATCTATTTATCCAGATATTGCAACCCATCATCACTTCAGCTTGCCTCAGAAGCATTTGGACTGTAAAGCATCTATGTGAATGCAAGTCAGGTTATGCATTGATGCAAAAAAAAAAAAAAAGTCTAAGATTGCACACTATTCCCGTTTTTATCACAATGTGTTTATGCCTGTGTTTTCTTCTTTCTAGGTACCCCAGAGAGGTCCCATTCTATCCTATTGCAATTCTCCATCAATGGAGGAATCACCTGGCATCTGATGGATGAATTTTACTTCCCTCAAACTACCAACATACTTTTCATTAATGTTCCCTTGCCATACACTGCCCAAACCAACGCTACAAGATTCAGACTCTGGCAACCTTATAATAATGGTAAAAATGCTTAAGTTCTCCTGTGGTCAAAACTGACTGTGGCATGTTAACGTGCTTTCGCCTAAGGTGTGGAGGAAGTGTTTGTCAGCTAAGTGACTTCGCTGTCGATAGCACATTTTGCATGCTTCACTTTTGAGGAGTTTCAGGAATATTTAGCTTTATATATCTCTACCTTCATATTTGACTATATATTATCTTCGTGTTTGATTCCTATGCAAATATAGCTAAATCCTGTCATACAGCTATGCTTTTAAAAAAATAATCCAGCTCTACCATTAGGTACTCATCAGTTGTAACTACATCTTTTACTGAATTCATTTAGGAATACATAGTTCTGAGTGTGGCACTTTGTTAATGAGACAGAACAATGTTAGAGCAAAATGCCATGACAAAGAGGAACTGACACCAAGCAGATAGTACCTGAGATAAAATATTCTGTCATGTACACTTGACTCAGTGATAAGTTAAAGTGAATGTATAATTTAACACCATTTTCAAATGCTTATAGAAAACAATTTTACAGATTTGTAATGTTTTATTGCTTCCTGTATTTCTATTAACTGCTTTTTATAAAGAACCAGACTCTACCAAACTGTACCTTTAATGGCCTAGGTAAGCACAGAGATATCATATTCAGCGAATTATTTGCAAAGGTAACAAAGAAGTAGATAAGAAAAATGTACTGCCATCTCTAAAACTTAACCTGAATGTTTCCTTTATAAACAGTAAATCAAAAATAAAATAATTGTAACTTATTGTGAACAGAGAAAATAATCTTGTGTAATCGCTCAGTCCAAAAATGCAGCCTGTTTTACAGTCCAGGGAATATTTGTCTTCATATTATGTTTGGAATGCTTGCCAGTTTTTCTTCATTTCTTTCACCAATTGCTTCCAAAACAAGAAAAGGGAAGAAAACTACTAGGATTTAGAACAGTGACAGGATTAGAGAGGGAAAGGCACATGTGACTTCATTTAAATCATCAGATTGTTTTTATAGGCTGCTATTTATAGATCCTTTTATATATTTTATAAGAATTCTACTAAAAGTAGGAATCAGTGAAGAAGCAACCTTGGGGAACCTTGTTTCTGCTTGGCATGGTCTTCTCACCTCATTTCCAGTTCAGTCCAAGCAGTGTTTTGTAAAAGCACTGAGCTTGCCCTTCTTATCTACTCAGTAATATCTTCCTTGGGCTTCTCAGGTAGCTCAGTGGTAAAGAATCTACCTGCAATGCAGGAGACCCAGGTTTGATCCCTGGGTTGGGAAGATCCTCTGGAGAAGGAAATGGCAACCCATCCCAGTATTTTTGCCTGGAAAATCCCATGGACAGAGGAGCCTGGTGGGATACAGTCCATGGGGTCACAAAAGAGTTGGACATGACTTAGCAATAAAACAGCAAATATCTTAAACACCCTACCTGAGTTGCTGAATCAAATTCTATGACAGCCTAAAGAGTGATTTTCTTAATTTTCTGTATGTTCCCATATAGCTCCAACTAAACATACATGTTTTGAAAAGCATTAAGGGAAAAATAAAGTAACATATAACAATGTTTTCTTCTGCGTAGTTTTTAATAATTAAAGCTGTACAACAAGCCAGTGTTGTAATGGCCATGGTCCTTAAGCCTAAAGGAAACATGATTCTAAGTCATGAGTTGACTCTAAAATCCTGCTGCTGCTGCTGCTAAGTTGTTTCAGTCGTGTCCAACCCTGTGCGACCCCATAGATGGCAGCCCACCAGGCTCCCCCATCCCTGGGATTCTCCAGGCAAGAACACTGGAGTGGGTTGCCATTTCTTTCTCCAGTGCAGGAAGGTGAAAAGTGAAAGTGAAGTCACTCAGTGGTGTCCAACTCTTAGCGACCCCATGGACTGCAGCCTACCAGGCTCCTCTGTCCATGGGATTTTCCAGGCAAGAGTACTGGAGTGGGTTGCCATTGCATTCTCCACTAAAATATCCTGGGTTGCTCCATAAATAGACTAGTTAGTGTAACTCATTTATAAAACCACAGGCTGACCATCCATCCTCATAGATTCAAGCATGTTACAGATTCCCTAAACCATGAAGGCATGACTCGAAGCCCACTCTTGCTGCTGGAGGGTCCATGATACCATAGCACTGCTGTGACAGGAAAGGAAGCAAACTCTTACCAGTCTTCTGAAATTAGTGAGGTTCTTTCATGCGGTGTCAACTTAAAAGGATTGAAAGCTTAATTTTTTCCACACTTTAATCTGATAACACAGTATTGTATAGTTTGTGCTTCTTTGTCTAGAAGACATATGTTTAAACCAATAGTTACTGAGTTCCTTCTGTCCTTTCTTCCTTTGAGCAAAAATGTTCATCCAGTTTTCACCTTTGAAAAACTTGCTTTATCCAAAATGCCATAGGTAAGAAAGAAGAAATCTGGATTGTTGATGACTTCATCATTGATGGAAATAATTTAAATAACCCCGTGATGCTTCTGGATACTTTTGACTTTGGGCCCAGAGAAGACAATTGGTTTTTCTATCCTGGTGGTAACATTGGTCTTTATTGCCCATATTCTTCCAAAGGAGCACCGTAAGTATTTAACTGAAAAGTTAAAAATAAAGCCACTGCTCTATAGAGATCACAATGAGCTTTTGCCTAAATGGATTCTTTGTTGTTTTCTTGTATAACAGTGAGGAAGATTCAGCTATGGTGTTTGTTTCCAATGAAGTTGGTGAGCATTCCATTACTACTCGTGACCTGAATGTGAATGAGAACACCATCATACAATTTGAGGTACTTGACTTTGTTCTATTAGTAATGCTTTAAATTTTATCTTGAACAAAAGCTAGGAAAGAGGAGGGAAATTCTCAGATGATTTCATGCATTATGACTTTCCATTTTTGTGCAAGGACAAAAGAGGTTTTACATCATAATTCATTTTTATTAGCAGAATGTATTATCCTACTAAAGTTTATTTCTGAATTTTTAGTCCTTTATTTATGACATAATTTCCTCACCTACTACAATGAGAAATTGTCAAAATAAATTATTTCGAACATTATAAAATTGAAAAGGACTGTACTATTCTAGTGCTATTTTCACAATTTTTATGTGTTACTTAAGACCCAGGTTAGTGTGATTATAGTCTATACCAGGCCAGAACTTTTGTTTAATATTTATCATGATGTCATGAATTTTACAGATAAAATAATACTTACTATTTTTTTAATTTCTGTACATTTCATTACTCTTTATGGACTCCTTTTATTTTTCAAGACAGAAATTTAAAATGTATGGAAGAAAAACTTTTATATATTTTAAAAACTTAGATAAAATCAGCAGAACCAAAGATACATTGTGCTAAGGTTCAACAGTATTAACTTCTGAAGATGCTTGTTTCATGGTTGAAACCTGTACTAATCATTGGACAGGCTTAAATTAGTGCCTAATTGTGTCAACAAAATTTTTAATATTTGCTAGATTAATTGTATCCTCTAAATTAGATTTGTTTCTTTCATCTTAAAATCAGAGACCAAATGATGCTTTAGTGGAAAAATTATTCTCTATTTTAAGCTTTCTATTATATTTTCTAATTTTTAAGTTACTTATATAACCTTCTTTTATATTTTCTATTATTTATGCTTTAAATGTTAATAAAAAGTAATACCTGTGGCCCTTTCAAGAGTTCTGTTATCAAAAGAATCTAGGTAGAAACAAATGCCTATAGCTGAAAAGTTTACTCATCAGAATAGTTTACCCATCAAAAGAAAAGAGGAGTAACTTCAACAAGAACAAAAATTATAGAAATATATCCAGTTGCTATGACAGCAAGAAAATGTTAATCCCAATTGGAAGAGGGAAATTTTTTCATGAAAAGAATCACATGCATTTGTTGAAGTTTTAGTTTAATTCACTTGAAAGCATGAAAAAGGAATGAAGTGACTGTTTCCCTCATGTTTAAAAAGTCCTTTCTGAGAATGTTCTCACTATGCCAGGGAAATGGTGACAACAATTTTATTTCATTCTGTTTTAATATTGAAAACATATTGAAGATTCTCCATGTGTAAAACTTGGAATTGTTTGAAGGTATCACAAGATGAAAAATAGGTCTTCCCATCCAGCAGTCTGAAAAAAAAGCTAATGGTTAAAATTAGAGAAACAACCATTTCACTACAGTTTGTATGGCTTGGCAATGAATGTGGGATAAAGGTAAATTTTGAAATTCCATGCCAGTCTCTGCCTTATTCCCTTCCTAGCTTTTTATAAAAATGAGGGGAAATAAATTTTTCATGAGGCCCTTTGAGGTTCTTTATGAAAAAGTATTATTTAAAGGTAATATGCAATATTACTCAGGCAAAACAGAATTTCATGGTGTTAAATATTTCAGCAAGACAGTTCCCAGGAAAATGGACCCCCGAGAAAATAATGAAGTGGTGAATCATTTCAAGGCTTGTTGCTCTGAGGTAATTTGTATCATTTTTCTTCTTCTTCGTCAAGATCAATGTCGGATGCTCAACTGATAGCTCCTCTGCTGATCCGGTCAGACTGGAATTTTCCAGGGACTTTGGGGCAACCTGGCACCTGCTGCTCCCCTGTGCTACCACAGCAGCAGCCACGTCAGCTCCTTGTGCTCCACTGAGCACCACCCGAGTAGCACCTATTATGCGGGGACCACCCAGGGCTGGAGGAGGGAGGTCGTGCACTTCGGGAAGCTGCACCTTTGTGGGTAAGGACCTGCTGCTTCCAGCTGTTTTTCTCATTTCACAGTTTTCTTCATGATCTCATGGTTGACTTGCCAGTTTATCAGGGAAATGTCCACCTTACGTTTCTTCCTCAGTTCTCCACTGAAAGCAGATCAGTGGATGTTTAAAACATAGGACACTGAGCTGACATAATGCTAGTTCATGGTTTGAGTGTGTGTGTATGCTCAGTTCTGTCCAACTCTTTGTGACTGCATGGACTATAGCCCTCCAAACTCCTCTGTCCATGGAATTTTCTGGGCAAGAATACTGGGGTAGGTTGCCATTTGCTACTCCTGGGATCCTCCTAACCCAGGGATCAAACCCACGTCTCCTGTGTCTCTTGCATTGGCAGGTGGATTCTTTTACCACTGAGCCTCCTGGGAAGCTAAAGAACATTTGGCTTGAAGATAGATTTAAAAGAGCACACCATAGGCAGCACCTGTCCTGAGGTTCATATCTACATGGGTCTTTATTAGATCAGTTAAGAAGCAACAGAAATATAGTTTTTCCCAAGTGTTATAATCTGTCCCCCACCTCACAATTTAAATGTAGTTAGAAGTTTTACTTTCAAATATCTACTTATATCTTTTGTGCAAGGAAAGGGCACATATGAAGGGTGGAAGCCTGCAGAATATTCCAGGTGTTTCATAAAATACACACACACACACACACACACACACACACACACACACACAAGCACTCTTCCCAGAGAAGGCAATGGCAACCCACTCCAGTACTCTTACCTGGAAAAATCCATAGATGGAGGTGCCTGGTAGGCTGCAGTCTATGGGGTCACTAAGAGTCAGATACAACTGAGCTACTTCACTTTCACTTTTCACTTTCATGCATTGGAGAAGGAAATGGCAACCCACTCCAGTGTTCTTGCCTGGAGAATCCCAGAGATGGGAGAGCCTGGTGGGCTGGCGTCTGTGGGGTCACACAGTGTCGGACACGACTCAAGCGACTTAGCAGCAGCAGCAAGCACTCTTCCCCCAGGTATTTCTATTTTTCAACCTCTCTCAGTATTCTTGTTACATATATGTGACTCTTCCATTGAAAAGTTATTTGGAAGTAAAGAACTTCAATCCCAATAAATATGAAATGAAAAGTATAGTTCAAAAAGAAAACTAATAGTACAGGTGAACAAAGAGAGAAAGTCAACAAAATAGCCTACTTCAGAATTTGTCTTTTCCCTCAGAATAAAGAACTTACTCTTTTGGGTATTAAAAAAAAAAAAGTACTAATATTATACTTTCAAGATGGGGGATAGATTTACATTGCCCATGTGAAACTCAGCATAATTAGAAGTCTCAAGTCTTCAAGCAAAGCTACTAATACCTAGCACTTTTCCAAAAGGGTGAAAGTGAATCTTCAAAAGTTTTCATTCTCTTTGAACACAAATCCATTCACTCCTCATGATACCATCAGCAAAATTTTTGTAATTTGATTGCTAAGGACTCTAATATTTTGTACTATTGAATATATCATTTATTAATTCTTACTGTTACACCAGGATACTGTTCTAATTATTAGAAAATCTAATTTTTTAAAAAAATAAGCATTACTAAATAAAACATCCTCAAGATTCTTTAGAAGTGATAGTCGAGGAAGCAAGGAGAATCTCTGAAGACCATAAGAACAGATAGAGCAGATGACTCAGTCAGCACAACCAGAAAGCTGCTATTAGGGTGTATGGAGGTGGGGTGTGAACCTGTCTATATAAGAATTAGCAGCGGAAATAGCTCAGGAAAAAACTTTTACACAAAATCTATTGTGTTATTTAGGATTATATGTTGCCAAAAATATAAAGAGACTTACCAAAAGCAGTGGAAGAACTTATTAGAAACATGCTAGGAAATCATGGACTCCACTGAGAAAGTGTGAGGACATCAGCAAAAGGAGTTTGTGATCCTTTTTATCATGCTAATAGTAACATCACTCATCAAACTCCAGCTCTCACTTTCTAGAATTCTTAATTCTACATTTCTAGAAAAGAAAATCTGAGCCAGTCAGCTATGGCCAAAAGACCAAGAGCTGCAACAGAGGGATGGATGCCCAAAGTCCATGTTTATGGGAAGTACTACTGTTGTTTAGTCGCTAAGTCATGTCTGACTCTTTTGTGACCCAGTGGACTGTAGCCCTCCAGCTCCTCGGTCCATGGGATTTCCCAGGCAAGAATACTGGAGTGGGTAGTCATTTCCTTCTCCAGGAGATCTTCCCAACCCAGGAGTCAAACCCATGTCTCCTACATTATAGGCGGATTCTTTACCACTGAGCCACCTGGGAAGCCCTGATGGGCAGTGTAGACAGGGAAAAATGGTTGGATAGCCAGTCACTTTAGCACCTGTGATCAATACCATGGTCATTATGGTACTGTGAAAAGCTGCAGGTTTTCTTTTTAGTGGACTGTTAATTTTTCCAATGGCTCAGGTAAGAATTAGGTTAAATAGAAAACAACCATAAAGATAGGGTGAAAGCCATGAGTTTAGATTATCTTAACACCTGAGACATGCTTCCAAAAGTTCCTACATGAAAATAATCCATTTTAAAAGCATATGAAATAAGATCACTGCCAAACAGAGGTACTGAATGGAGCTCCCCACCCCAGGACAGTGTTCCAGGGTCCCAGAGCCTGCATCACTACCAGTTGCTTTTGCCCACCAGGCTGTGCTTATACGTGAGGCGTGGTGATGTAATTTGAGCAAGAGAAAAGCAGACATCTATATTTTTACCTACTGATGTTGGGATTCAGTTTAAAATATGCCTCCTCTAATTATAAAAGGTACAGAACTTAACCATCTTGTTCTTTGTATTCCATGTGATTTTCATTTCTACAAAAAGAAAGTAAATATGTTAAGGAGGCATGCCAGCTCTTACAATGGTATCAACTTACCTTTCAAACTGACTTTAGCAGTTTGCAAAGAGAAGAATTTGCCTTAGAAGTGTTCTCTAGTCCTTGTTTCAGGAAAACAATTAGCACTCTTCTTAAAACCCACACAGGCATGAGTTGCTGGAAGGCAAAAGTTAAATTTTCTCCAACTCAGTGAACCATTCCTTGGTTTGTATTCAGCATGGTACATAATAGTTGCACAAGTGCTAGATGCTAAGAAAAACATATTACCCATGTTTAATTGCCCTTTTATGTACACTCATAGGACATGAGGTACCAAAAACTATACTAAATGTTTCAGGTGCAGAAACGGCATTTTTGCCATTTCAAATGTCAATTCACATTTGAAGCATTAAGTACTGAGAGCTTCTATCACACTTTATTCACATCACCCTTGTGTCTTTTTCATTTGGAGGTTTTTTGTCTTTGAAACTTCCTAATTGCTTTTGCTTTATACAGTTTCATAATGAGTCAACCAAAACCCCTATTTAATGAAACCACTGCTGTGTGCTTGAAATTTAAAGTTTACATTAAAAAAAAACAGATCCTTTGAATACCACTAGCTTGGGAGAACAGACACTGACATTCACTAGGGAGGGTGGCAGTGAGAAATTTTCAAAATAAGATTTCAGCACATGGGGAACCACAGTGAAACCAGACCCTTCAGTCCATTTATCATAGTGCTTGCAGTTTCTGTGTCAAGACAGGTGAACTATAATAAATATCCAACCAAGGTGGTTAATTTGTATTCAGAACATTTGACTAAATAAGAAGTTCAAAAAAATCCATGTAGGCTTTTGTTCAAAGGAAAACTCCAGCCATTTCCCTCAGCTCAGCAGTCTGAAAAGTTCAAAAGGTAGGAAGTGCTTCTTGCCAAGACTAAACTCTGACAGGTATTAGACAATAAAATTTAATTATGATCTGGCATTTTGGGGGCACCTTAATATAGTTGGAGTCTTGATATGAACAATGAAATTAGGGTTAAAATCATATGTGGGAACTTGACTCTGTCTGCTTTGCTGTTGCTGCTGCTGCTAAGTCACTTCAGTCGTGTCCAACTCTGTGCGACCCCACAGACATCAGCCCACCAGGCTCTCCCATCCCTGGGATTCTCCAGGCAAGAACACTGGAGTGGGTTGCCATTTCCTTCTCCAATGCATGAAAGGGAAAAGTGAAATTAAAGTCGTTCAGTCATGTCTGACTCTTGGTGACCCCATGGACTGCAGCCTACCAGGCTGTCTGCTTTACTACCTACTAGAAGTCTAATAAATGTTTCTGATACTGACTTCTAATTTCTCTGTCTCAAATAAAGTTATTCTGAATTTGGTTTCTATATAATTGAAAATTAGACCAATTCATAGGGTACTAATATGAGTGCACTGGGTTGGAAAGATCCCCTGAGAAGGAAGTGGCAACCCACTCCAGTATGCTTGCCTGGAAAATCCCATGGACAGGGGACCCTGGTGGGCTGCAGCCCATAGAATCACAAAGAGCTGGGAACGGCAGAGCAACTAACACTTGTGACTTGTGTCAGTTCAGTTCAGTTCACTCAGTCGTGTCCAACTCTTTGCAACTCCATGAATTGCAGCACGCCAGGCCTCCCTGTCCATCACCAACTCCCGGAGTTTACCCAAACTCATGTCCACTGAGTCAGTAATGCCATCCAGCCAACTCATCCTCTATCATCCCCTTCTCCTCCTGCCTTCAATCTTTCCCAGCATCAGGGTCTTTTCAAATGAGTAAGGTCTTCGCATCAGGTGCCCAAAGTACTGAGTATCAGCTTCAACATCAGTCTTCCAATAAACACCCAGGACTGATTTCCTTTAGGATGAACTGGTCGGATCTCCTTGCAGTCCAAGGGACTCTCTAGAGTCTTCTCCAACACCACAGTTCAAAAGCATCAATACTTCTGTGCACAGCTTTCTTTATAGTCCAACTCTCACATCCATACATGAATACTGGAAAAACCATAGCCTTGATTAGATGTACCTTTGTTGGCAAAGTAATGTCTCTGCTTTTTAATATGCTGCCTAGGTTGGTCATAACTTTTCTTGCAAGGAATAAGCATCTTTTAATTTCATGGCTGCAGTCACCGTCTGCAGTGATTTTGGAGCCCAGAAAAATAAAGTCAGCCACTGTTTCCACTATTTCCCCATCTATTTGTCATGAAGTAATGGGACCAGATGCAATGATCTTAGTTGTCTGAATGTTGACCTTTAAGCCAGCTTTTTTCACTCTCCTCTTTCACTTTCATCAAGAGGCTCTTTAGTTCTTCACTTTCTGCCATAAAGGTGGTATCATCTGCATATCTGATGTTATTGGTGTTTCTCCCAGCAATCTTGATTCCAGCTTGTGCTTCATCCAGCCCAGCGTTTCTCATGATGTCCTCTGCATAAAAGTTAAACAAGCATGGTGACATTATACAGCCTGGACGTACATCTTTTCCTATTTGGAACCAGTCCATTGTTCCATATCCAGTTCTAACTTTTGCTTCCTCACCTGCATACAGGTTTCTCAAGAGGCAGGTCGGGTGGTCTGGTATTCAAGAAAAAAAAATGCAAAAAAGCAAAATGCTGTCTGAGGAGGCCTTACAAATAGCTGTGAAAAGAAGAGAAGTGAAAAGCAAAGGAGAAAAAGAAAGATATACCCATTTGAATGCAGAGTTCCAAAGAATAGCAAGGAGAGATAAAAAGCCTTCCTCAGTGATCAATGCAAAGAAATAGGGGAAAACAATATAATGGGAAAGACTAGAGATCTCCTCAAGAAAATTAGAGATACCAAGGAACATTTCATGCAACGATGGGCTCAATAAAGGACAGAAATGGTATGGACCTATGGACCATACCATTGTATGGTATGGACCAGAAGCAGAAGATATTAAAAAGAGGTGGCAAGAATATACAGAAGAACTGTACAAAAAGATCTTCAAGACCCAGATAATCACGATGGTGTGATCACTCACCAAGAGCCAGACATCCTGGAATGTGAAGTCAGGTGGGCCTTAGGAAGCATCACTACAAACAAAGCTAGTGGAAGTGATGGAATTCCAGTTGAGTTATTTCAAATCCTAAAAGATGGTGCTGTGAATGTGCTGCACTCAATATGCCAGCAAATTTGGAAAGCTCAGCAGTGGCCACAGTACTAGGAAAGGTCAGTTTTCATTCCAATCCTAAAGAAAGTCAATGCCAAAAGAATGCTCAAACTACCACACAGTTGCACTCATCTCACACGGTAGTAAAGTAATACTCAAAATTCGCCAAGCCAGGCTTCAGCAATACGTGAACCGTGAACTTCCAGATGTTCAAGCTGGTTTTAGAAAAGGCAGAGGAACGGGAGATCAAATTGCCAACATCCGCTGGATCATCAAGAAAGCAAGAGAGTTCCAGAAAAACATTTATTTCTGCTTTATTGACTATGCCAAAGCCTTTGACTGTGTGGATCACAATAAACTGTGGAAAATTCTGAAAGAGATGGGAGTGACTTGTGTGACCATCTCTATATCTAGCTCCTCTGAAAAAAAGACTATCTTCTTTGAACTGAGTTTTATAAATAATAAAATATACTCAATTATTAATATTTCTGGCCTGCTACCTAAATATGTAGATTATTTCTGAAGAGTTAAATTGTCTTCAGCAATATGATAGACAGTCATCTTACAAGTAAGCAAAATTACCTTTCATTTAAAGAGAAATTAAGAAATGAGAGACATTTAACTAAAAATAAACTTGACTTTGTCATTCATCTCTTTAAAATAATCTTTTGAGGCTCTCTGTTGCCAATAGGACAAAATCCAAAACACTCTACTGTGGCTCTTAAGGCTTTCCACAAAAAGTGACATTCAGGAAACACTAACTGAGCATCTGCTGTGTGTGAAACACTGCACTAGGCACAAAAGAGATTGCAAAAAGAAACAAATATGGGCATTGGTCTCTAGGAACTCATAGCCAAAAAAGAAATATGTGTGCTTTTAAATAGTCACAGCTGTGATAGCTATTTCCAGCATCCAGCCCCGGTGGATCCAGGGAAATTCGGCGCGGGGATGGCGTAGGCGAGGAAAACATTTATTTATTAATATAAGATTAGATTAGGAAGAAAGTGTAGTAGGAAAATTTAGTGGAGAAAAGAGACTGATTAACTTGGTTTATGTGGAAAACCAATAAAGTTCCAGACAAGGAACTTGCACCATCTACGTTAGTCCACTGGCGCCCATTTGAATATTAGAGAGTGCCCCCACCTTGGGCTCTCTCTCTTACAGATCTTAGAAGCTGGGACAAGTAAGTAGACATGGTGAGCCTCCACGTTCCAAGGGATAAGCCTGAAAAGGAGAGGGAAGGAGCAAGAGAAAGAATCAACACGCGAGAGGCCAGGCTTGTGCAAAATCCCCTCCAACTTTATTGTTTAAAAGGTGTTTATATACCCTAAATTTTAGATAATGGAAGATACAGAGTCACGCAGGGACAGCAGTGCTGACCCTTTCTGTATATCTTTTTGTATACAAAAGGTCTCAGGTGGTTTACATTATCTTCTGGCCAAGAGGCTTGCTAACACTTTTTGGCTCTCTTTCTTAATGAATGTTAATCTAATTTCCCCTGAAGTGTGTTTCTTTAATCTGCGTCTCCTTAAAGCACTAAAGATACATCTCTATAGAACAAAGGCGCAGTGGATTATAAACAAAGAAGGTACTTAACTCAAAGATCTAATGTTGCTACTTGTTTTTTCTATATACCAACTATATCAACAAATAAAAGATATGAAAATTTGGCAGCAAGTATTGGCTCAACAAATGAAACCTTTTAATCAGTCCTATTCTAATGATTTTTACTCCTCAGAAGCCCCTACATTCCTAGGATGTTTTAAGCTTCCTGTGCCTCCAGCGGTCAGGAGGCCTCAAACAATCACATGCACAGCTGTACAAGTCCTGCAGGCAGGCTAGAAAGCCATAAGAGGGGTTTTGGATTGAAACACTCGTATTATGCCTAGGAGATTTATTATCTAAAAGCTCTAAATTAATTTTTTTTTTTTTTTCAGAAAAAGATGGTGGGGGACAGACCCTGTTAATGACAGAAGAGTAGGTGGAAAGCA
The DNA here is from genome assembly GCA_917880005.1 of Nanger dama. Lineage (NCBI taxonomy): Eukaryota > Metazoa > Chordata > Mammalia > Artiodactyla > Bovidae > Nanger > Nanger dama. Next base: position 15,727,613 of record CAKJTW010000007.1, read on the forward strand.
TAACACAGTAAAGCAGGCAGACTCTGGTCTTGGGGGTGGATGCTCAGGAAATTCCAGGGGGAACCCCTGAAGCCTGATCACATCCTTGCATTTTGTCAGGCTTCCTTCCTCATGACCTTGTCATGGGTAGGATTCCTCACGCTGGCCCCCGGCAAGCTATAATAACAGAACTTCCATCACAATTATGGAAGAGAGAAAAATTAAAGAGCTGGTTATTTACCATATTACCCAGCAAATTTACTACCATCCTATCCAAAAAAATTGAAAACAGGTATTCAGGCAAATATTTGTACACAAATATTCATAAAAGCACTATTCACAGTAGGCAAAAGTGGAAACAAAAATGTCTATCAGTTGATCAATGAATAAATAAGGTGATTTAGCCATACAATGTAATATTATTCAGTCATAAAAAGAATATAATTCTGATACTTGCTATAGCATGGATGAACCCTGAAACATATGATAGGGGATTATTAAAGCCAGACAGTAAAGGTCACATGGTGTATGATTCCATTTATATGTAATATCTAGAATAGGTAAATCCACTGAGATAGGAAATAGCTTAGTGGTTTTCAAGAGCTGGGTGTAGGGGAGAATCAAAAGTGACTGCTAATAAGTGCAGGATTTCCTTGGCGTGAAGAAAATGTCTTGGAACTTGATGGAGGTGATGGCAAGCTAACAATGTGGATGTACTAAACACCACCAAATTGTACACTTTAAATAATTATTACTTTTATATTATGAGAATTTTAAGTTCATTTAAAAAGACTAGTTAACAAAACACGCATGCTAAGTCGCTTCAGTTGTGTCCAACTCTTTGCCAGCCCATGGACAGTAGCCTGCCAGGGTCCTCTGTCCATGGAATTCTCCAGACAAGAATTCTGGAGTGGGTTGCCACTCCCTTCTCCAGGGGATCTTCCTGACCCAGGATCAAACCCAGGTCTCCTGCATTTCAGGCTGATTATTTACCATCTGAGCCACCAGGGAAGCCTATACAGAGCTTGTGTGTGTATTAATCACTCAGACGTGTCCAACTCTTTGTGACCACATGGACTGTAGCTCACCAGGCTCCTCTATCTACAGGATCTTCCAGGCAAGAATACTGGAGTGAGTTGCCATGCCCTACTCCAGGGAATCATCCTGACCCAGGGATCAAACCCAGGTCTCTGGCATTCCAGGAAGATTCTTTACCATTTGAGCTGGGAAGCCCCATAGATAATTAATTAATTAATGGAAAATGCCTCACCAAGAAAGTCAGTGTTGAAAAAGATAGAAACTCAGGTGGAGTTTTGACAGTGACACTATTGGGAAAGGCTTGTAGAAAGCAGGAACTTTATTGGCAACATCCTAGAGATTGAGGAATGTCATTTGTGGCCTTGAATATTTGAACCTTGTTTTCTACTTGGAGTGTGGTGCAGAAGTGGTAACTGCCCACTGCTCACTGATCAGATGTGCTTACTTTGAAGATATTGTTCTGTTGGTTAGCTTTTGAAAGACTTGTATCTCTTTTCCAGATCTGTGCGTTTCAGATGGTACCAAGGGTTTTATTCTGCTGGCTCACAGCCAGTGACATGGGCCATTGATAATGTCTATATTGGTCCACAATGTGAAGAGATGTGTAACGGACACGGGAGTTGTATCAATGGAACCAAGTGTATATGTGATCCTGGTTATTCAGGTCCAACCTGTAAAATAAGCACCAAAAATCCTGATTTTCTCAAGGATGATTTTGAAGGTAATCTTTTCTTATGAAACCTATATAACTTTGTGAAAGAATTTACACATTAAGCACAGTTTGTGTGTGCTGTCACTTCAGTCATGTCTGATTCTTTGTGACGTTATGGACTGTATCCCACCAGGCTTCTCTGTCCATGGAATTCTCCAGGCAAGAATACTGGAGTGGGTAGCCATTCCCTTCTCCAGGGGATCTTCCAGCTCAGGGACTGAACCCAGGTCTCCTGCATTACAGGCAGATTCTTTACCATCTGAGCCACCAGGGAAGCCTTGCCTTTTTGTTTGTTTGTTTTTAACTTATTTAAAGCCTTGCTTTTAAATGTGCTCCTCAAGATTTCATCCTTGACCATATTGTCTTCTCATGTGGTACACTCTGCCTTTCAGGGGCTTTCCTGGTAACTCAGACGGTCCTTTAATGCAGGACACTGGGTTTGATCCCTGGGTCCAGAAGATCCCCTGGAGAAGGAAATGGCAACCCACTCCAGTATTCTTGCCTGGAGAATCCCATAGGCAGAGGGAACCTGGAGGACTACAGTCCATGGGGTCACAAAGAGTTGGATGCAACTGAGCAATTCACACACATACCCACACACAATTTGTAATATAAAAGTAATCATTAGTGAAAGTCACTCTGTCATGTCCAACTCCTTGCAACCCCATGGACTATATAGTCCATGGAATTCTCCAGGCCAGAATACTGGAGTGGGTACCCTATCTCTTCTCCAGATCTTCCCGACCCAGGAATCAAACCAGGATCTCCTGCCTTGCAGGCAGATTCTTTACCAGCTACTAAATTTCACCCTAATATTTCATTATGTTTCATTACATTTGGAACCACCTGTGCCTTTGTTTAGTTCTGAACTTCATAGGATTCCGTTTTGAAACAAAATCAGTAAGAGTGAACAAGACGATAATTAAGAAAAGTAAGGTTTTTCACCCTGTTTTCTATCATATGTAATTTCTAATCAATGATAATTTTGGAAAATGTCTATATAAAGAGTTAATCTTGGATGACAATGTAGAAAAATGTGTACTGTAATGATTGAAATTATTCACAATTGTATACGCATCAGACATGCACTCTGATAAAATTGGGAAAACGTTCTCATAAGACAAAGTCTTAAATGTGATAGCTATGTGTGTTAGAATGGTGGTGGTGGTGGAATAGTCACTAAGTCATGTCCAACTCTTTGCAACTCTATAGACTGGAGCCTGCCAGGCTCCTCTGTCCATGGGATTTCCCAAGCAAGAATACTGGAGTGGGTTGCCATTTCCTTCCCCAGGGTTCTGCCCACCCCAGGGATCAAACCCAAATCTTCTGCGTTGCAGATGGATTCTTTACCACTAAGCATCAGGGAAGTCCATATCTAGGTTAGAAAAATGGGACTGATTTTTTTTTTCCCAAGTTGCCTGTGAATGTTTTGCAATGTATCTATGGCTTTAAGATATACTTTAAAGTTAGGTTTAGGTATATCAATACAATGGAATAATATTTAGTTATAAAAAGGAATGAAATACTGCTACATGCTGTAGTATATATGAAACTTGAAAGCATTATGCTAAGTAGAAGAAGACAAACACATGTCATATTTTTATGAAGCACTCAAAACAGGCAAATCCATAGAAACAGAAAGAAGATTAATGGTTGCCAGAGGGGTGGGTGAGGGGAAAAGGGAGATCAATTGCTTACTGGGTACAAGATTTCCTTTATGGGTAATGAAAATTCTGGAGCTAGCTAACAGTGATGGTTGCACAACATGATGAATGTACTAAATGCCATTGAATCATTCATTTTAAAATGGTTAAATGGCAAAATTAATGTATTATGCCTTTTACCCCAATTGAAAAAGGTGAATAACTGAAGAGATTGGTGAGTTGGTTTCGAAAGACATTATTTAATAGGAAATATTAAATTACACTGAAATTTCTCACATTAAAACTGTAGCTTTTAAAATACTATATAACATTGGCCTGATACTGTCCTCTCAGTAGCAAGGACACAGTAAAGAAGTCAGTGGAACGGTCTCATTACCCTTCTTTAACTCTGAACTGATGCACTCTGACCAGCCAGTGTCTGTTTTTGCAAAGGAGCAGAATGGAGGGAACAGTTTGGCTAGACCACAGATACTAGGGAAAGGCCTCCTTCCTTTGTCATATGGACCCTTAAATTATACAGCCAACGTTAAACAATTCAAACAAGCTAAAATGTTGAAAAGACCTCTTATCCCCCAAATCTATGACTTCAATATTTGTGACTTCATATTTTAAAATGACACAAAACATTTGGCATATTCTTTTTAAAAATATATGGCTATATTTGGGGTCATAGGTAAACCACATTTTCCATTCGTTTCAGGTCAGCTAGAATCTGATAGATTCTTATTAATGAGTGGTGGAAAGCCATCTCGGAAGTGTGGAATCCTTTCCAGTGGAAACAACCTCTTTTTCAATGAAGATGGCTTACGCATGTTGATGACACGCGATCTGGATTTATCACATGCTAGGTAATCATTTTTAAATGCTGCTGAAGAACTATCTTGTAATGTAAAGTGGCAGAACATAATCAAGTCAAAAAGAGGCAGAGATCTCAAGGACAAGGCCTCCCATTGGAAATGCTGTGCTTCTGGCTTGTCAAAGCCTCCATTAAGACACAGATTACACGATTTTCATTCTAAAACTGAGAGAGATCATGCAAAAACTGGATCAGAAATGAAACAGAGCTAAATAGAAACAGGCTAATACCTGGTCTTCTACTAGGTGGTTACCAGGAAATGACAATGTTTACCTTGCTTTAACTTTAAGAACGTAATCATCTTTATCTACCTTCTACAGAATACTTTTCATTACACCTGGTCTATGTAGAAATTATTTACCATGCTCAGGAGAAAGCTTAATTGAAATTTAATGTGCTTGCAGATTATTCACCATTAATTTTATATCCATTAACAATTTAAGAACATCTAAAGTATAGGCTTGTTGTTTATAAGCATTTCTTTCCAATGATTTGCTCATATATTCGAGTCACTCATTTTCTAAATTAAGCACAGTCACTCAGAAGCAAACATTTTAAACTGGCTCCGAGGATTATGTCCTGTCAAGATGTGTATCCCTTGATCATTTGATGAGCCAAAAACTTAGCCAGGAAAATAAGAAATACAGTTTAAAATGTATAAAATGGAACCCTGACCTATTTTTGCATGTGAATAAAGAAATCATGTTCTATCTTTTGAAATAGTTCAGAGTATCTTAAAATATATTTTAACATATCCTCCTCTTTCTCTTTAGTTGTTTCATTTATTGAATTATAAGTTTGATCATGCTTCATATAAAATATAATTCTATCTATAAGAATAATTTTACAGTTATAGAAAGCAAGATTTTATTTATCTCCATCTATTTTAATGCATATGGTTTAATTTGCTGCTCTTTATCTAAGAATTATCACTGGCAACTGAATTCTCTAGTTTAGAAATTATTAGGCATTTCTAAATAATTCTTATGTGGTTTATCTATAACTAAAATTAATATAAACATTTTCCCAATACAAGTAGACAATATACTAAAAGTGTTTCTCTGTAAACAATTATTGTTTTTATAGGTAAAATCTTTACAAGGCAGTAACCATGTATTTTTTTCATTAATCCAATGTTAAAAACTCCATTATTTATCTCATCTTAGTAGCATGCTGTGTAGGATTTGCATATATTGACCTCAAAATGCTCCATGTAAAATCCCAGTTTTCTCAGGGTTATAAGGTAAATGAATATTCTGATAGTGGATATGGGGAGGGGAGGAACCCATGAAGAATAAATGATTTTATATATGGAACTGATAACTTTTATTATATGCCCCAATAAATTTCATATGTTTGACATGCATTCATAATTGGGTATGTGTATTGGGTTACATAGGAAATGTATTTTGCATTACCAGCTAACACAGCAGCCAGACCAGGAACCAACAGCTCTCCTGCCAAAGATAACATGTGAGCTGGTTTTCATTGGCAGCCCAGCTGCCACTCTGTCCACCTCCCTGCCAGCTGGGAAGGCTGCCACTGGCTGGCTGCCACATCTTTCGATGGCCAGTATCATCCGTCCCAGATGCAGCAAGAGTCAGAGGCTGGCACGGCCCACCATCCACACCAACCCATGCTCATGGTCCCCTGCTCCTGGCACAAAACGCAGAAAAGAGGCTCAAGCTTAACACACCTCTTCCAAAAATGTCTGGCCTTTCACAAAGAGGTGCTACAACTGGTGAATTTAAAAGTGTCTCACAAAACCAATAATATGAGATCTGAAAAACTACTGGTAAAAGATGGGAATGGATGATTTTGTGGATAAATGACATAAACTACATTAATTGCATTCTTTCAGCTTCAGATACTAAAGACAAGGATACAGATTTATCTTAGATAGGTAGCAATACACATTCCCAAATTTGGACAGCCTTTGGACTGCTCCCATCTTCTTAAAGAATAGCCAGCTGCTACTGCTAAGTCGCTTCAGTTGTGTCCGACTCTGTGTGACCCCATAGACAGCAGCCCACCAGGCTCCCCAGTCCCTGGGATTCTCCAGGCAAGAACACTGGAGTGGGTTGCCATTTCCTCCAATGCATGAAAGTGAAAAGTGAAAGGGAAGTCGCTCAGTTGTGTCCGACTCTTCACGACCCCATAGACTGCAGCCCACCAGGCTCCTCCGTCCATGGGATTTTCCAGGCAAGAGTAAGAATAGCCAGAGGGTAGGATAAATGTTCAAATCCCTCAGACACTCCCTTGTTGGTGGGTGACGGGGGTGGAGGGATACCAAATATCAATATGGGTACAGAGTAGCCTTTTTTCATACTTCACATTTTACTAACTCCCTTTCACATTTAAAAGGGAAGTCAAACTTTGGAACAATTACTTTGAATGTTCATTAAATCATCGTATTCATTAAATCTGTGAGTTCCCCTATTACCCTGTGCACTTGTCTACAGTAAAATTTACTTGTATCAGATTTGTGCAGTTCTTCATGAGACTGGGATGTGGTAAAGGTGTTCCAGATCCCAGGAGCCAACCTGTGCTTCTACAGTATTCTCTCAATGGTGGCCTCTCATGGAGTCTCCTTCAAGAGTTCCTTTTCAGCAACTCCAGCAATGTGGGCAGATACATCGCCCTGGAGATACCTCTGAAAGCCCGTTCTGCTTCTACTCGCCTCCGCTGGTGGCAACCATCTGAAAATGGGCACTTCTACAGTCCCTGGGTTATCGACCAGGTCAGTCCCTTCAAAATTAACTATTATAATTTTGTCATTTGCGCTGAATATGGCTTTAGAAAGCAGTTAGGCCAACCCCTCGCTCAGTAGAGGAGGTCTAGGACCCACAAGTTGGGTGACTTACCCAAGGGCATGTTGCTAGATTAGATATGGCATTTAGCTTCCTTTCATTCTCTAGTTCCTCAAATGCCTGAGCCTATAAAAATGAATGACACAACAGAAGGCCCAGGTCCTGCTCATAGAGGATTCTGCCATATGGTTAGAGGGACTTTATTAAGCATGATTCAAGGCTATAATTCTCTGAAAAGGAAAATGTGCAAATTAGCATTTGTGCCACATACAGTAGTTCCCATATCCTCTTTCCTAACCTTTGAAGAAAAAAAAAAGTAAATCTCCCTCACACCCTTATGAACAGTTCTAAAGGATCTTCATACATAATAAAATGCATATCCAATAGAACTCAAAGAATCTGTTAACAAACAGTAGAATCGCTGCAAAGAATTGGAACAGAAATGCCTTAGGGTACAACTGTTCTTAAATAGAAATTTTACTTGGAAAAATCACATATAACCAAATTTTGCATTCCCAGCTTGGGTGCATGTAGTTTCCAAAGGCACAATTTGGCCCATGAAGACTATGAATGGTTTTGTCAGTCTTTCAATTTGTTTCTGTAGCTCCTTGCCAGATGGGCAAGCAGACCACATAAACAGGAGCATTCTGAAAGGCCCCCTAACATTATGCTTGCTGAATAATGCCAGTTGTGAGCAATCTGACAGATTAAAAAAAAAAAAGGACTGAACTTTCTCATGTCTCAAAACCAAATTGAAAAGTTTTTCTTTAAAAATACATTTCAGATCCTCATTGGAGGAAATATTTCTGGCAATACAGTCTTGGAGGATGATTTCACAACCCTGGATAGTAGGAAATGGCTGCTTCACCCCGGGAGGCACCAAGATGCCTGTGTGTGGCTCTACAGGTGATGCCCTTGTCTTCATTGAAAAGGCCAGCACCCGTTATGTGGTCACCACGGACATTGCTGTGAATGAGGATTCCTTCCTACAGATAGACTTTGCTGCCTCCTGCTCGGTCACAGATTCTTGTTATGGTGAGTGTTACCTTTCTAGGTGGAGCAACAAGCATGTATAAATGGGCATCTGTAACTGCCACAGTCAAAGGATTGAACTATACCTCCAAGAAGTCTCTAAGTAAAACACAAGTGCACTTTCAGTCAAACCACAACTGCATTCTTAATAATGTTGTGGGTAATTTGAGTTTTTAAAAGCCTCAGAATGTAAACTTATTTTAAGTATATGTTCATGAAGACTTCTTTTATATATGTGATACCCAAAGATTTGTATCATTTTGTAACTCCAGATTTTTTTAATTTATTTTTTAATTGAAGGATAAATGTTTTACAGAATTGTGTTGGTTTCTGTCAAACATCAACATGAATCAGTCACCAACATGAATCAGTATACATGTATCCCTCCCCCTTGAACTTCTCTGCCACCTCCTCCACATCCCACCTCTCTAGGTTGTTACAGAGCACCAGTTTGAGTTCCCTGCGTCATATAGCAAATTCCCATTGGCTATCTATTTTACATGCTGTAATGTAAGTTTCCTTGTTACTCTCCTCTCCTGGTGGCTCAGACAGTAAAAATCTATCTGCAGTGCAGGAAACCTGGATTCAATCCCTGGGTCAGGAAGATCTCCTGGAGAAGGGAATGGCAACACACTCCAGTATTCTTGCCTGAGAATTCCATGGACAGAGGAGCCTGGAGGGCTACCATAGTCCTTGGAGGCATGAGGAGTTGTACACAATTGAGCGGCTAACTCTTTCTACATTTTCTCTCCATACATCCCAACCTCTCCTTCCTAAATCCAGAATTTTTAGGTATCATATTTACAGAATAAAAGAGCCTTATCACATAAGGAATGTCAGAGTCAGCAGTAGGATTTACACACACGGGGTTTTACATGTGTTTTAATTCATAGGGCTTTAGATTAGTCCCATTATTGTCTCCTTTCCATTTTCCCAGGATTCATGAAATTTTGTTGTTACCATTTTGCCTAATACTTTCTGCCATTGTGGATCATTGTATAGTCTAAACCACCCTGACTGTGACTAGTTTTCATCTTCTAGGTTGTGCACCTACACACATACCTTACACACACACACACACACACACACACACACACACACACATATACATACATACACATACATAGATCTATCTTAGGAGCAATAAACGCTGCCATCATTGCATAATTGGACACTTCACTGGAATTTGCAGGTCCATCAAGGTTCTGGGGACTTCCTAGCCTTTCACCACCCTGTATCACTGTTCTCCCAAGAGATCTAAACTAGAATGTTCACAAGGACATGTTCTATTTTAGATTCTTGGGGCTTAAAATCTAGAGAAATTTGTAACTTCCAAGGTCCTGCAAAATCCAGATTTTTCATATTTCCATTAGGCTGAACTTAATGGACAGATCTTAGGGAAAAGCTCAGAAGTGCTCTTTCTACCTTGGACTCAATCAATCAGCATAAACTAGTCAGTAGAGGTGGAACTTGAGAAAGTATAAGGTATATATCCTGTCTTCACAAGGTACACAGTCTAGTTGAGCGGATGCTTCAGAAAGTTAAAGTCCAATAAATGACTAAATCAAATGCTTGATGGAGTGGTACTCATGCAAAACTGTAATGAGAGTTCAGCCAAGGGAGAGATAACCAATGGATGGCCAATCCTCGAGTTTGGGAAATTGTACAAAGAAGCTAAGTCTCAAGTGAGCATTGATAGTTGGAATGAATTTGAAGGGTGAGTGAGGAAGAAGATACTCCAAGCTGTCTGATAGCATAATGTGGAAGTTCTCCTGGTCCATGGGAATACTATGAGCAGACCCGCCTGAACAGACAATATTTGCATCTAATGGAGGAGGGCAGAGTGCTAATTTTGAAAACACAAAGGGACTTTGGGTCCTAGACACCCACCCACTGTCCATAGACACAATCAATGAGAAACCAAAGAGGTAAGTTATGACATGGCCAGCCAGACTGCAGCAGAACCAGGACTGAGACTCTGCCCATGTAAGCCCAGACATGTGTATTTTCTACTGTAGAGTAGGGAAACTTCTTGAGAAAGATTGAACTGAATTAAAAATATAAAAGAGGAAAGTGGCTAATCTTTGTTGGCAGCAAATTGAGAAGGGCATTGAAAGGCAAGCATAGGAATCTGTGCTTGACAAAGTCATGAATAAGAGGGCATGAGTGCAGGGGAGTAGTATAGTGGATTTTAAGGAGATTAGCCTGGGAACCAATGAAGGTGGGTAAAGAAGAATCCTGGCAAAGAAGTGTTGGTGGATGTCTCTGTAGGAGGTGATGAAAATGTGCACTACTTGCCATGAACACAAATAGAAGAGATAAAACTAGTATGAGACACTGAAGACCAAAAGGAAAGCAGCAGCAGACCTCAAAACCAGGTGACATATTGAACATAAAGGGTAAAGAAGAAAGAAGTAAATTTTCTAAAATAATTTCTAAATTTTAAACCCAGAAAACTTATAAAACTCCTAGAGGAGAACATAGGCAAAACACTCTCTGACATAAATCACAGCAGGATCCTCTATGATCCAACTCCCAGTATACTGGAAATAAAAGCAAAAATAAACAAATGGGATCTAATTAAAATTAAAAGCTTCTGCACAACAAAGGAAACGGTAAGCAAGGTGAAAAGACAGCCTTCTGAATGGGAGAAAACAATAGCAAATGAAACAATTGACAAACAACTAATCTCAAAGATATATAAGCAACTTATGCAGCTCAACTCCAGAAAAATAAACAATCCAATCAAAAAAATGGGCCAAAGAACTAAATAGGCATTTCTCCAAAGATGACATACGGATGGCTAACAAACACATGAAAAGATGCTCAACATCACTCATTTCAGAGAAATGCAAATCAAGACCACAATGAGGTACCATTTCACACCAGTCAGAATGGCTGCGATCCAAAAGTCTACAAGCAATAAATGCTGGAGAGGATGTGGAGAAAAGGGAACCCTCTTACACTGCTGGTGGGAATGCAAACTAGTACAGCCATTATGGAAAACAGTGTGGAGATTCCTTAAAAAATTGCAAATAGAACTGCCTTATGACCCAGCAATCCCACTGCTGGGCATACACACTGAGGAAACCAGAAATTGAAAGAGACACATGTACCCCAATGTTCATTGCAGCGCTGTTTATAATAGCCAGGACATGGAAGCAACCTAGATGTCCATCAGCAGATGAATGGATAAGAAAGCTGTGGTACATATACACAATGGAGTACTACTCAGCCCTTAAAAAGAATAAATTTGACTCAGTTCTAATGAGATGGATGAAATTGGAACCGATTATACAGAGTGAAGTAAGCCAGAAAGAAAAACACCAATACAGTATACTGACACATATATATGGAATTTAGAAGATAGTAATGATGACCCTATATGTGAGACAACAAAAGAGACACAGAGGTATAGAATGGACTTTTGGACCCTGAGGGAGAAGGAAAGGGTGGGATGGTTTGGGAGAATGGCATTGTAACATGTATACTATCTTGTAAGAAACGAAGCACCATTCTATGTTCAATGCAGGATGCAGGATGCATGGGGCTGGTGCACAGGATGATTCAGGTAGATGATGTGGGGTGGGACGTGGGAGGGGGCTTTGGCATTGGGAGATGGTGTTCACCTGTGGCTGATTCATGTCAATGTATGGCAAAGCAAATACAGTATTGTAATTAAATAAATAAATAAAAATTAAAAAAATAAATAAATAAATAAACCCAGAAAACTAATGCAGGAGCATTATCACTGAGAGAATTTGGTAGTTAAGAAGAGATGTTTACATCTATACCTATTGCTGATTCATGTTGATGTATGGCAAAAACTAATACAATATTGTAAAGCAATTATCCTTCAATTTCAAATAAATAAAGAAGAGATGTTATTTATGAGAGAAAATGAGTTTTGGTGCAAGTAGTTTGAGGTAGAGATATCCTTTAATGTGGAGGGCTTACAATGTGGAAAACAGGAACTTTGTACTGTCCATCACACTATGCCAACATCCAGCACAATGCCAGGCTGAACAAATTTGCTGCATGAATAAAACCAACTTTGAGATGCAAAATTGGGATATTTGGGCACAGAAATAATAGTTGAAGCCCAAGGAGGGTATGTGTAGAATAGAAGGCCAGAGATGGAGTCTGGAAAGATGCCCATAGCTGGGCTAGTTAGCAGAGAAGTCAGAAGGAAATAAGACAGGAGATTCAGAATAATGTCTTGCAAAAGAAAGGGACGTTTCAAGAATCAGGGAGCCATCAATAAAGTCCAGTGCTGAAGGGAGGACAGGAACAATGAATAGTGAGACAAGCCATTGTATTTAACTAAAAAGGCCACCAGGAGCCTTAGAGCAGTGAGTGGTACCACACTGGCTGCACAGGAAAGTGCCCCCAGGGAACTTTAAAGCTCCCAACATTTTAACCTGCCCCATAAGAGTGAAATCCCAGTCTCTCCAGATGGGACTCTGACATTGGTACTTTCTAAATGTACCCAGGTGATTTCATTGTGCAACCAAGACTGAGAATCATGGTCTTAGAGAAGGCAATTCAATAAGGAGGTGTGGTCTGAAGTAGTTTATAATGTCAATAAGGGACTAGAGAGAGAAATATAAAACATAGGGTATAGGTTGAATGTTTTGGAGGAAGAGAAAGGAAAATAAATCTCTTTCTGTAGACCACAGCCTGATGCCCATTTGGGCATGAATTTCATGACTTTCAGCTACTTCTTTTACTTCTCTGATTTCCCAGTACATTCCATAACACAACAAAGCAAGCCTATATAAGAGTATAAAAGAGATTTTTCAATTTCTTAGGAGTTTCTCCTAATCAAGAGAAAATTTGGCATAAGTTGGTCAGGATCCCTATAGAATGGTTAAATTTTGAAAAGTCTGCTCAATTTTTTAAAAGTATTTTAAAAGGAACTATTGTAACATACAGATGCTATGTTGTATATTTGTATGTTGACCTTTAAATAAACAGCCAAAATATACTATAGTTATTGTAATATGTAAGTGATATCTAATTTATATATTGTATAACATATGTCCCATAACTATTAGATTAAATAATAAACATATCAATTTTAACTGTTACTATGATTGCTTTAACTGTATATAAAACAATAAATTAAAACATATGAAAACATAAGTAATCATGGTTCCTGGATGATCAGATATGTATTTCTAACCAGAATAATGCCTTCTGTTTCAGCTATTGAATTGGAATACTCGATAGATCTTGGATTGTCCTGGCATCCACTGATAAGGGATTGTTTGCCTACCAATGTTGAATGCAGTCGCTATCACCTGCAGCGCATCCTGGTGTCAGATACTTTCAACAAGTGGACCAGAATCACTGTGCCTCTCCCGCCTTACACCAGGTATGAATGTTCCTGCATGTAGTGAACCGAAATGCGATATAATTTTCATGTCCAGTTTCAGCACAGCAAGATTAAATGTTATATGAGATTTTGTTACATGTTGATGATATTGCCATGCACGAATTTATTAAAGTGCTGTAAATAAGTAAAAAAGAAATCAGTTTTTATGGTGATATTGTTCTGTGTTTTCCCCAAATCCAGGTCTTCACTGACTTCTATCTCTAGTATATTTTTCAAATGGTATATGAAAGAAAACAGTGGCCAGATTAGTAAGCTTCTCTAATTTATTATGCCAAAAACAAGTTCATTATGCCAAGAACAAGTCTTAATGGATTTAAATGGAGTCTATTTTCTGTCAGTTAGACTACTGTAAATATAGCAGTGAGTGGTATCATATTAAATGGATGTAGCACATAAATGTGTACTAAAATTACTGTTTACTTTTGAAATTTTGTTGTGAGCAGTATCTTGAGAATTATCACCTGTAACATTCTTTTATGTGAAAAACAATTGTGAATGCATCTTCCTTGTGTCTTTAAGAAATGACAGTATCTTATAAAACTTAGTGGATGCTGGAAGAAAAGTTGTCTAAACTATCTGTATATTCACTTTCATGTTGGAGAAAAGCAGAGAATTCACCTTGCCTGGTGGGATAGTGTTACATGCCTCTCTCTCTTTTCACCATCTAAGTAGAAAGATAATCAGTTGCTGCCTTTAAGAAAGAAGCAAAGCAACCAATGCAGTCCCTGGAATAGGAGTTATAGTTTGGGCTCATTATCATTCTCTCCCTTCCACAAATGAAGAAAGAATAAATCTTCCTAGCAAATGATCGTAAAATTCAGCCATTTATCTAGGGCATAAGTTTTCCTGGGATTTTCATAAATGGGGTGGTTTCGGTTACTAACAGCCCAGGGCTCCTCTACAATTGCTGGCTCAGGGATACAAGACTATATTAACTGTCAGCGGAGTTGCCAAGTTTAAATGAGATACGTGAGATTTAGTTGCTCATTAAAGGTATTGCCATGCATGAATTATTAAGGCAATCTTAATAAGTAAAATAGAAAAAAAACTCCATTAAGGCCATAGTCTTTTAAGTCATTATGAATTCTCTGAATTATTACCCAGCTACTTGGTAGCATTTTGCAAATAAATGACATTCTAAGATAAACTGCAGCTCATCATTATATCCTTGAGTCTTTTACATAAAAGTGATTAATCCTCATCTTCTAATCTATCTTTTGTCTCTTGTACATACTCATAACATTTTTGACCCTTTCAAATGACATTTGAAAAATTTGAGAGCAGACATTTCATCTTGTTATCATACTGAAAATTTGCAGTTTGTTTATTATATTACCCTCCAAGCTCATGTTGTACAATGGTCTTAAAGACAACACTGGTGTATAATAAGGCCCTCTGGATAATTCAGAAAGAAATGGTCATGGGTGGAACCCAAGCCAGACCCTCTTCTGGTCATGCTCTGCACTATGCCAAAGATAAATAAGAACAAGAGCCAGACTCAGAACACTTTGTCTCAAGCTCATCAGTGTACTTTATCGGCTCTTACATACAGTTGCTTTTTAAATATGGTGCTTTCTTATTTTGAGTTGAACTGCCTCAACATCTGCCCAGTACTGGGAATTCAATGTTTATATTGCCCCTCAGGACAGAATTGAGGATTTAAGTTTGTAGTTCTTCACTATAAACAGACATGATGCTGATGACTTAAAGTCACGTGCTTAAGTGGGGATTAAGAGTGACTGTGACAATGTGCCAGCTGTAGGTTTGTTCACTCACTTATCATCTGACCACAAATCTAGAATACCATTATTGTTGGCACAGTAGTAGAAAGAGTCAACTGAGGTTGGGTGTCTACAAATTGACATCAAACCATTAGCCAAACTGAAATGACTGGTAGTCATCAGTAGTGATTATTCATTCATTAAGTCAATCATTAAGCATGTATTTTTAAAGTATTTAATCATGAGTTAGATCTATGTGAGGGGCTGAACTTAGCCCTGTCCCATGGAACTTTTAGTCCAGTGGGGAAAAGAAACCAATGGTAATCAGAGAAGTAAATACGAAGTTCAACTCATAAGTGATGGAGGAGCCTTGCATGGTGCTAAGAGATTATACATTATAGAGAGGTTTGTCTTGATCAAGAAAGTCAAGGAACACTTTCTTGAGAAAATTATAATTGCAGTAAGAGTGAAGGAAGGATAAGTGTAAAATAAGAGAAGAGTAAAGAGAAGTGTGGCCTGGCGTGCTACGGTTCATGGGGTCACAAAGAGTCGGACATGACTGAGCAACTGAACTGAAAGAGAAGTGTTCCAGGTAGGGAAAACAGCCAGTAGTGGGAAGAAGCAGGCATATTTGAGATGCTGAAAGAATGAATCAGACACCAAGAGAGAAAGTGGGGTGAGGTATTAGATGCTGTCAGATCACAAAGAGCATTGTTGATTGTACTAAAGTTTTAGGGGTTTGTTATATGAATGCTGGAAACCTGATAAAGTGCTTTGGGATTTGGAAACATAATCAGATTTGCATTTAGAAAAGCTTATTCTAACTGGAGAACAAGTTGGGGAAGAGTAGAAGTAGATGTAAGGATTCTCTTAAAGAGATATAACTGCTGGTAGCTTGGACTAAGACGTGGCAGATGTGAAAAGAAGGGAATAAATCCAAGGAAATAGTGGCAGTAAAATTGACTGAGCTTAATGATGAAAGGACATAGGACTGTGAGGGAAAGAGCAGTGCTGAAGATGATTTCCTGGTCTCTGAGTTGGAAAACCGAACTGATGCTGATGCTTTTCATCAGAAAGGGAACAGTAAGACTAAATACAAGATCACATCACACTGCACTCCAAACATTACTCTATTAAAACCTAAATGAATTGGGGTTGATAGAGCATAGTCTCTAATCCTCCCCATATACACTGATAAAGTTAGATCTTCATGAAAGGAAGAAAAAGAAAAAAGACTGAAAAGCACTGTGGTTTAATGGAGGGCTCCCACTTTTCAGCCCTGTGAGCTTCTAAGTAAGTAATTTCATGTCCCTAAGTTTCAGTTTCCTCATCTGAAAAATGAAGACTTTTACCATATAAAAATCTCATAAATGTGCATGGTAATATTTGGGACATTGTAAACATTTACTGAAATGTAAGTCATTTTTACTTTTATGAGTTAACCACATAATCACATGTGTTAACCATATCTCAGGTTTATTACCAGACTTCAGTCAGACTGAGAAGTCTTTCTTATTTAGCTTAACAAAGTGACTCCATAGTGATGGTAGGACACTGCCTTAAGATACTGCCCTGGAGGAGGTTACAACCTGATCATGGGAAAATAAATAGCTTAAAACTAATACATACTGAATATAATTTAAAGCTTTACTGAGGAACGGTCTGAAAATGCTATAGATATTGAGTATTGAGAGACAGTGTTAAATGCCAGAGTTAGAGAGGGTTTTGTAGAAAAGATGGGCCCTGGTCTCAAAGAATGGCTAGGATTTAGGAGGGTAAGGAAAAAAACTTCCTAAATTAGGGGAAGAGCATGCACATGTGAGCCTGGGATAAGCACAGAGGTTGCCGGTTAAAGAGGGACATTTGTTTGTTAGTAAAGTTGGGTTAACTTACAGCAAGTGCTAAAGCAAGGCAAGGGGCTTCCTGGGTGGCTCTGGTGGTAAAGAACCCACCTGCCAATGTAGGGGACATAAGAGACACCAGAAGATCCCCTGGGAGATCAACCCCTGGAAGATCCCGTGGCATGGCAACCCACTCTAGCACTCCTATCTGGAGAATCCCATGGACAGGAAGCCTGGCGGGCCACAGTCCATAGGGTCACACAGAGTCAGATGCGACTTAGCACACATGCAAAGCAAGGAGTTTAGACTTGTGAGGAAAATGAACCATGGTGAGTTCTGAGCTGAGATTATTCTTCCAAAAAAAAAAAGGGCGGGGGGGAATAGAGAGACTCAAGTAAGAGAAAGACAAAGGCATTGTGATAATGATGGTGCATGATAACAAGAGTCTGGGCTACAGCTAACATGAGAGTGATGAAGCAGATATTATAGGACATTTCAAAGAAAGAACTGGTAAAACTCAGTTGTTAATTTCTTCATTGCACACATCAAAAGATGACTCAAAAGTATGAAGCCTGTGAAAATGGTGAGAAAAAAGAGGAGTGAGCTAAAGCTGATTCCAAGAGGGGCAGTATGGCAGATTTAATCAAATGATGCTGAAATAAATGTGATGGAAATATCCTTTTGACAGAGCTATGAAGACTAGAGCCCAAGGGAAGATAATAAACCTTGGAGACATGAGCACAGAGGTCATAGGAAATGCTGTTAAACTGCAGAAGCTCTCCAGAGGAGAGTATTTAAAAGAAAAGATCCCTAAATTTAATAGCAGAATGAGTGGAAAGAGCTATTAGAGGAACCAGAAGAATTCAATCAGGGAAGTAGAAGAATATGAAGAACGTGGTATCCAAAAGCCAAGTGAGACTAGAATATCAAGCAGGAAGAGATGATCATCAGTGACAAATGCTACAGTGAGTTAAGAAGCAAGTTTCACAATAAATTTACTAGAGTTTTTCAATAAGGACATAGTCAGTGACCTTCAAAAGAATAGTTTCAGTGAGATACTGGAAATGAATACAGCTTGTCTGGTGCCAGAGCCCATGGGCTTAACCTATCGTACTAACTGTATTAGCACTGCATCTTTCTTGCTTGCCTATGAGTATGGTCCTAAAAGAGATAGGCAGCAACCATGCCAGGAGTTCTTGAGAAAGACTGGAAAAGTAGGAAGATGCTGAAATCAACTTTGTATCCCCTAATCTGAATCTGCCTCCTCCTCTTTAGTAACCCCAGACCTAAAAATAACAGGTAGCTCAAGTGGCATCATAGGTTCTTGAAATGTCATCTGAGAACCAGGGTGAGTCAGTGGAAGGGCAGGTAACCTAAATCCACCTAGAAAGTTGGGGAAGGGGAGCTGCAACAGGAAGGCTCAGGTGTGACTTGGCTATTTTAAGTCACAGTTGGAAGATGATCCATTCCCTTCTACTGGCCCTAATGACCTGACTGATACTACTGTCTTTAAAGATTAACTATTACACTTTGGAAGCCAGGTGGTTTTAGTCACAGCATGGAATGTTCTTAATGTGTGCCGGAAGAGTAAAGGAATGGTGATAAGCTCAAGAAGGGGCAAAAAGACTGGAAGGATTGGAGTGGTGGAATGGGGTTGGAGGAGTCTATACTTTTGCAGGTAAACAAATTTAAAGAGGAGATGTATTTTTCAGTAGCATTCCCATCTACTGTATCTGCAAAGAAAGTATCTTATTCTAAGAAAATCATAACTAAGCATGATGTTTATTGGGTTCATCATGAAGAAATATTCAAGGAAATTACAAGTTCATTTTTTAAAAAATAGATTATTTAAACTTTCTCTGATAATCTATTTCTCTCCATCTTTATTTGTAACTTACCAATATCTTTTGAAAGACTCTTTGCAAGTATTTATATTATTGAACATCTTGTTTAAATGTTTCAGTGAAGTCGAGAAAGTCTTAGACTTCTCTTACATATCTATCTTCTCATACATCATTTTGATCCTTTGAATATCGCTGGTGTAACTTTAACATATTTATGCTAGTGTCTCAGAGCTACAAAACATAAAACAATTTTGCCAAGTATAAACCATGATGCCATTATTTTCCACGTACAGAATATATTAACATATATGTGGGCATTCAGTTCAGTCACTCAGTCGTGCTGACTCTGCAGCCCCATCAACCGCAGCATGCCAGGCCTCCCTGTCCATCACCAATTCCCAGAGTTTACCCAAACTCATGTCCATTGAGTCGGTGTTGCCACCCAACCATCTTATCTTCTGTTGTCCCCTTCTCCTCCTGCCTTCAATCTTTCACGACATCAGGGTCTTTTCAAATGAGTCAGCTTTTCGCATCAGGTGGCCAAGAGTACTGGAGTTTCAGCTTCAACATCAGTCCTTCCACTGAACATCGAGAACTGATCTCCTTTAGGATGCATGGGTTGGATCTCCTTGCAGTCCAAGGGACTCTCAAGAGTCTTCTCCAACACCACAGTTCAAAAGCATCAATTCTTCGGCACTCAGCTTTCTTCACAGTCCAACTCTCACATCCATACATGACTTCTGAAAAAAACATAGCCTTGACTAGACAAACCTTTGTTGGCAAAGTAATGTCTCTGCTTTTTAATATGCTATCTAGGTTGGTCATAACTTTCCTTCCAAGGAGTAAGCATCTTTTAATTTCATGGCTGCAGTCACCATCTGCAGTGATTTTGGAGCACCCCAAAAATAAAGTCTATCACTGTTTCCATTGTTTCCCCATATATTTGCCATGAAATGATGGGACCAGATGCCATGATCTTAGTTTTCTGAATGCTGACCTTTAAGCCAACTTTATCACTCTCTTCTTTCACTTTCATCAAGAGGCTCTTTAGTTCTTCTTCACTTTCTGCCATAAGGGTGGTGTTATCTGCATATCTGAGGTTATTAATATTTTTCCTGGCAATCTTGATTCCAGCTTGTGCTTCATCCAGCCCAGTGTTTCTCATGATGTACTCTGCATAGAAGTTAAATAAGCAAGGTGACAATATACAGCCTTGACGTACTCCTTTTCCAATGTGGAACCAGTCTGTTGTTCCATGTCCAGTTCTAACTGTTGCATCCTGACCTGCATACAGATTTCTCAAGAGGCAGGTTAGGTGATCTGGTATTCCCATCTCTTTCAGAATTTTCCATAGTTTATTGTGATCCACACAGTCAAAGGCTTTAGCATAGTCACTAAAGCAGAAATAAATGTTTTTCTGAAATTCTCTTGCTTTTTCGATGATCCAGCAGATGTTGGTAATTTGATCTCTGGTTCCTCTGCCTTTTCTAAAACCAGCTTGAACATCTGGAAGCTCATGGTTCACGTGTTACTGAAGCTGGCTTGGAGAATTTTGAGCATTACTTTACTACCATGTGAGATGAGTGCAGTTGTGCAGCAATCTGGGCATTCTTTGGCATTGCTTTTCTTTGGGATTAGAATGAAAACTGACCTTTTCCAGTCCTGTGGCCACTGCTGAGTTTTCCAAATTTGCTGGCATATTGAGTTGCAGCACTTTCACAACATCATTTTTTAGGATTTGAAATAGCTCAACTGGAATTCCATCACCTCCACTAGCTTTGTTCATAGTGAAGCTTCCTAAGGCCCACTTGACTTCACATTCTAGGATGTCTAGCTCTAGGTGAGTGATCACACCATTGTGAATATCTGGGTTGTGAAGATCTTTCTTGTACAGTTCTTCTGTGTATTCTTGTCACCTCTTCTTAATGTCTTCTGCTTCTGTTAGGTCCATACCATTTCTGTCCTTTATTGTACCCATCTTTGCATGAAATGTTCCCTTGGTATCTCTAATTTTCTTAAGATCTCTAGTCTTTCTCATTCTTTGTTTTCCTCTATTTCTTTGCATTGATCACTGAGGAAGACTTTCTTATCTCTCTTTGCTATTCTTTGGAACTCTGCATTTAGATGGGTATATCTTTCCTTTTCTCCTGCTTTTCCCTTCTCTTCTTTTCACAGCTATTTGTAAGGCCTCCTCAGACAACCATTGTGCTTTTTGCATTTCTTTTTCTTGGGGGATGGTCTTGATCCCTGTCTCCTATACAATTTAATGAACCTCCATCCATAGTTCATCAGGCATTCTGTCTATCAGATCTAGTCCCTTAAATCTATTTCTCACTTCCACTGTATAATCATAAGGGATTTGACTTAGGTCATACTTGAATGGTCTAGTGATTTTCCCTACTTTCTTCAATTTAAGTCTGAATTTTGCAATGAGAAGTTCATGATCTCAGCCACAGTCAGCTCCCGGTCTTGTTTTTGCTGATTGTATAGATCTCCATCTTTGGCTGCAAAGAATATAATCAGTCTGATTTCGGTGTTGGCCATTTGGTGATGTCCATGTATACAGTCTTCTCTTGTGTTATTGGAAGAGGGTGTTTGCTATTACCAGTGCATTCTCTTAGCAAAAGTCTATTAGCCTTTGCTCTGCTTCATTCTGTACTCCAGGGCCAAATTTGCCTGTTACTCCAGATGTTTCTTGACTTCCTACTTTTACATTATAGTCCCCTATAATGAAAAGGACATCTTTTTTGGGTATTAGTTCTAAAAGGTCTTGTAGGTCTTTGTAGAACTGTTCAGCTTCTTCAGCATTACTGGTTGGGTCATAGACTTGGATTACTGTGATATTGAATGATTTGCCTTGAAAATGAACAGAGATCATTCTATCATTTTTGAGATTGCATCCAAGTACTGCATTTTGGACTCTTTTGTTGACTATGATGACTACTCCATTTCTTCTCAGGGATTCTTGTCCACAGTAGTAGATATAATAATGGTCATCTGAGTTAAATTCACCCATTCCATTTTAATTTGCTGATTCCTAGAATGTTGACGTTCACTCTTGCCGTCTCCTTTTGACCACTTCCAATTTGCTTTGATTCATGGACCTAACATTCCAGGGTCCTATGCAATATTGCTCTTTACAGCATCAGACCTTGCTTCTATCACCAGGCACATCCACAACTGGGTGTTGTTTTTGCTTTGGCTATGTCTCTTCATTCTTTCTGGAGTTGTTTCTCCACTGATCTCCAGTAGCATATTGGGCACCTACTGACCTGGGGAGTTAATCTTTCAGTGCCCTATCTTTTACCTTTTCATACTGTTCATGGGGTTCTCAAGGCAAAAATACTGAAGTGATTTGCCATTCCCTTCTCTAGTGGACCACGTTTTGTCAGAACTCTCCACCATGATCAGCCCATCTTGGGTGGCTTAGTTTCATTGATTTAGAGAAGGCTGTGATCCATGTGATTATATTGGTTAGTTTTCTGTGATTGTGGTTTCATTGGACATTATGTTAAGACAAATTAAATCTATTTCCATTCCACTACTACAGAGAGCAAAGCTACTTCCAAAATTTTGAATTCCCTCTAAGCTTTATCACTTGTCAGATTTGCTGCCAAAGTTCTATCTGAGAATCTAAGGTTTGGCACTATGCTGTATGGCTATATGCTCTGTATGTATGCTATATATGGGTTTTAATTGTTTTAACAAATGTATGTTATTTTCCATGAAGTTATTTTGTAAGTTGTAGGAACTTTCTCATATCTGAAGGATGGTCCAGGATCCCTAGGTGGCTCAGTAATAAAGAATCCACCTGTCAATGTAGGAGCCACAGGAGGTACGGGTTCAATCCCTGGGTGGGGAAGATCCCCTGGAGGAGGAAATGGCAACCAACTCTAGTATTCTTGCTTGGGAAATCCTGTGGACAGAGGAGCCTGGTGGGCTACAGTCCATAAGAGCACAAAGAGTCGGACACAACTGATGCGACTTTGCACTCACACGTGCTTATAGTATAATATAGTATAGTATACTTTCTCCTTGACTGGCAGTCCTCACACCTGTGAGATGAGACAATCGTACAAGACAGCATTTCTAAGAGTCATCCTCTCCTTTCCACTCCAAAGTGTGCTTGACTTGCTTCTTTTGTTCACAGTTCAGTGTCTTTTTCATCAGGGTCTCCTCCAGAGCAGAATCTTTGTGCACCCTGTGACATGACGCACACCTTTAGAACCCTTCACAGATAATTCATTCACATACGTCGTACCAAAGTTCATGCCTCCTTTCTAGACCCTACTTGTACCTGTTGGTCGTGGGCTGTGATGGTTCAGTTGAGGCTGAGTTGAGCTGACCCATGCTTCTTCCCAAGTGTACACCAATGAGTGGAATTACTAGATCATATCATAACTCTGTATTCAACATTTTGAGAAACTGATAACCTGTTTTCCCACAGCATCTAGAAGGAGCATATGAGGGTTCACATTTCTTCACATCCTTGCCAACACTTGTTACTTCCATGTTTTTATCACAGTCATCATAGGATGACTATTCAACTCAAAATATCAAATACAGAGTTACCATATGAACTAAGATATAAAAGACCCTGAAGTAAATATCAAAATTCATTAAAAGGTGTGTAGACAGTGTGCTCTTCCTTGGAAGAACAATGATGGAAACCATACTATTGACAATAACACTTTAACTGCTTAGCAATGGATGTTTAATTATTATGCAGCACTTATGGAGCACTTACTATGTGATGTAAATGGAGAGGAGGAAATTGTATAAATTCAGAAAAGATGCAAGGAGAGGCCTTTCAAGAATGTGGAAAAAGGAGAAATCGGCTCCGGGGGCCATTTTCCCCGCAACTCCAGCAGCAGCCGATGGTGACTATCATTATAAGAAGCTTCAGGATAAATGATGACACCTGCCAAGGGACTTCACCAAGACACTTTCAAGTCTTGATAAACATAAACTGATTAATGTTCACAACACCATTGTGAGGTGGAAAGTAGCATTTTCCTAGTTTTACAGACAGGGAAGTATCAGCATGTAAACGTAAGTGATTTGGCCCCTTTACATAGTGAAGCTGTGACAAGACAATAAGAAGTTCTGGAAGTTCAACTTTCAGACTTTCATTTTCTACTTACCTTCCAATTCATCCCTTAGTGAAAGTATTACCTTTTCTTATAAGACTATATTGGACAGTGTATGTACTCGTTTTACAGGGCAGATACAGTTATTTCCAAGAATATAAAAGCATCACATCTGAGATGGGGACCCTAGAAATCATCTAACAACCCCCCTTTTACATGTATTAAGTTATTCACCATGAGCATAGAATTTACTAGGACCAGAATATAGATTAAAGTGAAAGTGAAGTCGCTCAGTCGTGTCCGACTCTTTGCGACCCGATGGACTGTAATCTACCAGGCTCCTCCATCCATGGGATTTTCCAGGCAAGAATACGGGAGTGGGTTGCCATCTCCTTCTCCAAGAGATTTTCCCAACCCAGGGACTGAACCCCGGTCTCCTGCATTGTAGGAAGACACTTTACCGTCTGAGCCACCAGGGAATATAGATAGATTAGAGTCCTTATTTATCTTGACTTTCATTGACCAACTCTGATTTTCACACATTCTATGCATAATATTCTACTGTTTCCTTTTCTGTGGAATGCTGCAAAATTGTACAAATTGAAAGTGTCATAATCAGAAGTCCCCATGAAAGCTGTCAACCCAAACAGTGCATCTGGCTCTTAAGTCTTCTGTAGGTCTCTTAAGTGGCTACTTGGACTGTGATCAGCACAGCCAGTGAGTGATCAGAAAACCACCACATGCTACACAGCTCTGCCACCTCCTAACTCTTAGGAAGATCTCCCTCACTTTAGCAGTCATCAAATCACTGCCCCCTCCACCACTGACCCCCAGCTCCAGCCCATCCACTCTCAAGACTTCTCCTATTCAAATTTTCCTGGCCATCTTTATTGCTACCAATTTAACATCTCTCAGTAAGTGTGCATGAAGCCCCATCTATAGGAGTCACCAACAATAAACTGATAAATAAGGAAAACAGCAGAGGAACTAATGCATAAGTAGGCACTTTTAATAAAAGGTGAGAATAGCTAAGATAAAAGGTGATGGGCTAGTCAAAATGTCCATCATCATGTCTACAAATAAAAATACTGAAGAGGGTGTGGAGATAAAGGAGCCCTCCTACACTCTTAGTAGGAATGTAAATTGGTACAGCCACTATGTAAAACAGTTTGGAGATGCCTTAAAAATCTAAAAATAGAGATAACATATCATCCAGCTATCCTACTTCTGGGCATATATCTAGAAAATATGAAAACTCCCACTCAGAAAGATACACACACTCCATTGTAGCACTATTACAATAACCAAGACATGGAAGCAAACTAAATGCCCCATGACAGATGAATGGATAAACAAGATGTGGTATACACACACACACACAATGGAATGTTGCTGTTCAGTCACTTAGCCATGTCCAACTCTTTGTGACCCCGTGGACTGCAGCACTAAGGTCTGACTGCAGGCTTCCTGTCCATCACCAACCCCCGGAGCTTGCTCGAACTCTTGTCTATTGAGTCAGTGATGCCATCCAACTATCTAGTCCTCTGTCATCCCCTTCTCCTCCCATCTCCTATCTTTCCCAGCTTCAGGGTCTTTTCCAATGAGTTGGCTCTTCACATCAGGTGGCCAAAGTATTGGAACTTCAGTTCAGCATCAGTCCTTCCATGAATATCCAGGGTTGATTTCCTTTAGAATTGACTGGTTTGATCTCCTAGCAGTCCAAGGGACTCTCAAGAGTCTTCTCCAACACAACAGTTTCAAAGCATCAAGTTCCTTGGCCCTCATCACTTCATGGGAAATAGATGGGGAAACAGTGGAAACAGTGTCAGACTTTATTTTTGGGGGCTCCAAAATCACTGCAGATGGTGACTGCAGCCATGAAATTAAAAGACGCTTATTCCTTGGAAGAAAACTTATGACCAACCTAGATAGCATATTCAAAAGCAGAGACATTACTTTGCCAACTAAGGTCTGACTAGTCAAGGCTATGGTTTTTCCTGTGGTCATGTATGGATGTGAGAGTTGGACTGTGAAGAAGGCTGAGTGCCGAAGAATTGATGCTTTTGAACTGTGGTGTCGGAGAAGACTCTGGAGAGTCCCTTGGACTGCAAGGAGATCCAACCAGTCCATTGTGAAGGAGATCAACCCTGGGATTTCATTGGAGGAAATGATGCTAAAGCTGAAGCTCCAGTAAGCTGAAGCTCCAGTACTTTGGCCACCTCATGAGAAGAGTTGACTCATTGGAAAAGACTCTGATGCTGGGAGGGATTGGGGGCAGGAGGAGAAGGGGACGACCGAGGATGAGATGGCTGGATAGCATCACGGACTCAATGGACGTGAGTCTGAGTGAACTCCGGGATATGGTGATGAACAGGGATGCCTGGTGTGCTGCGATTCATGGGGTCGCAAAGAGTCTGACACGACTGAGCAACTGAACTGAACTGAACTGAACTGAACTGAACAGCCTTCTTTGTGGTCCAACTCTCACATCCATATGTGAGAAAAACCATAGCTTTGACTATATGGACCTTTGACTATATGGAAAATAACTATATCACCACAATTGTTATAAATACTATGAAAGGAAAAGAACTTTTTGCTATGGAAGAAATGTAATTTTTAAAGGGCTCTGAAAGAGTATTTCTCTATGAGGACCTGATGTTTTCTCTAAGACTTAAAGGATACAAGGGTTAACCGGGCAGAGGAAAAAAAAAAAAAAACATGCCAGCAGAAGGGAGGCAAGAGTTTGGGGAGCCTTGTGAGCTGAGAGGATGAGCAAGGCTCCAGAATTAAACAGCGAGGCTAGCGGGGTAAATGAGAAGGCTCAGCTCAGGCAGAGCCTCAGGGACCAAGAAGGAGCTTGCAGTTGAAGTTAAATGCAATAAGAAGTGACAGGAGGGTTTTAGGTTGACTTTCCTCTGCTGAGAGGAACAGATGGGAGCTGGCGAAACAGGTTGTGAAGAAAGGAGTGCGTAGATGCTCAGTAAAGAAATATTGAACTGAGTGATTTATTTTCAGAGTGAAGATTTGAGTTCTGTTTCTTTTCTATTTTCTAAACTTAATATGTGCAAAGTTGCTCAGTCGTGTCCAACTCTATGTGACCTCCATGGACTGAAGCCTGGCAGGCTCCTCTGTTCATGGGGAATTCTCCAGGCAAGAACAGTGGAGTGGGTTGTCATGCCCTTCTCCACTTCCTACCCAGGGATTGAACCCATGTCTCTTGGGTCTCCTGTATTGTCAGGAGGTTCTTTACCACTTGCACCACCTGGAAAGCCCAAATTTAATAATATGAGTTCAATTTGAAAATTTTAAATTCTTCTTATTTGGTATTTGGTCCTGCCTAAAACAGATATCTTTCAGTCACATGGTTAACATATCTCTTAATGACAAAAATATATGAATCCATGAAAGAAAAGTTGCTTTGGCTAATTATTTCCCCCATGCTCTTTGAATGTTCAAGCTCACTTGAGCCTCAGGGATTGTTTGGATTTTACTGCCATCTAGTGTCTCTAAACACATAAGTTTATTTGTGTTTCTGAACAAGACACTCCTCCCAAGCTATGCAAGTGAGCAAATAAATTTCTGCTTATGTAGTGGGAGAATCTCCGTTTGGGTTTTATTTATATTGCATTTAAATCATTATAAAGTAAGTCTGATCTTACTACCCTCTCTTTTGTCTGTCTAGTTATCTAGGGTTTCAGTGATCCTTCTGACTTACACCCCCACTGTCTTCCTAAGGCTCTCATTGTGTGAATTCCTCCAAAATGTTATGCGAGGCCTATCAGTGTGCCCCCTGCACAAAAGCATCTGACCTTTGGTAGCATGGGGCAGTTGAAACCCTCTCCCCAAGTCAAATGCAGAGGGCTTGTGGCTGCTTAAGGACAAACATCCTTTTCCTAAAATGCAAATATAAGTTAGCAACAGACCTGGTGTCCCTTCACAGTGGTTTCCACCCAAAACTCAGGGCTCACTGGCTCCCTGAGGCTACTGGTTTTAGCATTAGTTTTAATTTCTGTTCTAATCTGTTTTTACAAGGCTCAGAAATATCATTGGCCCAAAATGTATTCTCAAGCTATTGCAGTTCAATTTGGCTTGGTTTTGTTAATCAAAGTTGGGCAAAGAACACTGCCATTACCAACACTTTCTTCAGAACACAGGCGAGGCCGTACATACATTTGTGTTACATTCCTCCATGCGCTTGTTTAAACATATCAGAACACGTTCTTTTGTCCACCACATCCTTCATTATAATCTTATTTCTCTTCAAAGGTCCCAAGCCACTCGTTTCCGTTGGCATCAGCCAGCTCCTTTTGACAAGCAGCAGACGTGGGCAATAGATAATGTCTATATCGGGGATGGCTGCATAGATATGTGCAGTGGCCATGGAAGGTGCATCCAAGGAAACTGTGTGTAAGTAGGTTTTTTTCTTTCTTCTGTAGAAAGTCCCTGACTCACATTCCAGCCAGATTTTTCTGAAACTGGTTTTTGAATCACTCCCAAACTGCCTTAAGTTATATATATTTTTCCTGAAATCTGACATTGAGCTAACTATGAAGTTTATGGCTATAGAATCTTCATTCTTGGTTAGAGATTAGGAACTGAACAATGGCTATCTTTTAAGGGAAAAGGCTGAGTTATAATTGACTGTGTTTTATTTTCTTCTGTATTTTTGTGATACACCTGAGCCTTGAGAAAAATATTAAAGGAGGTTCAAGAGTTCAGCATATTCTAACTGAAAATAATACATCATAAATATTTTTCTCACTTAGGTCTGAATGTATATGTAATGATGTGCATTACTTGAGGTTTGAATGGTATTCCTATGTTATTTGCATAAGAAAGTATATAAATACCTGATCAATTTGCCAGGTGTATTTCATGGAGAGACCAGGGAATTTTACTCTTATAGAGCCTTAGCATCTTTGGAAGGATCTAAAGTGTGTGTGTGTGTGTGTGTGTGCGTGTGTGTGTGTGTGCGTGTGTGTACGTGCGTGTTGTGTCCTACGGGGCTCTGTGCTTTATTTTCAAGACTCAACTATTAGATGGGGTAGTATGAATGAAGATCCTGATAAAGAATTCACATTTCCCTTCTCCATTAATCTTTGTACACCTGGGAAGTCTTTCTTTTGATTAATGATTCTAGCCCATATCAACCTCTGCAACCCCAGAGGTTTCCAGTCCTATATTCATATTTCTTCCCACATTGAACAGAGAATTCAATCCTGTGGTCAGAGATGGCAAATGCTACCCAAAGTGCCCTTTGCTATTTGGAACCTGGCCTTTTGAATTCCTGATTGGCCCAAAGTCTCTGTTTAAAAGCCTGATTTCATAAATTATTAGGACCAACCAGGTTAGTTTGGTATCTGCAATTGTTTATCAGCCATCCAGAGCTGTGTCATGTAGGGACTGGGCTTTAGTAAATTCTTTCAGGTTGCTTCTTTCTTTCCACCTATAAGCCCAAGTCACTAATTTAGGAAAGCCTAGAGACAGTTATGGAGAAGGCAATGGCACCCTACTCCAGTACTCTTGCCTGGAAAATCCCATGGATGGAGGAGCCTGGTGGGCTGCCATCTATGGGGTCGCACAGAGTCAGACACGACTGAAGCTACTTCATTTCACTTTTCACTTTCATGCATTGGAGAAGGAAATGGCAACCCACTCCAGTGTTTTTGCCTGGAAAATCCCAGGGACAGGGGAACCTGCCATCTATAGGGCTGCACAGGGTCGGACATGACTGAAGCAACTTAGCAGCAGCAGCAGCAGCAGCAGCAGCAGAGGCAGTTAATACACTGCTTATTTCTAATCTAAAGCACTGTTAAGGAGAGCAGCTGAATTATGGCAAATTCTGTAAAGATAACTAATCTTTCATCATCTTGGACTAGGAAAAGGAGTTGGCCTCATTGATTTGAGAGTACACTTGCAGGGCCTGTGTTTGATGCTGACTTTTCTTTTCTCTTTCTCCACTCCCAGCTGTGACGAGCAGTGGGGTGGCCTTTACTGTGATGAGCCTGAGACCTCTCTTCCAACTCAACTCAAAGACAACTTCAATCGGGCCCCATCTAACCAAAACTGGCTGACTGTGAATGGAGGGAAATTAAGTACCGTGTGTGGAGCTGTGGCTTCAGGAATGGCTCTTCATTTCAGTGGGGTCAGTGTTTGGTTGCTGTTTATTCATTTCTGCATCCTCTGAGTTCCTCCCCCTCCCAAAACAGACTCTCTTTTGAAGTTTAATCAACAAATCAAGATGCAGAGTTAGAAACTCTAAATGCACAAATCTGATGTGAACTCACAACTTTCTACAAATCAGAAAATGCTAATCATTTTCAACATTTTCCTGTCAAAAATCAGTTTTGACAATTTAACTATGCAGGGTGGTGTCAGTACAGGTATATTTAAGTGCACATTTTAAAAAAAAGGATTTAAATGAATTTCCACCCTGGGATAGAGAGCTTGCACAATGTGTGAGGGTCTTCCATCTGGATGATGTTCTAATTGAAAATTCCTGAGCTTGCAACAGATTTGGGATTTAATGAACCAAAAATCTGGAAAATGAGCTTTGATGTTTCCTGAATTTATTAACAATAATTAACCCTTATATAACTTACCCAAGCAAGAATAACTGTTAGTAATTTCTAGACATTTGTATTTATAGCAGATTATTTTGTGAATGATAGCAGCAATGTTAGAAAATTGCTTTGAGAAATTTTATAATCATTCTGCACTGCTGCCAAAGATGACTTGCTTAAAAGTAGAATTTCTCCAGTAGTATGATTAAATATCTTTCATAGGTAAATTTAATTTTTAAAATTGTGAATTCACTGTCAGTTATTTGTTTCCCTACCACGCCCTACCTAGAGTTTGCATTTGTGCCAATGAAGTGTACTAGTATTTTAGGCCAAGAGTAGCAACAAGAACATACAGCATACAGAATTTTTATAATCATCAACAGTGGTTAAGAATGCAATGTTCACAATACTCTTTCTTCTTTAGTATTAATTTAGATAGAACTCTGACACCTAGTTTTCCTCATAGTTTCACCTATTAATAAGAAACAACTACTTATCTATGTTAATGAATTAATATAGAAAATATTAAAATCAACTGTAAAAGTTTAAAAAGCTTACAACTAGTATTGCTAATTATAATTAAGTTGTATTTTTTGGACATCATTTTAAAATTTCATATTAAAATAGTCATTTCAATGCACTATTTTATTAATAGCCAATGCCTTTTAAAAAATCTAACAGATACCTATAAATAACTAGAAGAGGTTTAAGAAAAATATAGAATAGTTACTTTAATTCCAGTTCTCCTATTGCCTAGAAAAAACAAAAGAGAATCTCCTTAGAATACATTGCCCTTTGTAAGTTCTAATACTAAAATTTCAAAATTCAGCATATGTTTGCTGTGTACCTACTGTGTGCTAGAGGCCATACTAGAAGCTAGTATAATAGGAGAAATTATAAGAAAATCATTACCTCAGTACTGTGTGAACTGTATTACAAAAGAAAGGATGGAAGCCAGAGAACACCTGGAACCTGTCATAACGATTCCTTATCACCGTATCGTTGTATTCTGCCTCTTAGGGCTGCAGTCGGCTTTTGGTCACCGTGGATCTAAACCTCACAAATGCTGAGTTTATCCAGTTTTACTTCATGTATGGATGCCTGATCACACCAAACAACCGTAACCAAGGTGTTCTTTTAGAATACTCTGTCAATGGAGGCATTACCTGGAACCTACTAATGGAAATCTTCTATGACCAGTACAGTAAACCTGGGTTTGTATTCTGTTTTATCTCCAATAACTAGTAGGTTGAGCAACATTGCTTGATGAGACCTGCCAGCAATCTGTCACAGGGACCACAGGGAGACCTGAACCACACTCGCTACCACTAGAGGATGCCTCTGAGACAAACTTGAGGATAAGGTTTCTGAGCTAGATAAACAACTGGTTTGGGTTTTTTATTTCAAGAACAACTAGTTTGTAAATTTTCAAATCGATAAATGCACAATCACAATGCCAGTAATGAATAGACCCACTACAAAAAAACATATAAATTAATGAATACAAAAAAACATATAAATTAATGAATATATAATTAAGTTCAACAACATTTTGGGAAAATGGAAACAAAAAACCGGTTTGTTTGTTCACATAGTGTTCACTCCATTTTAGGGACTTGGAGGCTAGAAAATAAACACATTGCCTTCTCCAAAATAAACACAATAAAATGTAAATATCCTTAAGAAGCCTAGAGTCTATTTTTACCTTTCTTGCTGAAAAATCCTGAATAAACACAATGTATCTGTCATTTTTAAGAATATATTCTCAAAGGACAAAAATACAATGTGACCAGTTAGAAAAGCCAAAGGTTTGTAAAAAAGAAAAGAACATTTAATAAAGTAGGAGGAGGAGAAGAATATGAAAGAGAAGGATGAGAGAGGAGAGAAAGAGAAGGCTGGAGGAAAGATGAAAGAAGAGAAGAGAAGGGAGAGGAGGAATGCTTGTGGCCCAAATAAGAGACAGAATAAAATGAGAAATATAGATAATCCCTCAGTGCATGGCAAGCCAGATACCAGCTAAAAATTAGGTAAAATAAAAGTAATCATGAATCTTGTAAATGCTCATTGAAATTCAATGTATCGGTCAAGAACAGGTTCAGCTGTGAATTACAGAAAACCTAAAAATAACTTGGAAGTTTTTTTTTTTCTCTTAATATAAGTTAGATCCAGAAGGAAGCTGCCCAGAGCTGCCCCAGTGGCTTCACCAGGACTAGAGACCCAGGTTCCTGCGAGCTGGTACTTCTGCCACACTCTACACTTGACCTACACAACATGGTCCAAAAGAACCCACATTCCAGCTCACAGGCAAAAGAATGGGGCAAGAGCAGTGTGCTGTCTCTCTTTAAAGACACTTTCTAACACTTGCCTACACGTCCTTTCACACTCTAATAGCCAGAACTTTGTCACAGCGACACACCCAGATGCAAGGGAGTCTGAACATGTTATCTTTATTCTGGGTGACTATTTGCCTCACTGAGATGGGTTCCTAACATGAAGGGAGAATGGGAATATGGCAACTGAGGAAATGCCAGCAGTCTCTGCCATAAGCAAACATTTTAAATCCTACACATGCGTTAAATTGGACACCAGTAAAGGATTCCAAATGAAACTAAGTGGTACACATTGTAATAGTGCAAAAAACTGTGCTCACCTATTAGTAGAAGATGGTAGATGAGCCAAGTAAACTACTTATGAAGAAAGAGCTTCTGAACACTTAAACAACATAATATACAGAGAGAAGTTATATTTCTATAGGGTAAAAGCATAACTTTCCAAGCCACTTTAGTTCTCTGAAGGAGAAACAAATTCACCAGGGAGGAACAGTGGTCATAATTTATTTATACTTTCAGCAGCCTTAGATAAATTTCCACTCCAAAGGTTTTTAAAATGTGGTCAAGGATTTTTCAGGAAAGAAAAATGAGAAGAAAGTCATTTCTCTGTGTAAACCTGTGTGATTGTGTGTCTTTCCAGGAATGGAAAGATTTCTAATATTACTACTTTCTAAAATTTTAATTAAACATGCCAATTTAGTGGATAAAAATTATAAAAGGATCTTACAAGGTGAGCATACCAAAAAAAAAAAAAAAAAACGAGGAAAGAGAAGGGCACACGTGAGCTTCAAAATTGAGATGCATGAGAAAATGAACTTCAAAAAGATTATTTACCTAAAGACTCATAGGACTTCCCTGGTGGCTCAAACCCTGGCTCGGGAAGATCCCCTGGAGAAGGAAATGGCAACCCACTCCAGTACTATTGCCTGGAAATTCCCATGGATAGAGGAGCCTGGTAGTCTACAGTCCATGGAATCACAAAGAGTCGGACACGACTGAGCGACTTCACTTTCACTTTCAAAGACTCATAGTCTCCAAACTGCCGGTTACTACACAGGTGAGGGTCTAAGATTCACAGTCTACACTTTCCTTCCCTAGGACCAAGCTCCACTGAGCTGTTGTAACCCAAAGGGTATGCAAAATGATGGACATTACCTAAAAAAATGTATTTAAATTCCAAGTACTAGAAATTCAACTAACAACATTGTAGCCTCGAATAAATTTTTATTAATCTAGAATACTAGAATTCTAGAATACTGCCATCTAGACTACTACCTACTGTTCTGGTCATTATACTTGAAGAAAGACATAAAGAGAGAAAAAGAGGTAAAAGAATCAACAAGGAGATACTGTGTAAGCAAAACTAAAATAACTAAAACTCTTCAGTGTGAAAGATGAAAACCGAGGTGTCATTTTGAAGCTCTTAGCTTAAAGGTTCTTCCCAGGATGAGCTGAGGCTTGTTGGCCCTGTCTTGTAGTGCTAATACTAAGAGGCAGCCTTGGACTGTAAAGGGAGTTAGATTGGCATGGATTAAAAAGAAGAGACTTTACCGCCGCCTCTTGCTTCTCCTGCATTGACTGGTGGATTCTTTACCATTGTGCCTCCAGGGTGAACTCTGCAGTTTTCTGTTTGCCTAGGCCTCCTTCAGATCAGGAGGCATAGGGTATATGCACTTTGGTAGACATAAACCAATATTGACTTAAGAGATGCATGTTTGATCCCTGGGTTGGGAAGATCCCTTGCAGGATGGCATGGCAACCCACTCCAGTATTCTTGCCTGGAGAATCCCATGGACAGAGAAGCCTGACGGGCTACAGTCCATGAGGTCACAGTCAGATACTACCAAAGCAACTTAGCACACACACACACGAAATCATAAAATCAAGACAATTTATCATGTTTTTTAAAAAATTATTTTAGCTAAAGTCCTCTCCTCATCTCCTAAGTGATGTGTAATGTCTTATGTCTGGATGTACATCCTTTTCTCCCATGAGACATTTGACACTTTTCCCCACCCTCACCATCATTTATTCTTTAGATTCGTGAATATCCTTCTCCCTCCTGATGCTAAAGAGATTGCTACTCGCTTCCGCTGGTGGCAGCCAAGACACGATGGCCTGGACCAGAATGACTGGGCCATTGACAACGTCCTCATCTCAGGCTCTGCCGACCAGAGGACTGTCATGCTGGACACCTTCAGCAGTGCCCCGGTGCCCCAGCATGAGCGCTCACCTGCAGATGCCGGCCCTGTGGGGAGAATTGCTTTTGACATGTTTATGGAGGACAAAACTGCAGGTAAATTTTCATTGATGTTAAATGAAAATCCATTTGGGTCTGTTCCAAAAATTGGAATGTGGAACTTTTATACACTCTCAAGTGGTTACAGAAACAGTGAAAAGAGTGTTCCCATTTCCTCTCTCCAACTTCCTGGTTTTACATTGTGACGAACCCTTTTCTTTCTTTCAAGCCAGCAAGCTTGTTTTAATAAATAGCATTCTGTAGTTTTACTAATAGGGTAATTTTCTCTGAAAAAATTTTGTTTCTACATTTCTTGTTTTTTATTTTGGTTAGAAAGCCAGCATTTTTTGGATGTTTGTTTTACTCTCCAAGGACAAGGATTTTGTTTAGCTATACATGCATTTGTGACGGCATTTCATGTTTCAGAAATATCCAGGGTCATTCTTGTTACTCTTCATTCTTAAGAGGAGTATTGCAGTGGTCCTGGTGTACTGTCAAGGATCTCTCCATGCTATTCTTATTTTTAATGACGTTTTCATTTTATCACATTATTCTGGTCCCTTTTTTAAAGTGGTATATTAAGTATGTGACTTTGTGATGCCACATATTTGGTTTTACTGCATAAAACCTGAAATGGTCTCTTCAGGTAAAGTAGTAATGTTTAATTACATGTATTGTATCAATACTGCAAGTCTTATGGAATAGATAGACTATACCACTATAGATTCATCAGACAGTGAGACTATGCCATACCCAACTCTGCGTTAGAATCTTACGCAGAAAGAAGGATCTGGATGTATTTTGCAGTAATGAGACTGATAAGAACCTTCCAGAGGAATGAAATCTATGCTGAAGACAGTTGAACTGTGGGGAATTTTAGTAACTTAAAATATTTAATTATTAATGTTTTAATGTAAAAGCAATACATATTCAAAGTGGGAAATTAAGAAAATACAGAAAATCATGAAAATGAAAATCACCCAGAGGATAACCATCATCAATATTTTGATTTTTTAGAGTCTTTTTTCTGTGCCTTTATATAATCATATTTTAAACTAAATTAGAATCTTATTTATATTGTATAGCCTGCTTGTTTCATTTAGAATTAAATCCTTATCATTTCCTCTTGTCCTTAAGTTTCTTTGAAAATATAATTTTAATATCTATATAGTATTCCATTATAATTTTATCATCTTAACATTGAATTTTTAGATTATTTTTATTAATTCATTGATTAGTATTTCACATTGACAATGATATAATTGCAAATATTGAATGAAAAGCACCCTTTTAAATTGAAAAAGCTTGAAATGTTCTTCACCACTATCAAGTAGTCTAACTCTTTCAAGAAGATTATTGAGTAGACTTATATAAATCTGATTTGGAACTTTGCTAAATTACTCATTTGTTTTCCCGATGTAATGGTTTACATAAGTGAGTTTATGATCAGAGAATAATTTAAGTGCAACTTCTGTATGAATAAAAGCAAATACATGTTTTTTCAAGTACTATAAATACTGATTTTTATTTTAGACTAATTTGTGATGTATAATTAAGCTCGTGCTTGTCTTGCAAAGACAGTGCTCCTAGAAAGTGTAATATCTACTTACAGAAGTAGTTTATGACACTGCAGAAGAGATTAGTGTTAGTTGATTAATGTAAGCCCTTTTGCAAGATTGCAGTGTTCTAGTATATAATAAAATATATACCAGAGGATAAACTCAAGATATTGTTATTGGAATTCAGATTTTTGTGCCTTTTGATTCTTGATTCCTATACCTCTGCTGTAGGACTAAAAGTGAAAATGAAAGTGAAGTCGCTCAGTCGTGTCCGACTCTTTGCGACCCCGTGGACTGTAGCCCACCAGGCTCCTTTGTCCATGGGATTCTCCAGGCAAGAGTACTGGAGTGGGTTGCCATTTCCTTGTCCAGGGGATCTTCTCGACCCAGGGACCGAACCTGGGTCTCCCACATTGGAGGCAGACGCTTTAACCCCTGAGCCACCAGGGAAGCTGTAGGACTAAATGTAACTCCTAATCCAATGGAGTGAAAACTAACGGATAATTGCATTATGGTAGCCATTTGAGTCCTGGAGATAAATATGCTTATTCTACAGGCATATGTTAAGCTCAGACAAAATTAAAAGAACACAACACTGGTGAGGGCTGGATTCCAATTAAACTGTTTGGTCTCTTCTCTGCTGAGGCCTTCCAACTCTTGGCACAGTAACCCATGCTTCCAGTAGTACCTGTTCATCTTCACTGTGAATGCTGGAGCTAACCAGGAAACTGCCAGAAAAAAGTTGGACCTGTGAAATCAAAATGTATCATGAATTAGATTAAATGTATAGATATGATTAATTTCTAACCTTTCTGGGATAAAATCATGAAGTTAAAGCATCCCTTCCAAAAGAGAAAGCAAATTGTGAGGGACATGAATCTGTGTGTGTGTGTGTGTGTGCCCGTGTGTGTTTGAGAGACAGGCACAATAGGATTACTCTTCACTGATCAAGTCATAATCTTGCTGCTTAAATTTTTGTTAGACTCTTAGAAGCTTTTTTAAAAATCACTTTATTGAGGTATAATTGATGTACAAAAAGCTGTAGGTATTTAATGTATACAACTTGATGAATTTGGATTTATGTATACACCTATGAAACCATCACAATAAAGGCCATAAATTTATCAGTCATCTTCAAAAGTTTCCTCCTGCCCATCCTCTTTTTAATATTAATTTTTCTATTTTGGTAAGAGCACTGAACGTTAATATCTCTCAGTAAATTTTTAAGTACGCAATACAGAATTGTTAACTATAGCCCCGTGTTGTACGATAGATTTCCAGAACTTATTCACCTTGCATTACTGAAACTTTGTGCCCTTTGACTGACAAGTCCCCTTTTCCCCTTCCACTATTCTACTCTCTGGTTGTAAGAGTTTGGCTATTACAATTTTTTTCATTGCCCAGGAGACACTACCAAAATTTGAGTATAAATAGCTAACTTACTTCTCTATCACGTTACTAAAAATGCCTCTTTCTTTAGATTTGGCCTAAAAAGTTAAACACCTGTCAGAAATACAAATGGATGTACATTTCCCTTTGTTTTTCATTTGTAACACATACAATACATTCTTTTTTTTTAATGTAGACTTAACTAGTTTAGGAAAAAAGAATGTATTGTATGTGTTACAAATGAAAAACAAACTAGTATTGGACACTTGATATATCTCAGTCTCTCAGTATCTATGTTCCTAAAATGATGTGCTTGTATTAGTGTTTTGTCTGTAGATGGTATGTAATAAGAGAGAATACTACTTAAAATAATTATCGATCTTACCTAAAGTAAAATTTGCTTTAAAGTATGTTTGCCATAAATCTGTCATAAAATTTTTGTTTTTTCTTTTTAAGTAAATGAGCACTGGCTATTCCATGATGATTGTACAGTAGAAAGATTCTGTGACTCCCCTGATGGTGTCATGATTTGTGGCAGTCACGATGGAAGAGAAGTATATGCGGTAACCCACGACCTGACCCCCACTGAAGGCTGGATCATGCAATTCAAGGTGAAAATGTTATAACCTTAACTATGTGTGTGTGCTAAGTCACCTCAATCACGTCCAACTCTTTGCAACCCCATGGACTGTAGCCCACCAGGCTCCTCTGTCCGTGGGGTTCTCCAGGCAAAAATACTGGAATGGGCTGCCATTATCCCTCCTTCTCCAGGTGACCTTCCTGACCCAGGGATCAAACCTGCATCTCTTAGGTCTCCTGCATTGGCAGGTGGGTTCTTTGCCACTAGGGCTGCCTAGGAAGTCCAGTGTACAGCAGTCCACTGTAATTCTTCAAGATCCATCTGTCTTTACAGACCAGATAGGTGAGCTGAAAGGAAATGTGATAGAAATCACAAGCCCCATGACCTTAACTATATAAATAGCCATATGCCAGTAATATAAAAAAATTTTTTTTAATTATAGAGACAACGATCATACAATCTTTTATTGACTTAATACATACGTTGAAAACTATTAACAAAAATTAATATTAATATACATCCCAAGTATATATAACTTAATGATTAAAAGTATTTTATTTTTGAACTATTTCAAGGTGAACTTGTGCTGTGTGTGTGCTTGGACACACTCAGTTGTGTCCAGCTCTCTGTGACCCCGTGGGCTGTAGCTGCCAGGCTCCTCTGACCATGGGGATTCTCTAGACAAGAATACTGGAGTGCGTTGTCATGCCCTCCTCCAAGGGATCTTCCCAACCCAGGGGTCAAACCCAGGTCTCCGGCATTACAGGCAAATTCTTTATCATCTGAGCCACCAGGGAAGCCCAAGGTTACTGGAGTGGGCAGCCTATCCCTTCTCCAAGGGATCTTCCAGAGCTAGGAATTGAAGTGGGGTCGCCTGCCATTACAGGTGGATTCTTTACCAGCTGAGCTACCAAGGAAGCCCTAAAGTGAAGTGAAGTCGCCCAGCCATGTCCTACTCTCTGCGACCCCCATGGACAGTAGCCCACCAGGCTCCTCCCTCCATGGGATGCTCCAGGCAAGAGCACTGGAGTGGGGTGCCATCTCCTTCTCCAGGGGATCTTCCCAACCCAGGGATCGAACCCAGGTCTCCTGCATTCCAGGAGGACGCTTTAACCTCTCAGCCACCAGGGAGGCCCGCAAGGGAGCCCTAAGATGAACTTAAATGAGACTAAATGTGCTTCTGAGATGAAATATTAATAGAAAAAAATATTGATAAGAAAATGTAGAAAACTGATTTCAATTCCTTGAGTTTAAATTATTATATGACATAGGCATTCTTTTCCTTTAAGAGAAGATTGTGGCTATATCTACTTTTTAATAAAAATATTTCAGTGCTTCTGGAAAAAGAAAATTATAGAAAACAAAGGCATGATTAGCATCAATGCCAACATCAATTTTAGCTAAGATCTTATGTCAACCAACTTATTCTGTCTACCTCATTCCCACTGTATTAGCAACAAATGTTGCATTATGACTGTCTCCATCAACAAAGAATGCTGTGTCTTATCAAAAATACCCTCTGTAATTACTTCACTGCACATCTTACTTGCAGTTGAAAGTGATTTATTGAGAGTCATAAATTGTATAACAAAACAGTAAACTT
Organism: Nanger dama; assembly: GCA_917880005.1. Taxonomy (NCBI): domain Eukaryota; kingdom Metazoa; phylum Chordata; class Mammalia; order Artiodactyla; family Bovidae; genus Nanger; species Nanger dama. Next base: position 15,767,864 of record CAKJTW010000007.1, read on the forward strand.
GGTAAAGCTGTTAGCAATCCTTCTTGGTCGAGCATTCTGCCAAAAAGAAGTGCCAGACCATTAGCACAACAAACAACAATTTGTAAGAGTAGGCCCAGGCCTTCCAAGGCAATCTGCCAGCTATTGCAGAAGCACAGCTTTCAGCTTCTCTCCAAACTCCCTGCACAATATATTTGGCACTTTCTATAATTTGTCACCTAGGGCAACCATGTCAACTTCACCATTCATCAGCTCAGCAAATAATGAACCTGAAAAGAAACGGATGTGTTGCAGTGTCTGTCAAATAATCAGCAGCTTTCTTACTACCAAGTCCTTAGAGCATGCAATATGGTTTTAATACTTTAATACCTTAATAATCTTAATAATCTTGCATCTCTCTTTTTATTAGATCTCTGTTGGATGTAAAGTGTCTGAAAAAGTCACCCAGAATCAAATTCATGTTCAGTACTCTACAGACTTCGGTGTGAGCTGGAATTATCTGGTTCCTCAGTGTTTACCTGCAGATGCAAAATGCTCTGGAAGCGTTTCTCAACCATCTGTATTCTTTCCAACTAAAGGATGGAAAAGGATCACCTACCCACTTCCTGAAAGCTTAGTTGGAAAGTAAGTAAAAAATTAAATCCTGGTTCTTAGCATTCAGAAGTGGATTTAGACACTGTGGTCAGACTGAAAGTACTGTGTAATTGTCAGTAAAATGCTCTCTTCCTCCCTAACTCTAAAGTTTACTCATTAGTGACCTCCATGATGAACTAATTTAAGGAGACCTCAAGATGTAATCCTCAGACTTGTCAAGGTAGGCCCTGACAAGGTCTTCCATTTTCCATAGCTCACTATTGGAGCAATAGTGATGGCCTTGGAGCCAGTTGAAAAGGTATGTTACTTTATGGACCTTGTAAATTGTGCTTTCCACATTGGTCCCTTGTCAATCCATGATAGATGGAGCCAAGAGAAAACCTAACTTATCATGCTCTTAATACTTGTACAAATCCTAGTTCTCTATGCTGTTTGTACAAATGTAGTTTGTAGGTTTCATATTTTTTCTTATCGAAGTATTATGTTCTGCACCTGCAGTGGAAAGTAATTAGCCTAGACAGTAGTGAGCCAAGATGATAAAACTGTTTTCTGAAAAGTATGTGGATAAGTTAATTTAGGAAATTATAAAAAAATTCCCTTCAACTGTAAAATTAGGGGAAAAGGTACATTAAAGAAAATGATAGTTATGTTCCCACCATATGTCACAGTTTCTGGCTAAATGAAGAACCTTTTGTGAAACAGATTCAAGATATATGACAAGAACACATAGAGCCTTTGAATAAGGTACTTACACAAGGCAAAAAGTCCCATAGAGATTGTCTATTGCATGATCACTCACAGTTTTCTGACTCACAGTTTTCTGAAACAAATCTAAAAGGCTTAGTCAGTTAACATGCTAGACAACAATCAGTATACTTTCAGCTGAAGGTAACAAAAATTCCATTCAAATTAAAATTACATTTGGCTCAATTGAAAGTGAAATATATTATCTGTATAATGAAAAAAATCCAAAAGTAAGTGGACTGTAGGATTGGTTGGTTGGCAAGGTCAACGGTGTCTTCAAGGACATTATTATTTCTTACTCTCTTACTCTTCTTCTTTGCTCCACTGTCCACACATGGATGTCACACTCAGTCTTCAGACTAGTTTCCTTGGTGAACATAGATGTCTCCCAGAAAGCTGGACCACAGAGCATCCTTACCTATGTCCAATGGAAGAGAAAGAGAGTTGCTTTTGTTTCCAGCAAAGCTGGAGCAAGTACCTCTTTGCATCTCATTGGTACAAATTAGTTCAAGAATGTTCATTCCTTACTCCATCAACAGTTAGAGAAATTTTATTATGATTCTCATATGACTCATCTGGGCTGAAGAGGGTGCTGGAGAGCCACCATACCCTCATTGCCTCATTTCCCCTCTTGTCCTCACTCTCTTTTTTTATAATGAGGTATATAATTTACAGTCAGTAAAATAAACACATTTTGATTGTTCCTCATGATTTCTTCACCTTGTATAATCCTTGTAACCACCAGAAACAAGATACAGAATGTTTATATCTTCCCAGGATATTCCCTCATGTACTTTGAACTCTTTCCACCAAAAAAGGGTGGAATATGTTAATATAAGGTTAATTATGACACTTCTCTTTTCCCCAGAGGACAGAGAAGAGCAATGATAAAATTAAAATCTCAGGGAAATTTTCCTTCAATATAACCCTTCAAAATTATTTTCTAATTAGCATAGTTACTATGAGAATATGGATTATCTTTAGGGGATTCAGAAGCTGCTGTTTCCCAACCACCTAAAGGCCGTGTGTATGCTGACAAGGCACTGTCAAAGGAGTTATTTACCTTCTGTACAATTTCAGAAATACAGTTAATGAATCTAAATTGCATTGCAGCCACTGGACTCCAGTTCATAAGTTGATTTTTAATAGTTACAGATTTGTGTTTTAAAATGTTCCTTTTGCTTGACATAGAGGTTCCACTGTATTTTCATTTTGTTTTACAAGTTTACTCACATATTTTAAAATGTAAGTTGAACTGGCTTTAAACTTACATTACTAGAAATAGAAAGATAATGATGGTCCAAAAACAGCTTTTATTAACCCATTTCATCTTGTCGGAATGGTTTAAATGTTTTTTCTCTTGAATAGTGAATGTACATGCAGGAATATGGACCTAAATAAAGTTAACTTTTGTTCTTCACTCCTTTGCTCTTGTGTTGCCAATAGTCCAGTAAGGTTTCGGTTCTACCAGAAGCACTCAGATATGCAGTGGGCAATTGACAATTTCTACCTGGGCCCTGAATGCTTGGACAACTGCAGAGGCCATGGAGATTGCTTAAAGGAACAGTGCATCTGTGATCCGGGATACTCTGGGCCAAACTGCTACTTGACTCACACTCTAAAGGTAAAGTTAAAGCACCTGAAGAAAGCATGTACCCTCATTCCAGGTTGTGCATCAAGAGCCAACTTAAGAGTGAGACTAATAATTTATAACCATGTTCTTTGGGACTCCCAGTAAATAAATCCTTTGGACAGAATTTATATATATATATATATATATACACACACACACACACACACACACATATATATATACACACAACACACATACATACATACATACATATATATATATGGTTTATTAAATATAAGAATATTAGGACCAAGTGCTAGTATGTTTTACTCAATAATATAAACCAGTCTGTATGGATTAAAGAAAATACTCTGTTTTGGGGGTTTTATAGAGCAGACTGTTAAAGTCAATATTAAACCTTCCTTAATTCACTTTTTTCAGTAGATATACTATTTAAATTAGGAGGATACTGTTGTTGTTATGAAATAAAGCAAATAATTTTGCTACACTGTCACACACAAAAAACAAGTTTTCAAAAGGTGGAAACAGCACCAGAATTTTTGTTCAGAAAGTGTTGTGATTGGTTGACTGCTGAAATGTGGTTGCATATTAAATAAGAATAGAGAGGTTAGTCTTGGAAATTTTAGCTATTATATTATTATTTAACATGCAAAGTTACTAACACTGTTGCCATATATATATATAAATTCTGTTTCTGTGAATAAATATACTGTACAATAACAGAAAAATGACTAAGTTTAAAAAAGTACAAGTGATTGAAACTGAGTGTATAAGTGACAAACAATGTAAATAAAACCTGTCATTTAGTGACTTCCCTGGTGGTCCATTGGTTGAGAACATGTCTTCCAATGCAGGAGATGCAGTTTTGATCCCCGGTCAGGGAACTAAGATCCCACATGCCACAGGGCATCTAAGCCCGTGCTCCACAATTATTAAGCCCATGCACTTCTATTAGAGAGAAGCCCCCAAGCTGCAACTAAGACCCAAGCAGCCAAAAATAAATACATTTTTTAAAAACTGTGATTTTTTTCTACAATACTTCAACAACTTTGGAAATAATAGATTAAAAACATAAAATTGGAGCAATGCTAACTTCTATCTGAAGCTGATAGTTTGTATCAAATGCAATTATAACATGAGAAATGTAGCTACAGGTAATAAATATTTTGATGTAGAGTCTTTTGTGAACATTTAAATTCCATTAGCATTCTTCAGTTGGATAAGAAATTGTAGAAATCTATATTATGAACCCTAAATCAAATATTTCTAATGAGAGTTTAACATGATTACCAAAGCATGTCTTCTGACTCTTAATGTTCTCACATATAAACCTCCAGTTATAAATTGCATTTATTTGCTAACATCAGTGAGGTGAAGTAAGGCTAGCATGTTGACCACATGTCTTTAACTATAGAGTTGATTATGTTCCAAATATGAAGAGGGTCTATCTAAATCATCTGAACCATACAATAAGACAGCAACTAAGACAGCCTACCTAAGAAGTGAAAAGGTATATAATTTTTCTGTAAACAGCTACTACAGTTGCAACTATAACATATTGTTTTCATGACATATTTCTATCACTAAAAAAGAAAAAAGAAAAATGAAAAAAAAACTGCCTCAACCTAATGCAAAACTGTATTATAGACAAAAAGAATGTCCTCTGGACAAAATGAATAGAAAATCAAGAGCTTGACTATGATGTGAGGAAATGAAATAATTGAACATAAAATTAGCCGTAATGAACCCTAATATTTTATTTATCTATTCTGTTTTGGAAATAGACTTCCTGGTTGGTGGTCCTTTTAGTCAAAAGGATAAACTGGAGACTCGGGAAATATTTTATTCTAGATTTTGAGTTCTTCTCCCTATCATCCTGAATCTTGGCCCGGACAAACATGTGAAAAGTCCTTTAAATTGCCTTCCAAGATTGTTTTCTTTTGACTTCATACAGAAAGGTTTGGTTTCAAGTGTCCCTGCCTAACCAAATAAGACATTTTAAGTTTGTTCTGTGTTGGAAGCTGAAGGGTCCTGGGTTCCTAAAATAGTCTCCAAGATGCAGGGAGTGGAGGGGACAAATATTTCCAAGGAGAATAAGACAATCATTCAGGGAATACTGGGACGGGGGAGTGCTAAAACATCTGTTTTATCTTATTCCTTTAATTTTTTAAAATCTTTGTTCCTATTTCATAATATCATAATAAATTACAAGAGTACTTTCCATAATATATAAATAAGTATTTTGAGAGTATATGCGTAAGTAAGTTTCTACTAAACTCAACTTTACAACTGTTCTATTTTAAGATTCTTTCTAGATTTTAAATTCCAATAATTAAGCATTATTTAAGCAGTTTAAATGATTGTCAATAGATGATGGACAAGAATATTGTGGACATATTGTGTTGGGTTTCTTTTAATATCTTTCAGAAAAACATTTGAAATCAGCTCTAATTTTTAAGGTCCAAGATGTAACTTTGTATTGTCTTAGCTATTCCGTAATTAATTTTTGAAGTTTTTACTTTTAAACGCATACCACTTACTTTTTTTCCAGACTTTTCTGAAGGAACGCTTTGACAGTGAGGAAATCAAGCCTGATTTATGGATGTCCTTGGAAGGCGGAAGCACTTGTACTGAGTGCGGGATTCTTGCAGAGGACACTGCACTCTATTTTGGGGGATCCACAGTGAGACAAGCTATTACTCAAGATTTGGATCTCAGAGGAGCCAAGTAAGTCAATTTTTTTGTTATCTTTGTTACAGCTTAGCAAATTGGCCCCCAAACAAGAACACACCTATAAAAGAAGTTGTTATCCAGGGCTTGAATAGATAATTTGTTCTCTCTGTTCTGATGGCTAATTTGTGCTTGCATTTAGATTCCTGCAGTACTGGGGGCGCATTGGTAGTGAGAACAACATGACCTCCTGCCATCGGCCCATCTGCCGGAAGGAAGGCGTGCTGTTGGACTACTCTACAGACGGAGGCACGTTTCAGGGGTGAAAGCCATGCCTTGCAGCGGATTCCCAAATTCCATCCATTGCCCCTCAGAAAATTCTCTGCAAAGCTTTGCTGACCTGGCAATGCAAACAGTGAAAGTCACAAAGAGAAAGCTGGAGACCTTGGTTGCATTCCACCCATTACACATTCTATATTTGTAACTTCTGTGTTGTATAAAATCTACCCAAAAAAGGGAAAAGAGAGAAATCACATTTTTAAAAAACTCCAAGCTTATGAGTAAAGACAATAATCATGAGGCATAGCTCAAGCTTGATTATAAATGATACAGTTAAGAAATAAATTTTTGCATAGTCTTCCGAGTAAAAGATAATTTTAAAAACATTTTAAAGTGTTTTAAAAAGCTTTTGTGTGAACAAGCATATAATAAATGGTATAGAAAATCTATAACGAAGTATTAGTAGTTGAGAAAAACTATAGTCAATTTGTGAGTCTGTCACACACTATTTTAACAAGATTTTGTTTCCTTATTTTGAAGTAGCTAGAACCAGACGAGTAGTACCATGAGGTCTTTAGAAAATCAGCATTAGGGGATAGGTATCATTCTTAATAACTGGCAGATAAATAGATGACCCTACCTTTAAATTTTAGGAATTCAAAGATGTTTTCTTAAGTAATTTAAATATTCCACCTACTGTCTTATCAGTTGATAAGAGAAGCTTCATATTCGTCCAACAAATCACAAATTGTATAGAATTACAATTGCTTTATTTTAAAATACTAGGAGTATCTTATCTAGAAAGATTTAAAACACAGGTGTTTCTCATTATTTATGAGAAATAATGCATGTAGGAATCAAGAACAAAACTTTAGAAGCAGAAAATATTTAATTTTTACCTCAGTATTTTTATTTTTGCCCAAGTATTTCTAAATACCCTTCCCCTTATATCATCACTCTCATTTTGAAACAGTGTGTGAATACTTACATTAAAGTCAGTGAAATTACTTCTCATTATCTGGCTGAAGATCTTTGGAGAACTTGCAGTAGCTGCAATATATTGGTGGTTTGTTGTGTTTTTTCCAGTATGTTACTATGTTGGTATATTTGTTTTACAGGAATTACTTGGACTTTGCTCCATGAGATGGATTATCAGAAATACATTTCAGTCAGACATGACTATATACTTCTTCCCGAGGAGGCTCTTACCAACACAACTCGACTCCGCTGGTGGCAGCCTTTTGTGATCAGCAATGGACTTGTGGTCTCCGGGGGTAGAACGTGCTCAGTGGGCACTAGACAACATTTTGATTGGCGGAGCGGAAATCAATCCCAGTCAACTGGTTGATACTTTTGATGATGGTAAGAAACAAGACATTGAGCAATCTTCCCTGTGTATCTTTTGTCTGCTTATGTCTTTACATGAATTACTACATGAAAAGCATTTAGATGAGTGTCTACCGTATAGTTACTGATCAACGAATGTTAGCTATTATTTTGCCTAATAGTTTATACATCTTCACGGTTGACTGCTTGTTGAAATGTCAACAAAGAATTTAATAAATCCCATTAAAGACAAAATGTCTTGCTTTAAATATAATTTGAAATTTCACCAGCCCCAAATAATTTCAGTTTGTTTAAGAATTTCTATATGTAGAGATACATATTTTATTGGTTTGAAAGTATTCCAGGAAAAACCTTGCAATGATAAAAATTAACCAGACTAGCAATTATATTTTAAAAGTTTGGTAATTGTTGTACTAGCATTTAATAATCTTTTCTAGATTTGATTGCTATGTATATATATATATAACACCAATTAAAGAAAATAAAAATCAATCTTAAAGGGTAAGCAAAGAGCTAGAGCATAGACATTCAAGTAGATCAACAATAAACAATTAATTTAAGAGAAAAACATGCCATATTATTTCCAATTTATCTTAACAGAAGGCACCTCCCATGAAGAAAACTGGAGTTTTTACCCTAATGCAGTGAGGACAGCAGGATTCTGTGGCAATCCATCCTTCCACCTCTACTGGCCAAATAAAAGAAGGACAAGACTCACAATGCACTCTCCTCCAGAGAACTCATTATACAGCCAGGATATATGATGCAGTTTAAAGTAAGGGGAAGCGCCTCCTCCAGGCAGTCTTGTGTTACATTTGGGCGAGGGAGTATGGAGAGAAAGCTTATTTAAACAACTATAAGGAAATGATTGATTTCATTCATTATAAGAGACTTTATTTTATGAATAAAAGAAGTTATCTTTCACAAAGGCCTTTATCTTATAGGATTATTTGAACACAAATATATTGAGACATAGCAAGACATGCAACTGTATTATATCTCAGATATGTAATCTTGACTTCACTTTTACAAACCTTGGAAATACAAATCTCAAGTAGGTGCCTCTGTCTATCTCTTTCTTTGTCTCTATCCCTTTCTGTCTCTCTCTCCCACTAATTTCTCTACCACCTTCTCTTTATGCCTATTTCACACATCAAGCTTTGCTTCTTTATATGTGCTTTTTCATTATATCTTTCCATTTTTCTTTCTCTCTGACTTCCAAACAGCAAACCTGTACATTAGCCCAACTGAAACCTCCCAAATCCTCAAAGATTTGAAAAGGACTCTCACTTCTTATTAATAAGTGCACATTTTACTCATATAGAAAAATGGAAAAGAAGGCATAAGAGTAATTTGTAGACAAATTAGAAAGATAAAGCACTATCGATTAATGTCTATTGCATAAAACACTAAAAAGGCACATTACAGAAATGCAGTTTATTACTGGATCATTTTAAAGAGACAGATCAGTTGTTCTAATGCCCTTATTTAAAAGATGTGCTACAATGACAGTTAAAAGAAAGAATCCTTATTAGCATAAATAAAAATGTGTTCGTAGCTGGGAAAAGGGGGAAACGGGGAGTTAATATGTATAGGGTTTCAGTTGTAAGAATTCCCAAGTTGAAGAAAAAAGGCAAATTTTCTGTTTTCCTCAGCTTTGTATTAAACTCTCCTTCAGAGACTGGAGGGTGAGGCAAGTCCCCCGGAATGCTACCACACCCTCAGGACTATCCTTACCTTAGTGACATGAAGGACACTCAAAGCCACATCCAGTGTTATACTACCCCTAATTCCAAGCCACCTCCCTCAAGAGTGAAGGCTTTTCCTCCCCCAGGCCCGCATCACACTTATATTTCTTAATAAGTCGGTTGGGGCCTCCTCTTTGTTGCTTCTGTCAACCCAGAACTGAAGAGCCTGAAATTTTCTTCTCTAGCCAAGTCAAGTTGTTCCTTTTTAAAAAGAAAAAAAAAGCAACTTGTCCCCAGAGATTTAAGAATTAAAGTGTCACTAAATCTTCAACATTAAAGTCACCATAGACTTTCTGAACACCACATGCAACACCTTTCACCCATTCCTAGTTTTTTCATTTTCTCTGTGCTATTTGGCACTCTTGTTCTTGTCTTCTCCAACTAGTGAAATGCTCTTTCCCCCTCAGCTTCTGGGTTCTCTGCTGCTCCTCCTCTTACCTTCTTAATAGCTATGTCTATCTCCTTTTTGGCTCTTCTTCCCTCAACCCTCTAAATATCAGCATTTCTTAGTACTTCTCCCAGGCTTTCCTCTCTTTTTATAGACATTCTCACTACTGAGAACTTCATTCATCCTCTGGCTTCAAGTATCATATCTTTAAGGGCAACTCCAAGATTTGCATATCCAACCTTGACTGGTTCATCAACATTTAATTCAGTACTTTTAATTGCCTGTATACTTTTCTACACCTTTGAATTATTGGCACCTCATCTCAACATGTTGAATAGTGAACTTCCTGTCTTCCCACTTCTGCCAATTCCTCTCTCTGATTTTCCTATTTCTCTTGATGGCATTGCCTCTCACTTATTCACCAGCTCTAAATTTTAATTTAGTCTTTGATTTATCATTTTTCACATCTAATTAGTTACTCCATCCTTTTAATTCTAATTCCCTGTATTCCTGACACCCATCCCATCTCCTCTCTTTGCACTGTTACCACCTTCACTGTGGCCCTTATTAAATCAGTAGTCCACTGAGTAATCTTTTCCTGTCTAATCTCTCTCCACTTCACATGTCTTCAGCAGCACAGATTGATCCTTACAAAGCACAGCTTTGATACATCATTCTACTGCTCATTGATGAATTCTTTTCTTTTTTTAATTGAAATATATTTGACATATGGCAATGTGTAAATTTAAGTCATAGAGCATGTTGATTTGATACATTTATATATTATAATACAGTTGCCACAATAGTGATAGCACCTGTATCATGTCACATAATTATTATTTCTGTTTGTAGTTGGAATAATTCAGCTCTCCAACTTCTGAAGATTATTTTCTCACTCACTTAATCAGATTCAACCTCTCCTTCCTATGAAGCACCAAAGCATTTTATTTTTTTCTGGTTTCCATTTCCACTACTGGAATACACTTTGTATTCTCTCTATGAAACCACAATTGTTTATGAATAAGCATATAGTATGAAGTTTATAGCCCCAACCTTCCCTAGTGTTAGCACTGAAATAGGACTTGTTGATTGAGTAGATGATTAGAACTTAAATTTGAATCACCAAGTCTTTATAGCATTTATGCACTGTTGATGATTCAAACATTTAATTGCACAGGATATTGAATACTTTTATCTACACTGAAATGGAAAAACTAGGAATAAATATTAAGTAATTAAAATATACTATTTTAAATTACATATACTTTTTAATTACATATAAAAATATAATGGTAGCATCAAGGAAGTTAGTAAATCAATGAAACTATCTCGAACCAGTGATACTTTGTTTCTTTCCATTAATTCTCATAATACTACTTTCCTTTTGACCAATTTATCTTCCCCAAATTTACAGTTAGTATGTTATACTAATTAAGTAAATATAAATAGTAATTTTTAACCTTAATTCTCATCTCCCTGCAAAATGGTATGACTTGTATAAAACTCAAAAGAATGCCTTCTTGGTGTCTTCCAGGCTGCTCTGTAAAAGCTTCTCCAAATACTTCTTGGTTACTTATCAGAATCATAATGAAGAGAGATGGGAGTTCTCGTTAATGATAGGCATTATTTAATCTTGCTGACACATATTAATTATCTGCTTATTTCAGATTGTGGTGGGTTGTGAAGCCACTTCTTGTGGTGACCTTCATTCTGTAATGTTGGAATACACTAAGGATGCAAGGTTTGTGAAATCACTTTTACATTTCCTCCAAATGTGTATATACAATTCAAATGGTTGGTTGTCTGTTTTTAAGGCAACTGCTTACAGGGAAGCATTCTTACGTATTAGAAGTGGCAGTTAATTGTATGCATGTGAAAATGTTATTTGTATAAAATTCACAGTGTATCTTATTTTCAATTTTTCCTTCAAACCAAGAAAAATCAATTTCATACTAGGCTGCAGCCAACAAATTTTGTATTTTAAAGTAAGACACTATATTTGTCCTCAAAGTAGAACTCTCTTTTATTTATCTTGCTTGTTTTCAACCAACCCTAATAAAAATATAAATCAATGAAAGATCTGATTATGCTTTAGCTAGAGTCACATCCCCTAAAGCATAGTAGCACTGTTGACGATAAGTCTGACAGTGCAGTTACCTCTTTAGGGTGTCTATAGGCCTGCCTTCCACCACCACTTTGAAAAATGAATTATACTAATAAAGTTTGGGTAGACAGAGTATTTTGTCAGTCAACTCCAGGTAAGTTCTTGTAGCAATATCAGGGAGAAGAAGCCACTAGAGTCAGCTCTGTGCCTGCTATTATTTTATTCTGTCATCTGTAACTACATTAATGTGCTTATAAAGAGTTAGGGTATATCTTATTTGAAATAATTTTCAATTTTTCTTTTTATTATATGTAATTATATATATATGTATATACAAAATTTATATTAATATTTCTTAATTTAACATAATCATTAAGCATTACCTTGACATGAGACAGCTGTCTAATGGAGCCTCTGAAGAGCTGTCTGATGAAGCCTCTCTGGTTTCTGCAGGTCCGATTCCTGGCAGCTTGTTCAGACCCAGTGCCTTCCTTCCTCTTCAAACAGCATCGGCTGCTCCCCCTTCCAGTTCCATGAAGCCACCATCTACAATGCTGTCAACAGCTCCAGCTGGAAGAGAATCACCATCCAGCTGCCTGATCATGTCTCCTCCAGGTAGGCTGCATACTTAGGTAAACTGTGTGGAATGACCTAAGAGTCTCTGCAGAGCTCATACAGTGACTCAAAAGCAACTGATAAAAGGAGTCTAGACTTTAAGTTATAGCCCTAGTCCCTTCTCCCCTCATCTCCCCACTTCTCTCACTGCCCCATGCCCCTAAATGGCAACTCCATGTGCCCATAAGAAATAGGATTCTTCTTTGTAAATGATTCACAGACCTCAAATTTTCTTTTAATTAAATACCACAGCACACACCAATCTCAGTCACAGCCCGTGAGTGAAAAATGTCCCAAGACTTGTACTTGGCACCACAACTGCCCCAGTGTTCGATGCTCCCAGAGGCTCTGCTGTTCCCCCCACAACCAGTGCCCACTGGGGTGTGCCAGGCTGATCAGGTTATACTGAGTTGCAGGGTAAGTATAATGGAGCACAGTCTTCCTATATTAGCATTTATTTTCCCCAAAGATTTGCAAATGACACACCACTATAGGAAAAATGGATATGGGCTTATTATGGAATAGAACAGGAAATGGACATAAATTTTTGAGGAATTTTGGGGGTTCACTTCCAGAGTCTGAGGGGTACAAGTTCACTGACCTCTGCCAATTGGATGCTTCGAGGGAAAGTTTTAGAAGCCCTTTTCTTAGAAATAGCCCCTATCTCCAGAGACTAGAGGCTGGACACACCCATGGGCAGTAACAGCCTCCTGAATCTTTTCTGCTTTCAGTGCAACACAGTTCCGCTGGATCCAGAAGGGCGAAGAAACAGAGAAGCAGAGCTGGGCAATCGATCACGTGTACATCGGAGAGGCTTGCCCTAAGCTCTGCAGTGGGCACGGATACTGCACCACCGGTGCCGTCTGCATCTGCGATGAAAGTTTCCAAGGTCAGAATCCTCCTTTGTTGTTCTTGACCCAGGAGACAGTAAGGTTATCCTCATCTCAACATGTGTGCAAAGGCTACTAGGGAATGGATAGAAACTCTGGCCTGAGGGGTTTGAGATGGATGATGCACTCTTTGATCACAGACTTATTTATCTCGGGGATGAATTACGAAGGATAATTTTATGCTATGTTCCTTGAATTTTTTAAAATGCAGATTTCATCCCCGCCCCTCCCTTGGATATTTTATAGTACCTTACATTCTCCACGTGACTCCCTGCCGCAGCCTCTACCTTCCACACTTGATTTTTGCTGTGGGCCTCTCTCCTTCCCTGACTGGCTGCCTGTCCCCAGACACTGGACCAATATTCTTTCTTCCTCGGCCTCTCCCAGGGGCAGTAGCCCCTGGCCTCCCAAGATGGAGCTGACAATTCAAACTGTTCTGTTTCCCAGGTCTCTTCGTCCCATACACACACAGAAAAACCTTCATAACTCAAAAAATACATTTTTACTGCTTGAGTTTCTAGAGGCTAACAATGCATTTGGGGCAAAGTATCTACTCAACTGCTGAGATCCCAGGAGGTTGCTCTGTCAGTCCTGTTTGAAAGCCTGCAGCCCTGCTTTCCTTTGATGAAATGTTTCTCACAGGTTTCAGCCTCTATGTTACAAAGTTCACTGTATCCAATTACTGTTACATCCTTGGAGCCTAATTCTTGACAAAAAGCAATGCACAGTAAATTCTTTTACTGAACCCTTACATTGCCTTATGCTTTACTGTTTACACAAGTATCCCTCCATTCATTCAGCAGAGTCATTCAGTACTTATGATACCCACCCCCATAAATTAACTATGGTTAATGTCACCATTATCACTTTATAAGGAAAGAAATTGAGGGGAGCGTAAGTGACTTCCCTAATAGTACATGTCGGAAAAAGACCAAAACCCCAGGTGAGTGAGTGAAGTCACTCCGTCGTGTCCGACTCTTTGCGACCCCCGTGGACTGTAGCCCACCAGGCTCCTCTGTCCATGGCATTTTCCAGGCAAGAGTACTGGAGTGGGTTGCCATTTCCTTCTCCAGAGGATCTTCCCCAACCCAGGGATTGAACCCAGGTCTCCCGCATTGTAAGCAAGACACTTTACCATCTGAGCCACCAGGGAAGTCCTAGAACCCCAGGTAGTTCTTTCTAATCAGTCTCTATGTCTCTCCGAGATGAGAGATTTATCCAAAGAGGACCAGAATTAGCTTCTCCCAAGTGTACAATGCAAGAACCCATAGATTTGGATTCTGGAGTAGAATCTACTTAGCTTTCTTGATGGATGCTATTTCCTTGCCTCCAAATGAAATGAGTATGATAAATGTAGACTGCTGCACATCTCTGATGTTAGAAATTCTTAGCTGCTATCTTCTTCCCCTGGTCGTCTTATTGCTGAGACCAGCTGAGTCTGTCCATGTGTTAGCTAGAGAATTTGAACTTTTAGGCAAATGAACAACTCAGCTGTCTCACTAGGAGTCCTAGGTGTCTAGAATTTGCCCTTTTCTCTGATCCAGCAGAACTATGAGCTTTTGATTTTGAGTTATTTTAGACATTGAGAAAAGTTGTGCTTTTTCAGTCAAGGAAAAATGTAGAGACATACATATTTGCTAAAGTAGTGCTTTCCTTAAATGCCTGTATTGCAGTTCTGTTATCTCTGAGAAACACTTCCAGTTTATTATTCCTGTATTTATTCCAGCTTCATTATAGAATATTTTATATGTACTCAGTATTATGCTAGGTACTACAATCCAACAATGAATAAAATATAGACTCTATTCTCAAGAACTATAAGAGCTAGAAGGAGAACAAGAACATGACTTCTTTCCTGCTATTTTCTTATCATGCTAGGGAAAAATAAATTATGTTGCCTCTCATGCCAGGGGTGAGAGCTCCCTTCTAAGACCCATGGCTGGGAAACATGCAAGCCCAGCCAGACGCTGTGTTTTTTTAAACAATGGGCTTATACCAGTACTAATTACATTAGCACCTACCTATTTTAGTAAATATCAACTCAAAGATAATATGACTTTTCAGCAATATAAGCCAATAACTGCTGAAATAAAAGAGAAATATTTATCTCTAGGAATCCATATCTGCTTGGTATTTTTTCATTCTTACAGTAAATCTGACATTGATTGGATTAAATGTGAAATTGAATGCTTGTTCATAATCTTTGATGATTCTGTTTGTTCCAGCTAATTTTTGCAACTATTCATTTCCCTCTAGGTGATGACTGCTCTATTTTCAGTCATGACCTTCCCAGTTACATTAAAGATAATTTTGAGTCGGCAAGAGTCACTGAGGCCAACTGGGAAACTATTCAAGGTGGAGTGATAGGAAGTGGCTGTGGGCAGCTGGCACCCTATGCCCATGGGGACTCACTCTATTTTAATGGCTGTCAGATAAGGCAAGCTGCCACCAAACCTCTGGATCTCACTCGAGCAAGGTAACAAAACTCCTGTGTTGTAGTTCAGATATAGAATCAGTCACAAGCACATCACTGTCCATTGTTAGATATGATCATGAACTTCATGGCACGGGTGTCACTAAGCAGTAGAAACAATATCAGCCGAATTAGGTATGAGAAAGTATATGTTTACACAACTCAGCATTATGATTTGCTTAAATTTAGTGTAGAGTTACCTTGTGAGTGGTGGTAACATAGGCATAAGCTTAGAGAAATGGTCAAATATAAAAAATAGAGAAGTGTATCACAGTAACACAATGCTATAGGTCAGTTGTATGTCTTAAAGTTGAAAAGTAAATAATTGGTTATGAGTAATCTATATAGATAATTTAATGTGGATCATATGTGAGGACGTAAATACAAATGTGAGTATGAAGATTTATAGTAATGCAAGCTTATATAGTCCTATATTTAGCATATGTATCTACAAATGGAAATGGAAGATTGATGGTTGGATAGATGGGAACTTTAAAAGTTCACACAGTTTAGGAACTGCATGCTAATGTAGAACAGAGAAGACAAAGGAAAAGAGACCCAGGAGGGTTGAATTTTCTTCCCCACCTGCCCTTCCAGCTCTGCACCTAAGCCAGAGCAAACACAGCTTTTTGTCTGCCATACAAGTAACTTTGCTTTAAATTGATTTGTGCATTTACAGGTTTAAGTCTAACAGTTTATTTGATCACCTATTAATCACTCTGTTAATCACTCAGGAATTTTATTAATCACTTTAGGAATCTTATAAAGATAGATTTCCTATGTTTAAAAGTTATATCTTCTAAGGGCAAGGATGCCTATAAGAAGCACATCAA
Source organism: Nanger dama (assembly GCA_917880005.1). Taxonomy (NCBI): domain Eukaryota; kingdom Metazoa; phylum Chordata; class Mammalia; order Artiodactyla; family Bovidae; genus Nanger; species Nanger dama. The sequence continues at coordinate 15,784,122 of CAKJTW010000007.1, forward strand.
ACACAACAGACATGGTCCAGAGCCTGCATGTCTAACTCAGATTTCCTTTTCTCTGATCTCCAGACATCTTTTCCTAAAATAAACATGATTTATCCTTGTCCAGATTCTCTTCAGCTTGCAGCTATTTATGAAAAGCATATAGCATAGAGGCACAGTTCTTGAGTCACTAGCCTATTGTGTTCCCCGTTTGCCTGGCCAAGAAATAAAGCCACTCTTTCCTTCTCCACCATAAAAAGCATATAGAGTAAATAGTATGGCTTTATTGTCTCTCCATGTCCTCAGCTGCCTATTTGGCTGATATCACCTTGCAGAAAACAGGTGTTTCAGGAGAAATGTTCTAACAAGATTTCTAACATCAAAGGAAGAAAAAAGATCTTTGAAAGTCAGAATTGTTTTCTCTGTGTAGAATACCAGCCTTCCAAGCTTATTTTTCATATGTATGATGTAAAAGATAGTAAAATAAATTTTATTTATGTGACTTAGTCATAAGACTGGATGCTTCTATTTTTACCATATTATGAACTTGAAAATTACAGCACTTAGAAACAAGAAAGATAAAAAAATAAAGTATAACTCCTTGAATACTACCTGATTTTTGTTTAAAAATGAATTCTCCTGTGGTGTTTTGTTGTTTTTTTTTTTCAGCAAAATCATGTTTGTTTTGCAAATTGGGAGCACATCACAGACAGATAGCTGCAACAGTGACCTGAGTGGCCCCCACGCCGTGGACAAAGCCGTGCTGCTGCAGTACAGCGTCAACAATGGGATCACCTGGCATGTCATCGCACAGCACCAGCCGAAGGACTTCACCCAGGCTCAGAGGGTGTCCTATAACGTCCCCCTGTAAGTGCCCAGAAAGGAAAATCAACAGTGTGTGATGAAGTTATATGAACAAACACCACAAAGTGAGTGGTGGCAGAACCAAGACTAACTAATCCAGATCTCCAAAGTTGTGTTACTGTTTCCTCTTTGGACAATTGACAAAACTTGGAGCCAGGAATAAGAGCAAGAGGGAACAGAGAAAAACAATTAAATACCAAGGTGCTTTGTGCATATTTCCCTCCCAGTAATGTGTTTCTAGTCCTTTAGAAGACAGCATTTTAAATCTGCTGCTGGGTACACTGATTTGAGAATTTGCTGAGGATAGGTAAGTTTGTTAGTTTTGCCTGGCATGGTACTCTAGTGTCTAGCATCTAACCCATCACACAGAAGGTACGTGCCATTTGTTGACTGAAGATGCAGCTCTTCCAGGTCCTAGTAGAACAAGGGGAAGAAATGAGAGAAATGTAAAAGGATTGCAAATCCTTGAGTAGCCAATAAAATGCAATGCTGCTTAGAAGAATACTGTGACCTAAGCAAATCTAAATTCCATACCCAAAGTTCTGTTGATTTAGAGATGCCTATTGTATTTACCAGAAAGTTCTCTCTTACCTAGTGTTTGACCTGTCTTCTTATCTGTAACCTAGGGAGGCACGGATGAAAGGAGTTTTATTGCGCTGGTGGCAGCCACGCCACAATGGAACAGGTCATGATCAATGGGCTTTGGACCATGTGGAGGTCGTGGCTGTGAGTATCTGATACATAGCATCTCATGTCCATTTCAGAAAGGTTTGAAGTTCCTTTGATATGGCACGCTCCTTAATTCAGTAACAATTGTTCCTGATGAGAAACCCCCACAGGATCACTCTGGCTTCCACTCTTCCACAACTGCAAACTATAGCTCTAGCCAACAAGTGATATTACAAGGCCCCGAGTATAACTTAATGTACCTTAGAAAACTTCAGTAAGTAACAGTTTATATAACAGTTTGACAATATTAATTCAATGGGATTGAACGGAAGTCTCCAGGTAAATGGGATCAGTGCCTTCATGAAGTCTGGGTTGCCTTATGAAAAGGAATGACATCCTGAAAAGAAAAAGGATCTGTGCTGGTCGATGTGCAGAGAATCACTAGTTCATGTGCCTGATTACAAACACCCGTCCAAGCCACAGATGCCCGGGCATTCTTCCATTTAGTGACGTGGTCAAAACCAGAACAAAGAATTTGGTTTCAGATTCCTCGTGATTTTAATCCCAGCACCTAAGAAGTCAAGGGTGCCCCCTCCATGGTTTCTCCCATAGAATAAGGTTGTCAGCACTCTCAACTAGCTGGGTTGACTGTTCCACAGAGATGACTTGCTTTTTTCTAACAATCTAGTTCCTGTAGAACTGGAATGCTTATGTCTCGGCGGGTTCGGACTGATGGCTCCAAGTGGTTGGCAAGGAGAGGCGAATCTTCTCGGTAGATAGGTTCAAATGTTCATTCTGTTTACCAAATAGAAAATGAAATCAGCCCTTTGGCTGATTTCAGTCATTTTGAAAGCAAATTTAAATGATTAATTGGTAGGAAACCTACCAGATTTGTTTTCTTTCAATCATAGTCATGAGCTGAATTTTTCAGTCTTGAGCTAGTCCTTGTCCTAGTTTTCACTGAGGCACCTGCTTGCATGGCATCCATATCAACCCCCAGATCCAAGAGCAACCCAGTCCCTACACAAGCTCCCCACTGTGCGCTCTGCTGCTTTGGACCACTTGCTGGGCTCTGCCTCCATAAGAGAAGGTTGACGTTTATAGTAACAGTCCAGACTCAGTTGACTCCATATAATGAGGCTGATGTTTCACTTAGATTTTGATCTCCTCAGACTGCATTATGCCAGGAGACTAGTCTAAGCTAGGCTCTAAAATGAATGATTTTTGGTAAGGTCAGAGAGAGCAAGATATCAGACAGACCAAAAACCAACCCTACATCCATTCTTCCTTGGCTACTTTCCTCTCAAAGGAGCGCTTCTCAATCTGACTGACAAACATGAGATACACTTAAGAGCTTTTGGAAGCATCAACACGTTTCCCAATGCCCATACCCATCCCTACAGACGATGTGATTTCAACTGATCTGCAGTGAGACCTGAGCATCAGTCTTTTTAAAAGCACCTCAGTTCATTCTAATAAACTGTTTGAGAATCAGATTTAGAATTAGTAACTAGTTTTTATCTTTCAAGTCTCTCTCTGAGACAGTTTACATTAATGGAGCTTCCTATCCCTGACAAAGCATTACCAACTTTTATGAAAAGTTCAAAATTAGACAATCCTCAATAGAAGGCAGGGTGCTAATACTGACCTTGGGTAGATAAAACAAATCTTACATGTCATGTGTTTGAATAGATATTTCTTCTCCTCCCACCAGCTGAGCAATTGCAATTATCCATTTCAGATTTCAAAGGCTTATCATCACCACAATTCCTTTCCATAGAATAAAACTAAAGAGTAAGTGGGTCAGAAGTACAAATATACTCCCTGGTATGAAATAACCCCTTCACAACTCGGGAGTCAAATGGAGGTGACCTGCTGCCTCAGAGGTTCACATCATACAGTTCCCAAGGGAACCTTCTGGTATACCTGGCATTGGTATTAATTTTTATAAGCAGCTGCCAGCTTCATGATATTTTTGTGATATTATTACAAGAATCAACCTAGTGTTTCTGGTATTTTTCTGGAGCAATAATCTGCATTTGTAAAGACTTTACTTTTATTCCATCTCCAGAATTTTAGTACTTTGAAGAATTTATCACTTACCAGCCACCTGTCTGCTCTTACTCTGTATGATTTTCTGAGTCTCAGGGAACTAAAACATTCTGAATGAGAAAAGGTCATTGCCTCACATGCAGAGTATTACATGACTTGAGTTTAATTCAGAGTCTTCTTTTCAGTGAATGATTTTAACTTATAACTTTATACATGTAACCATAAAATTTTACATATTGATAAACATATGTATACATTATTATATGTTAAAACTAAAGGAGTTACTTTGTTTTCCTTCTTTTTGGAAGGAAGAAATATTTCATAAGGTTGAGTTTAATCAATAAGTTGTTTTAAAAATACCATACAAAGAAATTATCTTTTCAGAACTATATTTTTGACTTTTTGCTTTTGTATTAGGATTTAATATGTCCATGCCACTGTATTCTTTTAAACTATGTCTTTTCAGAAGAGTCACAAAAATTTTAAGGCATTTGTTAGTCAATATGCCTTCCATAGCGCTACATAATTTATTTTAATTCATTCATTTAATGAGCTTAAAATTAAAGAACCAGATAATTCAGAAAAAATAAAATAATTTTTCCAAGTAAATTTCAAGCAGATAAAACACAAAGTAACCAGCCAAGGTTCATGTCACAGTTCACAAATATTACTAATTATATCTTTGCTGCAGCAGATGTATATTTAGAAAAAGGTGAAATACTCCCATAAAGCCCTATTAAATTCAAAATCTCATCCTAATTAATTATACTTTTGTATAATAACAGTTATATAAACTAAGATTGTTGGCTTTTTAAGTGTGGCAGGAACAGGAGGCTGAGGTGCATACCTAAAGAGATACAAGCCCTACCTAACTGAACACTGCAAATAGGGCAACTGATATGTTTTTTGCAACCAATGGTTGGAGGTATACATTTTTAGAATATATTTTCTTTTCTGAGTAAAGATTGGCCCTAATATAGCTTTATTACCATAGTTTAGCTCTTTTGCATGTGCACTAAGGACACATGCTAAAAACTCTGAGAAAGAAAACCTATGGTTTTCTTTTCACGCATGGTATCTTGAGTCTAACCTCAGTACTGCCCATATTAGTGAGAAGATACATGAGTTTGATGAGAAAAAAAATGTAGCACTTTTGAAAATATTTCAAGGTTTTGGAGTGCATCCTAAATGAACAAGATACAGAACATATTTTTAATTTAATAGTTTAATTCTAAAATACTCCATCCAGAAGGATTTGAGTTTCATAAATATGGATATACAGAATAAGCCCCACACCATAAAGATAAAAACCACTGTTTTGGCATTTAACAAGCAAAGTCACTTATGCCTTATGCTTGTTTGAGAGTGTAATCTCCCTACTCTGATGATTTTTTTCAATAAAACCTGTACATGAAAAGCACTTCATGATGATTAGCCCTTGCTAATCTGCCACAGAACAGATGAACCAAATTGACAGATCACTTTTTCCCAGCCTCACTAGCTTACAAAAAGTCCTCATCTGTAAAGTCTGAGTGATGCAGCGTAACACAGTCATTGACAACCAAGTGTCAGAAACCTAATTTCTCTGAATTCATTGGCTAGTGTAGAATGTTTGTTTTTCCGTAAATGTTTGTGAATACATTTGGGCAGATCCCTCACAAGATCCATGCTGGTGGGGTCTTCTTAGGATAAAAGAGAATCCTTTTTTTAACCTTTGTTGCCTGGGTACTCATCCTTCTATCCTAAGAATCTCCCTCACCCAACTATGCATTTCATTCACACATCACATTTCCTGTGTATGTGTCTTAAGTCACAACCTGTCATGTGTATGATAAAGCAGGCTGATTTTTGCATGTGTACCTTGAGAGTCAGCCTTTGTGAACTGAGTTACCAAAAAGTGAATTATCACCACATTTGCTGAGAATTGAAAACCAATATGTTGCTAACTATGGTCTTAAAAGCGTTTATCAGATTTTAATAATATGAGTTCCATCATGGCCATTCCCTCATGCTATTCATTATCGAGATACTGTCATATTTTTGGCACAAATGATTTATGAAGAATAATGTATTACATTTGTTGCAAAGCATATTTATCCTTCCTTAAATTTGATTGTGTTATTTGATATACAGGACTTACTGTTTCTAAAAGCCCATTCCTTAATATATTCAGGAATAAGTATCTTCTAAAATGTAAATAATTGAAAAATCAAATAATAACATTTATGGTAGTTATTAAACTGTTACTTTCATATTTATGCTTTATATGCAACATTTATGCCAAATGTAGTACTGTAGCTACATGTACTTTGACACATATGGTTATGAGCAAATATTGCATGTTGCATTACATAGAAAAGTTAAATATATGTATATACTAGGTATAGAAGAATAAGGAATAACTTCTTTAATTTTTATTTTCAAAAGAGATGAAAAATCGTATATTGCGTCTAAACCTGATCAGACTTTTATGACTAATCACAGTGCTGCATGTTTTGAAAGGCATTTTTTAACTTGTGTTATATTTCATTATTTGCTGTCATTGGTTTTCCACTAGAGTAAGGTAAGTCCTCTTACTAATTCTGGGGAACTGTTTACTAAATTTCATTGTTATTACCTATGTTAACTGAGAAATTTTGTGGAAGACCTTTGCAATTAAAAAAAAAGCTGTAAAAGCAAAGTTATATGTAATATTGAGAAATACTGGAACACTTGAAACCTGTATCATGTAAACTTTGTGTTCAGCCAAATTGTAGTAATTCTCTGATGTATACAAACAGCATAGACCAGAGTGCCAATCAGCATGCCTTCATTGGACTGCTTGATTCTGCACCTGGGATTTTCCTAGGTGTTCTCAATATATGAAAAGTTTATTATGGGAGGAAAATGAAAATAGAAATGTGTGCACAAGAGCTATGGGCTCTGATTAAATGTGGTATCTTTCAAAAGATCTCTTGTGCTAGAGATGATTGAGAATGCCTGGACTTCTCAAATCTATTCTGTTAATAAATGAACCAGTGAAAGGGAGTGAATTTATTCATAATATTTGTGAGTTCTAGATCCTATCCTTAGGATCTAGAAAAGGATTGGCCTTTTAGAATACATATCTACATTTGCTCTCTAATAGGGATACTTTAAAACTTAGGAAAGAAAGTATACTTAGGTAAGACTGATATCCTTAGGTAAGACTGGTATCCTTAGGTAAGACTTAGGTATCCTTAGGTAAGACTTCTTTAATATATGTTTACATTTGGAGATACTTTAAGCCTACGTAAGAAGGTAAAATGGTTATTGTTTGTTAAACATATGCATATTCTGCTAGAAGTTATAGTTCCTCAAAGTACACAATATCAGATACTATTCTCAGCCCCACTCAGTAGGGAAAAGAAAAATGAAGTGCTCTGCATTTGTGAGATATGTGAGCCCACACTTACTTACATATATCCCTCCTGAAAATGCAAGGCCTTGAAAGTAAAATGTACAGCATCTTTTATGCAAGGCAGTTTAATTGATTAGTTTCAGTGGCAGTTTCCCATCTTACAATCATCAGTATTTCTCTGAAAAATAATGGCAGTCACTGGATTCTTATTTTTGCATTGATATAAAGCATTACTTATTATATCATAAGTTTTGATGAAAATTAATTACTTAACAGTAAAAATAACTAAATTTCTATGCACTCACATTACTTTTATCAAGTCTCCACGTTCCCCATTTCCTTTAGAATCAACAACAAATCACTTAATTTTTTATAATGATAAATAACTTAAGATAGTCACTCCAGTGACGAATACGAGGTGAACAGTCACTAGTTCTTGAAAAAACTTGCAATATCCATATTTCCTATGAGAGAAGCATTTTATTATTCCATATGCTATTTAAAGTCCCTAAACTCCCGCAGCAATAATGGAAATTTAAGTTAGCATTTCCAAGAAGTCATTGATCACTCTCCCTTCTTTCAGTGGCTTCCTCAAAATAGAAATTTTTAAATGGACCTAGTTCTATTCAGTCAAGCAAATTGATAAGTCAAGAACTATAGTTGATATGCCTTGGAATGAATATTACCTGCTTTCATTGGAATTGTAATAAAATACTTTCTCATATTAATACTATTGCAGTGAAGAAATAAATCCTTAAAATTCCATCACACCTATAATTATTTTGGTTATAAGTTTATAACTAGTTTATCTATAACTGTACATCTATATTGGAGAAGGAAATGGCAACTCACTCCAGTATTCTTGCCAGGAGAATCCCCACAGACAGAGGAGCCTGGCAGGCTACCGTCCATGGGGCCGCAAGAGTCGGACACGACTTAAGCGACTAAACCACCACATACATCTATATGTATCAAAACCAAAAATAGGGTCCCAGATCTGCTCCACACACACACACAAAAAAAGACATAATAAGCATGACATCTTTAAACTGGTTTAAAATTCTCCTAATGTCCAGTCCCATAAATTAGATATTCTAGAAGCCACAAGTGTTTAGTAACCATGTGAGTTTATTAATGGTCCTTGAAGCAGGCAGTACTTTGGTATAGCTTCCCATGACGCTTGATTTTCAAAAGCTTATGAACTGGAAAAAATCTACTTTTGTTAGATTCCATCCTGTCACCAGAGATACTTATGTTTTATGTAACAAAATTTTTCCAGTGTGCTTTGAAAATGTGGCCATTTCTAATGTGACTATAAAACATTAGCCATCTATAACAAACATCCATTGCAAATGCTGAATGCATATCAACATTTGCAGTGATCTAAAGATATGTTACAGATATATACATTTATTCAAAATTAAAGGATATCCAATGACTCAAAATGCCTCCTAAAGTAAATATAAGTTCCCAAGCTGGATCTATTATCAAGGTATTAAAGATCTGCAACCTGTTAATATTTATTTTCTCACTCATAAAAAATGAAGCAGGCTTCCCTGGTGGCTCAGCTGTAAAGAATCCATTTGCAATGCAGGAGACATGGGTTGGATCCCTGGGTCGGAAAGATCTCCTGGAGAAGAGAATGGCAACTCACTCTAGTATTCTTGCCTGGGAAATCCCGTAGATAGAGGAGCCTGCAGGGTCACACAGTCCGTGAGGTCACAGAGTTGGAGACGAGTTAGCAACTAAACAACAAACAACATAAAAATGTAGATTTTAAATCAGTCCATAATTAGTTATGTGGAGAAGTTGCTTTGAAGCACACATGCACATCAACTTTTGTTCAAATGAAATATTCCTGTGTTCCCATATATTGAGGTCACTTTCCCATCAGTTTGGGTTGCATTGAGATAACTGAATATCCTAAGTGTTCGAAGTTTATCTTTTTTTCTTGTAAGATATTTTAACTATTTTAAATTTTCTTTGAGTGCCTTATATCGTTAAATGTGTTTACAACAGAATAATTTTCATTGCTTTAACTTTGCAAATTATTCCTTATAGTTAAAGAGTAATGATTTACAACAGGAATCCAATCAGTAAGTCACCAAAAGTTCAACAAACATGCCATGACCACTCAGGGGTCAGGCAGGAGGCTCAGTGCTATGGTACGGGGGTGAGGGGAGTGGGGCACACCTGCTACACCCAGAGAAGTTTAGTCCAGGGGAGCCAAGATCTGAACATGAGTCATCTCAATGCAAAGCAGAAAAGGAACAGTATGAGGATTCAGAGCAGGGGTGGAAACCTACCGGCAGGGGTGAACAATAAAAAAAAAAATGTAATACTTGAAAAATAAGTAGAAATTTAGGAAGCTGGGTTGAAGATTATCCAGTAAGACAGGTGGAAGGGACTCAAGGTGAGTTTGAATAGAGATGTCTGTAAAGTATAATAGATGAAAGGACTTGAAAAAGAGTAAAATGAAATGTGTGGAGGACTTAAAATAGCTGGCAAAGTTGACGTAGATAAAAGGATTAGGAATCCTTTTAACAAGATTAAATCAATGTTTGATGGAGGAGCCTGGTAGGCTACAGTCCATGGGGTCACAAAGAGTCGGACATGACTGAGCAGCTTTTCTTTCTTTCTTTGCACATTACACTAATTTCTTTGCAATTACACATTGGGTGACACTTTCTTGGTATTTATGGTTTCTCTTCAGTGGTGTTTCTTTCATAAGCAGGAAGGATGAGGAGGCTAGCTTAGGGGACCACTGTAACATAATAGCTCAGGGAAATTCAGGGAACAAGTACACATGAAGTGTCCTAGAATGCTGGCAAGAAGATAGCTACTTCCAGGTTAATCTTCTGTGACTAATGAGGTGAGAGGATTCTTTCTCCTGACACTTGATTAGTTCAATACATTAGGTCATTGTTCTTTTTTATAACTAGACTTTACATAGGCAGCAAGTAGTACTTCTCACCACTAATAAATAATATATACATTCATTTCCTCCTTCAACTGTGACATTGAAACTGGTCAGCTTGATTGATACATATAATATTAACACATCAGGGGAACTGGGAGGACAGTCAAGCTATCTGAAAACAAAACCTGATTTTTTTTTCTTTTTCTCTATAATGTCTTCAGAGTATATTTTGTTTTCATTCTATCTATCATTTCTAACATTTCCATAGGATAGAAATCCAGGGTACAATTTATTATCATTTTATTTTGTAAACTATAGATCAATGTGATGTCTTTTACCAAGTTTAAGCACAAATGCTATTGCTTTTTGATTAAGTATATCTGATAAAATTCACTTTATTTTTTTTCTTTGAGAGATTTTATTATAAATTTTATTTTCTAATGATCTATAAATCTATAGATCCTCATTTTAAACGTTTCTGTTTATTACAAATGTTAGTATAATATCTGGTAAAACAATTATTTTACATCTTTGCATATTTTATTTTACATCTGGTCTGTTGAACAGAAGAGTACACTGCTCAGTGCAAAATTACTCTTTCCTTCCTCTGTAACCCAGCTCAAATTCATATCGTATTTACCTTCATGGTGAAATCACATCACATGACATTATCCTGCTCCATGCACATTTTAGGTGGTGCAGTGGTAAAGAATCCACCTGCAATGCAGGAGAAACAGGAGACGAGAGTTCGATCCCTGAGTCAGGAAGATCCCCTGGAGGAGGAAATGGCAACCCACTCCAGTATTCCTGCCTAGAAAATTCCATGGACAGAGGACCCTGGCAGGCTACAATTCATGGGGTAGCAAAGAACTGGACATAACTGAGCACACAAGCAAGGAAGAAAAGACTTTAAGTCAAGACAGCATTCAAGAGATTGAGTGAATTTGGAAAATACTAAGAGGCTCACTCTTAAAAATACATTTTGATGCTATATAGAAACATGTTGTCACTCCGGTCCGTGTGTGAAAGGAGTCTGATTCTTTTCAGTGATCTTATGGATAAGTATCCTTCTTAAATTACATTTTCCATATCAGAACTTTAACAGCTATCTCTGCCAGTATCATGCATGTTTTTACAGGTTCCTAAAATTCATTTTTAGAATTTTTATCAGCTTGACCTTGAGTATGTATGTATGAATGTGTGTGTATATACATGAGGGGGATATATGCACATAGTTTTACATCTCGGAGAAGGCAATGGCACCCCACTCCAGTACTCTTGCCTGGAAAATCCCATGGATGGAGGAGCCTGGTAGGCTGCAGTCCGTGGTGTCGCTAGGAGTTGGACATGACTGAGCGACTTCAGTTTTACTTTTCACTTTCATGCATTGGAGAAGGCAATGGCAACCCACTCCAGTGTTCTTGCCTGGAGAATCCCAGGGACAGGGGAGCCTGGTGGGCTGCCATCTCTGGGGTCTCACCTAGTCGGACACGACTGAGGCGACTTAGCAGTAGCAGCAGTAGTTTTACATCTATACATTCACTTACACTTTCTTAGTATTGTATTATCTTTTTTTCAGTAGCGTGTCTCCTTCATAAGGCCATGTTCATAGAATATGACCCCAGCTGCTTACTGTTTGAGGAAGGCAGCAAAATCTGATATTCTGAGGAAAAAAAATTGCTTCTTCATTTTGCCTCTGAGACTACAGGAAATAGGAAGATCAAACTGATTCAGAAAAGAAGTTTGTTTTTCCTTTGTTTCTCAAGCTTTAAATGGCAGTGGTTGCTGGAAGAATCAAATTGTCCTTCCTACTTGTTAAAGATGTATGTAAATAAGGTAATAAGCATAGTACACACTTTATCTCAAATTAATTCCATTCAAGTCAGCCTTTTCAGAAAGAGTTCAAGAATAAAATTAAAAATCCAAAAACAGTTGCAGTCCACTTTTGCAATTAATCAAGAGAATTTACCATTTGTTCTGGTTCAGAACTCACTCATGCAAAGAAGGGGATTTCTTCAAGGCCAAAGGCAGTGAATGCAGTTGTCAACCTTTAGTTCTTCTGTCCTGGGGTTGTAATGTCAGCATGGCCTATAAACCCTAAGAATTTTCCAAAAATAGCAGGGTGACTTGGGACATAGACTAGATTGTACTTTCAGTGATGGAACTTACATGCTCTTTCTTTTTTCCCTCCCTGCTTCTATCCTTTCTGATTTTAACAGCACTCGCAAACAAAATTACATGATGAATTTTTCACGACAACATGGGCTCAGGCACTTCTACAACAGAAGACGAAGGTCACTTAGACGATACCCATGAAGAATCAAAAAGTTTATTTTTCCTTCCAATATGTGATGTGTTGTTTCGCATTCTTTTAAATCTCACACTGCATCCGATATCAGGAAACTTCTGTGAAGGACTTAGTGATTAACTGAAAGCCCTTCTCAAGACCAAGTGTATACCACTTTCCCACACTGTGAACTAATGACAAGTGACTTATTTCTCATAAGTAAATGTCTTCATGTTGATGTATCCGTGCAAATTGTGATCTGTTGTAATATCAGTTACAGTAGCAGTATTAAAAATAAGAAATAGTTTAACAGAAAAAAAAGTTTAAGCACAAAAGTTTAAGAGATTTTATGTTTAAAATGGCATTTAGTACAGTATTTAACATTCTTGGTCACAAAGCTATTTAAGTGGACTGTATTTCAGCTATGTATGTTTTATATGATTAAATTATCATTGTTGGTTCTTTATGTATTCTCTTCTACAATATAACACATTGACACTGTATTTACTTATTATGTTGCAATATTTTTTGCTGCTGAATTTCAGGCTACTTATAGTCTACAGAAAATTCATTGAAATACCTACTCATGAAGATAGTTGTAAAGAATTGTATCTCCTTTAATATACCCCTCGAAATGTATGTTGGTTTAGCGTTGTTTGTGGATAAGAAAAATGCTTGACCCTGAAATATTTTCTACTTAAAAAAAATTGTGGATGAAAACCCTATCTCTCACAAAGGAGTTCCCATTTCCTTGTCTAAAAGATACTTTTAAAGTGTTCTGTGGCTGATTTACTAACAGTAAGTGCCATTTTGTGTCTGTGAATAACAGAGTGATTTGTAAAACAGTGGATGTTTTCATTGTGTTCTCTTTGTGGATTGTTTTTCCTGCGGGTCATATTCATACCTTCTGATGAAGTTGTACCAACACCAGCAACGTTATAATGGCCCTGTAGCCCTGAACTCTCTATTAACGTAACAAAAAGGTTGCACTCTAGGGTGAACCAAGCTAAAAGTCCATGCTTAAATAAAAATTATGTTCAAAAACCATTTGAAGTTCATTTGTTATTTGCTGTTTGTGTCTTTATTTGTTGTTTGTGTGTAGGATTTGTAAGTCTGGGCAAGTTTGGAAAGAACAGTGTCAGATATATTTACTGGTTTTTTATTGTTCTGTCGTTGATAATAGCCATTATGAAGCCATGCTTTTCAATGTAGCCATTTGGTTTTTTCCTATTATTCACTCTGCAGTCATGCCAAGAAAAGTCAGTAAAGAATTCTGAAAATTATTTAACTCCTGAGAATTTTGTTAGCTGCTGACATAATGCCTAGCTCATAAGTACTCATGCATTCATTCAGTAAATATCTATTGAGTGCTTGTTATGTGAGTGTTGAAGATTAAAAATGCTGACAGACATTTTCCTTGCTTGTTTTTAACATCTACAAAATAATAAATATGTTAATTTTGTTGTATTTGTTGGTTTTCCAGAGAGTTAAAAATACATATATCTAGGTAAGAAAGCATTGAATGGCAGTAGTATTTCTCATTGAATAGGGAAACAATAGGGATGATCTTGCTGAGAAGTTTAGTTAAATTTTATTCTGAGTCTAGTATCAAATCCATTGTGAATCATTTCCTTGAAGATATAAAGGCCTTTTTCTACTTAATGTAACATATGACACTTCATATAATTTGGTGCATATGTGGTCCATAAATATTTATAACTATTGTTCTTAATTGTTGATTCTTCTTTGTTCACAAATTGTCAGATGATGGTTCACCATTTGGCAGTATTTTGTTTCATTTTTTCACTGGTATAAGAGGTTGAATTTTTCTCAAAGCCTTATCTTTACAAGTAATTTATGTGTGCCACAGACCTATCCCCTGACTAAGATAAGATATTTACAATGCTCTCATCCACGAGTCTTACCCTCAAAACAGGATTTGAACTCCCCACCAATTCATCTCAAAGTTTAATAGCATACATTGGGACTTACGTCTGTTGACTTATTTAATTTGAAAACATAGTTCAAGTAGGAATTCAAGTAGTGTGGATTCAACTGACTTATCTTGCTGAAGGAAACAAAGTTTAGTAACACATAAAAATATACATTTTTATGACTAAGTTTCTATGATTTCTACACAGTTGTTTCTTATTCAGGGCACATTTTAATGTAAACTACAATCTAATCTAAATATAGTCAATATCACTTGTATTTACCTTTTACCTAAAAAAAAATAACATGTATTACTTTTAGAATTACCCAAACTTTCTTCCTTATGTTCCAAAGTTAAAGAAAGAATTATGGGAGATCACTTAAAACATGTATCCATTCATTTTAATGTTTTCCGGTTGATATTTTGACAGCAAATTGTATTCTTCAGCCAGTTCCCTGATGCTAGGACATCAAGAATATTGAAAATAAGAAAATACAGTTAATACAAGTCATTGTAGAGAGCAGTTTAATATCAGTAACACTGAGTATGTTACAATATCAGTAAAAATTGCATTTGTGTATACAGCATAACCCAGTTACTTCTAGGTATTTACCATAGTGAAACTCACATATATACACAAAGAAAAGTAAGAATGTTCACAACAGCATTATTTGTAATTGCAAATAATTAGAAGCAATCAAGTATACATCAAGAGAACGGATAAATCGTGATTTATTTGCATAATATTGTGATGAAAATGGATAAACAGTACACCTCTTAATGATAACAACAAAAGTTGCAAAATTATAAATATGGTTTAATGCCATTCATCGGATCTTAAAATTTGCTAACAAATACGATGTGTTGCATATGAATACATGCATAAATGGCAAAAATATAAAACCATGTGTGGTACTGGTACATACAAATTCATAACAGCAGTTACCTCAGGTGAGGAAATAGGATCAGAGTGGGATATGTGGAAGACATTGACTGTGTCTAAAATATTTCATTTCTTTAAAAGCCAAAATAAAATATAATACAATGTTAAGGCTTGAGTTACAGGGTCGATCGCAAAGAGTCAGACACAACTGAGGGACTGAACTGAACTGAACTGAACTGAAGGCTTGAATAAGTTATGTGTACAAATGGGCTTGTCATATTTCTGTCCTCAAGTGAGGATCTAAATACTATCGCAAAAAAAAAAAAAAGAATAGGGAATTCCCTGGCAGTCCAGTGGCTAGGACTTGGAGCTTATACTGCAAGGGGCCTGGGTTCAATCCCTGGTCAAGGAACTAATATCCTGCAAGCTGTAAAATATGGCCAAAAAGAAAATAATAAATAGGCTTTGTCAGGCAAATTCAATGGGGAAATATATTCTAAGAATAAAGGAGCATGTGCAAAAACCAAAGATGGGAAGCAGCTCGCCGCCTTAGGGGAGTCACAGCTCATTTGAATTTGAGGAGGGGCACCTGGGGAGCAGTGTGGAGAGATGCCAGGGGCCAGTGTTGTTGGCAGTGTCAAGAGAGAGGGAAGCAAGCAAGCATTTGCTCAAACTAACAAAATTCAGCTTTTCCCAGGAGGCACTGGGATAAGTCCACTCTGACCAAGGTGTGGAGAGGGGCTGGAATAAGTTAAGGAAAGAAGCTGGAAGATTAGAATTAATAGGTAGATTTGGGACAACAGCTGAGGAATAATTTTAAGTTTCTGACAAGAATTTTGCTAAAGATTCACACTTTTCCAGAGAAACTACAAACTGCTTCACATACAAAATACAGTAGTAAATACAAAAAGTAACCTATGCATTTATTTATTGTGCAAAAGGGGAAAAAGAAAAAAAAAAACAGCTGATAGTGCAAGAATTCCAGTTCAAAAAAAAAAAAAAAGAATTCCAGTTCAGAGGTGAAACAGTCTTGTCATCATTACTGTATCTTCCATTTAGTCCTTTGGGTGCTTATTATAAATGAATTTTTACAGTATTTTTAAAATCCAACATGGATGGAAATGGATGCTGTCTTTATAGATGTGAGAGACCATGCAATGACAGCGGGAAAGCCTGCCTCTCTCCAGTGGCCTCATTACCTTATTCCAGCCTCTGGATCCACTGTCTAGAAACCATGCCAATACAGCAGAGAAAGAGAAGTCAAGTCTGGAAACGTAATTTTTATGGAGAGAATACTGGTGAATAATTTGTGGTAATACATATGAATAATAAAAAGGCAGAAACTGTGTAAGAAATATTGCCTCAGTAAATCCAAAGACAGTAAATTAACACCAAAATTATTACTGAAATTCCTGAATATTACTATCCATAGAAAACAGACATACTGTGATAAGTGAGGCACTTTTGACCCTCTACAATTATCTTAACAAAAACTAAACAACTCCCTTAAACATTAAAGAAGACAGTCCTTACTAATTCTAATATTTCTTTCACATTCATATTTTAGGTGATTTGAAGTTATTTGGTCTTCCTCTAAATTTCCTATCTGTAATAAAATATTTCTAACTATAAAATATTGGAAACTAAATAAATATCCAAACATAGGTGAGTGAGTGAACACAGTGTGGTACATACACACAATGAAGTATTATGTAACTGTTAAAAAGAATGAATGAAAATCTCTGTGAAGCGATATACAATGATTTCCAGAGATATTGAGACATGAAAAAAGCTGAGGGAAAAAAAGAGCATTTACAGTCACCATTGTTTGAGAAAGGAAACTAGAACACATACCTGTATCTGCCTAGCTTTGTGATGAGAAACCAGGAAGAATAAGCCAGGAAACCATGAAGTTGTTTACTCCTGGGGGACCAGGTAGAATGGAACAAAGGAGGGAAGACATTTCTCTGACTACATTTGTATAGCTTTCACTTTGGGGATCAATGTTAATCTTCTACAAATTTAAAAATTAAATCAAGTCACCAAAAGGAAAATAAACTAAACTAGAAACAATAGCACTATCTAACTCACAAAGCTGTCCTATTATGAGTTAATACAGGTAAGGTGCTTAGAACAATGCCAAGCACGTGTGCCAAATACTGAGTGATACTCAGTATTACTGTTACAACTGTTGTCATATTAAGTCACCTGACTTACTTCCAAAACTAGTTTATAATCTACCTGTCTACAGTGTTACTGCTCAAAATCTGGCCCTCCAATCGGCCCACCAGCCTCACCCAGGAACTTGTTAGAAGTGCCTATCTCAGGCTCCAACCCAGATGGACTCAGTCAGAATCTGCATTTTTAACAAGATCTCCTATGTACATTACAGTTTAAGTTCTGGGCTAAAGGACTGACAAGATAATCTCATAAGATGAAAAAGTGTCAGATGGATGACACCGGAAATGTATATCACAGGTACCCAATTCCTCCTCAGTATCTCACTGTTAGGATTTATTCAGAGATGATCGATCAGTCTGAAGAAAAGTACACACCGAGATATCAGTTAAGTTCATCACCGGACTCTCAGTAGTGTGGTACCCTTGAAGAGAGTGCCCTCGTGTGGAAGAGAGAGGAATTTCCAGCTCTTCCTCCCAGGCAGCGTTGTGAAGGTGAGGCTTGGCCTCTGATGAGATGGTACTAGTTCTACAGGCGCACTTTTCAGCTTTAAAAGAGCCGCCGCCAAGTAACTAGCTAATCACACAGTCGCTTTGGAAATACAAAAAGCAGCGGGGGAGGGGGGGCTCTAATGAAGCAACCATAATTCTTGCTAAGATAAGGCCATAGGAAAGTTTTTATACCGAAATCATTTCTGCTGTTCCTCTTCTTGGATTGGAGCACTCTGGCCATGATGCTGTTATTAGGCATTAAAAGCAAAACAGGCTCTTTCCTTCCCTCCTTCCTCCTTATTTTATCCCTTCCTTCTTTCCATACTCCATTTTCCCTCCATTTACCTTCCTGTCTGCTAAACCGCATATCAGGTAGCATTACTTAATAAAAACAAAAACTGATTTGTACGTTCTAACTCGAATGCCTGGGAAAAAATCCGTGGTGCCTATGTTCAAGTGTTGATCCGAGGCAACTCCTCAAAGCTTTAAAAAAAAAAAAAAACCTTAACACTGTCATTCAGTTTTGTCATCGTTCCTGTGTCAACATGATTCTCCATAAGGAGTGTATTTTGAAATATATATTAACTGAATTTCATTTTTTAAAAATAGTAACATATGTTTCCCACTTGAATACTACCGCTTTATTTACCGTGTTTGCTCCACGAATCCCGTGAGCAGCGGGAGACCAACGGGGGTGTTGTTTCCGTGGCCTTGGGGGGCTGGACGGGCGGCGTATAGCTTCCAGCACACTGTAAAAGTTCTAGAAGTTGGAGAAGAGACCTCTGGGTCGTAGGGTCGCGCGGCGGGGGCGGGGCGGGCTCGGGTTACGGGTCCCGCGGGACTTCGCGCCTCCACAGCCTGTCAGGAAGCAGCGGCGCGGCATCGAAGCGACGGCGGCGGCGGCGGCTCCGGAGCGCGGCGGGGCGGCGGCTCCGCCAGGGCAGCGCCGGGGAGCGCCGGCCGGTGAGTGCTCTGGGGCCGGGGCCGGGGAGGAGCTGCTGCGGCGCGCACGGAGCGCCCACCGCCAGGCCCTCGGGGACCCACGGGATTCCCGCGTCGCCGCCTCTCCCGCCATCTCTAGCTCCTCTTGCCTCTTGGGCTCTCCTGAAACTGCTTTCCTATAGTGAATTCAACATTTGACTTGCCCACACCTTGCCTGTCTCTAGCACCTGACAGGAAAGTCTCAAGAAGCGCCTTCTTTGCAAACCTCGGCTCAGGCCTCCCTGTCTGCAGCGGCAGCACAGATTTTTTTTTTTTTTTTTGGCGGAGGGGGGTGCCAGACGTTTGCGTCTTTACTGGACGTGGCGCAACTCTTTGGTTCTGACTCAACCCTTTGCTATTCACAACTCTGCTTTCACAGCGTCTCAGGTGCCCAGAACGTTCTCAGCCTTGCCGTGCTGTGCGCAGGCAGCGTCAAGACACCTTCTTACTGCAGCCCGCGCACCCCCCAGCCCTGGGGTTGCCTTCGCCTGCCCCCTGGAGCCGAGCGCCGCCCGGTGTCCCGCCGGGAGTCGGGGGTGGATTCTGCCGCTTTGACGGCCAGGGTTCCCGAGAGAGTCTGCAGTTCGTAGTCGGGACGGCTCCCCTCCGCGCCCGGGGGAAGCTTGTACCTGGAGTCCCTGGCTTCTCCGTGAGCGGAGGGCTTGCTGAGGGCCTTCCTGCCCTAAAATTGAGCAGTGGTACGCTTCTAAACACTTGCGGTGATGGGCGCTCAACCGCAATAGAGGTTCTGATACGAGGGCTTCTGACTTACATTTAATGAAATAGTTGATCAGTTTACTTGTGTCGACTGCCTCGTTGAGGTACACTCTGGGCAAAACCCACGAGGAATCGTGCTGGAAGCTGTGCAAGGACCTTCGCTGTAGGGAAGGCAGCAGTCAGGCTGTGAGGAAGGTGGGGAGACCTTTCTTCACTGGGATGAGTACTGCCTATCAACCCGAGGTCTAGAATTTTCAAAACACTTAAGGAAACAACAGATATGGCAGGTTCAGGGTGGAGGGTGCACTGAGATTCAGCGTTTTCTTATCTGAAAAGTGGGAACAAATGTCTATTATATAAATGTATCATTTAAGGTAAGCTTGGCAAATGCAGGGGAATTTGAAGGATGCAATAGGAAGTGCATGCCTTCTTGAAGTGAAATTTGAAATAGTTTTATGCCACTCAATCCTTAAAATTACTTCCATAGTTTTTCTGTTTCTGAAGACTTTCTGTCAGGGGACAGGAAGCAGGAGAGAGAAATTCAATCTAATTTACATTAGAAAGAAACTTGGGGTGAAGAATTCCTAAGTAAGGTTGCTATGGCTGATACCTTAAGTGCACTGCTGGAAAGCATTCTAGCCTGTAAGTAACACCTGAAGCCCCAATTCTGTTATGTAGGGTTTCTTTTCTTTCTTTTTTTTTTTTTCTTTAACTACTCTGAAACTATACAGAGTTACACGTCCCTCATTAATTTATGAGTGATACCGAAAGAATTGACTCAATCCAACAAGAATTTGAGCTCCTTTCCTGTATGAGGCACTTTGTTAAGAGCTGCAGAGGATGAAAGATGCGGGAACTTTGCAATTAAAACAGCAATAGCAACAACAGTAGGCTGATTTGTAAAGAGTGGATGCAGGTGTGCACTGCCTATTCAATTTAAAATCAAAACCAGTTGGGCTTTTATTTATTTTAAATGCCACGTGTAGCCTCTGATATCCTAATCATTTGGTAATTTATTTTTCCTATCATTGCCAGTGGTCTGCATTTTAGTAATTCCAAAGAAAAGGTTTTCTAGGAAATACAACTAAATAAGAATATAAGCCTGGTTTCCCTAGTGTTTGCATTATCATTAAGCTAGTGAAGTCAAAGTCAACAAGAAAAATTAGGAGATGATTACTTTCTTTTCCTTTCATTTCAATATAGTAAAACAAAGTCAGCATGAATAAGTTTAATACTCTGTTGCCTCCCAAACTGTTTTATCTAAGTCCATTCTTTTGGAGGATGATCCACCTTCATGAAATCTTTCCATCCTTCTTTTGGAAGACAGTTCCAGAGGCCAATTTCACAAAACCTTTCATTATAGATACCAGAAGCCATCAACATCATCACATCATCTTCTTCCCAGTTTTACCCTTGAAAACAGTTGTGTTCTACAGGGCTTTAGGGAGGGGACAGGTCATTTTTAAAATCCGGTCAAAGCTAGGACTTTATCCTTGGAAAAAATGCACATGCATTCAGAATATTGTATATCTCTTGGAGGATTCATGGTGCCTTGCTCAAGAACAGGGGCAGTGTGGAAATGAAGCAAGGATGTGGGTAAATCTAAAACTGTGAGTATAATTTAATTTACTTCAAATGGAATAATACCTGGCTTTTTGAGTTAGTGTTCTCTGAATGGGAAGTAAAAACTATTATTTATAAAATGCTAAAGACAAATTAGTCCAATTAATTTTTTAGTTGATCATGATCAACTTTTATCTTGAACATTATTAATGTGGTTTTTCAATTTTTATCATTCTCCTCAAGGAAATGTTCCTGAGATTATTTTTCTCTCAGCACTGAGGCCTCATTCAGGATGGTTTCTCATGTGCCAACTTTTGTAATATGGGAATGGCTGAGTTCAAACTTTGAACTTGCTCCCTCGCACAGTTCATACAGGAAGCATATATATCTCACACAATTACCATATTCAGTTTGAACCACTGTCACAGCAGTAGTTGTGTCTTGGAGAGAGTTGGTTGGTATTAGGAGTGAGTGGAGAACATTAAGAATATCTTGGATGTAGCTTGTTTTAAAGAACCAGCAACCTCTGGGTTAACTTTCCTTCTTCTGTCTCTAGGGCCAAGGAACGAGCTCTGTCTTCTCCAGCTCTCTGCCCCATGGATCAGGGTTTCATTGAACTGCACTAGACCTGCCATCTGGGTACCCTGCTCCCTGCTCTGTGTGCTGCACGTTGGATCTGGCTAAGTAGAGGCCCCCTGGAACTAGTAAATGGTAGAGTGAATCATAGGTAGTAATGGATTTTACCTGGACTTTGATTCTTAACATTTCCAGAAGCCAATATCATATTGCACTATTTGGAAGAAAACAATAAGACACAGAATGCCAGAAGCATCACTGCTTACTCTCTCTTTTTAACTTGGACCAAGACCAACCCAGTCGATCCTTAGAAATGAACCAGTTTTGACTTACCTTATTTTTTTTATTATTTATTTATTTGGCTGCATTGGGTCTTAGTTGTGGCACTCGGGATCTTAGTTGCATCAGGTGGGATCTGTCTGCTGCACGCAGGCTCAGTAGTTGTAGTGCACAGGTTTAGTTGCATATGGGGTCTTAGTCCCCCAAGCAGGGATCGAACCCATGTCCACCATGGAAGGTGAATTCTTAACCACTGGACCACCAGGGAAGTCCCTTGACTTACCTTATTGTTGAGTCACAACTAGGTAGCTGGTCCGGAGAAGGTAATGGCACCCTACTCCAGTACTCTTGCCTGGAAAATCCCATGGATAGAAGAGCCTGGTGGGCTGCAGTCCATGAGGTCGCTAAGAGTCGGACATGACTAAGCAACTTCACTTTCACTTTTCACTTTCCTGCATTGGAAAAGGAAATGGCAACCCACTCCAGTGTTTTTGCCTGGAGAATCCCAGGGATGGGGAAGCCTGGTGGGCTGCCATCTATGGGGTCGCACAGAGTCAGACACGACTGAAGCGACTAGGCAGCAGCAGTGGCAGGTAGCTGGTTGCACCCCTCCAACGTCTTTGATGGATGTGCTCAGTCATGTCCAACTCTTTGTGGCCCCATGGACTATAGCCCTCCAGGGTCCTCTGCTCATGGAATTTTCCAGGCAAGAATACTGGATGGGGTTGCCATTTCCTACTCCAGGGGATCTTCCCAACTCAGGTATCGAACCCACGTCTCTTGTGTCTCCTGCATTGGCAGACTGATTGTTTACCACTAGTGCCACCTGGGGAGCCCTTAGAATGTCACTGATACATATTAATTAGATTAGTAAATTAATGGACATCATGGTTTTAATCCAAGTCCTGCCCT
Organism: Nanger dama; assembly: GCA_917880005.1. Classification (NCBI taxonomy): domain Eukaryota; kingdom Metazoa; phylum Chordata; class Mammalia; order Artiodactyla; family Bovidae; genus Nanger; species Nanger dama. The sequence continues at coordinate 15,806,782 of CAKJTW010000007.1, forward strand.
TAACTAGGTACATGGGCAAATAACAAATTAAATTCCTTGGACCTCATTTTTCTTGTATAAAATGAGGGTGGCATAAGGGATCAGTGGTTTTCAACTACTTCTATGTAGTCCCACACGTCTGAATCACATGTAGAATTTACTTAAAATATGTATATACACTGAGTCAGAGATTCTGATTTAATTGGACTGGGGCAGGGCCAGACATCTCTATTTTTCAAAAGCCTGCCTCCACCCCCCCAAGAAATGCTAATATCCAGCCAAGGTTAAGAATCCCTGAGTTAAATCAACATTAAGAACCGATTCTAAAATGGTGTAACTTAAAGATAGAAAAGCAGACCGGTAAAACCTGTTTCATGTGTGGCTTAGCCCAGAATTACATACACTCCACAGTAACCAAGCCTACACACACTTTTCTAAGAAGCAGTCCAAATCAAGCAATTTAAATTTATTCAAGGAAGAGTCTGTGCCTTCTCACCATTTCAATATTCCCATGATGCTTTGCGAGTTCTCAGCACCTTATACATTTTGATGGACTGAATTAGATATAACTCTGCCCCTCTGAAATGATTAACTGTTCCTGAAGGTCCCCAGGGACAATTATCTCTCTTCTCTTGGTGTCCATGCCTGTGTTTACTAGCCTATTGAAAGTTTCTCCTAGAGGTGATCTGTGACTTTCTGGGGTTGAGGAGAAGGTGTCAGCAAGGGATAAGGTTGATCACATTGACTGTTGCTGAAATATGAGCTTCTGTGACCAAACTGAGATAAAAAAAAAAAAAAAAAAGATCCTCACACCTTCTCAAGTAGTTGTAGACTATTGAGTTACCAGAACTGGGATAGGGAAAAAGAGCACATTGTTTACCGTCATCATTTGTGGGACCTAATCTTGTTGCCATTACATCGTAAATGCAATTCAAGTTCACACTTTGAAAATTATTCTTCAAGTTAAAGATAGAAGTTACTGTAGTCCATGAAATTTCTGTTTATCTTTCTCTTTTTTTCTGTCCCGCTGCCCTTCATATTCCAAAATACTTAGAAGAAGAAAAACAGTGTGTATGTGTGACTGTCAGATCAATAAAGAGAAACAGACATGAGCTGACAAAAGATAGAAAGGCAATAAGGAGGCCCATGGATCACTTAATTTTTTTCTTTTCTCTCTGCTATTGGGCTTAGAGCTGCTATACATTTATTCTCAAGTTTTCTAAAGTTTAAGCAAATTGTATCCCAGCTGCTATGTGTTAGTAAATGTGGGCTTGCGGCCCATGATCCGGTGTTGCTTGCATCTCCCATACATGGTGTGTTGAGTGCTGTCTTAATGGGGTGCAGCCTGGACATGTTGTTATTGTTGTCTAGTCACCAAGTCATGTCCGACTCTTTTGCAACTGCATGGACCTGCCGTGCTCCTCTGTCCATGAGATTTCCCAGGCAAGAGTACTAGAGTGGATTGCCATTTCCTTCACCAGGGAATCTTCCCTAGCCAGGGATCTAACCTGCACTGGCAGGCTGATTCTTTACCACTGAGCCACCAGGGAAACCCAGCTTGGTCTAAATTCAACATTGACTAGTCCCAGGGCCTGTCTTAATCCTAAATAATGTCTTAGATTGGGGAGTATTTTTTCTGGAGTGGAAAGCTACTGACTCCAGAGCTCTTTGTGTCTCAGAGCTGCCCTTCCCTGGTGTCAAAAATCTGACAGAGAACCATAGACCCAACTCAGCAATCACCTTTCCATCCACCTGGAGCTGGCTGCACTCACTCAAAAAAATTTCTAAGGTTGGATTCATTTTATGTGTTTATTGCTGAATGTTGTTCCCAAAGATTTAGTGATACTGGGTACATGCTGTTTTGTTATTTTGTATTTTTTTCTTTTTCTACTTCTCAAAATGAATTAACATAGGAATAAATGTACTAGGAAAAAGATGATTTTGTGATCATAACTTTAAATCTAACAAAGAAGTTTATTCTTGCTAAACTCAAATACCTAGTTATGTGTTTATATATAAGCATTTGAAAATGAAAGAAAGCATAGTTGCTCAGTCGTGTCTGACTCTTTGAGACCCCATAGACTGTAGCCCGGCAGGCTCCTCTGTCCATGGAATTCTCTAGGCAATAGTGCTAGAGTGGATTGCCATTCCCTTCTCCAGGGAATCTTTCTGACTCAGGGATCGAACCTGGGTCTCTCACATCACAAGCAGATTCTTTACCATCTGAGCCACAAGAGAAGTCTTGTCCTCCCACAAAAATTTAATATTTGAAGATAGTAAGTATAGTCAGGGTTCTTAGGATCATCACTAGTTTGCTTTTTAATCTTTTATCCCTCAAAACACCTGAATATTGTAAGGTAATTAAAAATGATAACATTTTCTTAACTGGTTCCTGTTTTACTGAACACTTAACAACGGTCACCAAAGCTAGCAGGGATTTTCATTTCTTCCTTCTTTTCTTCCTCCCTTCCTTGATTCATTCAACCATTCAACACATGTCTAGTGAATTCCTACCACTAACCTGTCCTCGTGGTAGATACAAATAAAAGTAATGTAATTTTCATTTTTGTGAAGAGAGGAGAGAAGACAGAAAATAAAGTGAAATACAGTGTGGGCTAAATGGTGATACATACTGTGGAGAAAAATAAAGCTGGGAAGAAGGCCATGGAGGAGTTGCACAATATTTAAAATAAAGTGGCCTGAAAAGGTGGTGGAAAAAGTTACGAAGCTTTCTGGGCGTGGAGCTTTCTGGCAAACACAAAGGTCCTGAGGCAGTTATGTGCCTGGTATATTCACAAAACAGCAGAGAGGTTTGAATGGCTGGAGCAGAGTGATGAGGGTTAAGTAGAAGGAAATGACATCATCTAAGAAAGGGGCAGCTTAGAGGCAGAGGTTGGGAGGGTGTGAAAGATCTTGTAGGTCCTTGTAGGGCCTTTTCATTGGGATGCTTATAAAGCGAAATGATGGTGCAGTTTCTTAGTATTTAGTCAAAATAGCAGAAGCCCTGTGATCTCCTTTGTTACACGCTCTAGATATTCCCCAGTTTTTTATTTTGTCACCAAATCAGTCTCTTCCCATCCTTTGCCTTTATCCTTTATCCCCAAGGCTGACTCTAGAATGGGATTCAGTCTCCCAGTGGTTGCTTTCTTGATGTCCCGAAGATAAGAATTGCCCTTCCTTTTTAAAGAATGTGCCGCTAGTCACTAAAGAAGAAAAGCTGTCAGTACCAAAACCAGTAACCATGAGGGAAATTAATAAACCTATACGAAACATATTCTTGGTTTATACCATAGCCCAGACCCAAAATCGTTACACTACTGGCGAAGGGAATTTAGCCTGTGTTTTTCCTGGTGGCTCAGATGGTAAAGCGTCTGCCTGCAATGCAGGAGACCCGAGTTTGATTCCTGGTTCGGGAAGAACACCTGGAGAAAGAAATGGCAATCCACTCCAGCACTCTTGCCTGGAAAATCCCATGGACGGAGGAGCCTGATAGGCTACAGTCCATGGGGTCTCAAAGAGACTGAGCGACTTCACTTTCACTTTGTTGGGTCCACACATTGTTTTCTAAAAAATTTGTGTTGATTTCCAACACTAATTTTTTTTTTTTAATTAAGGGACGTTTTCATTAAAATATAGTTTCACCTGTTCTTTAAAATTTGGACATTCTATTTATATGAGGCTCTAGAACAGACAAAAGTAATCCATGATGATGGAAATCAGAACTGAGGCTGCCTAACATGGGAGTGTGGTAGAGACTGACTTGGTAGCGCCACCAGACAACATTTTGGATGATGAAATGGTTCTATGCATAGCAGTCTGAAATGCATGGTGGTTGGTCAGTCGCTCAGTTGTGTCTGACTCTCTGCCACCCCACAGACTACAGCATGCCAAGCTTCCCTGTCCTTCACCATCTCCCAGAGTTTACTCAAACTCATGTCCATTGAGTCGGTGATGCCATCCAGCCATCTCATCGTCTGTCGTCCCCTTCTCCTGGCCTTCTATCTTTCCCAGCAACAGGGTCTTTTCTAATGAGTCAACTCTTTGCATCAGGTGGCCAAAGTGTTGGAGTTCAGCACTAGTCCTTCCAATGAATATTCAGGGTTGATTTCCTTTAGGATTGACTGATTAGATCTCCTTGCATGGTAAAACACATTAAACGATGTACTGGTCTGTACAGTTGACTATATGTCAATTGAACCTCACTATGAAGGAAGTTTAAAATGGAAGCCAGCATTCAGTAAGAGCTGATTAGTGTTGACCACTTCGAACTTGGCACGTGCTCTCAAGATTGGCACAGACTTAATACCTGGTTCACTTCAATCATTGTCATTACATACCTGGGCTTCCCTGCTGGCTTAGCTGGTAAAGAATCTGCCTACAATGGGAGAGACCTGGGTTCAATCCCTGGATTGGGAAGATCCCCTGAAGAAGGGAAAGGCTACCCACTCCAGTATTCTGCCCTGGAGAATATCATGGACTGTATAATTCATTGGGTCTCAAAGAGTCGGACACAAATGAGCGACTTTCACTTTGACCAGGATCCTGTAGGTGACATTGGTGTGTGATTTATGCAGTAGTGGTTTTCATTTCAACTATCAATAGAGAACAAATCTGAAGAGGCCTGATATGTTTAATTGGCAGTGGAGAAATTAGTACCTGCCTCCTAGGGTTGTATGTGAAGCAGGTAACAGAAACATAATCTTGGTAGCTTGGAACAGTCAAGCAGCTCATCTATGTCCGTCTCTCAGTCAGTGGTATTCTCAAATGTGGGATTCTCTGAGGTCTCTAAACATAAGTCTCAGCTTTCCTTTCAAATGCAGACTGTGCTTGCAGACTCCTCCTCTGAAAGGATAACAGAAAGTACATTTAGCTCCTATTACCAGCACTTAAAACTTACGTTTATTGTGTTTGTTATTTGTTTGTTATGTGTCTACCATAGAAATCTTGGAAAGTGTGGACAAAAGGAAAATAAAATTACAATTCTGAACATAACCTCTGTTTACCATTTTGTGGTAAACTTTGAAATTTTTCTTCGTAGTGTCATAATATAAAATATGTCTATATATTTTATGTTAAAAATATATTTACTGTATAAAATTTAGCACACAATCACCAAATTTGCAAATTAAAAAACAAGTTAAAGAGGAAAGATAACATCCTAGGCACAGGCATTTGCCTTCCCTCTATCCTATAATTCTTTTTAAATGGCTGTGACATTTTGCAGATAATAGAAAGAACCTGAAGAGAGTGGGGGCAAGTTATTGATGAAACAAAATCAGGAAATTGGTGCAGGAAGGTCCACCATGGGAGGGAAAGTGACCTTCTAGAAAGAAACTCAGGGCATGGAGTCAGCAAGGACAGAGAGCAGGCATGAGCAAGGGGGGCCTGAAAGCAGAGCTTGATGGAATTTTTAATGGGTTAGTTAAGGTGAGCCAGTGCTTCTAATTGAGTTTGGCATTGTGGAGTAAATCCTTTCTCTTTCTGGCATTTGAAAAGAGAGTGAACCCTAGTCTGAAAGCCAGCTCTTGCCTCCTCATGCTAAAGTCAAACTAGAAGTTGAAGAGCCTACTCTGCTGTGCAGAGGTTCTGATTCACCATTCCATTCAGGGGAGGAGCCTGTCCTGAAACACTTGTGTACAAGACAGTGGAGGAAAGTGACCCCGGTTAATCAGAAAAGTCAATGAGGTCTTTATATATAATCAGAAAAGTCAATGAGGTCTTTATATATATATATGTATATATATATACACACACGTCACACACACACACATATATTTATAAACACAAGAATAACCTGACATGAAGGAGTATGAAAAAAACAACCCCAAGATAAACAGTTACTATTGTCAGAGGGGAGATTGTTTCAAATAGCTTTAAACTTAGAGTTACCAAAGGGGAAGCAGGAGGGGAGAGATAAATTAGAAGTTTAGGATTAAGAGATAGACACTATTATTGGAATGGCCCAAAGTTTCATTCAGGTTCTCCATAATATCTTACAGAAAACCTAAACAAGCTTTTTGGCCCACCCAATATGTTATTCAAACTAAATTAATAATAAGAATCTACTATATAGCAAAGGGAACTATATTCAATAATTATAATCTATAATGGGAAAGAATGTAAAAGAATACATATATATATACATATATACACACACATATATATAACTGAATCACTTTGCCATATACCTGAAACTAACACAGCATTGTAAATCACTATACTTCAATTTAAAATATATATATAAGGACTATCAAAAAAAGAAAAATATATATAAAATAGCTTTTAAAAATAAAAAACTGAGTACCTTCAGAGTCATTAAAAATATATTGTTTCCATACAACAAAAATATAATTCTATAAAGGAGTAACAATCAGAAAATAGATCTTGAAATTTTAAAAAGTAATTACTGAAATCAATTTAGTAGAGCAGCTGAAAAATAAAGTTTAAGCAGTATCCTGGAATGAACAACCAAATGTCAAAGAGATGGAGACTATATATGCTAAAAAGATAAGAAACACAGAAAACAGTTCATTATGTCCAACTTCAATCTATTGGAGCTCTAGAAAGAGAAAATAAAGTCACTTAAGATTGATATTAAGCTTCCCATCACTGAATAGGACACTAAACTACAATGGAACAGTGCCTTCAAAGTTACGAGGAAAATGATTTTGAACCTAAAATTCTATTGCCAATTATTAAGTGTGAAAGTAAAATGAGGACATTTTCAGATCTTCAAAGACTCAGGCAATTTTCTTCTAAGTACCCTTTCTTAAACAATTACCTCAGGATGTGCTCCAGCAAAATGAGAGCAGAAAGAAAGAAGGAGGAAGATGTGAAATAAGAGTGTTATTCCCCCAGCCTTCTATCCTAGGCTGGCAAATTTGTACCAGACTTAGAGAAAAAAATGATGCAAATTAAAAACAAAAAGTAATCAATAAACTCTAAGAATAATGACTTTAGGAAGAACTAAGTAACTTTTGTTCAATAGATAGAACCAGTAATGAACTTTATTCGCATAGTTATAATAACAGGGCATCTAGCAACCTGAGATATTAAACTAACACAAGCAGACCTCTCTTCAGTACAAACACACAAAAATAAAGGATAAGACACAATGAAATGTATCAGTAAATCAGTCAGTCAGTTCAGTCGCTCACATAGTTATAATAACAGGGCATCTAGCAACCTGAGATATTAAACTAACTCAAGCAGACCTCTCTTCAGTACAAACGCACAAAAATAAAGGATAAGACACAATGAAATGTATCAGTAAATCAGTCAGTCAGTTCAGTCGCTCAGTCATGTCCAACTCTTTGCAACCCCATTACGGCAGCACGCCAGGCCTCTCTGTCCATCACCAACTCCCAGAGTTCACTCAAACTCAGGTCCATCGAGTCAGTGATGTCATCCAGCCATCTCATCCTCTGTCATCCCCTTCTCCTCCCACCTTCAATTTTTCCCAGCATCAGGGTCTTTACCAATGAGTCAGCTCTTCACATCAGGTGGCCAAAGTATTGGAGTTTAGCTTCAGCATCAGTCCTTCCAATGAACACCCAGGACTGATCTCCTTTAGAGTGGACTGGTTGGATCTCCTTACAGGCCAAGGGACTCTCAAGAATCTTCTCCAACACTATAGTTCAGAAGCATCAATTCTTTGGCACTCAGGTTTATCTAGTCCAACTCTCACATCCATACATGACTACTGGAAAAACTATAGCCTTGACTAGATGGATTTGAAATAGCTCAGCTGGAATTCCATCACCTCCACTAGCTTTGCTCGTAGTGATGCTTTCTGAGGCCCACTTAACTTCATATTCCAGGATGTCTGGCTCTAGGTGAGTGATCACACCATCGTAATTACCTTGGTCATGAAGATCTTTTTGTACAGTTCTTCCATGTATTCTTGCCACCTCTTCTTAATATATTTGCTTCTGTTAGGTCCATACCATTTCTGTCCTTTATCGAGCCCATCTTTGCATGAAATGTTCCCTTGGTATCTCTAATTTTCTTGAAGAGATCTCTAGTCTTTCCCATTCTGTTGTTTTCCTCTATTTGTTTGCATTGATTGCTGAAGAAGGCTTTCTTATCTCTTCTTGCTATTCTTTGGAACTCTGCATTCAGATGCTTATATCTTTCCTTTTCTCCTTTGCTTTTCACCTCTCTTCTTTTCACAGCTATTTGTAAGGCCTCCCCAGACAGCCATTTTGCTTTTTTGCATTTCTTTTCCATGGGGATGGTCTTGATCCCCATCTCCTGTACAATGTCATGAACCTCAGTCGATAGTTCATCAGGCACTCTATCTATCAGATCTAGTCCTTTAAATCTATATCTCACTTGCACTGTATAACCATAAGGGATTTTATTTAGGTCATACCTGAATGGTCTAGTGATTTTCCCTACTTTCTTCAATTTAAGTCTTAATTTGGCAATAAGTTCATGATCTGAGCCACACAGTCAGCTCCTGGTCTTGTTTTGTTGACTGTATAGAACTTCTCCATCTTTGGCTGCAAAGAATATAATCAATCTGATTTCGGTGTTAATCATGGGGTGATATCCATGTGTAGAGTCTTCTCGTGTTGTTGGAAGAGAGTGTTTGCTATGACCAGTGTGTTCTCTTGACAAAACTCTGTTAGTCTTTGCCCTGCTTCATTCCGCATTCCAAGGCCAAATTTGCCTGTTACTCCAGGTGTTTCTTGACTTTCTACTTTTGCATTCCAGTCCCCTATAATGAAAACGACATCTTTTTTGGGTGTTAGTTCTAAAAGATGTTGTAGGTCTTCATAGAACCATTCAACTTCAGCTTCTTCAGCGTTACTGGTTGGGGCATAGATTTGGATTACAGTGATATTTCAGATCCTGAAAGATGGTGCTGTGAAAGTGCTGCACTCAATATGCCAGCAAATTTGGAAAACTCAGCAGTGGCCACAGGACTGGAAAAAGTCAGTTTTCATTCCAATCCCAAAGAATGGCAATGCCAAAGAATGCTCAAACTACCACACAATTGCACTCATCTCACACGCTAGTAAAGTAATGCTCAAATTTCTCCAAGCCAGGCTTCAGCAATACGTGAACCGTGAACTTCCAGATGTTCAAGCTGGTTTTAGAAAAGGCAGAGGAACCAAAGATCAAATTGCCAACATCCGCTGGATTATGGAAAAAGCAAGAGAGTTCCAGAAAATCATCTATTTCTGCTTTATTGACTATGCCAAAGCCTTTGACTGTGTGGATCACAATAAACTGTGGAAAATTCTGAAAGAGATGGGAATACCAGACCACGTGACCTGCCTCCTGAGAAATCTATATGCAGGTCAGGAAGCAACAGTTAGAATTGGACATGGAACAACAGACTGGTTCCAAATAGGAAAAGGAGTACGTCAAAGCAGTATATTGTCACCCCGCTTATTTAACTTATATGCAGAGTACATCATGAGAAACGCTGGGCTGGAAGAAGCACAAGCTGGAATCAAGATTGCCAGGAGATATATCAATAACCTCAGATATGCAGATGACACCACTCTTATGGCAGAAAGTGAAGAGGAACTAAAAGCCTCTTGATGAAAGTGAAAGAGGAGAGTGAAAAAGTTGGCTTAAAGCTCAACATTCAGAAAATGAAGATCATGGCATCTGGTCCCATCACTTCATGGGAAATAGATGGGGAAACAGTGGAAACAGTGTCAGACTTTATTTTGGGGGCTCCAAAATCACTGCAGATGGTGACTGCAGCCATGAAATTAAAAGACGCTTATTCCTTGAAAGAAAAGTTATGACCAACCTAGATAGTATATTCAAAAGCACAGACATTACTTTGCTAACAAAGGTCCATCTAGTCAAGGCTATTTTTTTTCCAGTGGTCATGTATGGATGTGAGAGTTGGACTGTGAAAAAGGTTGAGCGCCGAAGAATTGATGCTTTTGAACTGTGGTGTTGGAGAAGACTCTTGAGAGTCCCTTGGACTGCAAGGAGATCCAACCAGTCCATTCTGAAGGAGATCAACCCTGGGATTTCTTTGGAAGGAATGATGCTAAAGCTGAAACTCCAGTACTTTGGCCACCTCATGTGAAGAGTTGACTCACTGGAAAAGACTTTGATGCTGGGAGGGATTGGGGGCAGGAGGAGAAGGTTATGACAGAGGATGAGATGGCTGAATGGCATTACTGACTCGATGGATGTGAGTCTGAGTGAACTCCAGGCATTGGTGATGGACAGGGAGGCCTGGCGTGCTGCGATTCATGGGGTCGCAAAGAGTCAGACACAACTGAGCGACTGAACTGAACTGACTGACTAGATGGACCTTTGTTGGCAAAGTAATGTCTCTGCTTTGTAATATGCTGTGGACACGACTGAGCGACTGAACTGAACTGAGTTTGATTATAACTTTCCTTCCAAGGAGTAGTGTTTTTTAATTTTATGGCTGCAGTCACCATCTGCAGTGATTATGGAGCCCCAAAAATAAAGTCTGACACTGTTTGCACTGTTTTTCCATCTATTTGCCATGAAGTGATGGGACCAGACGCTATGATCTTAGTTTTCTGAATGTTGAGTTTTAAGCCAACTTTTTCACTCTCCTCTTTCACTTTCATCAAGAGGCTTTTAGTTCTTCTTCACTTTCTTCCATAAGAGTGGTGTCATCTGCATATCTGAGACTCTTGATATTTTCTCCCTGTAGTCTTGATTCCAGCTTGTGCTTCATCCAGCCCAGCATTTCTCATGATGTACTCTGCATATGAGTTAAATAAATAGGATGACAATATACAGACTTGATGTACTCCTTTTCCTATTTGGAAATGGTCAACTTTAAAATAAAGACTACCAGAAGAATGCAGAAAATCATTTAGAAGAGCAGTTAGTGCAGCACAAGTTTATACCCAGCACAACCATAGCAGTTTCTCTGGAGGTTACAGATCCTGAGATACAGAGATGGGTTATGCCATTTAAATCTGGAAGGAAGACGTGCCCTCTGGCACAAGGAAACATGGAACCTTTTCTCACCTCCCCCACTTAATATGAGCTCACAATTTAAAAAACCTTTAAACAATCATAAGGGAGTTTGAGCAAACAAAACAAATAGAAGAATCAGATCCCAATGAATCAAAAATAATAGAAATATATGAAAAAAGTTATAATTGTTTTAAAAATTATTAAAGGGATAAAAGAATAGAAAACAAAATGAAAAAAGTGCATAAAAAGAATAGCATATTTTGAAAAGAAAATAAAGAAATGAAAAATATAGACATTGATTATTTTTAGTTAATATATTAAATAAACAACATATTACCCAAAGGAAGATCAATGAACTGGAAGTCAAATCTGAGAAAACTGCCTTAGATCAACCCGTTGAAATTAAAAGATGAAGAATGTGATAGGTTGAAAGACACATTGGTATAATGAGCTCCAGTAGATTTCTAATAGAAATTTCAGAAGGAAAGAACAGAGAATATTTTAGCCTATATTGGTTACATAAGTAAACAAATTAAAATGTAATACAACCTAGAAAAAAATAGTAGGGAGTAAGGAGACTTAAATATTCATTTTTCATGGTAAGCACTCATAGATAATATCTAAATTCAGTAAATCAAAAGATAGCCATATATTACTTAGAGCAGTAGTTCTCAATCCTAAAGTAGATTTGGAAATGTATCAGAGTGACTGGAGGGTGCTACTAGCATTTAGTATTGGGGATGAACATGCTAAATGCACAGCACAGTTCCACATATGTCCCCCCAAAATATTAATACTAATAATACACTTTTTCAGAAAAGCTGATTTAGAGTTAAAAATAAGCCCACCAGAACTAAAAGCAAAAAACTATTTTAAGAAAAAGGTTGCTTTAGGGAAGAGAGCTGGAATTTGGGAGAAGAGGGGTGGAAAACCATTTATTTTTGTGATTGGTCCTTCCATAATACTTGTATTTTTACCATGTCTGTATTATGTTTATTAAAGAAGACTGGTAAACCAGTATATTGTTATTCCATTTTCACTTAAAGAGAACTCTTTCTTATTAAAATATCTGTCATTCAAGCTTAAGCACCAATATGAATTACTGAGCTTTTTATCCCAAAGAAGAGTCTAGAGGCATATCTTCTGAGTATTAATGATCTTTCATGTGTTCCTAGTTGGAAAATAAATCTTGCAATTTATCACCTTAAGGAGTCATAGAAAATTAGTGCTTGGATGATTAGTATCTTTAGTGGAATTGACTAATTCTCTCATAGTAGGTGGTTTTGATCAGTAGTTTTGTATAGGACAGTGGAGGATGGGAAGATGGTCAAATAGCTAGAGCACATGGCTTCAAATTGGAATGTGTAACCTGCTTTTTATGATCCTTTAAGACCACATCCTGTTCAGCCTCTCCAGTTTCATTTCCACTGACTACCTTAAAAAAGTTTCTACCAGTACTTTTGGTATTCTGTGACTGTGCTGTGCTGTGCTTAGTCGCTCAGTCATGTCCAACTCTGCGATCCCATGGACTGTAACCTGCCAGGCTCCTCAGACCATGGGGATTCTCTAGGCAAGAATACTGGAGTGGGTTGCCATGCCCTCCTCCAGGGGATCTTCCCAACCCAGAGGTCGAATCCAGGTCTCCTGCATTGCAGACAGATTCTTTCCCATCTGAGCCACCAGGGAAGCCCAAAAATACTGGAGTGGGTATCCTATCCCTTCTTCAGGGGAACTTCCAGACCCAGGAATCGAACCAGGGTCTCTTGCATTGCAGGCAGATTCTTTACTAGCTGGGTTACAAGGGAAGCCCATTCTGTGACTGCTGCTGCTGCTAAATCGCTTCAGTCGTGTCTGACTGTGCAACCCCATAGACGGCAGCCCGCCAAGTTCCGCCGTCCCTGGGATTCTCCAGGCAAGAACGCTGGAGTGGGTTGCCATTTCCTTCTCCAATGCATGAAAGTGAAAGTGAAGTCGTGTCCGACTCTTAGCGACCCCATGGACTGCAGCCTACCAGGCTCCTCCGTCCATGTGATTTTCCAGGCAAGAGTACTGGAGTGGGTTTACCTTTCACTTTTCTGTGCATAATCACATGCCTTACTTACAGGTCAGTTTTCATTCCAATCCCAAAGAAAGCCAATGCCAAAGAGTGTTCAAACTACTGCACAAGTGCACTCATTTCACACACTAGCAAAATAATGCTCAAAATTCTCCAAGCCAGGCTTCAACAATACATGAACCAAGAACTTCCAGATATTCAAGCTGGATTTGGAAAAGGCAGAGGAACCAGAGATCAAATTGCAGGCATCTGTTGGATCATAGAAAGAGCAAGAGAATTCCAGAAAAACATCTATTTCTGCTTCATTGACAAGAAAGACTTCAATTTTGTGGATCACAACAAACTGTGGAAAATTCCTAAAGAGATGGGAATACCAAACCACATTACCTGTCTCCTGAGAAACCTGTATGCAGATCAAGAAGCAACAGTTAGAACCAGACATGGAACAATGGACTGGTTCCAAATCGGAAAAGGAGTACATCAAGGCTGTATATTGTCACCCTGCTTATTTAAGTTATATGCAGAGTACATCATGCAAAATGGTGGGCTGGATGAAGCACAAGCTGGAATCAAGATTGCCGGGAGAAATAGCAATAACCTCAGATAGGCAGATGACACCACCCATATGGCAGAAAGCGAAGAGGAACTAAAGAGCCTTTTGATGATGGTGAAAGTGGAGAGTGAAAAATTGGCTTAAAACTCAACATTCAAAAAACGAAGATCATGGCGTCCAGTCCCATTGCTTTATGGCAAATAGATGGGGAAACAATGGAGACAGTGACAGACTTTATTTGCTTGGGCTCCAAAATCACTGAAGATGGTGACTTCAGCAATGAAATTAAAAGATGCTTTCTCCTTGGAAGAAATGCTATGACATACCTAGACAGTGTATTAAGAAGCAGAGACACTACTTTGCCAACAAAGGTCCGTATAGTCAAACTATGGTTTTTCCAGTAGTCATGTATGGTTGTGAGAGTTGGACCATAAAGAAGACTGAGTGCCAAAGGATTGATGCTTTTGGACTATAGTGTTGGAGAAAACTCTGGAGAGTCCTTTGGACTGCAAGGAGATCAAACCAGTCAGTCCTAAAGAAAATCAACCCTGAATATTCATTGGAAGGACTGATGCTGAAGCTGAAGCTCCAATACTTTGGCTACCTGATGTGAACAGCTGACTCACTGGATAAGACCCTGATGCTGAAAAAGATTGAAGGTGGGAGGAGAAGGGGACGACAAAAGATGTGATAGTTGGATGGCATCACCAGCTCAATGGAAATGAGTTTGAGCAACCTTTGGGAGATGGTGAAGGACAAGGAAGCCCAGCATGCTGCCGTCCATGGGGTCGCAAAGAGTTGGACATGACTGAGCAACTGACCAACAACAATCTATCCCTCAAGAACTACTTCCAGGTAGTATCCTCTCTGAAGCCTTCCTTGAGCTCTTGTTTTGCTTCTAATTTGGTTAAGACCACAATGCTTCATAAGCAACAGATCACAAGTGGGAACATATGCCTGTGATTAATATAACTTAGATAGAAGTAGATAAATATTTTGATATGATTAGTCTGATACACAGTTAATGAAGCAACATAGCTTAAGAACATGGTTTCTGCACTGAGCAATCCTAGATTCCAATCCAGGCTGTTATTACTTCTTCTGAAAAACATGGATAATTCCTGCCTTACATAGATGCTGAGAGTCTTCAATTTCATTCTCAATAAATGTTATACTATAATTATTATTGTATATATATATAAAGAGCTCATATAACTATCTCTCATTTATAATATTTTAAGTCAATTTGTAGTTTTTATGTACCCACTTTGTAAGTTGTCCAGTACTTAAATAGAGCGTTCAGTTCAGTTCAGTCACTCAGCTGTGTCCGACTCTTTGTGACCCCATGAATCGCAGCACGCTAGGCCTCCCTGCATTAACATTGTTTAAATATAGACTATATTTTATTACCATTGTTTAAATATGGACTGTTTCATTACCATTATACACATAAACTCACAGAGATTGAAAAACAAAATCTCACTTGTGATAGTAGAAAATTAGAAGTAGCCTAAGTAGTCTAATGATAAACAAGTGAAAAATGAAAGTGTCAGTCACTTTGTTGTGTCTGACTCTTTGTGACCCCATGGACTGTAGCATGCCAGGCGCCTCTGTCCCTGGAATTCTCTAGGCAAGAATACTGGAGTGGGTTGCCATTCACTTCTAGAGGCTTAAATAAATCATGGTATATATATTAGAAAATATTATATAGTCATTAAAAATATCTCCTGATGTTTACTGATATGGCAAAATCTTTATGACATAATGTTAGGTACAAAATATTTTAATGAAAAACTATTAAGACTATCTCAGTTCTGTGAATATACATTACATGTATGTACATACACTGATGCTGTGAAAGTGCTGCATTCAATATGCCAGCAATTTTGGAAAACTCAGCAGTGGCCGCAGGACTGGAAAAGGTCAGTTTTCATTCCAATTCCAAAGAAAGGCAATGCCAAAGAATGCTCAAACTACTGCACAATTGCACTCACTCACATGCTAGTAAAGTAATGCTCAAAATTCTCCAAGCCAGGCTTCAGCAATACCTGAACCATGAACTCCCTGATGTTCCAGCTGGTTTAAGAAAAGGCAGAGGAACCAGAGATCAAATTGCCAACATCCACTGGATCATAGAAAAAGCAAGAAAGTTCCAGAAAAACATTTATTTCTGCTTTATTGACTATGCCAAAGCCTTTGTGTTGATCACAATAAACTGTGGAAAATTCTGAAAGAGATGGGAATACCAGACCGCCTAACCTGCCTCTTGAGAAATCTATATGCAGGTCAAGAAGCAACAGTTAGAACTGGACATGGAACAACAGACTGGTTCCAAATAGGAAAAAAGAATACGTCAAGGCTATATATTGTCACTGTGCTTATTTAACTTCTATGCAGAGTACATCATGAGAAATGCTGGGCTGGAAGAAACACAAGCTGGAATCAAGATTGCCGGGAGAAATATCAATAACCTCGGATATGCAGATGACACCACCCTTATGGCAGAAAGTGAAGAGGAACTAAAAAGCCTCTTGATGAAAGTGAAAGAGGAGAGTGAAAAAGTTGGCTTGAAGCTCAACATTCAGAAAACTAAGATCATGGCATCTGGTCCCATCACTCCATAGGAAATAGATGGGGAAACAGTGGAAACAGTGTCAGACTTTATTTTGGGGGCTCCAGAATCACTGCAGATGGTGACTGCAGCCATGAAATTAAAAGACGCTTACTCCTTGGAAGAAAAGTTATGACCAACCTAGACAGTATATTCAAAAGCAGAGACATTACTTTGCCGACTAAGGTCCGTCTGGTCAAGGCTATGGTTTTTTCCAGTGGTCATGTATGGATGTGAGAGTTGGACTGTGAAGAAGGCTGAGTGCCAAAGAATTGATGCTTTTGAACTGTGGTGTTGGAGAAGACTCTTGAGAATCCCTTGGACTGCAAGGAGATCCAACCAGTCCATTCTGAAGGAGATCAACCCTGGGATTTCTTTGGAAGGAATG
The DNA here is from genome assembly GCA_917880005.1 of Nanger dama. Classification (NCBI taxonomy): domain Eukaryota; kingdom Metazoa; phylum Chordata; class Mammalia; order Artiodactyla; family Bovidae; genus Nanger; species Nanger dama. The sequence goes on from CAKJTW010000007.1 coordinate 15,823,307, forward strand.
ATGCTAAACCTGAAGCTCTAGTACTTTGGCCACCTCATTCGAAGAGCTGACTCATTGGAAAAGACTCTGAAGCTGGGAGGGATTAGGGGCAGGGGGAGAAGGGGACGACAGAGGATGAGATGGCAGGATGGCATCACGGACTCGATGGACGTGAGTCTGAGTGAACTCTGCGAGATGGTGATGGACAGGGAGGTCTGGCGTGCTGCGATTCATGGGGTCGCAAAGAGACACGACTGAGCAACTCAACTGAACATACACTGTATTCATAATATACATTTAACATATCATTTATGCATGAGAAAAGTGAAAAATTACACATTGTGCTATATATTACTTTTATAATGAGGAAAAACTAGCATGATTTTTATATCAAAGCCGCTTGATCTCATTTCCTAAATATTTGTATTTTGTCATCAGTGGTCTCTTATTCCCATCCCCAAAACCTCCTACATTTCCCCTATCTGTTCCATTATTTCATATGCCTATACCCACCTGTAAGAAATCCTTTAAAGGATATAGATTGCAGAGACCCTAGATGACAGGTCCTTGAGGGCATGTACCAGAGCTTTTTAATCTCTAAGCATAGCCAACTTGTAAATTTTAGCCAAACAAAAAAGTAGGGACTAAGTAGATTTGCATTGAGCAAATTAATAGATGGAGACCCAAAGACTTGAGAAATGAAATGTATGAAGTAAACGTGAGTGAGGTTCAGTTAAAAGGTATTAGTATAAAATAGATAGCCAATGGGAATTTGCTATATGATTCAGGGAACTCAAACAGGAGCTCTGTATCAACCTAGAGGGAAAAGGAGAGGGAAAAGGGAGGAAGGTTAAAGAGGGAGGGGACATATGAAATACCTATGGCTGATTTATGTTGATGTTTGATAGAAAACAACAAAATTCTGTAAATCAATTATCCTTCAGTTAAAAAATAAATTGAAAAGATGATGGTAATTATAAATAATAAATATTGAGTGTCTTACTGTGTTTCATAATTCTTATATTAAGCTTCAATGCAGCACTACAAGGACTGGCCAAGCAAATTATGGAACATCCATGTAACAGCACACCCTGCGACTGTTTTATTTTTTTTTAATATAAATTTACTTAATTGGAGGCTAATTACTTTACAATATTGTATTGGTTTTGCCATGATAATGAGGAAGATCTTTTGTATTGATATAGAAAGGTCACCAAGATATAGTAAGTGAAAAAAGCAAGGTGCAGAATGGTGTAAGTCATGTTACTGTTTATAGGAAGACCATATATTTATATCTGCTCATGTAGAAAATGTCTCTGGGAAGACACAAGTAGCTGACACCGTGATTGCCTCACAGCCATGGAATGGTAGTATAACGTCACTTTAATGTTTCTTACACATGAATTTTTGAACCTTGTGAATGTGTTGGTGACTCAAAATGACAGTTAAATGCAGACAGAAGAAAATCATTATCCCCATTTACAAATGAGCGAGGAGCTTAAAGGAAATAGGTACCCTGCTCAAAGTAGCAATAATAATGGTCACATTTACTGAGCACTTACTGTGTGCCAGGCCCCAGTTGAAGTACTTTAGAAACATTTTCTTTTTACGTTTATAATTTTATTATTTATTTTTTACTTTACTGGGTCTTAGCTGCTGAGCGGGCTTTTTCCTTATGTGGCTTGTGGGGGCTACTCTTGCTGTGAGCAGGCTTCTCATTGCGATGCGTTCTCTTGTTGTGGAGCACGAGCTCTAGGTTGTAAACCTCGTGAGCTCAGTAGTTGCGGCTCCTGGGTTCTTAGAGCACAGGCTGAGTAGTTGTGGTACACAGACTTAGTTGTTCATCGGCATGTTGGATCCTCCCAGACCAGGGATCAATCTGATCCGAATTGGTCTGCATTGGTCTGCATCAATCAGTCTGCCTTAGTAAGCAGATTCTTTACCACGGAACCAGCAAGGAAGCCCAAAACTTTTTCTAATTTATTTTCGCAGATCTATAATGCTTTTATCCAAGTGGTATAGCTGAAGAATCTGAAGGAAATGTAATTTATTTTCCAGCTCAGGACACTTTGGAAGTGATAATTACTCTGGGACAGCAAGCATAAGCCAGGACTAGGGTCACTCTATTTAGAGAGGTCAGGTAACTTGCTAGATGTCCCAGCAAGAGGGAACACCAGGACTGGAACTTTGGTCTGAGAGAATCTACAGCCTGTGCTCCTGACTGCCACTTCAGTTCAGTTCAGTCGCTCAGTCGTGTCCGACTCTTTGCGACCCCATGAATCGCAGCACACCAGGCCTCCCTGTCCATCACCATCTCTCGGAGTTCACTCAGACTCACGTCCATTGAGTCCGTGATGCCATCCAGCCATCTCATCCTCGGTCGTCCCCTTCTCCTCCTGCCCCCAATCCCTCCCAGCATCAGAGTCTTTCCAATGAGTCAGCTCTTCACATGAGGTGGCCAAAGTACTGGAGCTTCAGCTTTAGCATCATTCCTTCCAAAGAAATCCCAGGGTTGATCTCCTTCAGAATGGACTGATTAGATCTCCTTGCAGTCCAAGGGACTCTCAAGAGTCTTCTCCAACACCACAGTTCAAAAGCATCAATTCTTCGGCACTCAGCCTTCTTCACAGTCCAACTCTCACATCCATACATGACCACTGGAAAAACCATAGCCTTGACTAGACGGACCTTAGTCGGCAAGGTAATGTCTGTGCTTTTGAATATACTATCTAGGTTGGTCATAACTTTTCTTTCAAGGAGTAAGCGTCTTTTAATTTCATGGCTGCAGTCACCATCCGCAGTAATTTTGGAGCGCCAAAAAATAAAGTCTGACACTGTTTCCACTGTTTCCCCATCTATTTCCCATGAAGTGATGGGACCAGATGCCATGATCTTCGTTTTCTGAATGTTGAGCTTTAAGCCAACTTTTTCACTCTCCTCTTTCACCTTCATCAAGAGGCCCTTTAGCTCCTCTTCACTTTCTGCCATAAGGATGGTGTCATCTGCATATCTGAGGTTATTGATATTTCTCCCGGCAATCTTGATTCGAGCTTGTGTTTCTTCCAGTCCAGCATTTCTCATGATGTACTCTGCATAGAAGTTAAATAAGCAGGGTGACAATATACCGCCTTGACATACTCCTTTTCCTATTTGGAACCAGTCTGTTGTTCCATGTCCAGTTCTAACTGTTGCTTCTTGACCTGCATACAGATTTCTCAAGAGGCAGGTTAGGTGGTCTGGTATTCCCATCTCTTTCAGAATTTTCCACAGTTTATTGTGATCCACACAGTCAAAGCCTTTGGCATAGTCAATAAAGCAGAAATAGATGTTTTTCTGTATGGATAAGCAAATGAAGGCTTGCAGAATGCACACACCTATGAAATGACAGTTCCAGCCTCCAACATAGTCCTTCTGAACCCAAAGCCTACCATATGGTGTTGCCTTTCAGAATGTGAATCTAAGAATCCTTTGGCATAGGAATTGAATGGGAGGTGGATAATTACAAAAGAAGAGAGAAAGGATGGGAAGAGCCGCAGGCTGTATCCTCCATCAGCCATGGCCCTCACCACTCACAAACACTCCGAGAGCACTCAGGCCACAAGCTGCATGTTGCTTTCTGTTATGTGTTCAGACAATCACACTGTCCTCACAGAGCTTACAGTCTGCATTCAGGACCAGCTTGCAGGGATTATTGGGCCTTTGGCTCTTTCCACCTGTTGGGCAACTTCAGTTAATCCATGATCATTAATAAGGAAAAGCAGGGAGTTTATCTTGGTTATGCTAAAAGTCCCAGAGGTATAGAAAAGAGGAAGCAGCTTTTCCAAATTCCTTTAAAGAGAAGATTGCAAAAGTCATAAGTGAAAGAAAAAAATTTTCAGAACTGTAATCTTTCTCTGTGAGCTCTGAAAAATGCAGACTCCAGAATTACTAAGTTAAAATCTGTAAGGTATTTTAAGGTCTCCTTGTGATTTCAAGGAGAAATCTGTGGTCTTTAAGCTCTCCTTGTCATTTCAGTGTGCTTCCAAGTTTGTTGTGGCTGGTCTAGTTGACCCTGTGATAATAGCATAGAACAGCTCAGAATGCTTGAGAGGCAGAACTAGGGCCAGACCTTTACCTCAACCTTCAGTTTGGAGCATCTTCCACAAAACCATCAGTTCACTTCAGTCGCTCAGTCATGTCCGACTTTGCGACCCCATGCAGCACACCAGGCCTCCCTGTCCATCACCAACTCCCGGAGTTCACTCAGACTCACGTCCATCAAGTCAGTGATGCCATCCAGCCATCTCATCCTCTGTCGTCCCTTCTCCTCTTGCCCCCAGTCCCTCCCAGCATCAGGGTCTTTTCCAGTGAGTCAACTCTTCACATCAGGTGGCCAAATTATTAGAGTTTCAGCTTTAGCATCATTCCTTCCAAAGAAATCCCAGGGCTGATCTCCTTCAGAATGGACTGGTTGGATCTCCTTGCAGTCCAAGGGACTCTCAAGAGTCTTCTCCAACACCACAGTTCAAAAGCATCCATTCTTTGGTGCTCAGCTTTCTTCACAGTCCAACTCTCACATCCATACATGACCACAGGAAAAACCATAGCCTTGACTAGACGGACCTTTGTTGGCAAAGTAATGTCTCTGCTTTTCAATATGCTGTCTAAGTTGGTCATAACTGTTCTTCCAAGGAGTAAGCATCTTTTAATTTCATGGCTGCAGTCACCATCTGCAGTGATTTTGGAGCCCCAAAAGTAAAATCTGACACTGTTTCCACTGTTTCCCCATCTATTTCCCAAGGAGTGATGGGACCAGATGCCATGATCTTCGTTTTCTGAATGTTGAGCTTTAAGCCAATTTTTTTCACTCTCCTGTTTCACTTTCATCAAGAGGCTTTTTAGTTCCTCTTCACTTTCTGCCTTAAGGGTGGTGTCATCTGCATATCTGAGGTTATTGATATATCTCGCGGCAATCTTGATTCAAGCTTGTGCTTCTTCCAGCCCAGCGTTTCTCATGATGGACTCTGCATAGAAGTTAAATAAGCAGGGTGACAATATACCGCCTTGACATATTCCTTTTCCTATTTGGAACCAGTCTGTTGTTCCATGTCCAGTTCTAACTGTTGCTTCCTGACCTGCATGCAGGTTTCTCAAGAGGCAGGTCAGGGGTCTGGTATTCCCATCTCTTTCAGAATTTTCCACAGTTTATTGTGATCCACACATTCAAAGGCTTTGGCATAGTCAATAAAGCAGAAATAGATGTTTTTCTGGAACTCTCTTGCTTTTTCCATGATCCAGTGGATGTGGCAAGCAACCAATTCTTGCTTTTAGTTTGAAGTTAAAAATGTTGCTGCTACATTTTTATTTATAAATATATATGCTTTTTAAAACTACTTTGAATAGGAAGCAAGGTTTGCATTTTGAGAATATTTTGGGATAAGTCAGGTGAGTGTAGATGAGTTTATTTTTCACATTTACACAGTGAGGAATTTAAACTGGATGGTTTACAAAATTACTTTCAGATCTAGAATCAACGTTGAAAGGTATTCTAAATTGTTTTTACATCCCTTCTTTCATAGCTTTGAAAAACAGGGCTTCTATATCGAAGTCAATTTGTTTTTCTGTCATTAGTATTTTTGTTGGAGACTCTGTCAGAAGACTTGTTCATTAGATCCATCCAGAAGACTTTTCTCATGTGAAGGTTTATGTACTTAGTTTTGCAACTTGGTGATTTATAACGGCAATCTACATACTGGAAGCTCATTATCTGTCAGATAATCATCTGGTCATCTGATCTCCTGCCTTGGTCCCTTGGTTACTTTGCCTCTCTTCTGATATATAACCTCTTCTTCTGATAAAGTGGTTATTGATAGCCTTCAAGGCTTTAGTTAGTTAATTATTGTGATGAGCATACAAAGTTCCCCCAAAGGACAGTCTTTAATTATAACATCCTCTTCTCCTTTACTCTTCCTAGCAGTCCTTTCCTTTCTCAATTGAGACATTTTGAACTTCCCAATAGATATCTCAAGGACAAAAATTGTAGCCAGGATCCTAAAACCTCAAAAGAGTTTGAGAATCTCCTCTTTTCTGTGTCTCTTCCTGACCTACAGAGTTATTATTGTTCCCAGATTTAGCAAAGGACAATATAAGATACTCAACTGCAACTAAGTTGGAATAAAGAATAAAATTTTAATATAAGGATGCAATATTTGGAACATACTTATACTAACCATTTGTTACTTATCTGACATTCACATTTAACTAGACATCCTATAATTTATTTGGCAACTCTACAGAGAGTACATACCCTAAGGCTTTCCTAGTTCATCTAATGTTTTGGGGTCTAAATTCTTTTAATATTTGCTCTTAATTTAAAACTTGAATGTTTGTAATAACTAAGATTTCAGTTTTCTTTAGCATTTTCATAAAATATTAGCATTTGTACTGCCCACCTGCACACAATTCCCTTTTGTTGTGAGAATATAAGAATAGAAATAAGACTTTTCTGTAGAAACCCAAGCTTGATAATTATCTCCTTTGTAAGTTTTTATTAAATATTTCAAAGATACACATAAGCAAAGATAGTAATATAATGCATTGCACACAATTTGTTTATACCCTATACAGTTTCCTTCTTTTTGTTTGGTTTGATAGGTAGGTGTAAGTGTATATATTGCCATCTCCTAAGTCAGTGGTTTTGAACCTTGACTGTGCATTAAGAATCACCTGGGGAGCTTTTAAATCTCAATCCTTGCCTGCCTCCTAGACCAATTAAATCAGAGTCACTAGCAGTAGAGTCAGATGATTCCAGTGTGCAGGAGAACCAGTGCCCAGATCAGAAATGGCAAATGCAAAGATACATTTTTTACTACTAAATCATCTCTCCTTATATTTCACATTCCTCTTCATAACTTACTTCATGTATTTTTCAACAAGTATATTATATCATAGTGTGTGTGTGTGTGTGTATATATATGTGTATATATATATATATAATGTTATGTTGAATTATAGCAAACCTGTCATTTTATAAAATTTACCTTAAAAAAATCTCATCTGTCTTTAATCATGTCACTGATTCATTGTTAATTTCCTAAAAAGCTTATAATTGGCTTTGTTTTCAAATATTTCTTTGTGATTTTCCAATGTCTTTTTCATATACTTATCTCTCTTAGGTTATAAACCAGTGATTCTTAACTTTATCTGCTCATTAGATTCATTTTAGGATGCTCTAAAAAGAGGCCTGGGCCCCACCTCCCAGAGGCTCTGCTGGGAGGCTCTGTGCTAATTGGTCTGGCGTAGAGCCCAATCATTGAAGTTTTTAAATAGCACCTGAGGAGATTCCAAGTTTAGGGAGATTGAAAGCCAGATTCAAAAGATGTTTTGAATCTTTCTGGGGACATTTAAAACATGCACATAATTTCCCTGCTTAATGAACCTGAACTTGCATACATGCTCAGTTGTGTCTGACTCTTTGCGATCCTATGGACTGAGCCCACCAGGCTCCTCTGTTCATGCTTAAGGAGGTAGAAAGAATTTTGAGGTTGTAGGAGGAAGAGAAATGACGGAATGATAAATGACCTTTATAGTAATAGGTGTAAATGAGGAATTTTTGTTGGGGGGACCCAAAGGACTTCTGAGAATAAAAATAAGGATGGCTAATATTTTAGAAATGTTTTATTTCTACTGCTACACTTTAACATGACCTATTGTGTTGCACTGAAAGCTTCAAAGCAGTTTGCTGTACTCAGGTACAAGGATGCATGCCCACACCCATATGAAGTAAATGCTCACTGTCCAGACCCCATCGATGGGACCCTAATTCAGGAGGCTCAGAGTAAGGCCAGACACCAATCCTTTAAAACCTTGCTCAGAACATTGTGGTGAGAGGGCAGGTTTGGTCACTACTGCACTTTATGATAACACATCCCAATTTATTGCAATTCATCCTATTGACAGTTGGGCAAATTCAAGAAGAGTAACAGTAAAATCAATGGCAAAACTAGATTTTTGCAACAGGGATTCATATGATGAGACCTCTCTCAGATCTACCTGGTCTTTTTCTCTTTGGCTATGTGAAGTAAGAATCTTTCTATGACAGGCTAGAAGACAAGGAAGAGGTCTCCAAAAAAATAAAAATGTCAGAGTAATCTTAGTCTTCTATAACGACTATCAGCAATCATGATGCACCAGTACAAAGACTGTGTGTGTTCATCAGTAAGACAAGGACTGAGCTGGGTCCTGGGAATTCAGGGTATTGTCTCGAGGGATTTACAGTCTAGAAGAGGAAACCAATAATTATGTAGTGGGGAGAGATAGGATATTATACATAGCAGTGAGTAGAGACCCACTTCATGGGAGATTAGAGGTGAGCAAGGACTCAGGAAAGCAAAGAACAAAACCTGGCTTTTGAAAGATGGTTAGGATGTAGGGAAAATGGAATGAGAGTGAGGGAAAAGAAACAGCATTCCTTGTCAGAGTGAATGGAATTCTGGGCACAGCCACAGAGGCTGGAAGCAGCTTGGTAGGTGGCCTAAGTTGCAAATGGTTCTATGTTGCCGCTGCATGATGTTCTGGAGGAGTTGGGGGGCAGAAGGGAGGCAGAGTGGCAGTGTTGCTGTCTATAAACCCACCCACATACCTCAGCCTAGCCATTCTTGTGTATTATGATGAGTTCCTGGAATAATAAATAAAAAGTTAGATGAGAAGCCAGTCTTGCTAACTCTAAAACAAAAGATGTACAGTCTTAGTCAAATTGTGCTGCAGAATCATCTTTTGTCAGGCTTATCTTTTCATATCATCAGTACTGATACTTGGTTGCATTTGCTGCTAGAATTCCTCTTTATTCTAGACTTTTAAATTTTCAACCTCCTTGGACCTAGGCTTTTCTTTTGTGTGATGTTTTCTGGTTGGTCACACAAACATGATTTAAATTTGAGTGTAATTTCAGTTTGATGAATATTGAACTTTTCACCATGAGCAAATTGTATTGATCAGCATTAGTAATCCAGCACCCACCTGCAGTTACCACACTGGTACCTAACCATTAATTCATGCTAACCCCTGGGGAGGGAAATGTCAACCCACTCCAGTATTCTTGCTTGGGAAATCCCATAGACAGAGGAGCCTGGTGGGCTACAGTCTGTGGGGTCACAAAGAGTCAAACATAACCAAAGCGACTAAGCATAAGTATGCTAACCACCAGCTCCTCTGCCCTTTACTTCCTTCAGTGAGGACCCATGGCTTTGGTTGTTGTACATTTATTTTTTATTATAAAATATATCTTTCAAATTTACAACTGCAAAGAATCATGTACCAACCACAATCACCAGTTTACTTACCACATTACTTAGTCAAATCTTAACATTTTGCTCTATTTGTGCCAGTTCTTTTTTACAAACTAAACATTGCAGATAATGTCAGTTGAAGCTCCCTTTCTGTTCCCTTCTCTACAGAAGTGACACCATCCTGATCTTAGTGTTTATCACTGTCATGCACACTTTTATACATTTACTACACATATGTGTGCACATAAACAAAATATATAATTGCTTTGTAAATTTTTAAACTTTAAGTAATTGCATTCTTGAAGTACCCATCTGTGCCTTACACTTTTATTGAAAATTATGTTTTTGAGGTTTATGATGATGACATTATAGATTTAGTTCATTTATTAAAATTACTGTGTAGTGTTCAATTTATGACTGTTCAAAAATTTATGTAGACATTTAGGTTTTTTCTGATTTTTCACTGTCATAAAGCTGCAGTTAACATATTCCTCTGTGCAGAAGCATATTGAGTTTTTGTTCCTTAAACATTTCTTTCACTCATATGAGTAGTATTCATTATTTAGATAAGTAGATAGATAGATGTAGGTATAGGAATATCAGTCATCCTAATAGTCTTACACATATAAGCCTCAACTCTGAACCACAGAATAATGTAAGGAGTGACCATATGTGAGTACAGAATTGGGAAGGAGGCTAATGTACCTTCAGTAAACTTGGAGTCAGTTTAAGGACTGGTCTTGCTCTTTTTCTGTTTCCTTGACACATAAATTGTTAGAGTCAGCCTAATTCACTGTTTCACTAATATTGACTTAGAGCCAATTGCTGCAATATTTGTCTGCTGAATTTAATACAGTCCTTTGTTTAATGTATACACATTACCCATTTATTTCCCTGGGAAGAAATGTCATGTTTCTTATTGACCTTAATTTCCTTTCATTTATTTGTGCCTACTCTGTCCAGATCACTAGATTCGGTGCTCTGGGTATTCAAAGATGAAAAAGTCATTAGAGAACTTACAAGAACACTGCCAGGAAGAGATGGCAGGAAACAATCATCTGTAAGATTTTGGCATCTGAAATAGAGTTTTTATTTTCTCCCTAGTGACACTCAGGAAATGCTTGTCTCCTGCTGTTGATGAATAATTTCAGAGTACTATGGATCATGCTGAAGAAAATGAAATCCTTGGAGCAACCCAGCGGTACTATGTGGAAAGACCTATCTTTAGTCATCCGGTCCTCCAAGAAAGATTGCACAAGAAGGACAAGGTTTCGGATTCCATCGGGGATAAGCTGAAACAGGCATTCACGTATGTCCTTTCAGCCTGTTTCCTTTATTCTGTCATTCAGTTACGTAGCAAGGTCAAATGTACAAAGAGAATCTGTGATGTGGAGGAAAAAGCAAATGATGAGCACTCGTGATTTGCAGAGCTGTCCACATGGTTCATTCAGATGTCCACATCTACATTTAGTGGTAGATATTTGATAGAAGACAAGGTTTATTATGCATTTCACCATCTGAAATTCCAACTATGCCTTATGTCATATAAAGGTTTGTATAAACACCTTTAAAATATCCACTGCTTTCAGTGACTGTGAAGCTGGGGAGATCCCAGCCAGGAGAAGGACATAGGATCTCATTGTCTTCCTAACCTGTCAACTCTCCTCCAAAGCCCTCAATAAAATGGCTTGATCCTTCCCCTACTGAAAAAATATCCACCTCTTCCATTTCAGGAATGTTCCAACCACTCTAGTCTTTTTCCTGCTTCTACTCTATGTATGAATCTATGAATGTAAGTCCCCAACAATCTATGAATGCAAGTCCCCAACAATCTATGAATGTAAGTTCCCAACTGAAGCTATCAAAGACATTCAGTGTCTTATGACTCTTCATTTTGAAAACACAGATACAGTAATGTGGCAGGCCTGAGAGTGATAATACCTTGGTGCCCAATTGTACACCTCATTGTGCAAACTATCTGATTGCTGCCTCCTGAACCTTAAGACCACAGCTCCTGTGCTGTGTTCATTTAAGCTCGCAGTGACTCTGTGCTCTAGGTGTGACATCATGAGAGGTTAAAAATACATACACTGGAGTCAAGATCACCTGAGTTTTAATCCTAATCCCAACCACCTGTCAGCTGTGCACTGGTTTCCTCCTCTGAAAAATGGGAATAGTAATAGTGTTTACATCATTGGGTTACTGGGGTTAAATCTATTAATTTATGCACGTGCAAGGCACATGGAAAGCACTATATAAATGTAGCTATTATTAATATCTCAGTTTTCTAAACAGGGAGACTGCTATCAAATCTAGTTTTTTTACTCAAATACATTGCTCTTGTCATAGTTGCCTTACACTTTTGCTTCCAATATCTTTCCACATCTAATTAAAGAGTACTTTTAATCACTAAAGACTCTATATAAAATACCATGCATGGGCTTCCTAGGTGGCACTAGTGGTAAGAACCCACCTGCCAATGCAGGAGATGCAGTAGACTCAGGTTCAGTCCCTGGGTAGGGACGATCCCCTGGAGAAGTGCACGGCAACCCATACCAGTATTCATGCCTGGAGAATCTCATGGACAGAGGAGCCTGGTGGGCTTCAGTCCATGGGGTCCCAAAGAGTCAGACATGACTGAGATCCTAACACTTCACAATAATGCATTATCCTTTTAAATGGAATAAATTGCTTCCTTATCACCAAGAGGACTTGAGACTGTCACAGTAGTGATGGAATTCATCTGTCTATACTCTTACAGGCATCAACCAGCAAGAGGACTGGCCAAAGCCCATAATATAGTCCCTGTATCAAAGTTAATTAAAACATCCAGGGATTAAATACAATGCCTTGATGTTATTACCATGGTGTTCCACCTAACCAAGACAGCCAGGCATAGACTCAGCTACAGTAACAGATGGTGTTTTGAGTTTACCTAATCAAAGACCCTAAAACATTGAACACATGTTTATAAAGCTCATAATACCTGTGTGAATTCCTTTCATTTTATAAGGGAAAACAGATATATTTGTATGGCTGAGTCTCTGCTGTTCACCTGAAACTATTACACATTGTTAATCGGTTATACCCCAATACAAAATAAAAATGTTTTTGAAAAAAGAAAAGGGAAAACTAAGTGGGTAGGTGCTGGTCAGTGTGTCCACAAACAAAAGTTAACTCAATGGGTAAGTACTTCCCATACTTTACATCAACACAGAAAGCACATTAAAGATTTCACCTATTGAAATAATGGCTTCTGGGATATCTCAACTATTTTGAAGCTAACTTTTTCTTATTTTTCATGGTCAGTTGCGGAGCATTAGAGTGGAGCCAATTCAGATGTTCCTATTTTCTAAAAAAAATAATAAGCAGCTGTTCTCTCTGACCTCTGCAGAATAGAAAAATTGCTCTCATCACCAGTCTGAATTTTTCCTTTTTGTTCCAAAATATAAGGAAGGGAAAATGCCTTGATGTGAATTCTACAGAAATGGTTCTCATTTATCTATTTCTTTGTCCTTCCAGATGTACTCCTAAGAAAATACGAAATATCATTTACATGTTTCTCCCCATAACCAAGTGGTTGCCTGCATACAAATTCAAGGAGTATGTGTTAGGTGATTTGGTCTCAGGCATAAGCACAGGGGTGCTGCAGCTTCCTCAAGGTCAGTAGAATATATTTCTTTTTTTTTCTTCCTCTGATATCATCTCACACAATTGTGTTAAGTTTGTTCTGTTTAATTTCATCTTGATTTTAAATTTATAATTTTTATCACATTATTCTAGCACCTTTTCCTGTCTAGAGTAATTCTTCAGAAACATTTTGCCCTTTAAAAGCTTTTAGTTGCAGAATATGGTGATACATTTACAGATATATTTAGGAACTAGTGGGGCATTGCCTTTCCTTTGCTAAATTAATTTCTAACTACATGAACATGTTGTTAGAGGCTGTCCTTGAATCAGCTATACTCCATTTTTAAAAAAAGGTTCTTGACTAAGTCCATATCTAATTATAAGGCACCATGATATACTGAATTCCTCTGCAGTTGTATAATTTTATAGAGATACAAGAATTTAAGAAAATACTCATTGATTTATTCATCTGTCCACACGTGCGTAACCTGGCCCTCCCTGTCTTCATGGAACTAACTATCCAGTTAGGGAGAGAAGCATGAAATAAATAAAAATACACATAAATGTTTATGTACAAATGGTGGTAAACACTATGAAAGAAGATACAGGGCACTCTGACATGATAATAATATGGGGACCTAATTTAAGTAGGTAAGTCACAGAACCCCATTAAGAAAGTGAGATTGACTAGTATTGCAATAAGACCTAAGTAGGGACTGAAAGTACTTGGCAGGGCAGCAGCCACCTTACTACATTTTATATCATATGTACCCTTGTACATATGCATTTAAATCTTACACTGTGGTAAAGGGATTTTTTTTTTTCACAGTGCTGCAATAAAAATGGATTATTTAGCTCTGTTCTTATCTGATACCTAAAAATTAATATTTCATACTTCCACATGGGGGGAAAAATGGTGAGATTGAGCTGAGAGCTGAAGGATTAGTAGGAGACAGATAAAGAATGAGAAAAAATACATTTCAGAAGCAATAGCATGTATGAAGGCAGTTAGCAGGAAAAGAATTGGGTGTTTGAAGAATTCTGAGACAGGCAGTATGCTAGGAATGTGGGGAGTGCAGGGCCAGTGGCTGGCCAGGTGGGCAGCAGCAGGTCTGCACAGCCTCGATAGGCTCTTTTGGGTTCCATTCTGAGTCCACTGAAAGCTTGTCAGCTTGCTTTCCCCTTGGGTTTTTTGTTTTGTTTTGTTTTTGCTGAGATCTCTGGGACTGTTGTGTGGGGAAGGGACTTGGTTGATGGGAGTGGCACCAGAATGAATGTAGGGAAACCAGTTAGAGGCAACAGTGACTCAGTGTAATCAAAAGGGGATAATGGCGTGACAAGCCTCTACGTTCAGCTCTGTTCAGTCACTCAGTCATGTCAGACTCTTTGCGACCCCATGAATCGCAGCACACCAAGCCTCCATGTCCATCACCAACTCCCGGAGTTCACTCAAACTCATGTCCATTGAGTCAGTGATGCCATCCAGCCATCTCATCCTCTGTCGTCCCCTTCTCTTCCTGTCCCCAATCCCTCCCAGCATCAAAGTCTTTTCCAATGAGTCAACTCTTCCATGAGGTGGCCAAAGTACTGGAGCTTCAGCTTTATTATCATTCCTTCCAAAGAAATCCCAGGGCTGATCTCCATCAGAATGGACTGGTTGGATCTCCTTGCAGCCCAAGGGACTCTCAAGAGTCTTCTCCAACACCACAGTTCAAAAGCATCCATTCTTCGGCGCTGAGCCTTCTTCACAGTCCAACTCTCACATCCATACATGACCACTGGAAAAACCATAGCCTTGACTAGACGGACCTTTGTTGGCAAAGTAATGTCTCTGCTTTTCAATATGCTATCTACATTGGTCATAACTTTTCTTCCAAGGAGTAAGCATCTTTTAATTTCATGGCTGCAGTCACCATCTGCAGTGATTTTGGAGCCCCCAAAAGTAAAGTCTGACACTATTTCCACTGTTTCCCCTTCTATTTCCCATGAAGTGATGAGACCAGATGCCATGATCTTTGTTTTCTGAATGTTGAGCTTTAAGCCAACTTTTTCACTCTCCACTTTCACTTTCATCAAGAGGCTTTTTAGTTCCTCTTCACTTTCTGCCATAAGGGTGGTGTCATCTGCATATCTGAGGTTACTGATATTTCTCCAGGCAATCTTGATTTTAGCTTATGCTTCTTCCAGTCCAGCATTTCTCATGATGTACTCTGCATAGAAGTTAAATAAGCAGGGTGACAATATACAGCCTTGACGTACTCCTTTTCCTGTTTGGAGCCTCTAGGTTAGCTGGCTGGAAAAACTATTCCCTCTCCAGTTTCCTGAAAAGTAATTACCAAATGATAAATTAAAAAAAAAAATTCCCCAGTGATCAATTAGTTGGATTTTCAATTTGCCAAGTAACTGAGTTGTTGAATCTATTAAATCTGTTAAACAAAGTTTTAAATCAGGTTTAGGACATTCTCCATAACCATTTTAGCACCAGAGGACAGAGAAAGGGACATATTTAAAGGCAGAGGTGAGGGTGAGGGGAAGGAGCAAAGGTAAACTCAGCATCTGAAGTGGGAAATAGGATCTAGACTGACGTTCAGTCAAGTTGGACTGACAGAGCTTCAGGAAATGGCTGCAATGAGTGCACGTAGACAAATGCTTCAGAGAAATTATAGGATTTTGCATAGTTGTGTTTTCACTGAAATGCCATCCTGCAACTTTTTTTGGAGCTTCTTCGATTTTGATAAAGATGGTAGCTTGCCAGGGTCCAGCCCCAGTGGATCCAGGGAATTCAAAGTGGAGACGGAGTTGGTGAGGAGAGACTTATTTATAAAGAGAGATTAGGAAAGAATAGTGTAGTAGGAAAATTAGTGGAGAAAAGATGCTGAATAACTTGGTTTACACATGAGACCAATAAAGCTCCGAGACAAGGGACTTGCACCGTCTACATAGGCCACCGGTGCCCACTTGAATAGCGGAGGGTGCCCCACCTTGGGCTCCCTCTGACGTGAGTCTTAGAAGCCAGGGCAAATAAGTAGACATGGAGAGCCTCTGTGCTCCAGATAGAATTCAGCCTGAAAGGGGGAGAAAAAAGAATGACATGGGGAGCCCAGCATTGGTGCCAGACCCATAACTGTACTTTCAAAAGCAGTTTATATACCCCAAGTTGTACGTAAAGAAATAATGGAATATGCAGAGTTATGCAGGGGCAGCAGTCCTGACCCTTATTGAGACCAGGCTTTCTTTTGCATACCTTCCCCTATACAAAAGGTCTCAGGTGGTTTTACATCATCTTCTGGCCAGGGGGTCTGTTAACATTTTTATGGCTCTTTTCCTAGATAAATGTCTATCAACCAGAAAACTCATTTTCCCTTGAAGTGTTTTTCTTTAATCTGCATCACCCTCAAAGTACTAAATGAAGTTACCTTCCTGTAGAACAAAGGTGCAGTGGGTTATAACAAAGAAAGTACTTGACTCAAAAATCTAATGTTGCTAATACCAGGGCTACTACCTGTTTTTTTCTACATGCCAACTATATCAATAAATAAAAGATATGAAAACTTGGCAGCAAGTATTGGCTCAACAATGAAACCCTTAATCAGTCCTGTTCTAATGATTCTGACTCCTCGGAAGCCCCTACATTCCTAGGATGTTTTAAGTTTCCTGTGCCTCTTGCGGTTGGGAGGCCGCAAACAATCACATGTGCAGCTGTAAGAGTCCAGCAGGCAGGCTAGAAAGCCATCAGAGGGGTTTCTGGATTGAAACGCTCTTACTATGCCCAGGAGATTTATTATCTAAAAGCTCTAAATTAACTTTTTCCAGAAAAGTTGGTGGGGGATAGCCCCCTGTTAATGTCAGAGGAGTTGGTGAAAGGCATAATATAGTAAGGCAGACAGATTTTGGTTCTGGAGGTAGATGCTCGAGAAAACCCAGGGGGACCCCTGAGGCCTGATCTCGCCTTTGTGTTTTGTTAGGCCCCCTTCCTCATGACCTTTGCCACAGACGGGATTCCCCATGCTGGCTCCCAGCAGTAGCTGTAAAAATGGAAAGAATTGGAAACACACATGCTGTGTTTTATAGGTAAAATCAGTAGGACTGGCTGTTGGATTGATTTGGAGGAGAATGAGGAAGCTGGGCATGTGAGGGACAAGGAGACTGAGATTAGATTAGGAATGAGAATTTTCTAGAGAAAGATGAAAAAGCCATATGCATTTACCCTCCACCTAATGTCAAGGAAGGAAAGAAAGACTGCAACAGAACCACTTGGAGCACTGGACACGTGTCCCTTGAAGTTTGTGGGCACTATTGCAGGAAAAATAAATCTACAGGTGGAATGGTGTGAACCACGTAGAACAGCAGGAGGTAACCAGGCTTGGCTCTTTTGATATTAACCTGCCCAAGAAGACTGCCTACAGCATAAGCAGCTGCCAGCAGAAAGAACCTGGAAGAGGTGTAAGACCTGCTTCGTGGAAGGGGCCAAGATTAGGGGGAGGGGTGTTACCTCTGCCAGAGAATGCTACACTGGGAGTTCCTCATTGAAAAGGGGTCTCTGGAGAACCCTCAAAGCACCCCACTGGAGAAACAGCCGGCCTTTGGGAATTAACAGCAGATTACAGCTGTGCCAGTCAAGTAAGACTTTCTGGCCATATCTAATTTGGGAAAAATCAAAGCAGAAAAAAATCTACTCCTGGTGATAAGGGAATGACAAGGAAAACTGTCTCAGCCTGGACTCTCTGAGCACAAATACAAGATTCTGTGTAGGAGTGGGACAGAAGTGTGGGCACACAGAGACACATCAGCTTAAATTAACATGGTTTTCATTTGTTCATCATAAGGAACCAGGAGAGAAATACACAGAGCCCGCTGTTTTCTAATGATCTCCCATTTTTGTTTGGTCTTAATCCCACAGGTTTAGCCTTTGCAATGTTGGCAGCTGTGCCTCCAGTGTTTGGCCTATACTCTTCATTTTACCCCGTTATCATGTATTGTTTTTTGGAACCTCCCGACACGTATCCATAGGTAAACCTTATAGCTGATGTTTTACTACTTTTCCTTTTGGATTTCCCAGCTTTGCAATGTGCTGAAGAAATAGCATGTTTGTTATTAGGATGTCAAACTTTTGTTACTGTATGCCCACTAGGTGCTTTTAAAAAATACACTCTCCCTCAAGATTTCTAGAATTAATAGCTTTCTTATAATATGGGCATAATAGAAAAAGACAGTTTTCTTGTCTAAAAAGACAAGAAATCTATGATGTAAGTATTTCAGTTCATAATACAATTTGCTTGCATCTATGTTTTCTTTTTTTATTAGTGATACTTCAATTCTTATTGCTATGCATACATTGCAATTGCATCTTATTGTAGACACTGAATTGTACATGGTTTCTCTTTAGTGTATTTAGGATCAGGTTTATATGGGTTTCATAATAGTGTTGGTGCTGCCTGAGGGTGTTACCAGCCAACACAGACACACACACACACACACACACACACACACCCCTCAGATGTTCATTGCTAGGTAACAAACATGCCCAAAATTTAGCAGCTAAAAACAGTCATTTGATTATCTCTCATAGTTTCTGTGGGTCAGGATTTGGGAAGGGCTCAACTGGGCAGTTTTGGCTCAGCATCTCGAAAGCAGTTGAGAGTCAGGTGGGAGCTGGAGCCAGAGCAGCTACAGGAGGTGGGTCTCCCCTCTCCCTCTATTCTTACCTCTCACCCCACCCTCTCTCCATGGGGTCCTTTCTGGGGCTTTCTCATACACAGGGTTGAAGCACAAGCAAGCAGCACAGCTCTCAGGCAGAAGTCATGCCATCTTGTGTTACGTAGCCTCACAGGTCACACAGTATCACTTCTGCTGCATTCTCTTGGTTACTAGTATGCCACAAGTCCACCCAGATTCAAGGAGAGAGGAATTAGGCCACCTCTTCATGGGAAAATGTCAAAGTTCTAGAAGAGTGTATGGAATGGAAGATTCTGTCACTGTGCAGTGTTATTTCAGTGAGGATTTATTGACCTCACCTGTGTCTCCTGGGTTACTGGCAACAATCATATCAGATATGCTGAAAATCATTTCTCTGATTAATACTTCATTATTTCAGGTCCATTTGCAGTTATTAGCCTGATGATAGGCGGTGTGGCTGTTCGATTAGTACCAGATGATATAGTCATTCCAGGAGGAGTAAATGCAACCAACGGGACAGAGGCAAGAGATGCCTTGAGAGTAAAAGTTGCCATGTCTGTGACCTTACTTTCGGGAATCATTCAGGTAAGACTCACAGCTGTGGAAATAAGCTCTCATTTGCATATTTAATAAATACCTTTTGAGCACTCCTGGTTAGTCGTGGGCAGGGTCAGCCAGCAAAACTCCAGAGCTTAGGGTTTGTAGCTCAGGAATGCCAGACCCACTGCATGCTTTACTTAAATTGATATTGAGAAGGAACTAGCTAGCTTCCGTTGGGTACTTTAGAGGTTCTAAAAGCAAGACTAGCTTGAAGCAGGGTGGACTGGTAATGGAAAAGGCATTTCTTATCTGCCTGGAAGGAGCAAGCAATGACACTAAGTGTGCCCCCACTTCTGAGGGACAGGGAGCATAAAAGGGTGCCCAGTGCTTTGTGGGGCTCCAGGCCCCTCCAAATGTTGTTGTTTTCTGAAGAACCACTGACTGATTTGTTAGCTACTTACCTGCTATAGATACAAATTTGTAGTGTTAGAAAGTGGTCCAGAAAAACTTTGGGATGTTTTCTGTTGGATTTAACTTCCTGATCTATCATGTGATTTATTTGTCTCTTTGTCATTAAAAAAAAAAAAAAAGTTTTGCCTAGGTGTCTGTAGATTTGGATTTGTGGCCATATATCTCACGGAGCCCCTAGTCCGTGGGTTTACCACTGCTGCAGCCGTGCATGTCTTCACCTCCATGTTAAAATACCTGTTTGGAGTTAAAACAAAGCGGTACAGTGGGATCTTTTCAGTGGTGTATGTAAGTAAGCAACTTCCCTATTTACTGGTACTTGTTTCCCTTCTTTATTTTTCCTCCTTCTCTCCCCTATCTCAAGGCTCACTTTGCTTATTTCTAAGCATTTCAGTAGAATGGAGAAGATTTAGTCATTCTAAGGCTTTTCTGAGAAGAGCATTACAAGGGGAATTAAATCTTAACGTTTCATTTCAGTAATATGTGATACTACCTACCTCACAAGAAATTTTTTGTCAGGTCTTTATTTGGTGGCTACAACTTTAGCCTAATTAGCTCCAGAGACAGCTTTTTCATAAAATCAGATTAGATTCTCTTTGGGAAAGTGAAAGTGAAAGTTGCTTATTCGCGTCTGACTCTGCAACCCCATGGACAGTAGCCCACTAGGCTCCTCTGCCCGTGGAATTTTCCAGGCAACAATACCAGAGTGGGTTGGCATATCCTCCTCCAGAGGATCTTCCCAACCCAGGATTGAACCTGTGTCTCTTATGTTCTCCTGCATTACAACCAGGTTCTTTACCATCTGAGCCACCAGGGAAGTCAATTTAAAGTCATTCTGGGATAACATCTCTCTCTTAAAACTGCTTGCTCAAGCAGGCGAAAATTGGAAATCCATAAAGGATTTGACTAACACACCTAACCAGTTTAATCTAATATAATGTACATAGACCCTTCCACCCAACTCAGAGAAAATATAAATTACTTACAAGCATGTAGGTAACAATGGTAATAATTGATCATGCTGAAAATGGTCACATACAGCTGATCACAACTTCTAAAATATCAGTTTCACATGGTGCAATATAATTAGCAATCGATAACTAAAGATGGCTTTAAACCCCCATACATTTGGAAACTAAAAACATATTTCTAAGTAGCCTATGGATAAAGAGAAAATTATGAAATAATTAGAACCAAATGACAGTGGAGCTGCTACTTATCAAAACTTCTGAAATGCTGCTAAAGATGTTTTTGGAATGAAAGACTTATATGGCCTTTGTAAGAATTCATGTGTCACACACTGTGTTAGGCAGAGCAATGAGCTTACAGTTCAGTGGGAAGACAAATGTATTAGTTGCTTAGTTGTGTCCGACTCTTTGCAACTCCATAGACTGTAGCCCACTAGGCTCCTCTGTCTATGGAATTCTCCAGGCAGGAATACTGGAGTGGATTGCCATTTTCATCTCCAGGGTATCTACCTGACCCAGTGACTGAACCCAGGTCACCTGCATTTCAGACAAACTCTTTACCTTCTGGGTTATAGGGAAGTCCTCAGTACAATGGGAAGACAAATAGTAAACCACTAATCACATAAATGGGCTGCCCAGGTGGCTCAGTGGTGAAGAATCCACCTGCTATTTCAGGAAATGCAGGTTTGATCCCTGAGTCAAGATGATCCCTTGGAGATGAAAATGGCAATCCACTCCAGTATTTCTGCCTGGAGAATTCCATGAGCAGAGGAACCTAGCAGGCTGCAGTCCATGGGGCCACAAAATGGTCAGACATGACTTAGCAACCAAAACAAGTCACATAAATGTGTAATTAAGCATAAATTGTGTTAAGTGCTATGAAAGGAAAATCAGGCTGCTATGAAAATTGAATAGGGAGACCTTTAGATTAGGGATCTATAATTCATACACACAAGATGGCGGTGTAGAAGAACGTGTGCTCATCTTCTCCTGTGAGAACTCCAAAGTTACAACCCGATGGTCATTCGAAATCTGATTATATTCTTTGCAACCAAAGATGAAGAAGTTCTATACAGTCAGCAAAATACAAGACCAGGAGCTGACTGTGGCTCAGATCATGAACTCACTGCAAAATTCAGACTTAAATTGAAGAAAGTAGGGAAAACCACTAGACCATTCAGGTATGAATCCCTTATGATTATACAGAGGGAGTGACAAATAGATTCAATGGATTAGATCTGGTAGAGTGCCTGAAGAACTATGGACAGAGGTTCCTGACATTGTATAGGAGACAGGGATCAAGATCATCCCCAAGAAAAGAAATGCAAAAGGTGGAATGGTTGTCTGTCGAGGCCTTACAAGTAGCTGAGAAAAGAAGAGAAGCTAAAGGCAAAGGAGAAAAGGAAAGATATACCCATCTAAATTCTGAGTTTCAAAGAATAGCAAGGAGAGATAAGAAAGCCTTTCTCCGTGATCAGTGTAAAGAAAGAGAGGAAAACAGCAGAATGGGGAAGACTAGAGATCTCTTCAAGAAAATTAGAAATACCAAGGGAACATTTTATACAAAAATGGGCATAATGAAGGACAGAAATGGTAGAAAGCAGAAGATATTAAGAAGAGGTGGCAAGAATTCACAGAAGAACTATACAAAAAGAGTTTCATGACCCAGGTAACCACAATAGTGTGATCACTCACCTCGAGCCAGACAAGTAGGCCTTACAAAGCATCACTGGTGTGCAAAGTCAAGTAGGCCTTAGGAAGCATCACTACGAACAAAGCTACTGGAATTCCAGTTGAGCTATTTCAAATCCTAAAAGATGATGCTATGAAAGTGCTGCACTCAATATGCCAGCAAATTTGGAAAACTCAGCAGTGGCCACAGGACTGGAAAAGTCCGTTTTCATTCCAATCCCAAAGAAAGGCAATGCCAAAGAATGTTCAGACTACCACACAATTATACTCATCTCACATGCTAGCAAAGTAATGCTGAAAATTCCACAAGTGAGGCTTCAACAGTATGTGAACTGTGGACTTCCAAATGTTCAAGCTGGATTTAGAAAAGGCAGAGGAACCAGAGAACAAATTGCAGGCATTCGTTGGATGATAGAAAAAGCAGGAGATTCCAGAAAAACATCTACTTCTGCTTTATTGACTATGCCAAAGCCTTTGACTGTGTGGACAAGAAAATGTGGAAAAGTCTTCAAGAGATGGGAATCTCTTGATGGGAATACCAGACCACATTACCTGCCTCTTGAGAAATCTGTATGCAGGTCAAGGACTTCCCTGGTGGCTCAGATGGTAAAAGCATCTGTCTACAGTGCTGGAGACCCAGGTTCGAGCCCTGGGTTGGGAAGATCTCCTGGAGAAGGAAATGGCAATCCACTCCAGTACTATTGCCTGGAAAATCCCATGGACAGAGGAGCCTGGTAGGCTACAGTCTATGGGGCCGCAAAGAGTCAGACATGACGGAGAGCGACTTTACTTTCACTTTTCAAGAAGCAACAGTTAGAACCAGACATGGAACAACAGACTGGTTCCAAAATGGGAACGAAGTACGTCAGGCTATATATTGTCAACCTGCTTATTTAAGTTATATGCAGAGTACATCATGAGAAATGCTGGACTGAAAGAAGCACAAGCTGGAGTCACAATTACCAGGAGAAATATCAATAACATCAGATATGCAGATGAAACCACCCTTATGGCAGAAAACAAAGAAGAACTAAAGAGTTTCTTGATGAAAATGAAGGAGGAGAGTGAAAATCCTGGCTTAAAACTCAACACTCAAAAAACAGTGATCATGACATCTTGTCCCATCACTTCATGGCAGATAGATGGGGAAACAATGGAAACCGAGACTTTTGGGGGCTCCAAAATCACTGCACATGGTGACTGCAGCCATGAAATTAAAAGACACTTACTCCTTTGAAGAAAAGCTATGACCAACCTAGACAGGATATTAAAAAGCAGAGACATTACTTTGCCAACATAGCTCTGTCTAGTCAAAGCTATGATTTTTTCAGTGATCATGTATGGATGTGAGAGTTGGACTATAAAGAAAGCTGAGTGCTGAAGAATTGATGCTTTTGAACTGTGGTGTTGGAGAAGACTCTTGAGAGTCCCTTGGACTGCAAGGAGATCCAACCAGTCCATCCTAAAGGAAATCAGTCCTGAATATTCATTGGAAAGACTGATGCTGAAGCTGAACCTTCATTATTCTGGCCACCTGATGCTAAAAACTGACTCATTGGAAAAGACCCTGATGCTAGGAAAGATTGAAGCCTGAGGAGATGGGGACAACAGAGGATGAGATGGTTGGATGGCATCACAACTCAATGGACATGAGTTTGAGCAAGCTCTTGGAGTTGGTGGTGGACAGGGAAGCCTGACATTCTGCAGTCCATGGGGTCAAAAAGAGTCAGACATGACTAAGCGACTGAACTGACTAACTGACTAGGTTAGGTATCTAGGAAAGTAGCTTTGAGGAAGTGACAATTAAACTGAGTGTTTCATTGATTAGAATGAAGTCTAACTGTGGGTGTCCATGCATGCTCAGTCATATCCAACTCTTCGTGACCCCATGGACTGTAGCCCACCAGGCTCCTCTGTCCATGGGATTTCCCAGGCAAGAATACTGAAATGGATTGCCGTTTCCTACTCCAGGGGATCTTCCCGAGCCAGGCATCTAACCCACAGCTCCTGCATCTCTTGCATTGGCAGGCAAATTCTTTACCACTACGCCACTTGAGAAGCCTCCAACTGTGGGAATAGTTCCTAAATAACTAAATTCTTCATTTCCCATAATAGCTGGTAACATGCTTCTTACTCTGAGATTTCTCAAACTGCCTTGTCACGAAAGAAATAGGACAGAGAGGCACACCGGAGAATGCTCTAGGCGTTGATAGGAAAGGTTTGTAGTCTGGGCTTGGTGATCATCTACTTGCCCAGGCTCCAGATGAGAACTGACTGCATGTGGGGTGCTGACATTGCAGCCTTAGGAGACAGTGGCTTTCTTCTCTTAAGTTTCCTGGGCTTCTTTCTAAGTTTCAGCTACTCTCTTGCCTTTGAAGCTCACCTGATTCCTCTTTCATCTGCTAAAAATGATTTCTCCCACTTTCAGTTCCTAAAAGCTTTTCTGTATATTTGCTTTCAGATTATTATGCTGATATAACCCATGGTCCTTTCCTAATGCTCAGGATTCAGCTTCAGGGTGACTCTTCTGGATTTTACAATTCTACATTGAGACATTAGTGTAGCAAAGAACATTGTAATATATGATTGTTGGGTAGGTATTACGACTACAAAGTTGTATAGCTGGGTAAAAATGACTCCTAGTGGTGAAAGCTGCAAAGAGAGAGATTTCAGCCTGAGAACTGTTAACTGGAAATATCCACTACTGGGATGGCTAGTGTGAATTAGAACACTAGGCTGTCTTATTTGGTGGCTATTGCTTGATGTAACATCCAGTGTTCACTGTGTTACAGAGTACAGTTGCTGTGTTGCAGAATGTTAAAAACCTCAACGTGTATTCCCTAGGCGTTGGGCTGATGGTTTTTGGTTTGCTGTTGGGTGGCAAGGAGTTTAATGAGAGATTTAAAGAGAAATTGCCAGCACCCATTCCTTTAGAGTTCTTTGCGGTAAGTCAACTTCCAGCCACATTCACCCAGCTGTTTCTGTGAAGGGTTTTGAAGTGGGACAGGGGGAGAGAAGTTAGACCTTTTTTTCTCTCTGTTCCTCCAAGAGAAGGTTGGCATTTGTCAAGGGGAACTTTTACAAATACAGTGACAAAAAAAGAAAAGCATTAAAACATAGGCATGGGTGACTTTTAAAATATAGATGAAGACTATCCACAAAAATGTGAATGTAAATTATCTGAGTGAAATTATGGAGATTTGTCTTTCTCAGAGTTTTTATTGTCTAATTGTTTTATAATGAATATGTAATACTTTAATGACTTGATAAACCTAAGCTGTTTCTAGTTTGGAAAGAGCAAAAGACAAAGGTTCCCAAACTTTGTTAATTCTTGGCACTTATAGGTCAAAAGAAATACCTAACTAATAGTTCCATTTACTAAGTAACCAAGTCCAAATAATTTAATGTATATTTATGTCTAACAACTTAAGAACTGTTTGTAAAAATAATGCATATAAATTTAAATAAAGTGTTATTACATTCTTAAATAACCACAGCAATTTATTAATGAATTTGTGTGGCTTGTGGACACTGCACAACCCCTTGAACCTGGGAATCAGACACCACTACCCTCATTTCGTGTTCACTTTTGATTTTTGTGTAGTACTTGTTTCCTAAATCACAGTGACCAAAGGCTTTGCACACCTTTGGTATGACTGAAACCGATGTAGTAGGAACTAATGTGGAAACTGTGAACTATTCAAACTAGAAGTTTGCATGGTATCTGACAGGTGTCCCTATTTCCCATGAAAGTCTCACAGACCCATTGAGCTCTCCTTGGGACTCTGAGGCATTTTGGTATATAGTTTGGGAACTCACAGGGAAGAAATAAAAAGGATAGGTATCTGATCCAAACTTAGCAAGAAGTTCCAGCCCCAAAACCTACCAACTGGTATAGCTCACAAGGAAGCCAGTGCCTTTGATCCTCTTCCTTGCTTTCATCTCATCTATACTCAAATAGGACTGTTTCTCATCATCTCAAGACCTATTCTATCACTTTGGTTTGACACAGATTTCCTGTTTCCTCTTGGAAAACAACAGGAGGTTCTCAGTTCCCTTGCATGGCAAAGGAGAAAGACAAGCCCTAATCATAAAGTAAATAATGAAGATTGCTTTTCCTGGCCGAGGTTCCTAGCTCTGTCCACTTTCCAGATTCCCTTTAAAGTTTCCTTCATGTTTCCCAGAGCAATGGTTCTCCAGAATTCTTTCATTGTAATTATGTTTGTGTTTTTTTGGTTTTTGGTTTTGGGATTTTTACTTATTTGTGTGTTCCTCAGAACAAGGAAGAAGGAAGCCATGCTGGAAACTTGGGAACAGTATCTGCATGACTCTTTAAACATAAAATTTCTTTCTTATCATAAAATTGTTTGGGGTTTTGTATTGTGTTTCACAATGCATCTCTGTGTGTTGGTAGGAAAGCTGTGGTTTAAATTACTTACCACTGCATAAAGCTGATGCTTCAGAAACTTGAGCCATGTGTATCCTGTGGATTTGAATTTGGGGGCACTTCCCTAGTTCGAGATGCACAACAGATGCAGTTAAGGGTGGCAGACATTACCACCAACAAAGAAGAGGCATTGCATCATGGGGCCAGAACCAGCCATGCCCCGGACCTCGCAGGCTGCTGTGTCTGATCATGAGCTTACCTTCTTGTTGGTTCCCTGCAGCAGGCCCCTCCATGGGGGACTGGCTCCCTTCTCTGGCCACCCCTATTCCTGTGCTCCTAAGTAACCCACTCGGAAAATTCTACAGGCAGTCGTTCTGAAGAAAGTTGCCATCTCTTTTGTTATGTTCTCTTCTTGTAGCTCACTGAGGCTTTTACTTCACACACAGACTAAATCCAGAAAACCTTATATATAAGGACACTCAGTGACAGGCGGTTTCGCTCTGACTCTGCCACAGACATGGGAGAAGACAGCCATGCTTCTGAGGGTGCTGGTGAGCACCTCTAGCCACCTTGGTGCTGCTGTCCTGGAGACAGAGTCCACAGGATGCTGATCCACAGTTGTAGATCCAAACATACCTTTTACAGTGGTACACTGTCACTGTATCACCCTCACAAGACATATTTCATGTCCTTTGTTTGTGCCACCCTGGCTGGAGCCTTATCTTACTTGCCCTAAATGCAAAGCCAACTCCTAGAAGGTTTTACGGCTTCTTTCTGTTTGTAGCCAACTAGCCAAATGCCTCAGGATACAACAGAGCAAAGTAAAGAGGAAAGAATTCCAGGGCACAAGGAGACTGTAGAGTCCACTTTCATGTTGTGGAGAAGGGTCATTAGACAGTTAGAAATGCTGGGAGCTAACTATAATTTTTCTTTTTAAAACTGAAATTGTGAGAATAGATTTGGCTTGGCTAACAAGTTCTTTGAAGCTTATTTTTGTGATGTTTGAATGTTTATTTCTCAAAGTGCATTCAGGTTTGTGTCTCTTTCAGGTGGTTATGGGAACTGGCATTTCAGCTGGGTTTAACCTGCATGAATCGTACAATGTGGATGTCGTTGGCACACTTCCTCTGGGGTAGGAAAATAGTTATAAGTAACAGTATGACTTGAATAATCAGTGGATGGATATCTTATATCCCCTACTTTAGTATTCTTGAAATGAAAAATCATTTTCTTCTATATATCAAATAGCTAAGGGTTTGGAGTTGGTTTTTTTTTTTTAACTATGTGTGGCAGAGGTTATTGTGGTAAAAATAATAATAATAACACAAAATTCACCATTATAATCGTTAAGTACATAGTATACTAAGTACAGTCACATTGTTGTGAAACAAATCTCTTTTCACCTTGCAAATCTGAAACTCTATACTGTTAAACAATAACTCTCCATTCTGCTTTCCCTCCAGCCCCTACTTTCTATCTCTATGAATCTGATTATTTTAGTACTCATAAGTGGAATCATATACTATTTGGCTTTTCTGTGACTGGCTTATTTCATTTAGCATAATATCATCAAGGTTCATGTTATAGCACGTGACAGGATTCCCTTCCTCTTTAAAATGGAATAAAATTCCAGTGTGTCTGTACCACACTTTGTTTATCCTCACTGATGGACATTTGGGTTCTTTCCACCTCTTAGCTATTGTGACTGATCCTGCTATGAGCATGAGTATACAAATATCTCTTCAAGACCCTGTTTTTAGTTGTTTTCGATATACACATAGAAGTTGCATTGCTAGATCATATGATAGTTCTAGTTTAATTTTTGAGAACCTCCATTCTGTTTTCCGAAATTGTTGCACCATTTTACAGTCCCACCAACAATGGTTTTCTTCTTTTTTTTTTTTTCCTATATAACACTTCAGTTCAGTTCAGTTCAGTTCAGTCACTCAGTCGTGTCCGACTCTTTGCGACCCCATGAATCGCAGCACACCAGGCCTCCCTGTACATCACCATCTCCTGGAGTTCACTCAGACTCATGTCCATCGAGCCCGTGATGCCATCCAGGCATCTCATCCTCTGTCGTCCCCTTCTCCTCCTGCCCCCAATCCCTCCCAGCATCAGAGTCTTTTCCAGGGAGTCAGCTCTTCGCATGAGGTGGCCAAAGTACTGGAGTTTCAGCTTCAGCATCGTTGCACTTAGCAGTTTTCTATTAATAGATCTCCTCCTGGGTCGCATAGGAGTTAAAAGCAAAATGACCTAAATCTAGCCTGTCACTTACTAGCTTTGTGACCTTGGGCAAGTCACACACCATCTCAAAGCCTCAGTTTCCTCCTCTACCAAGCAAGCATGGTAATCAGTGACTTTCTGAGGGGCGGTTGTGAGACCTACAAGAAGCAGCACAGGTAAAGCAGTCCATGTAGCACCTGGCACACAGTGCGTGGCCAGACACGTTAACTGAAAGCTCTGTGGCTCATTATTTCAACCAGTTTTCTTGTTTTAGACCACATATTGCTGCTTTGCTTCACCTGTTTTCTCTTATCTAATTCTACATTTTTTAAAATTTTACTATTATTTTTTATATTTAAAGGAGTAAGAGTGACTATGAGCCTCTCCTGGTCTCATCTGTCCCTCTCTGATCATCTCTGTATCTCTCTGTGTGTCTCTGGCTTTTTGTCCCTGGTACCCTCTGTTTCTTGCCACTCTCTCCTCTCCTTGCAAAAGAACAGAGTCAGACATTTGCCCAGATGTTGGATATTGAAAGAACCTGGCATATTCTATCAGGGCTTGCCCCAGGTACCAGCTAAGAATCTCCAGGGAAGCCCAGGGAAGAGGAGTTGCTCTCCAACCAAAGTTCACCCAGGGAGCAAGTGTTGAAGGAGGAAGCCTGCACTCAGCTTCAATGAATTGCTATCATAAATGAGTTACTTATGATTCATTTAAAAGTATAACACAGTGATAATCCTTGCTTTTCTAGTTGCACTTATAATTTTTTAAGTAATTTTATACCCACCATGTCAATTGATGGCTCACAATAACACTGTTGATGTGTGTTATCCTCACTTAATAGATTAAAAAGTTCATTTATTCTCACTTATTCAGCATATATTTATTGAATGCCTACTAGGTGCTAGGGACACAGCAGTTAAAAACAGAAGTGAATATGGAAGCAAAAAGTTTTTGCTCTCATGGAGCTGATATTCTACTAGGAGAAATAGGCAATACATCAGTAGTGAGACATGCCATAAGACAGGGGAAGCCAGGTAAGAGACAGGAGGAGCTGGGTTGCTCTTTTAGGTAGGGTTTCAGGGAAGGTAACATTTGAGAGATGTGAGTGCAGTTCGATGAGTCCCAGCCTGGACTCAGAATTCAGTCTTCTGATACCCAGTTGTGTGATCTTTCCATTACCTCACACCTGGGTCACTAACATAGATAGTCATGTGATAAACACGAGTCTTTGGATCTGATAGATAACCCTATTCAATAACTAATCACAAGTAACATATGGTGAATTTTCACACTTAGATTTCTCCTTTTTAAAATTCACATGCTGCCATAATTCCTACCTAATACCTTCCTTTCCCTATTGCATTATACCCAAATATGCTTTCCCTCTATTAGTAAAAGCTAAACCTTAAAAAAAAAAAAGTACTGTTTTGAAACTTGGCTTCCCAGAAACCTTATTTTTATGGAACTTTGCTCAAAACCAGGCAGGAAACCAATAATGCTGTCTAACATCCTATCTATGTACAGTCATACCACTTCAGTGGTATATGAGCCTCATTGCCAAACGGTGGTTTATTTGCTCACAGTTTGTCCGTGTAGGTGAGGCTCAACTGAGTGTCTCACTTGGGGTCTCTCAGGCAGCCACAGACTCTAAAGGGATGACTGGGGCTGGAGGAACCAAGAGGACCTCTGTCTAACAGCTCAGCTGCAGTGGCTGGAACAGCTGAAGGCTAGCTGGCATCTTCTCTCCACACGGGTCTCCAGCAGGGTAGCCAGGGTCTCTGTGTGTCGGCTCAGGGCAACAGGACAGAAGAGCAGAAGCTGCCAAGTGGCTTACCACACTCATTCAGCATCACTCCCACCACATTCTGGTCAAAGCAAATCAGATGGCCAGCCTGGATGCAACTAGAGGGGAGACAGACGGCATCTAGGTATGGGAGCAGCACACACACGTAAGGGAGGAATTCTTAGTGATTGTATTTGAAAACACTGCTGTAACTACCATACGTAACCACACACACACACACACACTTAAATACACAATACAGTGTCCAGAAATTGATAGATGACTGTTAAAAGATCCCATTCGTGGCAATGTATCACATTCCTTGGTTTACTTCTCTTAATTCACTGCCGCATGCATTCTTTTCTCATATTCTTATTCCTCAGACCCAAACCTGCTGCCGTGCCTTCTCTCCTGATTAATGCTTATGCAGCAAAGTGGCAGGAAAAGACAGTAAGTTCTATAGTCAGACCTCTTGGGTCTGATTCCAGCTCTGTCTTCAGCAGATCCCTTAACTCTGCAAATATCCATTTTTTTCACCTATACATTGGGATAATAATGACACCTATTTAAAAGGATTGTTGTAAGGACAAACTTGAGTTTAACACATGCTAGGTTCCTTTCCTTTGCTCTCCTCCCTTTCCCTTCCCCCAGAACCTGAGACAACTCCTTCATCATTATGATATGACACAGCATGAGAAATAACATGGAGAGGCAAGTTCTTCACAGTTTTTGTTGAACTTGGTAGATGAGTCATTTGATCTTGGACAAATTGCTTGACCTCACTATGCCTCATTTTCCTCATCTGTAAAATGGGGATTATAGTGGTGCCTAGCTCACAGTGCTATTAGAGATAGACAGACACAGAACCTGGCACAAAAAGAAGCACCTAGGAAATGACTATAAAAATATAATACTGTGTATCCATTAATTGATGTTATTATTATTTAGCCCAAGGCCTTGAATTGGAGCAGGTGCCTTTGAAAACCTCTATTGCCCTTTCCCCCATACGATTCCAGGGAATACTTATTCTGTTCTTTTAGGACAAAGGTTCCAAACTATAGGAATGGGCCACAAAATTAGGTTCCCCACTAGGAAGCTCCAGGAGTCACATTTATGGCCCCTCCAGAACTCCTAGGGAACCCTAGGAGTTCCCAGTTGAGACCCAAGGAGTATAATCTGCTGCTGCTCCTTTCCCATGTTAGAAACTCACCTAAAGGGATGTGGGGAAAAAGCAGAGTCCTTACATTAAATAGCAAGGGAGAGCAGTGAGTATCCCTGGTGTTGCCTGCTGCTACTTCAGTTGTGTCCAACTCTTTGCGACCCCAGAGAAGGCAGCCCACCAGGCTCCCCCGTCCCTGGGATTCTCCAGGCAAGAGCACTGGAGTGGGTTGCCATTTCCTTCTCCAATGCATGAAAGTGAAAAGTGAAAGTGAAAAGTGAAAGTGAAGTTGCTCAGTCATGTCTGACTCCTAGCAACCCCATGGACTGCAGCCTTCCAGGCTCCTCTGTCCATGGTATTTGCCAGGCAAGAGTACTGGAGTGGGTTGCCATTGCCTTCTCCCTGGTGTTGCTTAGTCAGTAGTAATTCTCCAATGCCTTGTCCAGCTCCCTCCTCACCTCAGTTTTGGTTTGAATGTCTTGTGGCATCTGAGCGCTTCATTGATCCTCTCTTCCTCCTATTCTTGAGTCTTACTTACACCTGCCATAGGGGAGCTGTGAGGTATGGGGTTACTCCTTTTCTAAATAAAATGGCATTGGATCTCTGCTGATAACTCATTCAGGTTGAAAGCTGACAGTCTGGGGGTGGGACCTGGAAAGAACCTGTGCTTCAAAGAGGGCCCTGCTTTTGCTGAAACAAGTACCCAAGTGCTGATTACCTCATCTGCAGATAGTGCCCCTCCCCCGACTAAAATGCCCCCATCTTGCTGCATGGTTTTTCCAGTGGTCACAACACCCAGGTTAAAGCCGGCTTCACTTTTCAGGCTGCTACCTCCAGCCAATCCAGACACCAGCCTCTTCCACCTTGTGTACGTGGATGCCATTGCCATAGCCATCGTTGGATTCTCAGTCACCATCTCAATGGCCAAGACCTTGGCAAATAAGCATGGCTACCAGGTTGATGGTAATCAGGTAAAAATAATTAATTTCCTGCAGATGCTTCCTAGCGGTATGGTTATCTTACTCTACTGTGGGAGGCATTAAATCATCAGAACACTGAGGACGGAATCCTACCTCACCTCATCAGTAGGTGAAATCTCCACTCAAGTTTACAGTTTGCCAAACTCCTCTAGGTGCTGTCCCTACTTTAAAGCTCACAGCTTGAGAATCTATTTTTCCAGAACCATTTTTACTCTACTTGGAACCTTTCTCTTTGTTCATTAAACTTTATGATTCTTCACTCAAATATATTATTTGCTGCCTTCTTTTATAAGAAAGCTGCAGATAAATTATTTAATCTGAATACCATGAGGCATTAGTTTAGCTTGGAGTGTTACTGTAACACTGAGTAGTTCTAAGAGGAGACTAGATATTCTATGTTTGTTTGAGACACAGTGATCCAACTAGGAAGACCAGAAGTTGCCCTGAGATAAGGACTCACTCACTGGTCCAAAGAGGACATGGGCATGGGTTCCTGGATGAACATGAGCCCAGGCATTTAAAAGATGCCAGTAGTCCTATCCACCAATAATTTTCTCTCAAACATCAAAAATATTTTGTCCCCGTTGTTATAGTTTTCTTTAAAAAACAAAAATATTCATTGTGTAGAGAGTGTGTTTAGGAAAGAGGGGACTAGGTGATGATCACAGCATTTATCTCTAATGCAATAAAAATTCAAAATGTTTTTCTCCCACCTTAAATTATGCAATAATTCCTATTTTGAACTCATGCTAAACAAATTTTTATATCTGGAAAGAGAATGAATAGATGGCCCGTACTGTTGAAGATGTCTATTAAATGGGTCATCATGCCTGTCTTCCTGAAAAATAACTGATCTCTTTTGTGCTTTCCTTCCATATGGAAAAGGAGCTCATTGCCCTGGGACTGTGCAATTCCATTGGCTCACTCTTCCAGACTTTTTCAATTTCATGCTCCTTGTCTCGAAGCCTTGTTCAGGAGGGAACTGGAGGGAAGACACAGGTGTGTATGCAGCTGGCCCCTAAGGTCTGATGATTTGGGTGATAAACTGATCTCCTGATTGTGTTCTGCCTGAAGATCCATGCTCCAGTGAGCTGTATATGAATCAGAGAAAGGCATGGTTGGGCAAATCACGAGGAACTGAATCTACAGATAAGGAGTATATTCGCCAGTCAAATCAAAAAAATTCCTGGTTACCAGTAAACTTCAAGGTTCAGACATAGGATGTTATCATGAAAGCCTGAGAGTGAGTGTGGGCAGATTGCCAGCCCCCTTCCACAGAGCTTTCTGAAGTGATGGAAATGTTCGATATTTGTGCTCTCAGTATGGCAGCCACTAGTCACATGGCCTTCTTGAACACTTGAAATGTGGCTAGTGCAACCAAGACCTGAATTTTTAATTTTATTTAATTTACTTTTTACAATTGAAATAACCACACGTGGCTACTGCAAATGGACAACAAAGCCATGTCTGAACTCTTCTGGCCCCTGTGTGTCTTAGGTCTGCACTATATACCTCCTTTTCTCCACCACTGGCATGGGCATTTCATTCAGAGTATTTAAGCATTTCAGCTTCTGTTTAAAGGCTAAAAGACTTCCTGGTGGCTCAGCTGGTAAAGAATCTGCCTGTAATACGGTAGACCTGAGTTCAATCCCTGGGTTAGGACGATCCCCTGGAGAAGGGAACAGCTACCCACTCCAGTATTCTAGCCAGGAGAATTTCATGGACTGTATAGTCCATGGGGTCCCAAAGAGTCAGACATGACTGAGTGACTTTCACCTGAAGGCTGTAAGAAGAACCAAAACCTCAGAAATGGAGTGCGAAACAGTTACAGGTTTATGTAATGGTATGGATGACTTATATGAAGCCATATCTTTCCATAGTGATTTTCAAGAGACTAAGAGGAACCTATGTCCCACTTTTCACTCAAGTCTCCTAAAGCCCCTTCCATGTGTCTTTTCTCATCCAGCTTGCAGGTTGTTTGGCTTCATTAATGATTCTGCTGGTCATATTAGCCACTGGATTTCTCTTTGAATCACTACCTCAGGTGTGTACCCTGGACTTGGTGAGAGGTTTTTCCATGTGTAGAGATTTTACAGTTTTACTAGTTGACATTTTTTGTGACTCTCATGGGTTTTTACTATAAACCTAGTAGGGTAGTAGCAAAAGGGTCAACACTAGGTCAATATCCTCTTCCACAATCTGCCAATACCTGGGACCTACGGGAAGCCTTCTCAACATCTCTATTTCTGTTTCCTTATCTACAAAGTGGAGGTTTGGGTTTGGCTTAACTCCAAGGTCCCTTCTCTCTGATCTTCTATGACCTTGTACGTCTATTAAAAATTTGAGATGGCCTACACTCATAAAACATTTAACCTAGTAGAACTTAGGAACGATATAGAGTATAAAACTCATGATGCAGGAAGACCATGGAGGAAATCATTCCTTGAGTACCATTTAATTCTAAACCCTTGGCCACCATACAGGTTTGCTACTAGGATATAAACCTGGTTTTCCAGGGCCCATTTTAGCTAACCAAGTCCTGAAAATCCAGGTGTTCTTGGCTCCAAACATACCATCACTGCTGTGTAGGAAGTGAGTGGAGAGAGGATGTGGGGAGGGCAGCAGGAGGACAGTGAGGAGCCAGCAAGGCTCCTGAGGACACAGTGTGTCCAAGGGGTCTCTGGACACAAGAGGAGAGGCATGTGTGGATGTGCTGTGTTTCAGGCTGTGCTGTCAGCCATTGTGATCGTCAACCTGAAAGGAATGTTTATGCAATTCTCAGATCTCCCTTTTTCTGGAGAACCAGCAAAATAGAGCTGGTAAGTAACAAAGGTGATTGTTAGGTGAGTATATCATAGCAACAAATGAATTGTTGCTGGTAAAAATGTGAGAAAGATAAGTTACTGTGGCCAGTTATTATATGCAGTATCCAGTTAAGCAAGGCTAAGTACTGTGTGTGTGTGACTCAGGAAGTTTTTCACATGGTTCTGCTTAAAGCTCTCTATCTTTTGTTTAGACCATCTGGCTTACCACTTTTGTTTCCTCCTTGTTCCTGGGACTGGACTATGGTTTGATTACTGCTGTGATCATCGCACTGCTGACTGTGATTTACAGAACACAGAGGTGAGAGTGCAGATTGGCTTGGGTGTGTTTCCTGCCTGACACTTCAACAGTGACTTTAGATACAGACCAAAGCAGTAGATAAAAACATGGCCCTTCCCTTCAAAAAGGCTTCACTCTCCTAAGAATGATAGATTCATCATGATGATGCTGATAATCATGGTAATGAAGTAATGGTGGCATTAAATTATTGTGGTTATGTGCCTGGCTCTGTGCAAAGATCCATGCTTTGTATCATTTCATCCTTATAGACTGATGACTGTTAGCATCCCCATTTCACAGATGTGGAAACAGGGGCCTAGACTGATTAAGACCATACAGCAAGTGGTAGACAATGATTCAAATGTGAGTTTTTGTGAATCCAGAGGTTAATTCATAAAGAGCATTTT
This sequence comes from Nanger dama, assembly GCA_917880005.1. Classification (NCBI taxonomy): domain Eukaryota; kingdom Metazoa; phylum Chordata; class Mammalia; order Artiodactyla; family Bovidae; genus Nanger; species Nanger dama. The sequence goes on from CAKJTW010000007.1 coordinate 15,859,570, forward strand.
ATAATCCATCTTCAAGAAATTGAAATACATGATTATAAGTGCTTCAGTAACCATAAGCAAGGTACAGGTGATAATAAACATAAGAAATGGCCAGATAAAACCCCATCAGAGTTCATAAAGAGAGACTTTCTTGCTCCTTGGGGTGATTAGAAAAGAAACAAGGAGTATTTAGACCTGAGGTTTATCAGTGCACTCCAGCTGGTCAGGAAGACCTTTTCTGCATCTGTCTGTTGAAATCCTCATACACTGAGACCCCGCTCACCCAGCCAGAGAGCTCTCATCCTCCCCTGTGTGCCCACAACAGTGCTTTGGTCCTCCAGCACCTTGCATGTCTCCAGGTTACTTGTGTTTTGTGTGGTCCATATGCTAAGTCACTTCAGTTACATCCAACTCTTTGCTACCCCGTGAACTGTAAATCTCCAGGCTCCTCTGTACATGGGATTTTCCAGGCCAGAATACTGGAATGAGTTGCCATTTCCTCCTCCAGGGCATCTTCCCGACCCTGGGATCAAACCCTCATCTCTTATGTCTCCTGCTTTGGCAGGCAGGTTCTTACCACTGTTGCCACCTGTGGTCCGTGTGTTAACCTCTACTCACCCCTGCCCCCTGGCAACTAGATTGCAACATACGGACAACATTTTGAGTCTCTTTTAAAAGGTTTTCTCATAATTGTGAACTCAGCTGAGAACCTTTCTTTTTGTCTACAGTATCAGGCCTTGGTGTTGTATTTGTCCACAGTCGTCCCTAGACTGTGAGCATGAGCAACTTAATTGTAGAGGTGAGATTCCTGGAGCCCAGAAGCAGCACATGATTGTGTGTTCACTGAAGGTTTGTTGCGGGAACCCACCTAGAAAAACCTGTGACATTTCTGCTATGGATTCTAACTCACAAAGCAGTTGTACATACATGCTGAGGAATACCAGAGCATGGTAACAAGGCCATGAAATGTCAAAGAAAATACCTTGAGCCATATTCTGGGTCTGCCAAGCTCTCTAACTTGAACAACTCACCTAATCCCACTGGACTTCAGTTTCTGTCTACATGATGGCAGAAATAAACCCAGTATATTTTTAATGGGCTATAATAAGGTAATATCAGGTGCTTAAGAAATAGTACCTATCATCATTTCACTGTCTACTTTGAGCCAGACTGTAAAGATGTAGAAATTTGTGTTCTTGAAACATAATGTTTAAAATCTATTCATTTGGGACTTCCTTAGCGGTCCAGTAGCTAAGACCCCACATTCCCAATGCAGGGGCCCTGGGTTCAATTCCTGGTCAAGGAACACAAAATTTCACATGCTGTGAGTGAGAGTTCACATGCTGCAACTAATACCACATACCACTATGAAGATGAAAGATCCCACAGTCCACAACTAAGTCCCAGCACAGCCACAGAAATCAATAAGTAATTTTCAAAAATCTACTCACTTGCTATTATTTTCTCCCATTCTGAGGGTTGTCTTTTCACCTTGTTTATAGTTTCCTTTGCTGTGCAAAAGCCTTTACATTTAAGTAGGTCCCATTTGTTTATTTTTGTTTTTATCTCCTTTATTCTAGAAGGTGGGTCGCAGAGGATCTTGCTGTGATCTATGTCATAGAGTGTTCTGCCTATGTTTTCCTCTATGAGCTGTATAGTTTCTGGTCTTATGTTTAGATCTTTAATCCATTTTGAGTTTATCTTTGTATATGCTGTTATGAAGCGTTCTAATTTCATTCTTTTACACATAGCTGTCCAGTTTTCCCAGTGCCACTTATTGAAGAGACTGTCTTTCCCCATTGTATATTCTTGCCTCATTTGTCAAAAAGGTGCCCATAGGTGCATGGGTTTATCTCTGGGCTTTCTGTCTTGTTCCACTGGTCTATGTTTCTGTTTTTGTGCTAGTACCATGTTGTCTTGGTGACTGTAGCTCTGTAGTATAGTCTGAGGTCAAGAAGGTTGATTCCTCCAGCTTCATTCTTCTTTTTCACGATTGCTTTGCCTATTCGAAGTCTTTTGTGTTTCTATACAAATTGTGAAATTTTTGTTCTAGTTCTGTGAAAAATGCCGTTGGTAATTTGACAGGGATTGCATTGAATCTGTAGACTGCATTTGGTAGTACTGTTGTTTTCACAATATTGATTCTTCCAACCCAGCAACATGGACTATCTTTCCATCTGTTTTACGTCATCTTTGATTTCTTTCATCAGTGTCTTAATAGTTTTCTGTATACAATGCTTTGATTCTATAGGTAGGTTTACTGCTACATATTTTATTCTTTTTGTTGCAATAATTTTCTGATTTTTTTTGTTAGTGTGTAGGAATACAAATAATAGCAAATGAAGCAACTGATGAAGCATTAATTTCCAGATTATACAAGCAGCTCATGCAACCCAACACCAGAAAAATAAGCACCCCAATCAAAAAGTAGGCAGAAGATGACCTAAACAGACATTTCTCCAAAGAGGACATATAAACACATGAAAAGATGCTCAACATCACTCATTATTAGAGAAATGCAAATCAAAACTATAATGAGATACCATCTCACACTGGTCAGAATGGCCATCATCAAAAAAATCTACAAACAATAAATGCTGGAGAGGGTGTGGAGAAAAAAGAACCTTCTTTCACTATTGGTAGGAATGTAAATTGATACAGCAACTATGGAATACAGTATGGAGATCCCTTAAAAAACTAGAAATAAAACTACCATATGACTCAACAACCCCATTTCTGGGCATATACCCTGAGAAAACCATAACTGAAAAAGACACAAGTACCCCAGCTATTTAGAGTAAGTAGGATATGGAAGCAACCTAGATGTCCATAAACAGATGAATGGATAAAGAAGCTGTGGTACATATATACAATGGAATGTAACTCAGCCATAAAAAGGAACACATTTGAGTCAGTTCTAAAGAAGTGGATGAACCTAGAGCCTATTATACAGAATGGAGTAAGCAGAAAGAGAAAAACAAATATTAACCCATATACATGGAATCTACAAAAGTAGTACTGATGAGCCTATTTGCAGGACAGCAGTTAAGACACATACATAAAGAACAGACTTGTGGACACAGAGAGGCAGGAGGGGAGGGTGAGACAGATCAAGACAGCAGCATGGAAACATATACGCTACCATACGTGAAACAGACAGCCAGTCGGAATTTGCAGTATGATTCAGGGAACTCTGACAGCGCTCAGTGACAACCTAGAGGGGTGGGACGGGGTGGGAGGTGAGAGGGAGGTTCAAGAGGGAGGAGAGATATGTATACCTATGGCTGATATATGTTGATATATGGCAGAAACCAACACAATATTGTAAAGCAATTGTCCTTCAATTAAATATAAGTTTTCTAAAAATCTATTCACAGTAAACTTAAGGAAACTCCTATGCTGATTTGAGATTTTTGTTTTCTCCCCACACCTTCTGTTGATCCTCCAACCTCTTGCTCCGCAAGTCAGTTCTCTTATTTCAGATAAAATGAAAATCCCCTCTCCTGTTTTAGAATTAGAGCAGGAAGATAATTCTGTCTACCAAGTGACATGAGATCATGTCCCAGACATAGTTTGAACTCTGCACAGTTCATTTTTCCTCCCGTCTTTAAATCCCTAAGTCTTTTGTCTGGAACAGATTGTGTATGTGATATGTGGATGGTATATACGAGCATATGTATGATGTTATGTGTGTGTGTGTGTGTGTGTGTGTGTGGTGTGAGGCATATGTGCTGTGTATGTAAATTGTGTATGTGTGAGGTGTATGTAGGTGGGGGGTGTGGGATGTGTTAGGTTTGGGATGGTACAGGGAATGCAAATATAAGTGGAGCCCTTCTGAAAAGGGACCATAAAAGGACCAAATAAAAAAAAGAGAAGAGAACCAAGTTTCCCTGAAATCACTAGCAAATCCATACAGGATTTGCAACTGTGCAGAATCTTGTGTTTCCATCACTACCTGAGCATCAGCATGATAATATTTTAACATCCTCCCTCTCTGTCTGCAGTCCAAGCTACAAAGTCCTTGGGCAGCTTCCTGACACTGATGTGTACATTGATATAGATGCGTATGAGGAGGTAGGTCCTTTTTCTATCATTTTAAATGGTTGTAAGCATATGATGTGATTGGCTTATTAAGTATTATTTTTACTCAGGATAGAGAGTTAGGGGTGGAGATGTGGGAAGTGTGGTGATCAGAGTGAAAAGTCTGAACTTCCATTTACTGTCTAGATTCAGTTTTATAGTTTATACTATACATCAGTTACACAGCCTCTTAATATTATTTTTCCTCTTTTTAATGAGGATAAATATATATTCTTGGACTTAAAATATATGTTTACAAAATACCAAGACTGTTTGCCAGGGTGGTCTGTATGGGCATGATTTCCTTCTGATTAATTCAAATGGGTGATAAAATTCTAATATTAACCATGTACAATGTAGGTGGTGGAGCTGTGAAATTCTCCTACTTCATTTTTTTTTCTGCTTCATTTTTAGTGGTTAAAAACTATGGCTTAAAATATCCTTGACTTTAAATTTTCTTTTCTGATGTGGAATCTCTTATGTAGAATCTTTTACATAGTCTTAAACTGGTTTTATCTGTTTGTTTTGTGTTTGGGAAGAAGTTCTCAGACTCACTGTTAAGATATTAATAAATTAGACTTGTGGTAGGATTGGTATATTTTCCCCTTTCCAAAGAATTATGTGCTTAATTACCTGTTTCCAACTGCATTCCAGAATTTTACGAGGCTTCTTGATAAAATTTTCACCTGAGTCTGTTTTGACTCCTGCCTACATTCTGTGAATAAACCAATATAAACTTCTGTTCATTTTATGTGACTGCTTCTCAGTTTGAGTGGCAGCTCTCCTCTCCTAAATTCGCTTTTTAATGTTTTTCAGTTTATTCTTTGTATTTTATGGTAAAAAAAAAAATGAAACACAGACTTTTAAAAGAAATGGGAAGATGTGCATTTTTAAAGGCCTTCCATTCAACATGCCTTCCTTCAGAACATGAGTAAGTCAGCTAGACTGACATTATTTTATTTAAACACTGTCAAAGGGTCCTTGGCAACATCTGTATTAATTTTCAAGTTGGAAAAGGGAGGCAGCTGAAGTTTTGATTCTGAAATATTTCCATATATTAAATTCACTAACATTTTATTTTTCAGGTGAAAGAAATTCCTGGAATAAAAATATTCCAAATAAATGCCCCAATTTACTATGCAAATAGTGACTTATATAGCAATGCATTAAAAAGAAAGGTGAGTCACAAGAATTAAGAGTGATTATTTCTGAGGGTGGAATCTAAAGATTGATAGGCATGTGAGGGTCACTTACATGTCTGTATATACCATTTATACTATTTCATTCTCTCCATCCCTATTTCTTTTAATTATAGTAAAATATAACTTAAAATTTATCATTTTAATGATTTGCAATTATACGAGTCAGTGGATGGAATTAAATACGTTTCAGTTGTTGGGTAACCAACACCACCATTCTTTCTCTTTTAATATACGCATATAGTTGTTTTAGAAATATTTAGAAAAAAATTAAGTTTCTTATTCTTGGGAATACATGGATTCCTTTGCTCATGATTGGTACTCCACCCCACACTATCCACTAAAGAGGAAAACCTCCCATTCAACCCACACAATCTCTCAAATATAAAAAGCTGAGAGATCTAAGTTTGTAAAACACTACTTTAAAATTCTTTTTAGGGACTTCCCTGGTGGTCCAGTGGGTTAAGACTATGCTTTCCAGTGCTGGCGGTGTGGGTTCGAGTCCTGGTCAGGAAGTAAAGATATCGCACATGCCTTGTGGCCAGAAACCAAAGCTTACAACAGAACTAGTATTGTAACAAATTGAATAAAGACCTTAAAAGATGGGTCCACATTAAAATTCTCTTTAATATTTAGCTTCTTGCTTCACTGATAGCTCAGTTGGTAAAGCATCTGCTTGCAATGCAGGAGACCCTGGTTCATATCCTGGGTTGGAAAGATCCCCTGGAGGAAGGATAGTCTACCCATTCCATTAAAAAAAAAAATATTTAGCTTCTGGCTGTCTTGAATCAAGACCAAGAATAAGAAAAGTTACCAATGTTCTTTTAATGAGGGAGTAACCCAGTTCAGGGCATTTGAGAGAGAGGTAGAGCAAGGGTTAGGGTCAGGACTTGGCATAGAAAACAGTCAGATGGAGAGAATTAAAGATTAATTGCTTTGGGTAGATTCTGGGAGCGAGCAGTGATTTTTGCCTTTATTGCCCTCTGTAAAGACTGGCGTGAACCCGGCCTTCATAATGGGAGCAAGAAGAAAGGCGATGAGGAAGTATGCTAAGGAAGTTGGAAATGCCAACATGGCCAGTGTGACAGCAGCCAAAGTGGTGAGCAGCCCCTTCAGTGTACCTTTCCTTTGTCTCTTCCTCTGCGTGCTCCCCCTTTACTCTTGACCTGCATGCCCCTCACCTTTTAACCCAGCATGATGTCCCTAAGATACGAAAGCTTAGAAATAAGGTAAGTATCCTTTATGTATTAAAAATATATAATAAGGTCAGTTATGAGAATGCTTCTGAAGTAAGTGTGATAGGAGCCAGGAAAATGTGATTTTTAGAAATGAAAATCACATACCACCTTAATAAATGTTATTATTATTACTTTGTCAGAAATTCATTCAGATGATAGTGGAAAAAACCTCAAAGACTGGTTTTTGCTGTTTGGTCTTATGGTAACTATGATCTGTCATGTTGAAATTAATAAGACTATTTTAGAAGTGAGAGGAAAATGGATATGAATAGTAAAGAAAGTGGTTTCATTAGAGGAAGAGAAGGAAATAGAGGAAGAGGAAGGAAAAAATAGAGGAAGAGAAGGAAAAAGAGAAACAGCTAAAACTGAATATTGTATACATATCCTTTTTGTCATATACAAGGCTGGAATATAGTGAGTAATTTAGAAGAGATCTGCTATAATCAGAAACTAGAAAATATAAGGGCTAATTTTTCTCTCATAAATCTTTCTCAGAACCAAAATATGAATTGTTTATAGAATTCTGGTTTGATTTGATTTTGACGTAGGATGCCGAAGTAGATGGAGAAGATGGCACCAAGCCTGAGGAAGATGAGAATGAAATAAAATACCCCCGATTGTCATCAAGAGCACATTTCCTGAGGAACTGCAAAGATTTATGCCCCCAGGGGATAACATCCACACCATCATTCTGGATTTTACGCAAGTCAATTTTATTGATTCTGTTGGTGTAAAAACTCTGGCAGGGGTAAGCATCATCTTCAAGGAGTCTTTTAAGGATAATATCTCTGTGCCCAGAATCACCATCAGTTAAGAAAACTGAACTAGGGTTTTCAACTCTCAAAATTTTGTTGCTGTTGCTTTTGTTTTTCAACTGTTCGTTGTTAAAAAGAACAAAAATATACAAAAGTAAAGAGCAGAGTGTAATGAACCTCCTGTAACCATCACTCAGCTTCAACAATTATCAATTCATGGCCAATTTTGTTTCGTTTGTCCCCCACACCCACTTTCCCCTCTTATTTTGAAGTACATCTCAGTCATCATATAATCTATAAATATTTTAGTATATATCTCTTCAAGATTTTTTTAAGTCATTACCATAATGATTTTATTACACTTGAATAAAATTTAACAAGAATTCTTCAATGTTCCAAGTCATCATTGTTGATATAAAAATCAAACAAAATGCAAATTTTAAATGATTAGTTCAAAATGCATAATTTTTGAAGCAAAGTCGCTCAAGTGAATGAACCAGAGCATCTTATATCACTAAATACATATTAGTAGAAAGAAACTTCTCTTGACACCTCACAGAGTCAAGAGAAACTAAACTTTATTTCAACGTTCTTACAGATTGTGAAAGAATATGGAGATGTCGGTATTTATGTATATTTAGCAGGATGCAGTGGTGAGTACAATTTTAGAATGGGGAGGCATTGTATTTATTTATTTCTAAAACAGAATTTATATTACATTTATTTATAATAATTTTTGTTATAAAAAAACTAAACAGTATCCATGAAGAGAAAATTTCATCTCTCTGTATCCTTGGGGGAGGCATTTTAACATTTTGGTTTTCTTTTTTTAATAACTACACTTGGAAGAGTTTTCCCTTAATTTTAGTTTTGGTAAAAATGTAAATTCTTCTGAAAATTACTCTGAAGCTAAGCTTTGAAATCAGCCACTTAACAGGCACTAACATTCCTGGGTTACTTGTGGCAGGCCTCTTGCACTGGAGTTTGAGTAAAGGAGCTAGTAAACCATTGTGAAGGAGTTGTGGGTTTTTTAGTAATCATGTATTTAATGGCTGCCATAACAAAGTTATATAAAATCATTTAAGTGTCGTACCATACAGTGCCTGCTATTTTTAATATAAATTTTGGTTAAAAACAGTACTTGAAAATTAAATCCACATAAAGGCTTCACTTTTCACCTACCAGAATGGCAAAAATCGGAAATGTTTGACAGCAGGCTCTATAGGCTCACTATAGGAGGATAGGAACCCTGACATTGCTGGTGGGAATGCAAACTGCAGCAGCTTCTATGGAGAGCAGACCAGCATTTTCTTTCCAAATTACAACTTCATTTTTACCTTTAGCCCAGAAAATCCAGCAACATGCTACACACACTCAAAATGACACATGATTAATCATCACAGTATACAAAAACAAAAGGCCAAAATCAATTTGTGTCAAACAGAAGGGGCCAGTTAAATAAACCATACATAGAACACTGTGTAATGGTAAAAAAAAAAAAATGAGTCAAAAGATTAAGTAAAAAAAAATCCCAAATTTTATATATATGTACATATACACATATATGCATGCACATACATACCAAAAGATAATGCTATCTTTGGGGTAATGGAAAATAATAAATATATACTTATATTTACATCTGCATAAAGACATACTGTAAGAATACACAAGAAAATAATAAAAGTGGCTTCCTTGACCAGGGGAGTGGTGTCATGAGGACAAGTATTGGGGTGAGATTTTTACTTTATATCATTTTAATATTTTATGTGAAAGTGTTATTTTTTTAATGTTTAAGACTGACACCCAGTATGTGGGCTAACTTTCCCTTTTTCTTTTATAGCCCAAGTTGTGAATGACCTCACTCGAAATCGATTCTTTGAAAATCCTGCCTTACTGGAGCTGCTGTTTTACAGCATTCACGACGCAGTGTTAGGCAGCCAAGCCCGAGAAACGCTTGCTGAACAGGAAGGCTCAGCTGTTCCTCCCCAGGAGGACTCCGAGCCCAACGCCACTCCCGAAGCCTAGGCAAGGAATTCAGCCTGCCATGGGGTATGATTGTTAACCTACATGCTTTAAATACTAGACTCTAAGTTGTTTTGTTCCCCCCACCCCCCCTGCCCCAAGGGTAATAGTAGTCAAGGCTTGATTTGGAGGGTGAATGACACACAGCAAGATGTATCTTACTTGTATTTTTAAAATTGACTATTTCAAAAATGTTAGCCTCTTGCCTGCCTTTATTGTTCAATGACAGTTCTGTTAACTTTTTAGTATTATCTTTGTGAGCCAAGCACTTAAAGATTTATTTAAGTACTTTATCCACAAATCAGGTATGCTGTCATCAAATGGGTAGCAGTTCTTAGTTTTTCTTCTTGTTGATCTACAGACTTTCTGTAATCAGTTACCTCACAGAAGTGGCGAACTCAATTTTTTAAAGTTCTTTTTTTAAATAACTATTTATTGTTATAGAAGCAGTATAAGTACATTGGGGAAAATTAGAAAAGATAAACAAAATTAAGGAAAACCTTACATTACCAACAAAGATTATTGCTAACACTTTAATGCATATTCTTCCAGATCTTTTTCTATTCATATAATTTACATCTTTTAACCAATATAAGATTAGACTCTATGTAGTGTTCTGTAACCTTTTTTTCAGTCCACAATCTCTGCTTTCTCATTCTGAAACACGTTTATTTACCTCAGACCATATTCAAAGTTCCCCAAGTGTCCCCACATTTGTAGTTGGTTTATCCAAGCTAGTATTCCGTCTATGACCTTACACTGCAAATGGTCATGTCCCTCTAAGTCTCAGAAGTCTATCTTAACCTAGCACTGTCCCTTTATTTATGACATGGGCTTGTTAAAGGGAATTGGAGCAGTTGTATAGAATACCATCTTTTGAATGTGTCCGCTTGCTTTTTCAAGGTATTATTTAGCTTGTCTCTCCATTTCCTGAAGTACATATAATCTAGAAGTTGTATCTAACTAAAGGCTTCGCGAATTTGAATAAAACATTTTTTTTGCTAGAATATATCATAGATGAGACACATGCTTCAAATCATATCACAACAGAAAACAAATATCTTGTTGATCTACCATTAATGATGCTAAAATAAATCATGGAATTAATGTGACAACCATCCCCCAATTACATTTTCTCCTTTGTGACTAGTGAGTTGTCTGTATGGTTCTTTTAGTGCTGAATGAATGCTCAGTTCTCCATTTGCCATTCACCCGGGATTTTTAATGTTTAGTAATAGTTCTTGCCTTAATCAGCAATTTTATTAAGGGTTTATGATTTTTTTCTCTAATTCTCTCCTGTAATTTTCTCTCAACTTGAATTATTTGATCATCCTTAAATACAGTTCTTACTTGAAAGCCAGGTTAAATGTTTTATTTTTTATGCTTAATTATTGCCTTCAAAGTAAGGAATTGGTTTAATAGATGATGACAGATTAAGTTCTTTTAGGTTTCTCTCTTTTGGTATAATTATAGATTCATGAATTTTTGTAGTTTTAATGTGTTTCAGTCTATTATTCTTTTTGGTGTTCAAATCATCACACCTGTGGCCAGTAAGACCCCTCCCTAGAAGTTTTGTTGTTGCTGCTAATAGTAAAGTAGCCTTCAGGACCATGTATTCTAGAAATCTAACCAAATCCCGATTAGATTTGTATAGTTATCTATAACCATACAGATAACTGAGTATTATCCTTCTAAGTCCATAGAATTATCAGTTAATTCTTCATCAAACTCAGTTTTAAGCCAATGAGTGAGTAAAAGGCTATTTCAAGCATTTTTCTTTATAGCTGTTCAAAAGGAGACCTTTAAACCAATATATGTCATCAAGTTCTTGCTCCTGTAATTCCAACCATGAGGTCACTCCAAATCACAGCACAAGTATTAATCAATCTGCTTAAAGCCTCATCTGCTAAGACTTCCTGCTATGTTTTGTCTTTTTGAGTTTCCTTACTGACTCCTTAGTTTTCAGGGAGAAAACATTTTGAGGAGAAAAGGACATCAGGAAAGGACTAGATTAACATGAGTCTACTCCAAACCAAACCCTATGGTTTGTTAACTCCTATCAGGTTTCTCAATGACTTTACTAATTTAATTCAAAGTAGTCACCCTTCCTTATAACCGATACTGTATCTAGATCTAGAGTGAAATTAAATTTGCATCCAGTTATTTCCTTTGCACTCATCACACACAAGACCAGATACATCTGCCTTCTGAAAGGGCATATAGTTGTAGGACCTCAACTTACACTGGAAACATATAAGGGCTTGATCATTTCAGCCATTAAAGTAGAGCTCAAGGATTTTAAATAATGTTATATATTGCATAATCTTAGCATTAATTTTTAATAAATGCTTTACACACAGCATATACTCAAGTCTTGGTTGGTGATAGACTGAAAGTAGTATACAGGAAAAGTACTATCCATAGCTTACAAATCTGTATTTAACTTTTCTGCCCTTTAATTTTTAACCTATTCTGAAGAGAATTCTACCATGTACATAAAAAACACTGAAGTCTTACTGAGGAAAAATGTGTTTTCTGCATGCCTCTGATAACGTAAGAATGCATTTCAAAATGTAATCTATATGTAAATATTTTAGAATCTCTTGTTTCATATAGTGGGAAGTTTCCTAACCTTTCTATACTTACAATCAAATTTTATCTCTACCACATTCTTTCTGGACCTTAAAAGCTGTGTATCCTTCTATGTTTGTATGTGTATTTTTCTGTTTTTCAGCCCAGGTTCAAATTCAGATTCTTATTGCCCTATCAAAGAGCATAATCCATACTGATAGACATGAGGACTAGACTACTTTATGTCAGTGTGGGAATGCCTTGTTTTCAGGAAGTTCCCATGTAATGAAGTTGTCTTTCTCAAATCCTCTACCAATATGACCATGGTTTATCTCTGTCTCACAGTTGGATGGAATACGTTTGCAAACAATTGTGAACCAGGGCCCAGGAAACTCCTCATTGTGTCATAGACACTGACTGTACAATCATATAGCAGCTGAGAGTGGGATCTCTGTACCAGTCTCATCTGCAGAGGGACTCAGAGAAACAGTAGAGAATGGATCCCCTGAAGCCCTACAAGTTCATTTTGTAGTTTTCAGGTAACATATAAAATATCCACTCCCTGTATTTGGTCCTGAGTCCTTACCTGTCTAACAGAGAAAGGAGATGCCTGCCTACAAAGGTCCATGTTGAGAAAATGAGACCGCCCTCTTGTGTGACTGGAGAGGGTAGCAAACCTAGAGGCTACCCGCCAGGGAGCAGCTGTGTGTCGATGTTGGGAGGTGCCCTTGAGGAGTGGGAATGAGGAAGGAAGGTTATGATGGTAAAGAAGCCCACCCTTTCAATCAGTTTAAATCATAAAATCAAACCCAACTTCCTTGGTGTTCGACTGTATGCTTTAGTGAGTGCAAAAATGCTGTTGGTCCTTTTTAGTGTACCTTTTAGGAATGCTTTTAGGATTCAGTGTGTAGGTTCTTGATACTGTGGTTCGAGTGCTGATAAAAGTTGGTTTTAGTATCTAATTCTCCAAACATATAGCTGACCAAAATGCACACAATGGTTTTTAATTTCTTCCCATAGAAAAACGTTCAAAAGCCAGGACTCCAAGCCAGGTAACTTGCCTGCTCTCTGACTTAGGTTTAATATAGTTTGAGCATCTCAAAAATCCACTTTGCCTTACCAGGTTTTTCATTGTACTGGTGTATAGCATTTCAGCTTTATGTTAACCAATGAACCTGAGCTTTGTGGAAATTAAATTTTATAAATCTAATCACGTTTTTAAAATGTTAAAGTCACTACAGTATTTTTCTGAAGTCAGAAATCCTTTGTATTCTATCAGCAAGCTGATACATGTGTAAACAGCTGTCTGTACACACAAATATATATTTTACATGGAGGGAGTTACCAGTGAATGTGTATTTTCTTCTTTTTAAATGGAATATAGACATGCTACTCTAGTTAGTGTTGATGCTATCTGCATGCATGTGTCTGGGTAGAGACACCCATATTTTTCAAATAATTTGTGTACTGATTTGATGTGTGGCCAGTAGATTTTCATCATGCAATGGAGATGTCAAGATTATTCAGAACCTATAACAGGTTCAGCCTGAGTACCACATATCCAACTTGAGCTGTTTCAAACTGGTGCATCTGATGTATGTGGTGATATGTGAACAAGTGCTAAGACTTTAAAGAGTGTGTTCTAAATGCATGCATTGATCAAAACAGAACAAAAACATAAATCTTTAGTATTCACTTACAAGCATCACTTGGAAATGGTTCACTTTACTTCTATAGCAGGTTTAGGGAAAAGCTTTTCTGATAAAGTTCACAATAATGAAAAGAGAAGGGATGTTGGTTGGATTTTATGAATGAATGGCTTTTTCTGCTTAAAAATTTTCTTATTTAAAGATTTCAATGCAACACTTAGAGCATTTTCTATGTTGTCAACTTTTTGTGTGTGAATTACAATGTATCCATCTCTATTTTGCATTGCTTGTGAATACTGAACTACAATAAAAATATTCTTTATTGTGTTTGGGTCTCAGTGTTTGGGAGGGGCATAGAAGGGGGTTATTGTGGTGAAAGAGGGAGGGATTTGGTGGTGGTGGTACATGAAATAATTGTAAAGAGCTTTGCTTAGGATTCTAATACAACTTTTATTTGAGAAATACTTCAGTGTAGACCAGAATACTTATGGGAGCTTTACCAAAATTTTAAACCATTAATTTATAAAATGAAAATAAGTACTTTTCTGTATAAAGCCAATTCTGGATTTTCTAAATGAGATTAATACATATAATATGTATTATATATTATTCTACTTTACTACTTGGCTAGTCATTAGTATCAACAATCCTTAATTAATTTGAAATCGACTTAAATGGCAAAACAAAACACATTATATCAGATGCTTCTTACACTTTAAACAAAGTTTAGCCAAAGCTTTATTATTCAACATCGTAGGAAAAAAAAACTATTGAAACACATGTGATCATGTGCCTTGATGGGCCACTGTGATGAGGGAAGAAGAGTATTATGGATACAAGCATCAGTGCTGGAGCAGTTAAACTTGGGACTCAAATCTCAGCTCTGCGACAAGGAAACGAGGTAGGAAAATTCTGCATCTGTTAAATCCACCTCACTGGGCAGATACAGTGGCAGACCCAGTGAGATAATGTAGGTACAGCACCCTGCTGGCATATGTCTAGAACATAGGTGGTCAAAGTGAGCACTTTACAATTTGGAAACTTTAAATGGTGAGTGAGTCAAAAAACAGCTTTTCTGCTGAATGGCATTAGATATCACCCTTTACTGTACTGCATAGGGGAAAAAAAGACATCTGGGAAAAAAGCATACAATTTTGAAAACCATTTATTTTGTATGTGAAATGGTTATTAAGAAACCTGTATACGGTTAGGATTCCAATGAAAAGAAATGTTTTCACAAACACTGCCAGGACTCAGTTGTATGTCATATAGCGAGGAGTAGCACTGAACTTGGCATAGGACTTAATGACCTTATTTACAGCTTCCAAGAAATCCTTCTCAGTAGCAATTTTTCGCCGTGCTCGGATGGCAAACATACCAGCTTCTGTGCAGACGCTTCTGATCTCAGCACCTTTCAAACAAAAAGAAAATAACAGGTTTAAAGAAAGCAGCCCAGACAGACAGACCAAAAAACAGAAGCAAGACCTTTCCACCTACCAGTGCTATTTGGACACAGTCGTGCTAACAATTCAAATCTGATATCTCTTTCAACACTCATTGAACGGGCATGAATCTTAAAAATGTGAGTCCGACCCTGAAAATAGGGAAATTGACAATGTTAAAATGGAAAATAGCACAGGAAGGAAAAAATTTTAAAAATCCCTTTTCTACAGTGAAATGATGTTCCCACCTCTAGATCAGGTAAGCTAAACTCAATCTTCCTGTCCAGTCTCCCGGGCCTCATGAGTGCTGGGTCCAGAGTGTCAGGTCTGTTCGTAGCCATCAGCACTTTAATGTTGCCTCGAGGATCAAACCCATCCAGCTGATTGATCAGTTCCAGCATGGTCCTCTGCACTTCATTGTCACCCCCAGCACCATCATCAAAACGAGCCCCTGAGAAGACAGGAGGAAAGATATGATCTCACATTCACTCAGAAGCACTCTCTGGGGAATATCATGCCCTCCAGCCCAAAGGAACCTCTCAGTTGTGTAAATCCTGTAAGAACAGCCTGCTCTACACAAAACCAATCAGAAAGGGTTTATCATAGGTTTATTTAACATCAATTCAGTTCAGTCGCTCAGTCGTGTCCGACTCTTTGCGACCCCATGAATCGCAGCACGCCAGACCTCCCTGTCCATCACCATCTCTCGGAGTTCACTCAGACTCATGTCCATCGAGTCTGTGATGAAGTTTCAGCTTTAGCATCATTCCTTCCAAAGAAATCCCAGGGTTGATCTCCTTCAGAATGGACTGGTTGGATCTCCTTGCAGTCCAAAGGACTCTCAAGAGTCTTCTCCAACACCACAGTTCAAAAGCATCCATTCTTTGGCACTCAGCCTTCTTCACAGTCCAACTCTCACATCCATACATGACCACAGGAAAAACCATAGTCTTGACTAGACGGACCTTAGTCGGCAAAGTAATGTCTCTGCTTTTCAATATGCTATCTAGGTTGGTCCTAACTTTTCTTCCAAGGAGTAAGCGTCTTTTAATTTCATGGCTGCAGTCACCATCTGCAGTGACTTTGGAGCCCCCCAAAATAAAGTCTGACACTGTTTCCACTGTTTCCCCATCTATTTCCCATGAAGTGATGGGACTGGATGCCATGATCTTCGTTTTCTGAATGTTGAGCTTTAAGCCAGCTTTTTCACTCTCCTCTTTCACCTTCATCAAGAGGCCCTTTAGCTCCTCTTCACTTTCTGCCATAAGGGTGGTGTCATCTGCATATCTGAGGTTATTGCTATTTCTCCCGGCAATCTTGATTTAACATCTTATTTAACATAGGTTCCTTTAAATAAGTATTTTTTTAAATCTTCTTTATGCAATTTTGTTTTTTAAGTCACTCAAGAACACCTCCTTTATTTGACACAATATACACCTGGACTAGGTAACAAAAATACATGCAAACTTTAGCACTATAATGGTATCTGATTATATGTAAGAAAATGCCATGCTTTTTAAAACCGTCAAAAATATGGCTAAATCCATAATACAGTAGAACTGTAACAGCTTACTATCACACCAATTTGGATACATTAGAATACGCTAGTATCAATACTCGCCTTCATTTCAATCAGTGTAGCACAAAAAAGACGTCCAAAGATATATATATTCATTTTAAAATTGTACAAATACATAATGTTGCATTAATGTAACACCAAAATGAAAAATTGTTAAATGAGATTAAATATGAACCAAAATCCAAGTATTTTCTTCTAGTACCCTAATACAGTTTTATACAAAACTATACCCTAATATGGACTTCCCTGATGGCTCCAGAGGGTAAAGCGTCTGTCTGCAATGCAGGAGACCCGGGTTCAATCCCTGGGTTGGGAGGATCCCCTGGGGAAGGAAATAGCAACCCACTCCAGTACTACTGCCTGGAAAATCCCATGGATGGACGAGCCTGGTAGGCTACAGTCCATGGGGTCACAAAGAGTTGGGCACAACTGAGCGACTTCACTTTCACCGTAATACAGTTTTATTAAAATCCACTTTGGAAACCACGGATTTAGAGCTTCCTCACATCATAAGGCTTATTCCAAAGGTATTACAAAAATGACATCAGGGTCACCACACCACATCTTTAGACTGGTCAAATTACGGCCCTTGAACATTTAGAGAAGAATTTCCAAAGCCCACAACACCCACTGAGTCTAAAAGCAAGGCTAATAACCAAAGTCCCCAACCACTGTTACAGTGTCCACTATATTTTTTGTCACTGAGTTCATTAAATCACAACTGTCTAGTGATATAACACTTCTGCAGCTAACAGGGACTATCACTTGTATAGACTGTAACAACAGCCACGGAACAATAGAACAGTATAGAATTTTTGAAGTCTACCACATTTCTTACTTATTTCAAGCTTCTCAAAAACCCATGAAATAAAGCTGTAATTATTCTTTTTGTAAGAGAAGCAAACTGGAGCTCAGAGTTAGTTAAGACAACTTGTTTAGATCGCACAGCTAATATTGTATTTCATCAAATCTATGAAGCCAGTAATATTACTTTATGTACATTTTATGAACTACTACCAATTAAATTATGCCTCAACTGCTTTCTGATCCAATTAAGTAAAGCTGTATCTCAAGTAAGGAGTTGCCAAAGTGTGAAAATACGAGTTCTGTGAATGAAATTGGGGAAGTTCAAAGATAAAAGACTTTAAGAAATACCAATGCTATTTAATGCTTTTCCCCTTTATGGTGTAGTCCTACTATTAGATCTGTAGCTCTCATGTGCCAAAGCTCATAAAAATTGGAATTAAAATTTCATACAAGATTAACATATTAGGGACCTCCACACATACTACTATAGAATCCTCATGAAACTCAGTTTTAAAGTTCTCTAAGATGCCATTCATACCTCCAATAGCATCAATTTCATCAAAAAAGATAAGGCAGGCTTTCTTTGTTCTGGCCATTTCAAAGAGCTCTCGAACCATTCGAGCCCCCTAATGAAAAAAAATAATTTGTTAATTCAGACCTGGTTTAAAATCTTAATAAGTTATGCTTCAACCTTTTCAGTATTTCCTAAAAGTATCCTCAACTGTCATTACCTAAAATTTTCTCACGAAGATTAAAGTGTGTTACCTATTCCATCAAATTAATCTCTCTAGGTTTAAAGCTCTGTTAAGTAATTTCATGATTCTGTACTTATTAAATAGTCAATAACTTTAAGACTTGAAGAGATCAAATTAACACAATTGAATAAAGGTACCATTTCAATCAATAAAACTTGAAGAAATGAAAGAATCTGATCACTTGGCATTTCTGATCACTGAATTTGATTTGTAAGTTTTGATCAAAGAATAAAAGTATATCTCCACATATGAAGGTCCTTTTCTAATTCTCACTGTAAGTATACTAATCATTAATGTTCCAGTGTAATATATTCAGCCCTAAATTTACTCCCTAATGAAAAAAACATGTCTGTTTGTATGCATACATACACCGCCCCCACATACATATATAGACAATCTCTAGTCTCTTTATCAAAAGAACATAAAATACAGCCCCTGAAGTGAACACACTTTCTAATACTTTTTCTGGGCATTACTGGGGTATTTATCTTATAAACCAAATCTGTAGAAAATGGTACCCTTCAGTAGGGAGCATACTGATTAAAAATGTTAAGCAGTTGTTTATTTCCAAATAACTACAAGGGAAGACTAGTGGCTTCTAGACTTCTAACTACTAATTACAATCCATCAATCAAAACATTTCCGGTCTCAAGGTTTCAATGGAGAATCATCATTTTAATTTCATCTATGCTTTATAAATCTTTCATAGAGCTACATATTCCTTGATTATAATCAGTTTACTTTACCTCACCAACATACTTCTGTACAAGTTCAGATCCAATAACTCGAATGAAGCAAGCATCAGTCCTATTAGCAACTGCCCGAGCACAGAGTGTCTTGCCGGTACCCGGTGGACCAAAGAGCAGCACACCCTTGGGAGGCTCAATGCCAAGGTTAACAAACCTCTCTGGCTGTGATGGAGACATAATTTTTACACTTACCACTCCTCTATAATAAAAACAGGACTATCTCTACATCAGTATTTTTAAACCAAAATTATTAAGTCCACAATTTATGTATTTGATCTAAATAAGAATTTTACTTATTCTATGACATAAGATCCAGACTCATTAATACCCAAGGCTGAATGGCTTTTAAAGATATCCTACTATCCAGGGTTAACAAAAACACTTTTTTCCCTAATTTAAAAAAAAAGTATTTAAATAACAAAAGTATTATCTCATATTTAATATCTTGGTTTTTGCATTATCCCCTAACCTTAATTTGATTCAATTTAAGCCCATTTCTTCTTGATATCATTAAAACATACTGCTTATTTTATAATAACCTACCTAAAACATATTTAACATATTTATAAAGGTTATATCTCAACCTCCCTTGTCACTCTTAATGGATTTTTCTATTTTGAATCGGGTTGGCTGCTCAATCCTTTTGCCTTCTCTTCTGGAACTTACCAAGTCTCCACACCTTTACCCTCTACCCCATCAAAGTTTTTATTTAGGAAAATAAAAATATTTAAAATGAATATATAGGCAGAACTTTAGTGCACAGTAGGCAAAAAGCCGTCATATGTTTGTACAAAGAAATTTAAAAAGCAACAGTCTCAACCACTTACATGAAGCAGTGGGGTCTCAACTACTTCTCGAAGTTTCTCAATCTGTTCCTTACAGCCACCCACATCACTGTATGTAACATCAGGTTTTCCTCCACCTATGAGAAGGATGAAAATGTACAACATAGAGCCACACTTTTGAATACTAATTGTTCTGAATTAATTCAAACTAATTGTTTTGAATACTAATTGTTCCAGTAGAGTAGTCCCAATACCCTAAAAAAAAATCAAGACTTACACCAAGTAAGAATTTTAATAAAAATTGAATACACTGCCAGTGTCCTAGACTCACAAGCTATACTACTTGTTATAACACTAAGTGAGAGACAAACTAGTAAAAAACTGATAAAGACTTTCTCATCTGAAAAATTATTTTTAAAATGTTGGCAACTCTTCAGTATATGTGCACACATTAATATTTTTATTAGTTAAAACTTTCAACAATTTTTGAGATGAATGCAATTGTATTCAAATTCATGCCGTTCCTTTTCCCTCCCGCAGTTTCTTACCTGCATCATTGTAACTGTTGGGTCAATCTTAGGAGGCAATGGAATGTGAATCTGATACTTATTTCTGTCCACACTAAAGAGGTAAAAAAGATCCTCACTAATACATACAAAAAATATACTGAATTATCATGTGTTCTATATACATTAATTACATTAACTCACTTAGTCCTTATAACCATCCTAGGGCAGGTGCTTCCTCCACCTACACCATGTTACCTTAAATAGACCAGCAAGCTCAACTCTTAAAATTCTGTACGTCTTTAATCCTGATATTTGAGGCCATGAAAGGCTAAGTAGGGGTGGGAGGTCAGGAAGCAGATGCAGAAGAAAGGATGTTCAACCGTAGTCCTCTACTAGATTACCCCCTGGTATTCCATGACACTCAGTTCATTCACTCAAAAGAAAGTCAAGGATGTGAATGTGACATGGCATTTTTAATGAAAGATGAATATTTACTGTAGATAGAAATCTTACCCAACTCTCATCCCTTCTTCAATGTCGGTAGGTGCTACCTGATCACTGAGGTCCACCACAAACTTGGCAAACTGCTTCACATTGATAATGTACTTCGGGTCCTCTGAGTCAGCATTGATTATCTTTGTGCATCTAACATGGCAAAAGGCTTGATTAGAGTAAGGAACCTGAACCACTAATAATGAACTCAAGTAACTGGATTCTCTCCTGGGCAAGCAGTACACTACCAAGCAGGTGTAAACTGCAGAAACTGGGCCACTGTTAAGAATCCTTCTCTACAGAATATGCTCAATCCCAAGGGTCTGCTCAGCTTTAGTCAAGTCACTAAAATTTCAGAAGATATGTTCCCCTGGAAAATTAAACCCAAATAGTTCATCATTAGGAAGTTCCCTTTCTTGATTTTTATAACTATATCCCTTTATTAGTGATATTCCTCTGTATCTTCAGGTATTCTCCTTTTTATTTTTCTTATTGAAAGATAGTCATCTCATCTTATATCATGTAATAAGTGTGTTTTCATTTTTCCCTGAGTTTATATTTCAAACCCATTTTTACTGTTGCTGCTATTTTTAACTTAAATATATTTCTTCCTATGGGTTATGGTGAAGGTCAATTTCTATCCCACATACATCACAGGTGGAGAAGGAAATGGCAACCCACTCCAGTGTTCTTGCCTGGAGAATCCCAGGGATGGAGGAACCTAGTGGGCTGCCATCTATGGGGTCACACAGAGTCGGACACAACTGAAGTGACTTAGCAGCAGCAGCAGCAGCATACATCACAGGAGAAAGTAATCTATTCCCTATTTGCTATACTATCTGCTTACAGAAGAAACACAAAAACAAACAGAACTCATATGAGAAAAAGCTTATAAGCTATTCCAACAAACACAGGAAAATACAAAATAGTCTCTGGAATATGCATTTAGGCAGAGCTAAGAGTAGGGTATGAAATTAAAAGATGCTTACTCCTTGGAAGAAAAGATATGACCAACCTAGATGGTATACTGAAAAGAAGAGACATTACTTTGCCAACAAAGGTCCGTTTGGTCAAGGCTATGGTTTTTCCAGTAGTCATGGATGGATGTGAGAGTTGGACTGTGAAGAAAGCTGAGCACCAAAGAATTGATGCTTTTGAACTGTGGTGTTGGAGAAGACTCTTGAGTCTCCTGGACTGCAAGGAGATCCAACTAGTCCATTCTAAAGGAGATCAGCCCTGGGTGTTCTTTGGAAGGAATGATGTTAAAGCTGAAACTCCAGTACTTTGGCCACCTGATGCAAAGAGCTGACTCTTTGGAAAAGAAGACTCTGATGCTGGGAGGGATTGGGGGCAGGAGGAAAAGGGGATGACAAAGGATGAGATAGCTGGATGGCATCACCGACTTGATGGACATGTTTGAGTGAACTCCGGGAGATGGTGATGGACAGGGAGGCCTGGCGTGCTGCCAGGGTCGCAAAGAGTCGGACACGACTGAGTGACTGAACTGAACTGAACTGAACTGAACTGAAGAGTAAGGCAAAAAATGCTTTGTCCTTGCAGCATAAATTGTGGACAGGACTCTGTTTTCTGTTATTAGCCAAAGTCTACCAGGGAAGTATAATTTTATATAAAGTATCCATTACTACTTTATCTGACAGACCCTGCCAACACAGATACAGATTTTTAAATCCTCAGCTAAGAAAGTATGTATACAGGGACCTCAACTTGCAGAACATCGAAGTAAGGAGTTTTGAAAACCTGTTCATCCTTAAAAGCAAAGAGAACACTGGCAAAAACAGTCCAAATCAACATTCTCAGAATTCTGGAAATTAACTACAGGTTTGGGGGAAAAAAAAAGGCTAAATCCCAGTAAGAACAGTGAGTGTTTTGCATTTAAACTCACTTTAATCCCATAGTCCTCTCCCCACCTCTGCGGAAGACTTGAAAGCCAACAGCCTCCCAGCCATGGTAAAGGTGGAAAAAGGAGCCTCCCTGAAGGAAGGCAGGGATGAAGAAATGGAGCTCCTCCAAAAGCCCAGCCTCAGAGAACTCCTGACCTGTCTGACAACTGGTTAAAAAGCCCCATTCTCAGGATTTGTTTTTATCTGACCTGACTCAGAGTTCACTGTTTACAGATGCCCTCCCCACAAGGCATTTATTGAAAACAATCAGTGGCAGTTATTTAACATCAGCTGGCTGAAGCAGCATTTACCAGTTAGAGATAACAAGAGGATGACCAAAAACTTCAAAACAACAACAGGAAGACACTGGTCTTACTAAACAGAATCTTTAATCCATGTCATAAATGGTTTTTTTGAAAACCAAAGGAAACCATATTTAAAGAATTAGTGGAAAGTGTGAGAACAAGGTCTCACCAAAGAGACAATACCAATGAAGAAAGAAATTGTACTGGAATATTATTTGACTATAAAGAATGATGTTCTGATACAAGCACATGAATAAAGCCTAAAACATTATGTGATGCTAGAGTCAGAAACAAAGGGTGATACACTACATGATTACGTTTACATGAAATGTCCAGGATAGGCAAATCCATATGGATAGAGTAGATTAGCAGCTGCCATGTCCAAAGAGAAAGGGGAGTAGGGACAGTTAATGTGTTTGGGGTTTCGTTTGGAGGTGGTGAAAACATTCGGCAGAGAGTAAAACAGAAGGTATCAAGAAATGCTGGAGCAAGGGGCAGGAGGGTGGTAGTGGTGGTGCCAACTTGACTGAAAATAAGGCAGGTATGGAAGGGAGAGGGAAGCATGATTAAACCTAAGTGAACCCGCTGCTGACAATCCCGAGACCCCTACCTCCACTGTTCTTCCAAAATACCGGAGACTAGAAACAACAGGAGACAGAGGACAACTGCTCTAGGAAAAATGACCGTCTAAGTGAAAAGATCTAAAGATACTGACATTGAAGGTTCCCCAGCTAAACATTCAATCATATAAGCTAAAAGTGATGTTTAGGGCAGACATGCTTCACTACTGAATCTAGAGCATCTATCAGCTTTTTGCCTCCCACTAAAACAGAAGCCCAAAGATTATCAGACATCTAGGATAAAAGACACACACCATGCAAACCAGTACAGCCACTATGGAAGAACAGTGTGGAGATTCCTTAAAAAACTAAATAGAACTGCCACACATCCAAGCAATCCCACTGCTGGGCACACACACCGAGAAAACCAGCACCGAAAGAGACACGTGTAACCTAGTGTTCACTGAAGCACTGTTTACAATAGCCAGGACATGGAAGCAACCTAGATGTCCATCAGCAGACGAATGGATAAGAAAGCTGTGGTACATATACACAATGGAATATTACCTAGCTATAAAAAGGAACACATCTGAGTCAGTTCTAATGAGGTGGATGAAACTGGAGCCTGTTATACAGTGTGAAGTAAGTCAGAAATATACCAATACTGTATATTAATTCTGTATCATATACTATGTGTATATCAATACACATATGTGTGGAATTTAGAAAGATGGTAATGACAACCCTATATGCAAGACAGCAAGAGACACAGGTGTAAAAACAGACTTGGACCCTGTAGGAGAAGGCGGGGGTGGGATGATTTGAGAGGATAGCATTAAAACATGTATATTACCATATGTGAAATAGATGACCAGTCCAAGTTTGATGCATGAAACAGGGCAAAGCCGATGCACTGGGACAACTCAGAGGGATGGGGTGGGGAGGGAGGTGGAAGGGGGTGGGGTTCAGGATGGGGGACACATGCATACCTGTGGCTGACTCATGTGAATGTATGGCAAAGACCACCACAATACTGTAAAGTAATCAGCCTCCAATTAAAAAAAAAGACACCAAGCAAGAAAAGAGGGAAAAGCCATCCTAGAGGAAACTGAAACCTTCCAGTTTAGCCTTAGCTTCCTTAGAGACAACATGTTATGACCATGATATGAGAACAGGACATTAAAAAGCAACAAAACATATGCACTGAAAGAAAGAAAAGCTCTCAGAAATTAAAAACTTAAGTGAAGTGAGGGGGGAACAAAATCAATACATGGACTCAAAGTTAAGAAAAGATCACGAAAAAGTAGAGCAAAAAGACACAGAAAAGCAAGAAAGAAAGATTAGCATATCCAAACAATCCAGTACCAGTAACAAAAGTCCAGAACAGAGGACCAAGAAAATGGAAAGAAATCATTTACAAATAGTTTTAAGAAAATCTACACACTGAAGGACATGAGAGCCCAGCATCACAGATAAAAAAAATGTTTAAGAAGTAATAAGAAGTAGGTGTGGAGAAAAAATGGTTCGGCCAGTTTAAACTCTTAACCAGAAGGTTTTGAGGGGAATATGTATTTGCCTGATCAGTGTTAAGATACGTGATTATTGATTTCTACACTTTTGCCATTTGGGCAAAAACCCAGCTCACTTGCTCACATATCTTAACACTGATCAGGCAAATATACATTTCCCTCAAAACCTTCTGGCTAAGAGTTTAAACTGGCCGAAACCATTTTTTCCTTCACACATTTCACAAAGGTAAGTACCTCTGTCCCCGTTCCACTTCTAGGAAGCTATGCTATAGGTATGTATGAACATCTACAGAAAAATATTTAACATTAGTGTTCAAAGGAGCACTGATGCCTAAACATCATCACTTATGAACAGTGAGGAGGGAAACGGAGGTTTTTGTATTTTGCTCCATATTTTCCTCTATCATTTAAATCTTTTATATGATTATGCCTTTACCTATTTCTTAAATTATTACTAAAAGCATAAAATTTTAACCCCAGATACTTTTGGAGAAAGCTTTATTTACTTGGAATATGGAATAAAAATTCTTTATGAACTATTGCCTTATACTCAAAAGTACAGATAAAAAATAAATTTCCAGAGACCACTATGCATACCTCGCAACCTGCAAAGGCTGTTCACTCTGAAGTGTTTGTTTATCCGCAGCTAAATCCCAGAGTGCTGGTGGGGCCAGGCCAGTGTCAGACTCTTTAATACCTACATAAAGGAAGATCACAAAACTCACTGAAATGTACTGCAAACTTTCTCAACCTCAGCAATACTAACATTTCGGACTGAGTAACTGGCTGCTGGCGTGGTCCTGTGCATTCCAGAATGGCTGGGAGCATCCCTGGCCTCTAGCCACTACATCACTAGCACCACTTCCCCCTCAAGATAGGAGAATCAAGAGAGTCCAGATATTGCCAAATGTCCTAGGGGGATCACTCCAAGTGAAAACTACTGTCCCAGAGTAGACATAGGCCAAAAGTGTAATGTCATGTTTGACATTTTTTTGTGTGCAGGTCAAGTTCACCACTCAAGTTCTCAAGAAGAAAAGTTTCCAACTACTAGGCCACAGTCTGCTTACTTCAAGCAATAAATACCATGTAAACATGATTATATTTTTATTCAAGAAATTCTGACTTGTTAATTAGAGTCTACTGAACTTGGCCTTGACCAACAGAAATATCACTTGCTTAAAGGATAATGTTTCTTAATCGCCAAGCATTAAACTTGCTTGTAGAAATAGTGAAAGAGATTATTAAATGAGATCCAATTTCTTAAGGGGAATCTTAAGGGAATTTTTTTTTTAATTTCATTTTTAGTTTATTCTCTGTGAAAATAAAGTTATATATACTGCTTTACACATTTGGGCAGAAATAATACATAATTTAAATCTGGAAGACTGTATTTTATAATACTTGTTAGCAATAGGGAGGAATAGGGATGACTAACAGTAGACATAAAAAACTTCAAAAAGTGAAAGAAAAAAGGAAACAATAAAAACTTAGAGTGTATTAGATATTAGTGCATATCCATTATATTCACTAATGGATTTTTGTGGTTCATATGGAACTTTGGCCCTGATTTTATGGAAGAATTCTCCTCTATTTTGGCTTTTTTTTTTTTTTTTTTTTTCAGTTTAATAAATAATATTTTGGCTTTTAAAGTGAAAACAAACTATTTATAAGAGGAATAGCACATTTATTTGTAGCAAATAAAACAGTTTTGGTAAAGGATGACTTTTTAAAAGATATGATTAAAGAGTAATATTTTTATTTCTGCTCCTCTGATATAATTAAACCATTACACTTAAAGAAAGGAAACAAGAATAAAATATATTTATACCGGTGAGCTCATTAATTTTCTTGAGAAGTTGCTGAATGTCATCTTCAACCTGTTTGATCTGCCTAGAGTAAGTGCTCTGACCCTAGGAGATAAAGGATATGAACAATTTATTAAACTATACTAACAAAAACTTTTAAGTTATACTTGTAATAGCTATTTTTGTCCTAAAGCTTGTAAAATGAAAGAAGAGTTTCTCATTTTCGTAACAATTCCTGAACCAACCTATACTCCCCAAGCAGGCAACACACCATCATGCAAGATAACGAATGAACATGATGCCTGAAATTATCTAAAATTGAGGCCCATTTCTATGCATTTAAACTTACCATTTCAGCTAATTCATTTTCACACATTTTCAATAGAGTAAATTTTTGTGTAAATTATTTCAATTATCCTTCCATATTGTATCACACTTTAATTACCAATAGTATAAAAATAATGTATAAGCTTCTGATTTATTCTAGATAGAAACTGTAGATATATAACTTTTTTCAGTGAAGATTTAACTGCTGAAAGTCTCTTCTAAGTATTCTGGAAAGATAATTCCAACAAGAGTCCTTACTTCAACACAAAACATCTGTTATTTTGTAAATACTGAAAGGACTTACATAAGTTTTCAGCAAGGCAATATCTCCTTCATCCAGCGCTAAAAGAAGAGAGATAATACATTAAAGTCAAACAAAAGAAACTTGAGGTCACAGTTCTTTTCTGTTCAAATCAAACTATGCCAACTGAGAAGAACTGTGCAAAGTTGTAGTGATAAAAATATAACCATCAATTAGTTCCTGGACTGAAGGAACTTTTATCTAACTGGGGTAAGGCAGATTCTTAACATTATATAAAATAGCTTCAGAGTGATATGACATAACAAGAACCGAGAGCCCAAAGACTTTAAGAATCAAAATGACTTGAGCACTAGTCCCAGCAGGGTCATGCATTTGCTAAGTTACCTTGGAAAAACCACTTAATTTCTCTGAGCATCAGTTTTCTCACCTGAAAGAATGTTAGTCTCAGTGTTTCTTTAAGATAAAGACATGGATTTAGAAACAAAAAATTCCACACACGTTAGTTATAACTGTATCCAAGGGATAAACCTGTTAATATGTTTATAGAATTATAACTTATCCAGAGAAATACACAGATGAAATGTTAAATCAACGACTAAGTTTTCCACTGGGTGACTGAGCACCTCTTTCAAGGAAAAAGAGTGACATGAAAGTGGAGAGGAAATGCTTCTTTGAGGGGGTGACAGTTAAGAAAAAGGGTGCTACGAGAGGCTGAACTTGTTCAGAAAGGAAAGAGTTAAGAGAAAATAAAAACACCATAAGAACATTTTAAAATAACCTAGAAGAAACAAAACAGCATAAACATGAGAGTACAAAAGCAAAGAAATCATGAACGAAAGTGTTGCAGGTAAAGGGTCAAGTGGTATGGTCTCTCTGCCTATAAAAATGTCAAAAAGAAAAAAATTCAACTGCATTTCTAAAATTTACCCTACAGCTTGTGTCCGTGCATGTGTTGAGAGTTACATGAACAAGGTTATTCATTGCTCTATAATGGCCAACAGATCAGAAGAAAACGAAATGTCCATCAATGATGATCAATTCATATGTGACTGAAAGTCCAATAATTTGGATTCTATACAGTTCAAACTGACTCTATATAATGATATAAACTACTTCCCAAAACATACTAAGATTTTTAAAAGCAAGATATACAGAAAGTTATATTTATGCTTTTTCTTTTGTAAAATAGAAAAGGAATATATGAACAAGCTTGCTTGTATGTACACAGAAAATGTATAGAAAGATGAGGCAAAACGGCAACATCAGCTTCCTCTGAGGAGAGATGGCTGCGGTCAAGGATGACGCTTTTCAATTTATCTTTTTCTCTTTGGGGTTTTGAATCGTGAATGCATTACCTAGTCAAAGAAAAAATTTTTTTTACAGTTATGTCTCAGGATAAGTGACTAAGAATTTAGATCGCGAAAGATGAACACAGGACGTGGGACTGAAAGAGGGGACAGAGAGGACCAGCCGGTTAACCCGGCCGCCGCACCAGACAGAGCGACAGGGCGACAACCCGGAATCCACTCCGCTCCCCCACGCCGGGCCAAGACGGGCCCTGCCGCGGCCCGGAGCCCCTGCCTGTGTCAACTGACCTCGGATGGGCTTGTCGTCCTTCTCATCTTCTTTAGTTTTCCTCTGATCAGCACCGAGGTAATCAGGCATTTTAAGGGCGCCGAATACCTCAGCTCCTCGGTGATTACACAGCAGCTTCCGCGCTTCCGGTGGTGCCCCCACCTTTCCCTTCCTTACCGGAAGTAAAGCCGGCTCCGCGGCCTTTTTACTGCGGCGCCAGGCAGAAGAGCGCCTTGCAGGTCACACGCTGGCGTTGCACCCGGCGAAGCGGGAAAGGGGGAAGATAGCCCAGTTTGAGGGCGAACGTCGCTCCCCTTCAGCCTCTCACTGTGGCTGCAACAGGTTTCAAGACCAACACAGACTCAGGTTGCTGAGTTTAAATCCTGCTTTAGTCATTTACGCTATACTTTGGGGTAACTTCTTTAATCTCTGTGCTTTAATTTTCCTCTTGACCTTAAGAGTATTGTGGAGGCGTTAAACAACGACGTTTGTAAAGTACCTGGCTTATTAGATACGCAGTGGGTAGTGGCTTGTTTTATAGAGTGTAGGTAAATAGGAGTTGTTCATTAATTTGATGTTCACAACGGATGGGGAGGTAAATTGTTTCCGTTTTTGAGCTCGCTGCTAAGGAGTGGTACTGTCTTCAGATACAGGGAAGTCAGGGAAAACAGGTTTTGAAAGAAATGAATTCAGGAGATGAGGAACAGAAGAGAGCAACTGGGAGACAACTGTAGAATTTGGAGAAGAAAAGAAAAAAGCCTGACCCTTCTGTAAAGGCAACCTACAGAATGGGAGAAGATACTTGTAAATCATGTATCTAATAAGGAGTTAATATACAGAATATATAATGGACTAAAACTTGGTCCAAAGGTTAGAACTGGAGGTCGAGAAGTTGGGATGCAGAGCTTTTTCACTGTGGGAGCCCAGGTTCAGTCCCTGGTGGGAGAACTAAGATCCTGTAAGCTATGTGGTGTCTTCAAGAGAGAATAGAAAAAACTAAAACTCAGGACAAAACCTGATTCTTTGAATAGACAATGTACTTGAATGGATATCTCTCCAAAGAAGTTCTACAAATAGTCAACAAGCACAGGAAAAGATGTTCAGCATCATTAGGCCCTGAGGAAATGCAAATCAAACTGTGAAACATCCCTTCATACCTGTTAGAATGGTTATTATCATGAAAACGGGGTTGGGGGAAGTGTTGGTGAGGATGTGGAGAAAATGGAAATATTAAAATGGTGTAACTAAATTGAAAACAGTATTGCATTACCTCAGAAAGTTAAAAATGGAATGGTCAGGTGACCCAGCAATTCCAGTTCTGGGTGTATACACACAAGAATACACACAAGCAGGGTCTCAGAAAAATAGTTGTACTTTATATTCGTAGCAACGTTATTCATGATACCTGAAAGGTGGAAGCAACCCAGTCAACAAATGAATGCATAAATAAGATGTACATACAATGGCATATTATTCAGCCTTAAAAAAAAAAATCTGACAACCACTTGTGAGGAAAAAGTGTATGATTCCACTTATAGGAGTTACCCATAGGGGTCAAATTCAGAGATGGAAAGTGAAATGATGGTTGATGGGGGCATAGGGGTGGTGGAAATGGGGAGTTGTTATTGAACACCATGAGTTTCAGTTTTGCAAGATGAAAAGAGTACTGGAGATTGGGTGCATAACAGAGTGAATGTACCTAACACTACTGAACTGCACACTTTAAAATGGTTAAGATGAGAATTTTATGTGATATCACTACAATTTAAAGATTATGATGAAAATGGATGGTAGAGGTGTGAGAAAAAATTATTAAGAAAATGGAGTCAGGTTTTCTTGAACCTTGGAGACTAACAGTGGTTACATTAATAAAGAGCCTCTTGATGAAAGTGAAAGAGGAGAGTGAAAAAGTTGGCTTAAAGCTCAACATTCAGAAAACGAAGATCATGACATCTGGTCCCATCACTTCATGGGAAATAGATGGGGAAACAGTGTCAGACTTTATTTTGGGGGCTCCAAAATCACTGCAGATGGTGGCTGCAGCCATGAAATTAAAAGACCCTTGCTCCTTGGAAGAAAAGCTGTGACCAACCTGGGACAGACTATTAAAAAGCAGAGACATTACTTTGCCAACAAAGGTCTGTCTAGTCAAGGTTATCGTTTTCCAGTGGTCATGTATGGATGGGAGAGTTGGAATATAAAGAAAGCTGAGCGCTGAAGAATTGATGCTTTTGAACTGTGATTTTGGAGAAGATTCTTGAGAGTCCCTTGGAGTGTAACAAGGTCCAACCAGTACATCCTAAAAGAAATCAATCCTGAATATTCATTGGAAGGACTGATGCTGAAGCTGAAACTCCAATACTTTGGCCACCTGATGGGAAGAACTGACTCATCTGAAAAGACCCTGATGCTGGGAAAGATTGAAGGCAGGAGAAGGGGACGATAGAGGATGAGATGGTTGGATGGCATCACTGACTCAATGGACATGAGTTTGAGTAAGCTCCAAGAGTTGGTGATGGACAGGAAGGCCTGTGCAGTCCATGGGGTTGCAAAGTGTCGGACATAACTGAGCAAATGAACTGAGGTGAAAATTAATAAAGAAAGGGGTCAATAAGAGTTTTAGTGGGAAATTGATCAGCTTAGTTTTTGAAATACCAGTTTTGTCATGCAACATACACAGGTAAAAGTCAATGTATTTTAACAATGAAAATTCTTAGATTATAATTTGCTTATTTCTGGTTCTCTTTGCAGAAGAGTGAACAACCTAATCCAGATACTCTGGCAGGGCTAATGGGAGTGGGAGTTAGGGGGTGGGAGGGTCTGTGAATTCTCACTCAGTTTTCCTTTTGCTAATTCTTGCTTTTTACTTCAGTCCTAGAAGGAATCATACAGCTGAAGTATAAATATCTTTATGAACAATTTAGTCCCAAAGTCCTGTAATTGGGAATATCCTGAAAGAAAACTTAATGCTGCTAGAGCAGTGTAAAATGATTGCTGGCCTTGGATTAGGACCTAACACTGAAGAGGGGTTTCTTCTGCAAATGATAGGAGTGTTAAATGAGATACTACAGGTAAACTAGTAACAGCACAACAAACATTAGCTTCTGTTATTTCTGGAGAAGGAAAAGGCTACCCACTCAGTATTCTGGCCTGGAGAATTCCATGGACTGTATAGTCGATGGGGTTGCAAAAAGTCAGACATGACCAAGCAACTTTCACTTTCACTTTCTATTATTATTTAGGTAAACATAATTGCATTAGAGTTGTATGTACAGAATTCTCTGTAAACGTGTAGGCTGTAACAGTTATTCTCAATACTAATTTGTACACATCTTTTCACTTTTTATACAAGTAGAACTACAAAAATGAACGGTTACATTCAGACTAATAAAGTAGTAACTTAAAAAGAAAGAATATAGTAAGAGCTGCTTTAGAAAATCATGTTCTATGTATTGCACTGGAGATGGGAATTAATCTTTTTTTTTTTTTAAATCAGGAAACTGATAATTCTAGGAACCTTTTATTCGTGAACCTTGGTCCCCAGCCGGATGTTAGTTAGTAGAGGACCAAGGCCGCCGCACACGTTGGCTGAGGGGAACGGGGGTGGGATTGGCCTACGCACCACGAAGGATTCATCCCGGAAGTAGTTGTTAGCCGTCTCCATGCGCCGGTTCCTGGACCTCGTCGAGCCAAGGCGCGAGGCTCGGACAGAGAGGTAGAGCTGGAGGGACTCTAAGCGCCCTCCTCCTGGGACGCGAGCCGCTGCGCCCGCGGGGCTGGCTCCGGCGTCATCATGTTGCTCCTGCCAAGCGCTGCAGAAGGCCAGGGCACCGCCATCACCCACGCTCTGACCTCTGGTACGTGCCCACTCAGCCCCGGCTCCGTCTAGCCTCAGCCGCCCCTCTCTCGGTCCTCCACCTTGGCGACCCCGTAACCTCTCTATCCTTGCCCGTGGCAGCTGGCTTATCGAGTGCGGGGCTGCGACGTCACGAGTGTGTTTTTGCTCCCTGTTACAGAGGTCCTTCCCCACACTGGAAGGAAGGAGGGGAGGGGGGGCGTCTTCCTTCTGCCCCCGCAATTTCTTCCTCGTGTCGCTGCTGCTGACTCATGGATCAGGCGGAGCAGTTCGGAACCGAACCCTTCAGTACCCTAAAAGGTTCTTGGAAGCATCTCCTTGCCTAAGTCAAGAAACTGCCCGCAGCGAGCTCCCCACGTGCCTGAGCCCCTACAAAGCTTTGCTGCCGGCGCTCACTTAGACACCTCTCTCTGTACGTTTGCTCCGGCTTTGTTTTTAGATATCCCAACCCAAACAGTGCTCATTATAGTCGATAAGAAAAGACCACTGTGTGTTAGTGGTAAGACCCGTGTAGACAGACTTTTAAAGGCAGTCATTAAGTGAAACATCCTATGTAAATCAACTGTCTTCAGTTTTGGGGTTTTTTTTAAAGGGAAAGAAAGTTCCTCTGCTGCTGCAGCTTCTTAGATTTATAGCCCAGGATAGTCATGGTATTGTAAATTTAAAGAGTCTCTAGTTTAAATGATTTAATTGATTATCAGAACCACTTATACAGACGCTTGTTGTGATTTCAGACATACTTCGCGGCACATGTTGTGTTCCTGCTTACAGAGGTTTCTCTGTACTCTCGCAAATAGAAAGGCTTGAAAGCCACACCTGCACTACACACACAGGTCGTACTTCTTGAACATAGTGGTTTGGAATCTTCTGTGAATGGTAGAAGAAACAATTTTCCTACCCAAGGAAAACACGAAAAGCGGAACTAGTTTTACAAAATTGTGGCCATTCAGTACAAAGAAAGACTTAAATCTGAGTTGTTGTTAGACAATACAGCTTTTTGCTTTCGTTTGAAATATTAAAATCAAGATGCTCACTTTTTTCCTGACCCAAATTACCTTTCTTTAATTGTTAATGTACAAAGGTATAGTGACTTACCGCACTTGCCAGGAATAATGATAAAGACTTACTTTTATTTAACAGTTTGGAGCTTCCCTGGTGACTCAGATGGTAAAGGCTCTGCCTGCAATGCAAGAGACCTGGGTTCAGTTCCTGGGTCTGAAAAATCCCCTGGAGAAGGAAATGGCAACCCACTCCAGTATTCTTGCCTGGAAAATTCCAGGCAAGGAGTCTGGTAGGCCACAGTCCATGGGGTGGCAAAGAATCAGACACGACTGAGTGACTTTACTTTTCTTCCTTTCTTTCTTTGATTTTCAAAGTGCTTTCATAGTTTGTCATCCAATTTCACAAGGAAGTAGATAAGTATTCCCATTTTACAGTTGAAGGCATCTGTGACTCATTTCAAATAGATAGTAATAGACCCACGCTGAAATTCAGAGCTTTTGATTTCAGAGCTGTTCCACTAAAGCTCAGTTTCATTAGTAAATTCCTGTTAGCTTCTTGAAAATTGTCTTTCAGAAAAAATCATTGCTAGTGAATTCTTAAAATGTTTGAAAGCTATCTAAATTCAGGTTTTAATAATTAAAATATTTTGAGTTTTTAGAAGATTTTTTTGATGAGGCTAGCTCTTTATGAGTTTATAATTATTTGTTGCTTTATTACAATTATTAGTCTAAAAGAAGGCAGTTAGAAACATCTCTCCCTGTCCCTCATCTTCCTCTCATTTCCTCAGAAAAGTATTGATTTATTGACATTGCTGAATGTTTTATTTTATCGGATAATTGGAAGATGTTGATTAACTCTGTAAATACTAAGAAATGATTATTTATTGCTTATCCTCATGTTAGCTGGATTACTGCAGTTAGTTTATCAGTTGATGGTTTTAAAATTATATGCTTATGCTGTCAGTGGTTTGATATTATTTATTGCCTTGGAACAGATTTATTCTGTGCAATGCACTGAAGCCTCTCTTAACACTTTCACTCACAGCCTCAACACTCTGTCAAGTTGAACCTGTGGGAAGATGGTTTTGAAGCTTTTGTTAAGAGGAGAAACAGAAATGCTTCTGCCTCTTTTCAGGAACTGGAGGATAAGAAAGAGTTATCAGAGGAATCGGAAGATGAAGAATTGCAGTTAGAAGAGTTTCCCATGCTGAAAACACTTGATCCCAAAGACTGGAAGGTATTTAATATCTGACTCTTGTTCAGTCAGATGCAGTTTTCCATTATTAAACCACGTTATTAAATGATTCAACAAAATAATCATAATTTAGCACCTGTTTATGGTCAGAACCTGAGTGGGACAGCACTAGTCATAGGATACTATCTCTACTGGAGAAATCCAGAAAGGTTTCATGGAAAAGGTAATGTCTGAGTGGTCTTAAACGGTTAAGTGACCATCTTTGAAGCAAGAGAGAGAAAAGGTGTTCTGGGCAGAAGGAGTAGATATGCAAAGACACGAAGGATTAAAAGAATGTGTGCTGCCTCTTCAGGACTTGGTGAAGGGTAGAGCAACACATGAAAGGGTGGTGGTGAGAAATCAGGCTGAAAGCAGAATCTGAATGAACTCTGGAGTGTCCTTTTTATGCCATACCAAGGAAGGAATTTAAATTTGTTTTCAGGACAAGTAAGACATCATCAGAAGTTTCTGAGCTAATTTCAGGAAGGTAATTTCTGGTAGTACAGAAATTTGCTTGAAAAGGGAGAGCAGGATGAGAGGGGAAGGGAATAGTTTGCTGTTATAGGGCTAGTGTACAAGTGAATGCTTGATGCTTGAACTAAATTTATAGACAAGTTTTGAGACAGAAAGATTTGCTTTGGGGGAGGTAGACTTGATGAGTCTTGGAGACCTTGGTCGTGCTGCCCAAGAGAAGGGACGTATTTGGAAGACCCCTGATCACCCCAGCTTGAGTCACCTGTTAGACCGCGGTGTTGGTCACCAGCACAGCATTGCAGGAAAAGGAAGTCTGTAGGGGAGCCATGGTGTTGTTTTGCTCTGCATCTGGAACTCAGACATCTGTGCTAGAGTGAACTAGGGAGTCATGAGCATTTACAGGGCAATTACTATCTTCCAACCCCAACATTAGATCAGATCAGCTTGAATCAAGGTATAGAGAGACAGAAAGAAACCCCGGGACTGAGCTTTGTAGGGCATTGAGAAGCCAGTCAGAATAACTGGAAAAGCTACTGAAAGATGGGAGAAAAACAGTGGATTCACAGAAACTAAAGCAAGATAATGTTTAAAGAAAAGAGTCACCTGTGCTGCTAGTGAAAGTTGAAGTCAAATAAAGGCAGTTGGGTGATCTTGTATTTGGCAGTTGAAAATTAATTCTGAAGAGAGCAGCTTCATAACCCCAGGGCTGAGAATGGAGAGAGTAGAAGTAGATTGGAGTGATTTGAAAAGTAAATTCTAGAGGATGTAAAGCTAAAGGAGGACAGATTTTCTAGAAGTAATTTTGACAGGAAGCTAAGAAATGGAAGCAAGGTCTCAATGAGGAGCGATAACAGAGCATCTTCTAATACTGATGAAAATAATGCTAGCATTTGACAGACGTAGAGAAGATGGTGTTTAGAACCAAGAAGAGGAATGGAGTAATTTGTCTTAGTAGGACAGGCTTTCTCAGTGGTGAGGGAAAGGGAAAAGATACACGAATGCAGGACAATGGCAAAAGATGCAGGAATTTGAGTATGGTAATTTACATAGTTTTCCTTAAGCAGGAAACAAGGCCATTGATGAGAGGGTGGAGCAGGGTCTATGAAGCTTAAGGAAAGACTAGAGGACCAAGGTATGTAATAACAGTTGGAGAAAGTGGAATGAAGTATGAGTGCCAGGCATAATAAAGGAACCCATCCATTGGGAGTTTGCAGTCCTGAATTTAAAGGAACACCAGTTGATCCTATTTGATTTTTTTTTCTCCCATGTTTTATACCTTCAACTCCCCTTTCTTCCCAC
This sequence comes from Nanger dama, assembly GCA_917880005.1. Lineage (NCBI taxonomy): Eukaryota > Metazoa > Chordata > Mammalia > Artiodactyla > Bovidae > Nanger > Nanger dama. Next base: position 15,896,312 of record CAKJTW010000007.1, read on the forward strand.
TCATTCTCTGATAATACATACACCCTTTGAGTTCTGTTAGGAGCCTTCGCTCAAGTGCTGCCTCAGCCTCTAAATTTGCAAGGAAAATGAAAGCAGGTGCTTCCTATCCAAAGAAACCCCAGTTTCTCAAAATGTTCATCCAACCTTCTTTGCTCCACGTGGTTCCTGTCCTGTCATTGCCACTGGCCCAACCTACTGGGGCTTCTGTAATGCTCCCCTCAGTTCTGAAATCTTTATGGCTATACCTTGATTTAAGGATAGCCATAGGATATTAATTTGTATTAATAGAAAAAGTTATTTGGTCAACTAATTTCAAAAAATACTAGACTTTATAAGTTTCTGTCTGCTTGTTTTTGTTTGGGTTTTTTTTTTTTTTTAACTGCAGGGTTTCTCTGAGCCTTTGTTTGCTTTCTCTGTATACAAATTATCAAGAAGGCTATATATACAGTGGTCCACGTTTTCTAAATTTCTAGGACCTCCAGGACTCATGTGGAATATCTCGCTAGACTTCTATTATGAAAGTCTCATTTTAGGAAACATTGTATTAGGATAGCAACACAAGAGATAGGATATATGGCTTCATTTCAAATTTGACTCCCTTTTGTGTCTTTATTAGAACCAAGATCATTATGCAGTACTTGGACTTGGCCATGTAAGATACAAAGCTACACAGAGACAGATTAAAGCAGCTCGTAAGTACTTGATTATTTTGGAATAATCAAATATCTGCTATAGCAAATGTTATCCTCTTGAAAAAGTATTGCATGATTACCGTTTCTAGGCATAACTCTGGATTTAATGTAAGGTATGTAGTATACCAATGTATAACCACAGTCTCCTTACCTTCAAAATCAAAAATAAGCAGTAAGTCTCCTGAATGGATATTCTCATTAGGGTCAAGAAATTGGGTGAGTGTATTTGTGACAGAATAAACAACATTCTTCTAATGGCACACTTTAAAAAAAAAATAGTATTTCGCCTTCCTTTGGAAGTTTGGCCAGTTGTGCTTAGTGGAAGTTGCCTCCATAACTTCAGTTTGTTGGTGCTCTTTTGTGATCTTAGGTCACATCTCTGTTGATAACCATCTTATCTCTTCTGTCCAAGAAAGAGATATCTGATGCTTCATTGTTCTTTTTATTGTCAAGGTTGAAAATTGGTGGGGTGCAGGGGCAGGGGCAGAAATCGTTGGCAAACTAGTCTTCATTGGCTTACGCGTCACTGTCCACTTAGTGCTCTAAACTGTTCTGTCCTCTGATGTCTTGTGGACGTAATTTCTTACACACCATTTGGTCACCTAGTTAGTAAAGCTTCATGAAAGAGGTGAAGGTGGTCAGTTTTCTCTTTTCTCTTAGAACAGTGTTCTGCCTTCTACTCTAGAGAGTGGATATTGAGATCAGAGGAGGTAAAATTGTGGCCATATGAAAAGGAGCAGGGAATCAGGGTCAGTCAAGAAGAGAAAGTATTATACTTGGAGAAAGATGACTGAATGAGACCTACCTCATGTTGAAAAATACTGGTTGAGCCTAAGTACAGTAAATGGGGCTTCCCAGGTGATGCAGTGGTAAAGAATCCACCTATGAATGCAGGAGATGCGAGTTCAGTCCCTGGGTCGGGAAGATCCCCTGAAGCAGGAAATGGCAACCCACTCGTTTTATTGCCTGGAAAATTCCATGGACAGAGACGCCTAGTACACTACAGTCCAGGGAATGCACAAAGAGTCAGATGTGACTGAGCACAAAGCACACACAACTGTGATAAATAAACTCAAAATTTTCCCGTTATTGCTTGTATTTAGGAAAGTCACAGGAAGTATCTTCTTCGTTTTGTTAGTTGAATTTATGAGATTATTTAAGACCTATTATCAGTTCAGTCGCTCAGTCATGTCCGACTCTTTGCCTGTTATTGGATTTCTTTAAAGCCTGGCATGATTTTAGAATAAGCATATGTTAATGCATAGGAATAGTCATTGCGATATACATAAATGCTAGGAAATTTTATTTTGCTCTGGGAAAGTATCTGCAAAGTCTTACTCTGAGAGAATAGCATAAAATACTATAAATGTGTTGACACATACAAATTTGTGAAAGAACTGAAAGTGATTTAGAACTATGAAAGTAGTTTTATGTTTTAAGATGAGGGAATTGTTTCTCTAAAAATAGAAACATATGTAATAATTATAAAAGAAACATCCATTTGCTTCTGTTAAGTCCTTTCATTTTATTGGAATAATAGAAATTAGTTTTTGAATATTCTGTTGACAAAAGTTTTGTACCCCCAATGTACAGATTATTAACATTATGTGGATTTACAACTAACTCTCTGCCTCTTTGTTGAATGTTCTCAGTATTTATTCAGAAGACTGACATTCTCTTTGCTCTGTCATTGTAAAATAGATGGCTGCTACTTACTGCTCCCTGGGATCTAGTCCAAAAGTAAAAATGCAAAGTTAATTGTTTGCAAGTTTGTAATTATTAGTGTAGACAAACCTAATAATATGAGTCTGATTACATTTGAGACTCTTCTAGTTCTTGAATCCTATTAGGAACACATAAAGGAGGTTGCAGGCTTTTATTACATTTTAATTTTTAAATTAAAGTATAGTTAATGTATAATATTATATAAATTACAGGTGTCTAGTATAGTGATTCACAATTTTTAAAAGTTATATTCCATTTATAGTTACCGTAAAATATTGATTATATTCCCTGCATTGTATAGTATATCCTTATTGCATATTTTATACATAATAGTTTGTTGAAAGTTTTAATTTTTTAAATTTTTGGATGGCTATGATGAAAATTAGGGCTTCATTCATGAGTGGATAAAGTAAGTCGTCTTTTTTTTCCTTTTCTGCATTATCTGAAAAGAATAAATAGCTAGGAAAGTTGAATGATGGATTAAGAGAAAGTACTTGCATATTAAAGGTATTTCCATTTTTTTCTTGAAGAAAAATTGCCACATTGGCAAATGATGCATGTAGATTTGATAGTCTCTGCTTGGAAATAAAATCTTTGATTTGAATTTTCTAAATTTAATAATTTTAGCTTAAAATACTTCTTATGGAGGACTTCCTGGGTGGTCCAGTGGCTAGAACTCTGTGCTCCAGTGAAGGAGACCTGGATTCAATCCCTGGCCAGGGAACTGGATCTGATATGTGCAACTGAAGATCCCATAGGCCACAACTAAGGCCCATTGCAACCAAATAAATATAAATAAATAAATATTTGAAAAGTAATGACCATATTTTAAGCTGAAAACTGTTTCATAGAATGCCTCTTAAAATTAGAAATAATAGAGACTTTTTGCAATAATCTACAATGGAAAAGAATCGGGGAAAAATATATATATCTGAATCACTTTGCTATAAACTGAAACTGACACAATATTGTAAATCAGCTGTACTTTTATATAAAAAAATCATAGATGCTTTTTCTGATAATAGCAATATGAATGTACAGTAAAAGCCCATTTAGTAATATGCCTTCAAAACCCCAGAAACTATCTTTGGTGAGAAAGGGAGGAGAGATTAAGTCTGAAATTACAATAAACATGCACAACAGCTGCTCAGAAATTACCCTTGTCTCTTTTTCAAACTGAAAGATATTCTTTAGCCTCCGTTATGTCATTTTTAATATTGGAGGACATCTTCTGCCTTCTTCAGCCCCACCGCTGGGCAGAGTATACTGTACATAAATGACTAGAGGTGACCAGGTGGAAGAGTCAATGAGGGAAAAACAGTGTAGCTTAAGAGGATACTGTTAAAAAACAGGCATCGCCTATCTCAGTCTTTATCACAGGGTTCAAAAGAAGACTTACTCCACCTTATCAGTGTGATACGAAGATGTTGCATTCGGGTAAGGCAAGGGCGGCATAGGCATTGCAGAAAGAGACTCGAGAAAAAAATAGAATTGCCTGGAAACTCAAAAACAGGAGAGCAAGCTTTAGAATTACAAAGGCTGACTACAGTTAGAAAAGAGTAAAGCAGACAGCCTAGAGGAATGTCCCAAGATTCAGAGGGAAAGAATAAAAAGATGTCAGATTGCCCTAAAGAGCGGGTCAGAATAAATGTGACAGAGGCAGTAATTGCAAATAAGAAAACTTACCTGATTTATAAAGAACTGTGACTTGAGATTGAGAATATTTGTAGGCATGTGTGCGTGCATGCGTGCGGTTAGTTGTGTCCGACTCTTTGTGACTCCTTGGACTGTAGCCTGCCAGCCTCCTCTCCATGGAATTTTCCAGGCAAGAATACTGGAGTGGGTTGCCATTAGGGTTTACTCCTCAGCACACACTTGCATTTCAAAGGAGAACAGTGTGAGTTAGGCCAAGCTGCACAGCATCCATTTTGCCAACGAGGGTGGAAGAGCCGTGAGCAATGACTAGAGAAGCTATGGTTTTCCCCAACCACTGGCCGTGGGAAAAGCCAGTGCTTCCTTCCTGAAGTGCCCAACAATGGTGGGGTCATCACACCTCTCAACTATCCTATGTGATATGATTGTTGTTCCTGGCTAGTAAGCTTCCAGACCTAATAGTCAGACTCTTAGTTCCTGTGAAGTGCCTAATAACCTTCAGTAAATTCCTTTTCTTCTTAAGGTGAAAATTTCTCCTCTTGAGTGTTAGTGGACAAACTAATAATATGATTGTGTGTGTGTTTTTTTGACTGTAGCTCAAAAAAACAAAAGTGTATTTATCAAAGTTTCTGAACCCTTGCAGTGTATACAAAAATCACTAAATATGCCATAAAAAGAAATATTGTAGAGAAATATTCATAACAGCTTCATTCACAGTGTCCAAAAACTGGAAGCCACCCAAATGTTCACCAACAGGATGAAGGATAAGCAGACTGCTTATATTCATAAAATAGTGTTTAGCAGTTTTTTAAAAATTGCTCATATACATAAGGGGGGGTGAATCTTAAAACATAATGTCAGATACAAAGACATACTGTATGATTCCATTTAGATGAAATTCAAGAGCCTACAAACATAATCTCTCATGAGAGAAATCAGAAGGGTAGCCCCAGGTGGTGTTGGGTGGGACTTGACTGGAAAAGAGGGTACAGGGGAACTCTGAGTGATGAAAACAATCTGTATTTTCCTTTGAGTGGTTGTTAAGCAACTATACAATTTCACAACCTTTTGAACGGAGTACTTAAAATATGAACACTTTATTCTATGTAATAAAGTAGATCTGATTCGACAAACCAAAAAAAAAAATGACTTGAATATTTGTATATACGTACACTTGGACCTGGACAGAAATAAAAATTGTATTAATAGATGTGAGATCAAGATCACTGACTATCAGAACAGGCGGCTGGCAGCTAGAGCCCTATCATCAGGAAGTTCATTGCCTGCAAAGCTATCATGTTACCTTCTCCTCCCTGCCCGTCCCCCCTCCACGCTTTTTTTTCCTGCACTACAAGGCATGTGGCATCTTAGTCCTCTGATCAGGAATCAACTCAGGTCCCTCACGGTGGAAGCGTGGAATCTTAACCACTGGACCACCAGAGAATACCTCTGTTACCTTTTCTAAAGGAGACAAATAAAACATTCAATTCCCATATTTAAAAGAATATCACTGAGGAAGATGGAAGGACAAAAGTAGGTAATATCTTAAAATGGATTTATAAGAAGGAAAAACATAGTATTCTTAAGTGGATTTTTTTTTCAAATGCTTAAGGAATTGAAAATTCTCATGCTGAACATAAACTGTTTTAGGAACAATTCATTTCATGACTGTTAATGTAATCCTAGTATGAAAGTGTGGCCCTGAAAGGCAGAATTGTGGACGAGTCAGTGAAAAGTTCTTGGTTGCCAGGGGTTGAGGGATTGAGGAGAGATGAACAGGTAGAACGCAGAGGATTTGGGGCAGTGAAAATACTGTGTATATTATGGTGGATATGTGTTGTCATGCATTCATCAAACCCACAGAATGCCCACCACCAGGAGTGAAAACTGTGGCTCTTAGGTGATTATGATGTGTCAGTGTAGGGTCATCAGTTGTAGCAAATAGTGGGCATTCTCTGCTAGTCCAGTGGTTAGGACTCAGCACTTTCATTGCCAGGGCCTGTGTTTGATCTCTGGTTAGAGAACTGAGATCCCACAAGCCACATGATGCAGCCAGATTTTGTGGAGGGGGGAGCCAGATTTAAAAAAAGATAACAAATGGACTGCTCTGGTGGGAGGAGTTGATAAAGAAGAGCAGAGGGTCTATAGATCTGTTAATCACCCTCTTAATTTAGTTGTGAATCTTAAAACTAATTAATTTTTTAAAGTGGCCAGAAAAGCTTTTAAAAAAAACACTACAAATCTCATCCATGAATGTATTGAATAATACCCAAAACAAACAAAAACAGTTACTAACAAAATGAATTCAACAATATGCTAAAAGAATACTGCCCATGAATATTACTCTTAAGAAATATATTAACAAAGCTAAATCTGCTTATGTTTTACATAATATTATCAATATATCAATGTGATGTCCTAAGAAGATAGTGAAAGTACATACAGTACAATTTAATATTCACTCCTTTTTGAGAAATAGAACTTTGAAAAGAAATATAATTAATTGCTACATATTTCAGATTTCACTGCCAGCAAACTTTTAACTGTGTGATAGTCTCATAAAAACCCATGAGGGAGTCTGCCAATGACTTTTATGCTATTTGGGAGTTTGGGTCAGTGAATTAAGATATTAAAGGAGAGAGAACTATTAGAAATATATTATTTGTAGGTAATATATGAAAGTGAAAGTTGCTCAGTTGTGTCCAACTCTTTGCTACCCCATGGACTACACAGTCCATGGACTTCACTAGGCCAGCATACTGGAATGGGTAGCCTTTCCCTTCTCCAGGGGAGCTTTCCCAACCTAGGGCTCAAACCAGGTCTCCCACATTGCAGGTGGATTCTTTACCAGCTGAGTCAAAAGGGAAGCTGTAAGTAACAGGATCTGTCTCAAAACTAAAAGAGTTGAATTAGGTAGCCAAGTGCAAGAAAAATAAAAATAATAGTTTTTGGAAGGTACCATCAAATATATTAGAAAGATAGAGTCATTTTAAAGATAATCCCGTGACAAGAATAGCCAGAAACAGACCTTGGTAAAATTTACTGAGGTAAAGGAAGCCTCACAAATTAGTAGAGAAGGAAAGGATTATTAGATAATGTTAGGACTTTGAAAATTAAATAAGCTTTTCAATTTTGACCATAGAAGATACTCAGATAGAAACATATCAAACTTCTGAAGAATGAAGGACCTCCTTTATAAGTACTGTAATACAATATAAAGGAAATGATCAGTAAATACGAATTAATGAACTGAATGTTTTTAAAAAACACAAGAATGGTTACAGCAGCTGGGGAGAGCATTAGCATCAAACATGATGGACTAGAGAGGCAGCATACAAGCACAGGCTCTGGAGTCAGGCTGCCTGGATTGGAGCCCAGTTTGGCCAGGACTTTGGACAGGATGCATAGAGGTACAGTAAGTGGTATTTAACCTCCTTGTGCCTTATTTCCTCATCTGTAAAATGGAGAAACTAATAGTACTTTTCTCAGAGGGTTACTGAAAAGGTTAATTGATAAATAGTGCTGGCACCTATTAAATGCTTAATGGATATTAACAGCTAGCCATTATTCATTTTAAAATGACTCACAAACTAAGAAGAAAAACTATGATAGCTCTATATTACTCCATATGTAAGGGATGAAAGATTGAAACAACCACAGAAATTTTTTTGATCTCCTTGAGCACCAGTGATAATGCTGTTTTAAATGATTGGATCAGTGCTGTTGAGGTTGTGGTGAAAAGAATGTTAACATAGGGGTTGCAGTGGTATAACTTTTAGAAAGGGACTTGTTCATACATTTCACTCACACAACTTCTCTAAGTATATTCTGAGAAGAAAGAGTCATAAATATGAAAAAATACTTCTGTACAAAATGATGCATATTGAAATAGCTTATAGTAGTGAAGAATTAGAAACAATCTAAATACCCAACAGTAGGGAAATAGTTGAATAAGTTATGATAAATCTACTTGAAATATTGTACTAAATAGTTGTTAAAATTTTCTGAAGTGTTTGCAACTGCCTGGAAAATGGAACTGCTTAGTTGAATAATCTTATGCTTAGTTGAAAAAAATCACAACTTAAATTGGCATATATAATATGATTATACCTACAATTTTAAAGGTATATGCTTAAGGGTGAAAAAGTCTGTGTGGAAGTACACCAAAATATTAATAGCAGTCTTTTGGGGTGCTGGCACTTTAGCCAGTTCTTGAAGTTATTTCAGGGTTTCTCAGGTGGCCCAGTGGTAAAGAATCTGCCTGCCAATGTAGGAGACATAAGAGACTTGGGTTTCTGGATCAGGAAGATCTCCTGGAGGAGGAAATGGCAACCCACTCTGATATTCTTGTTGGAAAATCCCATGGACAGAGGAGCCTGGCAGGGTGCAGTCCATGGGGCTGCACAGAGTTGGACATGACTGAGCACACACACACTAAAATTATTTCTCTGTAATTTCTTTTTAATAAGCATATGTTTTGCTGTGGGAGGAAATATTTTTAAACTAATATGCTTTTAAAAATGGCTCTGCTTAACTGATCTTCTTTTTAATTTTGATGACTAAAAGGACAAGTTATCCAAATCTTACTTTGTAGATAAAGCAATGGTTTTAAAACATCACCCGGACAAACGGAAAGCAGCTGGTGAATCAATAAAAGAAGGAGATAATGACTACTTCACTTGCATAACTAAAGGTAAGAAAGCGGATTAAGAGTTGGGAATTTTTAATAGTGAAGATTATTTATTAATTGTTTGGATTGGGTTTCCTGTGTATACTGTAGTTCATTTATACCATAACATTTAAAAACATTTTTAGTTAACATCTGGTTATTTGTGGTCATCTCCGCCAGAGCCTCACTTTATAAAGTGAGCTTCTCCCAACCAACAGCATCAGCAATACCAGAAATGCCGCTTGTCAGAAATGCAGAAGTTGTGGCCATGCCCCAGACCTACTGAATCTGAATCTGCATTTTTAACAAGATCTGCAGGTGATTCTTACGAGAAGCTTATCCTGGAGTTACTTCATATAAGTGCTGTGTTTAAGGTTGAGACTACTAAGATCTTTTTCAGTTTCAGATACTTTATGGAATTAAATTGTTCCTCAGATATTTTGCTTATTTATAAATCAAGAAGTTGATTCTATCCTAGTAAAGGACCCATCAACTATCAATGGCTATTTACATAGCCATATCCTCATAAGCAAATTAATAGAGACAGCCACCATTTCTAAATGTTTCCTTAAATGTGATTTTTAATTTTGATGCTAATTTTTAAAAAACTGTATACACACTTTTCAAACTTACTCTTTATTGGCTCACTCTTACACAGTGCTCAGGATGCCAAAGATCCTTTGATTTTTTTAACAGCCTTGGGATCTAACAGTTAATTTTCTAGCTATTTCTTTTTCTTCAGTCATGCTTTCTTCAAGATTGAGTGTTTACTGTTTTGTCCTTTCTTTTCCAGAGGAGCTACTTACAGAAGTTTTTAAATCCAATTGTAACCAGTAGTGCCCAAGCTATTACTGAAGTCCTCCCCTCCCCATAAGCACATACAACTTTTAAGTACAAAAAATAATTTTAAGGGAAAAAATGTAGCATTATGGTGATATAACCTTTGATTTTTCTTCAGCTTATGAAATGTTATCTGATCCAGTGAAAAGACGAGCATTTAACAGTGTAGATCCTACTTTTGATAACTCAGTTCCTTCTAAAAGTGAAGCAAAGGACAATTTCTTGAAGTGTTTTCCCCAGTGTTTGAAAGGAATTCCAGGTGAGTTATGGCATTCCGTTGTGATCATAATACTCTACTGGCTTGCTTCTTACAGTTCCAAGTTTCTGTTTTTCCCTCTAATAATAGTTTGGTTCTCTTCTACTTCCTCCTCCTTTACAATATTGAGCTCCTCTGGTGAACTTACTATAATTGTTTATTTTATTCTCTAAACAGTTCTTCTTTCCTTTAGTTAAATTAACTCGCAGGACATTTTTCTTTTAAATTTCCTTTGGGGAAAAGAATAGTGATTGACTTTATGTAGTGTGATGCTGATACTTAGGTGACAGTGATTTCCCATTTTCTCCTTCCCCTTTGTTAACAGGTGCACTACAACATTTGGTCAGTTTTCATTTAGGAAAAACTTTTATTCTGTTTTTGAGCATCTGATTATCATAAGATTCTCTGACAAAGGCTGAATTTATATTTAAGATTAAGGCATATGTAATTTATTTAATTAAAATCAGTTTCAAATTGTGTGAATCAGTAATCTACATTTTTTGCTTCCATCTGCACTGGAAGGTTTCCTCAGAGCACATCTTAGCTGCATATTGGGATCAGCTGGGGAGCTTGAACAGTTCCTGATGCCTGGGCTCCACCTGGAGAAACTGATTTTAATCTAAGTGGTTTGGAATGCCTATAGGTTTTTTAATGCTCGCAGGCGATTTTGATGGGTAGCTAAGTTTGGGAGAAGGCAGTGGCAATCCACTCCAGTACTCTTGCCTGGAAAATCCCATGGACGGAAGAGCCTGGTGGGCTACAGTCTATCGGGTCGCTAAGAGTCGGACACACTGAGCGACTTCACTTTCACTTTTCACTTTCATGCATTGGAGAAGGAAATGGCAACCCACTCCAGTGCTCTTGCCTGGAGAATCCCAGGGACGGGGGAGCCTGGTGGGCTGCCGTCTATGGGGTCGCACAGAGTCTGACACAACTGAAGCGATGCAGCAGCAGCTAAGTTTGAGAAGCACTTTGATTAGTGGTTTGATACAGCCTACTATTTCCTACACCCTTTCTCCTTACCTTTGTTTTGTGGTTTAAACAACAAAAAAAATTGAAGTTGTTAAAAAAAAAATAGTGTATTGTATTCATGTGTGTGTGTGTGGAACACTGCATCAAGTTGGAAAAACAGGTCAGTAGCAGTCTCAGGATCCTCCAGAGATGGTGGGTGAAGTGCTAAACCTACGAGTCTGATTCTTAAGTGGGGGTGGTAGAGATGAGGAGATAGAAATATATTCCCTCTGAGGATTCACGTTTCTTAAAAGGCTAAGCCTGCAGGTCACTTCTGTACTGCCTGTACTGCAGGACTAAGTGAGCTTGAAACGCGGCACTAGAGTCTGTTTTTCCTGGCCACCCTGGCATCTTCCACAACCTTGTAATTTACAGAACTGAAGACAAGCTGAGAGTGAGAACACTGTCCCATTGTTTTATCCTGTACCCTATCCTCCCCTTACCCTCTCTTTTACTGCACCTGTGTTGCTCATCACAGCACTCCTGATCCCCCTGCTCTGTCTCTTAGTCATGGAGGACATAGGGCAGGGAGATTGTAGGGACTGATAAAAACTTTTTAACAAATCAGTTGTTGAATGTTTGTACAAAATGTTTTTAGCTTTTCTTTTTCAATATTTCAGGTGGTCAAATAAAAAAAATGTTCCTAAACTTGGTGATATGAATTCATCATTTGAAGATGTAGATGCATTTTATTCTTTCTGGTGAGTGAATACATTGTTTCTCCAGTGCTTTCATTTTTTTATGAAAAGTATTCAATAAGTACTTGATTGACTTTTATAAATTAATTGATGGATGGGAAAATCACAGAACCTTCATTGAACAAAAGGAGGGCTCTCTTAAGAAATCAAAGTTTCCAGAGAATGCTGTATTATCCCCTGTGTAATATTTAGGTATCTGTTTTCTATGAGCCAGATTTCTAGATGTCAAGCACACTATAGCAATAAAAAAATGAAAAATAAGGAGTCATTTGAATTCAGTAAAAAATAATTTTTCATTTATTTTTTAAAGTTATTTGAATATATGACAAAGGAAGACTGTGATCTCTAACTGGTTCACTAATTTTAATACATATTACTCATTTTCTACTTTTTATATTATGTGTGCTATATTTTCTCATTAAGTATCTGGTAAATATGAAAACAAAATCACTGTAAAACAGAAATGACAAATTTAGCTCTGTCAGTTTTAGTTGCTCTTACCTTCGGAAAATACAAACCAGGTAAAGTAACCATTACTAGGTGACTTTAAAACTTGACAAACTAGTGGAGGTGAAGGCAGGGACAGCTTGTAACAAGTCCCAGTCAAGAGTAAAACCTGATATTCAGCAGAGATAGCAGGAAGCTGGATTTTGATTTAGGGCTGATAAGTATTTTAGACTTTGACTACAAATACAGCATCATTTTAAAAAGAAGAAAAAGAAGACTTGAGTATAGTGTGATTTCAGTATCAGAAAAGAGGGGAGGGATCTATTAAACTCATCCACTTGTCATTAAAGTTTCTTAAAATTTTATGCTCGTAACTTAATTTTAAAAGGAAGATATTTTTCATTTGTTTTGGCTTGACTTTATTTTATTTCTATTTATATTAGGTATAATTTTGATTCTTGGAGAGAATTTTCTTATTTAGATGAAGAAGAAAAAGAAAAAGCAGAATGGTATGTATGTAAATCATTGAAAAGACATTTCTTTGGTTCTTTGGTATTTGTGATGATATAAAAATGCACCGTGTGTATTCTCTTTCACATTTTTCTATGTATCCATTTTAATGACTTTGATATTTTGAGATCCCATCTCACAAGTTAAGCTTAATAGTGCTAAATATAATATGCTAATGAAATTACTTATGAAATTGTCAATAAAGCTCAAGTCAGCAAATTCTTTTTTATAAAGTATTACTATACCATCTATAAGCAATAGCGTGTTTCCAATATTTCCTATTTAATAGCCGTGACGAAAGGAGATGGATTGAAAAGCAGAACAGAGCAACAAGGGCACAAAGGAAAAAAGAAGAAATGAACAGAATAAGAACATTAGTTGGTAAGTGTAACTAATGAATTTTTAGAGTTCTTTAATTAAATATTAGACAGTCAAAAGATTTAACTTTTTTTTGGTAGATAATGCATATAGCTGTGACCCAAGGATAAAAAAATTTAAGGAAGAGGAAAAAGCCAAGAAAGAAGCAGAAAAGAAAGCAAAAGCAGACGCAAAACGAAAGGAGCAAGAGGCTAAAGAGAAAGTAAGATGACATTTGATAAAGTTGGACTTTAAATGTTCCTAATATTGTCAGTCTGCAGATCTATTTTAAACACTGAATCTGTCAGTAGAGAACTAGGTGCTACTATGAATGAATCATGGGCACTTGACACAGTTGATAGAAGGATCTTCTTTACCACCAAATTCTTACTGGGCAAAAACATGATGTCATATAAATTTCTTAATACTACATTTAATTCTAATATGTCTGTTTTACATTTCTATAAATTTTTGTAGAACTTTACCATCTGCTTTTCCATCAGTCTTGATAAGTTGATGTTTACCTTTCTGTAATACAAATTACTAAAAACTGTATTTTTTAGTAAAGTTATAGAGCATTTAAGAATTCTAATTTTATTACGAAATAATTTTATTAAAGCAAAGACAAGCTGAATTAGAAGCTGCTCGGTTAGCAAAGGAGAAAGAAGAAGAGGAAGTTAGACAACAAGCATTATTGGCAAAGAAGGAAAAAGATATCCAGAAAAAAGCCATTAAGAAAGAAAGGCAAAAACTTCAAACTCATGCAAGGTATGTCAACTGATTGAACAAGCACTACATACAAGTAAATCAGATTTCTGTTTAAACTTAAAATATTTCTATACGATAAAAATGTAATTAAACTACTCTCTGCATTTTATCTCAAAACATAAATGTTTTAAAATTCACTTTTTAAAAATTTCACACATGCATATTCAGTATGCACCTCTGATAGGGTCATGTTTTGTTTGTTTTTAAAATAACCATTTTGCCTTTTTAAACCTTCAGAAAGAAAAAAAGCTTATCATTTTAATACATGTCCCATATTCAGATCTTGATTATCTTAACATCTTTTTATACTTGAATTGTTCAAATTAGGATCTAAATAAGAGCAACAGTGTCAGCTGTGTATCTCCTGGTTATGTCTGTCAAAAGTCCCCTACCATCACTATCTCGCCGCTTCCCCCAGTTGGAGATATTAGATCATTTATTCTAAGAATGCGTCACAAATTGGTTTTGTCTGGTTGCTTCTTTAATAGTGTAAAATTAATTTTTATCACAGAAAAGTTCTTGTAGAAGTTAAACATGGGTTGCTTTTAAAGATCTAAAAGCTTTCATTTTTGTCTAAATAAAGGGATATTATTTAGTTCATTGCTGGTAGTTTGTGTTCAAATACAGATTTTACTAAAAATATTAACTAAAAAGGCCCAAAAGTTTTCAAATGTCGTTTTGTCCAAGAGACGGTCTTACATTTTAAACTGATAAAGTTAGAGGCCAGTATTATTAAAACTATCCAATCACTAGGCTTTGAAAGACATTTAATAAAAATAAAATCTGTCTCTGCAGACTTTTGACAAGCAGAAAATCTAAATAGAAAAAATGAAATATTTTCCTCAGATTTCACCTAGAAAATTATATTGAGAAGAATGCAGTGTATTATAGTTGTTGAGAGCATGGCCTCAGGGCTAGCAGCTTAGATTTGAAGTCATTCTCTACTTCCTATGTCCTGGCTGTGGTTCTCAGGAGGTTCCCTCAACCTATTTGTGTCTCAATTTCCTCACCTTTACAGTAACTGAAATAATACCTAGAAAGAGTTATGAAGATGAGAGGAGATTATTCACATGTAGCACTTGTTAGATTTGGCATAAGGAGAACTGAATCAAAAACTTTAAAAATTAGTTAGAAAATAGAAAATTTAAAAAGTTCTTAGAGATGGTACATAAAAGAGGGTTAAAGTTCTGGCCTTTGGTAACTTTATATTATTGCTCCTTTCCAGCGTAAGTTCTTTTATTCACTCATCAGATGTCTGATAGGCACTAAGTATGTGCCAAGCAGTTACAACTGATGCTGATATAATGAAAACACAGTCTTTGCTTTCGGAATCCACTAGTTAATGATGGAGAATGACGAGAAAACACGCAGTTGAAATACTTAAAGATGAGTACTAGGTTGAGAAAGTACCAAACAGGTGGTTAAGGAAGGATTTTTGGATCTAGTGGGATTTAGTCAGGTGAAGCAGTGTGTATATGGGATTAGATGAGAGATATCAAGGAGCACTGACACATCCATACAGGAGGTTTGATGAACCAGAGGTAGCTGAAGGAGAGGTCAGGTCTTAAAGAACATTGCTAGTCTAAATCTGATCCTGAGTCAGTTTTGCTCAGGATGCCAAGAGAACACAAGACACCGAGAGACAAAAGTCTTTTGCATAATTCAGGTGAGAGGATGGGCCTTAAAGTGGTAGAGATGGTGAAAACAGAAGAAGGTACATGACAAGAACCAACATTTAGGAGGTAAGATTGGCTGTTGCCTGTTGGCTATCGATACTGATTATAAGTTGGAGGAAGTATAAGGGTTAATACGTGTTCTGGTTTCTTGAGTGGAATATTAGGTGGTTTATAATATTACTCAGTGAAATAGAAAACAAAGGAAGAGGAAAGGGCTTAGGAAAAATTATTTCAGTTTCAGGCATGTTGAGATGAAGATACTCAGTAGGTGACTTTGAGGTACAAGTCTGGCATTTAGCAGGATCATCACAGAGTCATCCACATCTCAGTGGAGAATAGATGAGTCTCCCAGGGAGAAAGAATAGAGCAAGAAGTGTAGAGATCGGACCCTGGCAGTCACCAATACTTAAGGTATGGATAGAAGGGCACTGATGGTAATGTAATAACACAGTCTTTGCTTTCAAGATCCACTAGATAATGATGGAGAATGATAAGAAAACAGGCAATTGAAATACTTAAAGATGAGTACTAGGTTGAGAAAGTGCCAAACAGGTGGTGTTAGGAAGACAGTGAAAGTGAAGTCCCTCAGTCGTGTCCGACTCTTTGCAACCCTATGGACTGTAGCCTACCAGGCTTCTCTGTCCACGGGATTTTCCAGGCAAGAATACTGGAGTGGGTTGCCATTTGAAGGGAGAGAACAAACAACAGGGAAGAAACACAGCCCCACTCATCAACAGAAAATTGAATTAAAGATTGACTGAGCATAGCCCCGCCCATCAGATCAGACCCAGTCCTTGTCTCCCCCTGCCCTGCCCCAAGTCAGTCTCTTGTCAGAAAGCTTTCTTCATAAGCCTCTTATCCTTATTCACCAGAGGGAAGAGAAAATGAAAACCATAATCACAGAAAATTAACCAAACTGATCACATGGGCCATGGCCATGTCTAACTCAGTGAAACTATGAGCCATGCCTTGTAGGGCCACCCAAGACAGACAGGTCATGATGGAGAGTTCTAACAAAACGTGTTCCACTGGAGAAGGGAATGGCAAACCACTTCAGTATTCTTGCCTTGAGAAGCCCATGAACAGATGAAAAGGCAAAAGATACGACCCTGAAAGATAAACTCCCCAGGTCAGTAGGTGCCCAATATGCTACTGGAGAAGAGCAGAGAAATAACTCCAGAAAGATTGAAGAGACAGAGCCAAAGCGAAAAAACACCATCCAGTTGTGGATGTGACTGGTGTTGGAAGTAAAGTCCAGTGTGGTAAAAAACAATATTGCATAGGAACCTGGAATGTTAGGTTCATGAATTAAGGTAGATTGAAAGTGGTCAAACAAGAGATGGCAAGAGTGAATGTCAACATTTTAGGAATTAGGGAACGAAATAAAATGGATGGGAATGGGTGAATTTAATTCAGATGACTATTATATCTACTGCTGTGGGCAAGAATCCCTTAGAAAAATAGGCTAACCCTCATAATCAACAAAAGAGACCAAAATGCAGTACTTGGGTTCAGTCTCAAAAATGACAGAATGATCTCTGTTTCCAAGGCAAACCATTCAGTATCACAGTAATCCAAGTCTAAGCCCCAACTGCTAATGCCAAGAATCTAAAGTTTAATGGTTCTGTGATGACTTACAAGAGCTTCTAGAACTAACATCCAAAAAAGATGTCCTTTGCATCATAGGGAACTGGAATACAAAAGTAGGAAGTCAAGAGATACCTGGAGTACCAGGCAAGTTTGGCCTTGGAGTACAAAATGAAGCAGGACAAAGGCTAACAATTTTGCCAAGAGAATGCGCTGGTCATGGCAAACACCATCTTCCAACAACACAAGAGACATCTCTACACATGTACATAACCAGATGGTCAATACCAAAATCAGATTGATTATATTCCTGCAGCCAAAGATGGAGAAGCTCTATATGGTCAGTGAAAAAAGACTCAGAGCTGACTGTGGATCACATCATGAATTCCTTATCGCACAGTTCACACTTAAATGGAGAAGGAAATGGCAACCCACTCCAGTATTCTTGCCCGGAGAATCTTACGGACAGAGGAACCTGTGAGCTATAGTCCATGGGATCGCGAAGAGTCAGACATGACTAAGCAGCTATACACACACAGGGAAAACCACTAGACCATTCAGGTATGATCTAAATCAAATCCCTTACAATTATACAGTGGATGTGACAAATAGATTCAAGGGATTAGATCTGATAAGAGTGCCTGAAGAACTATGGTCAGAGGTTCGTGACATTGTACAGAAAGCAGTGATCAAGACCATCCCCAAGAAAAAGAAAAGGCAAAATGGTTGTCTGAGGAGGCCTTACAAATAGCTGAGAAAAGAGAATCGAAAGTCAAAGGGGGAAAGGAAAGATACACCCATCTGAATGCAGAGTTCTAAATAGCAAGGAGAGATAAGAAAGCCTTCCTTAGTGATCAGTGCAAAGAAAGAGGAAAACAATAGAAGAGGAAAGACTATAGAGATCTCTTCAAGGAAATTAGAGATACCAAGGAACACTTACATGTAAAGATGGGCACAATAAAGGACAGAACTGGCATAGACCTAATGGAAGTCAAAGATACTACAAAAAGGTGGCAAAAATACACAGAAGAACTATACAAAAAAGATCTTCATGACCCAGAATCACTATGGTGTGATCACTCACCTAGAGCCAGACATCCTGGAATGTGAAGTCAAGTGGCCTTAGGAAGCATCACTACGAACAAAGCTAGTGGAGGTGATGGATTTCCAGCTGAGCTATTTTAAATCCTAAAAGATGATGCTGCAAAAGTGCTGCACTCAATATGCCAGCAAATTTGGAAAACTCAGCAGTGGCCACGGGACTGGAAAGGGCCAGTTTTCATTCTAATCCCAAAGAAAGGCAGTGCCAAAGAATGTTCAAACAACCGCACAATTGCACTCACGCTAGCAAAGTAATGCTCAAAATTCTCCAAGCGACGCTTCAACAGAACATGAACCAAGAACTTACAGATGTTCAAGCTGGATTTAGAAAAGGCAGAGGAACCAGAGATCAAATTGCCAACATCTGTTGGATCATAGAAAAAGCAAGAGAGATCCAGAAAGACATCTACTTCTGTTTACTGACTACACCAAAGCCTTTGATGGTGTGGATCACAGCAAACTGGAACATTCTTAAAGAGATGGGAATACCAGACCATCTTACCTGCCTCCTGAGAAATCCGTATGCAGGTCAAGAAGCAACAGTTATAACCAGACATGGAATAACAGACTGGTTCCAAATTGGGAAAGGAGTACATCAAGGCTACATATTGTCACCCTGCTTATTTAAGTTATATGCAGAGTACATCATGCAAAATGCCAGGCTGGGTGAAGCACAAGCTGGAATCAAGACTGCCAGGAGAAATACCAATAACTCACAAATGCAGATGACACCACTCTTATGGCAGAAAGCAAAGAGGAACTGAAGAGCCTATTGAGGAAAAGTGAAAGAGGAGAGTGAAAAAGTTGGCTTAAAACTCAGCATTCAAAAACTTAAGTAAGTTCATGGCATCTGGTCCCCATTACTTCATGGCAGCTAGACGGGGGAAGCAACAGAAACAGTGACAGACTTTATTTCTGGGGGCTCCAGAATCACTGCAGATGGTGATTGCAGCCATGAAATTAAAAGATGCTTGCTCCTGGGGAAAAAGCTATGACCAACCTAGACAGCACATTAAAACGCAGAAACATTACTTTGCCAACAAAGGTCCGTCTAGTCAAGGCTATGGTTTTTCCAGTAGTCATGTTTGGTTGTGAGAGTTGGACTGTAAATAAAGCTGAGTGCCAAAGAACTGATGCTTTTGAACTGTAGTGTTGGAGAAGACTCCTGAGAGTTCCTTGGACTGCAAGGAGATCCAACCAAAAGGTTGGATCCAGTCAATCCAAAAGGAAGTCAGTCCTGAATGTTCATTGGAAGGACTGATGCTGAGGCTGAAGCTCCAATACTTTGGCCACCTGATGCAAAGAACTGATTCATTGGGAAAGGCCTTGATGCTGGAAAAGATTGAAGGCAGGAGGAGAAAGGGACAACAGAGGATGAGATGGTTGGATGGATGGCCTCACCAATTTGATGGACATGAGTTGAGTAAGCTCCAGGAGTTGGTGATCAACAAGGAAACCTGGTGTGCTGCAGTCCATGGGGTCGCAAAGAGTCGTACATGACTAAGTGACTGAACTGAGAGGAAGCAGAAGCCTAGGGAAGTGTCCCAATAAAGGAAGCGTTGGAACCTTAGCACCAGGTTACATGGAGTAAGGGAGCAAGGAATGGGAAATGTATCAGCAGCAGCTTAAAGAAGCATGAGAAGTACTTTCCACTTCTTGTTTCTCCAGGCACATCCTGACATTCCATCCTAAGTATCATCTCTGGTCAGCACGTGTTGCTGGACTTCCTATTGCTTAACACATTATTTTTTTATAGTTTGGTGCACACACTAGATAGAACAGGCAGCCTAACAAAGGGATTTTGTTGTGAAGTGTCTTGATTCTTCAGTGGTTTTGTGGGGAATCATTGTTTTATAATATCCAGAGGTCCTCTGCACCATCGCGTTGTTTCTGTTTTGCTCCATCCATTTCCTGATGCCTCTTTATTGCTGGCTGGCCAGGGAGAGCCTTGGGACGTGCCCTGGGAATGTGGTTGGTGGTGGTCAGAAGGCAACATGTTCAACTAAGAACTTATCAAAAATTTCAAGCTTTGTAATTGTGTTTATGGATGTCTTGAGTGCCAGTAGATAGATGAAAATGTTTGTGTTTATACTTATAGAGATGAAAATGTTTGTGTTTATACTTCTAGACCTGGAATCACTTTTCTGACAGTGAGGCAGAACGTGTTAAAATGATGGAAGAAGTGGAAAAACTTTGTGATCGGCTTGAATTAGCAAGGTATAACTACAGAGCTGCTGTTGAAGTCTTCTATTGGGCTTAGGATAAAGTTTCATCCCTTTTTTTCTTTTAAGTTTACAGTGCTTGAATGAAACACTCACATCGTCTACTAAAGAAGTAGGAAAGGCTGCTCTGGAAAAACAGGTAATCGTTTCACTTCTACCTGTATTTAGCACTTAATTCTGCCTCAGTACTGCTTTCACCTTCGTATTTCCCCACCTAACATGGAAGTTACTGTAGGGGCAGAAAGTCTCATTTCTGTTTGGGTTGATGTAAACTGGATTTAAGTGTTTATGATTATCATATATATTTGTCTGATTTGTGGTCATCTAGCACATTAATCATAGATTTTTCAGAATCACTGTTAAAAAAAAATTGTGTTAATTCCTTGAGCAAATTTTTGTAGGATAGTAACATTTAGAACCAAAAGAGATTTTTATTCTGTCTAGTCTACACCTTTTATTTTACAGATGAGGAAACAGGCCCAGAAATTCAATTCAATGCAACAAGTGTTAGTACCTGCTATATATAACCCTGTGCCTAGGTGATGTGGAGAAAGTCTTATGATATCTATTGCTGCCACAAAGTTCAGGAACAGTTACACTAAAGAGAAAAGGCCTAAGGATCAAAAGATGCAGGGCCCCCAGTAAATACTGTCTGTAGTTTAGAGAGGAAGTGGCAACACTAGGTTGGTCAAGGAAGCTCAGTGATGGGTTTGAGCCAGTTTTGAAGGGCGACATTGTTAATGAAGGTCAGGGGAGCAGCATGAACCATAAAATACAGGCAGGAGTAGAAAGTCTGGTTGGGGGGAGGAGTAGGAGATTAAGTTGGTTAAGAAGAGTAGCACCAAATTAAGCAAGATTTGAATACCAAGGTGACTAGTTTCCATAAGCACAGATCTTTTGAATAGCACAGGGTTAACACTGCTGTTAATCTGGCATTTGCAGACAAGAGGCATTGGATGAGTGTAAGTGACTAGTGTAAGAATCCCACTTGGAGGACTTGGACTATGAGTGATGACGGGAATCACTGAAATCTTTGGGACTTGGTGACTTGTTCTAAGGGACTGAAGTGGGAAAATGAGTCAAAGATGACTCCAGGATAGCAGAAGCAACATCAAGTAAAGGCATGTTTTCATTTTTGTTGTTTCACTTGTGCATGTTTGAAGGAACACTGGAAGTGACAGTGAAAAGGTAGAACTTAAGATTAAACAAAGGGCATTTTGTTGTGCTGCTACCTTTCTGTAGAGAATAAATGATATCTGCAAAAGAAAGGATAGATACGAGCTTTGAAATTGCCTTGTGGGTGAGTAACCCTTGACTGTAGACTTGACAGGTAGTGTCCACAGCAAATAGATATCATGTGACAGGAATACAGTGTAGTTTAGGCTGAGGCTGGTTCTTGGTTCCTTGAAGCAGAGATATGCAGCCTGGCTGAAGCAGTGTAGGGTCCTTGTCTGGATGATGCTGAGGGTCAAGAACCACAGGGGCCCAGCCAGAAAGAGAGCTCAGAGTAGTAAGATGCTTTAAGTCCCTGACTTACCTATGATATTTGTGTAGATAGAAGAAATAAATGAGCAAATTAGAAAAGAGAAAGAGGAAGCTGAGGCTCGTATGCGACAAGCATCTAAGAATGCAGAGAAGTCAGCTGGCGGAGGTGGAAACGGAAGTAAACATTGGTCAGAAGATGATCTGCAGTTACTCATTAAAGCTGTGAATCTCTTCCCTGCTGGAACAAATTCAAGGTATTGGTTCTAATGAAGCTTCTCTTCACTGGAGCCTCAGGATTACGTAGACAAGCATCTGAAATAGCAGCATATTACAGCAAGTTTCCAAAGATGTGCTTGGGTCTAGATGCTAAATTCTGTGCCACGGTGGAAAATGTAAAAAGCAGAGTGCATTTTGAACCTGCTAGTCTTAACAGCTTACACCAGCACACAGACAAAGATCCATATATACAGCAGGATGCTTCATCAGTTTCTCAGGAAATTAAGGATCAGGAAACATAAACCTTGACTGTCATGTTGGCTTATTCCACTGTGGCTTATACTAGGCACTAGGTTTTGTGTTCCATGGTTTCTCTTTAGTCTTAATTCTCCTTTATTACTTCCCACCTCAACCTGGAGCTTAAAAGTATGTATCCAAATGGCAGTGTACACAAATGTGTGCTCTTATTTCTGTTGATTTTTTACACGATCTGTAAGATTATACACGGCTGATTTAAACACTTAAGTCCAGGCAATGGTAATAATTAGAGCACCAATTTAGAGCTAATTCTTTAGATGTTATAGCTAACCCTTCTGCAGTAAAAATGTAAGATCATTCTGAATTTTTTTCTTCTTCTCATTATTATATCCATTTTTCTAGATGGGAAGTTATTGCTAATTACATGAACATACATTCTTCTTCTGGAGTTAAGAGAACTGCCAAAGATGTTATTGGCAAAGCAAAGAGCCTTCAAAAACTTGGTGAGTTAGTTTTTGGCAAATCAGTTTCTTTGCTACCTTAGATACATATTTTAAAAGTAATCTATGCAATTTAATGAAAGCCTGAGATGAACTGTATTAAAAAATTTTTTTCCCTTCTCAGACCCTCATCAAAAGGATGACATAAATAAAAGGCTTTTGATAAATTTAAGAAAGAACATGGCGTGGTGCCTCAGGCTGACAATGCAACACCTTCAGAACGATTTGAAGGTAATGAATTTCATTCCTCTGAGTAGAAAATGCTAATCCTAGGGCCTACATGCAGAATGACTGGAAAATAAAGCATTTAGCGGACTGGAATGTGTAATCTTTAAGACTGACTGACTTCAACACCACTGAGAACTGCAGTTTTCCATTTCATATGCCACGAGGGGGAGGGGTGTGTTTGTTTTGTTCATCAGATTTTACAAATCAGTATTAAAGGATATTAGGACGATTGAAATTTAAGGTCTGTAACTTTATCAAGGTAAATTTCCTGATTTTGAAAAATACACTATATATAAGGAAATGTCCTAGTTTTTAAGAGAAGACAGGAGTAGAGGGGCAGCATGCCTACAAATCATTGTTCAGAACAAGTTACACAGACACAATTTATTATGCTGACATTGTCTTGAATGTTCTAGCTGATCTGATTACTCTGGACCAGTGTGTTTCAAATGCAAATTATGACTCAGAAGTGGGTCATGAAATCAGTTTAATGGGTCATGAATAGAAAATATCAGAGGGCATTACATCTGTTATACAAGTGGGTATTTGTGAAACTTCTCTTCATATGTATATGTGTTTGGGATGTGATACATTTTTCCACTCTGAGTTATTGACAAAAGTTTGAAAAGTTCTCTCACTTCATGCTTTTGTGAGCCACCAGTCCTTTCTCCCTAAGCTAATCTTGGATACACTTTCCAGATCACAGTGCCAAATCTGTTTGGGGATTAACTAACAGCTTTGACTGTTCGTGATCTCCTGTCCCTATCTTAGCAGTGCCACTTTTCCTATATTCTTAGTCTGATTTATTATCCAGTATTTCAATTTGAAAATATTTTAAGAGACTTACAATGTTCTATAAAGAGCAAAAAATCATTGTGTTTGCTAGTTGCATTTGCAAAATCAAGGGTGACTTTTGTCTAGGCTGAGTGTTATTTTGGCTCTTAAGAATGTTACTTGGAGTAGAAGTGGCAACTACTCCAGTATTCTTGCCTGGAAAATTCGATGGACAGATGAGCCTGAGAGGCTATAGTCCATGGGGCCACAAAAAGCCAGAAACCAGTGAGCAATTGAGCACAAGAAAGATAAGTAACAAAGTGGACATTTCAGGACACTTGGAGGGCACGTCTAAAGGAGATAATGCTTTTGGTCCCTATGCCCTCCACAAAATGCAGACATGTTCAGATATTTCTGTTATTCTCAGCCCTTTCTTATGGTTCTAATTTGCATGCTTGAGGCAGACACTGATGGTTGTTTTCTGGAAGTGGGTGACCCTGTGAGGGCAGGAGTGATTGGCGGTGATGTGGTACTTGGGCCTGACTCCTTTATCTCTTCTATGGATTTAATGGACGGGCCCCCCCTCTCTCCAACTGTACCAGTAAATAGCAAGCTGGCTGCATTTTTTTGGAATGGTGATTTCTCATATAAATTTTACATTTCATTCATTTTGGTATTGTGGAGTACTGGGTTGGCCAAAAAGTTCATTCAGGTTTTTCCAGAAAATGTTACCAAAAACCCAAATGAACTTTTTGGCCAACCCAATACTTGGATAATAGTAGATAATAATTACATGCCAGTTCCATCTTTTCCGAGAGAGAGAAAGTGACTTAAATCTATGATGTTAAAAGAGTCTTCAAACTAATAAAACAAAATTCCACTTAAGGCTTTCTGGAACTTAAAAGCTCACTTCAAAAAAGCTAGAAGTCTTTAATCTGTCTTTAAATGGAAGTTCTCTGCCTTGTTTTGAGGTGTGTTGTTTTTTAACTTGTTCACTGTGCCCATGAGTATCTTTAATTGGGAAATAACTTAGATTTCCAGACTTCACCCCCGGATACCCTTTGAAGTAGTAGTCTCATTACTGGTAGGATAGGCATCACTGTGTTCTCATTGCATGGTCTGAAATAACTTAAGCTATCAGTCCATTAACTTAGACTTACTACTAAACCAAGTCAGCTTTTTAACCATTTTAATTTTCCTACAAAAGTGGGAATATGCACTTGTTACATCCTTAGGAAGGAATGTATTTGTGATACATCTATGATGTGTTCTCTCAGACATACAGTTTGGTTTAGCAGAGATGTACAGCATAGGCTTTAGTGGACGTGCTGACAGTAACACTGGAACATGGAATCTAATCTCACATTGCCTCTACAGCATTGGGTACCTGCCTTAATTTTGTTAAAACTGTTTTTTTCCAGTGTAAAATGAGAGTAGTTTATAGGCTCTCATCCAGCTAAGTTTTGTAATTAGGCAGCTCTTTTTTTCTTAGCTATAAGGAACTAGATTTATCAGAAATCTAAAATGACTTATGACTGTGTTTTTGAACCCAACAGTCCAACTGTGTATTTTAAATCTGATTTTTAAAAAAATGTCTGGTAAGTATATTTTGAGACCAGAAATACAAAGCATTTTTCCTTTTGTCTCAGATAATTTTCTGGGATGTGAGCTATCTAAAATTTTTTTTCCCCAGTTAATATTGGGTTGGCCACAAAGTTTGTTTGGGTTTTTCCATAAGATGGAAAAACTTTGTGGTCCAACTCAATACTGGTATATGTGTGTCTAATCTCAAAGTAGCTTCAAGATTACACACCAGATTCATATGGGCACTTACCAAATGACTTATCTGAGAAGCTGTCCCAAAACAGTTCTCTATAAATTAGGATAACTGTTTCAAATAAAATTTGTTTCTTAACAGGTCCATGCACAGATTTCACCCCTTGGACAACAGAAGAACAGAAGCTTTTGGAACAAGCTTTGAAAACATACCCAGTAAATACACCTGAAAGATGGGAAAAAATAGCAGAAGCAGTCCCTGGCAGGACAAAGAAGGACTGCATGAAACGATACAAGGTTGTATATCTTTAGTTTATAGATTCCATTATCATTTAAATTATGTTTTTGTACTTATTTCAATACCACCATAGTTGTGGGGTCAGTGTTAGACATTTCCTAGCTCTGACAGTTTTTAAAAAAAAAAATCAACCTTTTCAGTACAGATTTATCCAATTTGAATGTTTTACATATTTGAAACACTAGAAATGTCTGCAAATCCTGACAAATTTTTGTCTAAGTAAAATGTTTGTCTTCTTCCTAGGAACTGGTTGAAATGGTAAAAGCAAAGAAAGCTGCTCAAGAGCAAGTGCTGAATGCAAGTAGAGGCAAGAAGTGACTTATGACAATCTTTGTTGTGTGTGCATTTTTATAATAAAACTGAAAATACTATACAAATTTTCATTCTTAAAATTATACTTAAAGTGTGTCCCAGCGTAATTTCTTAGAGTTCAGAGATCTACCATTCACTGTGGTGGTCTTATCCTTTCAAAATCTGACATACGGTATTTTATTCATATTTACCAGTATAGATATCCTTTTTTTTTTTTTTCTTTGCAACTTGAGGGTCTCAGTTTTATAATGTTCCAAATGTTTATTAGGAGCATTTTTAATCATGAAGCCAGCGCATGTTACTGCAAATCTGGTTAAAATCTGGTAGTTGCTCAATAGGACCTAAGGATTTAAAAAAGAAAAGACAGTTACAATTAAATAGAAGGAAAGTCCTTAGCAACTTTCGGCATGGGAGACTGAGTCAGGCTTACCAACAGCAGCAACAGCTGGACTCTTATCATAAATATATTTGGTACACACTTCTCGAATTATCTCAGCATTTACAGCCTGAAAAATTGAAGATACATGCATTCTGAGTTTTTGTAGTAAAGACATTGTATACCTGGAATGTTTTAGAGCTAAAGCAAATTTTATGATACCTATCTTGAGGTGTTGTATTAATAACAAAGATTGTTTTATACAAGATCCAACAGTATCTAAGGACTACTTACATCAATTCTTGCTTCAAGTTCAGGGATGGGAATTCTTCGATTATAGCATAACATTTGCCTACCTATATCTTCACAGATGGGAGTGGAACCTGTTTTAAAGAAAAAGGAAAACTAAGGACTGGAATCTAGATCAACCATGTGAAAATAAGACCTAAGTCTTTATTCTTTTACCATCAAGTTGCAGCAACATGTTTGTTTTCAGAAGATTTTTGGCTCGTGCAACTTCACTTTCAGTGACACTTGTACACAGTCGCATCCTAAAAACCATTTGGAAAAATCAAAAGGTCAAGTAATTTGAAAATGTTTTGTGTTTTATGAGTTAATGACCTAAAGAAAGAAAGGATGCTACATTCTCTGTTACACCACAATGTACAAGTGATTATGAATTCAGTTTAGTAAAAATTGAAATTACTATCAATCCCAACAGTTACACAATAGTTAAAATACTGATTATTTTCCTGATAGGGTTAATTTCTCAAAAGTGATATGGTTAGCAGAGATTCACTACAATATAAAAATAGGCTGACTGCATTTGAGAACTTACACAGTCATTTTGAAAATTTGTGAATCCCCATGTGTTAGGATCTGACTTGCTAGGGGATAGATAGATCAGTGGGTCACTGGTTTTGCAAAAGAATCCAGCTGAGTCTAACTTAAGCCTAATAATTAAGTTAATGATTACATCTCTTTAAGTCTGCCTCAGACAGTAAAGCGTGTGCCTGCAATGTGGGAGACCTGGGTTCAATCCCTGGGTCAGGAAGATCCCCTTGAGAAGGAAATGGCAACCCACTCCAGTACTCTTGCCTGGAAAATCTCATGGACAGAGGAGCCTGGAAGGCTACAGTCCATAGGATCACAAAGAGTCGGACAGGACTGAGCTACTTCACTTCACTTCACATCTAACTAGAGTGTAAACCATTTAAGAATGGTGTAGGAAAGGGAGCAGAGCTAAATTAACAGTTTTCCAAGAAGTCGTGGGACCTTCTGCCTGTCTCAAGGTACTAGTTTTGACTAAAACACTACATTTCTTTTAGCAGATTCATTTTTATACCAATGAATGACTTTTATAACTTCTGAAGACTTTTACAACTTCAGACTCATTTTTATAACACAGCCTTTCCAAGCCAGATATGTTTAGAAATATTTTCTAAAATTCTAGTTGGCGTTTAAACATTTTTAACTTTTAAGATCTTTCTGAAAAAAAAAAAAAAAGATCTTTCTGAAGTAATCTGCTACTTAATGATTAAGAACTTTCTATAATATAAGTCAGCTTCCAGAAATGTGATCGTTAAAACATTGCAACAATTGCTACTATTGAACAGTACTTAGTCTTGTTCTCTTAATAAAATGCTATCACCATAAAAAATTAATCACCATCAACAATATAAAAGAAGAAAGTAGTCTAAATTGGTAATTCTTAAGCAAGATTTAAATTATTTTCTCACCATTCCTTTTGAACAACATGCAGCATATCTGCAACAGTGGCTGGTTCACAAACCATATAGATTCCCCACAATCCTGTATCTGTGTAGGAAGTGTTGAAAGACTGGAAGCTATGGCAGAGGTTGCCATGACAGGTAAGCTGGGCCAGCTTGCTAGATAAATTCTGTAAGGAAAAGAAATTGTCCAAGAGAACTGTAGGTATACACATGCGGACTACCAGAAAGAAAAACGAGGTGTAGAAATAGTGACTGCCCCAAAGGCTGCGTTTCTCAGTTTTATTCAGCAATATCTCAATAAAAGCTAAAACTCAATGAAACTAAGAATTATAGTTATCTCACCAGCCCAATGCATCATCCCCAGAGAAAGTCATAATGTTAAGAGTTAATCCTTAGACGCTGCATACCCACTTCTAAAATAATACATTATCATACTCAGAGTATCATACTAAGTCAGAGAAAAGCAAATATATCACTTATATTGTAGAATCTTAAAAAGATACAAGTGAACCTATTTACAAGAGAGAAACAGACTCACAGAATTTGAGTTTGGGATTAACATATACACACCACAATATATAAAATAATCAACAAGGACCTATGCATGCCACAGGGAACTCTAAGTAATACTCTGTGAATGGATTTATATATCACTTAGCTATATACCCAAAACTAACACAACTATATTATAAATCAACTACAATATAAAAATTAAAACCAAAAAAAGAAGAGACAAATCACATCAGGACAAAGCTATCCCTAAAGTTAAAAATGGGATGATCTCACATACTGTAGGTTGGGCACATTCTCAGGATCCCTTGGCTAATCCAACCCAGCATTCCACTTCTAGCACTGAATGACGTGGAATACGGTTATTAATTATATATGTGTTCCAGCTTTGTTGAATAATCATTTATAACCGTATCAACCAAAAAACTGAACATGACAATTTGCTTTGCCAACAAAAAAGTTAAAAAGGTTAATTTAAAAAGTAAAATAATGCACTGCTATTACCAACGTACTTTGTAGAGCTTTTGGCAATTTGCTTAAAAATCTGAAATACAGCATGTGAACCTAAGATATTTGTATGAAATATATTTTGTCAAAGTCTTTGAGTACAAACATATACAATTTCTTAGCTATTTAAAATCCTAAAATGATACTGTTGAGGTGCTGCACTCAGTATGTCAGGAAATTTGGAAAACTCAGCAGTGGCCACAGGACTGGAAAAGGTCAGTTTTCATTCCAAAGGAAATGCCAAAGAATGTTCAAACTGTCATACGATTGCACGCACTCCATATGCAAGTAAGCTTATGCTCAAAATTCAAATCCATCAAGCTAGGTGTCAGCAGTATGTTAATCAAGAACTTCCAGGTGTACAAACTGTGTTTAGACTAAAGGTAGAGGAACCAGTGATCAAATGGCCAGCATTCACTGGATCAGAGAGAAAGCAAGGAAATTCCAGAAAAACATCTGCTTCACCGACTACACTAAAGCCTTTTACTGTGTGGGTCACAACAGACTGTGGACTTAAAGAGATAGGAGTACCAGACTACCTTACCTGTCTCTTGAGAAACCTGTACGCAGGTCAAGAAGCAACAGTTAGAACCAGACTTGGAACAACGTACTGGTCCCAAATTAGGAAAGCAGTGTTAACAGGGCTATATTATTGTCACCTGCTTATTTAACTCCTATGCAGAGTACATCATTCAAAATGCCGGGCTGGATGAATCACAGGCTGGAATTAAGACTGCCGGGAGAAATACCAATAACCTCAGATATGCAGAGGATACCACTCTAATGACAGAAAATGAAGATGAACTAAACACCCTCTTGTTCAGGGTGAAAGAGTAGAGTGAAAAAGCTGGCTTAAGACTCAACATTGAAAGAACTAAGATCATGGCATCCAGTTCCATCACTTCATGGCAAATAGAAGGGGAAAAAGTGGAAGCAGTGACAGGTTTATTTTCTTGGGCTGCAAAATCTGTGGATGGTGACTGCAGCCATGAAATTAAGATGCTTGCTCCCTGGATGAAAAACTGACAAACCTAGACAGTGTATTAAAAAGCAGAGAAATCACTTTGCTGAGAAATGTCCACAAAGCTATGGTTCTTCCAGTAGTCAAATACTAATACGAGAGTTCTGAGCACAGAAGAATTGATGCTTTCAAATTTTGGTGCTGGAGAAGACTCAGAGTCCCTTAAACTGCCAGGAGATCAAACTAGTCAATGGTAAAGGAAATCAACCATGAATATTCATTGGAAGGACTGATGCTAAAGTGAAGCTCCAATACTTTGGCCACCATACTTTGATGTGAAGGCTCAGCTTACTGGAAAAGATCCTGGTGGTGGGAAAGATGGTGGGCAGGAGGAGAATCAACTGTTCAAGAATATAGTGCAGATATCCTTTTTATCCCCAAATGCTTGTTTAATATGAAAAACAATGAATTTAACCTACTACAGTTATAAATTTGGAACTCAGCAGTGGCCACAAGACTGGAAAAGGTCAGTTTTCATTCCAATCCCAAAGAAAGGCAATGCCAAAGAATGCTCAAACTACCACACAATTGCACTCACCTCACATGCTAGTAAAGTAATGCTCAAAATTCTCCAAGCCAGGCTTCAGCTATTCGTGAACCGTGAACTTCCAGATGTTCATGCTGGTTTTAGAAAAGGCAGAGGAACCAGAGATCAAACTGCCAACATTTGCTGGATCATCGAAAAAGCAAGAGAGTTCCAGAAAAACATCTAGTTCTGCTTTGTTGACTATGCCAAAGCCTTTGACTGTGTGGATCACAATAACCTGTGGAAAATTCTGAAAGAGATGGGAATACCAGACCACCTGACCTGCCTCTTCAGAAACCTGTATGCAGGTCAGGAAGCAACAGTTAGAACTGGACATGGAACAACAGACTGGTTCCAAATAGGAAAAGGAGTCCGTCAAGGCTGTATATTGTCACCCTGCTTATTTAACTGATATGCAGAGTACATCATGAGAAACACTGGGCTGGAAGAAGCTTTGGAATCAAGACTGCCAGGAGAAATACCAATAACCTCGGATATGCAGACGACACCACCCTTATGGCAGAAAGTGAAGAGGAACTCAAAAGCCTCTTGATGGAAGTGAAAGAGTGAAAAAGTTGGCTTAAAGCTCAACATTCAGAAAACGAAGATCATGGCATCTGGTCCCATCACTGCATGGGAAATAGATGGGGAAACAGCGTCAGACTTTATTTTGGGGGGCTCCAAAATCACTGCAGATGATGACTGCAGCCATGAAATTAAAAGACACTTATTCCTTGGAAGGAAAGTTATGATCAACCTGGATAGCATATTCAAAAGCAGAGATGTTACTTTGCCAACAAAGGTCCAGCTAGTCAAGGCTATGGTTTTTCCAGTAGTCATGTATGGATGTGAGAGTTGGACTGTCAAGAAAGCTGTGCACCGAAGAATTGATGCTTTTGAACTGTGGTATTGGAGAAGACTCTTGAGAGTCCCTTGGACTGCAAGGAGATCCAACCAGTCCATTCTAGAGATCAGTCCTGGGTGTTCTTTGGAAGGAATGATACTAAAGCAGAAACTCCAGTACTTTGGCCACCTATGCGAAGAGCTGTCTCAATGGAAAGACTCTGATGGTGGGAGGGATTGGGGGCAGGAGAAGAGGACGACAGAGGATGAGATGGCTGGATGGCATCACCGACTTGATGGACGTGAGTTTGAATGAACTCCCGGAGTTGGTGGTGGACAGGGAGGCCTGGGATGCTGCAATTCACGCGGTCGCAAAGAGTCAGACACAACTGAGCAACTGAACTGAACAGTTATAAAATTAGGATATTAATGTTGATATAGTACTATCAATGGATCCTCTATCCTTAATCAAAATTTAAGAATACAGCAAAAGAAAAAAATTTTTTTTTCCTCACCTGGGAGCAATCTAGGATCAGTTCATATGTAAGTCAAAATTCACAGCACAGTTTTATCTTCTCATTTATTATGGAAATTTACTTTTAAAATCACATACCATTCCTCCTCCGAAAGAGCGATCCCAGTTGCCAATCAGTGTGTTTGCAACCATGAGACAGATTGTATCTGGATGTGCCCAACCAACAGCTTCAACAGCTACTGCAAGATGTGCCAAAGGCATCTTGTCATCCCTCACTCGAATCTAGTTGGGATAAAGGATGCAAAGCTCTAGTTAAGATTACCGCTCTATAACATGCTTGACAAGAAACTAATTCACCAGTTCTATTAATTGCAAACTTAAAATGCTCACCATGACACTCTTGTTTTTTGAACAATCAGGCCTCATTATACTCCATAGTTCAGAAGGATTTCACCAAAAGATCTCCAGTTTAAATACTACAGACACAGCCACCAAATAATTATGTGGTCACAAAGCTTTGCATTATTTAACTGGTGGAAATAATCATCAGTCTGAATTTTTCTGTCTAAATTTAGGCTTATGTTACAGGCTTATTTTTGTAATGCCAATGCTAATCTCATGTAACTGGCAACATCAGGCTTCTTTCCAGACACTAATATATGAGCATCATCCCTAATGTGGCAAACAAAGCTTCTAATGAGGCTTAAAGAAACAGCTGGTAGACAGCAGATTTCTCTAGAAGTTTTGGCTTTAACGGCTACGCACAGAAATGTACTGTGGGTAGACTCAGTCAGGAATCAATCTAATAGTGTCAAAATGTGGGATGTTTTTAAAAGATTACTTTTATTCCCTGCCAATAGGGAAATAGGCATAATGTCAAAAAGCACAAAAACACCAATTAATTAATACTTTCCTTAAAAAAGAAAAATAGGTGGTTAAATATATGGAATAGGAATAAATACAAGCAACTGAGTCCATGTACATTTGGATTCCTTTGGTTTCCTCCATTTTACTGTTAGGAACAGGCACATTTTGTACAAATGGTCATAAATACAACACAAGAAACCAAAAGGGTCAAAAGCTTAGGAGACTTGGCCTACCTCACTTCCTGTGAATTTGCACGGAGGCAGAGGTGGTATTTCTCCTTTGTGTGTGGATAAAGATTCACCAAAATGAAATTTTGCTAACTCAAGCAGCTCATCATGGGAAACTCCTATATTGAAGGAAAATATTTCATATATCTAGCAGCAAGAAAATGTAAAGCACACAATTAACTGCCAGTACTTCTGTTTACAATGAGCTTAAGGTGGTATAACTGATACAGGTTACATAAGGACTACTTGCATCAGTAAAAGCCTTTTCAAGAGTAAGCTCACAAAGCACACTTTATCCCTGGTGATAAGACTTGCAGTTGCACAGATTTCTCATTCTGAAGAACAATCAGTTTTCAAAGATAAGGATAAGACAGTTTGGACATACTACTTTCCATACAAAATCATGTTATAGTAAAGTAATTAAAAGTCCTAGAATGGTGGTGGTGGTGGTGAAGTTGCTAAGTCATGTCCACCTCTTGCGACCCCATGGACAGTAGCCCACCAGGCTCCTCTGCCCAAAGGATTTCCCACACAAGAATAATGGAGTGGGTTGCCATTTCCTTCAGGGGATCTTCCCGACTCAGAAATCCAACCCAGGTCTCCTGCACTGTAGGCAGTCTCCTGCATTACAAGTGAATTCTTAACCAACTAAGCCACTAGAGCCCCCAAAAGTCCTGGTTCAAACTAGCAAAAATAGGTCACCTTTCAATAAAATTTTTAGAGCAGAAAAGAATATGAGCTCTGTATCATTTAAAGAAAGCTGGACATGAGACATGTTTTATTCTCTGTACTCTGCTATCAAAATTCAGGACTTAACCTCATATAGATTCCTGAATAAATTCATAGCCAATCAAACACTCACTATTTGCTATCCAAAATTTAAGAAATACTTGAATTCTATAGCCCTATTTTCCAAACTTGAGCCTAAAGAGATTCAGTGAAAGATTCTTAAACTTACAAGACTAATTCAGGCATGAGTAAGTGCCTTAAAAAATATCGCCATGAGATTTTTTTTTAATGAAACACTCCATTAGAACATAAAAGCACAACTTACACCCAGATTTTCCAAACAATCTCTGGTATAAAACAAGTCAGTGAATGATTATATACATGTTCTTTTCACAACCACTACATAGGAGAGCCACCTTGAATATCAGTCCAGATAGTGACAAAACAATAAGACTTTGGTGGTACAAAGATGACAAGCAGAGCGTGTAGACCCATGAGCATGGACACAATTCTCAGCACCTGGCAACCACCTCCAATCTTTTACTACCTTTATCTGTAGCCCTCCTGGTTGGATATTCCAGACTTTCAGCTCCTGTCCCAGTACCACCTCTACTTACCTCTATCCAAAAGGCAGGGGAGCCAATAATTTCTTTTCTTTTTTAAATGAAGCTGGGTCTGGCCTATTTCACTGAATTTATAATGCCACTGCTTCTAAGAAACATCATCGCTTATGTACCAATAAGACAATATACTAATTAATCTAGGATAGGCCATTAATTAATTGTAAGATATCCCAACTCTGACAATGTCAAAATTAACCAATGAACTGTGTGACAAAACCCACTGCATCCATACACCACCAACAGTGGCAGAATCTCCTAGACAATTTAGTTGTTGAGGCCCCATCCAACCAACAGTGTCCCCTTTCCAAGGCAGTTTCATTGTGGAACTCCAGTCAGCACCGGCCATTTTAGAAACAGTGTCACTAACTCAAGAAAACTTTAGAGCACACAGAGCCACACAAAGGTAACATGTTTCTGACAGTTAACCTCATTTTCATCTTCTTCATTATTCCCAAGTAGTAGCGCAAAGTCTATCCGGGCCAACTAGAATTTTAAATTATTGTCATTTCTAAAGGAAAATGTTCATTTCTAAAAAACATTCCATGTAAATCTTCGTTTTGTCTTAAAAGAGAAAATAAAACTGGAAACCAATAAAATGTACTATTTGCTAAATTCAAACCAGCAGGAAATCTAGTAAAATCTAACCTGAACTTACTTTCTTTCACTGGCTTCAAACACATTCCTCCAAGGAGGCCTTGTCCTCATGCCATTTTCATGTTCCAATTCCCATTAAATAGTCTCAAAATCCCTTCTATACTTCCCCTTCTCAGTAATTAGCAGATCTACTGAATGAACAAACAAATCAAAGAATGAATAAACAACATACTCATCCTCAGGCCATGCCTGACCAAGGATGAAGCTGGTTCTCAAGAAATCATTTAAAATCTCAAAGAGATTCCCAAACTGTTAAACACTATCTTCCACTGTCATTATCTTGCAGCTCACCCATTTGCCCTTTCCTTGCAAGTAAATTACATTATGTATGTACACTTATGTACTAGAGGGTCACTAAGTTTTCCTATTAAAAAACTCTAATAAGAGAAGATGGGGGAAGTCCAGTTTCAGTGTTCCACATTGCCCTTACCCAGCATACTGAACAATTTGCTCTGTAAATGAAAATTAAAGATATCTCCCAAGAGGATCAAACTGATAAGCATACCACTCTGTTTAAAACAGTCGCAGAAATTTAAACTTACCTCCAGCAGCAGCAAGTACTATTCTTGGCCCTTATAATGTGTGGTTATATAATCCACTAAGTCCTTACGATTTATAGATCTGTAAATGGAGTAAGAAAAGTGGTACTAAAGGGAAATTTAAAAGCATAGATCCTCATATAATATACCTTTATACCTCACATAATATACCTTTAATATCCAATTAAATTAGATCATTCTAAGTTAAATGCAGTCAGAAATAGGATATATGCAACAAGTATCAAAGAATTTCAATATATATATTGAAACCATTATATATATAATATAAACCATTATATATATATTATATATATAAACCATTATATATATAATATAATATCATCACTTGTTTACTCCCGAAATAGGTATAAACCCAGATACCTAGAAGTCAAGTGGGGCTAAAGGGTCGTTCAAGTACTGTAATGATACCATTCCATTCAGATTACTTGGGATAAAAAATTACTTTCTGAAACATACTTTTTGAATGTTTGTGAACGTTAATTTTCACAATTCAAATTTTTCTCAGAAAAAATCTGAGAATTATACCTACTTGATATTTTCAGTTGGTCCCAAAATTGTCCGTCCAAGTGCAGTATTTTGATAAGCTGTGGCATGAAGATAATCAAAAACAACTTCTTGTAAATTGGTTTCAACTTCCTGCATCTCTCTAAGGATTACTCCACGTTCACGTTCAATCTCTGCTTCTCCCAATGTGCTGTTTTGTATTATATCAGCAAGAATTTCTACAGCTAATTGAAAATAAAACACAAGAAGAAACACTAAGAGTCTTAATTTTCACTATTAATATCTATTAAATTAGCATCAGAAACCATGATAGTGACCAGCAGTCAGTACTGAATAAATGATTAAACTGGGAGAAATAAGTGTTTCTGTACATTTGATATACCTAAAAGGAATAAGTTAAAATGAAAAATATAATCCCCTGTGGTACAGATGAGCTTGGAGAAAATTCCTAAATTTGTGAGAATTAGTGTCATCTCAAACATCTTTCCCCACTTAATTCCAATTAATGGTCAGTGTTGGTTAGATTCTCCAGTGTTGGTTAGATTCTGACTATTTATCAAAGTCTCTGACAAATGATGATTCAACAGAGCTGGACCAGTTAACAGCTGAAGAAAAGGATAATTACTCCAAAAGACATACATGTGACTATCAAACGATAATTAAGTGACCCTTGGGGAAAACTGATGAAACCTTTAAATATTTATACACAACGACCCAAATCTGTAAAAAGTCACAAACTAAAGTATATATCATGCTATTAAGCAATTTTATCAGAGAAAGTACATGCTTCTCCAAAAAACAGAAATCTCAACTATTCGTGAAGAATTAGTATACAGTTGTAATCACAATCTAAATTTTAGTAAATAGAAAACATTTACCGACTTTCATTTTGTTACCCTACTGTAAACTTTTGTTCTTTAAATTCACTTAAAGTGGACTTGTTTCAGAAGCAATAATGTTCCAGTACCAAGGAGTTCCTGTAATTAATTACCTCAATATTGCCCCAAATGACAAAACAGACTGCAAGAATAAGCTGGGACTGAGATTATGACCAAGAGGAAAAAATAATTTGTAAAACCAAATTAAAGTTATCTGTCCATCTAACACCATGTTGTGAATCAAATAAAATGCTCCAATAAAATTTTAAAACAATAAAATCCCATCTGTCCAGACAAGTAAAGGCCCAGATGGGTAAGGAAGAGCCCAAAGACAGATGGGAAAATGAGAGATCCTGTATGAAGAGCCTCCTCTATTTGGAAGTAGTAGTCTAGACTGGTACCTAACAGTGGGGATTCATATTTCCCAATATTTATGTTTTAATCAGAATCTTCTTTCTAATGTATATTTAATACTGAAATTTAAAAGCATAGATCCTCAATAACATACCTGAAATTAAATTGGACCTTAAAGATATTCTAAGTCAAATGCAGTCAGAAATAGGATATATACAAGTATCAAAGAATTTACACATATATATATACACACACATATACATATGTAATACCATCACTTGTTTATTCCAGAAGCAGCTACAAACCCAGACAACCTGGAAGTTAGGTGGGACAAACTATTGTTTAAGTATTCTAATGATACAGTTTTATTCAGATTGGTCATCACCAGAGATGGGGGAGGGAAAAATGAGTGAGCTGTTTTAGGTTTATTTTGGGGGGTTAGTTTAAATAAATTGAATTTTGGATATTCAAATTTGAAATTGAAATTAATGGAAAGGAAGCTAAGAAAGAAGTGCACTTCAGGAGGAGGAACCAGAATGTGCAAATGCAATGAAGAAGCAAGCACGTTCTGTTCAAAAACAAAGCCTGGCAGTCAGAAGATATAAAATATGTTCTGGCTTGTAACAGAAATGAAAAATTTAGATAACAGAACAGAGAAAAAATGAAAAGTAGACAGTAAAAGTGAATATATAATAAAACAATTAAAAATCATTTACTACCCAGGTATGACTCTGGAGGAATTAATATTTGAATGAAGTGTTAGGACTTGGTTTGTACAAGTCTTGAAGGCTATAAATATTTAATATCATTTTTCATATTAGGTGCCCCCTCACCCAGAGTTTGATTCACTTATTTTCACATTTCTGGGGTTTACTCTTTCTCAATAAACATAATGAAAACAGGACTAAACTATTTCTGAATGCCTGTGAAAATTATATATCTGTAGTAAAAATAATACCTCTTGGCAAATCTTTAGAGAATGCTTTGGCATAATATACAGTCTGCTCTCTGGAGGTATAGGCATTGAGATGAGCACCCATATTTTCAATTTCAAGTTCCAGATCTAATTGGGATCTCTTTTTGGTGCCCTGAAATAAAAGAGAGAGAGGGGAGAAAAAAATATATATATATGTATATATATAATCTCTGCCTTTAGTCCTCATTTGCTCTACACAGTTCAGATAATGCATATGTACAGTTTGATGTTTAAGGACCAAATTTGGTTTCTAAACTACATCAGGCTTCAGAAATAGTGACATTCTTTCAGATGACATTTACATCCCAAGAGAAAATCTTTGTTTCACTTCTACAGAATAATCATCAGTAATTATTTCAGGTAATTATCCTGAAAAAGAAAGATTCTAAAAAATAATAAAAATAAGACATGCTATATGGGCTTCCCTAGTGGCTCAGAGGTTAAAGCCTGCATTGCGAGAGACCTGGGTTTGATCCCTGGGTCGGGAAGATCTCCTGGAGAAGGAAATGACAACCCACTCCAGTATTCTTGCCTGGAGAATCCCATGGACGGAGGAGCCTGGTGGGCTACAGTCCACAGGGTCGCAAAGAGTCAGACAGGACTGAGCGACTTCACTTTCACTTTTGAAGTAGCTCTTTACCTTAGAATAAGACTTTGTGTTTACTGTCTCTTAAAATGAGTTAAAAAAATAATCTTTATAACTTGCCTTGAAAGCCATATGCTCCAGAAAGTGAGCTGTTCCATTATTCTTCTCATTTTCATATCGACTTCCAGCATCAATCCAGAGCCCAACCTTAATACAGTCAGGTAAGAATTAGATAAGATGTCATCTTTCTCTTTTTTGAAGGGATAAGGTAGGGGTGGGGCAGTGTTCTTCCTTTTTCTGACAAATGCTTTCCAGTCTTAACATTAAAGTTTTCTTGACTGGATTGACAATATAATCCTATGAATTATGAGATTTAAAAATTTTAGTCTTCAGTCTACTGGGTGCCACAAATACTTACTTGCCAGCTTTACTGAGGACCCAGATTGTTAGCCCAGTGTGTTACTACAGTCAATTATCAAGTGTAAGATAAAGAACATCAGAAGAGACTCTCAGAAAATCTAGGTTAAGATCCTGGTTCTGTCATGTATTAGTTGTTGTGACCTTGGACAAAACCATTTAACTTCTCGAATCTTGTTTTTCAACTATGAAATGGATGCAATGATCCCTGCTACAAAAAAGTACTTTAAAGATCAAATAAGACAAGGTATGTAAAAACATTTAGCACACGTTAGTCCACCAAATATACTGCTCTCATTATCAACACTGCACAATACAACTGCTACAAGATGCAGTCACTTAAACTAAGCACACATGCACCCAGCATGGAAGTATTACAAGAAATGCTTCACAAGTGACAATCACTTGTCGAGGCAAAGTAACCGCTGCTACTTTCAACTACCTGCCAACCTACTGAAAGGCTTTACAGGCACAGTCTGCTCTCTCCTAATGAGAGGTCAAACTAAATCACTTACTGTGCATGTTGCCAGCCCAGAGTCTTCAGAGGCCACCCTGAGTCCATTCTCCAAACATGTTACTCGTGTTTCAGGAACATTCAGAACAACTTGTGTAGCAGCCTGTGTACTTCTCAATCTGTTTCCTCCAAAATATAATGACTGGTTGGGGAGAAAGGAAGCAGCAAAACATCTCACTATTCTTAATACAAATTATTGATTAGAAAACCAAATCTATCTCAAAGAGACTCTAAGTACTCTTTCCTCCTTAAACTTTTATCTCACTAGATCCACGTCTTTGCCTACCCTAGGACCATTCCTCAACCAACCACTTTCCTAAAGCCAGCAACATGTCTACAAACATGCCCTTTCCTGAAGAAAAATGAACAGTTTTTGCCATTATCCTAAAAGAAACTACTTTTATTTCAGTACTTCTAAAATGTTTAGTATTCATAAAGGGAACAAGAAGGGGAGAAAAAAGTCAAGAAAGGGAGAGAAAAATATAAAAATACACGCACAGCATAGAAATGCTTAGCTTCTACTGTTCAAGAGAAAGTTTTGAAAAGGACAGAAAAGAGAGGGTAGAAAGAAGGGTAATTACTCAAGACACACTCTGGCTGACTGATTTTTTTTCCTTCTTTATACATATGTTAAAAGTCCCACGAACTCTAGAGAAAGCTAGTCTCTTACGAGAAAAATACATATACAGACAAACTTTTCCTTTAGCTGCCCCAGGGTTCACAGGAAGCAGAGCTGGACGAGAGCCAGTTTTAGGCAAAAAGAGAACTCGGAGCGGATGGGGGGTGGGTCCTCGGTTTTTAACAAGCCCCCTACCCCCGCCAATTGTAACCACTGCGATTTTAGTAATCAACACGCACTCTTTATAATGACTTCTGAGTAACTGGTGGAGGGGGTTAGTAAACCACGGTCATCCCACACGTCCCTGGCAGGTCACGCGCTGCGGGTGACCCAAGCCAGCCCAGCGCCGACGGGAATAAGCGTCCCCGGCAGCCGGATGCCCCACGGGTCCCGGGATCCGCAGTTGGAGGTGGGGCAGACGCCCGCGGCCCGGCCGGGCGCCCGTTAACTTAGGGTCGCCGCACGGGGTCCTGCGGGTGAAGCCCGGTCTAGCCTGATTCCAGGTGGCACCCAGACAAGTGGACGGAAGCTCACCCGCCCAGCAGCGCCTCCGATCAGGAGCCTCTCGGTGAAACCGCAGAGCCG
Source organism: Nanger dama (assembly GCA_917880005.1). Lineage (NCBI taxonomy): Eukaryota > Metazoa > Chordata > Mammalia > Artiodactyla > Bovidae > Nanger > Nanger dama. The sequence goes on from CAKJTW010000007.1 coordinate 15,937,455, forward strand.
CCGCCGCGCCGCAGAAAACAGCACCGCTCGGGCCGCCCCCGCCGCCATCGTCTCGGTTCTGGACTGTAGGCAGGATGTGCTTCCGGGGTCATGACCTGAGGTCCCAGGCGAGAGGGCGGACCCCACCTAGTGACCGTGATGGGAATGACAGTCCTGTAAGCGGTCCTGGAATCTTTCTGGATGTGGTGCTGACTGAGGAACACGAATTAGGAGTCTGTAGAAGCCCCTGGATCAGCGGTTACTTTAATCTCCTACGACGTGCAAGGCACAAATGTAGACGAGTTAAAGGTAACTTGGGGCAACATATTAGCCCAGTGGTGGGTAAAATTGATTGGAAAAGGGGAGATTTGATCCGTAATATGAGGAACATGATTCCTCCCTGTCCTTAGAGGAAATCTCTAGTGCAAGGGACGGGCGTGGTGAGGGGAGAGAAGCAAGTTATCAATGTTGACACCTATTCACACTTCAGCACCTTACAATCTGGCTCATCCCATTCCACAGAAATTGTTGGTGAAGCCACTAACTGCTGAAAGATGGACATACAATTCTTGACATGGATTTCTTTCTTCATTCTGTTTAAAATTTTTGTTTATTTATTTTCCTGCATGGGGTCTTAGTTGCAGCACACTGGGTTCTTCCTTGCAAAGCGCAGACTTCTCTAGTGGTGTTGGGGCTCCAGAGCACGGGGCTCTTTAGTTTGGGCGCCTGTAGGTGACTCTGAACTATTCTAGCTCAGTAATTGCCCGCAGTGGGTGTAGTTGCACTGTGACATGTGGGATCTTAGTTCCCATGACCAGGAATCAAACCCATATCCCCTGTGTTGGAAGAAGATTCTTTCTGTTAAGATTTGTTTTTTTACTTGGCTGTGTTGGATCTTCCTTGCTATGGCAGTGGGGCTTCCTCTACTTGCAGAGAGAAGGGTGCTACTGTTCTGTTATCTTGCTGGGGCTCCTCATTGGAGTGGCTTCTCTTGGGCTCAGTAGTTACGGCGCACAAGGCTTAGTTGCGCTGAGGTATGTGGCATCTTCCCTGGACCAGGGATAGAACTGTGTCCAGTGCATTGGCGGGCAGATTCTTAATCACTAGACATCCAGCGAAGCCCTGGAAGAGGAGTCTCAACCACTGGGCCACCAGGGAAGTGGACTTTCCTCATTGTATCATTTTATTTTACTTTATTTATCTATTTTGGCAGTGCTGGGTCTTGGTTGCTGTGCAGGCTTTTCTCTAGTTGCAGTGAGAAAAGGCTGCTTTCTAATTGCCACTGAGGAACCAGGAAAATCCTCCTTTAAGAGCTGCTCTTTCTTCTAGTCCCTTCTTTATCTCTTGGGCAGCTCTTTATACACATATATCTTAGTGAGACTAAAAATAGCCCTCACTGTACTAACTGTACTATTCCTGTGCTCTTTTATAGATGTAGAAACTGGGGTAAATAACTTGCCTGAGTTCAGTTTGGTTCAGTTCAGACACCCAGTCGTGTCCGAGTCTACAACCCCATGGACTGCAGCACACCAGGCTTCCCTGTCCAACACCAGCTCCTGGAGCTTACTCAAACTCATGTCCATTGAGTCCATGATCCCATCTGACTATCTCATCTTCTGTCGTCCCCTTCTCTCCCACCTTCAATCATTCCCACCATCTCGGTCTTTTCAAATGAGTCAGTTCTTCGCATCAGGTGGCCCAAGTATTGGAGTTGCAGCTTCAGCATCAGTCCTTCCAGTGAATATTCAGGACTGATTTTGTTTAGGATGGACTGGTTGGATCTCCTTTCAGTCCAAGGGATTCTCAAGAGTCTCCTCCAACAACACAGTTCAAAAGCATCAATAATTCAGCACTCAGCCTTCTTTATAGTCCAGCTCTCACATCCATACCTGACTAAAGTTCAGGATGCTAATAATAGGCTGTGTAGCTCCAAAGCCTTTGCTCTTAAACACCATGTCATCCTATCCTGAAAGCTGGTGTTCCCCAGGGATTTGGACCTCGGCCTGGGCCTCTTCCACTGCACACTTCCCCTGATGGTTTCCACTTTCACCTGAGGCCCTCCCTGTTTGTCTTTCTTTTGAGACCAGGCCCACTTAACCATTCAGTGACTGGACAACTACACTTGAATATCCCATTGGCACCTCAATATCAACTTGTCCAGAATGCACTTCACTGGCTTGCTCCTAAGTCTATTCTTGTATAGCCAATGAAAATAGCCAGTGATACCTGCATTCACTAGACATCCAAACCAGAAACCTGGATTTCATCCTCAGCTCCTCCAGGTTTCTCATTCTCAATATCCAATTAATACACCCCTTTCCAGCCTTTTCAGTCTACTCCAGCCCAACTGTGTTTGGAACAAGGGGTCTTTTTGAATGCAACTTTTAGTATGATAGTCCCATTGTGAAGAACCCCCAGTAACTTCCCTTGGTCAGGATAAAGTAAAGGCTTGTTAGTATGGAACACAGGTCCCTTCATGAGCTGATTCCTACTTATCTTTCCAGACTCATGTCTCTCCACCTCTCCCTTCTGCTGTGATCCACAGGTTCAACCTATAGGATCTGTTATATAATAAAGACAGCCAAGTTTATTCCTTCATGTTTCTAAAACAAATGTGTGTTAACAATAAAGAAATACAAGCATCATACATATATACAAAAATATTTAGGTATAATCACAGGAAGCACCTGGGAAATTTCAGGCCAACTTAATTCAAACTTAGTTTAGGGTCTCAGGGAAAATGACAGAATAAAGACCTCTGAAAATTCTCTCTTCTTTTCATAAAATAAATGAGAAAACTGGTTTTAAAATTGGCCAAAATATGAGACTTCTCTGGTGGTCTAGTGGTTAAGACCCAGGCTACCACTACAGAGGGCATGGGTTTGATCCATGGTCAGGGAACTAAGACCCTGCATGCCATGCAGCATGCCTAAATAAATAAATGAAAAATAAAAATGGCCAGAATCAACATTTTCAAAACTCTGAAAATTAAACAAGGCTTACAATAATCTGGGGTGCTATTTTTTTTAATCCAGTAAAAACACTGACATCTCAGTAAGAATACTGAGCTTCATACTGTTCTAACTTAAGAGTTTAAAATTAGTGTTTACCTCTGTCTTTAGCCCCTTGCCCCTAACTCTGTGGTACCCTTGAAAACCATGATCCCACAACCAAGGTGAAAATCAGCAGCCTGGCAGCCACCAGAGAGGGCAAAATATGGTTGGAATTCCTTCAAGGCCTCAAGTCCAGAGAATCTAAATTATTTGACCTGTCTTATGCTCTGCTGGGGCTTCCCTGGTGACTCAGCAGTAAAGAATCCACCTGCCAGTGCAAGAGATGCGGATTTGACCCCTGAGTCAGGAAGGCCCAAGAAGAAGAAAATGGAAACTCACTCCAATATTCTTGCCTGGAAAATTCCATGGACAGAGGAGCATGGTAGGCTACAGTCCATGGCGTTGCAAAGAGTTGACATGACTGAGCAACTAACACTTTTACTTTTTCACTTTTCATGCTTTTCTGGATGACCTCACTTGTAAGTTTGCCTTTATTTGACCTGACTTGAGGCCAGAAGCCTTCTTCTGGAGATGTTTGTTGAAAATATTAGAGGCAGCTGTCTAACTTTAGGTGGCTGCTTGGAGGTAGCAGATAATGATAAGGGCAAACAATAGGCAAACCAAGAAGCTTAAAAGAAAAAGCTAGGGCCTCAGTTGTCCATATAAGGATACCTCATTTTACTGCTCTATACTTTTTGTGACTGACAAATGTTGTGACTTTTAAAAATTGAAATTTTGCGGCAACCCTATTGGCACCATTTTCTCCTGGGTTTGCTCACTTTGTGTCTCTATGTCACATTTTGGTAATTCTCACAGTATTCCAAACTTTCCTCATTATTATTATATTTGTTATTATGATCTGTGATGTCAGTGATCTTGAATGTTACTAAGGCCCAGATGATGGGTAGCACTTTTAGCAAGAGATAATTTTTAAATTAAGGTGTGTACATTGGCTTTTTAGACATAGTGCTATTGCACATTGCAGTATAGTATAAACATAACTTTTATGTAAAGTGGGAAAGTGAAAAATTCATATGACTCACTTTATTACAGTATTTACTTTATTGTGGTAGTCTGGAACTGAACCTACAAGATCTCTGAAGTCTACCTATAGAGGCTTTGAAAGGCCCAAGCATATTTCTGGGAGTCTGAAAGCCATGCACATGTCTGTGGCTGTGTGCATACTCAGGGCTATACACATGCCCAGGAGAGACCTGAGAGCCCACTGACTGACCTTGAGGCTCTGTGCAAGCAGGAAGAAAAGGCTAAGGCTGAGTGTCAGCTGCCTGGCTAAGTGTTGAAGGTATACACAGAGCTTCTGACAACGACTGAGAAGTTCATTGGATCTAGGCATTCATGGAAGTATCTGTATAATTATTGAGTGTGAGTGTGAAGTCGCTCAGTCGTGTCTGACTCTTTGCGACCCCAAGGACTGTAGCCTACCAGGCTCTTCTGTCCATGGGATTTTATAAGCAATAGTACTGGAGTGGATTGCCATTTCCTTCTCCAGGGGATCTTCCCGACCCAGGGATCGAACCCAGGTCTCCCGCATTGTAGACAGACGCTTTACCATCTAAGCCACCAGCTATCTGAGCAGAAACTTCAGTGGTAACACATGACTTTAAGGAATTCATTTAGAAAAGTCACTAAAGCAAACAGCGGCAACTATATCTGGGAGAGAGTGGAATCTGATATCCAGAACTGACACATTATATTAAGTGTCTAGTTCTCAACAAAAAAATTACAGTTCAAAGAACTAAGAAAATACAGTCATGCACAGGAAAAAAACATCAAAGTAAATGTCCCTGAGGAAGCCAAGAAATTGGACTTAAAAAGACAAAGACCTTTTAAAATAAGATGTTTTTTAAATGTTCACAAAACTAAAGGAAACAATGTCTAAACAACTAAAGGAAGGTATGAGAATTATGTCTCATCAAATACAGAATATCAACAAAGAGATAGTAATTATCTTTAAATCAAAAGCCTGGAATTAAAAGATATAATAAATGAAATGGATGGGCTCAACAGCAGCTATGAACAGGTAGAAGAAAGAGCCAGAAAGTGATGATAGATCAACTGAGATTAACAGTCGGTGGGTTTAAGAGAAAAAAAAGAAGGGAAATGAACAGATCCTCAGGTTTCTTTGAGATACCTTCATGCATTCCACAATGCACGTGATGGGAGTTCCAGACAGAAAGTACAGAGAGAAAAGGGAGGGAAAGTATCTCTGAAGAAATAATGATCCAAAACACCCAAATTTGATGGAAAACACTAATCTACATGTCTCAACATCTGAGCAAATTCGAAGTAGAATAAACTAAGACATCTACACCTAGACATATCATAATGATAAAACTATAGAAAGACAGAGAAAATCTTAAAAGCAGAACAACTAAGATATCTATTCAAATCCTTTATCCAAGTCTTGGTAACAATTTTGAAATAATTCACACATCATATAATTCTGCCACTTAAATTATACAGTTCAGTTACTTTCAGTATATTCACAGAGTTGGGTCACCATCACCACCAATTCCAGAACATTTTAATTACCTCAAAAAGAAACTCATACCCTTGCTGTCAACCTCCACTCTTACCTTTTCCCCCAACCCTAGGTAACTACCAAAAAAAAATTTACTTTGTTTCTTGACAGTTTTGCCTTTTCTAGACATTTCTAATTGGAGAAGGCAATGGCACCCCCACTCCAGTACTCTTGCCTGGAAAATCCCATGGATGGAGGAGCCTGGTAGGCTGCAGTCCATGGGGTCGCGAAGAGTCAGACACGACTGAGCGACTTCACTTTGACTTTTCACTTTCATGCATTGGAGAAGGAAATGGCAACCCACTCCAATATTCTTGCCTAGAGAATCCCAGGGATGGGGGAGCCTGGTGGGCTGCCGTCTATGGGGTCACACAGAGTCGGACACGACTGAAGTGACTTAGCAGCAGCAGCAGCAGCAGACATTTCTAATAATGGCATAATAGAATGTATAGTCTTTAATATAATCATTGAGTATACTTGTTTCTTATAATCAATGACTATACTTTTTTCACTTTACATAGTATTTTCAGGGTTCATCCATGTCGTCGAACATGAAAGTCCTTCTTCATTCATTTTACTGCTAAATAATGTTTCATGGGTATACACCTGTGGGTCATTTCCACCTTTTTGTTCTTATGATTTATGCTGTTATGAACATCAGTATACAAGTGGACATCTGTTTTCTTTTCTCAAGTATATATCTAGGAGTGGAGTTGCTATGTCAAATGGTAACTCTACACTTAACTTTTGAGGAACCATCATATTGTTTTCCAAAGTGCTATACCGCTTTACATTTCCACTAACAGCACGTAAGGAGTCTAATGTCTCCACATCCATACCACTGCTTATTATTGTCTCTTTTTAAAATTTTAGCCATCCTAGTGGAGGTGAAATGGTATCTCATTGGGATTTTGAGTTTGACTTTGATGTCTGAGGGAGTGTAGGGGAGGTGGGGAAATGACTTATAGCAGAAGTTGCCTTTGGAGAGCCTAGCAGTGTTGGAGGCACTCAACTCCCGGTGGTGGCAATGTTGTAGGCATCCTGCCTGGCCTCTGATTCCTACTCATTTTCAGACCTTGCTTCTCCAGTCTCTTCACTGAGTCTCTGAAGCACAAAAGTTTTTATTTGATAAAGCCTAGTGTATTTGTTTTTTTTTCTTTAGTTGCTTGTGTTTTAGATGTCATATTTTTAAAAAATGCACAAAGATTATGAAGATTTACATCTGTGTTTTCCTCTAAGAGTTTTATAATTTTAGTTATTTCATTTACATCTTTGATCCATTTTGAGTTAATTTTTATAATATCATATAAGATAGGATGTCCAGCTTTGTTCTTCTGCATGGGATGTCTAATTGTCTCAGCACTATTTGTTGGTATGGTCATAATATTTAAATGGGTTGATGTTTATCACCAGTCCTTTTATGTGGCTTTTCTAAACCGATTAATCTTTTGACTGAATTTCATTCTCAAATAGTTGTTGCTAGTTTTGTTGTTTTGAAAGTTTCTTTATGGATGTCAAATTCCTTTAAGCTTTTCATGTTTGAGAATATCTGCTTTTGTCTTTATCCTTGAACAATATTTTATCTGGACTTGATGTTCTTGGGTCACATTTTCATTTGCTCAAAATTTCATAAACACAGCTCCATTATTTTCTTCAGTATTGCTTTGGAGAAACAGAGGCTAACCAGATTTGTTTTAACTACCCTAAATATGGCTCATTTTGTTTGTTTGAAAATGTAAAAAAAAAAAAGTTTATTCTTGAAGTCTAATAACTTAACTATGGATATATCTTAATATTGAGTACTTTTTCGTTTTTTGAGTAATTTTTGTGTTCAGTGATTTTCATCAAAATTTCATCAAAATTTCATCAAATTTTCAATAAATTTTTTCAATCTGCAGATTCACATCTTTCTTAATTTTAGGAAAATTCTCTTTGTTTACATATTCTGACATTCCACTCAGTGAGTTCTTTATTGGGGATAACAGTTCTCTTTATGATGAATTACTTTGTCTGTCTTCCATGTTTATTTATTTTTTTAATTGGAGGTTAATTACTTTACAATATTGTATTGGTTTTGCCATACATCAACATGAATCCACCACGGGTATACACGTGTTCCCCATCCTGAACCCTCCTCCCTCCTCCCTCCCTGTACCATCCCTCTGGGTCATCCCAGTGTACCAGCCCCAAGCATCCTGTATCATGCATCGAACCTGGACTGGTGATTTATTTCATATATGATATTATACATGTTTCAATCTGTCTTCCATGTTTATTAGCATCTCTCCAAGTTCTTGAAGCTTTATCATTTTCATCTCAATCTTTTGTGATTATCTCAAGCCAGAAATAGACTCACATACATCTAGCCAACTAATTTTTGGCAAATATGAGAAAGTAATTTAATGGTCAAACGATACCCTTTCCCACAAATGGTGCTGGAGCAATTGGATATTTCTAGATACCCTCCCCACTTCCCTCAGTGAATCTCAGCCTAAATCACACACCTTATATAAAAATCAACTAAAACTGAATCATAAACGTGAAACTACAAAACTTTTAGAAAAACACATAATATAAAATCTTTGGGATGTAGGGCTAGGTGAAGAATTTTCAGACTTGATATCAAAAGTTAATTTCCTGGGTGTGATATTGTATTACAGTTATGAACAATATTACTGTTGGACAAGATAGATAAAGGGTACATGAGATCTCTCTATATTATTTCTTACAATTTCATGTGGATCTACAATTACTTCACAATAAAAAGTTGAATTTTAGGCGAAAAAGAAGTTACAGTTCCAAAAAATTTTGTGTTGTGGGAGAAGAACCATGTGGGAAAAGTACTATTTCTATCTACTAATCATCACGTATCACAGTCAAACACTCATACACACACACACACATACATTAGTCACAGAGGTTCTTACAAATTGATATAGGAAGAGAAATTTAGAATTGTTCATCTGGGCATAACTAATAAGGTAATAAAGCAAATTGCAAATGAATTGGAGTAAAAAAATTTTTGCATGTTTCACAAAGCTTTCCTGATCCAGCATTTTCTACAGTGGCCCTCTAATGAGGAGGGAGCTATTAGCAAACTGTGAGGTGTGTAATGTGACAGTTGGAGCAGCTCCCTGCATCTGGCTCTGGTACTGGCAGCCTTTGTGCCCAGTGTGGACTCACTGAAGTGCTTTAGCTTTATTTTCTCTTTTTTTTTTTTTTTTTTGCCTCTTAATGGAGGTTACACTGAGTGGGAAGGAGGCGCTGAGTTGAATGTATAATCACCATGGGAACAGAGGCCACAGTCAATCCTTGGGAATGTACTCATGTCACCCCCCCACCCGCCATGACTATTGTCAAAGTCCTTCTTATGCATTTTTTTCCATGTCCTGAATGTTTCTGAGTTTGAGTGTGTCAAAGTGTGTCCATGTTTGTCATTCTTATAGATTACCTGATTTGTCCTTGAGGACAGAGGCAGAGGAAAATGTAGGGTACTTTATACAAACAATTTCACATCCTTCAAAGTTCTGGTTTGTATTTAGTAACTAGGAATCAATTATAAACAAGTGTGGAAGAAGAAAAGTAATTGCCAAAAAATTTGAACTCCCACTTACATCCACTCAGGCCACTATCTCTCTCTTTTTTTTTTGGTTCAAATTTTAAGTGATTATTTTATTTTAATTTTTAATACTTTATTCTACATTACAGTACTGTATTTGTTTTGCTGTACATTGACATGACTCAGCCACAGGTGTCCACGATCTCCCAATGCCGAAGCCCCTCCCACCTCCCACCCCGTATCATCTCCCTGGATCATCCCGTGCACCAGCCCCAAGCATCCTGTATCCTGTATTGAAAATAGACTGGCGCTTCGTTTCTTACATGATAGTATACATGTTTCAATGCCATTCTCCCAAATCATCCCACCCTCTCCCTCTCCCTCAGAGTCCAAAAAAAATATGGAACGCTTCACGAATTTGTGTGTCATCCTTGCGCAGGGGCCATGCTAATCTTCTCTGTATCGTTCCAATTTTAGTATATGTGCTGCCGAAGTAAGCACCTATCTCTCTTTTATAGGAAATTAAGTCCAGCATTTATGATGATAGCAAAATCTGATTTTCTGTCTTCCTCACCTTCATTTTCTGCTAGTCTAGATGACTCCAAATTTCAAGGATCTTTGCATACCCTGTGGTCTTTCTAGGACTCTTAAATCATGAATTGCCTCCTCATCTTGTTCTCCATTGATTATCCATTCAGTGCTCCTTGACTCACATTGGATTGATATGTACTAAATGTTTCTTCCCCTGGGCTCCATTTACTCCACAAACCTTCCCAGAGCCTCTGTCTTTTTTATAGTGAAGACCTACAGTGCCTTCTAAAAAGATATTCTCCAGTAGAGTATGTGTGTGTGTGTGTGTGTGTGTGCGCCCAGTCACTAAGTCACATCTTTAGGATAGACTTAAACTTATTAAATCTTCATGGGAAGCATCCAGCGGGTCTGGTAGAGAAGGAATAGAAGACAGAGTATATGTTCTAATTTAATATTGGAGAAGCTTTTATAAAGATCTCAACACACATACACGAGTATGAAATCACCTGGGTCACAGGATGCTATTCAACACACAAGAGTATAAGATTCTTACAAAAGTGAGAATTGAACCTATTTTCAACATTTTCTCCATTATCTGGTACCTGAGAAAAGAATAGGCAATTCAGAAACTATAGGAATGATGATCTGCCAATTAAGTAATTTAGATTTCCAGGGAGGGGCTCACCTGGTGTCTAGTGGTTGAGAATCTGCCTGCCAATACAGGGGTCAAGGGTTCAATCCCTGTTTCAGGAAGTTCCCGCCTGCCACGGAGCAACTAACCCCCTGCGCCACAGCTACTGAGCCAGTGCTCAAGCCCATGCTCTAAATTACCAAGCCCCTGCACTGCAAGTACTGAAGCCCACTGCGCTTAACAGCCCATGCTCGGCAACAAGAGAAGCTACTGCAGTGAGAGGCCCACGCACCGCAACAAAGAGTAGACCCCACTTTCTGCAATGAGAGAAAGCCAGCACATAGCAAGGAAGACGCAGCACGACCAAAAATAAATACGTAAAACTTTAGGTTTCCAGTCAACCTGGAACAGAGAAGCTAGTCAAGTCAGTTTGGTTTTCTATCTACCTGGATCTCTTGTATGCATCCCTCTCTCCTTAACGCTGGCTGATTTCACCAAGTTTGTATAGAGATAGCTAGTAGTGGTAGTATTGGTAGTCACTCTGTCGTGTCTAACTCTTTGTGATCTCATGGACTGTAGCCCACCAGGCTCCTCTGTCCATGGAATTCTTCAGGCAAGAATACTGGAGTGGGTTGCCATGCACTTCTCCAGGGGATCTTCCCGACCCAGTTAGCAAACCTGGGTCTTCTGCTTTGCAGGTGGATTCTTTACCGTCTGAGTTACCAGAGATAGCTAACCCTAAAGTATAATTTAATATAAAGATATTTTTTAAAATTCCTACCAAATCCATAAGCTGGCATGAAACTTTTTTCTGTTGATCTCTTTTTAGTTTCAGTATGTGGTGGCCAGAATTCTAAGATGACCCCCAATGACCCATGCCCTAATATACTCCCCTCCCATTGACTCTCATTCCTGTGATTAGATTACATTATATGGCAAGACTGAAGGGATTTTTCAGAAGGAATTAAAGCTCCTAGTTAACTGAGTTTAAGTTAATCAGGTAGCCCTGGGAAGACTTCACCTAGTAGGTGAGCCCTTTCACAGGGTCTGGAGGTAAGACATTCTACTGCTAGCCTTGAAGAAGAAATAAGAATTCTGCAGCCACAAAGAAGTGAATTCTTCCAACAACCGTGTATACTTCAAAGAGGACCCCAAGCCTCAGGTGAGACCCCAGCCCTAAACTGACACTTTGATTGTAGTTTTGTGAGACCCTGGAGCAGAGAACTCAGGTAAGCATGCTCAGCCTCCTTTGAAACCTGTAAAATCGTAGATGGACGTGGTAAGCCCCTAAATTTGTGTTGATTTGTGCCGCCATAGAAAACTAATACACAATTTAATATCCAGAAGTTTAGTTAGCTGTTGCAGAGTAGCTATTTTGTTTCCTTGCTTTATTGTCAGTTTCTTTCAGTATGCTCTACCAGCCACCAGGGGAAAAAAAGCATCCCCAAGACTAGGCTTTAAGCCTGTGTTTTGCTTATTATAGACAAAAGAAGGGGAAATAATATAAATATAAATTCTTATTTTGATCTTCCATCAGGATATAAAACTTCCCTTATCACAGACTATTCATTACTAAATTCTGTTGGTTCTGTGATCAAAATATATCCTGAGTCCATCTTTTCCTTTCAATTCCCATTCCACTGTACTCAAAACCACTATCCCTTGTAGCCCAGAAATCTGTAAACCAGCCTCCTATCTGGTTTCCCAGTGTCTCCCCTTTCCTTCTCACTCATTCCTGACCAGTCCAAAGAGTATAAGGGGAGAATTATGTGTCTTCCCCACTTAAAGCCTTTCAATGGTCTTTCATTGTCCTTAGGATAAAATCCAAAATGACCTGGGCTTTCCCCAAAATAATCTAGATCCACTTTCTTCTGCAGCACAGTTCTCCAGCCCTGCTGATCTTTTTGTTTTTCATCAGACACATGTTGTCTCTTGAGCCTGGGATACACGTTTTTGGCTAACTCCCCCTCATCCCTCAAGTCTTCACTCGAAAGTCACTTCTTCAACAAAGCCTCCCCAGACACCCTGTAGCAGATGCTGCTGATGCCCACCTCATCCTGTGTACCCAGGTAACGGACATCCCTTAGCCACTGCAGGTGTGGCCGCTGCTAGCTGCTCACACCTGCACCTTTCTCTAGAGCACTGCCTTTGACTGATGAGAACTGCCTGGCTGGAAAGTGCTTGGGAGGTTATTCTCCCCAAGAAGGTGGCCTTAACCAACTGAAGCAGGAGTAAAGCAGCTCAGGCCTCTTGCCTCTGAGCAGGATGGATTTGGTTCTGAACTGAAGCTTCAGAGCTCCTGGTGGGATCAGGCTGTAGCTAAAGTTCCCCCAAAACCCCACCTTTGCCCAGATTCTCTCCCTCCCCTCATTCTGCTGCTGTTACTCCCTTCCGGACTCCTGGGAGTGCTCTCTCAATGAATCCCTCGCACAGGCATCCCCACTTCAGGCTCTACTTCTAGAGAACTTGCCCTAAGATGCCCACAATAGAAGTGACAGTCCTCATTTTTGTCTCATGTCCACCTTCTTTTCCTTCACTGCACTTTTCACAAATATCAATTTTATGTTTGTTTGTGGATTAATTCATTGTACCTGTTAGCCCTGACCTCTTATTAGCCCTGACCTCTGTGAGAGTGAGGACCGTGCCTGTTTTACCTACCTCTGTTTTACCCCAACAAGTTGCACCATGTCTAGTCCCGTGGGGCAGCTCAGAAGTTGTTGAACAGATGAATGAATCTGTGATTTTGGTGTCTGTCTTCAAGATGAGTGTAGCTGGTAATGGATAAAATGCATACATGGTACCTTGGACCATGACTTGGAAGTTGTACGGGGCTCCTTTATGTGTTTCTAAGTGGAAGCACTTAGGAAACTAAACTTCACTAATTTACATTCTTTGCTCAGGAAGGGGAGGGTGGAGGGGTAGAAAATAGAATGGCAGGTGGTGGTGTTTCTTTATTCACATTAGAGAGGTGAGAAAACTGAGGTTCAAGGGGATTAGGCCACTTACCAAGGTACAAAATGAATGAAAGTCTGACCTTTGAATCTAATCTCAGGCTTTCTGAACTCTAAAATTCATGCTTTCCTTCTCCAAGGGTTTTTTTCTCTCTCAACCTACTGGCTTATTTAATTAAATTATCTTGGACCAAATATAAGTAAATGTTTAAATATGTGAACTTTGAGTTAATGTTAAAACTGGATATAAATCTTAAAATCCTCTTAGTCTTATGAACTGCCAGTCAATCTATAATAATGTACTGAACATCTATAATATGTTTAAACATTGATCTCATCATGATGAAAAAGGGAAATTAATCAGAGATGATTTTTAAAATTAAAGTACAATTGATTTACAATATTGTTCTAGTTTCAGGCGATATCAGGGAGAAGGCAGTGGCACCCCACTCCAGTATTCTTGCCTGGAAAATCCCATGGACGGAGGAGCCTTGTCTGCTGCAGTCTATGGGGTCGCGAAGAGTCAGACATGACTGCACGACTTCCCTTTCACTTTTCACTTTCATGCATTGGAGAAGGAAATGGCAACCCACTCCAGTGTTCTTGCCTGGAGAATCCCAGGGACGGGGGAAGCTGGTGGGCTATCGTCTGTGGGGTGACACAGAATCGGACACGACTGAAGCGACTTAGCAGCAGCAGCAGCATAGGTGATATCATATATTTGTCTTTCTCTGACTTTGCTTAGTATGATATTCTTCAGATCCATCCATATTGTGCAAATGGCAATATTTCATTCTTTTTTATGACTGAGTAAAACTATATTGTGTGTATATATATGTATATACACCACACCTTCTTTGTAATTAGAGATGATTTTGATTTTGAATTTGCTGCTGGCCCAGTTGTTCCAAGGTCACCTGATGGAATTAAATGTACCTGTGTTTATTAAATGTACCTGTGTTTCAAGGACTGGAACAGTAGCGTAGCCTCTGTATCTCCAGTTTCATCTCCCTCAAAGCCATGCTTAACCCCAGAGTGTTTTTTTAAATTGAATTATAGTTGATTTACAGTGTTGTGCTGACCTCTGCTGTACAGCAAAGTGAGTCAGTTACACACACATGCATATTCTTTTTTATAGTCTTTTCCATTATAGTTCATACCAGGAGACTGGATATAGTTGCTTGTGCCATACAGTAAGAGTTTGTTGTTTATCCAGTCTAAATATAATAGCATCTATCTACCCCATACTCCCCGGAGAAGGCAATGGCACCCCAGTCTAGTACTCTTGCCTCGAAAATCCCATGGATGAAGGAGCCTGGTAGGCTGCAGTCCATGGGGTCACTGAGTCGGGCACGACTGAGCTACTTCACTTTCACTTTTCACTTTCATGCATTGGAAAAGGAAATGGCAACCCACTCCAGTGTTCTTGCCTGGAGAATCCCAGGGATGGTGGAGCCTGGTGGGCTGCCATCCATGGGGTCGCACAGAGTCGGACACGACTGAAGTGACTTAGCAGCAGCAGCACCCCATACTCCCAGTCTAATCTCTGCCCCTCCCTCTTCTCCCTTGGCAACCACAAGTCTGATCTCTACATCTGAGACTCTTTCTGTCTTGTAGATGGGTTCATTAGTGCCATATTTTAGATTCTATATATCTCTCCCTGACTTCACCTAGTATCATAATCTCCAGGTCCATCCGTGTTGCTGCAGATGACTCTATTTTGTTCTTTTTTATGGCCGAGTAGTATTCCACTATGTGCAGAATACATCATTTCTATCTATCCATTTATCTATTGGTCAAGATTTAGGTAGCATCCTTGTTTTGGCTATTATGAATAGCACTGCTATGAACATTGGGGAATATATATATATATATATATATATATATATACACACACTCTATATTCTTTTTTATCCCTTCTCCCTTCCTTTTAAAATACATATGGCAGCATATTATATACAACATTCAACTCTTGTTTTTTTAAAACAATATATCTCAGAGATCATTGTATAGCACTGCATCAAGATCTTAAATTTTTAAATATCTTTTAATATACAGTTTTAAATATACAACTTTAAATTATGAATATACAGTTACATAGGATTCTACTGAATTGATGTGTCATTATTTAACTAATCCCCAGTGATGGATTTATGTGTTCAATTGCTAAGTCATGTCTGACTTTCATAACTTTCTCCTCATCTCTCACTATTACAAAACAGTGCTGCAATAGGTGACTACATATACACATCATAATGTATTGAAATTGCCTCCCTATGGTCTATCTTGACTTAGGCTCTATGTTCCTCTGAGGCAGGAAATGATGCTTTATGCACCTCCAAATTCACCTGCTTTTAGCAGGGCTTGGCATGTGTTAGGTGTGTAGTTAAAGGTGGCTGGGCTGAAGTTATTATGGGGGAATAAGCCAGTCTCCACATGCTTTGCTGCCTGTCCAGGTCTGGGAATCACTGGGCCTGCGGGCCCCTAAGCGTCTGTTGGATTATCCTCTACCCTTTTCCCTCATCCATCTGTCCCTCTCTACCCTGACCTCTGTACCCAGGTGGGAGCTGAGCTACATCACCATCCAGGCTCCCCACCTCTGGCTTCCCCTAGGGTTCATCCAATAGGAGGCACTGCCAAGGGATGGGGAGTGGGAGATGGAAGTTCTTCTTCCTAATGCTTCCCTGCCTCAGAGTTCAGTCCAGCAGTGGTTCTGTCTTCCTCTGCATAGGACTACATCTCCCTCCCTTCACAGCTCCAGCACTCACAACACTGTCTTCTGCCCTTGCCCTTCACGCACAAAGTAGTACCAAGCCCGTTGTCAGTCCTGGGTGGTTCTGATCTCCGGTGGCTTGCAGAGGCTTGAAGCAGGATTTCAGTTCCCAGCCAGAGACTGAAGTCAGGGTGCAATAGTTAGAATGCTGAATCCTAACCACTAGACCACCAGGGACCAGTGGCCAGTGACAAGGCCCCTTGCCCTTAGCCTTTGTAGATGAATTCCCTCAAAGACAGAAAAGAGTGAGACAAGTAAAGTGTTTATTAGGAGAGAAAAGAGTATGTGTGAATAGGCACACACAGGCAGGCTCAGAGAGAGCCACAGGCCTGTGGTAGTTTGAATCACTCATATGGGGCATTTCTTCCAGGCTTCCTGTGGCCAGTTTCCTTGCTTTGCCTGGTTCTGAGTCTATATTTGCTTTATCTCGGGGTCCTCCCCTGTGTCGGCACACATCTCTTAGTCAAGATGTATTCTGGTGAAGGGGCCTATGGATAGGTTGACATCATTTACTGTGAGGGGTCACTACCTCCCTTTTAACTCCGAGGAGCATTTCTGCACATGTGAGGTCGGAAAGGTCCCCTTGACCTTGAGCATGAGAAACATGTGGTCTCTTACTGGGCAGGGCTCAGCTCCTCCTCGTCTTCATCTTGGAGTATCTCTCTACAGGGGGCAAGCTCAGCTGCTCAGTCCCGGGCCCATCTATCTCCTGCCTCAGTTCTTCATCCCTTTTGGATCCCTTAACCCTGCCCATGTCCCTGTAAATCATCTTGCCACTAAATTATCTTCACTTAAACCCTTTGCATAGAATCCTGTTTTCTGCCAGGACCTTCCCTGATTTAAGGTCTCTTCAGAATCTGAGATTCTACAATTCTAAGCCTTGATAGTTTCCCAACTCATTTTTGAGATATAACAAAATCTGGCTAAATAGGCAGTTAAACCATAACTGATTGCCCAAAGATTTATAACAATAGTAACAAAGTCGTGGTGAGAAAATGAAGCACCTAAACCCCTGCCCCCTTGTCCTACTGTGACTGCTTTGCCAGCATCAGCATTTGTCATTCAGCCAGGAATATTTAATAAAAAATAAGCACAGAATTCAAAGAGTATTTCAAAGACTTCTGCCTAGCAGAAGTTCTTTTCACTCATTGAAGCAGCAGATAGAAACTGAAAAATAAAGCAAGCAAATAATACCAGAAAAATTTTATGTGAATTAAGCAGTATGCTGCTTTATATATTTCTTATAATGTACATAGTGCTCACACAGTGTGAGCATTTCTTGAATAGCTGTTCATTAGTGGGCTGTGAATTGTACTTTTTTTTTAATATCTAGAGGTTGTTCTCCAACCAATTAAGTTGAAAATAGGGTTTTATTCCCCAGATTAATAGCTGAGCAATAGCCTGGAGAGTCTTCAGGGCATTGAGATTGATTCTTTGTACTTTTGAATTGTTAAGGAAATCTGGCTTAAAGTAAAACATAATGGCTGCAGATTGCAATGTTCCTCATTAGCGCAAAGCTCCTCCTTTTGAAAGGAGTGATTTAGGATTTTCCTTCAGGGAGGATCAGGCTGCAATATCTATACACAGTTTTTGCTTCTAGAAGTTAGTTACCAAAAACTTTAGAAGACACACAAAATGCAGATATGCCACTTTGTCTCAAATCAGGGTGCTTCTAAGATAGCAGACCTTTTCAGGCATGAATGATGCATGAAATCATTTCTCCACCTTAAAAATCAAATGATGAGGGGGGATGACAAACAAAACAATTCATTTATTTATAGCATGTAAATGGAAGTTTCTTTAGGAAAATATATGCTTATATGTATGCACATGTAGGAGAAGGCAATGGCACTCCACTCCAGTACTCTGGCCTGGAAAATCCAATGGATGGAGGAGCCTGGTAGGCTGCAGTCCATGGGGTCGCAAAGAGTCAGACATGACTGAGCGATTTCACTTTCACTTTTCACTTTCATGCATTGGGGGAAGGAAATGGCAACCCACTCCAGTGTTCTTGCCTGGAGAATCTCAAGGACAGGGGAGCCTGGTGGGCTGCCGTCTATGGAGTCACACACAGTTGGACACGACTGAAGCGACTTAGCAGCAGCAGCAGCATGCACATGTATATAGATACATACATATATAGGAAACTGAGTCCTCCTAAAATCAAGTTCCCATGCTGAGTTTATGATTAACTTCTCTAACTAAAACTTTATTTCCTTTCTTGTCCTGCCAGTTATTATTATTGTATATAAAGTGATATTATTGTATACACAACTAATAATTACTCAGTTTATATGGGAGTTAAGTTTCCTATGAAAAGTTTCTCTTAAGTCCTCAAAACAACCAGGTGGTCAGCTGATACGATTACCTTATGGATGAGGTAACTGGGGATCTGAGAAGCTAAGATGACACAGCTTTGAAGAAATAGAAGAGAGATGCTAAAAACAACCTAGAACTCTGACCAAATGCTAGCATGGCTTCTATTATTCTAAGGCTTTACTTGTACGAGATATCTCAGAAATTTCTCAGAACAACCTCAGCCTTGAATTTTATGGTGCTGAAGACATGAGTTCACTTAATATTGATGAAATATAATTCATATTTTAAGGTAAGACAAAAATTTAAACATAAAATTTTTCTCTGCCCATTTGGACCTCTTCCCACCCCCTCTGGATGTGCACTGTACATCTGCACTATGCATTAACGAGACCTCCCCAAGGGCAGAAATACCAGCTCAACCATGAAGTTCAATTTTTCTTCTGGTGCCAGTCATGTAACTTCTTAGAAGATAGTATTACTTACTTATAACCTATTAATGTTACTAGCTACATTATTTGTATTCTGCCTATTTTACAATATTGTTGTTTCTTGCATTACCAAATGTATGACTGACTCTCTTATTAAAAATAATGACTATGTGATTTGAAACAATTAACCAAATATATAATTTTATATGATCAATAATTGTAATAGTGAAATTCTAGATATGGGAAGAAGCAACAAGAAGGAACCATTTCCTGGACCATGACAGACTAGTAAGACAGGTGGGCTTTTGGCTACTGTTAACAAGGCCTAGTCCAGTAATAGCACATTGAGTAGCCTGTCAATGAAATCCTTGCCTGATCTGAGAATGAGTGTTTCTAGCACTATGGGACACATTGATCATGAAATGACTCTGAAATCTCACAAAAATAAGACTAAAAAAAGGGCTCTGTAAAATAAAGAACATAGCCCACCATTCAGTTCTACAAAGATCAAGTCATTAGCTGCTATAGTTGCTGACCTACAATATGTCTTGAAAGGAATTCAGGGCAAAGATCTGGATGAAGCATTTTGGACTCTGGGAAAACTGGCAGATTGGCCCTCAAATAGTTAAATATTTTCAGGAGAAAATTTTAAGAACCCAGTTTCCTGCATTTCCCCATCCTTGCCTCTTTGAAAGAGTCCTCAGAGCTTTCTAGAAGACTATGGGTTATAATCTTCAGATTGACTTGAATAAAATTTTCTGTTTCTTTGTCAGATTGACTATTAATTTTTTGGTCAACAATAAAATGAAGAAAAACTTGTTCAGGGAGACTCGCCATAAGATATCCTTCCTGTTCTTCTTTAGAAGATCTATGGGAAAATGGAGATAGTCTTTACTAGCATAGCAAAATTTAGTGGGGCCTGGCATACTGGTCCTTATACAAAACAATTTTATCATTTGAATCACTAACACCATTTTCAATAAATTCTAATGATCTTTATTAACTAGTAGATTAAACACTTACTACCTTCCACCCTTGAGTTGTTTTAATACTCTCCACGAGAATCCTTGGAGAAAGTTATCACTGGCTTTGTTGGAGAGATGAATGCAAACCAATGTACCAACCAGGTAAAAGAAAAGATGATCTTTCTGGGTGAGTCCCCAAAGTGAGAATCTGCAGAAGTGAGCTCTGAAAGTCAGGGGAAATTGCAAGACAGCAAGCAGTCAGAATTTCAGAGGAAAGAACTGGAATAGTTTTTCTTAGAATATTGGTTGGAACCAGCAGCAAAGTATCCCAATGGTCAAATAGTTTTCTGTCTGTGACCTAACTGTACTGTCTGAATTCAAGTGGACTTCATGAGTTCAGCCAGTCAGCACATCCATTAGATCATAGCCATTGTGGATTTGGCTTTAAAGCCCTGTATCAAGTCCATTCCTCAAGGCTCCATCTCACAGAGATGAATCCTTTCCCTGTTGCATCAGTTGTTTGTTCCCATGTGGCACTAGTGGTAAAGAATTAGCCTGCCAATGCAGGAGACTCAAGAGACGTGGGTTTGATCCCTGGATCTGGAGGATCCCTTGGAGTAGGAAATGGCACCCCACTTCAGTATTCTTGCCTGAAAAATTTCATTGCCTGAAAATTTCATTTCATGGGCTGTAGTCCATGGTGTTAAAAAGCAAAGACATCACTTTGCTGACAAAGGTCCATGTAAGTCAAAGCTATGATTTTTCCGGTAATCATGTACAGATGTAAGAGTTGGACCATGAAAAAAGGCTAAGTGCCAAAAATTGATGCTTTTGAATTGTGGTTCTGGAGAAGATTCTCAAGAACCCCTTGGACTGCAAGGAGATCAAACCAGTCAATCCTAAAGGAAGTCAACCCTGAATATTCATTGGAAGGACTGATGGTGAAGCTGATGCTCCAGTACTTTGGCCACCTGATGTGCAGAGTCAACTCAGTCAAAAAGAACCTGATGCTGGGAAAGATTGAAGGTAAAAAGAGAAGAGGACGAAAGAGGATGAGATGGTTATATAACATCACCAACTTAATGGACATGAATTTGAGCAAACCCAGGAGATAGTGAAAGACAGGGAAGCCTGGTATGCTGCAGTCCATGAGGCCACAAAGAGCTGGACACGAGTTAGCAACTGAAAAACAAATTGGGACATTAAATTCAATTTAGTGTTCACTCTGTATCAGTCTGTTTTTTTTCTTAATATTACATATATTAACTTATCTCAATTACACAGTAATTCATATAGCAACTTATAAAAATAGTAAATTTCTCAGTAAATATTTATTTAGTCATTAATTGACTAACTTTTTGTGTGCCTACTCCGCCCTGGGCACCATGCTAGGCTTTGGGGATCTGTTGCTGACACAGAGCCTGTTATGGAGTTCACACTCTAGTCAGTGAGACAGATATCGAATGAATGGTCAAATGCACCAATGCAAAACTGGGATTGTGGCATGCTAAGGAGAGGCGGGCAATGCTGAGTACGTGCTCAGTGGATGGGAACCTGTCCTTTTGGGGAAGTCAGGAAAGACTCCTGTGAGGAAAGTCCTAAAAGCTGAGGAAGGAGAAGATGCGTTGTGGATGGTGATGCAGGCAGAGGGCGCAGCGGGAACTGCTGGGAGGAAGAGGCATAGTAGTCTTAACACCTGTGGAAAACTGTGATACTTTTAAGAGTGAGGTTTGCAGAGTCCGGTGAGACAGGTAAGGAGCTTGTCTTCATTCCAAGAGAGGTAGAAGGCCAAAATCTATGTTTTATAAGGAAACTGTCGCTACTGTCTGTGGAAAATGGATCAAAGCATGCCAGAGAGGGTGCTGGTAGACCAGCAAAATAACTCACAATAGTCCATGGAAGAGTCATCTAGTCCAGAAGAGGCTACATTTAAACTGTTGGTTCAGGAAGTTATATCTGAGCTGTCTTCCATCCCAGCTTGTTTAGGCACTGCTGTTTTTCTTTATTTTCTTCTTTATCCAGACTTTTTCCCTTTAGTCACCGATGCTCAGTTTAATTGATCAAATGCATTAAGAAATAAATGAATTGACAAAGGTTAGTTTCTATAGCATCATTTTGCTTGTGAGAGAAAATGTCTCTTTGGAGCTGCTGCTGCTGCTAAGTCGTTTCAGTCGTGTCTGACTCTGCAGCGCCATATAAAAGAACTATTAAATGTTACTGATGCATTGTTTAATATCGCTCTTGCTTCTTAAACCACAAAATACATCTGGTGAGATCTGAAATTTGTTTCTTGAAATGTAACATGTGAAAAGCAGTCCTGAGTCGCCTGGGATTATGAGTAGCTTCTGTTTTCTTTGTGTAGTGTGTTGGGTAAGAACACACACTCCAGACAGGCTGCCTCATTTGAATCCACTTTTGCTTACTTCACCAGCTTACCTTACAGCGCCGCTGGGAGAATTAAATAGGTTAAACCACTTGGTACAGAAGCTGGCACATAAGTACTCTCAGTAAGTGGTCATTACTGTCATTATTTTTCTCCCAAGTGTTATTTCCTAAAAACACATATTATTATAAGCAGAGCTATTTTTTAACATAATGATATGCTTTATTTTTATGATGATTTTCAAAATCAATAATATTAACTTTAGTAATTGTGGTAAATAGGTTCTTGGTGTGGGATTTTATGTTTTTTTAAACTTTTATTTTGTATTGAAGTATAGCTGATTAACAAACACCACTGTGATAGTTTCAGGTGAATAACAGCGAAGGGACTCAGCCATACATACGTGTGTATTCATTTTCCCTCAATCTCCCCTCCCGTCCAAGCTGGCGCAGAACATTGAGCAGAGTTCCGTGTGCTATGCAGTAGGCCTTGTTGGTCATCCGTTTTAAATATAGCTATGTGTCCAAGTTTACCCCAAACTCCCTAACTCTCCCTTTCCCCATTCTTCCCCCATGGCAACCGTAAGTTCATCCTGTAAGTCTGTGAGTCAAACAGAGTTATTTTTAAACTGGCAAATATGACAGTATAAAAATTTAGCAATGTTTATCTCTAGACGCTGAGGTGAATGGTGATTTTTTAATCTGCTTCTTTGTATTTCACTGTGTTTTCTTAGTTTCTAAAGCGAGTATGCATTGTTTTATCATCTAAAATGCTCTTTTTGTCTTCTTTATAACTTAGATTAATGCCAACAGGCAGATATAGCATTAGAGAAACAGTTCTTCAGAACAACACACTGTTGCTTGAAATTTGTCCAGGTCCCTCATCAGGAATAAAGGTGATTGAGCCCAGTGACCTGCTGGTCCAAATTGGGCACACCTAGGAAACAGTGTTGGGAAAATAGCACCAGCTATGCTTGCTTCTTAATACTTTTAAGCTCCCAAATAAGTCAACAACCAACTAACAGCTCTGTTGTATAAGAATTGGTGATACTACACTAATCTACTATCTACACTGAAGCTCAGTCCCAGTAAGTATTAATACTAGGAGCAGCTGAGCTCTCCAGTTCTTTAATATATGAACATCAGATTAAAGCTCCACAGATGCAGTGACTTGCCTGCATCCCCAGAGTACTTTAATCCTGATATTTGCAGCCTCCAGGACCATTTGCAAGGTCAAAAGGTCAAGGACCTAACCAGATTTTATGCATCTCAGTGTGCCCCTCAGTATGATGGTTCTACTACCCTGATCCGTCTTCCAGTACGAATAGGCAGGAGACATAAACAGAATTCGGGAATCAGACCTCATAGCTGGGTTTGGACAGGTATTCAGAGAACAGATGCTAGGAGAAAGGTGTATTACAGAAAGCAGGACACACTGCCCAAGCCAGGTGAGGGGGATTTAGCTCCTAGTAACTGGAATCCCCCAACTGATGAGGGGCAAGGCCTGGAAGGACAGAACAGGTACACTAGGAACTCCAAGCAGTGGGATCAGGGAGGCTTGTTAGCTCGTGGCAGACCCATGATACTGGACTGGCCTCATGAGCAGGACTCTTGTCCTTGATCCTCCTGGTGGAGGAAGGATTATGAGAGTTGGGAAGTTTGACAGGAAGGTCTCAGAGGGAGACTTGATAATGGATGGAGCACCAAGACGCAGGTCCATGGGAACATGGCAGGGGGCAGATCTCAAAGCAGAAGCAGGAGGGCAAGAAAGTCAGCAGTGGAGATGGGTGGACATTGCAGTCAGGATTAGCCTGCACACTGGCCCAGAGCTGGGCCACCCTTCATGGAGTAGAGGCTGGAGCGGGTGTGGATGGTATCACAGGATAGGGGGAGCAGGGATTGAGTGGTCAGGGGACTAGGTGGAACCTGATATTAATGGAAATGGCAACTGCTCGATGAGCACTTACTGTGTGCCAGTCACTGTGCCAGGACTTTGCATGTACTTTCACTCAAAACACCCCTGTGAGGAAGGTATAATTATCTCTATTTGATAAATGAGGAAACTGAGGCTTAGAGGATGAGTAACAGCCCAAGGTCATAGGGTTACAAAAAGCAATCCAAAATCTGTGTGACTTCTAATCCAGGATCTTTCTACTCCAGGAACACATTTACTCCTCACTGTATCTGAGCACAGGTGACTCCAGTTTTTCTGTTTATTGGGGTAACATCATACATGCAACCTATGATTTATGTTAAAACAGTAAAATTTCTATTCCTAGGAAAGTTATGTCAAGCTTGGAGCTGGTAGTCTCAATAACATATATTTGTATTTCCATATTTTAATAAGTGAACTTTGTCCTTACTCTCAGAAAACATAAACATTCCTGGCAGTAGCTTCAGAAATTTTTCTGGTCATTTTGCTAGTTCTGAAAACCCTGAAAATAAAGGTTAGCTGATAGCCATTGGAACCCTTGTTATACAAAACTAGAGAAGTTCTTAAAAGATTAGACACTGCAAGTTGAAGGAAATTGTCAATAGGAACAGGAATTCTGGTGGGAGAGTTTGAGTTCACGGGTTTCTGAAAGGACTTTGAGTCCCAGTCCCCTACCCACTCTTCCGTAGCAAAACTAGCAGTATCACTGCCTTCTCCACTAATCAAACAGCACATAAATGAGAGCTGGCTGCATCTTTGTCGTTTACAATTCCAAATTCCAGTATCTCAGTTGAGAAATTGAACCACGACCTCACCATGGCCATATTTTAGAGTCATTAGAGGAAAGCAAGCAGGGAGGGGTAAGAATGAGCCCGGTAGTAAGATCCTCAGGCACAAACCTGTGGTCCCACAAAACAAGACTTACTGACCCCATGCAGTGAGGGAGAGCATTAAAGAGAGGGAGGAGGAAAGCCTTTTGTAAAGCTTAGGTTCCTTCTGAAGGATTCCGCGAAGGGCATAAGGGGAGCAGGCACCGCTTTGTACTGAATGCTGTTTCTGCTGTGGGCTTAAAAGAAATAAACCAACTAGGTGGTGGGTACTGCCAGGAATGGAGGGTGGTTTAGCAACTAGGAATCCCCAGTAAGAGATGAGAATAATAAGATGGGTTGAGGCATCCTTGAAAGGAAAGAAGCAGTCATTCAAAGAGGAGGGTTGTGGCATTTTACAGACTGGGGAGAACAATGGTTTCTGTCAACTCTGCAGCTGGCTCTCTGTTCCTCCTCCCCAGCTGATTGACAGCAGGGCTGCTTTTTTTTTTTTTTTTTTCTTTTTCAGTTCAAGATGTATTTTTTCATCTTCTAGTTCCAAATAGGATTTTCCCCTTTCAAAAGGGTGGAGGGAGAACAGCGGGGGGAGAGTTGATTGATTCCCTGCTCTTCCAGCTGACCTGCCTGTACTGTGGTCTGGACCTTTCAGACTTTTCTGTTATCACTGATGGCTGGGGCCTTCAGCCTCTGTAGGAAGCTATGTTCGTATCATAGCCTGGATGAAACATTGAAAAACATGCTTATAAGGTTCTAAATGACAGAAAGATGGAGGGACAGAAATTTCTGGATGAGTGGACTGAGCAACACAATTTGCTAAGTGCCCTCCAGGCCCAAACACCTTGAGTAACGCATCTCTAGGCAGTATCTATGAGTTACCATGTTCTGCTCTTTGTTTAAACCAGATCATGCTCCCTACCCCCAACACACACTCCATATTTAAAACTCCTAAGTGGTTCCTAAATGATCTGGCCTCTATCTGCCTTTCTGATTTTATCTTTTGCGTCTCTTCCCATTTCCTCCCAGTAGTCCAACTACATTGGCCTTCTTTCTGCTGTTCTTGAACACTAACCTCATTCCAGTACTCAAGCCTTTGCTAGACTTCACTGGAATGTGTGGTAATATGCTTACAGATGTTAAAAACAAACAAACAAACACAGATTCTGGACAAGAGTAACTCCTCATCATTTAAGTCTCAGCTTAAATTTCATCTTTTCAAAGATACCTTTCCAGTCACTTCTGTCTAATCCCTCCCCAGCCCTGTCTCTCTCATTACCTCTTTAAATATATGAATGTATATAGCAAAAGAGAAACAGGCTCACAGGTATAGAAAATAAACTAGGAGTTACCAGTGGGGAGAAAGTTATGACCAACCTAGATAGCATATTAAAAGCAGAGACATTACTTTGCCAACAAAGTTCCGTCTAGTCAAGACTATGGTTTTTCCAGTAGTCATGTATGGATGTGAGAGTTGGACTGTGAAGAAAGCTGAGCGCCAAAGAATGGATGCTTTTGAACTGTGGTGTTAGAGAAGACTCTTGAGAGTCCCTTGGACTGCAAGGAGATCCAACCGGTCCATTCTGAAGGAGATCAACCCTGGGATTTCTTTGGAAGGAATGATACTAAAGCTGAAACTCCAGTACTTTGGCCACCTCATGCAAAGAGTTGACTCACTGGAAAAGACTCTGATGCTGGGAGGGATTTGGGGGCAGGAGGAAAAGGGGACGACCAAGGATGAGATGGCTGGATGGCATCACGGACTCGATGGACGGAGTCTGCGTGAACTCTGGGAGTTGGTGATGGACAGGGAGGCCTGGCGTACTGCGAATCATGAGGTCGCAAAGAGTCGGACACGACTGAGCAACTGACCTGACCTGACCTGAGTGGGGGAGAGAGGAGGGGCAAGATAGGGGTATGGGATTGATACAGACTACTATGTATCAACCAGATGTAACAAGGACATATCTTACAACACAGGAAATTATAGCCATTATTTGGTTTAATGTAGTATAATCTGTAAAAATACTGAATCACTATGTTGTACACCTGAAACTAATATAGTATTATAAATAAACTGGGTTTTTTTCCCCTAAGAATTAAAACAGAGAGAACTCTCCAACAGACACAACTCTCCAACTCTCATGGGTCTTGCTTCCATGTCTTATTAGCCTTGTGCCCTCAGAAAAGTTAATTAGCCTCTAAAAATCTCAGCTCTTTCTTCTAAAAAATAATGAGTAAAATAATGCTTAGTGCCTGAGTTTGTTATGAGGACTAAAAGATTTATAAAGCATAGCATCTGGCATGTGGAAAATGTACAATAAGTGATGCCAAAAAATAATAAGCTGAATTTCAAATGTTAAAACTCTAAACTGACACAAGAATATGGAATAATACAGCAAAGGAACATACAGAGATGACTACATCATAAAGGGAAATACATGATCAGAGACAAACTATAAATTACCATCAGTCTATATATTGTGAAAATACTACATAGGTTTTCTAAAGTATGGAAATGATAACCTCATTTCCACTTTAAGGAGGTTTTCTGAGTAGATTTGTCATTTTTACTTTGTTTCAAGAAAATGGAAGGCATATCCAGATCACTCAAGGAGCAGGGGCAGGGTATTTCTTATGCCTAAGAAAGAAACCTGAATGTAGACACTTTTATGAGTGTTACTCATAATGGTCTGTAAGGACAGAGTTGTTAATTAAGCTACCATAAAATTCTAAAGTTGCAGCCTCTGCCTAGCGGCACACAAGGATACAAAGCTGACAAATCACGCGTGGCTGCCTGCCATCCACCTCAGTTAAGAGACCAATCAGCAGATTGCTGTGTGAGGCAGCTCATACTGTTAACTCCACTTAAAAACTGACTTTGAAGCAAGGTCAAGAGAAATGCTAGACTGCATGTACAGTGAGTATCTGAGGACAGCATTGAATTAAATCGTCACACACATCAGCCTCATTTTTCTCTCCAGAGCTCTGGAAGTCTTGCAGAAACATAAATTTCCTGTCCTCTTGTACTTCCCTTCCATCCCCCTCAATTCCCACTCCTGCCCAGCCCCAAGTAGATTCTTCAGAATTCAGTAAATCATAATCTATTTATTCAGTCCACGGACACAATAGAAGTGTCTGCTGTGTGCCCAGCACAGTAGTAGGTGCTAGAGATATAAATATGAATCAAGCAAAGTATCTGCATATGAGTAGCCCACATCCTGGTTTGGGGAAACAGAAATGGAAACAAATTGTCACACTATAATTTGCTCCCTGCTTTAATAGTTCTCTGACAGCATGAAGGAGTATGTCAAGGCTGTATATTGTCACCCTGCATATTTAACTAAATGCACAGTACATCATGTGAAATGCCGGGCTAGATGAAGCACAAACTGGAATCAGGATTGCAAGAGAAATATCAATAACCTCAGGTATGCAGATGACACCACTCTTATGTCAGAAAGCAAAGAACTAAAGAGCTTCTTGATGGAAGTGAAAGAGGAGAGTGAAAAAGCTGGCTTAAAACTCAGCATTCAAAAACAAAGATCATGGCATCTGGTCCCATCACTTCATGGCAAATAAATGGGTAAACAATAGAAACAGTGACTTTATTTTGGGGGACTGCAGATGGTGACTGCAGCCATGAAATTAAAAGATGCTTGCTCCTTGGAAGAAAAGGTATGACCAACCTAGACAGCATATTAAAAGCAGAAACATTACTTTGCCAACTAAATGTCCATCTAGTCAAAGCTATGGTTTTTCCAGTAGTCATGTATGGATGTGAGAGAAAGCTGAGCACCGAAGAATTGATGCTTTTGAACTGTGGTGTTGAAGACTCTTGAGAGTCCCTTGGACTACAAGGAGATCCAACCAGTCCCTCCTAAAGGAGATCAGTCCTGAATATTCATTGGAAGGACTGATGTTGAGCCTGAAACTCCAATACTTCGGCCACCTGATGGTGAAGAACTAACTCACTGGAAAAAGACCCTGATGCTGGGAAAGATTGAAGGCAGGAGGAGAAAGTGATGACAGAGGGTGAGATGGGTGGATGGCATCACTGACTCAATGGATATAAGTTTGAGTAAGCTCTGGGAGTTGGTTGCAAAGAGTCAGACATGACTGAGCAACTGAAATGAACTGAACTGAACTGACATTCTGCTTTGAGAATGTGGGAAAACTCCTCAAAGATGGTGATTCTTGATTTGAGTGTTGCGAGATGAGCCTGAGTGCTTAAGGGTGAAGCCAGGGAAGATCATTCTAAGCAGAAGAAGCAGTGTGTACACAAGTGCAGATAAGTGTGTGGTTGACATGCAGGCTCTGGGTGGACAGGGAGGCCGAAAAGCTTGGCTGAAGAGTGGCTGTAACAACCGGAACATGTGAATGTGAAATTCAAAGTTAAACCATGTTTTGCTTCAGCTCTGAATTTTGGAATTGGAAGGGATCTTAGGGATTATGTAAATTAACCTCACAGAGGCTCAGGGTACTTAATGACTTGTACACAATAGGACCAGAAGCAATCTGCTGGGAGGAGAAAATATTTTCCCCTTCCCCTCTGAATTCTTTTGGTTGGTTGAATAATTCAAATGACATAAGACAGATAAACAGATGAAAAAATTTTAATTATGAATGTATTGTGCTTAGCTGCTCAGTCGTGTCTGACTCTTTGCAACCCCATGGACTATAGCCAGGCTCCTCTGTCCATGGGCACTCTCCAGGCAAGAATACTGGAGTGGGTTGCCACTGCTTTCTCCAGGGATCTTCCCAACCCAGGAATTGAACCTAGGTCTCCCACATTGCAGGTGGATTCTTTACCGTCTGAATTACAGAGAAACCCATGATGTACAAGGAATCCAAATAAATACAGGAGATTCCAGAGAGTAAAATGAGGTCATCCTGCACCAAGGAGACAAGAGTAGAAGTCTGGGACATGAAAAATAAAGAAGTAAATTCAAAAGAAGAATGAAGAGAGCAGATGTTTAATAAATGCATATTTGCTGGGATAAACAAACAATGGGACACAGAGGAGAATTTTAACAGGCTTTTCTAGGTTCCTTCCCGTCTACCACACCTCGTTCATATCATACTATATAGATCAGCAGTCCCCAAACTTTTTTGGCACCAGGGATCCGTTTTGTGCAAGACAACTTTTCCTCAGACTGGCAAAGGGTGGGGTGGTTTGGAGATGATTCAAGCGCATTATATTTATTGTGCACTTTAAGGCTGCTGCTGATTTCAAAGGAGGTACTGGTTCTTAGCTCAGGTTGGGGACTCCTGCTATAGATAACTCTGGTGATAGTTCTTTTTCTGGAATAAGCCCTCTATCTAAATTCTTTTAGGCAGGTAAAGTGAGAGTTGATAAGAAAAACTTCCCAAGCCTTGCATTTCTTCCTCATGTCAAGACATATTTTGGGTTGGTCAATTCTGCTTCCTTACCGATCTCTCCCACACAAGGTCTGCTCCTTTCTCTGAATCCTGCAACCATGACTCATGGCATCAACCTGGAATACTGGTCCTACAAAGCCTGGAACTTTGGTCTCTCAGAGCTCAACTTGGAAGTGAAAGTATAGAGTTTAGACGTGTGTCCATTCATTAACTATGCTAATTGACAAATATTTTATATACGTTGTTATCACACTTCAAATACTGTTTAAAGGAGAATATATTGGTTTCCCATTGCCACTGTAACAAAGTCCCATCAATTTGGTGGTTTATACATGTTTATGTATTTTCTTAAAGTTCTGAAGCCAAAAGCCATAGTCATTTTCACTGGGCTAAAGTCATGGTGTCAGCAAGGCTGGTTTCTTCCAGAGGCTGCCCACCTTCCTTGGCTGGGGCTGCATCACACAGAAATGACAAGTGATGAAGATATGGAGATATTGAAACACTTGTGCTCTATTGGTGGAATTGTAAAATGATGTAGTCACTATGGAAAGTATAAAAATTAATAAACCTCAATTAAATAGAGTTGGGAGACCAGAAGGGGAAGCTGTCACACTGTATGATGATAGCAGAGCTCAGTGGAAAGGAGAAAGGCTCTTCTTTCCTTGCAAGAATTCAGCCAATGGAAAATCATGAACTCTTTGTTTCCTGAGCCCTCCCAACTCCCTTTCCGCCTCCATGAAAGGATACCCCTTCCATTGCTCTCTTGGGACTTGCACATGGCTTACCATGGTTGCAGACCTTGGCTTGCAATTCTCTGCTGACCCCAAATAAAGCCATCTTTTCTGGAGAAATATCTGACAGTCTTATCTGTAGGAGCAGCCCAAATGTCCATTGATGAATGAATGGATAAATAAAATATGGCAAATAAATACAATAGAATACTATTCAGCCACATGCTATAACATGGATGAACCTTGAGAAAATCACACTAGGAGAAGTAAGGCATGGGACTTCCCTGGAGGTCCAGTGTTGAGACTTAGCCTTCCAGTGCAGGGGTTGAGGATTCAATATCCCACGTGCCTCATGGCCAAAAACCAAAACATAAAACAAGTAATATTGTAACAAATTCAATAAAGACTTAAAAAGAAGGCAGTCATAAAGAGACAAATATCAGATAATTCCATTTGTTTATGTGTTGCTGAAGGGAGCAAGGATGATTCCATTTGGAAGAGGTTTTTGAATAGTCAAATCCACCTAAACAAAAAATAGAATGGTGGTTACCAAGGCCTGGGAGTTGGGAGGGAAAGAGAGTATTGTTTAATGAGTATCGAATTTTAGATTTGCACAGTGAAAACATCCTAGAGATCTGTTGGCCATCAATGTGAACATACTTAACGCTACTGAACTGTACCTTTAAAAATTTCCACCTTAACCATTTTAGTTATGTGTTTTTTACTATAATACAAGAAATGAAAAAGTATTACTATAATGTAAAATTTGAGGATTTTATATTCTGAGAACTAGTCTGAATTAGAACCAAAACAAACTAGGGGACAGGTTAGACCTGGTCTTCAGGTCAACTTTGGTTGATCATTGGGCTAATGTAATCCAACTTAAGCTCTGTAATCAGCATGCAGTCTTCACATATTTAACCCACCCCCCCACAATCTTTTTATTAGAGTCATTGAATGTTACAACTGTAAGTGGCCACAGCTACTTGGTCATTTTGGAGGGTAGGAGTGGGGGCCTGGTGATGTGAGATGGGTATTTTCCAAGGTCAAAGAGGTAGTTAATAGCTGCCTCATTGCTATTTGGAGTTATCTATAACAAAGGTCTGTCTAGTCAAGGCTATGGATTTTCCAGTAGTCATGTATGGATGTGAGAATTGGACTGTGAAGAAAGCTGAGCACTAAAGATTTGATGGTTTTGAACTGTGGTGTTGGAGAAGACTCTTGAGAGTCCCTTGGACTGCAAGGAGGTCAAACCAGTCCATTCTAAAGGAGATCAGTCCTGGGTGTTCTTTGGAAGGAATGATGCTAAAGCTGAAACTCTGGTACTTTGGCCACTTCATGTGAAGAGTTGACTCACTGGAAAAGACTCTGATGCTGGGAGGGATTGGGGGCAGGAGGAGAAGGGGACGACAAAGGATGAGATGGCTGAATGGTACCACTGACCTGGTGTATATGAGTTTGAGTGAACTCTGGGAGTTGGTGATGGACAGGGAGGCCTGGCGTGCTGCAATTCATAGGGTCGCAAAGTCAAACACGACTGAGCGACTGAACTGAACTGATAGATTCTTAATGTTCATGCAAACAATTTTTGATTTAACTGGAGGTGAAGTTCAGTTTAGTTACTCAGTTGTGTCCGACTCTTTGCGACCCCATGAATTGCAGCACGCCAGGCCTCCCTGTCCATCACCATCTCTTGGAGTTCACTCAGACTCACGTCCATCAAGTCTGTGATGCCATCCAGCCATCTCATCCTCAGTCGTCCCCTTCTACTCCTGCCCCCAATCCCTCCCAGCATCAGAGTCTTTTCCAGTGAGTCAACTCTTGGCATGAGGTAGCCAAAGTACTGGAGTTTCAGCTTTAGCATCATTCCTTCCAAAGAAATCCCAGGGTTGATCTCCTTCAGAATGGACTGGTTGGATCTCCTTGCAGTCCCAGGGACTCTCAAGAGTCTTCTCCAACACCACAGTTCAAAAGCATCCATTCTTTGCCGCTCAGCCTTCTTCACAGTCCAACTCTCACATCCATACATGACCACAGGAGAAACCATAGCCTTGACTAGACGGACCTTAGTCGGCAAAGTAATGTCTCTCCTTTTGAATATACTATCTAGGTTGGTCATAACTTTTCTTCCAAGGAGTAAGCATCTTCTAATTTCATGGCTGCAGTCACCATCTGCAGTGATTTTGGAGCCCCCAAAAATAAAGTCTGACACTGTTTCCCCATCTATTTCCCATGAAGTGATGGGACCGGATGCCATGATCTTCGTTTTCTGAATGTTGAGCTTTAAGCCAACTTCTTCACTCTCCTCTTTCACTTTCATCAGGAGGCTTTTAGCTCCTCTTCACTTTCTGCCATAAGGGTGGTGTCATCTGCATATCTGAGGTTATTGATATTTCTCCCAGCAATCTTGATTCGAGCTTGTGTTTCGTCCAGTCCAGCGTTTCTCATGATGTATTCTACATAGAAGTTAAATAAGCAGGGTGACAATATACAGCCTTGACGGACTCCTTTCCTATTTGGAACCAGTCTGTTGTTCCATATCCAGTTCTAACTGTTGCTTCCTGACCTGCATACCGATTTCTCAAGAGGCAGGTTAGGTGGTCTGGTATTCCCATCTCTTTCAGACTTTTCCACAGTTTATTGTGATCCACACAGTCAAAGGCTTTGGCATAGTCAATAAAGCAGAAGTAGATGTTTTTCTGGAACTCTCTTGCTTTTTCCATGATCCAGCGGATGTTGGTAATTTGATCTCTGGTTCCTCTGCCTTTTCTAAAACCAGCTTGAACATCAGGGGTTCACGGTTCACATATTGCTGAAGCCTGGCTTGGAGAATTGTGAATGCAGCAGTTAATTCCACAGGTGCTGCTATAAATACATATTGAATTAACCCCCTCTAGTAAGTAGACACGGAGAAGGCAATGGCAAACCATGCCAGTACTCTTGCCTGGAAAACCCAATGGACGGAGGAGCCTGGTGGGCTGCAGTCCATGGGGTCACTAAGTTGAACATGACTGAGTGACTTCCCTTTCACTTTTCCCTTTCATGCATTGAAGAAGGAAATGGCAACCCACTCCAGTGTTCTTGCCTGGAGAATCCCAGGGACGGGGGGAGTCTGGTAGGCTGCCATCTATGGGGTCGCAGAGAGTCGGACACGGCTGAAGCAACTTAGCAGCAGCAGCAGCAGTGAGTAGTCACGTGGTGCTCTAGTCCTCTGTGCCTTAGGCTGGGAGTTGGGAAAAGAAAGGACAATACTGATTGCAGAACTCACTTTACAGATGAGCTATTGTGCTAAAATTGGTTTATATGTGGTTTTACAGAAGTTACTTAAGTAGAGCCTAAGATTTTGTGGAGTATTTAAAATAAGCTAATTTAATACTAGTCTCCAGAAACATTACCTTGGCCCACCTAACCACTTAAGGGAGCTCTGTAAATTTGCTCCTCCTCTTTACAGCATTAAGTAACATTTTAAAAAGTAATGTTTTTAAAAAAATTCAACAGTAAATTTTAAAGATCTTATAGGCTTTATTCAATGATTCATGAATTTGGCAGCATCCCATCTCATAGACAGAAAGAAGCTCCAAGGCATTGTACAAAATTAAAGAACTTTACAGGCAGAAGGGAGTGGGGCCTGGAAGTCATACGAGCAGAAAATGAATTGGTTGTGACAAGGTCACTTTCCTTTAGGGGATGATGTGGCTCTGGGTGTGTGTCATGACATAGATATATCAGGCTGATTATCTCACTAGTGCTCACCAGGTGATTCCTTGATTGACTGGTTTAAGATTCCAGTTCCGGGAGAGGCTGACATTATTAGTCTCCATTTGGTGATGTGGAGCTAAGCATTAAGTGACTCCATTTTAGGCCTGTTATCTTGTTTTTCACAGTGACAACTTAAAAGACAAACCATTATATGCCCAAAGCCTGACTTTCTAGGGGTCACCAAAGAGCGAAAGACATATAAAACCCAATTCAGCAGGCCAGGATCTAAAATTAAACCATGAGTGAAATGCAAGAGGCACAGCGTTCATTCTGCTCTGTACTGTGAAGCAGGACAAGGTAGGTTTTGCATGGAATGATAAAAATTGGTATACTAAACAGCTTTTCATTGTCAAGAAAAATTAAGCTTTAGAAGTGTAGGGAAGCACACTGACTGAAACCGCCCACCCTGGCCAGGCCCCATAGTAGCTATTTGCATGAGTTGTTTTACAACAGGAGGTCCTGGTAAGAAACAGGGAACTAATAAGCCACCACCAACCAGAAGGGTTCGAGAGAGGTCAAAAGTGAAAGTGAAAGTGAAGTCACTCAGTCGTGTCCGATTCTTTGTGAACCCATGGACCCCCTACCAGGCTCCTCCCTCCGTGGGATTCTCCAGGAAACTGGAGTGGGTTGCCATTTCCTTCTCCAGGGGAATCTTCCCACCCAGGGATCGAACCCAGGTCTCCCGCATTCTAGGCAGATGCTTTAACCTCTGAGCCACCACCATATGTCTGACCACCTCCCAGAATCCTTCTGTCTGGCATCCATGTTGGCTGAACAAGGCGTGCACCACCAGAAAGGACTCTGAGTCAGAATGATTGGCTAAAGACAACCCGGAAATTAATCCCATCACCATAAAACCCAAAAGCAGAGCAGTTCTCCTGGGTTCTCTTACCTTGTTGCTCTTCGGTGCCTTCTCCTCCGACAATTCTTTTCTGAGTGTTAGACAAGAGCCCGCTCTTGGGGCCCTGGGCCCCCACCCCCACCCCCACCCCCCGCCCCTTTCTACAACAGTAGAAATGGCAACACAATCCATAAAATTTATGTGATATTCCAGAGTTTAGAAAGCATAAACATTAATGCAGTGCATGAGCCTAGGCAATATCTTAGTTTAGGGGGAAAAAGGCTTAAAAGACCTTCTTGGGACAATCACATAACTTGAAAATGGACTGGATGTTAAATATCATCAGGGGATTGTCTTAGATGTGGTACTGGTATTGTGATTCTGAGGCAAATGTTATTTTTTTAGAAGACACAGTCTGAAGTATTTAGGGGTGATTGGTTTTGATACCTGCATTATTCAGACAGTATAACAAAAGGCATCTCTATTTTCTGAATATTTGAAAATCATCATAAAGAACTGGGGTGAGGGGAGTAGAGGGCATTTTCAAAAATTCCTTAGCTAAGGGCACTGTGAAGACATTCTGAGCTGTCAGTAGCTTCAATTTATAGTTCGGTTTTGTAGCGCTGTTTCTTTTCCCTGCTGCAGCGAGGAACACTGTGACCCAGGAACAAGCAGCTCTTAATCACCCTTAAGTCAATAAGATTCAGCTGCAAGCTCCCCGAGGGGGTAAAAGTCCACACCTGATATAATCTGCTTTACATTCCTACGTTATTACACTTGGCACGTTCACCTTCAGATTGCAAAGTAATTTGTTTTGCATTTTCCCCCAGCTGTATCTGCATTCAGAGGCCCAGGCCGAAGGCATTTCTTTCTGGCCCGTGAACACCCAACCACTCATTGTTGAATTCTATTTGCCTCTGTCTATACTTTAAAGCACTTTAAAAGCAATGAATTGCATCCTGCAACTCAAAAATGAAAACCTGGGAAAAAGCTAGGAATCGTAATCTGGTGGTATTTGGTCATCACCGTAAGTATCTTGCTACCTAAGCTTCCCTTTTGGCTCAGACAAAGCGTCTGCCTGCAATGCGGGAGACCAGGGCTCGATTCCTGTGTCGGGAAGATCCCGTGGAGAAGGAAATGGCAATGCACTCCAGCACTCTTGCCTGGAAAATCCCATGGACGGAGGAGCCTGATTTGCCACAGACCATGGGGTCGCAAAGAGTCTGACGACTGAGCGACTTCACTTTCACTTTCACTGGTCTACTAGGATAGCGCAGGCTAAGAACCGCCAGCACGATTCCATTTAATTTTAGCAATTAGGGCGGCTGATCGGGGAGCTGTTCAAGCTATCTGCAAATTAGCGTCTGGTCTAGGATAGCCAGTATGATGTCAGAAGGGCTTGTGCGGAGGGCGAGTAGGGCGTAGCGTGCCGCGGCACCTCCTTTACCAACACGGCCTCGCCGCCGGGGTCCGGCCATCTTGGTAAAGGCCAGAGCAGCGGCTAGCCCGGGGCTGCCAGGTTCGAAAGTCACAATGAGTTTGAGTGATCGGGCGACGTGGAGTGGAACCTAGCTCGGCCAGGGCCCCGCGCGGCCTCGGGCCGCCGGGTGGGCTGCGGCGCCTGCTTGGCCCTGGGATGGTGAGGCGGCGAGCGCCGAGGCGCTGCCTGC
The DNA here is from genome assembly GCA_917880005.1 of Nanger dama. Classification (NCBI taxonomy): domain Eukaryota; kingdom Metazoa; phylum Chordata; class Mammalia; order Artiodactyla; family Bovidae; genus Nanger; species Nanger dama. Next base: position 15,974,705 of record CAKJTW010000007.1, read on the forward strand.
AGCTGCTGGCGCCCTTGGCGGAGCCGGCGCGGCGGGGCTGGGGGCGGAGGAACTCGGGCGCCGGCCTCCGTGGCCCCTCCCGCTGCGCTGGGGCGCTGCGGCCGGTAGCCGAGGAGCTGCAGCAGCAGAGGCGGCGGCGCGCGCGCCTGACCGCCCCCCGCGCCTGGTGAGTCCCTCCCCCGCGCCCGCCCTCCCTCCCCGGCGCCCCGCTCAGTTGCACCGCGCTATTCGGCTCGCTTCGTCTCGGTCCCCGGGAGGAGCGATCCTCACGCCCCGGCCTGGGGCTGCTTGGCCTCTTCGGCAGAGTAGAGCGGGCTGCGGGGGATTCCTGCTCCCGAGCCCTGCCTCATCTCGGAGATGCTGCACTAGTGAATGGTAGGGCTTCGTTTGAATTTGTGCGGAGCCCGCATCTCTGCGCTGCGCGTTTGAAGAGCCACATAGTTGTTTTTTTTTTTTTTTTCCCGCGCTTGGGAGAATAGCCGTCTCTGGGATTTGTTATATATAGGTCCAAGCTTCTCTGCAGTTCACGAGGTGGCTTCACCGACTGGAATATATGTGGGTGTCTTTTGGTGTGTGTAAATGAGTGCTTAGACGACTTCCTTAGAACAATTTATTTCTGCTTCACCTATAGTACTTATTTCTAAAAATTCGTTCCGACCGGTTTCTCCCCATTTATTTTGAAAGTTAACCACGGAAAGGAAAGGAAGAGCTAAAGTTTGGAGCAAGGTGCAGAGAGGTGGAGGAAGACGGTGCCTTTTTTTTTCTTTTTTTGACCATGCTTTCTTGTCTTCCGTTCGGTGGTTTGTTTCTCAAGTTGAGTGTTACTGCAGGCTTTTCAAAACAGGTATTCAAATAGTTCCTCCCACTCCTTTGACTAGAACTCGCTATAATCTTGGTAGTCGAGATCAATACGTTTCTACAGGCTTCTGAGTCCAATGCATCATATCTCTATTATACCTGGAAAATTCTAGTATGAGAAAAGTTAACCTTTAAAACGTCACTTGATTTTTGTTTTTTCCTTTACTGCAGTTGTTCTGTATATGTTATAATATGACTCACCTGGTATACTTTGGCTAATTAACATCAATTGTTTGCTAGTTGATAATTCTGGTTAATGTATTGAGAAAGCGATTCCTGAAATACAGCTCTCTGAAAATTAAGAAATAATTTCCATCTTTGTTAAGAATGAATATCTAGCAGTTCCATTTATATTTTCGGTTTCATTGGTTTTGATTTAGCCTCAGACATCCATATTGTTCAGGAAGAAGTTATGTAATGTTTAAAAAGAAAAGATTACCAGTTTCCCACAGTAGTCTGATTTTGTTGGAAGAAAATTTCAGTCTGTTAGAGAAGAAATGTAGGTCTTGTTTAAAATTTAAGAGCGATACTGACTTCAAAATGTTTTAAGTGAAAATATAGTCACAATTTTTCAGATTTTATTACACTCTGCAGGTCTTCCTGCTGCAAGAATTTTGTAGTCTCAGAAAGACAGTAATACTTAGTGTATTTCTCGTACTCTTATTTTCATTCAGTGTCTCATATTTCATATTGCAAAATTTAATTATGAAGTTAATTCAGTTATAACTATATGAAGGGCATTTTAATAAAAGCATTCCTTCGTAGGATTTGGGTTTTAGCTATACTTTCTGTGATAGAGTCATCTTGTATGAAAAGGGTGTTATGTTAATTTTGAGTATTAGTGAACTTGGGAAATTGGGCGATTTTTAAGAACATTTTTGTCTGTGTTTGAAAAAGTATTGCTTGTCTTTAACTTGTTTCATTCTGCTTTTTCTTTGTAGTGATAGACAGCAGTAATTATAGTGAGTTTTTCCATTCCATTCTATTTTTCTTTGTAAATTAGAATATGCCTGTAGGTGGTTTGTGTTGATCTGGTCATTTTAGATTGAAATGCATACAGGTTAAGAAATGTTTTCATTGAAGTATAACTGGGAAAATGAACTGTGCCCATAATTACTGCGCACACAGTTTAGCCTGAAGGCCTTGAGGGCATGCGTAAAACTGGTATTTAAAGAATTACCCATGTGATTTCCCGTCTGAGTCAAATAGGGTACTATTCTAGATGCTAGAATACTGAAGACTTCTACCTTTCTATATTTATAGTGCTTTCCTTGACTTGTCTTTTGAATTTAATAACCATTGATTGTGTATTTAAATATTTTAATTAACAGACTTTGTGACAGATTATGCATGAACTTTTACATCTCAGGGACAGTATTGTTACGTCAGAGATACAGTCTTTGCCAACTCAGTTGTTTAAATAATGTATTGTTGCAGAAACCAGAAATCGAGAAACCAAGCACCATACTCGGAGAGTTGGAGAACTCAGGTTTATTACATTGGCGGGCCCAGAGGAGTTAACACTCCAAGCTCTGAGCCCTGAACAAAGGGGTTACAGAGTTTTTATAGACAGACTATAGTGGGCAACACTAGCTGCTAATAGGCTGGTTTAAACTAAGGGGTTTTGTGCGCACAGGAACAGCAGTCAAGATGGGGAGGGGGATGCCTGACCTTTACACGGACAGGTGTGATTAAGTAGGTTTCAGGGGCTGTGCAGTTGCAAAAAGCAGGACAAGGGTGAGTGAGATAAGCTCCAGTTCCTAGTATTCCCCACTTTCTGAGACTGCGTGACCTGCATGATCCAGACTTTGCAAGGAGCAAGCTGAGTTACAGAGGCAGAAGGAGCAAGAGATTATGTAAAATTCTAACTTTTCCTTTTCATTCTCCCCTCTTGATGCTTCTATCATTCATTGAAGAAAGCATCATCTTATGTTTTGGTAGGACATTCAGAGCTCTCCATTGTTTAGGGGGCTGTATTGAGCTATTATTATATGTAAATTTATGGATTCAATCCTAGAGGTTATGATCCTGGTAATTGTATTGAGGATACGAGGGCCAAACAAGAGCACCACAGAGAGCCTGAAGAGAAGACCTGTTAAAGGGAGAAGCCACGACCCCCAGCCCCAGATATTGTTTCAGTTACCCGGGAATTAGCTAGTTTCTCCTTTCTATGATTGATTCCGTTAGCTGATGGGCCATGTCTCTATTTCTGATTGGTCACATGCTGCTTTTAGCAACAGTTTTCATTCAAGAAAAGGCAGATTCCTCCGTTTTTGGCTGTCAGTGGGCCTAGCTCTCTCCTACTATGTGAAACCACCTCAGCCAGGAAGTCTAGTTGGTCCTGTAATGAAGAGAACAGCACTAATACCAATTAAGGTTAGAGGCCAGGTTTGACAGTGAAAAATCCATCGATAGTTTGATAGCTGGATTCTAAAGCTTCAGCTGTGTGTTGACCAGCCAGCTGCTGGAGTGTGACTGGAGCAAGACTGAAGAATCCTCAAGCTTCTGCCGTGTGTTGACTAGTCAGCTTCTGGAGTGACTAGAGCAGGGCTCAGCATCCTTCATGGGTAAAGGCTGTTGTCTTTGGAACCAGACCTTGAGGTTTTGGGGGCTTTCCAGGTGTCTTCATCACCTGGAAGGAAGTTGCTGCCTTCTTGACTCCGGTGTGGTGGATCCAAGGAATGACACCTGTAACTTTAACAGCAGTAGGGGTTGCCAGGACGGCCGTGTGAGGGCCTGTCCAAACTGGCTGAAGTGGTTCCTTTATCCAGTCTTTAACCCATACCTCACCTCCTGCTGATAGGGATGAACCCAGTTGCCCAAAGGAATGGGTGTCCTTTCTAAGGTTTCTCGGGCAATTTGGTGGAAGACTTTTCCCAGGGCCTGGAGGTGTTGGGACATCTCCAGGTCATCTAGTTGTTGGTGGTCTCCCTTGAGCTTTTCTGTCACTGAGGGTGGTCTCCCGTATAAGATCTCAAAGGGAGAATAGGACTTGGGGTGCATTACGGAGGGAGATGAGAGTCCACAGAATGATAAGGCAGCTTGTTCTAGCATTATCTGGATGGTGGCTGGAGGATATTCTTGTACTACTACTTGGAGAAACAAACCAACAAGAAAGTTAAAGATATATGGGCAAAAGATTAATAGAAGTAGAAAAGCTGCCAGGGGGCTAGCCAGGAGAACCAGGTCCAGACATTGGTTTGTAATATTAGTGTCTGTTTAGGTATGAGAAGATGCAAGAATTTGAACTCATAAAAATCTGTACCTGAAAACATCTGACTATCTGAAAGCCTGTTTTTCTGGGGTTTTCCTGGAGCACAGAGTGCCTTATTTTTTGTCTCCACCCTGAACTCCTTTCAAGGGGGTGTTGAAGGTTAGCATCTTATAGTGGTCATGATTTAATCTTTGTAGAGGCAGCTGGCCAGAGAAGGTGATGGCACCCCACTCCAGTACTCTTGCCTGGAAAATCCCATGGACGGAGGAGCCTGGTGGGCTGCAGTCCCTGGGGTCACGAAGGGTCAGACACGACTGAGCGACTTCACTTTCACTTTTCACTTTCATACATTGGAGAAGGGAATGGTAACCCACTCCAGTGTTCTTGCCTGGAGAATCCCAGGGGCGGAGCCTGGTGGGCTGCCATCTATGGGGTCGCACAGAGTCGGACACGACTGAAGCGACTTAGCAGCAGCAGGAGCAGCAGCAGAGGCAGCTGGCAAGGGCCAACTTCCAGTCAGCAGCGCCCTTTCATAGCCACATATTTGACCATGTTTTGGGGCATTTTGTGGTCATTGTGTCCCCACGGTGCTGGGAAGTCTCATTCCCAGATCTAACAGATTCGTTGTCACTAGACCAGGCCTGGTAAGTGGCAAAAGTCTCTGGACCATACCTGTCTTAGTAGCCTCTTGGTCCAGGAAAATATTTCCTCTTGTTGCTATTTCCCGTATCTAGAGTTACATTATTACAATTATTGATCTCATGTGGAACTGCGTACCAGCATTTTATCACAGGCTCAGTCACACATTTGGTAATGTAAGAAATAATCTTCTGAAGCAAGCTACATAGAAGATAATATAGCTAGCAGTAAGACTACAAGCTAGTAGTAAGACTACAAGCAAGAATTTAAGTCATGAACTTTCATTGAGTATACCCTCGTATACCCCAGGTCATCTGACTCAGTTAAATGATTATAGCCAAGTGTTATCTCCTGATTGTACATCATGGAGCATCTGACCTTGATCCAAAGACTGGTTACTGAGATAAACTTTAGAAACAATCTTAGAGTGTCCTTTTTAATAATGTAATTAAGCCTTTTAGCAATATAATAAGGAACTATCTCAGAAGTGAGTCTTAGTAAGCACAAACCTTAATTAACAAAACTAGAATATTCAGTGAAACATAATTTTTTCATTTTTGGAGAACTCATTGTGAGGACATTAACACTGTAGCCAGGGAAGGCTTTAACCCATCAGATAAGAATATCAGGGAGCCGGGAAAAGCCAAGATTTCCCATCACCCTGGCTCTTTGATTTTCAGCTGTTGTTTATCCATTTTTAATTTCCTGATTTAGGAACAGACTGTTGCCATGTTTTAAGGACATCAGGATAGCAAAAATCTAGCTGTGAGGGCTTATATTTTTTTGTTGAAGCATAATGAGCTTTGTCTACATGTACCATAACCTTAACTAATGTTTATTTACTTTACCAAAGTAACAGAAAGATTTTAAAAACAAATATAAATCACTTAAAGGGAAAGAAATTAATAATCTGTTATCAAAAGCTGCATTCTAAGAAAACTTTGTTCTCTGAACAGAGAAGACCAAGTTCTAGTCTGGTACCAGCTTACTGTTAATAACAAAATTTGTTTACCTGCTTAATTTTAGAAAGTCTTTTCGATAAATCTTGAAGAACTAGCAGTATTTTTCTAAAGGCATGAGAGTAAAACCATAGAAGGGATGTTTAAAATCTGATTCTATTGCAATTGACAAAGAAACCTGGTCATAACACTTTAATATGATAACTAGAATTATAATTGACCATATTTTATCAGGGCATATCAGAACTATATGAATTTCACATCATTTTAGGATATCTATGTTAGTAACATCAACCACACAGTATAACCTGAAAATATTTATCATCTCTTTAACTCCTTATTACCAAATTCAGACTTTAATTAAAGAAAGTAGGGAAAACCGCTAGACCATTCAGGTATGACCTAAATCAAATCCCTTATGATTATACAGTGGAAGTGAGAAATAGATTTAAGGGCCTAGATCTGATAGATAGAGTGCCTGATGAACTATGGAATGAGGTTCGTGACATTGTACAGGAGACAGGGATCAAGACCATCCCCATGGAAAAGAAATGCAAAAAGCAAAATGGCTGTCTGGGGAGGTCTTAGAAATAGCTGTGAAAAGAAGAGAGGCGAAAAGCAAAGGAGAAAAGGAAAGATATAAGCATCTGAATGCAGAGTTCCAAAGAATAGCAAGAAGAGATAAGAGAGCCTTCTTCAGCAATCAATGCAAAGAAATAGAGGAAAACAACAGAATGGGAAAGACTAGATAGAGATCTCTTCAAGAAAATTAGAGACACCAAGGGAACATTTCATGCAAAGATGGGCTCGATAAAGGACAGAAATGGTATGGACCTAACAGAAACAGAAGATATTAAGAAGAGATGGCAAGAATACATGGAAGAACCGTACAAAAAGATCTTCATGACAGATAATCACGATGGTGTGATCACTCACCTAGAGGCAGACATCTTGGAATGTGAAGTCAAGTGGGCCTTAGAAAGCATCACTACGAACAAAGCTAGTGGAGGTGATGGCATTCCAGTGGAGCTGTTTCAAATCCTGAAAGATGATGCTGTGAAAGTGCTGCACTCAATATGCCAGCAAATTTGGAAAACTCAGCAGTGGCCACAGGACTGGAAAAGGTCAGTTTTCATTCCAATTCCAAAGAAAGGCAATGCCAAAGAATGCTCAAACTACCGCACAATTGCACTCATCTCATATGCTAGGAAAGTAATGCTCAAAATTCTGCAAGCCAGGCTTCAGCAATACGTGAACTGTGAACTCCCTGATGTTCAAGCTGGTTTTCGAAAAGGCAGAGGAACCAGAGATCAAATTGCCAACATCTGCTGGATCGTGGAAAAAGCAAGCGAGTTCCAGAAAAACATCTATTTCTGCTTTATTGACTATGCCAAAGCCTTTGACTATGTGGATCACAATAAACTGTGGAAAAGTCTGAAAGAGATGGGAATACCAGACCACCTAACCTGCCTCTTGAGAAATCGGTATGCAGGTCAGGAAGCAACAGGTAGAACTGGATATGGAACAACAGACTGGTTCCAAATAGGAAAAGGAGTCCGTCAAGGCTGTATATTGTCACCCTGCTTATTTAACTTCTATGCAGAGTACATCATGAGAAACACTGGACTGGAAGAAGCACAAGCTGGAATCAAGATCGCCGGGAGAAATATCAGTAACCTCAGATATGCAGATGACACCACCCTTATGGCAGAAAGTGAAGAGGAGCTAAAAAGCCTCTTGATGAAAGTGAAAAAGGAGAGTGAAAAAGTTGGCTTAAAGCTCAACATTCAGAAAACGAAGATCATGGCATCCGGTCCCATCACTTCATGGGAAATAGATGGGGAAACAGTGGAAACAGTGTCAGACTTTATTTTGGGGGCTCCAAAATCACTGCAGATGATGACTGCAGCCATGAAATTAGAAGATGCTTACTCTTTGGAAAAAACGTTATGACCAACCTAGATAGTATATTCAAAAGTAGAGACATTACTTTGCCGACTAAGGTCCGTCTAGTCAAGGCTATGGTTTTTCCTGTGGTCATGTATGGATGTGAGAGTTGGATTGTGAAGAAGGCTGAGCGCCAAAGAATGGATGCTTTTGAACTGTGGTGTTGGAGAAGACTCTTGAGAGTCCCTTGGACTGCAAGGAAGGAGATCCAACCAGTCCATTCTGAAGGAGATCAGCCCTGGGATTTCTTCGGAAGGAATGATGCTAAAGCTGAAACTCCAGTACTTTGGCCACCTCATGTGAAGAGTTGACTCATTGGAAAAGACTCTGATGCTGGGAGGGACTAGAGGCAGGAGGAGAAGGGGACGACCGAGGATGAGATGGCTGGAGGGCATCACTGACTCGATGGACGTGAGTCTGAGTGAACTCCGAGAGATGGTGATGGACAGGGAGGCCAGATGTGCTGCGATTCATGGTGTTGCAAAGAGTCGGACACGACTGAGCGACTGAACTGAACTAAACAGTACTTCCCATGTGATTTAACATGTCCAGTGAACCAAGGTAGCTTAATAGCTCTTTGGAAAGTCTCAGGGGCCCTCTGAAGCATCCCAAAGTTAGCTAAAAGTCAAGTTATTTAGGAAGTTTTGTCGATAAATGTCAAAAGGATTTATAACAGTCAGGTAGGATCATATAAATTACTGTGAAATAATAGTTGTTTACTTAGCCAAAGTTAACAAAAAATTTCAAAGGTAAATACAGAATGGATCAATTAAGAGGTAAACTTAAATCTATAATTAAAAGCAGTTCAACATCTGAAGAAAGTATGTCCTCTTAACAGAGAAAGGCCGAATTTAAGTTTTTGCACTAGCTTGCTTTAAACTCATTTATGGAAACTTAATTAAATTTATTTTAAACTTAGTCCTACCCTTGCACAAAACATTTTTTCAAGGTCCACCTTTCACATACCTTTTAACCACTTTCTGTGACAGCCACCTGTCAGTCAGATCTACTTTCTTTTCCCTTTATAAAATGTAATTTTTAATATCTTTTTATTAAAAACATACATCCTACTTCCTTATTAGATTAGAAAACAAACAATACTAGATATTTAATGTTGAATATTACCCAGTTTGACTCTGAAATTTAGATTAATTTTTCTTATATTTAGAATTGTTTGATTTATAAGCGCTTACTTTTCTTTAGCCCAATTAAATTAGAACTCATTTACAACTTCAACATTATCAGAAAAAAACAAAAAGACATACACTAAGACATACATAAATACAGACAGTCTGAGATCTTATAGTTTTCTGTTTGAGATTTAAAATATCTCTTTGACCCCCTTTTTTCCTTGCTTCAGGTATTAATTTGCCAAAGGCTGAGGTCTCAGGCAAAGTTGGCTCTGTATTTCAAGGACATGGAAAGGGTTAACTTCAAGCTTTTCCCTAAGGAAGCCTTTTAACAAGCTAGTTGTTTTTAATTTCAAATGCAAGAAGAATTGGGTTTGCAGTTTCCAAAAGAAAAATTTCTCTCACTCCATTCAGTCAGCAATCACGCACTCACAATCATTCAGAGGCTATCGCAATACTTCCCTTCTCCCAAGTCCCCAGGTTTCCTTAACTGTTGCTCCCTTCTTGGGAGCTCCAAGGAGATTATCAGTCACAGTGTCTCCCTTCTCCCAAGTCTCCATTTCTCCCTATCTGATGTTTCCTTCCTGGGAGTTCCAAGGACATGATCAGTCTCCTCTTCTAGCCGTTGGGGTAGGAACTGACTGGGGCCTGGCCCTGGGACCTTACCTGATCCTGTGGCCATTCCTGGTGAGTTGGTCCGTCCCTCCAATGAGTCCATTTGGGGCTCGGCCATCTGGAGAGTTGGGACACCAGTCCGAAAGAGAACCCGGAATACCATCAGGTGGCATGCATCCTCGTTCATCTTGGGGTTCCTTTGCTCCAGCCCAGCCAAGCCACCAATCTGGTGGCTCAAGGGGTCGGCATGGTTGGAATCTTGCTGGGGCGTCCAGAAATGTTGCAGAAACCAGTAATCAAGAAACAAGCACCACACTTGGCGAGTTGGAGAACTCAGGTTTATTATGCTGGTGGGCCCAGAGGAGTTAACATTATAAGCTCTGAGCCCTGAACAAAGGGGTTACAGAGTTTTTATAGACTATCGTGGGCAACACTAGCTGCTAACAGGCTGGTTTAAACTAGGGTTTTGCACTCCCGTGGGAACAGCAGTCAAGATGGAGAGGGGATGCCTGACCTATGCACGGACAGGCATGAATAAACAGGTTTGCAGGGGCTGGGCAATTGCAAAGAACAGGACAGGGGTGAGCGAGATAAGCTCCAGTTCCTAGTATTGTGAGTCCCCACTTTCTGAGACTGTGTGACCTATGTGATCTAGACTTTGCAAGGAACAAGCTGTGTTATACAGGCAGAAGAAGCAGGAGGTTACATAAAATTTTAACTTTTCCTCTTCAGTATTATAACTTCATAATTTACAAAAACTCTTTCAAGTATTTTTTAAATATATTTACGTTTAGTTTGGTTTTAGAGACTTACAATACATGAAATTATTAATGCCCTTCCACAGATGAGGAGAACAGGAAACCCAGAGCCCGGCAGGTTTTAGTGATACACCCGAAGTTCCTTAGCCCAGTAGCCCTGGCCTTAGGCTCAGTATGTGTATACACTGCTGCTGCTTATTAGAAAGGGATACCAGTTGAAGCCAAGGTAAGAGTGGTTTGAATCAGTAAGCTTTGGTCAGCATCACAGCCGTAAGTTGTACCCTTAAAATGGTAGTACCATTGGCTATTGGGGCACAGGACAGGTATCTAGATGGATCAGCATAAATTCAAAAGTGATTGAAAATCAACTCTGTACAAGCCTGCTACCTGGAACAATTCATCTTTCCCCTCTGAGGCAGCAGATTTTCCTATTTATTTAATTTGGGGGCCTTACCAGATTAAGAGACAGTGACATACTGTTCGAACAGTATATGCCTGTAGAGTTCTGTGCTCATTTGTAATCTCTCTCGGCTGTAAGAATGAAATTGTCAGAATACACACCAAGCTTTCTCATTATTCCAGCACCGCTTATAATGGGGAGATGCTTGTTTTGCTTACAAAAGACCCTAATGCTGGAAGTACTAGACAACAGCAGTAATTAGTTTTGAAAATTGTTTTCCGTATTTTGAAGATCCTTCAGATTATAAAGGTGTTTGTTTTCAAATTATTTTGTTCATTCTTTAGGCTTGTTTAGAGAGTTCATGAAAAGCTGCTGTGTATTTTGTGCTATTGTATGGCTGAAGTAACTAATAACAAAGAGTTTCTAAGCTCAGAGTTCTGTTTAAAACTTGAGGCAAGTTTATCTGTTTTTGAGTTAAACTATGTGAAATATCCCCCATGAGGTGAAGTGAAAGGTGTTACTTATCTCCCCATGCTGACCACAAGCTATGTTGGTTCTAAGTGTTTCTGAGCATAATTCTGATGAGAATATGGCTAATCAGCTGTCCAGCCTCTTTCACCAGCCAACCCTGGACCCTCGAAGTGCCATGTAACTCTCTGGCCTAACTTGTTTCTCCTGTAAAAGAAAGAAGTCACAAAGGAATGACTTGGGTCATGGAATGTTCAGGTTACAAAGGACCTAAGTATATGGCTGAGTCCAGCCACTTTTACAACCCTGGACCCTCGGAGTGCCATGTAACTCTTTGGCCTAACTTGTTTCTCCTATAAAAGAAAGAGGTCACAAAGGGATGACTTGAGTCATGGAGTGTTCAAGTTACAAAGGACCTAAGTATATGGCTGGGTCCAACCTCTTTTAACTTACAGATTTCCTGTTTGTACCCTAGAAAGTTTTAAGCCTCTTATGATACCGTGGAACTGAAACATCAAAATTAAACTTTTCCACCATTTCACAGAGATGAGGTACAGCCCTCCCTGTCTTATGATGGGGTGGTTGCTGTTGGTGTAGTCCCTAACTTGTGTCCGACTCTTGTGACTCCATGGACTGTAGCCCATCAGGCTCCTCTGTCCATGATGGGGTTACATTCTCATAAACATAAGTTGAAAATATCATCATTTGAAAATACATTTACTGTGCCTGTCAAACATGATAGCTAAGCTCAGCTGTCTTTAAGCGTGCTCTGAACACTTAACATTGGGCTTCCCTGGTGGCTCAGATGGTAAAGAATTTGCCTGCAATGCAGGAAATGTGGGTTCGATCCCTGGGTCAGGAAGATCCTCTGGAGAAGGGAATGTCAACCCACTCCAATATCCTTCATGAAGAATTCCATGGACAGAGGAACCTGATGGGCTACATTCTATCAGGTCACAGAGTTGAACATGACTGAATGACTTTTGAGCACTTATGTTAGCCCACAGTTAGACAAAGTCATCTGCAGCAAAGCTTATTCTATAATAAAGTGTTGTATAATTTATTGAATACTAGTGAAAGTGAGGCCTGGCGTGCTGCGATTCATGGAGTTGCAAAGAGTCGGACACGACTGAGCGACTGAACTGAACTGAGTGAAAGTGAAAAATAGAATGGTTGTAAGGATATGGGTCATTTGCCATGGTGATTGCTAGCCAGCGACCCCAGTTATCCTTTGGGAACTATGGCTTGCTGCTGCCCATCAAGGCAAGAGGATCTTTTGGTCCGTGTATTACTAGCCCAGGAAAAGATTAAAATTCACCATTTGAAGTAGGATTTCTACTAAATGCATCATAAAATCATGAGTTGGATCACTGTAGGTTGGGCTTCTCTAGTGGCTCAGTGGGTAAAGAATCGACCTGTAATGCAGGAGAAACAGGAGATGTGGGTTTGATCTCTGGGTTGGAAAGATCCCCTCGATGAGGGCATGGCACCCCACTCCAGTGTTCTTGCCTGGGCAATCCATGGACAGAGGAGCCTGGTGGGCTGCAGTCCCTGGGGTCACAAAGAGTTGGACATGACTGAGCACACAGCATGCACACACACACAAGTTGGGAACTATTTGTACTTTAAAACTGTTATTTGAATTTTGATTCCTTTTTCATTCTTTCCTCATATAGTGTCCCAGTTTTTTATATATATATGAAATGTCTGTTTATGTAAACATGCGTGTGCCTGCCAGCCCATTTTTGGACTGGGTGAATGGTAATCCTGGTGAACTTGTTGAATATCACCACAGTGAAGAAGTTGATATACACTTGTGATGTTCTCAGCAACATTTTTCTTGGTTAAGCATGATTATATTGAGCTTTGTAATTTCTTTTTTGCTTAGCTGCCCAAATATCTTATAATCATACTTTATAATAATGGTGGTGATTTAGTCTCTTGGTCGTGTCTGACTCTTTGTGACCCCCCGTAGAGTGTAGCCCTCCAAGCCCCTCTGTGCATGGGATTCCCCCAGGCAAGAAATGTTGGAGTGGGTTGCCATTTCCTTCTCCAGAGGATCTTCCTGACAGGGATCGAGCCCACGTCTCCTGCATTGCAGGCATACTCTTTTCTGCTGAGCCACCAGGGAATTACCCTTTTAATAATGCTCATCTTCAATTTCATATAAACTGTTCACATTCAAATACATTTTGTTGAAGACATAACTATGCATGTATATGGTACCCTGAGGCCACAGAGTGATCAGTCTTCAGATTATCCCAGGACTGATGGAGTTCCCAGGATACAGGACTTCCAGTGCTAAAACCGGGAATGCCCTGGAGTATTGATCCTCTTACCTGAAAGTGTCTCTTCTTGGGATTTAATTAAAAATTCTTCAAGTTGGATAAAATGCCAGATAGTTATATACTAGATGAACTCAAAGACATATTTTCAAGGCAAGGCAAATATCTTCAAGGCCTCATGTATATATTTTCTGTTTATATGACTGAAATATAGGATTAATTTATTCTTTTCCATGTAACTTTAAACAAAAATAATTTAGCAGTTAAATGAAACACTTACGTCGTGTAAAATCTCCATGTAAAATTAAAAGGGCAGTTATAAGAGAACTGGTATTTAATGTCTACTAAGTGCTTTTACTTTGGGGGTGTGAGAAACATTGTTGAAAGCAAGAAAGGCTAGCCTTGTTTGTGAGACCATCCTGTTGGCTGTGTGCTAAGAACCTAGATATCTGTTCAAGACAAAGTTTTTGGGTTTTTCTTACATATTCAACATGATTAGTGGAAATAGCATGGATTATGGAGTCATATCAACTTGGGTTAGATTTCCAGGTCCAACTGTTACCAGCTTTTTGACTTTATGCAAACTACTAAATTCTGTGGACCTCTGGTGTGTCACCTGTGACATGAAGAGAATGTCTGTTTGGTGAGAATGTGAGGATTAAACTAGATAATGGGTGTGTATAAATGGTCTGACACATAGTGCTCAATAAATGACGTACTTACAGCAGTCATTGTGCCTCTCTGTGGACCCATGTTTGGATTAGGATCTGTTTTTGGATACTTACCTTACATGTTTTTATAGCTTCCCTAAACTTCCAAGTTAAGAGCATTGTGTCAGTCAGGCTTAGTTTCGGGAGGTCCAGAGTTGCAAGGCCTAGGCTCGGTACATGGCCTCTGAAGTCCTGGCTTTCAGTGCCATTCCCAGTGAGCTAGCATCATACTCATGGCTCAAGATGGCTTGAGGCAGCAGGATGCAGGGAGACTCGAGAATGCCTCCCTTTCCCTTAAGGGAGACTCCCAGAGGCACCCTATGAGACTTCTTCTGTCACATCCACTGAAGTGTCATCGGTGTGGCTGGAAGGTGTGGAAAGGCAGTCATTAATTGGGGCATCAGTCAGCTCAGTTGTGTCCGACTCTTTGCGACCTCATGGGCTGCAGCACACCAGGCTTCCCTGTCCATCACTGTTGCCCTAATGGGCCAGGAGCGAGCGAGGAGAATGAAGAAAGAACATGAAATCTGGTGCGATGGGTCAGGGGACCTGCAGTCTCTACTGGACTGAGGTGCAGAGTCCACTCTGAATACACATTTATTCCTAATTGCAGACTACAAGATTTTCTCAGCTCTTATCTTTTTTTTCTTTTCATATGAACTTTATTTTTTTAAATATAAATTTATTTTAATTGAAGGCTAATTACAACACTGTAGTGGTTTTCATACATTGACATGTCTTATCTTTTTCAAGACACACGCTGTGTTAATCATGTACTCCTAAATGTCATGTGCTACACTGCCATAGTCCAGATCTCCTTGTGTTCACCTCAGGCCGTTCCCTTCTGGGTTCTTCGTCTCGGGAACAACTAGCAAGTGTGTAGGCAAAGTTCATGCCTGGCCCCGACCTGATGTTCCAAGGTCCATGCTTTTATGATCCCAGTCATACTCCCTTCTGGTTCTGGCCTTGAGGTTTGTAACAAGGAGATTAGTCTTAAGAAAAACATAAAAGGTAATCATTAACATAATTTCTTAATATATGCTGTTTTTCCAGGTGCTATTTCTGTGGAATTTCTCAAGGCTGTGAAAGTGCATTATTAGGAATTCCCACTACACATCACCAACTCCTGGAGCTTGCTCAAACTCATGCTCATTGACTTGGTGATGCCATCCAGCCATCTCATCCTCTGTCGTCCCCTTCTCCTCCTGCCTTCAATCTTTTCCAGCATCTGGGTCTTTTCCAGTGAGTCAGTTCTTCGTGTCAGGTGGCCAGAGGATTGGAGCTTCAGCATCAGTCCTTCCAGTGAATATTCAGGACTGATTTCCTTTAGGATGGACTGGTTGGATCTCCTTGCAGTCTAAGGGACTCTCAAGAGTCTTCTCCAACACCACAGTTCAAAAGCATCAGTTCTTTGGCACTCAGCATTCTTTATAGTCCAACTCTCACATTCATACATGACTACTGGAAAAACCATAGCTTTGACTAGATGAACCTTTGTTGGCAAAGTAACGTCTCTGCTTTTTAATATGCTGTTTAGGTTGATCATAGCTTTTCTTCAAGGAACAAGTGTCTTTTAATTTCATGGCTGTAAGTCACCATCTGCAGTGATTTTGGAGCCCAAAAAAGCTTGTCACTGTTTCCATTGTTTCCCCATCTATTTGCCGTGAAGTGATGGGACCAGATGCCATGATCTTCATTTTTCTGAATGTTGAGCTTTAGGCCAACTTTTTCACTCTCCTTTTTCACTTTAATCAAGGGGCTGTTTAGTTCTTCCTCTCAGCTGGGGCATAGCTACCCTAAGTATAACTGGCATTCTGTTACTGAAGAGAAAATGGGGACTAGATTTTATGGTAGGCATCTTCAGGTCTCTACCTCTTAGTCACCACTTTACCACCGTAGAATTCAGCTGCTTAAGTATTCTTTGATAAAGCCTTTTCAGTTTTTATCTCCATAATTAGTAGTCTTAATGGGAATGCCCCTTGTTCTATTTTGTTTCATTGTTCTTTGGTTACTTTTGCTTCTCCTGTAATTTGATTCCCACCAGATTCTCTGAGAAAAATTAAGTCTATCACAGTGAAGAGTAATTATGATTTAAGCTCCTGTTCATTTATTCATTCAATAAATATTTATTGAGCACTTATCATGCATAGGCTGCTGTGGGTTATTATAGACAATGTTCATTATCACTAAGTGTGTTTCCCATTTTTTTTTGTTTATTTGGCTTCTTGGGTTCACAGAGTTGAATTTGTGACTCAGCTGGGTTGAGTCCGAGTCTGGGACCTGTCAACCCTTGTCCCTGGCAGTGTTCCCAGTCCTGGTATTGTGTAGCCATCTTGAGGTTAGGCCACCTGCTAACTTGGAGTGCAAGACTTTGGAGGAAGAATAGGCTATGGCAACTGCTATGCTAGCATAAACTCGAGGGTACCAAAAGGTTTTCTTTGAGCTGGAGAACGTAAATGCCCACACTAGCTTTGCACAGATTGCTGATTGAAGGTAGCGGTTCTCAACCCTGCTTACGTGTCAGAGTCACCCACAGAGCTTTTAAAAATTGCCTGGGAACACCTACCTGACATTTTGATTCAGGAGGCTCCGGTATAGTTTAAAAAGCTCCACAGGTAATTCTGATGTGCAGCCAGCACTGAGAATCACAAATTTGAGGATTTGTACCCAGCTGGCTTGGAAATACTCTAGAGAGGAGTCCCACTTTGCTCGTTACCACTCGTCAGTCATAGCAAGCAGAGCCCTCCTTGACAACCTGTTTTGACCGTCAAGGGGAATGTGGGGAGAGCTCAGAGATTTAGTACCTGGATAGAACACGTGAGACAGTGAAGTGTTTAGGGGACAGTTAACTAGACCTGGCCTTGCTTGCCTGTTTTGCCTGTACCTATTGTGAAATATTTTTTTGAGCTAGAGAACCTCAGTAACTGGGGCTCAAGCTCTGGGGAGAGTGCGGGTTGTGGGGGTTGTGGATGTGGCTTCTATTGTGAGTTTGCTTATTTTTGTTCTCTAGGGACAATAAAAGGAGATGAAGGGGGCTGGGATTGTTATTTTCAGAACCAAACACTGCCAAGGTTTGTGAGAGCCTCCTGGTGAATCTGGAGGAGTAGGTGGGGCCTCATGGAGCTGTGGGATTACATAAGAGTTCTGTGGAGAATCGTGGTTTCATATTTTTGGGGGTTCATATTTTTGCATATTCTAGGAAGACCAGGGCTTCTCTTCCTCAAATATAAGAAAAAAGAAGTTCAGAGTTTATTTCTTTCATGTTTGTTCACACCACTGCCTTCAGCCCCCATCTTATTAGTGCAGAAATGTCAAAATGGAATTCAAAGTGGAATTTTTCCAGTAACCCTTATTACTGAAATAGTGTTTAGCACGTAGTAAAACAGTGGCTTAGTTATTGAGGACTTATTGTGTGCCGGACACAGGGCTGAAGGATTATGTACCTTTTGTCCAATAATCCAGTGAATAGGCATCAAACAGGGAAACTAGGCTTAGAAAACATGACCAGGGTGCCAAGTTGATAAGTATTTATTTTTAAAATGTTTTAAATTTGTGTGTCTTTTCCTGATAATGTGGTTTTTCCTGATAAATGATTCAAAATGTACATTATGTTCTTTTTTTTAATAATGCTTGTATAATTTACTACATCCTAGTATTCTTAAATATTGAATTAACTCAAGGATCTCAAAATACTTTTGAGCCTCAAGGTTCTATTAGGGTTGCCTGAAGGCCTTTTCCTCTGAGCCTGTTATACGGACAGGAGATCGGCTGTCCAAGATCTGACTGCAGTACTGCCCTGGGCCTTGCTTCCTTGTAAAAGCCCCCACTGTTGGTTTGGTTTTTGTCATTTACCTTTTTCTCGCAAAGGATCAGCAAGAGTGACACCCAGGACAGAATGATGTCTGCCATTCTGCCGTGTTCCGTGAATCATGTAACCCTTCTAGTGACTTACTTGCTTCCCGTCACCCTCTATCAACATCAGGGCCCTTTAACTTGTCTGCATTTAGGAGAATAAGAGCCTTTTCAGTCTTTCTGACCCCGTTAATCAAAGGACTTTGTCAGTGTGAACTATTAATACTTGGCATGTAAGGAAAAGTGTTTCTTGCTATTTCAAGACATAGGGCCTATTGTTTTGGAAGTGCCTTATTCTAAAGATGACTTTTCGTTATTCAAAGCTGACACTTTCTGTAAATATGGTGTTGGTTGCTTGTGGGTTTTGTTATTTTTTTTGCCCCTGAAGGATTTTGAATGCTTGGAGGTTAGGGGCTTGTATTACCCACTATACCTAGAGAGTTAGAATTTAGATACCGTAGACAAACTGTGCTTGTTAAATATGACTTTAAAAACGCTTTAACTAGGGAGGCCCTTACAAATGATATCTCAAATCTTACTTTAATGTTGAAAGTCTTAAGGGTGGTTTGATGTATCAGAGTTGTCATGTAATGCCTTCTGACATACTTCTGCTCTGAATGACTCCTGGTCTGCCTGATCAGCCTGTGAAACTACAGCTGGTCCCTGTGGCTGACTGCTGTTCTCAGGTGAAAAATACTTTACTGAAAGTGAAAGTGCTAGTCGCTCAGTCGTGTCAGACTCTGCAACCCCACATACTGTAGCCCACCAGGCCCCTCTCTTCATGGAATTCTCTAGGCAAGAATACTGGAGTGGGTCACCTTTCCCTTCTCCAGGGGATCTTCCTGATGCAAGGATCGAACTCAGGTTTGCTGCATTGCAGGGAGATTCTTTACTGTTTGAGCCACCAGGAAGCCCAAATCCCTTGCTAACTTGGCCTAGGGAAAGTGGTGGCCAGATCTGAGCTGCTTGAGCTGGAAATTTCCTAGGAGGCTGGGGCACTGGAGAGGGGCAGCCCAAGGCTCTTGGCCACTTTAGACGGGGTAGCTCGAGTGGCATAAATGGGCTGTTTGGTGTAAAGACTGTTAGAAAAGGGTTGGCTTTTTGCAGGTATGGTCCAGTCCTCTCATTTTACAGATGAAGAAAGTGAGCCTTGATAGTAAGTAACCTTTTAAAGGTTGCAGAATTCAGTAGGGCAAATTTGGAACCAGAACTGAAGTCAGAAGTTTTTTAAAAGAGTGCATTTTCCCCTCTTTATCTTTCGTGTCTATCCAGGAGCTATGAAGACACATTTCTCGATTCTTTTCCTTATGAGTTATGCTTTAAAAACAGCTAGCTTTCAACCCAGTTCTCTGTGACAACCTAGAAGGGTGGGATGGCGGAGATGGGAAGGAGGTTCAAGAGGGAAGGGGCATATGTCTGTAGACCTGTGGCCAGTTGATACTGATGTGTGGCAGAAACCAGCACAATACTGTAAAGCATTTATCTTCTTATAAAAACACGCTCAGGCAGTTTTTTTTTTTCCAGCATCGAGTATGAGACAGGAGAAAGGCCATGTTTTTCTTTTTACTAACCTTGTTTATTTTGGGTAGTGTGAGTCTTTGTTGCTGTGAGGGCTCTTCTCTAGTTGCGGCAAGCGCGGGCGACTCTGGTTGTGGAGCTCAGGCCCTGGGGCTTGCGGGCTTCAGGAGTCCTGGCTCCCAGGCTCTGAGGCACAGGTGTGTGGGCTTAGTTGCTCCAAAGCATGTGGGATCTTCTCGAACCTGGGATCAAACCCGTGTCTCCTGCACTGGCAGGTATATTCTTTACCACTGAGCCACCAGGGAAGCCCGAGACCACATTTTGACAAGTGTTATTTTTGTTGAAACCTAGAATTAAGGAATAGTAAATGAACATTTAAGATCCTCTTAACGTATTTAGAGGTCAAAGTGTGATACATTTTGAAGTCACACAGGCATCAATTTAGACTTTTTCCTTCTCATCCTTCCCAACTGTTTCAATTAAATAATTCTCTGTATTATTTAGGCTTTATTGATTACACCAGAAAGGAATCTGCACTTTTGGTGTGGTATTATTTTCAAGATATTAAGGAGGTGATAACTATATCATTTCATTAAACTTATTTTATGCATGTCTTCTCAATTTGCTGTAACATGCCATTTTAATTTGCTAATCCCAAGGATTCCTGTTGTAATACTGAAGTTGTATTTTTGAATGGGCTTTGGTCTTAAGCTGGCTCTTTATCTTTTTTGTTTTGTTTCTAATGCTAATCAAAGCTTTGGTTTCTTTTTAACATAGAGGAAAAACTTTTATCATAGAGGAAGCATCTACAGAGTTTATCTTGGTGACTTAAAATCTATAAATAGCCTGTGAAATGATTTCTAGCTTAACACACTGAATTTTGTCCAATAGGAAAGAATTTTCAAAGCCTTTGGCATTCTATGATCAAGGACATTAGTTGTTCTTGATTGCTTTTTAGAAAGAAAACATGTTTTCTAATTCGTATCCTGCAGAGTCTGATTGTATTTTACATTCATCCTTCTCAAAACTGCCTATTCTGATTTCTTTCTTTTTTTTTAAATTTTACGTGGTTTAACCATTCATTCAGCTCTGTGTGCTCTTGGTAAGTTAGTGTTTCTTTGGGAATTATTTGTGTCAAATGACAAAAACCAAAACAATTTAGTAACTAGTTTGCAACCCTTTTTCAAGTGAAAACAGCCCATGGGTTGGAGGAGTACAGGGCTAAAGGGAGTTCTACAGAAGAACTCCTTAGAAGAGGCAGCCTGGAAACAGGATTCAGCTGGCCAAGAGACTGGTCATTTCCTTATAAAGCCAACAGGTCCTATTTTCTAGGGTAATGTCGTCAGCTGCTGCTGCTACTGCTGCGAAGTCGCTTCAGTCGTGTCTGACTCTGTGCGACCCCATAGATGGCAGCCCACCAGGCAGCTCCGTCCTGGGACTCTCCAGGCAAGAACACTGGAGTGGGTTGCCATTTCCTTCTCCAGTGCATGAAAGTGAAAAGTGAAAGTGAAGTGGCTCAGTCATGTCCAACTCTTCGCGACCCCGTGGACCCGCAGCCTACCAGGCTCCTCCGTCCATGGGAGTTTCCAGGCAAGAGTACTGGAGTGGGGGTGCCATTGCCTTCTCCCAATGTCATAAGCTAGTAAAGCTAAATTGGAGGATTGTGCATGGTGTATGTTTGGATTCCTTGACAGGTATTTCCCCTAAGTGAAGGCTGACTTGGGTTCAGATTTATGATGTGGGCCAGGCTACTGGGTGGCTAGATGGTCCTGATATATATAATATGTTGTGTGTTAAGTCACTTCAGTTGTGTCCAACTCTTTGTAACCCTTTGGACCGTAGCCTGTCAGGCTCCTCTATACATGAGATTCTCCAAGCAAGAATATCGGGGGGCGGGGGGGTGGCCATGCCCTCTCCCAGGGGATCGTCCCCACCCAGGGATCGAACCCACATTTATGTCTCTGCATTGGCAGGTGGATTCTTTACCACTAGTGCCACCTGGGAAGCCCTGTGTGTGTATGTGTGTGTGTGTGTGTGTGTACACATATATGTATATATGTGTGTGTGTGTGTATTAACTTTATCATTTGTCAAAGTAATTTTTCTGACTATAATCAGATGAGCACTTTATAAGACAGATTTAAAGTTTGTTTTTTTTTTTAACACAGTAGATAACTGATGTATATAAAGAATGAGGACACTTAAACTTTTGTTACTTTTTTTACATAAAATTTTTAATGAAAGAAAAATTTCAGCAATCTGAATTTTAACATCTGAAATTTTAGGATGTTATCCTTCACCTGAAAAAAAAAAACCTCAGTTGGATCTTAACGTTCTATTTGTCATATTTACTCTGTTTACTCCTCTGATCACAAATAATAGTGATACTCTTTGTATTTGTGTAGCCGTGAGAAAGGTGACGCTAGTGGTAAAGAACTCACCTACCAGTGCAGGAGATGTTAGAGACACAGGTTCGATTTCTGGACCGGGAAGATCCCCTGGAGGAACAAATGGCAACCAATATTATTGCCTGGAGAATCCCACGGACAGAGGGACCTGGTGGGCTACAGTCCATAGCGTCATAAAGAGTTGGACACTACTGAAATGACTTAACACAGGAGAAATACTAACCTATGATGTCATAGCTCTTCATTACAGTCCTTTAAAGATGTAGTTAGGTATTATCTTTATTTAACAGTTGAGTGGAAACAGTGTCAGACTTTATTTTGGGGGCTCCAAAATCACTGCAGATGGTGACTGCAGCCATGAAATTAAAAGACACTTACTCCTTGGAAGGAAAGTTGTGACCAACCTAGGTAACATATTCAAAAGCAGAGACATTACTTTGCCAACAAAGGTCTGTCTAGTCAAGGCTATGGTTTTTCCAGTAGTCATGTATGGATGTGAGAGTTGGACTATGAAGAAGGCTGAGCGTGGAATAATTGATGCTTTTGAACTATGGTGTTGGAGAAGACTC
This sequence comes from Nanger dama, assembly GCA_917880005.1. NCBI lineage: Eukaryota > Metazoa > Chordata > Mammalia > Artiodactyla > Bovidae > Nanger > Nanger dama. The sequence continues at coordinate 15,997,034 of CAKJTW010000007.1, forward strand.
TTGAGAGTCCCCTGGACTGCAGGGGAGGTCCAGCCAGTCCATCCTAAAGGAGACCAGTCCTGGGTGTTCACTGGAAGGAATGATGCTGAAGCTGAAACTCCAATACTTTGACTACCTGATGCGAAGAGTTGACTCATGGGAAAAGACTCTGATGCTGGGAGGGATTGGGGGCAGGAGGAGAAGGGGATGACCGAGGATGAGATGGCTGGATGGCATCACTGACTCGATGGATGTGAGTCTGAGTGAACTCCGGGAGTTGGTGATGGACAGGGAGGCCTGGCGTGCTGTGATTCATGGGGTCACAAAGAGTCGGACACCACTGAGCAACTGAACTGAAGCCCAAATTTGGGTTTCCCTGTTGACTTAGCAGTAAAGAATTTACCTGCTAATGCAGGAGATGCGGACTTGATCCTTGGGACAGAAAGATCACCCGGAGAAGGAAATGGCAGCTTGTCCCTGTGTTTGTACTTAGAAAATCCCGTGGACAGGATCCTGGAAGGCTATAGTCCATGGGGTTGCAAGAATCAGACATGACTTAGAGACTAAACCACTACCACACTCAAGTTTAGAGAGGTTAGATTTCTCTTCAAGCTTAACCTTTAGTTAATGGGAGAACTGAGTCCTGTCCTGATTCCCAACTAATGTACTTTCCACTACTGTGAAGGTAAATTGCTCACTAATGTATATTATATATACATATATCTAAGTGTGTGTATATATATATATATATATACACACACACATTCTGACTAATATGTTGTTGATGGAATAATTGTCACTGAGTTGTATATTAATAACATCACAGTGTGTGCATGCTGAGTTGTGTCTGATTTTTGCAAGGCTGCCAGGCTCCTCTGTCCCTGGAATTTTCCAGGCAGAATACTATAGCAGGTTGCCATTTCCTCCTCCAGGGGATCTTGGTAATTAAGTATTTGCTAACCCTCTTTTCCTTTGTGAACAACAGATGGATTTGTGAATAATACTGATAGCTAAGTTTGGGAAAAAAGCTAGAATTCAGAAGCAGATTTCGAGGTAATAAAGCCTCTGTGACAACTGATAAATATAAAATATAAAATTTTTAAGACCAATTTGTTTCCAAAAGGACAGCATAAATTCTATCTAGTAATTATCTCTACGTTTCTTAGATGGTTATTCTCTCGTTTCTTAGAAGATTAAATGCTAACTTAATAGTAAAACTTTTATTCCTGTGTGTCTAACCAAAGAGAGGTCTGAACTGCGACATTTGGTGAAGACAGGTTGTCCAAGTATGGATATTTTACTTCCAAAACTGCACACATGGGTAAAATGCTTTCCAAAAACAAGAATGCTTTATTTCAAAAGGAAGCATTTTATCTTTTCTTTCTTTGACATTTAAGGATTGCTAGCTGCCTGGAATTGAATGTGTTGCTTTATCATTTAAAAAATTAAGGAATAAATAACAGTACAATGTGTGTTTGAGATTTCAACATATTCATGAATCATAGCATTGGAAATCATCATTCTTAGATTTCATATTTAATAAATAATAATTGAGTGACTATCCATGACATATCAAAGATGCTAACATTTATCTGGAAAATATTCAGAACTGTATTTTCAGATATCAAAAATACTGAATTACTATTTTATTTTTTTAATTTTATTTTTATTTTATATTACAGTATAGTTGATTTATAATGTTATGTTTTAGGTATACAGCTAAGTGATTCAGTTATACATGCACATATATCTATTTTTCAGATTCTTTTTGCATATAAGTTATTACAGGATAGTGAGTAGAGTTCCATATGCTATAAGTTAGGTCCTTGTTGATTATCTATTTTATATATAGTAGTATATATAGTAGTTTCAGTTCAGTTCAGTCGCTCAGTCGTGTCCGACTGTTTGCAACCCCATGAATCGCAGCATGCCAGGCCTCCCTGTCCATCACCAACTTCCGGAGTTCACCCAAACTCACATTCATTGAGTCAGTGATGCCATCCAGCCATCTCATCCTCTGTTGTCCCCTTCTCCTCCTGCCCCCAATCCCTCCCAGCATCAGAGTCTTTTCCAATGAGTCAACTCTTCGCTTGAGGAGTATATATATGTTAATCCCAATCTCCTAATTTATCCCTCCTCCCACCAACTTTTCCCCTTTGGTAACCATAACTTTGTTTTCAAAATCTGTGAGTCTGTTTGTTTTGTAAATAAGTTCATTTCTATTGTTCTTTTATGTTGTACCAACCTAAGTGATAGATGATCCTTCTCTGACTTCAGTTAGTATGATCATCTCTAGGTCTACCCATGTTGCTGTAAGTGGCATTATTCCATTTTTTGATGGTTAAGTAATATTCCATTATTCTATGGAATCGTATAAAATTCCACATTTCTTTGTCCATTCCTCTGCTGATGGACATTTATGTTGCCTCTGTGTCCTGGTTATTGTGGATAGTGCTGCAGTGAGCACTGGGGTGCCTGCATCTTTCTGAATTATGGTTTTCTTCGGATATATGCCCAGAAGTGGGATTGCTGGATCATATGTTAATTCTGTTTTTAGTTATTATTATTATTTTTTGTAGGTTGTGGAAACTTCCATAGATTTATTGAGCAACTTTCAAAGATCATATTTAAAGGAAGAGTTCTTAAAAGTTTCAACGAATCAAACCCAATTGCACATAATAATATACTTTCTTATGGTTATATCTGAACACACTGATTTTGAAACTATAGTGCAGATAAAAAACAGTAATCTTCCAATGCAGTGTTGGATTTAGTGTCAAAATGGATATGTGAATTAAGAGGCGCATAGTAAGTACTCAGTCAGTATATGTTAGCTAGTTTAAAGTGGTATTACATTGCGACTGAAGACCACACAGTTCCTGTTGGTTCTTGACAAACTCAAAGCAAATATTTTAAAGAATTTTCAGAAATATTCTGGCAAAATGAAGCCACAGCTTTAGAAAAGGATCATAAAACTTTGATCAGTATAGCGAACAAGCCTTTATTTCTGAAACTGTAGTTAAACATTGGCCAAAGATTGGCCACAATGAACATAAACTAGATTCTGGCCATATGAGAGAGGATCCACTGGAGTTTGGGGTAAAGGCCAGAATTTTGAGGGATCATTTATTGAAACACATGAACTGCATATTATCTTGAAATTTCTGGCTATGGCCAAATTCTACATTTGGGCCCTTTTCCTATTAAAATTGAAAACCATCACTCAAAACTGAATATACAATCTTTTTTGCTTTCCATGAGAAGTTGATTCAGCTTGTTGGGGCCTACTTTTACACTGTTTGGAAAAATCTGTATTCGTCACGTGTGTGTGCTCAGTTGTGTCCAGTTCTTTGTGACACTGTGGACTGTCCACAGGCTCCTCTGTCCATGGCATTTTCCAGGAAAGAATACTGGAGCGGGCTGCCAGTTCCAACTCCAGGTATTTCTAGTTTTATAAGGAACCTCTGTACTGTTCTCCATAGTAACTGTATCAATTTACATTCCCACCAATGGTGTACGAGGGTTCCCTTTTCTCCACACCTTCTCCAGCATATATTGTTTGTAGATTATTTTTAGTAATAGCCATTCTGATTGGTATAAGGTGATAGCTCATTTTTTGTAATTTAGTTTGCATTTCTCAAATAGCTAGCGATGCTAGGCATCCTTTCACGTGCTTTTTGGCCATCCATGTGCCTTCTTTGGATAAATGTCTATTTAAGTATTCTGCCTATTTTTGGATGGATTGTTTATTTATTTATTTTGATATTGAACTGCATAAACTATTTCTACATTTTGGGGATTAATCCCTTGTTGGTCTCTTCATTTGAAAATATTTTCTCCCACTCTGTGGGTTGTCTTTTCATTTTACTTATGGTTTCCTTAGCTGTGCAAAAGCCTTGAAGTTTAATTAGGTCCCAATTAAACTTTTTTTATTTTTGTTTATTTTTTCTTTTCGTTAACTTTAGGAGATTGATTCAGAAAGATACTGCTGCGATTTATGTCAAAGAGTGTTCTCCCTATGTTTTCTTCTGAGTTGTATAGTATGTGGTCTTAGGTTTAGTTCTTTGATAACATTTTAACTTTATAAGTGGCACATAAAACAATTGCTTTACGAATCCATGGTGTCTTAAATTGGATGAAAATCAGTATAATGTAAAGATCCTCATCAACTTTGAGACCCCTTTTGTAACAGGTTGTCGACAGTGTACATGTCTTTATGAATATGCCTCTCTCCTTGTACTCAGTGTTGGCCAGAAGTCAAGGCAGAATTTTCACTTATGGTTAACTTTGGAGACAGATATATGACAAAAAATAATTGGGAAGTCTGCTACATTTGAAAAAGGAAACTCCAACCTGGGTATGTTTAGTTAGATATATTTTCTAAGTTAACAAAGCTGAAAGCTAGTCAGCAGAGCCGGATCCAGTGTATGGTCTTTGTGAGACTGTTCTGTATCCACTAGAGTGACCATGGGGTGGCATTCGATGCAGAGCCTTCACATGACCCAGCCATCCAGCAGCTCCGTGGATCTCTGCAGGCTGATGCTCCCTTGGTCGCTGGGTCATCTGTTGACAAAGCTCGTCACTGAGCACATTCACCAGACACACTTCTAGTGCTTTTCCTCCAAAGGAATGAGCCCAGGTTGTCACAGTTGAGGCTGTGCTCTTCTGGCTCCTTCTGACCATCTCACGCTTAGAGTGTGTAGCGTGCGATGGCGCATCGTAGCGCCAGCATTTTGTGTGGCTTCAGCACCTTTCATGGGCAGACATAATCCTGTGAGTCCAGCGGTGTCCATGTGCTGCTCCCTCCTCTCACCCCAGGGCTATCTGAAGACTCCTGTGGACAGCACTGTGGCGGCAGGGGGCCCTGCGGGGAGTGTGACGCATCTGAGGACGCAGATGAAGGCCCGTGTCTGGGACAGAGCAGAGAGTGGGCAGAGCTAGAAGCACGCACCCTCGCGGGCCGTCTTGTTTTGTCCTCATTCTGAGAACCAAGGACATTCTCTAGAGGTTCCCTTTACCACATGCCCCTCTTTAAAAAAAAAAAGATATGCCTTAAAAAGCTCTCATCTGAAGTCTGGATTTTGTATGTGTTAGGGGTGGGGTATATTAAAAGAGGATAGGTTTTGGTGGAGACCTGCTTCTAAGGATTAATCTGGGTGAAAGGCTGAGTCGGGGTGGAAAAATGGGTTCCATGTGAATAGAGAACTTTAAAAAGTTTCTTGTCCAGGAGGAAAACAGTCCCCGAACCCATTTTTCACTCTTGCTTCAGTCTCCAGGCCCCTGGAAGCCTCTTTGCTCTCTCACTATTGTGACCTCAGAGCAGCCTGGATCCCAGAGATCCATTTGCACTGGCTGTCAGGGCTCACCTGGGATCTTTCCTTCCCTGTGATCTCAAACCCTGCCTCAGACTCACTGGGGCACAGGTCCAGTTTCTCTTCCACACTTGAAACATGTACTTAATTTCCCCGAATCCTTTACTGGGTTAGTAGGCTTCCAGTTCTGACTCATCCCATTTTTAACTCCTAGCCCCAACCTGCCCTACAAAGTGGCCAAAGTTGGCCACATCCAGAGAGACTCAAATCTTAGTGATGCAGCTTCTTTATTGTCTCTCTGAATTAATCTTTCCTTTCTCACTATCACTGTCTCATCATCTTTTGCCTGGTCTGCTATTCTGCCTTTTAGTTCTTCAGTTAAAAATATATGATTATGATAGCTGCCTTGAAATTTTGCTGGGGATGTTAATTTAAATGCAGTGTGTGAAACATGTAGCATAAAGCCTCACTGTTAGTGACGTTCTGGGTTTCTTCTATCTCCTGCTCATTCATTTCTGTCCCTGGCTCCAGGTTTTAGCCACTCCCTTTTTGTTTTTGTCCTGCAACCAGAGTTGTCGTCCCCAGACGTGCCCTATTTAAGTGCCTTTAGTGTTTCCCCATTGCCTGAGTGTAGCCAGACCTCCTTAATGTCACAGCCCCAGGCCCACCCTTTTCATCCCATCCTTACACATTTCCCCGACTCTCAAAGCCTTTCTTGCATCTACCAGGTACATTTGACAACTGGGTGTTGTCTGAAAACCCTGCTTTGAGTTTTTTGTTTGGTTTTGAATCAGAGTTCCCTTTTCTTTTTCTCTATCTCTTGATTGTTGAAAACAGTGACCCAATACTTTATTATATATTTTGTAGAATTATTACATATGTGTGTCTATATGAACTGTGTGTAACAAGTGCACACAATCTCACAAACTGTTAGTCATCCCAGGGGTGGGCATGAGGTCAGCTCTGCTATTGGTTAGATATATCTTGTCCAGAAGTGACTTAAACTCTTTATCTGTGTATTTCCATCTGTTCAGTGAAGTAGGGTTTAAATGGATGGTTTTTGTTTCTGCCTGGACCCAAAGTTTGTAAGGACCTGGACCCAAACTTTATTATAACCCAGGTAAAGCTATTCTGTAGGAGGAACTGAGATAAATCTCCTAGATCCTTTGCTTTCTAATAGAAGTTAACAACTTTAGATGTTGACTGGATTAGGGAATAAAGATTAGGGATTAGTTGGGTGAGTAGCAGGCACTTTATGTATATTATGTCACTTAATCCTTTGAAACCTCACTTGAGATAAGTGGGTATTTAGCAGATAAGATAATGGAGGACTGGAAAGGTTAAGTCGCCTGCCCAAGACTTCAAGCTGGTTATCCTGTGGTAGCTGTTGGGCTCTCCCTCTAGTGGCCATGCCTGAGCAGAAGTGGGTGCTTCAGCTTTCGTCAGCTGTGGTTTCTTAATACAGTTTTTCTCTGGACCATGAAGTGTTTACTCCAGACAGTTTTTGGGGAAAAGTTTTTGGTTGCGTGTACATGTTCATCCTGGGGTTTGTGTTATTTCCCTTTCTTCCTGGGTAATATTTCTATTTAAACACCAGTGAAATCAAATCATAATGCTTGGCTCTCTGTTACTTGTGCTTATTTTCCTCAGAAAGCAAATGTTCGTTTAACAATAGGAAAGGGATGAAATCCATGGCAGGTGAATGGATAGCCTTACTGCATTGCTGCTCACTTTAATGTGTCTGGAATCCTGTATAGCCCAGAAGCAAGGATTTCAGTGCCTTCAGGTGGGTGGTGTAATTGGCGGAGGAGCAGTAACGAAGAGGGAGGCAGCAACGACTTGGGTTTGTTGAGCTGATGAGCCTGATGCGTGTGACTAACGCATGTGAGGATGTGCATACACGTGTGTTACATTTGCATGCATGTTTCTAAGTGCTTTACTTGCATTTGCTTTTTCAGTCCTCTCAATAGCCCTTTGGATTATCATCTCCCATTTTTTAGATGAAGAAATCAAGGCACAGAGAGGAGAGGACACTTGCTTAAGTTCATAAAGCTAGGATTCATGCTTGCAGTTCTATATCTGAGTTAATTGAAATTTGTATTGTTAACCTGTTACATTGTTGGAAATGTCTCTCAACTAATGTGTATCTCCTTTTTTGGTGTTTGGACTCAATGCACTTTTTGGAGGGCGTTAGTAACAGTTTTGGAGAAGGCAATGGCACCCCACTCCAGTACTCTTGTCTGGAAAATCCCATGGGTGAAGGAGCCTGGTGGGCTGTAGTCCATGGAGTCGTTAAGAGTCGACAGGATTGAGTGACTTCACTTTCACTTTTCACTTTGATGCGTTGGAGAAGGAAATGGCAACCCACTCCAGTGTTCTTGCCTGGAGAATCCCAGGGACGGGGAAGCCTGGTGGGCTGCCGTCTATGGGGTCGCACAGAGTCAGACACAACTGAAGCGACTTAGCAGCAGCAGCAGCAGCAGCAGTAACAGTTTGTTTTCAAAGTAAAAATTACTAGGCCTGTGGGGTTGTACTAAGTCATTGGAATTAGTGAAATATCCTGGAAGAACTAAGACAATCCTTATTATGTGTTATTAACCATGATATTTCAAAATGCAGATATGAAAGTATTACAGATTCATGAAGATAAGTAAAAATAACTAGGCCTGTGGGGTTGTACTAAGTCATTGGAATTAGTGAAATATCCTGGACAATGCTTCTTATTATTGATATTTTGAAAATGCAGATATGAAAGCATTACAGATTCATGAAGATATTTTATTCTATAGAATGTTATTGAAATGAAAATTTTTTCGTATGTTTCAGTGCTGGCTGGTGAACTAGATTTGTTTTGAATTACAGCACATAAGCAATTTTTTAAATGTTTGGCAGTAATAAGTAAAACAAACACCTTTTCTATTTAGCAAGCAGTAACAGTGGATTCTAAAATGATATTTTGCAGGAAGAAGGTTTCAGCCTAATAGAGATGTAACAGCATGTGTATGTTTTAACTTCTTTATGTTAAAACTCAGTATATTCTTCTTCCCTCTGCTTTTTTTGTTTTTAGGTCTTCACCAAAGAACATGGATGAAAATGAAACCAACCAGCCCCTGATGACAACTAGCCAGTATCCTAAAGAAGCAGTAAGAAAGCGCCAAAATTCACGGAATTCGGGAGGAAGTGATTCTTCTAGGTTTTCCAGGAAGAGTTTCAAACTGGATTACAGACTAGAAGAAGATGTAACTAAATCAAGGAAAGGAAAGGATGGGAGATTTGTTAACCCTTGGCCAACGTGGAAAAATCCCTCTATTCCAAATGTTCTCAGATGGCTGATAATGGAAAAAGATCACAGCAGCATTCCATGCTCCAAAGAGGTAGCGTTTGTCTTCCGAGTGCTGTGTATCTGCTCTTTTTTTTTTTAAATTATGGATTTATTTGGCTGCGCTGGGTCTTGTTTGCTGTGTGGGCTTTTCTCCAGCTGTGGCAAGCTGGGTCTGCTTGCTAGCTGCGGTGCCCAGGCTTCTCGTTGGCAGCAGCTTCTCGTTGCGGAGCACAGGCTCTGGCGCATTTGGGCTTCAGTAACCGCAGCATGTGGGCTCAGTAGCTGCAGCTCCCAGGCTGTAGAACGCAGGCCCAAGAGCTGTGCTGCACAGACTCCACTGCTCTGCGGCACGTGGGATCTTCCAGGCTGGGGACCAAACCCGCGTCTCCTGTGCTGGCAGGCAGATTCTTTCCCACTGAGCCACCAGGGAAGTCTCGTGTATTTGCTGTTAATATATGTAATCCTTAACTTTGCTGTAAATTGTATCATGACCCTCCAGTTAGGTAATCAAGCTCTTTTATATGATATGCTTGTGGAGAGATGACATGAATAAGGCACCTTCATATTCATTGTGGAGCAGCAAAGTGCATGTGTGTGTTACTAGCTCTGATCTGGTGGAAGCTGGAAGTAGGAACAGAATGTCTTAAAAGTGCAGGGAAGGAAGCTGATTCTGACTGGTGGGACTGGAAATAGTTTTACAGCGGAGATGATCTTTGAGGTAGGCCTAGAAAGATAAAAGTATTTGGCAATGGTTTTCCCAGTGGATGGTGGCATGAAGAAGGTCACAAAAGCTGAGAGTGCATGACGTGTTCCAGATTGTACTAACCTGTGCTTTGGACTATGAATTATGAGGGTTAAGCCTAGAGTGCTTGGCTCTTCATTCTTAGATAAAGCTGCTAAAATGTTAAAAGAAATCATCAAATAACCTTCCACTCCTTTAAAAATTGAGAGTAGGTTCCTGGCTTTTCAATATGCCAGTTATACTTATAATGAAACAAACTTTGGCCTACGGTTTATTAAATGAATGAGATTTTGCTTTGGCTGGGAGTGGGCGGCTCCCAATTGCAAGACTCTCTTCTCTTAGTTTCTGGCCGCTCTGTTCCTCCTAACCCACCTTGTCCTCTCTTTTCCAGCAATGCCTGTCCTGCCAGATATTGTGGGGAACTGAGAGATAAGGAAGTAGACACTGGAAGTGGGAAGTGGGTGGGAAAAGAGTGGGGACATCCTTGGAGGCTTGATCCGCACGCAGTATGGCAGGAGGTGGGGAGTAGGTGGGTGGTGGCGATGTTGGATCTTTTAGGTAAGTGTGTCCATTTTTCTTTAAAGGATATGGGATTAAAAAAACACAACTCATATTGCCACTTCAATGCCAGGGAATGTGCACACTATTAATCCTAGTTAACAGAATTAACATGAATAATATTTTCCCAGCACTTTTTAAGAGTGAGTCAGGAGATCAATAAATAAAACCTTATTGTATGTTTAAACTTTGTGGATGGGAGAAACAATAACATTTTTGTTTCTTCTGGAGAACCCGGTATGAAGAGAATCATGGAGTCAAGCTGTGAGAAAAAGGGCTTAGGGCAGGAGGCCAAGATGGGTAGATTTCCTGTTGGGTAAAATTCCTTCCTAGTATTAGGGCCACAGCCTCTAAAAATACAGCAGGCGATGGCACCCCACTCCAGCACTCTTGCCTGGAAAATCCAATGCATGGAGGAGCCTGGTGGGCTGCAGTCCATGGGGTCGCTAAGAGTCAGACACGACTGAGCGACTCCACTTTCACTTTTCACTTTCCTGCATTGGAGAAGGAAATGGCAACTCACTCCAGTGTTCCTGCCTGGTGAGTCCCAGGGACAGGGGAGCCTGGTGGGCTGCCGTCCATGGGGTCGCACAGTCAGACACGACTGAAGCGACTTAGCAGCAGCAGCAGTGGTGTCTTTAGTTCTCCTTCCTTTCAAAGAGGAAAGTAAGTGACCACATGGGAGCAGAAGTCCATCTCTTAAGACTGGCGATTTAGAGGCAACTAGAGACGGGGTTCACTTTCTGACAACTCATCAGGCCAGTGGTTCTTAAACTCCTCTCTTGAGATGCTAAAGCTCAAGCCATGAACAAAGCAGAAAGCACCCTTGCCTCCTGGGGCCTTAGGGTTAGTGGAAGAGAGACAGTAAATAAGTAAATGGTGTGTGATAGTGAAAAATGATTAGTGCTTTGAGGAATGGAGGGGGGCGTTGGGAGCCGAATTCTTTAATGAAGCATAAGCATTTTTAAAACTTTATTTTTAATTGAGGAATAATTGCTTTACAGTATTGTGTTGGTTTCTACCAAACATCAACACGAAATCAGTCATAGGTTTACCTATATCCCTTCCCACCTTCCTCCCCATCCCACCCCCTTTTTTTTTTTAAGGCAGGAGTTTCTTGTTTCTTTGATTTTCAATTTAATTTTTATTTTATATTGGATTATAGTTGGTTTACAAGCTTCTCTCCATGTAGGGTATTACTGAAATATTGACAAGAGTACCCTATTCCTTACAGAAGATCCATGTTGATTATCTGTTTTATATTTAATGGTGTCTATATGTTAACCCCAAACTCTTAATTTATCCTTCACTGCCAGGTTTTCTTGTGCCTACAGCAGCCACCACTGAGCTTTCCAAGTCTACGAGCCTTTTTTGCAAATAACTCCATTTGTATCATTTTTCCTTAACTGTACCTGAAAGTGATACCAGATCTTATTTATCTTCCTCTGTCTGACTTGCTTCTCTCAGTATGATCATTGGAAGGGCCATGTATATTGCTGCAGATGACATAATTTCATTTTCTTTTAACGTCTGAGTATATATTCCCGTATATGGGTCTGCACCACATCTTCCTTACCTGTCTCCATCTGTTGATGGACATTTTGGCTGGATCCGTGTGCTGCTGCTGTGACTTTTGCTGCAATGACCATTGGGATGCATTTGTTATTTCAAATTATGGATTTCTCTGCTAGACACCCTGGAGTGGTATTGCTGGGTGTATAGTATATCTACTGTTAGTTTTTAAAGAGCCCCTGTTCTCCATAAAGGCTGTTACCAGTTAGCATAGGAGGGTTCCCTTTTCTTCATGGCCTTTCCACTATTTATTCTTTGTTATTTTTAAACTTTATTTATTTGTTCATTCTGTTTTGGCTGTGCTGGGTCTTTCTCGGGGCACTGGCTTTTCTCAGTTGCAGAGAGCAGAGGGGCTACTCTCTCCTTGTAGCGTGTGGGCTTCTCATTGGGATTGTTTCTCTTGAGGAGCCCGGGCTCTAGGGTGAGCGGGCTTCAGTAGTTGCGATGCGTGGGGTCAGTATTTGCAGCTCCTGGACTCTAGAGCTCAGACTCAATAGTCCTGGGACACAGGTTTAGTAGCTCTGAGGCATGTGGGATCTTCTTGGACCAGGGATTGAACCCATCTATCCTGCATTCACAGGCAGATTCTTTACCACTGAGCCACCAGGGAAGCCCCCTCCAACATTTATTCTCTGTAGACTTTTTGATGTTGGTGATTCTGATTGGTGCAAGATGATACCTCGTTATACTTTTGATTTGCATTTCTCTAATGGTGAGTGACGTTGAGCATCTATTCCTGGGCTTTTTTCCTTAAAGGAGCTTTGTGAGTAATATTTCCCAGTTGAAATGAGCTTCTTGAGAGCTTCTTGATTGCCTAGGACAGGACATTGCCTGAGGGAAAGCCACGAATACAGTAGTTCTGCGGGCCTTGCGATGCAATTCCTCACTCCTGGTTTTCCAGTTGTTATTTTGGGAAGTGTCCACAAAGGAGCAGCATCTCTTCTTTCCCAGCACTCTCACAAAGGGCAACTAGAAGATGAGGGCAAGTCTTGCTCCTGGCTTGTTAGTGGGAACCCTCTGTGCCAGATGAAACACCCACCTGGGCTGTCTTGATGCTTTCACCCCTTACTCTTCAGCCTGGGTCAGATCTCAACCCCTGCCAAAGCGCTGTGTTGAGCTTGCTGTCCTCTGTAGGTGGGGACTCAAGGAAGGAGGCTGTAGGTGGGAATGCCTGGATCACCAGGAGACATGGAGGCCAGGTGATTTTTCAAAGCTGTTGCAACCCAGAGGGTCTATCGTGTTTTCCCTGCACTTAGCTTAGCTTTCCAATGGCCCTCCTGGGTCAGGACATTCTGGTCTCATTACAAGGTGCAAGGCACCACAGGTCCAAGGGGGTTACTCTCTTGGCATGTCCTTCCCAGCTCCCCGAGCCCCATGACTGTCCAGCTTGACAGTCCAGGCGCCTCAGGCTCCAGGGATGAAATACCAGCCCTAAAAAGTCAGGCATGAGGCGGGAATAGAGTCTGCTTCTTTCCTTTTAGGTTGTCATTTAATTTTTAGTTTATGTTGGAGTTGTTGTTGTTCAGTCGTGTCTGACTGTTTGTGACGCCATGAACGCAGCATACAGGGCTTCCCTGTCCATCACTATCTCTGAGTTTGCTCAGACTCATGCCCACTGAGTCGATGATGCCATCCAACCATCCTCTGCCTCCCTCTTCTCCTTCTGCCCTCAATCTTTGGCAACATCAGGGTTTTTTTCCCATGAGTTGGCTCTTTGCATCAGGTGGCCAAAGTATTGGAGCTTTAGCATCATTCATTCTGATGAATATTCAGGGTTGATATCCTTTATGATTGACTGGTTTGATCTTGCTGTCCAAGGAACTCTGAAGAGTCTTCAGCACTATAGTTCAAAGGCATCAATTCTTTGGCCTTCTTTATGGTCCAACTCTCACATCCATACACGACTACTGGAAAAACCATAGCTTTGACTAGACAGACCTTTGTCAGCCAAGTGATGTCTCTGTTTTTTAATGCACTGTCTAGGTTTGTTATAGCTTTCCTTCCAGGAGGCAAATGTCAGGCAGGTAAGGTGGTCTGGTATTCCCATCTCTTTAAGAATTTTCCACAGTTTGTTGTGATCTACACAATCAAAGGCTTTAGCGTGGTCAGTGAAACAGAAGTAGACGTTTTTCTGGAATTCTCTTGCTTTTTCTATAATCCAGCATATGTTGGCAATTTGATCTCTGATTCCTCTGACTTTTCTAAATCCAGCTTGTACATCTGCAAGTTCTTGTTTCCTGTACTGTTGAAGCCTAGCTTGAAGGATTTCAAGCATTACCTTGCTAATACGTGAAATGAGTGCAATTGTGTTGTACTTTGAACATTTTTGGGGATTGAAATGAAAACTTGCCTTTTCCAGTCCTGAGGCTACTGCTAAGTTTTCCAAATTTGCTGGCATATTGAGTAGAGCACTTTAACAGCATCATCTTTTAGGGAAAAAAGCTCAGCTGGAATTGCATTACCTCCATTAGCTTTGTTCGTAGTAATGCTACCTAAGGCCCATTTGATTTCACACTCCACGATGTCTGGCTCTGAGTGACTGCACTATCGTGGTTATCCAGGTCATTAAGATCTTTTTGGTACGGGTCTTCTGTGTCTTCTTCCCAACCCCTCTTAATCTCTTCTGTTTCTGTTAGGTCTATACCATTTCTGTCTTTTATTGTGCCCATCTTTGCATGAAATGTTCCTTGGTATCGCTAATTTTCTTGAAGAGATCGCTGCTGGTGCTGCTGCTAAGTCACTTCAGTCGTGTCCGACTCTGTGCGACCCCATAGATGGCAGCCCACCAGGCTCCCCCGTCCCTGGGATTCTCCAGGCAAGAACACTGGAGTGGGTTGCCATTTCCTTCTCCAGTGCATGAAAGTGAAAAGTGAAGACTCTCAGTCGTGTCCAACCCTTAAGCGACCCCATGGATTATAGCCTTCCAGGCTCCTCCACCCATGGGATTTTCCAGGCAAGAGTACTGGAGTGGGGTGCCATTGCCTTTTCCGGAAGAGACCACTAGTCTTTTCCATTCTATTGTTTTCCTCTATTTCTTTGCATTGTTCTCTTAAGAACACTTTCTTATCTCTCTTTGCTATTCTTAGTTGGGTGTATCTTTCCCTTTCCCCTTTGCCTGTCACTTCTCTTTGCTCAGCTATTTGTAAGCCCTCCTCAGATAAGCATTTTGCTTTCTTGCAATTCTTTTTCTTGGGGATGGTTTGTGTCACTGCCTCCTGTACAGTGTTAGGAACCTCTGCCCATAGTTCTTCAGGCACTCTGTCTACCAGATCTAATCCCTTAAATCTATTGGTCACTTCCACTATATAATCATAAGGGATTTGATTTAGGTAATACCTGAAGCCCTAGTGGTTTTCCCTCCTTTCTTCAGTTCAAGTCTGAATTTTGCAATAAGGAGCTTATGATCTGAGCCACAATTATTTCAGGGCTTGTTTTTGCTGACTGTATAAATTTTCTTCATCTTTGGCTACAAAGAATATAATCAGATTTTGGTATTGACCATATGGTGATATCCATGTGTCGAGTCATCTCTTGTGTTGTTGGAAGAGAGTATTTGCTATGACCAGTGTATTCTCTTGGCAAACTGTTAGCCTTTGCCCTGCTTCATTTTGTACTCCCAAGGCTAAACTTGCCTGTTACTCCAGGTATCTTTTGACTTCCTGCTTTTGCATTCCAATCTCCTCTGATGAAAAGGACATCTCTTTTTGGTGTTAGTTCTAGAAGGTTTTATAGGTCTTCATAGAACTGTTCAACTTCAGACTCTTTGGCATCTGTAGTTGGGGTATAGACTTGGATTACTGTGATGTTGAGTGGTTTGCCTTGGAAACGAACCAAGATCATTCTGTCACTTTTGAGATTGCACCCAAGTACTAGTTTCAGGACTCTTGTTGACTATGAGGGCTACTTCATTTCTTCTAAGGGATTTTTGCCCACGATAGTAGATATAACGGTCATCTGAATTAAATTCACCCATTCCAGTCCATTTTAGTTCACTGATTCCTAAAATGTCCATGTTCACTCTTGCCATCTGCTGTTTGACCACTTCCAATTTACCTTGATTCACGGACCTAACATTCTAGGTTCCTGTGCAATATTGTTCTTAACAGCATCAGACTTTACTTTCACCACCAGACACATCCACAGCTGGGCATTGTTTCTACTTTGGCTCAGCCTCTTCACTCTTTCTGGAGCTATTTCTCCGCTCTTCCCCAGTAGCATATTGGACATGTGCCGACCCGGGGGGCTCATCTTTCAGTGTCATATCTTTTTGCCTTTTTGTGCTGTTCATGGGGTTCCCATGTTGAAGTAGAGTTGATTAATATGGTTATGTTTGTTTTAGGTGTGAAGCACCTTGATTCAGAAATACTGAGATGTGAGTCTGTTTTACAAATTGATGGATTTGTTATCAGTTTTTAGATGGGTCGTGGAGGTGCTTTCATATGCTGCTGCTGCTAAGTCACTTCAGTTGTGTCTGACTCTGTGCGACCCCATAGACGGCAGCCCACTAGGCTCCCCTGTCCCTGGGATTCTCCAGGCAAGAATACTGGAGTGGGTTGCCATTTCCTTCTCCAATACATGAAAGTGAAGTCGCTCAGTTGCGTCCGACCCTCAGCGACCCCATGGACTGCAGCCTTCCAGGCTCCTCCGTCCATAGGATTTTCCAGGCAAGAGTACTGGAGTGGGGTGCCATTGCCTTCTCTGCTTTCGTATGCTATTGGTCCTTATCTGACTTGCTTCTCATAGTATGAGCTTTTCCAGATGCATCACTGTTGTTGTAAATGGTCTGATTCATTCTGTTTCATGGCTGAGTAATATTCCCTTGTATATATGGACCCTGTCTTCCTTCTGCATCTCTTTGGTGATGGACAGTTTGGTCTTGACTTCCAAGTCTGGGCTGTTGAAATCGTGTTGCAATGAATTTTCAGGTGTAGAAACTTTTATAGTTTCTTTCAGATATGTGCCCAGGAGTGGGATTACAGATAATTTAGCTCTAATTATTTTTAAAGGAACTTCCATAGTGTCTAACTGGTGGCTCTTACCACTTTACCTTCTGAGAAGCAGGCTAGGAGGGTTCCCCAGCATTTATCATTTGTAAAGGTTTTAGTGATGGCCACTCTGAATGCTGGGAGGTGATCCCTCATTGTAGTTAGAATTTGCATTTCTCTACTAATGAGCTATGGAAGTGCTCTAGGCTCCCCCCCGCCCCCTGATAGAACGATGTGACTAAAATTTGCCTCTTGTGACTAAAATTTACCTCGTTGCATATCCTGAAATTCACCCTCTGTTGTGTTTTCTCGTCATTACCTACCAGTACATTTCTCTAGGGGAGGTTTCGCGAAAAGCTCCGCAGGTCTTACGAGGCAATTCCCCTCAGCACTAGTTTTCCAGTTGTTGTTACCAGGCAGCAGTATTTGCTCATTCCAGGCACTGGTTCTACAGGGAACAAGACGATTAGGGTGAGACCTGCTCCTGGGTTGTTCCTGGGAACCCCGGGTGCCAGAAGAGATGCTGTCTCAGTTCTTCCAACCCTTACCCTCAACCCTGGGACACATCTCAGCCTATGTCAAGGATGGGTGCTGAGGTTGCTGTCCTCTGTGGTGGGGTCTTCAAGGAAGGAGACCGGAGGTGTGGTCCCCGAGCACCAGGAAACACTGCATCTAACTGACTTTTCAAAGCTCTTGCATCCCAGGGGTCTGACTTGTTTTCCATGCACTTAGCTTTTAGCTTACTTGTTGGATATCCGGCCCTCCTGCATCAAGACAGTCCGGTCTCAGCCCGAGTTTCCCGGTACCACAGGCCCAAGGGGGTTGCTTTCTTGGTGCATCCTTCCCAGCTCCCTGAGCCCCGTGAGAGTCCTGCCTTAGGATCCAGGTTCAGATACCAGGGATGAGATACCAGCCCCAAACAGCCAGGCATGTGGGGAATAAAGTCAGCTTTTTCCCTTTTGAGATTCCCTGGTGCCTCAGATGGTAGAGTCTGCCTACAGTGTGGAAGACCTGGGTTTGATCCCTGGGTTGGGAAGATCCCCTGGAAAAGGAGATGGCAACCCATTCCAGTATTCTTGCCTGGAGAATCCCATGGATGGAGGGAGCCTGGCGGGCTACAGTCCATGGGGTCACAGAGAGTCACACATGACTGAACGACTTCACTTTCTTTCCCTTTTAGATTGTCGTTTTCCAGTTAATGTTGGAATAGAGTTGATTAACACTGCCACTTTTGTTTTGGGTGTGAAGCAGCTTGATTCAGTTCACTGAGGTGTACATCTAGTCTTTATCAGACTGTTGTCTCATGTAAGTTACTCCACAGTGTTGAGAAGAGTTCCCTGTGCTAGACAGTAGATCCAGAGTTTTTTGCCTATTTTATACCTGTCAGTGTACAGATGTTCATCCCAAGCAAGGTGATTTCTCTCTCCTAGCTTTCCCCTTTGGTAACCCTAAATTTCTTCTTTTAAGCCTGTGAGTCTGTTTCTGTTTTACAAATGGCTGTTTCTGTATCAGTTTTTAGGTTGTTCTTGGGGTGACAGCATATGCTAGTGCTCTTTCTGACTTGCTTCTGGTTGTAAAGTGTTTCCCTGTCCATTGTAACTGGACTTACTTCACTGTGTGTCATGGCTGAGTGCCCCCTTTTATATCCATTTGATGTCTTCCTCTTATATCCGTTTGATGATAAACAGCTGGGGCCTGGCTTCCAGTTCTTAGCTCTTGAAAGTGTGTTGCAGTGGAACTTCAGGTGAACGGATTTCTTCTCATTACAGTTTCATTCTGATATAAGCACAGATGTGTGATTATAGATCAAATGTAGCAATAATTAGTTTTTAAGAAACCTGCATAGTGTCCCCTGTGGTGGCTATTACCAGTTTACCTTCCGAGCAGAAGGCTAGGAGGATTCCTCTTCCCCACACCTTCCCCAGCATTTGCTATATGTGTAGAGTTTTTAATGATACCCTTTACTCTCAACAGCTGTCAGCTTATGCCAAGGATTGGTGCTGAGGTTTCTATCTTCTGGGCGAGGGTCTCCAAGGAAGGAGGCTTCTGTGGGGACCCTGGAGCACCAGGATATATGGAAGCCAGGTGATGTTGCAAAGCTTGCAGCCCAGAGAGAGTCAGTCGTGTTTTCCAGCCCTTGTTTACCTTCCTTGTCTAGTGACTCTCCTGTATCAGGACAGTCTGGTCCCATCCCGAGGCTCCAGGCACGACAGGTCCAAAGGGGATACTCTCTTACCACATGCCTCCCAGCTCCCTGAGCCCCATGACTGTGCAGCATTAGGATACAGCCAGCTCAGGCTCCAGGGATGAAATACTAGGCCTGAGGAGCCAGGCATGTGGGGAATTGAGTCGGCTTCTTTCCGTTGTAGATTGTCGTTTCATTTTTCATTCATGTGGGACTAGTGTTGATTAACGCTGTGTGTGTATGCCTTAGGGGACAAGCGTCTCGATTCACATATCGTGATGTGTACACCTAGTCTTTTTTGGAGTCTTGTCCCATATAGGTTATTCCAGTGTTAAGAAGTTTCTTTGTGCCAGCCAGCTGGGCCAGGTTTCTTACTGATTTAGATCTGTCAGTATGTAGGTATTAATTCCAAATAGATTGTTTATTCTTTCCTCCCAGCATTTCCCTTCTGATACCCTAATTTTCTTTTCTACGTTTGTGAGTCTGTTTCCCTTTAGAAATTTATCTGTTTGTACCTTTGGTCAGATAGCACTTGCAGGTTATACGGTATTCTAGTATGGTTTATCATTCGTTTTTGGTCGTGTGAGAATTTTTGTTGCAAATGTCATTGAGTTTCATGGCTGAGTAATTTTCCCTTCTATGTACCCGTCTTCCTGAACCATCCTGTGCTGATGGCCAGTCTGTTGCTGTCTTCCAGGTGTGGACAGCATGTTGCAGTGAATGTGACGTGCATATATATATATATATATATATATATATATATATATATTTTTTTTTTTAGTGTTTCTTTCGGATATAAGCCCAGGGATGTGAATACACATCAAATGTAGGTCTGCTTACCATTCACGGAACCTTCATAGTGTCCTCCTTCAGTAGCTTTATGGTTTCCCTTTGGAGAATATGGCTAGCATGGTTCCTTTAAAACAGCTCCTTTCTAGGACTGATCAGAGTTTTTAATAGTGGACAGTCTTGACTGTTCCAAGGTGATACCTCATTCCAGTTACCAGTGGCATTTCTATCCTGATGAGTGCTGGTGTGTTCCTCTTATGTTTGTGTGTTTTAAAAGTTTATTCATTTTGCTTGGAGGATAATTAGTCTAAAATATTCTGATTTTTATTTTTATTTTTGCCAGACATCATTGTGAATTGGCCATAGGCATACATGTGTCCCCTCCATCCTGAATCCCACTCGCACCTCCCTCTCCAGCCTGTCCCTGCAGATTTTCACAGAGCACCAGCTTTGCACGCTGTGCTTCACACATTACCCTGCAGTGGTCCTGTATTTTACAAGTTATAATGTATGTTTCAGTGCAGCTCTAATAGATGATCCCAGCCTTGCCTTCCTGCACTGAGTCCAGAAGTCTGTCTACTTTCCATCTGTGTTTCCTTTGCTGCCCTGTATGGAGTAATGTTCCATTTTGTATGTGTACCATAAATTCCCTATCCATTCATCTCTCAAGGGACAGCTAGGTTGCTTCCACACCCTAGCTATTGCAAATGGTGCTGCAGTGAACACTGGCGTACATGTCTTTTTCAATTCTGGTTTCCTTGGGGTGTATGCCCTGTAGGGGGATTGGTGGGTCATATGGTAGTCTTTCATTTTTTTAAGGACTCTCTATACTGTTCTCACAGTGGTTGGACAGATAGATAAACATAGAAGAGGAAGTGGACAGTTAGGGTGGAACAGGAAAGTTTCAAGGTTCAGTTAGGATGGAAGCCTTTTCATCACTCCCTGCTGAAGTGTCCTTCCCTGCTCCACCCTGCATATGGGTGGCACAGCTTCAGCCTTTACTCTGAACTTCCTAGTCCAAGCAAAAATCGAAGCATGAATTTTTTCCCAGTGACAGTCAAATGAATAAAGCAAATTGCTCTGGAAAAGAAGAGCTTTTCCTGGTACAGGGAATTGAGAGAAATGTTTCTGGGGTGAGTGGGAAGGTGGGTGGAGGTTGAGTGGGTGCCCAGTTCTAAAGACGGCCTCATGGGACATACTTGGCGAGTTTCACAAGTGGCTTCCTGGGAGAGGCCTCGTGCAGCTCAGTGGCAGAACAGCAAAGCGCAGCTTGGGAAAGTTTTACAGAACCCAGGAGCATGACCCCAAAACGAGCTCCCGTGGCGGCCTGGCGGTGAAGAACTCCTCTGCAGTGCAGAAGCTGCTGGGCATGCGGGTTCAGTCCCTGGGTTGGAGAGATCCCCTGGACAGGGAAATGGCAACCCACTCCAGTATTCACGCCCGGAGAATCCCATGGACAGAGGAGCCTGGCGAGCTACTGTCCACAGGGTCGCAGAGAGTCAGACACGACTGAAGTGACAGCGTGCACACATGTATGACCTTAAAACACAGCTTCTTGTTGCCTAACCAAAGGATTAAATGTAGAATAACCTAAGGTATAGTACTTAACACATTTGTTGTAGTTATTGGTTCACACCTGCTTAGCCCCCAAAAGTGATCATCGTACATGTCAGGACCACGTTTCACTTTGATTAGTGGTAGAAAACTCCAAAGGAAAGGAATGAGGAGAATCATCTTTGCGTTTGATTGTCCAGCAGTGACCACAGTCCTCTGCTTTGAGTTCTGTGTACTCAGAAAGTTAGGTTCATAAGAGATCCAGGATCTGCACTTAAGTCGTCAAAGGTCTTCTTGACTATGTCTAGAGGCTGACCTCCTGAGGCAGTTCTGCACTCGTTGAGCAAAGAGGCGGCAGCTAGGCCAGTCAGCTTCTGGCACTTACAGAAGAGAGCCTGTATAAATATTTAGTAAAGTTAGCAGTATGCAAAGTTTTAAATTTAATTTTCCCTTTGTCAGTTGTATTTGTGAGTAAGATCTTACATTACTATATAGTGATTACTGTGTCTGATTCAGAAAGAAGTATGCATTTTCAGTAGAAAAGAAAAAAAAGATTTATCAAATGACTTCAGTTCTTCTCAAATAACCCTTCTCTGTATAATTTAGGTCAAAATGTGCTCATGATGATATATACCTTCTGTTTATTTTTAAATTAACTGCTGCCTTTCTTTCTTTGTACACATAGCTTGATAAAGAACTCCCGGTGCTTAAGCCATATTTTATTGATGACCCTGAAGAAGCTGGAGTGAGGGAAGCTGGCTTAAGAGTCACATGGCTGGGACATGCGACAGTGATGGTGGAAATGGATGAGCTCATCTTGCTCACAGATCCCATCTTCAGTGCTCGGGCCTCTCCATCCCAGCGCATGGGTCCCAAGCGGTTTCGTCGTGCCCCATGCACTGTCGACGAGCTGCCCCCGGATAGACGCGGTCCTTGTCAGCCACAACCACTACGACCACCTGGACTACAATTCTGTCATCGCTCTCAATGAGCGATTTGGCAACGAGCTGAGATGGTTTGTGCCCTTGGGGCTCCTGGACTGGATGCAGAAATGCGGCTGTGAGAATGTGATTGAGCTGGACTGGTGGGAGGAGAACTGTGTCCCTGGACATGACAAGGTCACCTTTGTGTTCACACCTTCCCAGCACTGGTGTAAAAAGGACTCTGATGGATGACAACAAGGTTCTCTGGGGCAGCTGGTCTGTCTTGGGGCCTTGGAACCGATTTTTTTTGCAGGTGATACTGGTTATTGTTCTGCTTTTTGAAGAAATAGGAAAAAGATTTGGCCCTTTTGACCTTGCAGCTATTCCCATTGGAGCGTATGAACCAAGGTATGTAGATGTCCAGAGAAAGCATTCCTGCTAAATGGTAAATCACCTGGGCTCAAAGTAGTCATGATACATGTAATTTGTGATTTTATGGCTGGTCTTTGTTATACATTGGGTAGGGGCTTGGGCATCAGACTCAGTTTTTTTTTTTTAATTTTAGAACATTTTAATTAGTCATATCAGTTAAATTTTTCAAAATCAGAAATTATATTGCCAAGAAAAAACACCACAGTTTAAAGAATTACTTACCTAGTGCAAAGTTCATGTACTATTCCAACTAAAGTTAAACCCATCAGCCGATAATCAAATCTGACCCCAGGTTTGCCTTTCACATGGAGGGTACTCTCATTATAGAAAGAACCACCTTTTGCTCCATGACTGGACTGCCTCCATTCCTTGCCCTGTGTTGAGGGCTGAAAAAGCAAGGACTTGGCCTTTAGCATCATTCCCTGGTCTCACTTCAGTCAGTAGTGAAGTCAGTCGGGTCAAGACACAGTTTCACGACTCAGTGTCTTCACTGGCCTTCCGGCCTCTGCGCGCATCACCTGACTGCAGAGCAGACAGAGGCCTCACTGGCATTTGAGAACCCTCCACTGCCTATCTTTTCCTTAACACTGTTTAAAGAAAAAAAGAAGTGATTTCAAAGAACTTGGTTAGTTCAGTGGACTATGGTTGATGTGTACACGTGAAGAGAAAATAAACACTGAAAATAATGAGAAAAGGGCTAATTTTAAAAATGTTTTATTTTCTAAGGTGCATGTGTTGGTCATGTATGCAGACAATGGTATGTAGGATGGCATTTTATTTAGGTAGTCCTACAAAGAGAAGAACACTGACACAGATGAACTGAGCAAATTTGTTCTGATTTTGTTATACTTAAAACTTTTTTTTAAGCTCATCCCAACCATTTTTTTCTCCCTCCCCTCCCCCCGCCCCGTTTCTTCATTTAAGGAACTAGATAGTTTTACCTTATTAAAAACTATTATGAACCAGTAACACTGCCAGAATTTCCCTTTTCCACATACTTCTAATTCTGAATTCTATGAAATCTCTCAGAATATCAGTCAACCTGTTTACAGATCAGTTTTATATGGTATTGATCCTTATTCAATATATCTTCTTAGTATATTAGAATACTTTTATATGCAATTGTGAAAAGTTTTTATATATAGCAAGATACCCGTGTCCTATATATAGGTGATGATACAGTGTGCGCAGCCTCAGTACTCAAATGCACTCGTATAATTCCCCTTCCTGCTTGCACTGTAGATGGGAGAGGGATCGGGAGGGGACAGTATTTGCTCTGAATAATTAAATCATGGTAGCCTCTACTCTGCAATCCAGTTATCTGGTCAATACTAAAGTTTTAGAAATAACGTTACCAGCAACATTTCAAAGTAGTCTATAAATGCAAGATGATTACACCCAAAATGATTTTCAGTGATCTTAGAATGTTTTCATCCTTACATCTGGGATCCCCTGTCATCAAGTTTCCTATCCAAGTCAGGTAGGATTTTAAGTTTTTAATTTTTATACCGGGGTGAACATTTTAAATTTATTTCAGACAAACATGAAGGTGGAAAGGAGTATGTGTATTTCTTTGATTTGAAGTACAAGTTTCAGAAAATCAGTAGAAACACCTGATTGCTACAGTAGAACCAGTCTTCACCCTGCCCTGACTTCCGGGTGTCAGGAGATACAGCAGCGCAGGTGCTTCTCTCATCTGCTGAGCAGAACACAGGAGCCCTGTCCTGAGCCCTGCAGCTCCTCACCGTCAATAACACCCCTTGTGCTGTTGCAGATAGACTGGCTTTTCCATAATGTCTCTAAAAACCAGAGCAGCTCCCTGCTGGAGCCAGATTGC
Organism: Nanger dama; assembly: GCA_917880005.1. Taxonomy (NCBI): domain Eukaryota; kingdom Metazoa; phylum Chordata; class Mammalia; order Artiodactyla; family Bovidae; genus Nanger; species Nanger dama. The sequence continues at coordinate 16,021,224 of CAKJTW010000007.1, forward strand.
CTAGTTTTAACTGCAGCATCAGCTGACAGTAGCAGACCCAGGATATAAATAACGTGAAGACACTTGTTTTTCTAAAGTGGTGGCTGGGAAAGCAAAGGATTTACTTATAGATAGTACATTTTACTTATCAGAAACAATTCTTTGTGCTGAAAGTGCTGGTTTTGTCAACTAAGTCGGTGCTGTATTTGATGCTTTGACTAAACTCTGCCTTGTTTAATGCTTGCAACCCTCTGTGAAGTGGGAATAGCTATTTCACAGACAAGGAAGATGCAAGCTGGAGAATTTGAAGTGGCTGCCAAGGCATTCCCAGGAATCAACAGAGCCAGGGTTCATGCCCAGGCCCCATCTCCAGAGCTCTGCTTTTCCCAGACATGAGGCAGCCGGTCAGCATTTCTACACTCTGTCCAGTTCCCCAAAGTAAACCACACACTTCATCTTTGGTTGTATGATGATTAATTAAATCCTTGATTAGTTAATTGGATTTTTTTTTTGCTCCTGATAATACAAATTATACAGTAATTTTTGTTTGCTGTTCACTTTAGCATGTTAAAAATGGTTTCTGTAAGTTATTCAGGTTATTTTGCAACTGAAGTTTTGATTTTTGTTACCCATTATTCCACTTCTTTAATACCAAGACTGCAAGATATCTTTTAAGATAAGACATTTCTTCAGAATAAATCCTCAGTAAAATGAAAATACATGTGGAACAAAATCTTAGTAGTCAAAGGGGTGTTTTGCTTGAGACTTACCTACTGTATAGCAGTTTATACAAAAAATATTTTAGTGGTCTGAGGGAGATGGTTTTGACTACTGTGACTTACTCCTATGTAGAATCTTAAAGGTTGATGAAGCAGTAATTAGAATTTAGTGTATATTTCAAAGGCCATATTTCATAAATTAACTGTTTTCTAAGGTGGTTTATGAAGTACCAGCACGTAGACCCAGAAGAGGCTGTAAAGATTCACATTGATGTTCAGGCAAAGAAGTCTGTGGCAATTCACTGGGGAACTTTTGCCTTAGCAAGTGAGGTAAGTACGACTGTGGTCACAGTCACTCATCGTGTGTCTGACATAGGATAGGATTCAGGCATCAGTGTACCTGGCAGTGTTTTCAGAAACCAGACTAGAATCTGAACCTGTGTGGTCATCACAGACATCAACGTGAATTACAGTGGTAAATTATTAATTAGTGAAACAGTATTTATATACAGTGAAAAAAAAACCTCTTCATTGCATGGGGTCTTGTGAATTATTTATATAACCAAAAATATGTGTGGTGTTAGGAAACAGAAAAATGAATCATCTTGTCATTCATCTCAAGGCAGACTTTTGTTTGATGGAAGATACAAGATATGTTCAGAATTACTCTAAAAGTAAATGTTATAAAAAGTGGGACAGATAAAGGGTTCTCAGAGTCAGGGACTGTTACTGATTGAAGGGATCAGGGAGAGCTTCATGGAAGAGATGACATTTAAACTTGGCTGTGAGAAGGTAAGGAAGGAAGAAGGCATCTCAAGAGGAGGGAAGTGTGGGCGTGGAGATGGTGAGCAGTGAGTTCAGCCAGAGTACGAATGCTACCAAGAGCAGCAGGGGAAAGTAAGGCTGGACAGCTTGGAACTTTCCAGAAGTGTTATTTGTCCAGTAAACACTGATTCTGTGTCTGCTCTGTGCCAGGCACTGGGGAAGTAAATGGTGGTTTTATTCCTAGACTAGTAGAGAAGACTTCATTTTCCTTTAAGGTACCCAGGACCTAGAACTCTGCTACTAGGCAGAGTTGTGGGATCAAACAGAAGCTTAGCAAAAAGCTTTCTCTCCTCTCCTGGAGCCAGGGCCTGTCCTAAGCAAAACTTGGGAACGGACAAGTGAACTAGGCTGCTTCTCCTTGCTCTCTGCGGCACCTTCCGCATTCCAGGGCCTCTCTGCAAGGAGTCCTCTGCTTTTTAAGCGGTCCCTCTCTCTGTCCTTTTTCTGGCCTGCCTTCTCCCTGGTTGCATCTTATTCCATAATTAATATACTGCCTGCCCCCTGTCTACTCCCTGCCATCAGAATTCCCACTCTGCACTGCTACGGTCTTGAACTACACTGTTGGGGGACACGACAGAATCAGTAGCTGAACGAGCATGGGCATAGGAAGGGCGAAGGAGAGCGTGTGTTTCTGTGTCCTCGGAGGAACACAAGCACACAGGGTTACCGCTGTATTTAGCGGCAGTGTCTCATTCCATGTGTGGGTGCATGCCATATGTGTATAAATCTAGATAAAACTATGTTTATTTATGTTCCATATATATTTCAGCAGCTTAGATGAAGGAATAGTATTTTATTAAGCCCTGCAAACAGAAGAGTCAAAGATGAGTCCTAGATTTTTAACTTGAGTAATTGGGAAGATGGTTATGCTCTTGACTGAGATGGGAACTTGAGGAGAAGAGAGAAAAACCACAGTCTTTAAGAGTTATTGTATTATTCAGTCTTACCCCTGTTAAAAATCTAACCTTCATCTTTACTTCTTAATGAAACATAAAACACAAAATCATTTACTCTTTTTGACATTAGTTGTGTAAATCTGACGACTGCGAGCTTGCTAAATAAAGTTGTGGGGAGGATATTTAGCCTGTGCTTTGCAGACAGTTTAAAATGATCTGCATGTAAATAGTTGTAATAACTGCTTACTACAGTATAAGCAGCTTAAGGATGTCCTTGACTTGGCAACACTTAAATCAGAGGTCACTGTACATATATTTTATCTGAGGAATGTTGAGTGAATTTCTTACATGGATTTAAGCCTTTAAGTCACTAGTCTTGGTGGAGACAAACGGTAGGCACTACATAATATATGTTAACTTCTTAAATGACCAGGCTCTCTATTTTGAGTATCTTATTTCTTAGAAAGGGAACAGTTTGAGTTTTCTGGGGCTGGTGCCTGGCCTTCAGCGGGTCCAGACTGCTGGGAGCTTTCACCACTTACTCATATTTATGTCTAATCTACTCTCTTGATTAATGCGTATTGTTTGGTCCCGGGGCTATGGGGCATGTCTGTCTTCCCTGCAGGACTAAAGTGCCTGCACTAAAATAGTTTTCTTGCCTACTTCTCAAGTTATCTTCTAGACGGTTGAAGCAGCCAAGAACTGACCTGTGAAGAAACTCAGAGATAGTGCAACATCAAAATCCATACTAAATTATAGCTTATAACTAAAGTTACAGTTTAGGAAAGAAATTATTAGTGTGAGATAATTGTGTAAGTGTTTTATTATTGGCTGAGTTGTAGAACACGGGGGAAGTGGGGAAGAGTTTCATCATTTTGAAATCTCTTAAAAACAGTTTTGCAAAGGAAAGCTTCTTGACTTGGGCTATTACAGTTGTATTTTACTGGTGATATATCAGCAATCTCCTATGTGCAAAGAAAAGACTAACAGAAGATTCCTGTTATCAACTAACCTTAATAAGTGGCTATTTCTAGGAATACAGGGTAACTAATGCTTAGTTAACCTCAGTTACTCAGCAGACAGGGGCAACACATCTCTGAACATAGCCATAAACCTAGGAGTGAGCAAGCAGGGAGGAAAAAACTTGAGTGTGGCCAGTCAGTTAGCAGATCTGTACATCCGAAACCACAGAACACCTGCCTGGTTTTCCTCCTGCATCACCGGCTGGCCCTTCGTAGTCTGTGGCTGGTTCCTCCTCTCCCTCCCAGCAGTGAGAATGTTAGGACTCCATAGTCTAGGGGCCCCTTCTCTTCTCTAGCTGGTTACTCCCTGGGGGAATCTCAACAGTCTCACGGCTTTAAACACGGTCTCTGTGCTGTAAGCTCTCTAACCCAGGTTTTTTCCTACAATCCACGTTTACCTACTTTTTCTCCACTTGGATGTCCATCAGGTTACAAAAACTTCATACTAAAGGTTAAAAAGCTTCATACTAAACTTCCTGCTCTTTCCTCAAACTTGTTTCTCTTATATTTCAGCAAATGGCAAAATCCTTCTTCCAGCTCCTCAGGCTAAAATCTTTACTGTGTATATCTTCTCTCCCACTTTCTCCAAATGCAGTCAGCTCACCTGTCAGTCTATATTTGGACTCTGACCGCTTCTTATCCCACTCACCAACGCCACAATGCCCCTTGCTGTCTGTTCTCCACACTGCAGAGGGCAGCGACCTTTACCTCTAAATCAGACCAGGACACTTCTCTTCCGGGAGACCCCCCCCCCTCCCGCCACCCCAGGTCAAAGCCATAGTGATTCTAAGAGTCGCCTATAAAGCTCCCTGCAGTCTGCTCCTTCAGGTGTTTTGTTCAAGTGTTGCCGTCTCCAAGAGGACTTCTTAGGTGCTTGTATTTAAACCTCCACCTCTAATACTGTTTTGTCCCCAGAACATATCACCCACCCCAGGGCTGTCTTCTTGCTTGTTCACTTCTTACCCGTCTGTGTATTGGGATGTAAGCTCCAGGAAGGCCAGCGCTCTTATTTGGCTCCCTGACCTGGCTACTCCAGGTACTCATAAGACACTACTGCGTGAAGGGTAGCAGCGGACTTTCCGCCAGCGATCAGAATAGAGACCGGGTGATTTTTACTCCTGCTTGAACTTTCACATTTTACAGCTTTTCTGATTGAAATTGAAAAAAAGAAAATAAAAACCTTTTCTGTAACAGCTGTTTTTTTCCCTTTATTTGATATAAAATAGCCACTATCCAATGTACAGATTTAACTCAAAAGAGAAATAACTGTTGAAATGATTATCTTTTATACCTTTTACTTTAATAATTATAACACATTCAAGTGGTTTTAATTTATTTGGAAAACATTTGAGTAGGTTGAAATATCCTTCAGTAGTGTGCTATCTTCACTTTTTTTTTTTAAGCTGTGAAAAGGTGAGGAAACACAATGAAACTCCCCTGGTCAAATCTTCTCCAGCTCCTCTCCACGTCTACAGAACTGGTATCTGGCAGGGGCTTGGGGATGACAGCCCTTCTGCAGCCAAAAATATCGTCTCTAGAGTTTGCTTACATACAGATACTCTTCCTTATAATCTAAGTTTCTATATTCTCCCCAAATATTGGTAACACTTAATTCTTTAGCACTGGTTCCGTTCAGACTGGAATTTCATGTAGGGAAAATAGTGATCAGAGTTCATGCAGTCTAATGTTCAATCTAAGTTGGCACCAAAGCTGACATACACGGTGTTAGATAAATTGATGCGTGTGATGCTTATAGCAACAATGATTATATATTAGAAAGTGACTGACTCATAGATAATCTTTTAGTGAAACGGAAAGATTATTTTAAGCGGGCTATGCTGGTTATTTTAGTTGAAATCTTGTTTGAACTGTCCCCTCAAATATAGGTGTGCTTAATCTTTTTCCATTTTTGTTTCTGCCCTTTGCCAGCATTATTTAGAGCCTCCAGCGAAACTGTGTGAAGCTCTAGAAAGATATGGACTTAAGACTGAGGATTTTCTTGTCCTGAAGCATGGTGAATCAAGATACCTTAATATTGATGATGAAGATATTGAGTAATGTGAACATAAGAGCTTTTCATGAAAAGGCATCATTTGATATATATGTGAAAAGACTAAGAAATTCATTAATATTATGATTCTTTACATTTGGAAACTACTTCTATACGCTTATGTTCTGTTATCACCTGATACTAATATGATTGCTGGTCCATATAAATAAGAGTTCAGAGGTGGGTCATTAAAATCCACATTAGCCAACTCATTATTTAAGGTCCTGTCTCAGTGACATAAACACTGCAGTGGGTTTTTTTTTTTTTAAACTAAAGCATTCTACTTTCACGGTAGAGTTTTGAGGTTATGAAAAACTGCTTTTAAAAACTCACTTCTCTTGTTTTATTCTTAGGGGCCTTCTGCAAGGTAAGTCAAGGCTATATACCTACCTAGATTTTCTTAGAGGCCTGCACAGAAACGTTTTTATAGTCACAGAGTAAATGATGACATTGATTCCCATATGCTTATAGCAATGTGTGCTCTATTAAGATTATACCAAATGGTAAGTGATTTATTTTTTTAAACATAAAAACATAGGAGTTTTGGCTAAGTTACCATTTGTAAGGACAATTTTTAAAGAGAGGAACAGTGTGTTCTACGGCACATCTACAATCCTTACAGCAGATGCCCTCTGAGCTGAAAAGTGTGGTTATGAGACATGACTTATGAAATTTTCTATTTTTAATTTAAAAGTCAGACCTGCTCACTCAGCACAAATATAGCTGCAAGGAAAGAATTTAAAAACACAAGTGCACATCTTATATGTTGATAGAGCATATACCTTGGATTTTTATTTTTTCCTGTTGCATCTCCTCTCTATGTATATATACTTTTTTTTTTTCCTGGTTTCTTAGCTCAAACTCCAATGTCAGCAAGATTTTTAAGTATTCTATGTTTTACATGAGTGTGATGTCTTATATTTTTATATCAAATGATCCTTAAACACGGTTCTACTTGTATTAAGCCAGTGTGGGATGTTAGTGGTTAAAAAGAGACAGTGATTTAGTCGTAGCCGGGCTCTGCAGGCACTTGGTGACTGTGGCCCTTCCTAAGGGGGAGAGCCGAGCAGAAGCCTGTTCTGTCTTCCTGGTCGAGTCTCAGTAAAATGAATTTTATTCATACAAAATAATCAAAGTACAGGTTTTTCTACACCAAATGCTACCCAGGCAGTGCCCTGTAATATATGCACATTGGCCACTCAGTCTGAACTTCAGTCCTGCTTCCGCCATGGACTCTGTGTGCCTCAGTGTCCTCACATGCAACAAGAGGATGACTCCCACCTACCTCCGAAACTGAACAAATAATAGTCATTGGTTATTTTTTTTTTTTTAAAACACTTTGAAAATACACTGCCTACTACAGATAGGTAGATTTGAAAGTGGAAAACAGGCTACTGCTTTTGATATATTTTGATATATTCAAGCATATATGGGGCAGTAAAACATTGAGGACTGACAACTTTATCTCCTGCATTTTGTAAATTTGCAGCTATAGCCAACATAAATGTAACTGAAATTTTTATAAAGATTATTATTTCTAGCTACAAAGATGCAGCAAATCTGTCAAGGGGAAATGTATATATAATACAAGCGAATGTATATGATTTGAGGGCACTAAAGCACATAAAATTTCCCCTAAAATAAACCTTCAGAAGGAAAAAAAAAACAATTTCACTCCAAAAGAATATTTCGCCAGCAGACAGGAGTCCAGATGTCAGGCTTATTGGTGAGTGGCTTTGGCTCGTGTTGCCCTAATACTAGCCAGTGCTCTGTGGTCGCCTTCCTCACTTGCACGCCAGACTGAAAATTCATCTCTTGCCTCATCTCTGTGAAGCAAGCCATGCACATCTTGCTTAGTTATTTTTTCACATGTATTGTTTAACTGAGGGTCTCCAAGCGCTTTAATTGGACCTGCCTCATTTTTCTAGGGTTCAGCCATGCTTTAATTTCTATCAGCATTAGCATTCTTTCCCCTTTGGCATTTTGTTCCTTAAGTACATTGAGCTTCATCTTCCCTGTCTACATTTTGAAGGGTTTTATGTGCAAAGACAGATTTTGAAAAATTAGACAAATCCCCTCTGTTCCCTCCAGTTTAATTGTCTCATCCTCTAAGTCAATTTCATTTTTCTCTCTGATTAGCCAGCATCCATACCAACATGTAAGATTTTATTGAAATTCATTTCTACTGTAGTCAGAGGAACACTTTGATTCATTGCCCTAGAGGGTGGGGCCATCAAATAGGACCACCTAAAAAAGTAAGATGTGCCCTGACCTACAAAGGTAAAGATCTAATTGTGCATTTTCACTGTGTAATTCTTTCTAGATAGTTAAAATGACTCCCCCTGCCAGTTTTCTCTAGCAGTTTGACATTTCAGACTCAATACTCTGATCTCCAGGAAATGTTATTTGTTCAAGGAAAAGAATAGACGGAGTTTTAGAATTCAGTGCTGCTACAGCACATTAAAATCTAATCTTGATTTTAAATGTGTGTACATTTTGAATATATATTTTCATTAAATGAGGAAGACTACACAAAACTGTTATAAAGAAATGTGCCTTTCAGGGAAGTAATACTTACGTTTGCATCACTGAAAATGATTCTTAGCACTCATAATGTACAGCTAGTTGAGAATTTTCATCATATACTGAATGTTTGCTACTGTAAAAAATATTTCTCCTGTTTTATTTCTGTATCAGTATAACCCTGAGAAAGCACATTTTTCTGTTTGAGGATTTGTAACTTCCTATGGAAATCTATATATTTAGAAATGAAATTTAAAAAGTACTCTTGCCTTAAATATATGAATAGGAAACCTTCTGCTTGCAAACTGATTTACTTAATAACTAAGCATGGTGGTGGTCATGAACTTGAGTATTACAAAACATGGGGATGTGGGGTGGAGAAAGGGAAGTCAAATATATACAGCAAATTGTTACAGTAGCTTATGGGACAAAGATACTATTTAAAATAACTGCTGAGAATTTTTATCTTATAATTTTAGTTATGTAAAACATAGATGAAAATTAATAAAACTTTTCACTTAAAGGGAGAAAATAATCTTGCCACTTTTTTCTACTTAAAAAACCTATGAATTTCTTACTCCGAGCATAAATTTTGAACACTGGATAGACTAAGCACCCGTACAAAGAAAAGCCGTTTCCTGGCTCTCAATCCTACTCTCTGGAGACTGGGTTTCCTTCTAGATGTACCAAAAGGCCTACAACGTGAATGACAGAAGCATTCTGTTTTGCTTGATACCAGTATGTTATACACAATAAACAGGAGTGGGTATTAGGAAACATCTTTCCTAACAGTTGAAAGTTTTCATGGACTAAAAGTAGATTCTATGCTTAGAACAGACCTGAGTGGCAGGTGGCCTTGGGAGCAGAGGATCTCACTGCTACTAGAAGAACAAGGTCCTTCCTGGGGCGGTTAGGAAACAGTGTCGCTGTCCTGGTGGAGTAACTGCAAATCCCTTTGGACAAGGGAAGGGGAGCTTACACACAAAAGGTCACTGTCACTCCATGGAGAGGGAACAGCTAATCTAGCTTAGCAAAAAGCAACATAAAAACAGTTTCAGAACAAGCTGAAATTGATATTCATTTGGCATCAATAAAATGGTCCAAAACAAACCAGAAGATCATGGCAAGTTGTAGCTGTGTTAAAGATGAAATGTATTAACAGTACATGATATTTACTATTTAAATTCAGCAGTTGAAAGAATCTCTTTGTGAGGAAGGTGAGAAATGAGAAATTTCTGTGTATTACTTCTGGACTGCATTACTCTTTGGGAAAATACGACCAGCCAATTAGAATTTTGGTATCTATCATTGTTACCTTTTCCTTCACGTCTGCATCATGGTGATGAACTAAAGCTTTCATTTTCTGGGCACATTCTTTTCCATACAACAGGGAAAACAGTGAACCTGCAGGGAAAGCTGGCTGTGTAGCTAAGCGGCGCTCTTCGCTGAGGCAGTTTGTTATGTTCTGAAGCAGTGTGAGAACTCGAAGAAGAATCTCCTTCGGTACATGGCCATCAAGAAGTGAAAGGAATGATGAGTCCACCTGAATTAGGAAACAATGAGAATTAAAAATATACGAAAACATTTTCCATGGGTCTTTTCACATATACTGAACACATTAAAAAAATCCTGTTGTAGAAAACTATCCCTGAGACAGCATAACATAAATGTGTAAAATCTTCAGCACCCTGGTGTCATATACCAAAGGAAACGGGAGGTTTTGTGTCTTAGCTTAAAAATACTATTTTCTTGGAATCCTAGAATGTAGTTATTTTTCTTCTTTAAGATCCATCATATATAGTCATCATGGAAACTCATTAAGTCAAGGCACCAGGTATAAGGGCTGAGCAGATGAATAATAAAACAGGGTCCTTTTTCTGTAGGATATTCTATCATAGTACAAACTATGCTTCCTTCAGAATACCACAGCTTTTACTTATCTTGCTCATTTCTTACATTTTCTGTCTCCTCTCCCTAGACTGTAAGTGCAAGCCGACAAGCACCACGTCATGCAGTACTCACTGGTATACCCGAGCACTCTGCTGGGTGTCAGGCGCATGGCGGTGCCTCCCTGAATACTAGTGTCTCTGGATACTGAGGTACACTGAGCATTAATAGGTCAAGTAGAAAAGGTGTGATAAGTACCCCAAAGTGAACAGAGACATAAAAATTACCATTTATTACTACTAGGAGACCTTTCCAAAACAGTTTTCAGAAGTAAAATATGGTCATTACAGAAAATTGAGGTAATTCATATAGGCAAAGAGAACCAAAACAGAAGGAAAAACCACCTCTAATATTGCTCCTCAGAATACTCTGGGATAAATCCTTTCCTTCTGGATCTGTCTGTCCAAACTGATGTAAAGACAGCACAAATATGCAGGTACTTACCTGGGCATCGAGAAGTTGATCTGTCATGGCTGGATTTTCAGACAAATTCAAAAGAAGCTTCAAAACTTGAACCTGAAACAAGAAAAAGATTATTTCAGACAATCAAGCGTGGATTTTCTCTACCTGACATGCTGTCTCCCAACCATGTCCATATTTTAAAGTCCTGCTTATTCTTCTTTCTGATTCAAACTCTCTCCATTCCACAAAGTCTTCTCTATTCATTCACTTAAAAAGCTTAGTTTTTCAATTATACTGATAGGGAGAACATAGTGAATGTCTTCACTTCCCACTACTGGCCCACACAGATACCTAACACAGGGTAACTTTAACATGTTACATAAAAACTTTATTATGATTACTGTTCTGTAGAATGTTATCTTTGGAATAAAAAAGCCATCTCTCAAACTTCAGTTTATTTCTACTTAAGTATGAAAATGTAGGGAAAGTTTGGTTGTGAACACTTACAATAAGGTGCTTTTACTAGCTTTCTGTGATTCCTGGTGCATACTGTTATATGAAAAATTTTACAATCTTTTAAATAATGATATAATCAGCAAAAACATGTTAACTTACACTGGACTACCTAAACTACCTGCATTCTTTTTTGGCACTTCATTTTTAATTGGAGGATAATTGCTTTACAATGTTACCTTGGTTTCTGCCATACATCAACATGCATCAGCAATAGGGATACACATGGCTTCTCCATCTTGAACCTCCCGCCCCACCCCACCCCCTCTAGCTCATCACAGAGCACCAGCTTTGAGCTCTCTACATCATACAGCCAATTCCCACTCGCTATCTAGTTTATATACGATAATGTATATGTCTTCAATGCTGCTCTCTCTTCATCCACTCTCTCTTTTCCACAGTGTCCACACATCTGTTCTCTATTTCTGCATCTTCATAGCTCCCCTGCAAATAGGTTCATCAGTACCATCTTTCTAGATTCCATACGCATGTGTTAATATATGATACTTTTCTCTTTCTGACTTACTTCACTCTGTATAGTAGGCTCTAGGATCACCCACCTCATTAGAATGGATTCAATGTGTGTGTTTATGGCTAATACTCCATTGTACGTATGTACCACAGCTGCTTTAGCCATCTGTTGATAGACATCTAGGTTGCTTCCATGTTGGAGCTATTGTAAATAATTCTGCATTTCAGTTATGGTTTCCACAGGGTATGTGCCCAATGTGGGACTGTTGGATTATATAAACCAGATAATCATGATGATGTGATCACTAATCTAGAGCCAGACATCTTGGAATGTGAACTCAAGTGGGCCTTAGAAAATATCACTACGAACAAAGCTAGTGGAGGTGATGGAATTCCAGTTGAGCTGTTTCAAATCCTGAAAGACGATGCTGTGAAAGTGCTGCACTCAATATGCCAGCAAATTTGGAAAACTCAACAGTGGCCACAGGACTAGAAAAGGTCAGTTTTCATTCCAATCCCAAAGAAAGGCAATGCCAAAGAATGCTCAAACTGCCACACAATTGCACTCATCTCACATGCTAGTAAAGTAATGCTCAAAATTCTCCAAGCCAGGCTTCAGCAATACGTGAACTGTGAACTCCCTGATGTTCAAGCTGGTTTTAGAAAAGGCAGAGGAACCAGAGATCAAATTGCCAACATCTGCTGGATCATGGAAAAAGCAAGAGAGTTCTAGAAAAACATCTATTTCTGCTTTATTGACTATGCCAAAGCCTTTGACTGTGTGGATCACAGTAAACTGTGGAAAATTCTGAAAGAGATGGGCATAACAGACCACCTGACCTGCCTCTTGAGAAACCTATATGTGGGCCAGGAAGCAACAGTTAGAACTGGACATGGAACAACAGACTGGTTCCAAACAGGAAAAGGAGTACGTCAAGGCTGTATATTGTCACCCTGCTTATTTAACTTATATGCAGAGTACATCATGAGAAATGCTGGACTGGATGAAACACAAGCTGGAATCAGGATTGCCGGGAGAAATATCAATAACCTCAGATTCGCAGATGACACCACCCTTATGGCAGAAAGTGAAGAGGAACTAAAAAGCCTCTTGATGAAAGTGAAAGAGGAGAGTGAAAAAAGTTGGCTTAAAGCTCAACATTCAGAAAACGAAGATCATGGCATCCGGTCCCATCACTTCATGGGAAATAGATGGGGAAACAGTGTCAGACTTGTTTTGGGCTCCAAAATCATTGCAGATGGTGATTGCAGCCATGAAATTAAAAGACGCTTATTCCCTGGAAGAAAAGTTACGACCAACCTAGACAGTATATTCAAAAGCAGAGACATTACTTTGCCAACTAAGGTCTGTCTAGTCAAGGCTATGATTTTTCCTGTGGTCATGTATGGATGTGAGAGTTGGACTGTGAAGAAGGCTGAGCGCTGAAGAATTGATGCTTTTGAACTGTGGTGTTGGAGAAGACTCTTGAGAGTCCCTGGGACTGCAAGGAGATCCAACCAGTCCATTCTAAAGGAGATCAGCCCTGGGATTTCTTTGGAAGGAATGATGCTAAAGCTGAAACTCCAGTACTTTGGCCACCTCATGTGAAGAGTTGACTCACTGGAAAAGACTCTGATGCTGGGAGGGATTGGGGGCAGGAGGAGAAGGGGACGACTGAGGATGAGATGGCTGGATGGCACACTGACTCGATGAACGTGACTCTGAGTTAACTCCGGGAGTTGGTGATGGACAGAGGACAGGCCTGGCATGCTGCGACTGATGGGGTTGCAAAGAGTCGGACACGACTGAGCGACTGAACTGAACTGATGGTGGTTTTATTCCTAGTTTTCTTTTTTTTAATTTTAGGATAACTGCTTTTCAGAATTTTATTGTTTCCTGTCAAACATCAACATGAATCAGTCATAGGTGTACAATATGCACTCCTAGTTTTTTTAAGGAGCAGGACTTTCCCTAAATCTCCTTGCCCTATGGAACCATTGCTGGGAAAAGAGGATATGCTGTCGCCGTGTGGACACTTCCCAGAATTACAACTGGAAAAACCAGGGCTGAGGGGAACTCTATTGTTGCCAGGCCTGCAGAGCTATTAATGAAACCTGCCCTGGAGAAATGCGCTGTGGTAAGCAATCAAAAGAAAATTCCAAATAGGCTCAAATTTCAGGCCACTTCAGGAGTTAAATTTTACTCACAACATTCTTTTAAGAAATGAAACACATAAGAGGTGCTCACCATCACTCACTAGTAGAGAAATGCACATTGTCCCTACAATGAAGGATCACCTTGCAGCAGTCAGTGGCCATCATTAAAAACTCAACAACAACCGCCAGGGAGGGCTGGGTGAAAAGGAGCCCTCCTCGCCTGTTGCTTAGACAGTAACCTGGTGATAGCCACGAGGGGAGAGACTACGGAGGTTTCTCAAAAATTTAAGCAGAGCTACATCTGATCTGGAGTCCCACTCCTGGATATGTGTCTGAAAGAAACTTCAGACAGCATTCATGCACAGCCATCTCAAAGGGTATTTGAGGAGAAAACCAGATTTTGAAAAGTCTCATGCAGCCAAGTATGCACTGGACAAGAATTTTTCACATCCAACAAATGGAAGCAAAGAAAAGGTTCATCGAGAGAGGAATGGACAAAGAAGTGACACTTGTACACAATACAATATGACTCGGCCAAGAAAAAGAATGAATTATTGTGGTTTTCAGGAACATAGATAAAACTAGAGGATAATTAAGAAAGTCAGAAAAATACAAATATCAAATATCACTTAAAAGTGGAGTCTAAAAATACACAGAGATTACTTGAGGAAATATAAGCAGACATGAGTTAACATACTAAATGAGAAGGGGTAAGGGATAAATTATACAATTTAGATGTAACAGATATAATCACTCTATATGAAATAGATTATCAACAAACACCTAGGTATAATAAGGGAGTTCAACTCTCTGTAATAAGCTATATGGGGAAAAAATTTGAGTGTGAATCGATATTATATATATATATGCAAAACTGAAAATACATTTTGTATACCTACAGCACTCATTACCTTGTGTATCAATGTTAGTACAGTAAGAAATAAAATGAATTTAAAAATAACAAGGATGAAGACAAGCTTTCCATCTGTGCTGTCATACTTTGCACTTTATAATTCAGCACTGAATCAGGACTTTCACTGAGGCTCTGGTTGCCTTAAAGAACCACAGTTGGGCTGAGGAGAGCCTGCCATTTTGTGGCCGCCTTTAGATCAACAACATTAACAACAGAGCTGAGTGGTATTTAATCTTCACAAGGCCTGCAGGGCTCTATACCTGTTTTCAAGAAATGCCCTGGGGTAAATCAACAAGAGAACTGAAAACAGGGCAGCCTTTAAAGGAGCCAATTTCAAGAGGTAAATTTTATTTATACTTCATAAAATATAAGCACATCGAGAGATACAGAACATCACTCATTATCAATATATACACACTAATGTATATTGACTAGATAAAAAGGAGCTACTGAATAGCACAGTGAACAATCCTGAACACACTAATAATCTATATGGGGAAAGAACCCGAAAAAGAAGATTCAGGTCTATGCACAACTGAATCAAGGTCCTGTACACCTAAAACAAACACAACACTTAAAATCAACTCTATACTAATGAAAAAGAAAAATTAAATGGGGGAGAGGTGCCATGAAGAAATGCTGTCACCTGTGGCTCTTTGCCCTAAGGGAAACTGTAAAAACCTGTGCTGACGGGCAATTAATATTCACAAGAGGCAGTCAAGAAAAACACCTGCCCTGAAGATATATCCTGGGTATGACATCAGAAAAGATTTCAAAACAGGGCAGATGCTCAAGAACCCAATTTCAAGAGCTGTTTCACTCACCTTGTTTACAAAAAGAAAAGATGTCAGTATTGCTTAATATTAGAAAAGTGCAAATCAAAACCACAAACAGATTTCCTCACACCATTCACAGTGGCCATTGTCCAAAAGACAATGCTGGAAATGGTGTGGAAAATGAAAACCTCCCTGCACCCTGGTGAGAAGGTAAATTAGTAACAGCCACGATGGAGAACAGTGTGAAGGTTGTTCAATGAATGAAAAGGGGGATGAAATTAGAATATTCACTAACATACAGAAAAATAAACTCCAAACATATTAAAGACCTCAACAAAAGGATGAATGCTATAGAGCTCTTGAGGAAAATACAGGCAAAACATGCTTTGACATAAATTTCAGGAAATTCTTTTTGATTCACCTCTTAGGATCATGAAAAATAAAAATAATGGGACCTAATTCCACTCGAAAGCATTGGCACAGCAGAGGAAAACATAAATACAGCAAACAGACAACCCTTAGAATGTAACTAATATTTGCAAACAAAGACACCATGAGGGATTCATCTCCAAAACATACAAACAGCTTACGCACCTCAGTATCAGAAACAACCCAATCAAACAGGGGCACAAGATTTAGATGAACATTTCTTCAAAGACATAGAGACAGCCATTAAGCACATGAGAAGATGCTCAGCATTTCTAAGTTATTACAGAACTGCAAATCAAAAGTACAATGTGATTTGTACACAGTTCAGAATGGTCATCATCAAAAAAATCTACAACAATAAATACTGGAGAGGGTGTGGAGAAAAGGGAACCCTACTACACTGTTGGTGTGACTGAAAGTCAGTAAATCCAGAGAGAACAGGACAAAGGTTCATTAAAAACTAAACAGAGAAGTATCATAGGACCCAGCAATCCCATTCCTGGACACAGATCCAGAGAAAACTATAATTTTAATAGACAGATGCATCATACATCATGACCAAGTAGGCTTTATCCCAGGGATGCAAGGATTCTTCAGTATTCACAAATCAACTATGTTAATGTGATAATGTGATACACCACATTAACAAACTGAAAGATAAAAACCATACGATTATCTCAATAGATGCAGAGAAACCCTTTGACAAAATTCAACATCCTTTTATGATAAAACCCCCAAAAAGCAGGCACAGAAGGAACAAACCTCAACATAATAAAAGCCATATATGATAAACCCACAGCAAACATCCTCAGTGGTGAGAAACTGAAAGCATTTCCCTTAAAGTCAGGCACAAGACAAGGTTGCCCACTCTCACTACTATCATTTAACATAGTTTTGGAAGTTTTAGCCACAGCAATTAGAGAAAAAAAAAGAAAAGGAATCCAGATTGGAAAAGAAGAAGTAAAACTCTTACTGTTGCAGATGACATGATCCTCTACACAGAAGACCCTAAAGACACCACCAGAAAATTACTAGAGCTAATTAATGAATATAGCAAAGTGGCAGAAAATAAAATTAACACACACAAATCCCTTGCATTCCTATACACTAAAAATGAGAAAACAGAGAAATTAAGGAAACAATTCCATTCACCACTGCAATGAAAAGAATAAAATACTTAGGAATAAATCTACCTAAAGAAACAAAAGACTTATATATAGAAAACTATAAAACACTGATGAAAGAGAGAAAAGATTACACAAATAGATGGAGAAATATACTGTGTTCATGGATTGGAAGAATCAATATAGTGAAAGTGAGTATACTACCCAAAGCAATCTATAGATTCAATGCAATCCCTATCAAGCTACCAACGGTATTTTTCAGAGAACTAGAACAAATAATTTCGCAATTTGTATGGAAATACAAAAAAACCTCGAATAGCCAAAGCATCTTGAGAAAGAAGAATGGACCTGGAGGAATCAACCTGCCTGACTTCAGACTATACTACAAAGCTATAGTCATCAAGACAGTATGGTACTGGCACAGAGACAGAAATATAGATCAGTGGAACAAAACAGAAAGCCTACAGATAAATCCATGCACTATGGACACCTTATCTTTGACAAAGGGGGCAAGAATATCCAATGGAGAAAAGATAATCTCTTTAACAAGTGGTGCTGGGAAAACTGGTCAACCACTTGCAAAAGAATGTAACTAGAACACTTTCTAACACCATACACAAAAATAAACTCAAAATGGATTAAAGATCTAAACATAAGATCAGAAACTAAAACGCCTAGAGGAAAACAGGCAAAACACTCTCCGACATAAATCAAAGCAGGATCCTCTATGACCCACCTCCCACTGTATTGGAAATAAAAGCGAAAATAAACAAATGGAACCTAATTAAACGTAAAAGCTTTTGCACAACAAAGGAAACTATAAGCAAGGTGAAAAGATAGCCTTCAGAATGGGAGAAAATAATAGCAAATGAAACAACTGACAAAGAATTAATCTTGAAAATATACAAGCAGCTCCTGCAACTCAATTCCAGAAAAATAAATGACCCAATCAAAAAATGGGCCAAAGAACTAGACAAACAGTTCTCCAAAGAAGACTTACAGATGGCTAACAAACACATGAAAAGATGCTCAACATCACTCATTATCAGAGAAATGCAAATCAAAACCACAATGAGGTACCATCTCACAGCAGTCAGAATGGCTGCTATCAAAAAGTCTACAATCAATAAATGTTGGAGAAGGTGTGGAGAAAAGGGAACCCTCTTACAATGTTTGTGGGAATGCAAACTAGTACAGCCACTATGGAGAACAGTGTGGAGATTCCTTAAAAAAGTGGAAATAGAACTGCCATACAACCCAGCAATCCCACTGCTGGGCAGACACACCAAGGAAACCAGAACTGAAAGAGATACATGTACCCCAATGTTCATCACAGCACTGTTTATAATAGCCAGGTCGTGGAAGCAACCTTGATGTCCATTGACAGACAAATGGATAAGAAAGCTGTGGTACATATACAAAATGGAGTATTACTCAGCCATTAAAAATAATACATTTGAATCAGTTCTAACGAGGTGGATGAAACTGGAGCCTATTATACAGAGTGAAGTAAGCCAGAAAGAAAAACACCAATAGAGTATACTAACACATATATATGGAATTTAGAAAGATGATAACAATAACCCTGTATGCGAGACAGCAAAAGAGACACAGATGAACAAGAGAACAGTCTTTTGGACTCTGTGGGAGAATGTGAGGGTGGGAAGATCTGAGAGAGTAGCACTGAAACATGTATATTATCATATGTGAAACAGACTGCCAGTCCAGGTTTGATGCATGAGACAGGGTGCTCAGGGCTGGTGCACTGGGATGACCCTGAGGGATGGGATAGGGAGGGAGGTGGGAAGGGGCTTCAGGATGGGGAACACGTGTACACCCATGGCTGATTCATATCAATGTATGGCAAAAACCACTATAATATTATCAAGTAATTAGCCTCCAATTAAAATAAATTTAAAAAATAAAGGACAGATGCAGCCCAATGTTCATGGCAGCACTATGTACAACAGTCAAGAGATGGAAGCAACCTAAGTGGATGAGGACAGATGAATGGGTATATAGGATGGGATACATACACACACCAGCAAGAAGGCAGGAAGGACAATTACATTTAATACTAAGTGAAATAAGTGAGTCAAGGAAAGACAAGTACCATATGATACTACTTAGAGGTTGATTCTAAAAATGGATACAAATGAACTTCTTTACCAAACAGAAAAGGCCTCACAGACATCGCAAAGCACCTCATAGTTACCAAAAGGTAAAGGTGGTGGGCAGTAAGAAATGAGCAGGTGGAGATGAACATACTCTTTATAATAGAAAAGCACCCACTGTAGGACGAGGACTCCTACTGGTCAATACTATATAATGAACTATATGGGAAGAAAACCTGAAAAGGAGATGTACATGTCTATGCACATGTGAATCATGGTGCTGTACACCTAAAAAAAACCAAACATTGTAAGTCATCTATACACCAATACAAAATACAAATTACACAACGAAAATGCCGACTCTGTTCCCCTCAGCCTTGGTGACCGGGGCTACTGTCACATCCCTGAAGCCTGGGCAGGCTTGGTTCCCAAGGATGGACTGACGTGGGGCTGTTGGGTCTGGGGGAGGATGTGCCAGCCAGTGAGCCCTGCCCCGCGGGCCTGCTGTGCTTGTTTCCCTCTGCACAGGCCCACAGCCTCCAGATCCAGGTGGGTCCTCCTGCAGCGCAACTCCGGCTGCTGCACCCAAACGCTGGTGGAGCCTCTGGGTTGGAGGAGCTTTGAAAAGTCCCCTGGGCTCCATGGCTCCTGTTGGTGGGGTTCCCACCTCCAGCCTCCTTCCTTAGGGCTGCCCCACCTATGGATGAAAGCACCCTCCGCAGAGTGGCATTGCCGGAGTTGGGATTTGTCCAGGGGATAAAGGGTAAGGAGGGCTTCCCTGGCAGCTCAGACGGTAGAGTATCTGCCTGCAATGCAGGAGACTCGGGTTCAATGCCTGAGTCAGGAAGATCCCTTTCAGAAGGGAATGGCTACCCACTCCAGTATTCTTGCCTGGAGAAATCTATGGACAGAGGAGCCTGGCAGGCTACAGTCCATGGGGTCGCAAAGAGTTGGACACGACTGAGCGACTGAACTGACTGAACTGAACTGAACCGCACTTTATTTTCAAAAGGTCTCTCACATTTTGAAAGATACTTGCCCTCAACAAATGTCCTAGGGTATGTAACTGAAAGAGAATTCACTAAAAGTCAGCATTTCAGGAAGCCACCTCGTAGAAGTAAACTTCATTCACAGTGATTTAACAAAAGCAGCACAAGGAAAGATGCTAAACGTTGGTTACAGTAGTGAAATTTATCACAGCACAATGAGGTTTCACTTGGCTGCACAAAGAATGGCTATCATTAAAAATCTAAAAACATAAATTAGTGGAAAAAATTAGAGAAAATGGAATCCTGCTAAGCTGTTGCCTGGACTTTAAAGTGGTAACCGCCACTATGGAGATGATGGCGGTTCCTTTAGAAAAGTAAAGACAGAGCTATTATATGAACTAGAAATCCCGCTCCTTGCCTACATCCAGAGAAATCCATACTTGGATAGAAACACACACTCTGACCAGTAGCTTGGATATGTAAGTAATTAAAATATCCACAGACAGATGGATCAAGAAGATGTGGTATATTTTATGGAAGGGAATATTACTCAGCAAGAAAACAGAAGGAAGAAATGGCATCTGGAGCAACGTTAATGGACTTGGAAATGATCATATGAAGTAAGTCATAGACAGAAAGACAAATACACTATGATATGACTAACTGGTGGAATCTAAAAACTGAAAGCAATGAAGTGCATTTTCCAAACAGATATACAATTACAGATTTGGAAAACAAACTTATTCTAACCAAAGGAGAAAGGCAGAAGGCAGGGATCCTTTACGAGGCTAGAATTAACACATACCCACTAAGAAATGAAACAGGTAATCAACAAGGACCTACCCCATAGCACAGGGATTTCAACTTGACACACTAATAACCTACATGGGAAAATAACCCCCAAAACACACAGGTATGTCTACATATAACTGGATCAAGCTACTAAACACTTAAACAGAGCAGTACAAATCAACTACAATCCAACAGAATCTAAAATTTATAAAAAAAAAAAAAAAAAGAGTGCCTACTATATTCCTCTCTGGCTTCAGGTTCCCAGGCTGGTTGACATTTCAGAAGCCTAAGGGCCTTGATCCCCATATGCGGACTGTTAAGGGACTGATGGAGCTGGGAAGGAGGTGCCTGGTCGCCTCTGGGTGGAACCAGTGTCCAGAGCCAGGTCAGACCTCCCACAGCTAAACCAAACGTGAAGTGGAGTGAAGTTGCGCAGTCGTGTCCGACTCTTTGTGACCCCGTGGACTGTAGCCTACCAGGCCCCTCAATCCACGGAATTCTCCCAGGCAGGAATACTGGAGTGGATTGCCATTTCCTTCTCCAGGGGATCTTCCCAACCCAGGGATCAAACCTGGGTCTCCCGCATTGGAGGCAGACGCTTTACCATCTGAGCCACCAGGGAAGCCCCAAAACCAAACATGCAGCACCCAAAGCACGGTGAACCCTCTGGGCTGGCAGGGCTTTTGATTATCTGTTCTCTGAGACTCCTGGTGGTCGGGTTTCTGCCTCTAGCACTCCTCCTTAGGATCCTCCCGTTTAACGGAAGACAGTGCCCTCCACAGAGCTCTTGTGGAGGCTGGGTTTAATCTGGGTGATGAAGGGTAACAGAGAGAATTAAAGGGACACAAGGGCTTGGTGGTTTTCCTGGCACACGCCTCCTTGTTTACAACTGTGGAAGATGTTTTTCAGGAAGGCTTTGCTGCCCCAGTAAATGGAGTTGAGCATGAAGAATTTCTGGCATGTTCTGGTCATTTCCCATACCTATAGCTTGAAAACTGATGCCTACAGGCACATGATATTCCCACATTTAGGGCTATAAATGATATATGCCCTGAACAAATGTTGGTGTGGTGATTGAAGAATTCATAAAAGGGTAGACTTTCAAGAAGCCAATGCAAATTGGTAAATTTTACACAGTTTTAAAGAAAAAAACACATGAAAAGATGCTCAACATCACTTATGCAAATCTGAACTACAACTAGGTGTTACCTTGCACCAGCCAGAATGCCCATTATCAAAAAGTCTACAGTGAATACATGCTGGGTAGGACATTAAGCAAAGGGAACCCTCTCAGGCTGTTACTGGAATTTGAATTGGTAACAGTCATTATGGAGAACAGTATGGAGGTTCCTTAAGTAACTGAAAAAAACTGCTACCAAATGATCACACAACCCCACTCATGGGCATATATCTAGAGAAAACCACAACTTGAAAAGAGACATGTGCCCTAACCTTCACTGCAGCTGTATTTACAATAGTCAGGATGTGCAAGCAACCAAAATGTCCACTGACGGGTGGATAAAAAGGATGTGGTAAATATATACAATGGACTATTACTCAGCCATAAAAAAGAATGAATGTCAATTGCAGCAACAGGGGTGGACCTGGAGATGATCCTCCTAAGAGATGTACATCAGATAGAGAAACACAGTGTACATCACTGAGAGATGGCAACTAACATTTATATAAATACACTACATCTTCCAACAGAAGCAGACTCACAGACTTAGAAAACAAACTTATGGTGACCCAAGGGGAATGGGAGTGGGAGGGATAATCAGGAGGTCGGGATTGCCAGCACTGTCACTCAAAGGCTCCTCTGATCACAAGAGTCCTGTATCTGGTTGCCGGGAGCCAGCACGGGAGATCCCACCCATGACAAGGTCATGTGGAGAGACCTGACGGGCAAGGCGAGTCAGGTCTCAAGGGGTCCTCTGCCTGAGCATCTACCTTGAAACAAAAATCTGTCTGTTTACTGTCTGCTATACTATACTCTTCTGACATTACAGGGGGCTATCCCCGACCACCTTCCTCTGGAAAGAGCTAATTCAGAGCTCCAGTCAACAGTCTCCTGCATATAAAAAGAATGTCTCGGTTTAAACCCCTTTGATGGCTTTCTAACTTACCTGACCAGTCTGCCCGGAATTTTACAACTTGTGAATTGTTTACAGCCCCACAACCACAAGAGGCACAAAGCTTAAAGCATCTTAAAGATATACAGCTAAAGATATAGATATATAGAGAGATAAGATAAGATATAAAGCTCTTTTCTAAAGAGCTAAGAATTATATTGGTGATGGGTTTCATTGTTGAGTCAATGACTGCTGCCAGGCCTCTACATTCTTCATCTTTTAGGCACCTGAAGGATATTAATCAATGTAATTGGAATATAAAAAAGGAATATAGTAGTTTTGATGTTAGCAACAGTAGACTTTTAGTTAATGAATTTTCTCTTTGTTAAAAATCACTGTATTCCTCTTTCTTTGTTATAAATTGTTGTGTCCTTGCTATGTAAGAATGTAACTTTATTTAGTGCTTTCTGAGAGCAGCACCAGACTTTGGGAAGAACAGCACTATTAAGGCAAATAGGTTGACAGACCCTTATCAGAAAAGGGCCGTAAAATGTTAATTGGCCTTCTGGCCAGAAGATGATGTAAATCACCTAAGACTTGTGTATACAGCTAGAGAAAGCCTGGTCTTGATAAGAGTCAGGGCTGCTGACACTGCATAATTTTGTTATTATCCATTGATCTCTATGTACATCAAAAGTATAAAAAGCCTTTCCGGACAATAAAGGATGGACCAGTTTCTCAGACCAGCTTCGAACTGGTTTCTTGGAAATCTGGCTCCCTCTGTGTCGAATCTCTCTCTCTAAGCAGGTGCCAGTGGCCTAACGTAGATGGTGCAAACCTCTTGTCTTGAGGTTTTATTAGTTTCCCGTGTAAACCAAGTTGTTCAGCCTCTTTTCTCCACTAATTTTCCTACTATACTATTTTTTCCTAATCTCTCTGCTTTATTGACTATGCCAAAGCCTTTGACTGTGTGGATCACAATAAACTGTGGAAAATTCTGAAAGAGATGGGAATACCAGACCACCTGACCTGCCTCTTGAGAAATCGGTATGCAGGCCAGGAAGCAACAGTTAGAACTGGACATGGAACAACAGACTGGTTCCAAATAGGAAAAGGAGTACGTCAAGGCTGTATATTGTCACCCTGCTTATTTAACTTATATGCAGAGTACATCATGAGAAATGTTGGGCTGGAAGAAACACAAGCTGGAATCAAGATTGCCGGGAGAAATATCAATAACCTCAGATATGCAGATGACACCACCCTTATAGCAGAAAGTGAAGAGGAGCTAAAGGACCTCTTGATGAAGGTGAAAGAGGAGAGTGAAAAAGTTGGCTTAAAGCTCAACATTCAGAAAACGAAGATCATGGCATCCGGTCCCATCACTTCATGGGAAACAGACAGGGAAACAGTGGAAACAGTGTTGGACTTTATTTTTGGGGGCTCCAAAATCACTGCAGATGGTGACTGTAGCCATGAAATTAAAAGATGCTTACTCCTTGGAAGAAAAGTTATGACCAACCTAGACAGCATATTCAAAAGCAGAGACATTACTTTGCCGACTAAGGTCCGTCTAGTCAAGGCTATTGTTTTTCCTGTGGTCATGTATGGATGTGAGAGTTGGACTGTGAAGAAGGCTGAGCACTGAAGAATTGATGCTTTTGAACTGTGGTGTTGGAAAAGACTCTTGAGAGTCCCTTGGACTGCAAGGAGATCCAACCAGTCCATTCTGAAGGAGATCAACCCTGGGATTTCTTTGGAAGGAATGATGCTAAAGCTGAAACTCCAGTACTTTGGCCACCTCATGCCAAGAGCTGACTCATTGGAAAAGACCCTGATGCTGGGAGGGATTGGGGGCAGGAGGAGAAGGGGACGACCAAGGATGAGATGGCTGGATGGCATCACGGACTCAATGTCTGAGTGAACTCCGAGAGAGAGTGATGAACAGGGAGGTCTGGTGTGCTGCGATTCATGGGGTCGCAAAGAGTCAGACACGACTGAGCGACTGAACTGAACTGAACTGATATTTCTAAATAAGTAAGTTTTTCCTCGCCTACTCTATCTCTCCTTCGAATTACCCTGGATCCACCGGGCTGGACCCTGGCATCTGGTGCAGTCAACACTAGCTCCTTCTGTAAAGAGGACACTGATTTTCATAAAACCAAATGAATATCATTCTTTTGAGAAGAGAAACAACAGACCATTTTCATAAGTTAATTTTGAAATTCAGTGTTACGATATAAAAATTATATACTTTCTTGGGCCCATGAATGGTTTTTAATAATAAATTTAAAATTTTCTTTTGAGGAACATAAAAATGTGACTTGTAAAATGAATTTCAATCTTAATAACATGGGTGCAACAGCTGTTTGCACTGCAAAAATCGCCACTTCTTCATACCTTGGTGCTCCCATTTCCTGTGACCAACACGTGGAACAGGTCTGTAATGTAACTGCTCAGCATGTCCTGGTGGTCATTGGTCACCGTCATGTTTGTTAACAACCTCAGTCCAGCCAGTTGCACAGCAGAGTTCAGGGGGCCAGAGATGACATCCTCACAGACTTGACTGACGTATACCTGGAGGTGGGAAAAAGGGGATCTTGTTAGAATCTCCCAAACTTTCCTATTAAACCGTAACTCCTGCACAGTGGAGTCAGGTGACTGTTTAGGATGAGACTGACTCTTTAAGAAAGATGGCATTTTTATCAAGATCTCAAACTTGGGTAACTTTTTTTTTTAAGTTCCCTAATTAATAGCAGGCACTGAGCATTTTACAGATATACTCACTTCAGCTCTAAGACAACTAATGAGACAGCAATATTACGGTCATTTTATAGACAGGGACTGTAAACCCTTCAAGAAGCTTGGATTCTCTGCCCAGAGAGTAGAGCAATGTCCAGACCCAGAGACCATGCTCTCAACACCAGTAGGGGGCCTCTCACTTGTTGAGGGCCTCCCAATTCTGTCTACATTTCTGTGTCTGGGCATGTCAGGATAAGGAGGAAGATCTGTAGGGACATTGTGTACCATAGTCCATACCTGAGCTGTAGGATCTAGGGGCACATCATGTTAGAAGTAAAGAACTGGAGAGGGACCCTAAATAGAGCTTTTCTTAAGAGCTCTTTCTTTTATGAGTAAGCAGAGGCCAACTCTGTTTGGTCCAAGGTTGTTATTTATGACGTGTATGTGGATGAATTACTTCTTTATAATAGTGTAAACCACCACCAGCTAAAAGTAATGCAATGCTAGTCTTATGTCCACATCACACATGATAGGTCTAGACTAAACCTAGGGGTACAGAGAATTTCCTGAAACTCTATTTTCTATGTCTGGCCATGAGCCTTCCAGCTTGAAAAAAATTATGTCTCACAAGTAATTGGTATTCACCTAAGTCTGAAATTCATCAAAAGTTCTAATTGGTAAGAAAAATTCCCTAATATAAAATGCTAAGGAATTACCAACTGTCCCATAAGCCAGTACTAACTTAAAAAATTTCCAAATGTATTCATGTTACCACAGAAACAAAAATGAAGTGAAGCAAACTGCTTAAGTAAAACAGATTAAATTTTTAATCTGGTTTCAAAATCCAAATGATATTTACAAATCAATCTGTCCTGGATTACAATTTCATTATGCATTCATCCTTTTAAAAATGGCATTTCCTTAGCTTAAAATCATATATTTTCATAGGATGCTCCTGTCTTTCCAAGCAGTTCCTAAAATGTGCTGAGCATTTACATCCTTATTGGCTCTGAATCTTTTCTTCACTTCAGTTCTAGCAACAAGATTACCAAACAGGCCACCTCAGTTATTCCTGGAGTTCACCTACCTCACCTTGTTCCTTTCTCTTGGGATTCCCTCATTCCTCAACTCTGACTGTAGAAACCTTGGACAGTTTTATGAACCAGCTTGGGCTCTACATTTTACAGAAACTTCTAAATGAAAACTCCCCTTTCTGTGTATTCAACAATATTTTACTTGCGTATTTCCTTAAAGTATTTCATCATGTTCTGTCTTTAATTACAAATCTAATTTTGGACTTGCCTTATCCCTCTTTCTAGCTTTCTTACAACAAGAGTTAATCATGTTCATTTCTAAACTCTGCAACACAGAGCATGAGCTCAATAAAAGTTGAATTAATGTTATTTCCTAACTTATTCTATCTTTCTGCTGATATTATCTGATTTTGGCCTGGTTCCTTTTTCACACTTTGATTAAACTGAATGTCAAATTCAAAAGTCTACTGCACTTCTTATTGGCTGGTTCAGGTGCCTTCCTCCTCTTATTTTGCATAAAAAATGAGCAGAAGACCTGAAGAGACATTTTCCCAAAGACATACAAATGGTCAACAGGTTTATGAAAAGATGGTCAACACCACTAATCATCAGGGAAATGCACATCAAAAGCACAGTGAACTATCACCTCACACTTATTAGAATGGTTATTATCAAAAAGTCAAGAAGTAACAAGTATTGGCAAGAAGAGAAAAAGGAATCCTTGTGTACTGCTGATGGTTAGTGCAGCCACCATGGAAACCAGTATGGATATTCTTCAAAAAATTAAAAATAGAACTGTCATATCGTCTAGCATCCCACTTTTGGGGATGGGTCCAAAGGAAACAAAAATCACTCTCTCAAAGCAGCATCTGTACCACCATGTTCAGTGCAGCGTGAGCCACAACAGCCGAGACATGGAAATAACCTAAATGTCAACTTATGGACAAATGGATAAAGGAAATGTAATCCGTATAGACAATGGAATATTATTCACTATAAAAAGGACGGAAACTCTGCTATTTGTGAAAAATTGATGGACTGAGGGCCTTATGCTAAGTGAAATAAGTCAGAGAAGACAAAAATCTTATATGTGGAATATGAGAAAGGCACTCATGGAAACAGAGAGTAGCATGCTCAGGTGAAGGAAAAGGGGAGATTCTGATCAAAGTGTAGAAACTTAAGAGTTACAAAATGAATACGTTCTGTGGTCTAATGTATAGCAAGATAACTACACTTCACAATACTATATTGTATACTTGCAGGCTAAGAGAGTAGATCTCAAATGTTCTCACCACACGCACACACATAGGTAATTATGAGGTAGTGGAGGTGATAGCTACTGCTATATAGTGCATGCATGCTAAGTCGTTTCAGTCATGTCCAACTCTTTGTGACCCTATGGACCACAGACCACCAGGTTCCTCTGTCAATGGGCTTCGGCAGGAAAGAATACTGAAGTGGGTTGCCGTGCCATCCTCCAGGCGATCTTGCCAACCTAGGGACTGGACCCGCGTCTGTTATGTCTAGCTGCACTGGCAGGCAGGTTGTTTGCCACGAGCACCACCTGCAAGCCCAACGCTATGCAGTAGTGGTAATCACTTTGCAATGTATACATGTATCAAATCATGTTTCATACCTTAAACTTACACAATATTTATGTTGATTATATCTCAGTAAAGCCAGAAATAATAAATCTGGCTTTATAATAATAAATTCAATAATAAATTCTTGGCTAAAAGCTATAAAGTATGGTCTACTAAAATTTCATTACTTACCTTTTTTCCTCTCTCATTTATTAGAAAACCTTACCTTTTGTAATTTCAGGTAACTTACCTTTATCTTGATTTGATTTTCAACATTCACACTCAGGTTATTCAGTGCATTTAAAGCTTTCTCTTTAATACTCTGATTGGGATTGTTGATTTTGCTTCCAACGATTGGAATACCACCCAATTCACGAATAACGATCTAGGAGGAAAAAGCAGAACCATGACTTCAATATTCAACCTCCCCTTTATTACATTCTTTGCATCTACAAATACAAATAAAAATTAATGACTCTTTGGAAATAATGTTCCCATATACAACCTCTAATTCCTATTTTGTTTTTAAGTTTGCTACTCATAATTTTACAGCTAAAGAATCTAACTGAAAATAAATTATTAATATATGTAATATTTAAACTATAGCATGGAGATATACAATGAAGATTTGTAGAGCTACTATAATGATCTCAAAGCAATTTACAAACAAAATAATTTTACTTTGAAATAAGCTATCTCTCTTTTACAGGGCAATTTGGAAATGCATTAGCATTTAGAACAGAACTAGTGTTTTGCTGAAATGAATACTTTGGAATACTCATCCTTCAAGATGAAAACAGATGTTCCATTTTTAAAAGGGAGATTTGGGACTTCGCTGGAGGTACAGTGGTTAAGAGACCACCTGCCAACGTGGGGGACACAGGTTCAATCCCTGGTCGGGAAGATTCACATGCCGTGGGGCAACCACAGCCGCATGCCACAACTGCTGCGCCCGCATGCTGCAGCTACTGATGCCCATGCGCCTGGAGCCTGTGCTCAAGAGAAGCCTGTGTTCACAGCAAATAGAGAAAACCCGCTTGCAGCAACGAAGACCAGGTGCAACCAAAAGTCTCATTTAAAAAGTAGGTTTCACAGATAAGTAAGTCTGAGAAACTCTGGTTATAACAAGAGTAAACATGTCTCTTTACTGTAATGCAATCCTATGGTCATGTGGTTGGAATCTCCAAGAGTGGAGTACTGAATATTGTACTTCTATAAACTTTACCCAAAGAGAAGATCTTTTTCAATTGTGGGAGAGGAGGAACACTTATTAACATCCTATGTGGAATTGAAGTTCCACACAGTTGGAAATGATGCCCAAATTTTCAAAGAAAAAATAATCTGGGGATTTCTCACAGCCAACTGCAACACTAAATATCATGTGCCTTCATCCCAACATTGAAAGAGGCATAATGCTTCATTTCCTATGAGAAAAATAAGCTGAAAATGACTCCTGTCATGTCAAAATATGCTGTTCTATCAAGAAAAGAGATAAAGAAGCTTTCCCTCTGCAATTTCAGGTTCTTCCTAAGGACTTGTGGTTACTAGGAGACAGTCTTAAAAAACAAACAAACCAAAAAAACCTGATATATTATAAAAGCAGATGAAGGCACCAAACGGATGACAAGGGAGAGCAACTCCTATTGCCCAAGAAAGTACTTGTTCACCAGTGCTCACCCACTCTGACTATAGTTTGTTTCAAAGGAATACAAAACTATGGAATCAGAAATACCCTCAATATAGGCATGCTAATAATAAGCTGGTCACCATCTGTTATTTTTGTCTGCCTGGCAGCCCTCTTTCTACGGGGAGAGACAGCACCTCCTGTATCCCATACAGTTCCTGGTGAGACTGCTGGTCACCTGTGTTCACACCCACCCTGCTGTTTTCGTCTGCATGTGAGCCAGGACCCGCTAATTGTGGCCCAGGCCAGCCCAACAATCGAGCCAAAGGGTCGGCACTTGACACTGACAGAGTAACTCCACCTTTTTGATCATGAGGCTCAAAGAAGAAAGCTTGAGAGGCCAGTGGCTTTCATTCCATCCCTGTGAAGAAAACCTCTTTGTGGCCAGAGAGACAAAAATCATTACACGAAAAGAAGTAGGGGCAAGCAGTCAAAACAGTCAGAGAGAGAGAGAGGTCTAATAATGCTTTCTGTAACCTTGATCTCTAGTCACACTTGTGTCTCAAACCAAAGCTATCCTTGGACATCCAAGTTAACTGAGCTCAGTATTTTCCCTTTTCATTTTAAAATAATCTAAGTTAGGGTCTGTCACTTATAATGGAGATGTACATAATACACACATATTCCTTATATCTCCCTATAAATCTCTAGAGCTAACCTTGATACAATGGATAAAGATGGACTGAAATGAAGTGTAAATTCAAAATTTTGCATTCATGACAAGGTTAACAAAGGGCATTAGCTGAAAATAATGACAAAAACTGTTTGACTCTTTCTCCATGGGAGGTTGGAGGGAAGCAGAAGCTATTTACATTTACACTGGTCCGTGGTTCTCAGAGTGTGGTCCAGGGAGCACCTGCTTCAGAACCATGCTTGTCAGCCCCTGTACAATGTAAAGCACGTACTTAGATGTCAGATGCTTCTGTTGCTCTACTGCAGCACTGCTGAGTTGTGAATAATTAAAAAGGCCATGCAATTATATTAAGTGTTGATTAGATACACCTATTACAAACATGAGGCTGGTGACCAACTTCATAGATATATTAGGCTATGCTTTTTAGAAGTAAACAAACATTATTTTGTAGAGATATATATATATATATAGATAGATGAAAAAATTGAGGCTCTGGGAGGTTAAGTAACTTATCAGAGTCACAATTACCACTGGTGTGTGAGAATGGGAGGAGCATGAGGCTGGTGACCAACTTCATAGATATATTAGGCTATGCTTTTTAGAAGTAAACAAACATTATTTTGTAGATATAGATATATAGATATATATATAGATGAAAAAATTGAGGCTCTGGGAGGTTAAGTAACTTATCAGAGTCACAATTACCACTGGTATGTGAGAATGGGAGGAGCATGTTTACGGAGACCAGGGTACTCACTTGGTTGGCTGAAAAGGCTGCATTGTTACCGAGAGTGACCAAAGCTCGTTCGATAATGACAGGATCCTCAGTTGATTCAAGCAGGTAAAGGAGTTTCTGAACTTGTTCAGCATTTAGGTGTCATCATATGATCCACTGGTTAAGTCTTCTACATAAGAATAAAGTTATTTAAAGTTTATTTAAAATCAATGTAAGACTTAAAGAGAAAATCCTCAATCATATTCTGATGCCAAGCACAGTTCTGAGCACTTTCTATACCTAACTCATTTAATCATCAAGTGATCTCTTAGAATAAGATACTATTATGATTCTCAATTTACAGATGCCAGACTGAGCCTTATAGGTATTAAGAAATTAGCCGATGGTCTTGGTACTTCTCTCTTCTTTTAGTAAGGCACTGCATGCCAACAGCATTTTCTGTTTCTTCTTTCTAAAAATCAGGTACACCCATCCAGTGGAACACTTCCCACAGGCATAGCTTCATTAAGAAACAGAATTTGCATTTGGGAGAACTGCTCCGATCAGAGGCCAGAGGAAAAGCTATGCCAGGGACCCAATCATGGTGCTAGTGAGGTGCTTTTGTTCAGTTTCTATGAGCAAGGATGACGACTGTGATGCTAGAAGAACAGTCCAGCTGGGGGTGATGACAAGCTGTCATTCTAAGGAAAAGGGCGAGCAGTCAAATGCTGGATCTGCTCAGGAAGTTTTGAAGTTTAAAGCTTGGACCTTTTAAAAATCCTCTTTACAGAAATCTCCACAGGAAAACAGAAACCATTTCCATAATGCAGTCATTGTGTTATAAACATAGAACATGATTCTTTCCAAATTAAGCTATGAATACAGGTCAGACAGCACAAGTATCCACAATACATTGCCCTCCGTGGAGTTGGGTGGGGGGTTGCAATTTACAATAGGTGCTGCTGTATGATACCATAGCTGTGCTCATCTATATGCTGATGACTCCTCAATCCTAATCCCCAAGTTAAAACTCTATTTCTGGAGCTTAAATTATATAAATCAACTTACTAACTGGCACTTCAATTTAGGTACCCTAAAGACACCTCAAACTAACTACTCTATCCTGAATACACACGCCCTCCCACACAAATCTACTAGGCTTCAAAATCTCTACCTCACTGAATGAGACCACTATCTACCTAAAAAATAAAATGTGTCTCAAATTATTAAATTTATCATCTTTGGAAATGACTTATTTTCTACCCCATGCTCATGAGTTCTATCTTTTTTTCCTTTTTACAATAAACACATACTATTATATTAAAATAGAGTATATTGCTTAAAGAGGAATCACAGACAAATATGAGGTAAATGGACAAGCTTAGATTATGAGAACCAATAGGTGATCTGAGGTCCTGAAGAAGCCAAATAAGAAACAACTACTAG
The DNA here is from genome assembly GCA_917880005.1 of Nanger dama. Classification (NCBI taxonomy): domain Eukaryota; kingdom Metazoa; phylum Chordata; class Mammalia; order Artiodactyla; family Bovidae; genus Nanger; species Nanger dama. The sequence continues at coordinate 16,053,775 of CAKJTW010000007.1, forward strand.
GAAAATCTAACAGCCAAAGAGGGATCAGATTCTCACTCCCATATCTTATAATCAGAATCTCTGGACCATGCTTTTACTCCTGAACAGACTACCCACCTCATTTACACCTTAGACAATTATTTCACCCAAACAATATTTGAAAAGGTAAGTGAAAGAATGATAAAAACAGACTGTCATATGGAAAGACTTTGGGGGTTCATCCAAAAGTGTTTTTACACACAAGAAAACTGAGATCAGGATCATTTAAGGATTTGCCTAACATAACACAGGAGTTAGTAGCAGAGACCAGAGAAATGAAAACTCAAAGCTGCAGGCAACCACCTAAACTCTTTTGGGTCTTAGTTTTCTCGTATGTAAAATAAGGCTGGTCAAACACTACAACGATTCCAAAAGTCCCTATGCAGCCCTGAAGTTGTGTAATTTTATACATGGCATAAAAAGGATACATTTAACTCATTCATACCTCCAAACTATTTCAAAGTCTATAACTTCCTCATACATTTTCCCACAAACTTACATTAAAAAGTTTTATAGAATGCAAATTATTAACGAATAGCCAAATAAAAGTTTATAGAGAAAAGGGTTAAAGCATAGAATTTTCTCTTTAAAGAAGGAGGTGTAATGTGGTAGTTAAAAGTAAGCCAAGGTTAAGTCTAGTTCAAATTCCAGCTAAGCTATTTACCAGCTGAGAGACATAACTTCTCCAAGCCTCAGTTTCTTCATCTATTCCAAGGGAGTTAACAGTGCAGAGAACAGGAAGACAGGAGAATGGGAAAGACTAAAGGTCTCTTAAAAAAAAAACTGGAATTATCAAGGGAACATTTCATACAAGGATGGGCACGATAAAGAAGAGAAATAGTAAGGACCTAACAGAAGCAGAAGAGATTAAGAAGAGGTGGCAAGAATACACAGAAGAACTGTACAAAAAAGCTCTTAATGACCTGGATAACCACGATGGTGTGGTCACTCATCTAGAGCCAGACATCCTGGAGTGTGAAGTGAAGTGGAACTTAGGAAGCATTATTACAAATCAAGCTAGCGGAGGTGATGAAATTCCAGGGGAGCTATTTCGAATCTTAAAAGATGCTGCTATTAAAATGCTGCACTCAGTATGCCAGCAAATTTGGAAAACAGCAGTGGCCACAGGACTGGAAAAGATTAGTTTTCATTCCAATTCCAAAGAAGGGCAGTATCAAAGAATGTTCAAACTACCAGACAATTATGCTTATTTTGCATGCTAGTAAGCTTATGCTCAAAATCCTTCAAGCCAGGCTTCAGCAGTACATGAACTGAGAACTTCCAAATGTACCCATTTTTAAAGCTGGAAAGGCAGAAGAACAAGAGATCAAATTGCAAACATTCACTGGATCATAGAGAAAACATGAGAATTCAAAAAAAAAAAAAATCTAACTTTTGCTTCACTGACTACGATAAAACCTTTGGCTATGTAGGATCACAACTGTGAAAAATTCTTAAAGAGATGGGAATACCAGACCACCTAACTGTCTCCTGAGAAATCTGTATTCAGGTTGAGAAGCAACAGTTAGAACCTTATATGGAACAATGGGCTGGTTCCAAACTGAGGAAGGAGTACAAAAAGGCTGTATACTGTCACCCTGTTTATTTAACTTCTATGCAGAGTACATCATGTGAAATGCCAGGCTGGATGAATCACAAACTGGAATTAAAATTGTCTGGAGAAATATCAACAACCTCAGATACACAGATGACACCACCCTTAGGGCAGAAAGCAACGAGGAACTAAAGAGTCTCTTGATGAGGGTGAAAGAGGAGAGTGAAAAACCTGGCTTAAAACTCAACATTCAAAAAACTAAGATCATGCATCCAGTCCCATCACTTCATGGCAAATAGAAAAGGAAAAAGTAGAAGCAGTGACAGATTTTATTTTCTTAGGCTCCAAAATCACTGCAGATGGAGACTGCAGCCATGAAATTAAAAGATGCTTGCTTCTTGGAATGAAAGCTATAATAAACTTAGATAGCATATTAAAAAACAAAGAAATCACTTTGCCTACAAAGGTCTGTCTAGTCAAAGCTATGGTTTTTCCAGTAGTCATGTACAGATATGAGTGCTGGACCATAAAGAAGGCTGAGTGCCAAAAAAATAATGCTTTTAAATTGTGGTGCTGCAGAAGACTCTTACTCTTGAGAGTCTCTTGGACTGCAAGAAGATCAAACCTGTTAATCCGAAAGGAAATCAACCCTGAATATTCACTGGAAGGACTGATGCTGAAGCTCCAATACTTTGGCCATCTGATGCAAAGAGTCGACTCATTAGAAAAGACCCTGATGCTGGGAAAGATTGAAAGCAAAAAGAAGAGGGTGGCAGAGGATGAGATGGTTAAACAGCAACACCGACTCAATGGACATGAATCTGAGCAAACTCTGTGAGAGGGTGAACAGGCAAGCACAGAGTGCTGCAGGCCACGTGGTTGCAAAGAGTCAGACGAGACTTAGTGACTGAATAACAGTGCCAACCTTAAAGCATTTTTATGTCTCTTGATACAAATCCAAGAGTGGAATTGCTGGATCATATGGCAGTCTCATTTTTAGTTTTATGAGGAAGTTCCATACTGTTTTTGACAGTGGCTGCACCAATTTACACTCTCACTAACGGTGTATAACGATTCCCTTTTCTCACATCCTCACCAGCATCTGTTATTTGTGGCCTTTTTGATGACAGCCATTCTGACAGGTGTGAGATGATATATCATTGTGGTTTTAATTGGCATCTCTCTAATAATTAGCAATGTTGAGTGCCCAATTAAGTAGAAGATGGGCTCAAATCAATAAAATTATAAATGAAAAAGAAGTTACAACTGCCATCACAGAAATACAAAGGATCATGAGACTACTACAAGTAACTATATGCCAATAAAACGGACAACCTCTTGGAAAGGTACCATGTCCTGAGCCTGAACCAGGAAGAAACAGAAAATATGAATAAACCAATCACAAGTACTGAAATTGCAACTGTGATTAGAAAGCTCCCAAGAAACAAAAGTCCAGGACCAGATGGCTTCATAAGCAAATTCTACCAAGTAGGATTTATCCCAGGGATGCAAGAATTCCTCAACATACACAAATCAATCAATGTGATATACCACTTCAACAAACTGACTAATAAAAAACATTACGACCATCTCAATAGATGCAGAAAAAGCTTTTGACAAAATTCAATACCTGTTTGTGATTAAAAAAAAAAAAAAACTCTCTAGAAAGGGGGCAGAGAGGAAAACTCCCCAACCCATATATATTTAGGATGGGCTCACTTATGTCTGACTCTCTGCAACCCCATGGACTACAGCCCACCCAGCTCCTCTGTCCATGGAATTTTCCAGGCAAGAATACTGGAGTAGGTTGCCATTTCCTACTCCAGGGGATTTTCCCGACCTAGGGATTGAACCTGCACCTCTTCTGTCTCCTGAGTTGGCAGGTAGATTCTTCACCACTGCACCACCTGGGAAGACCAATATAATAAAGGCCATATATGCCAAGTTCACAGTAAACATCATTCTCAATGGTGAAAACCAAAAGCGTTTCCTTTATAGCCAGGAACCAGATATCCACTCTCACCACCATTATTACTTAACATAATTTTTAAAGGCATATCCATGGGCAATCAGAAAAGAAAAAGAAATAAAAGGAATCCAAAGAGGAAAAGAAGTAAAATTCACTGTTTGCCCATGAGATGATACTATACTTTGAAATTCCTAAAGACGTTACCAGAAAACTACTAAAGCTCATCAATGAATTTGGTTAAGTTGCAGGATACAAAATTGAAAAACAGAAATCTGTCACATTTCTATACACTAGCAAAGAAAGATCGGAACAACAAATTAAGGAAAAAATCCTATTTGCCTTCACATCACAAAGAATAAAATACTAAGAAACAAACTTACCTAAGGAGATAAAAGACCTGTACTTTGAAAAGTGTAAGACTGATGAAAGATACTGAAGATGACACAAACAGATGGAAAGATAAACCATGTTCTTTGGTTGGACGAATCAGTATCATTGAAATGACTATACTAAGCCAAGCAATCTACCAATTAAATTCAATACCTATCAAACTACCAATGGCATTTTTCACAGAATTAGAACAATTTTTTTTTTTTTTTTTTACAATTTGTATGGAAACACAAAAGACCCCAAATAGTCAAACCAGTCTTGAAGAAGAAAAATGGAGCTGGAAGCATCAAGTTTCTTGACTTCAGACTACACTACAATGTTAGAGTCAACAAAACAATGTTATTGGCACAAAAGCAGAAATATAGATCAGTGGAACAGGATAAAACTCTAGAGGTAAACCCTGCACCGATGTGCTGTGCTTTGCTTAGTTGCTCAGTCATGTCTGACGCTTTGCAACTCCCTGGACTGTAGCCCAGCAGACTCCTCAGTCCATGGGGATTCTCCAGGCAAGAATACTGGAGTGGGATGCCATGCTCTTCTTTGGGGATCTTTCCGATCCAGGGATCGAACCCAGGTCTCCCCATTGCAGGCTGAGCCACCAGGGAAGCCCCATGCACCAATGGTCAACTACAAAAAAGGGGCAACAATGTACAATAGAGAAAACACAGTCTCTTTAACATGGGGTGCTGGGCAAACTGGACAGCAACATGTTAAAGGATGAAATTAGAACACTCCCTAACACCATGCACAAAAATAAACTCAAAATCTGAATGTAAGTCCAGATACTATAAAACCCCTAACAGGAAAATCTAGGTAGAATTCTCTCTTGATAACTATCGCAGCAATATTGCTTTTGAATCACCTCCTAGAGTGATGAAAGTAAAAACAAAAATAAAACCATCAAGAAAACAAGAAGACAACCCACAGGAGAAAATACTTGAAAACAAAGCAACTGACAAGGGGTTAGTCTCCAAAATATACAAACAGCTCCTGCAGCTCATTATTTAAAAAAAGAAAAAACTTAACGAAAAAAATGGGTGGAGGATCTAAATAGACATTTCTCCAAGGACATACAGATGGCCGAAAGGCACATGAAAAGATACTCAACATCACTAATTATTAGAGAAATACAAATCAAAACTACATGGAAATATCACCTTGTCAGAATGGCCATCATCAAAAAATCTACAAACAAAAACGCTGCAAAGGGTTTGGAGAAAAGGGCCTCGTCCTATACACTGTTGGGGATGTAAATCGGGTACAACCACTGTGGAGAACAGAATGGAAGTTCCTTAAAAACGAAAAATACTGCTACCATATGATCTAGCAAGTCCACTCGTGGGTATATATCTGGAGAAAGTAATTCAAAAGGTATGTGCTGCATACCACTGTTCACTGCAGCACTATTTACAATAGCCAAGACATGGAAGTAACCAAAATGCCCACCCACAAAGGGACAGAAAAAGATGTGGTACATATATACAATGGAATATTACTTAGCTATAAAAAGAGAATGAAATAATGCCATCTGCACTAACATTTCTTTGGCTGGACCTAGAGATGGCCATTCTGAAACGTGTACAAGCCTGTGTCCTTGTCTTTTGAAGTAAAATGCTTACTCAACAGTTAATGATTGGGAAATGGGAAGAAGAAGAAACAAAGAACAGAGCTGTTGGGCTAAGGAACTGGTAACAATTTAGGCTATAATCCTGCCACTTAACAGAATCACCAAACTCCTAGTTCCTTGAAAGATACAGATAAAGGCCTGACACACATTCCCTTTGTTTTTACAGAAAGCAGATGAAAACTGCTGACCACAAGAACACACACCCTAGACTGTGTTCTTGGCAGAGCCAAGAAAATTAAAACAACAACAACAACAACAACTTATGGTTACCAAAGGGGAAAGGCAGAGAGGAGGGATAAATTAGGAGACTGGAGTTAACATATATACACTACTATATATAAATAGATGCTCAACAATGATCTACTGTGTAGCACAGGGAACTCACTATTTTGTAATAACCTAGATAGGAAAAGAATCTAAAAGAGAAGGGATATATGTATAACTGAACCACTTTGCTGTACACTTGAAATTAACACATACTGTAAATCAACTATACTCCAACATTAAAAAAAAATTAATTGAAAAACATCTTATTAAGCTGATTTGGTGGTGCTGAAGTCAGCTTTTGCTTGTTTCTAAAATTTTCATTCTTTCCATCAAATCTGAGTAACAGCCTTGCCAAGTAGGTTTTTCCTTTTCACAACTTTAAATATATTGTCCCACTTCCCTCTGGTCTGCAGTTTGTGCTGAAAAGTTAGCTGACTGACATACTCGAATTCGCTTGCATGGAACTTGTTGCTTTTCCCTTGGAGCTTTTAATAGTCTCTCTTTATCTTACTTTTTGCTATTTTAATTACAATGTATCTTGGTGTGATCCTCTTTCAGTTCAGTTCAGTTCAGTTCAGTTCAGTTACTCAGTTGCATCCAACTCTTTGCAACCCCATGAACCACAGCACACCAGGCCTCCCTGTCCATCACCAACTCCAGGAGTTTACCCAAACTCATGTCCATTGAGTCAGTGATGCCATCCAAGTATCTCATCCTCTCCCCTTCTCCTCCTGCCCCCAATCTTTCTCAGCATCAGGGTCTTTTCAAATGAGTTAGTCAAATTAGGTTCGCATCAGATGGCTAAAGTACTGGAGTTTCAGCTTCAACATCAGTCCTTCCAATGAACACTGAGGACTGATCTTTGGGTGATCTTGTTAAGAAGTCAGGATCTCTGCTTCCTGGACTTGGACGTCTGTTTCCTTTCCCAGGTTAGAAGGGATTTCAACTATTATGTCTTCAAATATGTTCTGTGCCCCTTTCTCATTTCTCCTTCCAGGACACCATGATTGAGCCAGCCTTTGGAATCTAATGCCTGATGATCTAAGGTGAAGCTGATGTAATAACAGAAATAAAGTGCACAATAAATGTAATATGCCTGAATTATAATCCCCAAACCACCAACTGCCCACTATTCATGGAAAAACTGTCTTCTATGAAACTGGTCCCTGGTGCCAAAAAGTGTGCTTAGTGTAGTCCCAGAGTCTCTCAAACTACTTTTTCCCCTGCTCAGCTTCAATAATTGCCACTATATTGTCTTCCAGCTCACTATTCTTCTACTGCTGATTTTTTTTTTTTTGGTAGTGTATTTTTAAAATCAGTTATTGTCTTTTTCAGCTGTTTGGGTCTTCTTTACAGCTTCTAGCTTGCTAAACTTCTCACTGTACTCATCCATTCTTCTCCCGAGTTCTTTAATCATCTTTATCATTATTTCAGACCCTTTATTGAGCAGACTGACTATCTCCACTTCATTTAGTCCTTCTGGGGTTTTATCTTGTTTCTTCTTTAGAATATGTTCCTTTGTCACATTTTTGCCTGATTTACTGTCTTTATTTCTATTTATCTGGTATGCTGGCTACGTTTTTGATCTTGGAGAAATGGTCTTCTGTAGGAGACACCCTATGGGTTCCAACAGAGAACTCCTTCTGGTCACAGAGTTATAATCCCCAGGGGTGCTCCCTCCATGAGGGTCATGGGTTCTTCCATTGTGGAGGGCTGACTACTGTGGCGGTTGGGCAGGTGTGGCGGACCCTTCGTCCAGTTGGTTGCCAGGGCCATAAGATAGCTGGCTTCAAAACTGTGGGAGTCCCAGGCCTAGTGCTGGCTCACTGGTGGGAAGGGCTTGGTTCTGGGATGAGTGACCACAGGGCTGGGGTTCCCAGATATAATGCTGGTCTTCTGGTGGGTGGAGTTGATTTCTGGGGTGGCTGGCTAAGAAGTCCAAAGTATTTGGCAGCTGGTGGGTAGAGTTCAGGCCCAAAGCTACCGCTGGCTCACTTATGAGTGGATGCAGGGTCTTGGGGTTCCCAAAGTTGGTGTCAGCCCACGGGTAGGTATCTGCTTGAATTTATAATAAAAATCACATTTTACTTTTTCAGTAAAGAAATATAAGTCTTAAAAGTCTAAAAAGTTTAGAGAACGGTGATGACCAAATGTCCAACATTTCAACTGATTAGTTTTTGAATTGCTATTATATCGGTGAGGCAGTCAGGTATGTTATGTCCCAGTTCTCCATTTAGCTTTATACTAATAAGACAATGAAACAATTTTAGGTTCAGTAGTTCACCATCTCTTTAAGTAAACTGAGGAGACATTACAATTCTCAAAGAAAAGTGACTACCAAATAATAACATTAAGATAAATTTCAAGATAATTGTCACCATACAGAATGATTCCAATCAGGAACATAATGTTTTGTCTCTTTATGGAGTCTATGTCCTTCATAGAAATTATCTTCATATAGGCTTCTTGCTAGATGTGTTCCTAGTTTTTAAAAAGATTTTATAGCTATCATAAAATCTTTTCAATTATATTTTGAATTAGTTACTATTTATATACAAAAAGCTATAGGGTACATTTATATTGCATTCAAATTACTTTATTCAACTCTTCTTGTTTCTAAAGTTATTCAGTTTATTCTCCTAGGTTTTTCCAAGTAAATCATTATATAATTTTACTTCTGCCTCCTTTCTAATATTCATCCAGTTTTTCCTTTCTTATCAAGCTGCCAAAGACTCCAGGACAATGCTGAGTAACAGCTGTGAGAGCAGGTGCCCTGTTCTTCTTATGTATTTCTGGCCATGCCATGTAGCATGTGGGATCTCACAGCTCCCTGACCAGGGATCAAACCTGTGGCCCCTGCAGTGGAAGTGTGGGATCTTAACCACTGGACCACCACTAAGTCCCATACTTCTCTTGTTCTTGAATTTAATAAGGATGCTAGTGGTGTTTCACCACGAAATAGAATGTTTGCTTTTGGTTTTTGATGGATGTTCCTCAACAACTTAACAATATTTCCTTCTATTTATTCCTAAATTGCTCTTTTTATTAGAAATAATGATATTCAAATGTCTCTCTTTTTATTTCTTCTTGGCTATGCCACACACCTTGTGGGATCTTAGTTCCCTGACCAGGGATTGAATCCAGGTCCTAGACAGTGAGAGTACAGAGCTCTAACCACTGGACAAGCAGGAATTCCCCTTCAAATATCTTTCTAATGCAACTTAAAAAAAAAATTGAAGTACAGCTGATTTACAAGGTTGAATCAAATGGCTTTCTAATTATGAGGTCATTATGTGCTTTTGCTTTTAATCTATTTATGCAAAAAATTACATCAATCTATTTCCCAATTTGAATCCTCCCTTTATGTCAGTTTGGTCTTGGAATATTATTACCTTAATCGTGTAATGGGTTTAATTTGTTAGTATTTTATTTAGTATTTGTGTATCTTTATTCACAACCGAGACAGATTTATAGTCTTTTCAGGCTATTCTTGTCAGGTTGGGGATCAGGTTGTTGAATGAACTGGGACTATTTCCATCTCTTTCAAGCTCTCAAACAGTGTTAACAGAACAGGAATTAAATTTTTCTTAAAGTTTAAGACAAAAGACCACTTGGTTCTTGTTCAAGATAGTCACATAGGAAGATCTTGAACTCACCTCCTATGTGGACATACCAAATCTATAGCTACATATGAAACAATTTCCTGTGAACAAAATCTTGAACCAGAGTGATTCCCATACACTGGGCAAATGAGAAAACAACTCAGTGGGAAGTGGGTAGGAAAGGCTGAGACACTGCCACCATCACCCACCCCTGGTTCAGGGACACACTGCTAGGAAGGAACCGACAACTCCCAGCTTCTCCCTGAGGAGCAAGGGGTTTAGGGTCCCCATCTTGTGTCCCAACTCTTAAGATTTCTGCCTGAGAGATGGGTCCCCCAAAACATCTAGCTGTGAAAGTTAACAGGGCTTGCATTCACAACACTCACAAGGCTATAGTGAATTCAGAGAGAGTAACCTAAAGGGTTCCTACAGAATCATCATGGCTAACCTCCAAGGACACAGTAGGGGCAGAAGACTGAAACCAACATTGTCAATGAAAGAAACCAAGAGCAAGGCTCTCTAGAGACGGGGAGAACAGACAGGTGCTGTCTTTGCATTCTCTTCCTGCCTTGCTGTAGGTCACTGGTATTTCCCAGAAAGGAGTTTGTGTATGCCTCTGGTTTGGGGCTGCCACCCAAGGGACACCCATCTCGATCACCTGGCTCTGGTGGTCAGTGGGGCTTATGTTCACAGATTCAATAAGATAGTAGCAAATAAGGAAACAATACTTAGCTGGCGGCCATTCCACAGCTTAGTAAAGAAGGTACAGACAGAAACACCTGTCTCCCAGACTTTCCCCCAAAGAAGGACATTTGCATGCTTTAAAAGTTGCTACCTTAGGTTCTGGCTTCCAACCAATCTTCACTTAGGGGTTTAGTGAGAATCTCCTCTTGGGACACTGACAGCTCTTGGCACATCAAATACTAGGAACTAATAAAAATAAAACAGGCTGTTTGGACAATCACAAGTTTTGAGAAACAGCTAAGAGCTGGGGCAAGGTTGAACAATAAGGTTCATCTCCTACACAAGACCTTCAAAACAGGAAAGGTGGTTGTTTCAATCTAATACATAGTAACCGACAGAGAATCAAGCCAAATGAAGAAACAGAGGAATATGTTCCAAAGGAAAGAAGAAACTAAAACATCAGAAAAAATCTTAACAAAATGCAGATAAGTAATTTACCTGATAGAGAGTTCAAAGTAATGATCATAATGATGCATACCAAACTTGGGAGAATGAATGAACACAAGAACTTCAACAGAGGGAAAGGAAATATAAAAAGGACTAAATAAAAGTAAGAGTTTACTTATGGCTGATTCACAATTGTTGTATGGCAGAAACCAACACAACATTGAAAAACAATTATCCTCCAATTTAAAATAAAGTTTTAAAGAAGCCAAAGAGCTATAGAAGAATACAATAAATAAACTGAAAAAGAAGCTAGAGGGGTTCAACAGCACACTGCTGCTAGTGCTGCTAAGTCGCTTCAGTCGCGTCCAACTCTGTGCGACCCCATAGATGGCAGCCCACCAGGCTCTGCCGACCATGGGATTCTCCAGGCAAGAACACTGGAGTGGGTTGCCATTTCCTTCTCCAATGCATGAAAGTGAAAAGTGAAAGTGAAGTTGCTCAGTCGTGTCCCACTCTTAGCAACCCCATGGACTGCAGCCTTCCAGGCTCCTCCATCCATGGGATTTTCCAGGCAAGAGTACTGGAGTGGGGTGCCATTGCCTTCTCCACAACACTAGATGAAATTAAAAGGATCCTGGAACTCTAAATGCAGTGAAATTCATCCAATCTGAATAGAAAAATGAAAAAGAAAAAGTGAAGATAACATCAAGTGGATCAACATTTACCTTACAGGGATCCTAAAGGGGAGAAAAAGGCAGAATATCTATTTGAAGAAATAATGGATAAAAATTTCCCTAACTAGGGGAAGGAAAACCAGATCCATAAAGCAGAGAGAAATAGGAGGAACACAAGAGAACCACAAGACACATTTTAATTAAAACATAAAAATTAAGAGATGAAGGGAGAATTTTAAAAGCAGTAAGAGAAAAACAACTTGTTACATCCAAGGAAAATTCCCATTAGAATATCAGCAGACTTTTCAGCAGAAACCTTGCAGGCCAGAAGGGAGGAGCATCACGTATTCAAAATGCTTAAAGAACTGTCAACTAAGAATACTGTATCCAGTAAAGCTGCCCTTCATAAATGAAGGAGATAAAGGATTTTCCAGACAAGCAAAAGCAACACCACACTGGCCTTTCGTGTGTGCTTAGTCACTAAGTCCTGTCCAACTCTTTGGGGTAGCCTGCAAGGCTCTTCTGTGCACGGGATTCTCCAGGCAAGAAGACTAGAGCGGAAAGCCTTTCCCTTCTCCAGGGGATCTTCCCAACCCTGGAATTTCAAACCAAGGTCTTTGTATTGCAGGCAAATTCATTACCTTCTGAGCCACCAGGGAAGCCTTTGTTAAGGGATACACAAAATAAAAAGATGCAAACTGTGGCATCAAAAACACAAAAGCCTGTGCGTTGCAGGTGGGGAGAGTAACAATGCAGAACTTGAGAAGGCATACATTCAAACTGACAGCTGTTATCAGCTTAAAACAGACTGTTATAACCACTACACGTGAAAGTCGCTCAGTCGTGCTTGACTCTTGGCAATCTCATGGACTATACAGTCCATGGAAATCTCCGGGCCAGAATACTGAAGTAGGAGCCTTTCCCTTCTCCAGGGGATGTTCCCAACCCAGAAACTGAATCCAGGTTTCTGTCACTGCAGATGGATTCTTTACCAGCTGATTCACAAGGGAAGCCCAAGAATACTGGAGTGGGTAGCTTTTCCCTTCTCCAATGGATCTTCCTGACCCAGGAATCAAATCGGGGTTTCCTGCATTGCAGGTGGATTTGTTAGGTAGGTAGAATAGGGAAAAGGAGTCCAAAATGGTGGGGGTTAAAAGACAAGAAAGGTCAAAGGAAGGTCTGAGGACCAGAGTGAAGACAGCACTCCTGGCTAAGCCCAATTTGCATAGGGCAGGCCCAGGTGGAGGAAAAACAGGAGGAGCCAAAGCACTTTCTCCCTCTTTTTCTCTCCCTCGTGAATGCGCTCTTTCTCTCTCTCCCCACCGCCCCTCTCCCCTCTGTGCGCTCCTCCACTCTCTTTGAGTCTTTGGGTTGTCATGCCCTCACGCTTCGAGGATGGATTCTCCTGCTATCTTCTAAATAAAATAGAGCTGTAACACTGATTTGCCTAAGAGCTATAACACGGTTTGTCCAAGACCCAAGAGCTGTGACGCGCCGAGCGCTTTAATGTCCATTGCTCCAAATCCTTGTTGTGACGAGACAAAGAATCGAGGAACATACACTCATGTGACAGATTCTTTACCAACTGAGTTATCAGGGAAACCCCATAACCACTGCAGGAAATTATCAGATCATAAAGGAAAACGGTTGCCTGAGGAGGCCTTACAAATAGCTGTGAAAAGAAGAGAAGCAAAAAGCAAAGGAGAAAAGGAAAGATAGTCCCATTTGAAGGCAGAGTTCCAAAAAGTAGCAAGGAGACATAAGAAAGCCTTCCTCAGTGATCAATGCAAAGAAATAGAGGAAAATAACAGAATGGGAAAGATTAGAGATCTCTTCAAGAAAATTAGATATACCAAGGGAATACTTCATGCAAAGATGGGACAGAAATGGTATAAAGGACAGAAATGGTATGGACCTAACAGAAGCAGAAGATATTAAGAAGAGGTGGCAAGAATACACAGAAGAACTGTACAAAAAAGATCTTCACGACCCAGATAATCACAATGGTGTGATCACTCTAGAGCCAGACATCCTAGAATGTGAAGTCAAGTGGGCCTTACAAAGCATCACTACGAACAAAGCTAGTGGAGGTGATGGAATTCCAGTTGAGCTGGTTCAAATCCTGAAAGATGATGCTGTGAAAGTGCTGCACTCAATATGCCAGCAAATTTGGAAAACTCAGCAGTGGCCATAGGACTGGAAAAGCTCAGTTTTCATTCCAATACCAAAGAAAGGTAATGCCAAAGAATGCTCAAACTACCGCACAATTGCACTCATCTCACACGCTAGTAAAGTAATGCTCAAAATTCTCCAAGCCAGGCTTCAGCAATACGTGAACCGTGAACTTCCAGATGTTCAAGCTGGATTTAGAAAAGGTAGAGGAACTAGAGATCAAATTGCCAACATCCACTGGATCATGGAAAAAGCAAGAGAGTTCCAGAAAAACATCTATTTCTGCTTTATTGACTAGGTCAAAGCCTTTGATTGTATGGATCACAATAAACTGTGGAAAATTCTGAAAGAGATGGGCATAACCAGACCACCTGACCTGCCTCTTGAGAAACCTGTATGCAGGTCAGGAAGCAACAGTTAGAACTGGACATGGAACAACAGACTGGTTCCAAATAGGAAAAGGAGTATGTCAAGGCTATATATTGTCACCCTGCTTATTTAATTGATATGCAGAGTACATCATGAGAATCGCTGGACTGGAAGAAGCACAAACTGGAATCAAGATTGCCCGGAGAAATATCAATAACCTCAGATATGCAGATGACACCACCTTTATGGCAGAAAGTGAAGAGGAACTAAAAAGCCTCTTGATAAAAGTGAAAGAGTTGAGTGAAAAAGTTGGCTTAAAGCTCAACATTCAGAAAACAAAGATCATGGCATCTGGTCCCATGACTTCATGGGAAATAGATGGGGAAACAGTGGAAACAGTGTCAGACTTTAGTTTTGGGGCTCCAAAATCACTGCAGATGGTGACTGCAGCAAAGAAATTAAAAAGACACTTACACCTTGGAAGAAAAGTTATGACCAACATAGATAGCATATTCAACAGCAGAGATATTACTTTGCCAACAAAGGTCTGTCTAGTCAAGGCTATGGTTTTTCCAGTAGTCATGTATGGATGTGAGAGTTGGACTGTGAAGAAAGCTGAGCACCGAAGAATTCATGCTTTTGAACAGTGGTGCTGGAGAAGACTCTTGAGAGTCCCTTGGACTGCAAGGAGATCCAACCAGTCCCTTCTAAAGGAGACCAGTCCTGGGTGTTTCTTGGAAGGACTGATGTTAGAGCTGAAACTCCAATAATTTGGCCACCTGATGTGAAGAGTTGACTCACTGGAAAAGACCCTGATGCTGGGAGGGATTGGGGCCAGGAGGAGAAGGGGATAACAGAGGTCATGAGATGGCCGGATGGCATCACTGACTTGATGCACATAAGTTTTGGTGAACTCCGGGAGTTGGTGATGGACAGGGAGGCCTGGCGTGCTGTGATTCATGGGGTTGCAGAGTCGGACACGTTGAGTGACTGAATTAAACTGAACTGAAAGGAAAATAACAACAGAAGAAGAAAGGAACAAAGGAATTACCTCCTTTTGGGTCTTTTAGAAACTTCTTTGCATTAGCACAATTGATTAAATTGTTGGATACTGGTGACAGATTCAACCTCCAGCCCCTCTCAGGAGCCCGAAGGTCAGGGGAAAGTGGGACTGAATGTTCCATCCTTCTAATCACAAAGTTGGCTCCACTAGCAATCAGCCCCCAACCTTCAGGGCTTTCCAAAAGTCACCTCACCAACATTAAAAAAATCACCTTTTCCACTCACATCACTTAGGAAATTCCAAGGGTTTTATTAGGAACTCTGTGCCAGAGACAGATATAAAGACCAAATATTTGTTGTTGTCATTTAGTCGCTAAGTTGTGTCTGATTCCTTTGCAATCCCATGGACTGTAGTCCACCAGCTCTCTCCATGGGATTTCCCAGGCAAGAATACTGGAGTGGGTTGCCACTTCCTTCTCCAGAAATCTTACTGATCAAGAGGTTGAACCTGCATCTTCTGTTTGGCAGGCAGATTCTTTGCCACAGAGCCACCCGGGAAGCCCAAAGACCAAATACACATTTCTTATTATAAATCACAATATTACAGAAACTACATGTTATGTACAAGAGATTCACTTCAGTTTTAAAGATTCAAACACAAGACTGAAGTGAAGGTATGAAAAAAAGATATTCCATGCAAATAGAAATAATAAAATAGCAGGGGCAGACATATTTATCAGACAAAACAGATTTTAAGACAAATACTATAAAGACATAAAGGTCATCATATAATGATAAAGGATTTGAACCAATGGAAGCATATAACATATGTAAATGTTTACATATCCAACATAGGAGCACATAAACTAACAAACCAGAAGTGAGAAATAGGTGGCAACACAATAACAGTAGCAGAATCAAAACCCTACTTTCGTCAATGGATAGGTCATCAAGACAGAAAATCAATGAGGAAACACTGGACACATTATACCAAATGAACTAATATTTACGGAACACTCCATTCAGAAACAGCAGAATACAAACTCTTCTCAATCACATGTGGAACATTCTCCAGGACAGTTTACATGTTAGGCTACAAAACAAGTCTTAATAAATATAAGAAGACTGAAACAGTACTAAGAATTTTTTTTAATGACCACCATGATATGGTCATTATCACCAGATAAAAGATGGTGGAGTAAAAGGACATGTGCCCATCTTCTCCTGTGAGAACACCAAAATAGCAACTAGCTGTTGAACAACCCCTGACAGGATACTGGAACGCACCAAAAAAAAAAAAAAAGATATCCCATGTCCAAGGACAAAGGTGAAGCTGCAATGAGATGGTAGGAGGGATGTAATCACGTCAAAATCAAATCCCATACCTGCAGGTAGGCGACCCCCAAACTGGAAATAATACCAAATAAGTTGTCATACTGCTGCGAAGGTTCTAGGTCTCACATCAGGGATGCTAACTGGGATCCAGCAAAGGGAACCCCCAGGAAACTGACTTTGAAGGATAGCGGAATTTGATTATAGAACTTCCACAGGACTGGGGGAAAGAGAGACTCTTGGAGGACACAAACAAAATCTTGTGCATGCCAGAAAGAAGCAGTGCCCTCACAAGAGACTGTGTCAGACCTGCTGTGAGTGTTTCAGGGTCTCCTGCAGAGGGGTGGCTCAGAAGTGGCCTGCTTGAAAGTAGCCTCCCTCAGGGATAGGGTCACTGGCAGCAGCAGTCCAGGGAGGTGCGTGCTGGCATAAGTCCTTTTGGAAGGTTGCTAGTTAGCCCTACTGTAGAGACTGTAGACTTCAGAACTGGGTTGCCCCAGAACAAACAGCTAACTGGGAGGAAGCACAGCCATATCCATCAGCAGAAAATTGAAATAAAGATTTAGTGAGCATGGCCCTACCCAAGAGAGCAAGAGCCAGTTCTCCCCAAGGCTGGCCCCTCCCTCAGGAAGCTTACACAAGCCTCTCATCCTTAGCCATCAGAGAGAGGGCAAACAGAAGAAGCAAGAACTATCGTCAAACACAGTTTTCAGAATGAAAACCACAATCACAGAAAGCTAACCAAAATGATCACACTGATCACAGGCTTGTGTAACTCAATGAAGCTATGAGCCATGCCATGCAGGGCCACCCAAGACAGACGGGTCACAGTGGGGAGTTCTCACAAAATGTGGTTCACTGGAGAAGGGAATGGCAAACCACTCCAGTATTCTTGCCTCATACCCATGAACAGTATGAAAAGTCAAAAGATACAACAGTGGAAGATTGAGCCACCCACATCTGTAGGTGTCCAATATGCTACTGGGAAAGAAAGCAGAAATAGCTCCAGAACAAATGAAGAGGCTGGGCCAAAGCAGAAACAATGCTCAGTTGTCAAAGTGTCTGGTGGTGAAAGTAAAGTCTGAGCTGTAAAGAAGAATATTGCATAGGAACTTGGAATGTTAGGTCTATAAATCAAGGTAAATTCGATGTTGCCAAGCAGAAGGTGGCAAGAGTAAACATCAACATGTTAGGAATCAATGAACTAAAATAAAATGCACAGGGATGGGCAAATTTAATTCAGATGACCACTATATCTACTACTGTGGGCAAGAATCCCTGAGAAGAAATGGAGTAGCCCTCATAGTCAACGAAAGAGTTCAAAATGCAGTACTTGGGTGCAATCTCAAAAAGACAGAATGATCCCTGTTTGTTTCAAAGGCAAACCATTCAACAGCACAGTACCCAAGTCTATGCCCCAATCACTAATGCTGAAGAAGTTGATGTCAAAAGGTTCTATGAAGACCCACAAGACTTTCTAGAACTAACACTGAAAAAAAGATGTCCTTTCATCATAGGGGATTGGAATGCAAAAGTAGGAAGTCAAAAGATACCTGGAGTAACAGGCAAGTTTGACCTTGAGAGAACAAAACGAAGCAGGGCAAAGGCTAACAGAGCTTTGCCAAGACAACACACTGGTCATAGCAAACACCCTCTTCCAACAACACAAGAGATGACTCTACACGTGGACATAACCAGATGGTCAATACTGAAATCAGACTGATTATATCCTTTGCAGCTGAATGTGGAGAAACTCAGATAATCAGCTTCTTATTGTAAAATTCAAGCTTAAATTGAAAAAAGTAGGGAAAACCCATTAGACCATTCAAGTATGACCTATATCATATTCCTCATGATTATACAGTGGAGGTGATGAATAGATGCAAGGGATTAGATCTGGTAGATAGAGTGCCTGAAGAACTACGGACGGAGGTTAGTAACATTGTACAGGAGGTGGTGACCAAACCATTCCCAAGAAAAGGAAATGCAAGAAGGTAAAGTGGCTGTCCGAAGAAACCTTACAAATAGCTGAGAAAACAAGAGGAAGGCAAAGGAGAAAGGAAAAGATATATCCAACTGAATACAGAGTTCCAGAGAATAGCAAGGAGAGATACAAAAGCCTTAAGAGAATAATGCAAAGAAAGAGAGGAAAACGACAGAATGAGAAAGACTAGAGATCTCCTCAAGGAAACTGGAGATACCAAGGGAACATTTCTCGCAAAGATGGGCTCAATAAAGGACAGAAACAACAAGGACCTAACAGAAGCAGAGGAGACTAAGAGGAAGTGGCAAGAAGACACAGAACTGCACAAAAAAGGTCTTCATGACCCTGATAACCACAATGATGTGGTCACAATCCCATAGCCAGACATCCTGGAGTGTGACGTCAAGTGGGTCTTAGGAAGCATTACTACGAACAAAGCTAGTGGAGGTGATGGAATTCCAGCTGAGCTATTTCAAATCCTAAAAGATGATGCTGTGAAAGTGCTGCATTCAATATGTCAGCAAATTTAAAAGCCACAGGACTGGAAAAGGTCAGTTTTCATTTCAAGCCCAAAGAAGGGCTGTGCGAAATAATGTTCAAACTACCAAACAACTGTGCTCATTTCACATCCTACCAAAGTAATACTCAAAATTCTCCAAGCTATTCTTTAACAGTACATGAACCGAGAACTCCCAGATATACAAGCTGGATTTAGAAAAGGCAGAAGAACCAGAGATCAAACAGAAAAAAACAAGAGAATCCCAACATCTACTTCTGCTTCACTGACTAAACTAAAGCCTTTGACTGTGGATCACCACAAACTGTGGAAAATTCTTAAAGAGATGGGAACACCAGACCACCTTAGTGGCCTCGTGAGAAACTTGTATGCAGGTCAAGAAGCAATAGTTAAAATCAGACATGGAACAACAGACTGGTTCAAAATTGGGAAAGGAGTACATCGAAGCTGTATATTGTCACCCTGCTTATTTAACTTCTATGCAGAGTACATAATGAGAAATGCTGGACTGGACAAACCACAAGCTGCAAGCAAAATTGCCAGGAAAAATATCAACATCAGATATGCAGATGATATCACTCTAATGACAGAAAGCAAAGAGGAACTAAAGAGCCTCTAGATGAAGGTGAAAGAGTGGAGTGAAAAGGCTGGCTTAAAACTCAACTTTCAAAAATCTAAGAACATGGCATCCAATCCTATCTCTTCATGGCAAATAGAGAGGGAAAAAGCGGAAATAGTGACAGATTTTATTTTCTTGGGCTCTCCAAAATTGCTGAAGATGGTGACTACAGCCAAGTAATTAAAAGATGCTTGCTCCTTGAAAGAAAAGCTATGATAAATCTGGACAGTGTATTAAAGAACAGAGACATTACTTTGCCAACAAAGGTCTGTATAGTCAAAGCTATTGTTTTTCAGCAGTCACCTATGAATGAGATTTGGACCATAAAGAAAGCTGAAAGTGAAAGTCGCTCAGTCATGTCTGACTCTTTGCCACCCCATGGACTACACAGTCCATGGAATTCTCCAGGCTAGAATACTGGAGTGGGTAGCCTTTCTCTTCTCCAGGGATCTTCCCAACCCAAGGATCAAACCCCACTGCAGGCAGATTCTTTACTAGCTGAGCTACCGGGGAAGCCCAAAGAAAGGTGACGCCTGAAGAACTGATGCTTTGGATTGTGGTGCTGGAGAAGACTCTTGAGAGTCCCTTGGACAGCAAGGAGATCCAACCAGTCAGTCCTAAAGGAAATCAGACCTGATTTTTCAGTGGAAGGGCTGAAGCTCCAATACTTTGGCCACCTGTTGTGAGGAGTTGACTTACTGGAAAAGACCCGGCAAAGATTTGAGGGCTGGACAAGAAGGGGGGCAACAGAGGATAAGGTAGTTGGATGGCATCATCAACTCAATGGACATCAGTTTCAGCAACCTCTGGGAGACAGTGAAGGACAGGGAAGCCTGGCGTGCTACAGTCCATGGGGTCCAAAGACTCAAGACACTACTGAGCGAGCGACTGAACAACATCTACAACATGGCTGATTCACATAGTTGTCTGGCATAAAACTACACAACATTGTAAACTCATTATCCTCCAATTAAAAATAAATTAAAATAAATAAAGCAATAAAATGAAAATACAACATACCAAAACATATGGGATGTACCAAAGCCAGTTCTCAGAGGGAATTTCATAGCAATAAATGCCTACATAAGAAACAGGAAGGAGGTCAGACAACCTAACTTTACTACTCCTCAAGGAACCAGAAAAACAAACAACAAAGCCCAATGGTAGACGAAGGAAGAAAATAACAAATTTCTGAGCAGAAATGAATGAAACAGAGACAGGAAAGACAACAGAAAATATCAATGAAATAAAGAGCTGCTTTCTTTTTTAAAGATAAATAAAATAAACAAACCTTTAGCTAGGCTTACCAAGAAAAAGAGAGGACTCAAACAAAATCACAAAGAGGAGACATTACAACTGATAACACAGAATGCACAGGATCGTAGAGACTACTAAGAACTATTACACACCAGCAAACCTGACAACCTAGAAGAAATAGATACATTTCCGGAAACATAAAACACACCAAAACTGAATCATGAAGAAATGGAAAATCTGAACAGACCAATTACCAGTAAGGAAACTGAATCAGTAATCAAAAACTTGCCTTAAAAACAGAAGTTCAGGACCAGATGGATTCACTGGTGAGTTCTACCAAACATTTAAAGAAGAATGAATACAAGTCCTTCTCAAACTCTTCCAAAAAAGTAGAACACTTTCAAACTTATTTTACAAGGCCAGTATTACCCTGATGCCAAAATCAGACAAAAACACCACAAGGAAAGAAAATTACAGGCCAATATACCCAGAACATAGATGCAGAAATTCTCAACAAAATATCAGCAAACACATTGAAGGATCTACACAATGATCAAGTGGGATTGATTCCTGATATGCAAGAGTGGTTCAAGATCTGCAGATCAATACTGTGTTACATCACAATAATAAATGAAGAATAAAAATCATATAATTATCTCAGTAGATGGAGAAAAAGCATTTGACAATATTTTAACATTCACTTCCCTGGTGGCTCAGTGGGTAAAGCATCTGCCTCCAATGCGGGAGACCCGGGTTCAATCCCTAGGTCAGGAAGATCCTCTGGAGAAGAAAATGGCAACCCACTCTAGTACTCTTGCCTGGAAAATCCCATGGACTGAGAAGCCTGGTAGGCTACAGTCCATGGGGTCGCAAAGAGTCAGACACGACTGAGCAACTTCACTTCACTTCAACATTCACTTATGATACAAACTCTCGACAGTGGGTACAGAGATAATGTTGTTGTTAATGTTTAGCCACTAAGTCATATCTGACTCTTTTGCAACCCCATGGACTGGAGCCTGCAAAGCTGCTCTGTCCATGGGATTTTGCAGGCAAGAATACTGGAGTGGGTTGTCATTTCCTTCTCCAGGGGATCTTCCCCTACTAAGGGATCAAACCCGCTTCTCCTGCATTGGCAGACCGATTCTTTGCCACTGAGCCACCAAGGAAGCCCCATAGAGGGAATGTACCTCAACATAATAAAGGTCATATATTAAAAGCCCACAGCTAACATCATACTCAGCAGTGAAAAACTGAAAGCTTTCTGAGAAACGAGACAAGTATACCCACTCTCATCACTTCTATCCAGCATAGTACTGGAAGTCCTAGTCAGAGCAACTCAACAAGAAAAATAAATAAAAGGCATCCAAATCAGAAAGCAAGAAGTAAAATTCTATTTACAGATGACATACAGAAAAACTCTGAAGACTCCACTAAAAAAACTGTTAGAACCAATGAATGGATTCAGCAAAGTTGCAAGATACAAATTCAATATTTAAAAAAGAAAATCAGTTGTGGAGTTTCCTGGTGGTCCAGTGGTTGAGAGTCTGCCTGCCAAGGCAGGGGACATGGGCTTGATCCTTGGTCCTGGAGGACTGCACATGCCACAGAACAACTAAGCCCGTGCACTGCAACTCCTGAAGCCACACACTCCTAGAGCCTGTGCTCTGCAACAAGAGGAGCAGCCGCAGTGAGAAGCCTGTGCACTGCAGCCAGAGAGCAGCCCTGCTCACCACAACTAGAGAAAGCCTGCACAGAAAGGCCAAGCACAGCCACAGGTAAACTAACGAATGAATAAAAATGGAAAAATAAATCAGTTGCACAAAAACTATAAAAAAGAGAAATTAAGAAAACAACCCCATTTGTAATTGCACCAAAAAGAATAAAATATCCAGGAATAAATTTAATCAAGGAGGTGACACACTTGTACACTGAAAACTATAAGATACTGATGGGAAACAATGGTAGAAGTGAAATGAAGTCACTCAGTTGTGTCAGACTCTTTGCGACCCCACGGACTGTAGCCTACCAGGCTCCTCCTTCCATGGGATTTTCCAGGCAATAGTCCTGGAGTGGACTGCCAGTTCCTTCTCCAGGGGATATTCCCAACCCAGGGATCAAACCCAGGTCTCCGCATTGTAGACAGACGCTTTACCGTCTGAGCCAAAGATGTTGATGGGAAAAAAATGGAAGAAGATACAAATAAATGCAAAGATACTTATGCTCAGGGGTAGGAAGATTTAGTATTGCTAAAATGCCCATAATACCCAAAGTGTATTAGTTGCTCAGTCATGTCTCACTCTTTGCAACCCCATGGACTGTAGTCCACCAGGCTTCTCTGTCCATATAATTCTCCAAGCAAGAATACTGGAGTGGGTTGCCATTTCCTTCTCCAGGGGATCTTCCTGACCCAGGGATCTAATCCAGGTCTCCTGCATTGCAGAAGGTTACTTTAGCATCTGAGCCACCAGGGAAGCAACAGCTATCAAAATTCCAATGCCAATTTTCCAGAAACAGAGCAATTCCAAATCTTTATGGCACTAAAAAGACCGCAAATATGATCAATACATGAGGGCATGAGGGTCTATTTCTGGGCTCTGTTCTAGTCTATTAATCTTTGTGTCTCTCTCCCCTGCCCCAGTACCATACTGTTTTGAGTACTACAACTTCATAGTATATTTTGAATCCAGGAAGCATGATGTTTCCAGGTTTTGTCTTAATATTACTTTGACTATTTGCAATCTTTTTTAGTTCCATAAAGATCTGGAATTGTTCTGTTCCTGGAAAATTGGCATTGGAATTTTGATAGCTGTTGCTTCCCTGGTGGCTATAGCTATCAAAATGCCAATGCCAATTTTCCAGAAATAGAACAATTCCAAATCTTTACGATAAAGGAGCCAGGTATGTACCTGGAGAAAGAACAGTCTCTTCAATAAATGGTGCTTGGCAAACTAGACAGTTATGTGCAAAATAATCAAACTGGACCATTATCTTATCAAAGCCTTGAACATAAGACCTGAAAACTTAAAACTCCTAAAAAAAACATAGATGGTAAGCTTCTTAACATTGGTCTTAACATAATTTTTTGAATTTGACCAAAAACAGAAGCAACAAAGAGGTTCCCTGGTGGCTCACTGGTAAAGAATCTGCCTGTTGATGCAGGAAAGGCAGTTTTGATCGCTCGGTTGGGAAGATCCCCTGAAGGAAATAACAACCTACTCCATTCTCTTGTCTGGGAAATCTCATGAACAGAGGAGCCTGGTGGCCTATAGTCCATCGGGTCACAAGAGTCAGACATGACTTAGCAACTGAACAACAACAACAGAAGCAACAAAAGGAAAATAAACAAGTAGTATTACATTTAAAAATCTTCTGTACAGCAAAGGAACCCATTAACAAAATGAAAAGGCAATCTATGAAACTGGAGAAAATATTTGCAAATCATGTACCTGATATTTGGTTAATACCTAAAATATACTTAAAATCCTCATGCAACTCAGTAAGAAAAAACAAAAGGAAGCAATCTGATTACAAAATGGGCAGAGGCTCTGAATGGATCTTTTCTGAAAGAATTCAAATGACCAAGAAGTACATTTCAAGGGGTTCAACATCACTAATCTTCAGGGAAATGTGAACCAAAACCAGTTACCTGTCACCTCATACCTGTCAGAACGGCTTTCCTCAAAGGACAAAACACATGCTGGTGAGGATGGAAAGGCAAGAGAGTGCTTGTGCACTGTTGGTGGGAAAGCAAACTTCCAACCACTATGGAAAATATGGAGGTTCCTCAAAAAATTAAAACTAGAACTATCACGTGATCTAGCAACCCAACTTCATGATTCCACAAAACCTCTACCTTGAAAAGATATCTGCACCCCAATGTTCATATAGCATTATTGACAACACTCAAGACAGGGAGACAACCTATGTGGCAATCGATGGATGAACATATACATAAAACATGGCAACACACTCACACACACACACTCGCACATGCATACAATGGCATGTGATTCAGCCAAAAGAAAGATGGAAAGCCTGCCACTGTGACAACATGGATGGACCCTGAGGGCATGATGTCCAGTGAAATAATTCAAACAAATGAAAGACAAGAACAGAATGATCTCACTTTGATGTGAAATATAAAAAAATATATTTTTAACTCATAGAAACAGAGAGTGTCATGGTGGTTGCCAGGGGC
Organism: Nanger dama; assembly: GCA_917880005.1. Taxonomy (NCBI): domain Eukaryota; kingdom Metazoa; phylum Chordata; class Mammalia; order Artiodactyla; family Bovidae; genus Nanger; species Nanger dama. The sequence goes on from CAKJTW010000007.1 coordinate 16,078,461, forward strand.
TGAGGGCTGAAGGACACGGGAAGAGTTTGGTCAAAGGGTACAAACTTCCAGTTATAAGGGCAATAAGTACTTACAGTAATAAACAGCTTGGTGACTATAATTAATAATACTGTGTTGTATACTTGAAAGTTGCTAAGAGAATAAATCTTAAAAGCTCTCATTAGAACAAAATTTGTGGTGATGAATGTCAACTAAACTTATGGAGATCATTTTGCAATTCATACAAATTTCAAATCATTTTGGTATTTATCTAACACTAATACAATGTTTATTTCAATTAAAAAAAAAAAAAAGATCACCAGGCAAAATATAAGGATGATGCTGACAAAATGGGTATTTCTTAAATCTTCTTGAAAGAAAAAAAAGTATAGCTTCTGGAAGGGACTGTGAACAACTTATTTTGTAGGCTGTCTGACCATGGTAATGGTGATGTGGGGAAGTAGTAAGACTGTCAGTTTCATCTTTTTCAGTAAGTATAAGTGAGTAGGTATCTGGGTTCAGGTCACCTGACTAAATACTTATACAGAAATATCTTTGACATAAAGACAACAAATTAAGCTTTGGTAGCAAGAATAAGTACAAATCTTTTAAAAAACTGATTCTTTCCCCCTTGTGCCAGAAGGGAAAGGAACCTTTTTCCTACTCCCTTTTTGCAAAGATTTCCTTGAGCAAACTTCTAACTGTAAATCCTTTGTCCCTTTGATATGAATGTACATCTTTTAAAAAGCTAAGGTTCTTGCTGGTTTACAACCTAAAAGTCTTTCTCAGTGGCTCTGATGTCATCTGTTTGAAGTGTAAATATCAAGAAGTCCCCATCTCCTTATCTGTTTGAGTCTGAGCTTGGTACTTAGTTCTATGTTGTGACTACATGGTTATAAAGACACTGAGAAGTCTTTTTTTTTTCTCTATATAAAAGTAATTAGCTAACACAAACACCATCAGTGAATTTAGAATGAACCATGTGTAGCAAATGGTTCAGTTAAGTCCTCTTAAGGACAAATTACTGTTTATCATGAGGGTATGTATATAATATGAAATAGGCTGCACCTGCATAGATACTTAAAGGGGTGAGAATTCAGTCTTTGCAATCCGACTAGCAGACTGCTCGTGATGTGTGTACCAATCTGGTTAAATGTTTATTTGATAATAAAGCTATTTAGTTTTTTCCCACATTTGTAGAGAGGAATTTCTTGGTTGGCAGATTTTATTTTTTTAATAATTTCTGTAACAACTCCTGTGACCTGAAATATCCCCTCAGAACATCAGCAAATTGTCAGAATCTTGAAAGGACCAATCAACTTTTGGACCCAAACTTGATCATGCACTTGTCCGCCAGGAGGGTTGTCTTGAATGCAGACAAGCGTTCTATCTGTATCTCCTGTCTCGCAAACTTTGCTTAAACATAGACCACGGTGACTTCAAAGTACGTCCACTCAGAGCTGCCCCTCAGGTGTCCCTTCCAGGCTAACCGCATGCAGAATTTCATCCATCGCTGCAGGCCGGGCAACACCCGACACACACTCAGGAGAAACCCTCTGGTAACAAAAAGGTCAGGAGCAAGATTTAATGCGAAAGGCAATCTACACACACTTCTGGGAAACTTAATCCTCCGCTGTGCCACCAAACTTGGGCAAGAAAGTTACAGCAATTTTCCATCCTGGTATTTTAAAAAAGAAATGAAGGTAGGGAATCGAACCCTACACTCATCCAATTAAGAGGAAGATCCGCCTTTTGCACCCGGGCTTCCCGACCTCGCTCTTCTTTCTCACCATCATCCCTCCCTGGCAGGGCTTTTTATTTACTCCCAGCACAAGGAAGCCATAGAGAAGGAAATGGCAACCCACTCCAGTATTCTTGCATGGAGAATTCCGTGGTCAGAGGAGCCTGGTGGCCTGCTGTCCATGGGGTCGCGCAGAGTCGGGCACGACTGAAGCGACTTAACGTGCATGCATGCACTGGAGAAGGAAATGGCAACCCACTCCAGTGTTCTTGCCTGGAGAATCCCAGGGACAGCGGAGCCTGATGGGCTGCCGCCTGTGGGGTCGCACAGTCGGACACGACTGAAGCGACTTAGCAGCAGCAGCAGCAGCAGGGAAGCCAAGAGCTTCCAAGCAAAAGCATTGAAAGATCAAACACAATGACGGGGAGCTTTTTTTCAACCCCTCATCCAGGGAAAGGCCCAGTCCCAGTCCCAGTCCCCGCCACCTGCCAGGGACTCCGTGGCCTTACCTGCGGACCGCGAGGGGCGCAGCCGAAGCCGGCGGCCGCCTCGTCTCCGGCCCCGAGTCAGCTTGTAGAAGCAGTAGCAGGCGCCGGCCGCGAGGACCAGGCCCGCCGCCACCCAGCCCACGTCCCGGGCGCCGCCCATGCTACCTCTGGGGCCGCGCACAGCGCTGGGCCCGGCGCGGGAGTGTCCGAAGCCAGCGGGTCCAGGCGCCGCCGCCCGGGATTACGCCGCGGGAGAAAGGAAATGGGGGACTGAACTCCGCCTCTCAGAAACCGCCCTGCTGAAAAGTGAAAAGAGTCCACTCAGCCCGTGCGCTTCCTGGCGGCTTCCTGGAGAATGGGCGGGGCACGGCTGGAGGCGAGCTAGACTGGGTGAAGCGCTGCGCGCACCGCACGCCCCCAGAGCACAGGCCGGGGGCCGCCCCGGACGCCCGGAGGCGGGTCCCTGCCCCCGGCCCGAGGCCCGCCTCTCTTCCGGGCAGGCCACTGAGGGCGCGAGGCAACGCAATGCCTAGCTCCTCCTTCCACGCCGCGCGGTTGCCGTGGCAACGCCGGGACGCGCTAGCCCCTCGCTCTGGAGTGGCTCCTGCTGCTCCGGGCGTGGGAGGGCCAGCGAGCCACGCAGGATTTCAGTAGGGCCTCAGGCCATGGCCTCGCTGCGCCGGGCCAGTCCCAGGCTGAGGAAATACTTCAGGGAGAACTACATTCCTCAGGTCTGCGAGGTACTGGAGCCACGTGGCGGCGGAGTTAGAAGAGGGAAGAACGGGCAGAGAATTCCCAGAGGAGGGACTGGTGTTTGGCGAAGAGAGGAAGTGGAGGTTAAGAGGAGCGAAAAGGGGAAGAGATGAAGTCAGCTTTGGACAGGATGGCGGTCCGGGCTGAACATACAGATCAGAGAGTTGAAGACAGAGGGGTGATGGTGGCTGAAAGTGGGGGGATGAATGACATCTCCCAGGGAGAAAAGGGGAAAGGCCTCAGGGCAGAAACCCCAAACGCCAACTTTTCAGATTTGGACAAGAGGAACTAAGAACTAGAGGAGTGAGAATGAAATGCCTTGGAGATAGAGAAGGAAAAGCAGGAGTGTATGGCTTTATGAAGAAAGTAGGCAATAAAGTTGTAGTGGATTTGGCCCAAGGTAGCGTGGGTTTTCAACGGAGTGATGAAGGCAGAAAATAGGTGGAGGTTAGCTGAGGAGTGGAAACTGAGATCTTTAGATAGAAAGTAGTCAGCCCTTTGTGTGAAAGGAAGATCCACACAACCAAGACTTAAATGGGAGGAAAGACTTAAAAGGAAGCAGGACAAGGGGTGGATAGGCTTTGTAGGCTCCCAGTTAGGAAGCCGATAAAATTATCTTCTGGTGACTTCCATTTTCTCTACAAATATGAGGTGAAATGTTTGTCAAGAATGAGGATGTTTGGGAGGGGATGTGGTTGTAGAAGGGGTTTTGAATAGTTAAGTTATTCAGACAAGGAGGGAGAGTTAGAAGTCCAGGGAAGGAAAGAGAAGGAAGGTGAGGCAGTGTTGAGAGCCCAGCTTGGGGAGTGACTCTCCTAGCAAGTGGGAGGGCAGTTCAGTACAGGCCCCTCCTTTTGGGATGGTAATTTTCAAATATTTATTAAAATGTTAAATGTGAATACCCTTTAACCAAGCATTTCCACTTCTGAGGATCCACTTTAGAGACATACTTGCACATGTAACCAGAAGGATGTACAAGTATATACATTGTAACATTGTCACATAGTGAACATAGTAAATAAGTGTAAATAAGGGAATGCGATATTATGTAGAACAATATATACCTGTGCCTTAAGACAAAATGCAAATTGCCTAACAAGGTGTCTACTAAAATCTAGCTACCTGACTTCATATTTGTATGCATATGTGTATATGTATATAAGTGTGTTTTTATATGTGTGTGTGTGTGTATATATATATATATGTAAGATAATAATATATGCATAGAATATATGGCAAACTATTAACAGCAAATGTTTTGGGGGATAGCTTTAGGGGAGAACTCTAATCTTTTACTCCATACACATCTGTATGGTTTTAATTTTTTTACGATGAGTTTCATTCATGTTTTACCTCTATACAATTGTATTTGAAAATGTGTAGAAAGCTTGGTACTTATCTTCCCAGTTGCATGATTTTCTCAAGCAGCACTTAGTAAATCAGTCCTAAATACACAAATAAGAGCTGATTTCATCCAGGATAGGAGTTTGCCACACATATATAATGGAAGGGCAGTGGGGAGGGAGCTAAACTTTTGAGAGTGCCCAAAGTGATGGGCCTAGGACTCTAAGGACTGGGTGGGATATGAGAACAAGACATAATACTGATATGTGGGTAGAAAGTGGAAGTTTGTAAGAGGTGAATGAAAAAGAGTAGAGGGAGTATTTGAGTGAGGCAGCTGGAAAAGTAGGAGGTAGGGGCCAGAAAGTGGAATGTGCACAATTATTTCTCAGAATCATCTTTTTTTTCTATTAAAACTTTTTCTTGGTTAGATATATTAACACATGACTTCATAGTATACAATTTCAAACTTTTATAAAGAAAATGAATTTTAGTTTCCATGCGGAGAACCTGAAAAATCTGTGGATCATCAATATTTCCCTTTTGAAACCATTTTTGTACTATCATCAGTGCAAGTAGGCCTGGAGGGTGAAACTATCCTCACACCCAGAGCTGGGGAGGAAGATGGAGCCTCTTCAAAGAATGTAATACAGTCATCCCTCAGTTTCCTCAATGGTCTTTCCTGGCTCAGATGGTAAAGCCTCTGCCTACAATGAGGGTGACCCCTGTTCGATCCCTGGGTCAGGAAGATCCCCTGGAGAAGGAAATGGCAACCCACTGCAGTACTCTTGCCTGGAAAATCCCATGGATGGAGAAGCCTGGTAGGCTACAGTCTGAGGGGTCACAAAGAGTCAGACACGACTGAGTGACTTCACTTCACTCAGTATCCTCAGCTTTGGTTCCAGGACCCCCATGGATACTAAAATCTGTGCACAGTATTTACATACAACCTACATCCATCTTACTGTATAAATCACCTCCAAATAAATCATCTCTAGATCACTTATAGTACCTAATCCTGTATAAATGCCATGTAAATAATTGCCTGCACTTAGAAAATTAAAGTTTTGCTTTTTGAAACAATGGAATTTTCCCCAGTCATTTTGGACCCACATTTGATTGATTCCATGAATGAAAAACCTGCAGCTACAGAGTGCTGACTGTATTTATGATTCAGTGTCAAGCCATTCTGAGTCATAGCTGTGTCCAAGCTGGCATGGAACAGGTAGCACAAGTGGACTTCAGTGGAGGATCAGGGAAATTGTAACCTCTCCTCGCCTTCCTCTCCACTTGCCATAAAACTGCCCAGCTGCTGGAGGCACCCCTGGTTCCTCTCTGGATGAAAGCACCTCTTCCACACCAGTCTACCACCCTGCTTTGCACCCAGAGAAAGGAAGCCCTTAGAAGTGCTCCCTACTGCCTAAGACAGTATTATTCGAGGAGTCCTTTACTCACCTCTGCTACCACATTACCAGCAGGTGCAAGAGCGTGTCACATAGCCACCTTAACCTGGTTACCTGCTTTCTTTGTATCTATTCACCTGATCCAGTTTTCCATGCCTAGCACTCTTCTAAAACTCATCTTCTGCAAGTTTTGGTACATCATCTTTCATCACAAATTTCCATGTATGTGTAACCTCTTCTGAACTCCACCTGCAGATGGTAATTGCAGCCATGAAATTAAAAGACGCTTACTCCTTGGAAGAAAAGTTATGACCAACCTAGATAGCATATTGAAAAGCAGAGATATTACTTTGCCAACAAAGGTCCGTCTAGTCAAGGCTATCATTTTTCCAGTGGTCACATATGGTTGTGAGAGTTGGACTGTGAAGAAAGCTGAGCACCGAAGAATTGATGCTTTGGAACTGTGGTGTTGGAGAAGACTCTTGGGAGTCCATTGGACTGCAAGGAGATCCAACCAATCCATCCTAAAGGAGATCAGTCCTGGGTGTTCATTGGAAGGACTGATGCTGAAGCTGAAACTCCAATGCTTTGGCCACCTCATGCAAAGAGTTGACTCATTGGAAAAGACTCTGATGCTGGGAGGGATCAGGGGCAGGAGGAGAAGGGGACGACTGAGCATGAGATGGCTGGATGGCATCACCGACTCGATGGACATGAGTTTGAGTGAACTCCGGGAGTTGGTGATGGACAGGGAGGCCTGGCGTGCTGCGATTCATGGGGTCGCAAAGAGTTGGACACGACTGAGCGACTAAACTGAACTGAACTCCACCTACCTGTTCTGAGTAAAACCTGGCTGTCTCCTTAGATATCATTTCCCTGACAACTTTTGAATAGAGGCTGATCTTTTTCTTTTAATCCTGCTTGATTCACTGGGCTTACTTAATCAGTTGATTCATACTTTTCATCTGTTTTAGAGAATTCTTGATCATTTTCAAATTTTGCTTCTACCTAATTCTCTCTTCTCCTTCTGGGACTCCTGTCATAAATATGTTAGCTTTTTCTTTTTTAAAACTTGGTCCTATGCCTCTTTTGTTCTTTTCTATTTTTTCCCGATTCTTTTTCCCTCTGTGCTTAAGTGGGAAGTTTTCATTGATTGTCTTCAAGTTTACAGATTCTGTTTTATGCTGAGTCTAGTCTACTGTTAAGTACATCAAATGAGTTCTTGATTTCAGATAGTGTATTTTTCAGTTCTAGAATGTCCATTTGATTTTTAATACATTCCAATTAAAATCCTGCCTCTTTTCATCCTTTTTGTCTATCATTTCCTATTTCCTTCAACATGTTAATTATTATTAATTTAAAATCATTGTTAATATGAACAACTTTGAATTTATTTATTAGAATTTAGTTATTAAAATAAGATAAATGTTCTTTATTCAAATTACTGGTGTGATTTCTGTCTCTTAACTGGATCCTGACTGATACAGAAGGCTTAACTGGAAGGCTACACAAGGGAACTTTCTGGGGAGTTGGAAAATGACTGAGATTTAAGTGTATCCATTGTCAGAATTATACAACTAGGATTTGTGCATTTGAATTCATGTAGATTTTACCTAAAATATTATAATAGAGAAAAGAGGGGGAAATTGGGAAACATATCATCTAGATGAAAATAATGCTATGTTGATTTAACCCAAAGACTCACACAAATCACAGAACGGTGACAACTGTTAAAACTGGGTGATGGGCACACAGGGGTTCATTGTTTACTTTATATATGTTTGAAATTTTCCATAAAAAATGTTAAAGATAGTCATGGCTGTGTGTTTTCTATCTTAATGTATGTAGCTAGGGATGGATGGAATGACAAGCTTGATCTGGCTATACAGTCATTTATTGTTTGTTTTCTGTATCAGTTATTCGTTGCTATGTAACACAACCACAAAACTTCATGGCGTAAAAGAACATGAAGCATTTAGTTTGCTTAAAAATCTGAAATTCTTGCAGGGATTTTTAGGGAAGGCTTGTCCCTGCACCACGTGATTCCATCTAGGGTGGATCAGCAGAGTGTTAAAGATCCACTTTTAAGATGGTTCATTCACATACCTGGCAAGTTGGTGCCAGAGGTCGGCTGGAAGTTCGGTTAGGTCTGTGAACCGGGAGGCTTGATTCCTCCATGTGCCTCTCTATGGGCTGCTTGGACTTCCTCACAGTATGGAGACTCAGTTCTAAGAGCAAGGGTCCCCAGATAGAACTAAGTAGATGTTATATCATCATTTATGGCCTAGGCTTGGAAGTCAACATAACATTATTTTCACCTTGATTCAAGAGGAGGGAACATAGACCCCACTTGTTAATGGGAAGTGTATCAAAGTCACAATCCAAAAAGAGCTCGTGGGATGGGAGATTGTAATGGCCATTTTGGGAAATGTAATCAGATACACCCAGCTTGTTCATACAAGAAGAATCTGGGATCAAGTTGGATCTCAAAGTATTATCTGAACAAAGATGTAGTTTCCTATTATCCAGCAAATGGGTCTCAACCCTTCTGTAATTATTCCTTCTCCTTTCTTTCTGTGTTCCTCAGGTGCAGATGTATACTGGACATTAACAAGTTGCCTACACAACATCTACTTCCTTCTTCCTAATGTTTCTTACATTCTTATTCCATAACTACCTCTTCCCCACATAGCCTGGATGCTTCAGGGAAGCTGATTATCCTTACTCCTGGGGTTGGACCCTGACTGACCTATGGCAACTAGCACACTCAAGTTCCCCTGCTCATAGTGTTTGTGACTATGGTGGTTGGTAGCAAGGATCATGGGGAAGGGCAAGATGTGATCTAAACCAGTTTAGATCAGGTTGCTGGCTGGAGCGCTGGGACAGAGATATTGCATCTCTGGATGTTTGTAGGGAAGCATGTAGCCCTGGGAGCCATTGTCAATTCTCTTCTGTCCACATGGGAAGATGGTTTTAGGGTGAAGGAAGGTAGAGAGCAAAATGGAAAGAAATCAGGTCTCTCATGACATCAGTAAGTCACTGGATTAAATACATTGGCCACCTGATGCGACAAGCTGACTCATTTGAAAAGCTCCTGATGCTGGGAAAGATTGAGGACAGGAGGAGAAGGGGACGACAGAGGATGAGATGGTTGGATGGCATCACCGACTCAATGGACATGGGTTTGGGTGGTCTCTGGGAGCTGTTGATGGACAGGGAGGCCTGATGTGCTGCGGTTCATGGGATTGCAGAGTTGGACACGACTGAGCGACTGAACTGAACAGCAGGATCTACCTTTAGAATTTCTAGTGTAGGACCCAATAAATTCCATGTTTAGTTGAGATTTATAACTGAAGCCTAAAGTGTCTGAAGCAATGCAAGGGAATTAACATTAATATTTTATTATGAGATTGCCTAGGTTTGACTCTTGGTTTTGCCAATTACTAATTGTGTAAGTCTGAGCAAGTTTCTAAGTCTCTCTGACTCGGTTTTCTTTGTAGTAAGATTCCAGATGAATGAGAGACAGGCCCTCACTTTCTAGACTAGGAGAAAGCTATTGTGAAATGGAAGAATGGGAAAAGAAAACCACAAAATGTGTCCTAAGGCAAATTAAGTTCAGGAAAGAATATATGGAGAAGGCGAGGCTCTGGAGATTGGGGAGTATTTTATAATATGCACTCTCACATACCCCTCAGAAAGCCTTTGTGGGCTTTCAGAGATTTGCACATCAGCTTAAAGACTGCTGGATTTTATGTTCAATTCAAATTAGTCAGGTTCCTTTTTCTTTTTAAACAACAGATTAGGATCTTTTTTTTTTTTTTTCCTTGGATGGAATGGCAAGAGTGGTCAGCTAAGAAGGGTACATTAGACCATTTGTCATCAGCAAACATTTGCTGGGCATCTATCCTGTGCTGGTAGAAAACACCTCAACAGCTTCAACCACTTGCAGCTATGACTCTGAAACTGTCTCTAGCTCAAAGTTTCTCCTTAGTACTCTGTGCATTTATCCATTGCGGTGTCCTACAGACACATTAAAGAAGTAAAAGATATAGGTGACATTAGATTCTTTACAAACCAATCTATCCAGAACATAATCATTTCAACATGGACTCATAGACTCACTGTCAAATCATACTGTCTTCAAAACTGGGTGTGTACTTTACACTTGCAGTGCACGTCAGTTTGGACAAGCCACATCTGAAGTGCTCAATTGTTCATTCACTCCGTTGTGTCTGACTCACTAGCAACATGAAATTAGTAGCTGCCACGTTAGACAGTGCAAGTTGAAAACGTATTAACATATTTAATAAGCCAGAGAAAATTGCCTTTGACCCAGAAATGATCACTGTGTCTCTGCGAAGGTGGTGGTTTTCACGGGCACCTAGTTTCTGGACCTTTAGCAAGAGTCTGAGTGGCACAGGGAGGGTGAAGTGGCTGTCTAGCCAGGTTGGTCACCTGCAATGTGTCACAGATGGGACAGTTGTTCTCACATGCGCCAAAGCAAATATATACCTATTTTCAAATCTTCAGGAATCATAATGGTTAGTGTTTATTGTGGAAATGAACAAAATGCTATGAACATTCTGTAGATTGGATATTTCTCCCCCAAAATTCATATGTTAAAACCCAATCTCCAGGGTGATGGTATTAGGAGGTGTGGCCTTTGGGAGGTGATTAATCATGAGGGTGGAGCCCTCGTGGATGGGGTATGATCCCTATAATGAAGACTCCAGAGAGTTCCATTGATCCTTCCATCACATGAGGACACTGTCAGAAGATGCCCATCTATGACATGCTGCTCACCAGACACAGAATCTTCCTGCACTTTGATCCTGGATTTCCCAGTCTCTAGAACTGTGAGAAATATGTTTCTGTTGCTTATTAGTCATCCAGTCTCTAGTGCTCTAAGCTTCCAAATGGACTAAGACAGAGAATAAGTCATGGACTAAATGTTGCCATGGCTTGTCTTAAACCACAAAAGCCTTTAAACCCTTAGCTGAGAAAGACTCCAGGCGAGACTTCTGGGGATATGAGTAGGGATTCAACAAGTGGTCCTGCTAATTTTCTGTATTTTACCATCCCTTTGAGATTCTCTCTTTGGTTACTATTGTATCTTGCATCCCTATCTAAATGAAGGACATATCAAACATATAGAAAATCATGGCTGGCTAGTCTCTTAGTTGTCTTGGGCTGCTAAAATAAAATGGCATACACTGGGTGGCTTAAATTAAAAAAATTGTTTTCTCAGTTATGAAGGCTGAAAGTCTATGATCATGGTGCCAGCATGGCTGAGTTCTGGTGATAGTTCCCCTCCTAGCTTGCAGATGGCTGCCTTCTCACCGTGTCCTCACTGGGCAGAGAAAGAGCAAATTTCTCTGGGGTCTCTTTATATGAGGGTGCTAATCGCATTGTGAGGATCCTATCCTCATGACCTCATCTAAACCTTTATATCTCCCAAAGGCCCTGTCTCCAAATACCATTATATTGAGGATTAGAGTTTCAATAGATGAATTTTTCGGTGACATGATTCAGTCTATAGCAGTTGAGAAATGTAAGAAAACTAATTCCACTGACAAAAATGAAATATAGATAAAATGAAGTCTTTTCCTCAAATCAACAAAACTAAAAATGTTCTGATTCTCAGAGTTGGCAAGGTGAAATGGATACTTCCACTGGCTACTAATGAAAGTATAAACTGGTAATATCTTCTTAGAAAAGCAATTTTGAGAAACGTATGAAGAGCTTCAAAATATACATTTTGATTCTATATTCTATTTCTAGGAAATAGAGTGAAGATATGTACATTATAATTTGAAGTGAAAATTAGTATGTATATCATATAATTTTTAACAATGGGAAAAAGAAACAATTTAAATGTCCAATCATTTTTAAATTTTTTAACATTTATGGTACACTTTTTATGCAATAGATTATCAACCAATATCAATACATGATGTCTTGAAGAATTTTTGGTGGCATGGAAAATGTTTACGATATATTAAATAGCCAGGAATTTAAAAAAGAGAGAGAAATAAATTATATATATTAGGATCCTAATTTTAATTTTGTAAAAATACATGTATTAAGGAAAGACTAAAATTAAAATTTTTATTAGAGGTTATTTCTGGTTGTCAGGATGATGGTTGATTTTTATTTTCTTTATTTTCTAATTTTCCAAATTACATCTAATATATACTATTTTTATATAATCAGAAAGAATTCCTATATTAAAACATAATAATGAAAACAGGCTTATGTGTAGGAAAATGTGCTTCCTTTCTTTTGCTTTCTCATACTATTATCAAATGAATTTTATTGGTGGAGAATCAGAAAAACATACAGAGAAAGCATAGGAAGCATAAAAACACTAATTGCTGGGAAGTGCTGGCTTTTCATCCCAGAAGTCGGGAAGTCAGGAAGGCTGGCCAGGTCGCAGGCCTTTGTCTGGTCTCCTTGGGATGAGAATCCTTTTCCTCTGGCCAGCTGGGGTCTCCTGGACACCCTCTTCCCTAGATGGGCTAGCCTCTGTTCCAGTTTACAATGGCACTTTCATAAAACCCTCTCACTCTGGTTTCAGGTAGGCCTATGTGTGGCTGACTGCACAGTGATAGATTTCCAAAGGCTTTTGTTGTTGTTGTTGTTTTTTAGCAGAATCCTAGTTCTAAGAATTCCTGTAGGGTATGCTCTAGAGGTTAAAAAAGAGCTTTGCTTTTTCCCATTGTACCCATCCAGAAACATCCAAGAGCAACTCTGCTTTCATCTGGATTATATTTGGGGATTCTCATGAGTTTAGATTTTTTAAAAGATTTTTTTCTTTCTGATTTAAAAAATAAATTTGAAACCACTGTGGTCAATCACAGAAAATAATCTCTTGCTTTATGGTTCACATCTTCTGTGTTGCAGCAAGCCAGTGTTTTCCCTTATAGACCATTAGCATCTAGCACAGCTTTCATGCAACCTAGATGTATTTGTTTATACAACAGAAATAAACATAGAGACCTTTTTCAGACCTTGGAGCCAAATATTTTAAACTGTATTTTAGATTTGAAATAAATGAACTAAATGATCAAAGTTTTGGGGATTTGGACAATAAAATATTTACTTTCTATATATTATTCTAAGATGTAGCAAAAGTATACTTTAGAAATTCAAAGCTTAAAAAAACACTGCATACATATTAACACTAAGAGCCTGCACCTCAATATAATTGTAGGGAAATGGAGTATTGCCTTTTAATTCTTCACTCTCACTATAGTGAAGAATTATTTCATCATTTCTTTCTCTCTGAGAACTCTGAAATACACATCCTACCACTGTTGAAATCTCCTTCCTTGGAGCTATTTCTTTCAAAAGATATTTGTATTTTAAAAAGCTATCACCAAGCTAGGAGTCCAAACAGTGAAGCCCTGTTGGTAGACTATCAAAAGTAGATCTTCAAAAGTATTTAGAAATCTGTTTCTCCCTCAGTTTTCTACAACTAGGCAGAAGTCAGCACCCTGTCTACAAACAAGGCCTGCCCTATAACGACCAAAGACGGGCAAGATATTAAGGGTATAGTGTCTACAAAACTATTAAACAGCTACATACAGAGACTATCTCAGAGTGAAAAAGTGTTAGCTCAGATTGTGGTTTAACATGTAAGAAAGATTAAAGGAATTTGCAAAACTGGATCTGCCCAGCAGAGGGCATGTTTAAGTTATAAATCATGGTTTTTATGCAAAATTTTCCATTTTTAGAAACAAATACTTTTTTAAAATTTTAATGCAGTTTTTATAGTTTGTGTTTCTTTCATGATTAAGTTACCAACCTGTATTTTAAAAATACGGTATTTATTTCTAAATCACATAGATTCTACCATCAGAATTTTTTTTTTAGACTAATTGCTGCAAATACTTGCCATCAGGATTACTGAATTTGTGAGCAAGAGACTACAGGCTTATGCAGAAGAGAAGGAACTGGTCACACTAACTCATCTTGCTAGACCTTGGAGCTAGAAGGTTGTGGCTTCTCCTGGGGGCAGTTGTGCTTGCTGAGCCCAGCCCACCAATTCACAGATGCAATTCAGAGGCAAACCCACGGGACACTTAAACAAAAAGCACATGACTTGCTAGTTCTCTAGTAACAATTCACCTACTGAACTAGGGATTACCTGGCTGGTAACCACCTCCCCACTGGGCCACGCACAATCCTGCTGGGCCTGGGATCCAGTGTCTTGCTCTCACCTTATACAGAGTGTGTCTCCTCACCTGTCCAGTCTGCCTTAAAACTCCTCAAGTTCTGACCTTGAGGGGCATCTTCCTGTCCCTGGGGTCCCTCTTTAATGGTTAAAGCCAGTTGGTCCCTTTCAGTAATCTTCAATATGTTTTCAGTTATAGGGTATCTAAAATAAAAATTTGGTACCCTCTACATAAATGTCCACAAGACACAGAACTGCCTTTACTTTCACATTTTTGACTTAGCAACATCCATAGAAACACATGCCAACACCATCTCTACCACAGATGGGAATGGTGAGCATTTCTGAGATGTCACTTGGACTTGTTTTGGAAGTTGGAGGGTAGGGAGGTAGAAAGGACTTTGAACAGGGTTTAGGAACTTAGGCCTGCTGCTGCTGCTAAGTCGCTTCAGTCGTGTCCAACTCTGTGCGACCTCGTAGACGGCAGCCCACCAAGCTCCCCCATCCCTGGGATTCTCCAGGCAAGAACACTGGAGTGGGTTGCCATTTCCTTCTCCAGTGCATGAAAGTGAAAAGTGAAAGTGAAGTTGCTCAGTCGTGTCCGACTCTTAGCGACCCCATGGACTGCAGCTCACCAGGCTCCTCTGACCATGGGATTTACCAGGCAAGAGTACTGGAGTGGGGTGCCATTGCCTTCTCTGAGGAACTTAGGCCACTTCCTAAATAAAGGCGTTTCTGTATGTGATGCTGACATTGCAATTTTAAAAGCAATCTCATCTGAAAAACAGAAAGAAAAAAAACCAGCAACAATGTGTAAACTATATGTTGATTATGATCTATTTGAAAGAAGAATGTGTTTTTGCATTTGCATATGAATAAAAATTGGGGGATAGATAATGTGAAAAAAAATCCTCACGTTCTGGAGGAAGATACACACGGAACACAATTCTGTTTCAGTGCATAGTATGGAGAGTCCTGGGATCAGTAGGGAATTCTGGTGTCTTCACAGAGTGACTCTGACTTCATCTCTCACATTTATCTTCCATTCCAGCCAAACTGGTCTGTGCTCCTGAGGCTCTGCTCTTGCCAAGAGAAGACCCTTACCCTTTCCTTACCACTTGAAAGTTTCTCCAACTTCTGAGTGTCCCACAAGCATTTAGCAATCATTTTCTTCTCTGCCTTCAAGAAGAAATTATCTTCTGTATTGCTATTTAGGCCCTTAGCATTTTTTTTTTTACTATGTTTATCTGGGTATCTAAAAAGATAAACAAGATTTGTTCTCTCAAGTGTCTTACATCTACCCATAGTTCTAATAGACAGTTACTATCTTGCTGTTTAAATTATTGTTCTATAAATTTCTCTCTCCTGACCAATTCCCACCAAATGCATTGGTCTTAATTTCTTCTAGTAAACTTGGTATAAAGTCAGTCTCTCTTCCTCTGTCATTACACAGACCTTTGAATGGTACAAGGGAATGTTTTTAAATTTCTTTTCTGTTTGTCCAATCTTTTTTCTCTAATGGAAGTGATAATTAGCAAATTGAGTACTTATTCTGTGCTCCGAAACAAGTTCTTTACATACATGAATTCATTTAATTTTCAGGATAGCCCTATAACATATATACTTTTATTATCCCATGTATAGTTAAGGAAACAGAAGAACAAGAGCTAAACCCAGCGGTCTCCATTCATTGCATTATCTTGCTTCTTGAAAGATAGGTAGTAGTGTAAAAGAGTAGAAACAATTGTCCTGAATAAACTCCCATTTGTCCTCAGTACCCAGACATTTTTCAGAGTATCTGAGAAATATTCAGGACTGAGATTAGGGACGCAGAGCCAAAAGAAAGTGGAGTGTTGCACAATTGCTTTGTGAATTTATAAACCTGAAAAATACAGCTAAGTCATGGTGTTTTTTTGTCCTTGACCATGTAAGTTTGTACTAAGAAGACTAGCAATAACAAAGCCCTACTCATTGTTTTTCAAAATCAAACATTCATCGTGCAGACATGTTTGCATATTTTGTCTCTGCTTATAAAAACCAAGTTAATGGTTTTACAGTTTTTATTTTCACTGAGCAGAAAAAAAATCTGTTGATTTACTAACAGATAAGCATAAGAAACATGCTTTCTTATTTATATGAAGCTATGTACTACTCACACATTAATGTGTGGAATCTCAGATTTTTATTTTGCCCAGTGGGAAACTATGAACAATGAGATTTCTTATGTAAAAAGTGAACACTTGAAGCATGCTAGTTCTACATTACTTTATTAGCAATCCAGAGACTTACCCTTTCAACTTGATTTGATTTCTGCAGGATAACTTTTTAGGAAAAGTAGTTTTCTGATCTGTGGAGCTTGGAAATATAAAGAAGTAAGCAACTTCTCATATTCATTAATCAGATGCCAGTTTCCTTAATAATTTATTTTAAAGGTGATCTCCAGTAAGGCACCAGTGTGATAAGAATCATCTGGGGAGCTAATCAAAATGCAAGTTCCTATGTCTCATCCTCTAAGACCAGGTCACTGCCCAGGTTATGCTGATGCAGATGTCCTCTGGGTACCAGGCCAGGATGAAGGGGAGGATGTGGATTAGGGAGTGGAGGAGGTCAGTACTCTAGTGATCAAGGCACAGAAGTGCTAGAAAGCAGATGGGCTTTTCATCAGGGCTATTTAGGGAGCTGGCTGAATTCTTGTTATTGTTGTGCTTTAGTTGCTAAGTTGTCTCTGATTCTTTTGCAACCTCATGGACTGTAGCTGCTAGACCATTCAGGTATGACCTAAATTAAATCCCTTATGATTATACAGTGGAAGTGAGAAATAGATTTAAGGGCCTAGATCTGATGGATAGAGTGCCTGATGAACTATGGAATGAGGTTTGTGACATTGTACAGGAGACAAGGATCAAGACCATCCCCATGGAAAAGAAATGCGAAAAAGCAAAATGGCTGTCTGGGAAGGCCTTACAAATAGCTGTGAAAAGAAGAGAGGCGAAAAGCAAAGGAGAAAAGGAAAGATATAAGCATCTGAATGCAGAGTTCCAGAGAATAGCAAGAAGAGATAAGAAAGCCTTCTTCAGTGATCAATGCAAAGAAATAGAGGAAAAGAACAGAATGAGAAAGACTAGAGATCTCTTCAAGAAAATTAGAGATACCAAGAGAATATTTCATGCAAAGATGGGCTCGATAAAGGACAGAAATGGTCTGGACCTAACAGAAGCAGAAGATATTAAGAAGAGGTGGCAAGAATACACAGAAGAACTATACAAAAAGATCTTCATGACACGGATAATCATGATGATGTGATCACTCATTTAGAGCCAGACATCTTGGAATGTGAAGTCAAGTGGGCCTTAGAAAGCATCACTATGGGGAGCAGGCCGGGCGCAGCAGGGGGTCGGGACTACTTGGCTGGCAGAGTTTGCGCTCCCTCCCTCTCTCCCCTAACTTTTTGGGGGTGGGGAGAAGTTAAGGACAGAGTTAAATGGTGTAGAGCAGCAGAGGTGACAGGACTAGGCGGAGGTGACTTTGGGCATGTTGCTGGCCCGGGTCTGAGAGTTCACCAGCTCAGTTCCCACTCCTGTGGTTCCTGAACAGAACTGTTGCAACAAGCACTTGGCAGTCCTAAACAACTTGTCTTGGTTTACCGTGTTCCTATTGTGACTACATCATGGAAAATCAACTGGCTAAATCAACTGAAGAAAGGACATTTCAGTACCAAGATTCCCTTCCATTACTGCCTGTTCCTTCACGTGAAGAATCATTAAAAAAATACCTTGAATCGGTAAAGCCATTTGCAAATGAGGAAGAATATAAGAATACTGAAGCAGTTGTCTGGAAATTTCAAAATGGTATTGGAGAAAAAGTGCAGCAGAAATTACTTCAAAGGGCAAAAGGAAAAGAAACTGGCTGGAAGAGTGGTGGCTGAATGTTGCCTACCTGGATGTTCGTATACCATCACAACTGAATGTCAACTTTGGGGGTCCTGCAAGCCATATTGAACACTACTGGCCTCCAAAGGAAGGCACACAATTGGAAAGAGGAAGTATAAGTCTTTGGCATAACATGAACTACTGGCAGCTATTAAGAAAAGAAAAGTTAGCTGTTGAAAAAGTTGGAACTATTCCTCTAGATATGAATCAATTCCGAATGCTGTTTTCCACTTGCAAGATTCCAGGAATTACTAGAGATTCAATTATTAATTATTTTAGGACTGAGAGAGAAGGACATTCCCCAAGTCACCTTGCAGTGTTGTGTCGAGGCCGAGTTTTTGTCTTTGATGTAATGCACGAAGGATATCTGATGACTGCACCAGAGATTCAGAGGCAGTTGACATACATCCAAAAGAAATGCCACAGTGAACCCGCCGGACCTGGGGTAGCAGCATTAACTACTGAGGAGCGAACTCGATGGGCTAAGGCACGAGAATATTTGATTAGTCTTAATCCAGAGAACCTGACTATATTAGAAAAAATTCAGAGCAGTTTACTAGTATTTTGTTTAGATGATGACAGTCCACATGCTACACCAGAAGATTATTCTCAGGTTTCTGCAAAGATTCTTTATGGAGATCCAACAGTATGCTGGGGTGACAAATCTTATAACTTGATTGCCTTTTCTAATGGAGTATTTGGCAGTAATTGTGATCATGCTCCTTTTGATGCAATGGTTCTGGTAAAAATCTGCTATTATGTTGATGAGAAGATTCTTGAGAATGAAGGAAGATGGAAGGGCTCAGGAAAAGTACGGGATATACCGGTTCCAGAGGAGCTTGTTTTCACTGTGGATAAAAAGTATTAAATGACATCAACCAAGCTAAGGCCCAGTATTTCAAGCAGGCGTCCGATCTCCAGCTTGTGGTATATGCCTTTACATCTTTTGGCAAAAAGCAAACCAAGAAGAAGCAGCTTCACCCTGATACATTTATTCAGTTGGCACTTCAGCTGGCCTATTACAGACTTTATGGACGTCTCGGTTGCTGCTGTGAAACAGCTATGACAAGATTATTTTATCATGGCCGTACAGAGAAGTAGTCAGTAGACCATGTACAGTAGAAGTAGTCAATTGGTGCCAATCCATGCAGAATCCTTCTACCAGCCTTCTTGAGCAGCAGCACATGATGTCAGAAGCTTTTGCAAAACATAATAAAATGATGAAAGACTATTCAACTGGAAAAGGATTTGACCGTCATCTTTTAGGCCTCTTACTCATAGCAAAGGAGGAAGGCCTCCCTGTTCCAGAACTCTTCACAGACCCCCTCTTCTCCAGGAGTGGAGGAGGTGGAAACTTTGTTCTCTCAACCAGTCTGGTTGGTTATTTAAGAGTCCAGGGCATGATGGCTCCCATGGTGCACAATGGCTATGGATTCTTCTATCATATCAGAGATGACAGGTTTGTTGTGTCCTATTCAGCCTGGAAATCATGTCCAGAGACCGATGCAGAGAAGCTAGTTTAGCAGGTTTTTCGTGCTTTCCATGACATGATGCAACTGATGGAAACGCCTCATCTCTAGAGACTAATCATTTATTAAGCACTTACCAAAATATATATCTGGGTGCTGGGAGTGGGTGGTATTGTGAGATAGGAAGGGATGTTGACTGAAGGAAACTTGTTAAATGTAGAGATCAGTAGAATCATGCTCTCAAAATTTATCCTGACATAGAAAGTAGAAATACTTTTAAGCTTCCTCTGATGCAGCAGGAATGCAAATTACAGTATGACTATAGAACTATGCAAAGTTTAAGATCAGCCTCAACAATGCAAATCTACAGATTTTAACAGTGCAAATCTAACTTTTAAATATCTTTGTTGGTACCTAAGTAGGTAATAAGTCTTCTTTCTGGACATCATCGTAGAGTTCATCTTTCAAGCACTTTAACATTTTCTAGTTGCCAAAGGATATGAAATACATGCTTGAATGCTAACTTCCCTGAAATCAGTGGTTCCACATTCACCACACGGATATAAGCCTACTATTGGGAAAGACCACTACAGTTTAATCTAAAAGTTTATGTTGAACAGATAGAATTAGGTTATAGTAAGGAGGTTTATACCCTCTGACACATACAAAAAAAACTTGCAAATTTATTATATCATTACATTAATTGCCCAAAGTTTGTTTGGGTTTTTCCATAGCATTTCCATAGTTTTTCTTACAGAAAAACCCAAGTGAACTTTCTGGCCAACCCAATAATTAGTTTTGTGAACATGAACTTAAAGCACTTATATTTAAACTTAATGACTTTAAAAGGATTGACTACTAAATCAGATTCTCAGGATTTCTTTTTCCTTTATTCAGTTTTGTAGTTTTTACCCCCAGAAAATAAAATTTTCAAAATCAAAAAAAAAGAAAGAAAGAAAGCATCACTATGAACAAAGCTAGTGGAGGTGATGGAATTCTAGTTGAGCTACTTCAAATCCTGAAAGATGATGCTGTGAAAGTGCTGCACTCAATATGCCAGCAAATTTGGAAAACTCAGCAGTGGCCACAGGACTGGAAAAGGTCAGTCTTCATTCCAATCCCAAAGAAAGGCCATCCCAAAGAATACTCAAACTACTGCACAATTGCACTCATCCCACATGCTAGTAAAGGAATGCTCAAAATTCTCCAAGCCAGGCTTCAGCAATACATGAACCATGAACTTCCAGATGTTCAAGCTGGTTTTAGAAAAGGCAGAGGAACCAGAGATCAAATTGCCAACATCCGCTGGATCGTGGAAAAAGCAAGAGAGTTCCAGAAAAACATCTATTTCTGCTTTATTGACTATGCCAAAGCCTTTGTATGGATCACAATAAACTGTGAAAAATTCTGAGAGAGTGGGAATATCAGACCACCTGACCTGCCTCTTGAGAAATCTGTATGCAGGCCAGGAAGCAACAGTTAGAACTGGACATGGAACAACAGACTGGTTCCAAATAGGAAAAGGAGTCCGTCAAGGCTGTATATTGTCACCCTGCTTATTTAACTTCTATACAGAGTACATCATGAGAAATGCTGGACTGGAAGAAACACAAGCTGGAATCAAGATTGCCCAGAGAAATATCAATAACCTCTGATATGCAGATGACACCACCCTTATGGCAGAAAGTGAAGAGGAACTCAAAAGCCTCTTGAGGAAAGTGAAAGAGGAGAGTGAAAAAGTTGGCTTAAAGCTCAACATTCAGAAAACGAAGATCATGGCATCTGGTTCCATGACTTCATGGGAAATAGATGGGGAAACAGTGGAAACAGTGTCAGACTTTATTTTTTGGGCTCCAGAATCACCGCAGATGGTGACTGCAGCCATGAAATTAAAAGACGCTTACTCCTTGGAAGAAAAGTTATGACCAACCTAGATAGCATATTCAAAAGCAGAGACATTACTTTGCTGACTAAGGTCCATCTAGTCAAGGCTATGGTTTTTCCTGTGGTCACGTATGGATGTGAGAGTTGGACTGTGAAGAAGGCTGGGCGCCGAAGAATTGATGCTTTTGAATTGTGGTGTTGGAGAAGACTCTTGAGAGTCCCTTGGACTGCAAGGAGATCCAACCAGTCCATTCTGAAGGAGATCAACCCTGGGATTTCTTTGGAAGGAATGATGCTAAAGCTGAAACTCCAGTACTTTGGCCACCTCATGCAAAGAGTTGACTCACTGGAAAAGACTTTGATGCTAGGAGGGATTGGGGGCAGGAGGAGAAGGGGACGACAGAGGATGAGATGGCTGGATGGCATCACGGACTCAATGGACGTGAATCTGAGTGAACTCCAGGAGTTGGTGATTGACAGGGTGGCCTGGTGGGCTGCAATTCCTGGGGTCACAAAGAGTTGGACACGGCTGAGCGACTGAACTGAACTGGACTGTAGCCTGCCAGGCTCAGAAGTCTAGCCTCCAGGTAACAACTTCAATAGAAGGCTATTCAAATCTAGCTTGCCATCTTTGGTGAAAACACTGATCTTCTCTATCACAATATTCTTTAGGTTTGAGGGAGAAGGAAATTAGTCTGCAGATGGCTGAGTGCTCACTGTAAGCACCTGGGGTGGGGCTAGGTCAGGAGGCTGAGGTGGGGAGGGAGAGACATGCAGGTCTTACCACAGTCCTAAAGGCTAGGTTCCCAACTTGCAGGCTTCACACTAATGGGGGACATGGAGTTACTGAAAGGGGGAAAATGTGTTGTGAGGGTTCAATCAAGAGAGATGATCCTCTTCTTATTTGAAGGAATACTGTGAGAACAGCTGAGGATCTAATACAGGACCCCAGGCCTGCATCTGTTGACTTGGCCCATGGAGGTGGGAAGAACTGTGCATGACTGGAAGGTGGAATTATTTTGTTCATAAGAGAGAAGAGCAGGAAAAAAATCCAGCAAGAGTAGATCTTGTGTGGAATAAGGGCCAAAGAGAGTGCCTCCGTCTCTATATACACACACAGACATACATACACACAGACACACACACACCCAGAAAACCCACTAGTGAACCAAGAGGCAAAGAGAAATGTCTAAGGATTCCAGGTGGTTTCTGTGAGGTGGGTGCTGCAAATCCTTTTCCTCTGTCTCAAATGGAGAGATATTCAATATATGTCTCACCAATACTTTAATAAGAAGTTTCTTCTTTGGGGAGGAACTCATAGAAGAAAATAAGATGGCAGTAGCTTTCTGACGTTCCATATATGTGCCTTAAGGATTATCTTAGATATGATCCAATAAGTCATTTGTTTACAAGTATATGAACTGTGCTACAGTTTTTCAAATATAACCCTGAAAATGTTGTGAATGATAAAATTTGAAAGCATTTTTAAAAGAATTTTTGGATTCACACTAAATTTTGATTTTGATGTTGGATTTCTCAGTCATGTTCATGGTTGAGTCTGAGGAATTTTTGACTTTAAAAAGAAGTTCCTCATAGCCAAGACATGGAATGAGCCCAAATGTCCGCCAACAGATAAATGGGTAAGGAGGATGCAGTATATACAACCGATGGAAAGCTGCTGCTGCTGCTGCTGCTAAGTCACTTCAGTCGTGTCTGACTCTGTGCGACCCCATAGACCACAGCCCACTAGGCTCCCTCGTCCCTGGGATTCTCCAGGCAAGAACACTGGGGTGGGTTGCCTTTGCCTTCTCTGATGAAGTGAAGTTGCTTAGTCGTGTCCAACTCTTTGCGACCCCCATGGACTGTAGCCTACCAGGCTCCTCCATCTGTGGGATTTTCCAGGCAAGAATACTGGAGTGGGTTGCCATTTCCTTTTCCAGGGGATCTTTCCAACCCAGAGATTGAACCTGGGTCTCCTGCATTGTAGGCAGACACTTTACCATCTGAGCTACCAGGAAAGCCTGAGTGGAAAGCTAGTTGGTCATAAAAAAGAATGAAATAATGCCATTTGCAGCAACATGAATGGATCTGGATATTATCATACTCAGTGAAGTAAACCAGAAAGAGAAATACAAATGCCATATGATATCACTTATATGTGAAATCTAAAATATGATACAAATGAACTTATTTACAAAATAGAAACAGACTCACAGTCATAGAAAACAGTTACCAGAGGAAAAAGGAAAAGTGGAGAGAGACAAATTAGGAGTTTGGGATTATCAGATACAAACTACTATATATAATATAGATAAACAACAAGGTCCTATTGTATAAGGAATTATATTCAATATCCTATAATAAACCATAATGAAAAATTTTATATATATATATATATATATATGGATATATGCATGTGTGATTGCTAAGTCACTTCCGTCATGTCTAACTCTGTGCGACCCTATAGACTGTAGACTGTCAAGCTGTTCTATCCATGGGATTCTCCAGATAAAAATACTGGAGTGGGTTACCATGCCCTCCGCCAGGAGATCTTCCCCCACCTACGGACTGAACTCAAGATGTCTCCTGCATCTACTGCATTGCAGGTGGTTTCTTTACCACTGAGCCACTGGGAAGCCGTGTGTGTGTGTGTGTGTGTGTGTGTGTGTGTGTGTGTGTGTGTGTGTGTGTGTGTGTGTATCTGCCTGCAACATGGGAGGCCTGGGTTCAATCTCTGGGTTGGGAAGATCCCCTGGAGGAGGGCATGGCAACCCACTCCAGTATTCTTGCCTGGAGAATCCCCATGGACAGAGGAGCCTGGTGGGCTACAGTCTATGAGGTTGCAAAGAGTCAGACATGACTGAGCAACTAAGCACAGCACAGCATATGTATGTGTATATATATATATATATATAGCATCTTGCTGTACACCATAAACTAACATAACACTGTAAATCAACTATACATCAATAAAAAGGATTCCTCATATTTAAAATTGGTAGAAACCATTGATCTATGGTAATCACAACCATGTCTTCAATTGGACTGTAAAGTACTTCTCAAGTAATGCAAAATTCTGTGCAATGACTCTGTTTCCATTTACAATGGATTTTTAAAGAGTAAAGGTAAACTGCATTTTGTTCTGGTCACTTGGTAGCACTGAATAAATATAGAGGGGGTATCTATAAGGCACATTTACTTAACAATCTGTCACGTTATTTGACTTTGTAATTGAACAGAAAGTCTATCTGTTGCTTAGAAAGAACTTGCAGATCCAGACACTAATTCTACTTCATGTCCCCAGGCTCTGTTATGTGGTCTACTTGTTACATGTCCTGAGGATCCTCTGAGGTATTTAGAGGAAATGATCATTGGAATAATGGAAAATGGTCTTGAAACTCTACTCTGGTGAGTAGTATTTTGATTAATGGTAGGGAGATATTTTATTTTGAAGATAAAACACTCATTGTATAGTATTCAAAAAGGTCTTAGTAATGAATGTTTCCAATCTTAAGATTATTAAAGAATCTTTGCATGGGCTTTTAAATCCCCTAAACTTCAACAGGAACGATTTCTCCACTGGTTCCTAACTCAGAAACATACCACACTGTTATCAAGAACATGTGCTCATAGGGCAGTTTATTTCAACTTGAGGATGAGGATAGAGGCATGCCTTCTTGGGGAGCTCAGCAGAATTGTGAGGGGGAGTAATTTGAAAAAGTTCTCCAGGAGATTCTGACATGTTTATCCCAAGGGGAAGTGTTTTTCCTTCCCTTCCCTTCCACCGTTTAAAATCACAGATTTAATTATGGAACTAACAACTATGAAATGAAATGATTTTTTGACTACATCTTATGACTTTTTAAAGGGACATGTGCATTGATCCATTAATGAAACCAAAAATTCGGAGACTGTCTGAAACTTACCTGGAACAACTTTTTGGACTGGATGATCAGCTGGTAAGTATTATTAACCAAACATTCTACTCTGGAAGTCTTAAGTTCGGATGGATGCTCTCAAATAGATTTTAGATTGCATAAGAGGTATGAGGTCAAATTGTTTTTGAAATTGAGGACACTCAGGAAAGTGAAGGAACATTTCATACATATATACAAACACACACACAAAGCAACACTAATAGTAACCTCCCCAAACTTCCAAGAGGCATTTGGATCGGCAGTTATTATTCATCTTTCTGATAAAATCTTCCCATTAAATTTCCCCCTTTTTCCTTCTGCCTGTCTCTTGCATCTTTACAATGGTAAAAAAAAAAAAATAGCTTTATGGAAAGCTTTAAAGGAGGATAGTTTCTTTCCATTCTAATCTACTTCCTCTGTGTTCCATTCTCCTCCATTTTCTTTGCTGTCTGTCCAGGAATTATGCTACAAAGATACAGCTGAAACATTAATAAGAACCTAACTTAAAAGCCAGACCAACTTAATGAGAGGAACAACCAGCTCCAACAGTTGGTTTTGGTCCTGTAAAGAGGGGCGAGGAAGTACTGCAGGATATGGAGACTTTTAGAACAAAGATTGTGTAACTGAGAGAAGCTAAAATAACAAAAGGCATATGGAGAGAGAAACGGCAACATGAATTAGATGTGTGATATCTCTAGATCACGCACCAGTGTCTCGGTGAGGGTAGGCAGGGCTAGTTGCTGGCTAGTTGCTGAAGCCAGGCATTGAAAAGTGGAATCAAAGTCATGGTCACAGTGAGTGCTGAGAGACAGGAACAAACTGAAGAGTCATTCAGAAGGATGGGTGGAGGGGCTTCCCTGTTGGCTCAGTGGTAAAGAATCCACCCACCAACACAAGAGACTCAAGTTTGATCCCTGATCCAGGAAGATCCCACATGCCTCAGAGTGACTCAGCCCATTGGCCACAACTACTGAGCCTGTGCTCTAGAGCTGGGGAACCACAACTATTGAGCCCACAGGCTGCAACTGATGAGGCTCAGTGCCCTCGAGTCTGTGCTCCGCAACAAAAGAAACCACTGAGTAAGAAGCCTGTGCAATGCAGAGTAGCCCCTGCTCGTTGCAACTAGAGAAAAGCCCGAGCAGCAACAAAGACAGCACAGCACAGCCAGAAATAAAGTGTTTGTCGCTCTGTCATGTCCGACTCTTTGCATCATGGACTGTAGCCTGCGAAGCTCCTCTGTCCATGGGATTCTGCAGGCAAGAATACTGGAGTGGGTTGCCATTCCCTTCTTTAGAGGATCTTCCCCACCCAGGGATCGAACCCGTGTCTCTTGCATCTCCTACATTGTGGGTGTATTCTTTACCACTGAGCCACCAGGAAAACAAATAAATTTAAAAACTTGTTTTTTTAAAAAAAGAAGAAGAAGGATGGGTAGAGAGTAACATTGGATTCTAACCAGTGTATGCAACAGAGAGATAAAAATAGAGGGATGGGATATTTCTGTCAAGCCTGGGATGATTCTGAGGCACCAGTACACTGGGAAGAAGCCATTTGTTTGATCATAGATGATCTGCATCATGATATGTGAGTCTTAATGACTTTATCAAGCACAGAATTTTGATCCACTATAGAGTACAGACATCTGCAAAGTGTGTTCTTGGAGGAGTTTTGGGGCAACCTCAGGAGCTAGAGAGGGAAGATCCAGGGGATGACATTCTTGGTCCTCTCCTCCTCACCCCTTATCCTCTAGAATAGTCCTGCATTGAGAATAATGTCACATGAAAAAAAGCTTGAGAAACCACTGCTGCTGCTGCTGCTAAGTCGCTTCAGTCGTGTCCAACTCTGTGCGACCTCATAGACTGCAGCCTACCAGGCTCCCTTTCCCTGGGATTCTCCAGGCAAGAACACCAAAATTATTATAAACCACTGATCTAGAAGGGAAAACATTGTCAGTATTTTGAAACTGACCTCATAAAACACAATCAGATTGTGTCTAATGTCTAGCTAGAAGCCTATAGAGAATCTTTAAAAGTTTGCACAGAATTCTAAGAGATACTGTAGCTACTTCAAATCTTTAAGTTTCACTTGAAAAGAAATTCTCAGAGATATTTCATGACATTAAAAGTACAAAATATTGGCACAGATCCAGATTTAGAATGGGATATAAAAATTCACCAAGGTATAGAAAGAATGCCCACTTCATAAGTCAGAGAAAAATTGAAAAGAGGTATAACTTTGCAAACTGTAAATCTGTGTTGTTCAGTTGCTAAGTCGTGTCTGACTCTTTGCAACCCCATGGACTGTAGGATACCAGGCTCCCTTGTACTTCACTATCTCCTGGAGTTTGCTCAGATTTATGTCCCTTGAGTTGGTGATACTATCTAACTGTCTCATCCTCCACCACCCTCTTCTCCTTTTGCCTTCAATCTTTCCCAGCATAAGGGTATTTTCCAGTGAACTGACTCTTCACACCAAGTGGCCAAAGTATTGGAGCTTCAGCTTCAGCATTAGTCCTTCCAATGAATATTCCGGGTTGATTTCCTTTAGGAATAACTGGTTTGATCTCCTTGCAGCCCAAGGGACTCTCAAGAGTCTTCTCCAGTCCCACAGTTCACAAACATCAATTCTTTGGCACTCAGCCACTTGCACATCCATACATGACTACTGGAAAAAACAGAGCTTTGGCTACACAGACTTTTGTTGGAAAACTGATGTCTCTGCTTTTTAACACATTGTCTAGGTTTCTTGTAGGTTTCTTTCCAAGGAGCAAGCATCTTTTAATTTCATGGCTGTAGCTACCATATGCAATGATTGCTTCCCTGGTGGCTCAGGGGTAAAGAATCTGCCTGTAATACAAAAGATGCATACAGGAGACTGAAGTTTGATCCCTGGGTTGGGAAGATCCCCTGGAGAAGGAAATGGCAACCCACTCCAGTATTCTTGCCTGAAAATTCCATAGCCAGAGAAGCCTGGCAGGCTACAGTCCATGAGGTCATAAAAGAGTCAGCCACAACTTAACAACTAAACAATCCCAAGGCATTTTAAATTATAGTACACCAAATAAACATTGTGTTCCCTCTTCATTTCTCTTTCCTATAGTTATAAGTGCTAGTCAGAGAGATTTTAAGGTTTTGATAAAAATGTTTTACAGATCACAAACAATCGCAATTTTCCTCGTTGATAATTAAGAGTGCTTTGCATGGTTTCAGCATTTTTTATGGTGCAGTCATTATCATGGCTTCACACTACGCAGTCCTGCACAGCAAGGACAGCCTGTTTACATGCCCCTTTTAATAATAAGCATTTGTTTGTTATTCTTTGCCAAGAGAAGAATGAATACAAGAAACCATAAGCCAAACAATTATAAAAAGACAGAGAAATTGTTCTCATAACAGTAGATAGACAGTTTAACTGTGTGTTCCAAGATGGAAGAATTGTCTATTGTTAAGAAGGAAAAATAACTTCACAGACTTGATTCGCATTTCTTAGGAAATCAAATCTCTAGATGGGCCTACTAATTATAAGAAGAAAAGGCATTTATAGCATCAAAATATTTTTATTATAGAAAAATCTTACACATAACTCAAAAGTGAGAATATATAATAATCCCCCTCATTCAGTTTAAACAATAATCAATATTTTGACAATTTTCTTAATTATTCTCCTCTCCACCTTTGGTTGGGAGTATTAGAAAGTAAATCTCAGGAGCTGTATTACTTTTACTGGTAAATACTTCACTGTGCATCTTTAACAAGAAATGGCATTTTTAGAGAATATTGTACTCAGTCACTCAGTCATGTCCAACCCAATGGCCTGGAGCCCACCATGTTCTTCTGTCCTTGGAATTTCACAGGCAAGAATACCAGAGTGGGTTGCCATTTCCTACTCAGGGGATAGGACACCACTGAGCAACTGAACAGCAACCGCAACAGCTCAAGGGGGTCTTCTCTACCCAGGGATGGAATCCACATCTCCTGCACTGGCAAGCAGATTCTTTACCACTGCACCCCCTGGAAAGCCCTGATAGAGAACACAGCACAGTGCAAATGTCTATGAAACGAAATCAGCAATAACTCCTGAATATCATCTAGTACTGACTACATTCAGATATATATATAGACTCCATATTTAGGTTTTCCAAATTGCCTCAAAAATGCCTTTTTACATATGGCTCTGTTAAGCTGAAATCCATACAAGGTCCACATATTATATACTTGGTTGTTACATATTAATATCTAATATCTCTAGTAACCTGCAATAGTTCTTTCTTCTTTTTTCCCCATGCCACTAATTTATTGAAGAACAGATCATCTGTCATGTAAAAGGCCCCACATTCTCATTTCCTCTGATTCTTTTCAATTGTTCTGTTTCTTCTATTTCCTGCAAGTCTGAAGGTAGATCTACAACCTTGATATTCAGCTTTATTTTTCCTTTTGTTCTCTGGTAATAAGAATACTGCAGAGTGGATGTTGTGTTCCTTCCAGCGCATTGTATCAGGAGGCACCCATGGTCTGCTTGACCCACTTTTAATGAACCTTGATTCCTACAGACATTAGCTAATTGGTTATAAGTTTCATCCTACAATACCTATATAATGGTTTTGAAATAACTGTACAAGAGGACCACTAACCATAGAAATTTGGAAAGCAGTTTAAGAAAATTACTCAGTTCTTTTTGCTTTTAAGATGTATATATCCTACCTGGTATTTTCATTAAAATAATACTTTTTTTAATTTAAAATAATAATTGTTTGTGTTGATGGTCATCTTTTCTTTCTTTGCTATAATTATGCTTTTTAAATTGTTTCTAACATTACACGATGGCAAAATCAAAGCAATAAAATGAGGAGTATTCAGGGAAGTACTGCTTCCTTTCCAGCCTCTTTATATACTCTATTCCATCCCTTTCTCTAGGTAGCCAATTTTAGTAGCTTTCAGTGTATCTCCCCATAATTTTTGAAAAAAAAAAGTGAGCAAATACACTGTATCCTCCTTCCCTTTTACTTCTTACACTGAAGTATCAGACTGCATATAGACTTCGATTCTTGCTGGTAGAGAGAGCACTTTGTTACCAAACTTTAAACGAAAAATACAAACTTAAAAAAAAATCTTACTGATACAACAAACAAAGCTAAACTATGAAAAGGAAATTTGGGGTTTTCGTACTTTGGGAGAAGCAGACAGACCTTGTTCCCCAAACAAGATAACCACATCCTATAACCTTGCTGGTTTACAAAAGTATTCATTTTCTTGTGAGAGTGGGTAGATCACTATTTCCTGAGCAGGCATGAAGATAAGTGTCTCTGTAATCTGGAAGGAATGAAAATTTAAAAAATATAAAAATAATGAAGATATGCAGATACGCATATGAAGATATGGAGATAGCTTTAATGGCAGAAAGTAAAAAGGAACAAAAGAGCCTATTGATAAAGGTGAAAGAGAAAAAGTTGGCTTAAAACTCAACATTCAAAAAACAAAGATCATGGCATCCAGTCCTGTCACTTCATGGTAAATAGATAAGGAAAATATGGAAACTGTGTCAGATTTCATTTTCTTGGGCTCCAAAATCAATGCAGACAGTGACTGCAGCAGCAAAACTAAAAGATGTTTGCTCCTTGGAATAACAGCTACGACAAACCTAGACTCGAGACATCACTTTGCCAACAAAGGTCCTCTACTCAAAGCTATGGTTTTTTCAGTAGTCATGTATGGATGTGAGAGTTGGATCATAAAGAAGGCTGAGTGCCAAAGAATCGATTCTTTCAAACTATGGTTCTGGAGAAGACTCTTAAGAATCCTTTAGACTACAGGGAGATCAAACCAGTCATTCCTAAAAGAAATCAACCTGAATATTCGTTGGAAGTACTGGTGCTGAAGCTCCAATACTTTGGGCACCTGATGAGAACAACTAACTCATTGTAAAAGACCCTGATGCTGGGAAAGATTGAGGGCAAGAGAAGGGGCAACAGAGGAGGAGATGGCATCACTGACTCAATGGACATGACTTTTAGCAAACTCAGGGAGATGGTGAAGGACAGGGAAGCCAGGCATGCTGCAGTCCATGGGGTCACAAAGAGTCGGACATGACTTAACAGTGAACAACAACAACAAATGAAGATACGCAACTAGATTCATACTGTTTACTTTAGGATAAGTTTAAGTGTAAAGTTAAGTAATAGTAGCTAAAGATATGGCATAATGTATGTTTTTCTGCTATGTATGGCATTTGAGAGTTCTAAAGAACATCTTTGTAAGGTTTTAATCTCATTTAAGTTGTTTCAAGGAGTTTCAGTTCAGTTCAGTCGCTCAGCCGTGTCCAACTCTTTGCGACCCCATGAACGGGAGCACACCAGGCCTCCCTGTCCATCATCAACTCCCGGAGTCCACCCAAACCTATGCCTATTGAGTTGGTGATGCCATTCAAGGAGTTTGCCTAATAAAATTTGCAATAGACATTTACATGTTTAACAAAAATGGATTTTTCCAAGTAGTACTGAATTAAATATATTTATTAAACATAGCTCTAAAATACAAAAAGTAGTCACTGTTTCCCTCCATGTACAAAAGCCCCTTGAGCATTGAATAGTCTTTCAATAATATTGAGGTCAAAAAATAAAACTATTCATCATGAGAAATCTAACATTTTACGTCATGCCATGATACCTATGTTAGACCCTGCTCACTTCTTCATTAAAGCCATGGTTTCTTTTTACTATTATTGTTTTTTCTATTAACTTTTATAACCTATGAAAAATAAATATTTTAGAACTGGGAGGGATTTAAATTAATTCACTCCACCCTGTCTTAGTCTGTTCAGGATGCTATAATGAAAATATCATAGACAGGGTGATTATAAACAAGAGAAATTTATTTCTAACAGTTCCAGAGGCCAGGAAGTCCAAGATCAAGGGCTGGTAGAATTGATGTCTTGAGAGCCTGCTTCCTGTTTGATATACTGCCATCTTCTTGTTATAATTTTACATGGCAGAAGGGGAGACTGAACTCTCTGGGGTCTCTTCTCTAAAGACACACTTCTCATTCATAAGGACGCCACCCTTATGACCTAATCATCTCCAAAAGCCCCACCTCTAAATACCATCCATTACATTGGGGATTAGGTTTCAGCATATGAATTCTGGAGAACATAAACATTCAATCATGTGAAATGCCGGGCTGGATGAATCCCAGCCTGGAATCAAGATTACAGGGAGAAATATCAACAACCCAGATATGCAGATGATACCACTCTATTGACAGAAAGTGAAGAGAACTAAAGAACCTCTTGATAAGGGTGAAAGAGAAGAGTCCATATAGTCAAAGCTATGGTTTTTCCAGTAGTCACACTGATGTGAGAGTTGGATCGTAAAGAAATCTGAGCAATGAAGAATTGATGCTTTTGAACTGTGGTGCTGGAGAAGACTCTTGCAGAGTCCTGGATTGCAAGGAGATCAAACCAGTCATTCCTAAAGGAAATCAACCCTGAATATTCATTGGAAGGATTGATGCTGACGCTGAAGCTCCAAACTTTGACCATCTGGGGTGATGAACTGACTCATTGGAAAAGACCTGATGCTGGGAAAGATTGAAAGCAAAAAGAAAAGAGGGCAAGATGGTGGGATAGCATCACTGACTCAATGGACATGAATTTGAGCAAACTCTGCGAGATAGTGAAGGATAGGGAAGCCTAGTGTGCTGCTAGTGGTAAAGAACCTGCCTGTCAGCGCAGGAGACATAAGAGACAGGGGTTCGATCCCTGGTTTGGGACGATCTCCTGGAGGAGGGTGTGGCAAGCCACTCCAGTATTCTTGCCTGGAGGGTCCCATGGACAGAGGAGCCTGGCAGGCTAAAGTGCATGGGGTCACAAAGAGTCAGACACGACTGAAGCGACTGAGCACACACACAAATAAAGTAAGTGTCTTGCAAAGTTTAAAATTAATGGGACCAATCACTACTGACATTAAACAGCCATGAATTTGGTATGTTTGTAAGCTAGAATTAATGATTTGTAATGGCATTGCATTATCCTTTCATTTATTTCAAAATTTCCCCATAAAATTGATTAATTAAAAAAATTTCCCCAGCTCTCAGCAACCTGGGATACAAGGAAGAGTGCTGATCTGATGCTGTTGCTTAGTCATTAAGGCATGTCTGACTCCTTTTGCAACTGCATGGATCGTAGCCCACCAGGCTCCTCTGTCTATGGGATTTACCAGGCAAGAATACTGAAGTGGGTTGCTATTTCCTTCTCCAGGGGATCTTTCTGACCCAGGGATAAAATCCATGCCTGCATTACTGAGCCGCCAGGGAAGCTCAACATCTCATTGCTAACAGTATTGATATCCCAAATTTCTCTGCTTCCAGCCCCTATCTGGGTAACACAGAGGTTGGTTTTTCCTTAAAATTCCAATCAGTTGCTCCTGGGAATCCGAAAGCTGTTCTGCGTAAATTCAAGAATTCCAAGACTGTTTCTGTCCCAAACCTGTGAAACCATCTAAAGGTGGAGTCATAGGGCTGCTATTCTTGACTTCCTAAGAGCTTTGATGTCTAACTTGAGGTGGAGCTTCAGGCTCCTTTAACCACAAATCCTTCTGATGCCAAAATAGCACTCCTTTCACTGGATTCCTTGCCCTACTCAAACATACCTGGTGGTCACACTGTTCAAAAGAGATAACTTTTATAACTTTTCTGAAGATGTCTAGTAAGTCAAACCTGTACTTCAAGACTAAGGCCACATTTATTACATGCCCAAATAGTACCACGGTGTAGCAAGAACTTAAAACCTTCCATTTATTTTCCCACCAGTTTTGAAATAAAGCGCTTCTTGATAAAACTTTATGCATTATTTCAAAGCCTGGCATAATGTAAGATTTTGGTAGGTAATACTTTTATATCACATGATTTCCAACTTTCAAAATTTGAAGTCACATGAAATTTGATGGCACTGTGCTGTGCGTGCTGTACAGAAGTGGGGGAAATGCCTTTCCTTATTTTGTGTTGTGCACCTCATAAGAGCTAGTTTTTGGATTTTGCTGTAGTCTCTTCCTCCATAAGGTTCAGACCCACAATCCATGGGGCTGAGACAGATGTCAAGCTCCCCCTGTGCCAACCCCAATACTCTTGATTTTACTCTCTGGATTTCTTTACCCCGTGAAGATCAGAATTTAGTAAAGAAAGACTTCAATAGCTTATGTTCTCCCCTCACCACAGACAATTTATCTGTAATCCCCATTAAAACAAGAATTTTCAAATGTCATTGAACATGAGACAGAATATCAGGGGGCACACAGGCCTTTCTTATATGCCTAAAATTGACTTCATGATCAACGTGTGCATGCTGTATCTATTAACTTATCAAAGCATTTACAGCAATGAGCAAAGGAGAAAAATGCTTGACTTAGAAAAGTAGAATTCTGAATTCTGGGAAGTTGGTATATATTTGAACCAAACTTAACTCTACACTCAAAAGATATGACTGTAATAGTCCCTTGGACTGCAAAGAGATCAAACTAGTCAATCCTAAAGGAAATCAACCCTGAATATTCATTGGAAGGACTGATGCTGAAGCTCCAAAACTTTTGTCACCTAATGCAAAGAGCCAACTCACTGGAAAAGACCCTGATGCTGGGAAAGATTGAAGGCAACAGGAGAAGGGGGCAGCAGAAGATGAGATGGTTGGAGAGTGTCACTGACTCAATGGACATGAATCTGAGCAAATTCTAGGAGATAGTGAAGGACAGGAAAGCCTGGGATGCTGCAGTCCATGCGGTTGCAAAGATTTGGCCATGACGTAGAGAGTAAACAACCACAAATGGTAAACAGGTGGCAATAACAAGAGAAAACCATCATTCACACTTAACAGTAGCCATGTACCTATAATAAATAGTTAAGAACACAGTGCAGGCACAAACAATGTCGGCAATCCTTGGTGAGCTTTCCCACATTAATGTGTGTTATTGTGAGTAACTGGAAGTGACGCCTGCATCCCTTTCAGTGTATTCAGCAGTTTAGACTTTTAACTTATGTAGTTTTCCTATTCCTGCTTGTTAAATGAGGCATTCCTATATATATATTTAAAACAGAGAATCTCATTTTCTATTTTGTTTTTTTGAATTTGGTTTCATCCCCAATTTTATCTATCTGTATTTTAAAGATTTTATTGGAGTATAATTGTATAATTATATATATAATTACAATGTTGTGTTAGTTTCAGGTGTACAGCAAAGTGCATCAGTTACATATATACATTTCCACTCCTTTTTAAACTCGTTCCCCATATAGGCCATTACAGAGTATTAAGTACAGTTCTGTGTTGTACAGTCGGTCCTTATCAGTCATCTGTTTTATATATAGTAGTGTGTATATGTCAATCCCAGTCCCCCAATTTATCCCTCCCTCATTTTCTGCTCTTGAGAAGGCAAAACCATTCAACTTAATAGTGACTAGCCAACCCTGGTCCAATGACTCTATACTCCTATCAATATAATAATGCCATAGTGTTTACCTTAAAATGCTTTAAAGTAAGTACAATATAATGAAATTTTAAGCTGTGATTTTAACTTAAAAAAATAGGCATGCACAATAAAATTCCAAAATATATAAATGGTCTATACTTCTTCTAGAAGTCTGTTCCTATCTCCCTAGGCCTAATTCTACTTCCCAGATGCAATCACTGCTCTCATTCTCTTGTATATCTTCCAGAGGTAGCCTGTGCATTCCATTTATTTCTAATGCTTGTTATTTCATGTCTTTCTTCATTTTAGGTGACTCCAGAATTAATGATAAAAGCATGTACTTTTTATACTGGGCATTTGCTGAAGACCCATTTTTAGTAAGAACATGAGTTTTATATATTATTCCCTCCTCTTTGTGTTCTGATTCTAGAGATTCTCCATAAGAACAACTCACTTTTGGCCAGTTGTACTGATTTTATCTATTTAATCTTGTTTTCATCATTTTATATTATATATTTCTTTTATATTTATTCAGCTTTTAGTTACAAGATAGTCTTTGCTTCTTCAAGGTACTAGTTTGTCTTTTTCAAATAGAACTTCAAAACTGAAAGTACAGGTCTATAATCCCCTTATCTGAAATCCTTGGAGACAGAAGACATATTTGGAAATCTAGATTCCCTTTCTTAAAATTTTTTAGAAAGGAAATCTCTGTACACACTGTATATTATATAACATCTTCAGTTGTGTCTGGGATGGCACACTGGAACCAAACATATCTGAACACGTTAATATTTCTACAATAAAACGTATTTGCATATTCTTGCTAATAGAAATGAAGAAATACTATGAACCATTATGTGTCAGATTCTGAGAAGTTTTGATGCAAAATTAGTTTATGTCAGGTCTAGCTTTGCCTCTAAATAAGTTATGGGAGAAAAAAAAGTTTCTATTTCAGAGCTTTGGGGGCTTCACAGATGTAGACAAGGGAAATGCAAGCTTAAAGAAAATGCAAGGACTGACTCTAAATAAAACAATGCAAATAATTTAACAGCTTCTTTGAAGCTGTGATTTTTGAGGAGGTAAAGGAGGCCCAGTATATTACTTCTCTCTCTCTTTATTTATTAATGTATTACTGTAACTTCAAAATATTATATTCCTGTATTTTCTGCTATAGCACATGGAGAGAGATAGCAATACCTCCTATAAATGAAGATGAACTTCTGGCTGAAAAAATGGAAGCAGCAATAGCATATGACAATTTCAGACTTAAAAAACATGTATTACATCACTGGCACTCTTATGTGAAAAATAGAAAAGAACAACTTGGAGGTAAATCCTTATATAGTAACAATTGGTTTTTGTTTTCATGGATCCAAAGTTTCAACAGACTTAACAGTTAAACATAACCTGTACTAGAGAATTTATTATTTTTATGTCTAGAAAATTGTCATGAAATGTAAAGTCACTAATTTAAAGTATTTAATGAGATTTGTCTCAAAGAGTTTTAGTATAATAGAAAGCAGGCATATTTTAAATAAAATTCTATATCTGTCTGTGTGATTATATACAAGTTTCAGTATAAATAGGGAGCTACTATTAATTTTTTTTTATAAAATAGAGAGTTGGGATAGATAGGTAGATGACAGATAGATATCAAAATTGACTTTTTATAAACAGCTCTTTATTCTTTATATTTTATTTAATGAATTTTTGAGAAAACTTAAAGAAAAATAATTTTCTTTTACTTAAACCCTCGATAGCTGTAATGAGTGGGCAGTACATGTATGTGCTCTTCAGAGCAGGAACAGAGTCCCTCCAGCTAACTACATATTGATCTGTTTATGGCTGCTGCAAATCAGTAAATCCTTTCCTCTTGATTGGCTCCTATTGGTACCTCAGAGTGGACTCTGGTGATTTTAACATAAAGGTGGTGGTGGTGGTTTAGTTGCTAAGTCATGTCTGACTCTTGCGACCCCATGGACTGTAGCCCTCCAGGCTCCTCTGTCCATGGGATTTTCCAGGCAAGAATATTGGAGTGGGTTGCCATTTCCTTCTCTAGGGGATCTTCCCAACCCAGGAATCGAACCCAGGTCTCCTACATTGCAGGCAGATTCTTTACTGACTAAGCTAGGTAACAGGTCTCTATTTCTGAGAGGAAGCAATTAGCTATAGTTAAGAATGGTGTTCCCAAGGCCTGCCTTAATCATCCTCCTTCTTGACCTGGCCCCTGTGTTTGAGCTTTGGACCCCTGCTTAACACACACACACACACACACACACACACACACACACACACACATATAAAGAGAGAGCAATCTATTTAATCACAGGGTATTTAAAAGTACTATCTCATGACTCTATTTCTATGAATAAATCTGGAAGTTCTGGTTTTATAAAGAACAGATTTGTTAAAAAGGAAATGCTATATAACTTGACATTTTGTTACATCTATAATATCTTAATTTATAAGGACAAAGGTAATGTTTACAAGTTAATGAAGTCTCAGCAGTACTATATATTGCTGTCAATAGTAATCAATTTCAGATACAATTAAAATAAAAACTATCAGATGCAGCATTGTTTCATATTATAAACCTGATAGAATATTGATTATAATACTGTGCAATTATATACAGTAATCTAATGCATTTTCTTCAGATATACTACTGCGTATACAAAAGATGTTCCGCTGCTACAAGATGATAGTTACCCTAAATAAATGGAGGGATAGAGCAAGACATAAGTTTAAAAAGAGAGAAGATGAGCTGGTATGCCATATTGCAAACTTATTTTTTTAAGAAACTGAACTTTGCTGTTACATTGATGTTGTCTCAGATAATAATGCTATGTATGGAAAACACTAAAGACTTGAATATTATATACTTTTAATGGGGTCCTTGTTCTTTTAATTTAATAATCTAAATGCCTCCTCACTTACCCAAAATATTTAATAATAAATTTTGCTCTTTCATTTCAAGTTCAATATCAAGGAAAAATCTTTTTAACATTTCACTTAAATTTATTGATAAGGACACTAAGAATTTTGTTTAAGCAAGTGTTTAGGTGGAAATAAATGTTTAAAGTGAAAGAGAAATGGTTTGATATGATTATAATAAAAATAAATGATAAAGACTAAATTTATTATTTTCTAGATAAGGTTACATTTCTATCTACTCTTTTCAATATCCAATTTAGTAAATTAAAATCTTAATACTAAATTATCTTTAAAACTACTCAATTTCTACACTTGAATCATTCTTAACTGAGACACCTATTAGAAATTAAAGCAGTAAAAACAGAGGATCCAAGCAAACTCCTTCAAACTTATAATAATAAAAACATCTCTAGTTTGCTTTAGTTATCAGCATAGTAAATTATCATTTAATGTTTTTTAGAATATTCACAGTAATTACTAGGAACAGATACAGAAACATGCTGAAATTTTTTGTAGCTACATTATTTAGTATGTAATGTTTTACTAGTAGTCTGAAAGATAAAGTCGAGATAAATAAGAAAGAGAAAAATAGGAAGAAATTAAACCCCGTTTTATGGTTCCTGGTGAAAAGGTAACTGCATGACCAGGCTGTCGGTTTACATCCCCTTAAACTGACTCGATGGACGTGAGTCTGAGTGAACTCCGAGAGATGGTGATGGACAGGGAGGCCTGGCGGGCTGCGATTCATGGGGTCGCAAAGAGTCGGACACGACTGAGCGACTGAACTGAACCGAACTGGAAACTGAATGTCCCTGAGAGAAGGCAGCACTGTTCTCTTTAACCATCTCCATATACTAAACATGATGTTTTGTAGTAATTGATATATATATATTAATATGTATGATAGTGTATATTATATATAACATAGTAATCTTATCCCTAATATAAGTGAAAGCAGCGAACGTGAAGTCGCTCAGTCGTGTCCGACTCTTTGCGACCCTATGGACTGTAGTCTACCAGGTTCCTCCATTCATGGGATTTTTCCAGGCCAAGAGTACTAGAGTAGATATGTATTAAATAGTTAATTGAGCATTTAAAGAAAATGTCTTATTTTAGCTATGTGATTTCTTGTCCTAACAGTACTGCTGCACTCACCAGGGTGGAGTGAGGATGGCAGGTGTTTGCTGGGAGGAGAGAGCTATGAGCCAGCTCTCCACTGTGCGCTCTTCCTTAGGCTCTAATGTGTACACATTACAGAAAAATTGTGTGTGTCTATGGGTACAACACTTATTTACCCTTTAGGGTTTTTTTCTTGATTATGTGCTTTTAATGAATGTATTGAAAGTAAAAATGGGGATTTACTGTAATGATACAGTAGGCAATTCTCCAAATTCTTTCCTTCTGACTTTTTTTTAAGAAAATCATTTATATATATATACTTTTTTTTTTTTTTTCATTTTTGGCCATGCCACACGGTTTCTGGCATCTTAGGTTCCTCAACCAGGGACCTTAAACCCAGGTTCTTGATAGTGGGAGGCTGGAGTCCTAACCACTGGACCAGAGAAGAAGGCCCCTGACTCTCCTCTTATGGCTCCAGGGTAACCCTTACCCTTCCATGCCCCAGGTATCCGTTCTGTCATTACCAGAACCTTGACTCTGGGTTTCAGCTTTCTCATTTCTATAAGAGAAGGCTGGACCACATCTTCAAGGTGACTGCCTATGCCAGTGTTATATGACAGTTAGTGGAAATGATCTATAATGCTTTGGTGGTTCAGAGACTATTACATATGCTTTGGACAATGATAATTTATATAATGACGATGATAATGTTTAACTGGTGCTATCATTGTATCAAGCATTGTGCTTTATATGTATCATCTCATTTAGTCCTTACAACAATTCCATGGAATCTGTAAATTATTTTCATGGCAGATGCTAAAGCATGAACTTCAATTACAAAAATTCTCCAAGTTAAAATTCAAAGCAAATTCTAAAGAAGAATACTTTTTCCTGAACAATTTGAGTCTGAAGACTTTCTTGTAGGTGAGATTCCTGATTTTGACATTTCACAGTTACCCAAAAGAGCAATATTACAGGTTCGTATGAATTCATGTCTTAACTAGTTGTTTTGATAATGTTTTCTTAAAGAGTGGTTTTATAAACCTTGTATGAATGATGGAAACCATATTTTGGAGAAAAAATATTTTTACAACTACCTTTGGGCTATCTCAGCTTTTGGAAGTCATCCATTTGGATGGCTGTAAATTGTTATAATAATCAAAAAATGGAGAAATTAAAGAAATAGTAAATAATGAAAAAAAGTCTTTCTTTCCTTCCTCGTTCAAGAACATATTGTCACTTAAGGTACAACAGATTTTAGATACTTCACTGCATACCTTTTAATCTCTAATCCCTAATCCTTTAATCTTAATGTTATACCTACACTCTGGAATGTAAGTGGGGCTTGTCATAATGCTACTTTCAGTTAGTTAAATATATTTATGCCTCTCATCTTTCTTTCTTAGATTGTGAGTTCATAAAAACAAGAATCATGTATCTATATCTTATAACTCATTGAATTGATCTCTGAAATAGAAACCATAATTCCAACTACTGGTTATATTCTGTCCTATTTTGATAAACATGTAATCCCTATTTTGTGGGACTACCTGATAAATTGTGGAAGAGTTGTAAAATATCACCTTCTTCTGGTTAATGGCAGTTTTACATTATAAAATCCCATGTATTAAACCTATCTTTCTAAATGTAGAACTGAGCTCAAGTTATTTTGGGGAACAAGATGTATACCTGTATTTATATTTCATCTTGCACTTTATGTATAGTATAGAGTCAGAATGAGGACATTTTTGTCCACTGCTTCTTCTTTATAAATTGCCTGTTCACATCTTCTTTGTGTTCAAACTGGAATTCCTATAATTTTCTTACAGTTTATAAGAAAACCCTTTATATACTGGTAGTTTTCACCTTTTGTCTGGAACATATTTGAAATTTTTTTTCCCCTACACTTAATGTGCTATGCTTGGTCGCTCAGTCGGGTCAGACTTTGCAGCCCCTGTGGACTGTAGCCTGCCAGGCACCTCTGTCCATGGGAATTCTCCAAGCAAGAATACTGGAGTGCCAAGCCCTCCTCCAATGGATGTTCCCAATCCAGGGGTCGAACCCAGCTCTCCCGCACTGCAGACAGATGCTTTACCATTTAGCCACCAGGGAAGCCCTTAATGCCTACACTTCAGGCTTACAGTTTTGCCCATGGAGTCTGACCAGAGAAAATTTAAAGCTTTATGTAACAAAATCCATTACTATTGCCCTGATTATTTCTTTTTGTGTCATATTAATATGTCATTCTTAGCTATTTTTCTAAGCCCTATCAAAGTCCTTCCTCCAGTTATGTAGCTGGTTTTTCTTTGAACTCCTATAGGTTGACTGATCCGAGAAGGCAATGACACCCCACTCCAGTATTCTTGCCTGGAGAATCCCAGGGACAGAGGAGCCTAGTGGGCTGCTGTTTGTGGGGTCGCACAGAGTCGGACACGACTGAAGCGACTTAGCAGCAGCAGCAGCATGTTGACTGCTAATGTTTATTTACATTGTAAGCACCTGAATTTTCAATTCATTTCAGATTATGCCTTAGAATATTTTTTTTTCACTTTACATAAGAACCTAGCAAGAGTATGCTTTCATCTCTCCTTTCCTGTGCTTCATGCTATTATTTCCATGTACTTTATTTTAATGTATTTATAAACCCTACACTAGAGTTTATTTTTCCTTTAAACAGTCAATTATATTTTATCCAATGTGTATTTTTAATGTTTAACAATCTCAAACAGGAAAGTTGCAAGTGCAATACAATGTACTTTTTTTTTCTGAACGATTTGAGAGTAAGTTGCTGACATGATAACCTATCACCCCTAAATGTTCCTGGCGTTTTCACTATAAACAAGGGCATCCTCTTGAAGTCAGCCATCAAAATCCTTGGATCTAATTTGGGTATCCCCAGTTGTCCCAATAATGCAAAAGGATGCAATTCAGAATCACACAAGAATAGCTGATTACCATGGCCATTCGTCTCCTTGAGTCTGCCTTTCTCTAATTTTCATTCCCTTGACATGAAGATCAGGCCAGTTTTATTGTAGAAGATCTCTTATTTTAACTTGTTCTGTTTTCTCCAGAATAGATTCAGGTTCTGAATTTTTATTAGAAATACCACAGACATTAGGCTGTGCTCTTCTCACTCCATGGTACAGAATCTGGATTTGCCCAGGGTTGGTGATTTCACAGGGGATTGCCTGTTTAAGGTGGTGTCTGCTTCTCCATCATTCAACTGCCCTCTTTGAAATGAATATGCATTTTGTG
The DNA here is from genome assembly GCA_917880005.1 of Nanger dama. Taxonomy (NCBI): domain Eukaryota; kingdom Metazoa; phylum Chordata; class Mammalia; order Artiodactyla; family Bovidae; genus Nanger; species Nanger dama. Next base: position 16,121,299 of record CAKJTW010000007.1, read on the forward strand.
GGGAGGTACTTTACAATTATATAAATATTCCCATTCTTCGTCAAACTTTCAGTTTATTTATATCTGTATGACTCATGGTTTTCTATTTTATTCAATGAGATAGAATCTGTTACTATCACTATTTATTTTGGCGCTCAGATTCTTCCAGATTCAGAAGTAGGACCCTTTCAAGTTTCCTTCTATGTCCCTTTGACATGTAACTATCATCCTCTGAGTACTTCCCTACTTTATAGCACAGCATGATATCACCAGATAGTTGGTACCAAAATCAAATTCATTATATGCAGCCGAAGATGAAGAAGCTCTATATAGTCAGCAGAAACAAGACCTGGAGCTGACTGTGGCTCACATCCTGAGTTCCTTACTGCAAAATTCAGACTTGAATTGAAGAAAGTAGGGAAAGTCACTAGGCCATTCAGGTATGACCTAAATCAAATCCTTTATGCTTATATAGTAGAAGTAACAAATAGTTTCAAGAGATTAGATCTGATAGAGTGCCTGAAGAACTGCGGACTGAGGTTCATAACATTGAACAGGAGGTGGTGACCAAAACGATCCCAGAGAGAAAGAAATGCAAGAAGGCAAACTGTTTGTCTGAGAAGGCCTTGCTAATAGCTGAGAAAAGAAGTGAAGCTAAAGGCAAAGATATACCCAACTAAATGCAGAGTTCCAAATAGCAAGGAGAGATAAGAAAGCCTTCTAAAGTGAATAGTGCAAAAAAAAAAAAAAAGAGAGAGAGAGAGAGAGAGAGAAACAATAGAATGGAAAGGCTAGAGATCTCGTCAAGAAAATTAGAGATGCTAAGGTAGCTTTTCATGCAAAGATGTGCACAATATGGGACAGAAACAGCAATAACCTAACAGAAGCAAAAGAGATTAAGAAGAGGTGGCAAGAATACACAGAAGATCTGTACAAAAAAGTTTTAATGACCCGGCTAACCATGATGGTGGTTATCCTGGAGTGTGAAGTCAAGTGGGCATTAGGAAGCACTACTAGGCACAAAACTAGTGGAGGTGATGCAATTCCAGCTGAGCTATTTCAAATCCTAATGGATGAATCTGCACTCAGTATGCCAACAAATTTGGAAAACTCAGCAATGGTCTGGAAAAGATCAGTTTTCATTGCAATCCCAAAGACAGGCAATGCCAAAGAATGCTCAAAGTGAAAGTCATTCAGTCGTGTCCAACTCTTTGTGACCCCGTGGACTATATAGTCCATGGAATTCTCCATGCCAGAATACTGGATTGAGTAGCCTTTACCTTCTCCAGGGGATCTTCACAACCCAGGAATTGAACCCAGGTTTCCCGCATTGCAGGCAGATTGTTACCGCTGAGCCACAGGGGAAGCCCAAGAATGCTCAAACTAGCATTCAATTGTGCTCATTTCACATGCTAGCAAGGTAATGCTCAAAATCCTTCAAGCTAGGCTTCAACAGTACATAAACTGAGAACTTCCAGGTGTACAAGCTGGATTTAGAAAAGGCAGAGGAACCAGAGATCAAATTGCCAACATCTGCTGGATCACAGAAGAAGCAAGGGAATTTTGAAAAACATCTACTTCTGCTTCACTGACTACACTAAAGTCTTTGACTGTGTGGATCACAACAAACTGTGGAAAATTCTTAAAGAGATGGGAATGCCAGACCATCTAACTGGTCTCCTTAGAAACCTGTATGTAGGTCAAGAAGCAACAGTTAGAACTGGACATGGAACAACAGACTGGTTCGAAATTGGGAAAAGAGTATGTCAAGGCTGTATATTGTCACCCTGCTTATTTAACTTATATGCAGAGTACATCATGGAAAATGCTAGGCTGGATAACTCACAAGCTGAAATCAAGATTGCCTGGAGAAAAATCAACAACCTCAGATATGCAAATGACACCACCCTAATGGCAGAAGAGGAACGAACAGCCTCTTGATGATGGTCAAAGAGAAGAGTGAAAAAGATGGCTTAAAACTCAACATTAAAAAACTAAGATCATGGCATCCAATCCCATCCTTTAATGGCAAATAGATGGGGATAAAATGGAAACGGTGGTAAATTTTGTTTTCTTGGGCTCCAAAATCACCGTGAATGGTGACTGCAGTCATGAAATTAAAAGATGCTTGCTCCTTGGAAGAAAAGCTACAACACACATAGACAGCATATTAAAAAAGCAGAGATATCTCTTTGTCAACAAAGGTCCAAAGCTATGGTTTTTCCAATAGTCATGTATGGTTGTGAGAGTTGGACCATAAAGAAGGCTGAGCGCTGAAGAATTGATGCTTTCAAATTGTGGCACTAGAGAAGACTCTAAAGAGTCCCTTGGACAGCAAGGAGATCGAACCAGTTAATCCTAAAGAAAATCAACCCTGAAAATTCATTGGAAGGACTGATGCTGAAGGTGAAGCTCCAATACTCTGACCATGTGATGTGAAGAGCTGATTCATTGGAAGAAACCCTGATGCTTAGAAAGACTGAAGGCAGGAGGAGAAGAGGATGACAGAGGATGAAGTGGTTTGGATGGCATCACCAACTCATCATGGACATGAGCTTGAGCAAGCTCAAGGAGATAGTGAAGGACAGAGCAGCTTTGTGTGCTGCAGTCCATGGTGCTGCAAAGACTCGGACACGACTTAGTGACTGAACAATGACAACAATTTGCCTTCTGTGTCCCCTTGACATGTAACTATCATCCTCTGAGCACCTCTCTACTTTATAGCACAACATGATGTTCCAGTCTCCACTTGTATTTTCCCTGCTCCATCCTAGTCATGTATCTAGAACTCTTTGAATCCTTTGAATGGAGAGTTATACATAGAAACCAAGATTTGAACACTACCTGTGTTCATTGCCATTGGAGTGTTGCTTCTCCCGTGCACTCTTGGTAGAACTAGAGATTGTGTAAGTAGGTACACACATATATGCATTTCCTCCATATATACATATCTCTATGTACTTAAAACCTACACTGCATGTCAATACTTCCAGTTCAGTTTATCACCATAGGACTCATTCTAGTCTTCTCCTTTTCTATATCTGCAATGTCCTTCTCCAACAGTGAGAATCCCAACTCTCATTATTCTTCATGTATTTACTTATCTGATCACTCCCCTGCGTGTAAGCAGTCACACATGTGGCTGCCACTGTCCCCCTCTGTGTGGATGCCTTCCTCATCCTGCTCAGGCTCTGACACCCCTTGCCACTCAGAGGCCCTCCTCATATGCTTGGACTATGGCAATTCTATGCCAGTTGCCCTTTCCCCTATGCAGCTGCCTTCCTAGTTTTATTTGGGCTAACATGCCCTGCACTGAGCACCCTCCTACGTAGATGCCCCCTTACCCTACTCAGGTTCTGAATCTCTCTTCATAGGCTGCCCTTCTTTGGGGATCCCTGTCACCACATGTTATCCTTCTCTCCCAGCATAGCTGCTCTGCACATGCCCCTTGCTCCAGGGATCTTACAGAGTTTTACTTCCTCTATTCACCCTCCTTGTCTTGTCCAGGTTCTTATATCCCACAGTGGCTGTCCCTCCTTAAGGACTTCCTCCTCGTTCCTTGCAGACTCCAATATCCCACACTGTTCTTCCACAGGGGCCAGTGCCCTTCTCATTCTGCTTGTCACAGCAGATGTCTTCTTCTTGGGCTCCAGCATCCCACAGTGAGTCATGCCTCCTCATTTGTCTTCCTTTTTCCACTGAGGCTCTGATATTCTACTGTGGGCCATTCCTCCTTGGGGACACCCTCCTTACCTGTCTTGGTCTCCAAAACCCTGTGCAAGGAAGGCCGCTCCACTGAGTGGATACTCCCCAAGTTCTGATGCCTTGCTTTGGGCCAACAGAGGCCCCCTGGGCCCCTCACCTTGGCACAGATGCTTCCTTCACTTGGACCAATCTAATGGCTTAAGACTGAGCTGCATTGAAAGAAGAAAGTGAAAGAGTAGTGGAAGGGATCTTTTAAGGAAATTAAAGATACAGAAAAAAGTATTTTCTATTTTTCCACAGATTGGTTGATTGTGGTGTTCTTCTAGTTTAGCTATGAGTTTTCATCTGGAACCATTTTTCTTCAGCATGAAGAACCTCCTTTAACATTTCTTGAAGCACATTTCTGTTGGTGCTTAATTTTCTCAGCTTGCATTTTCTCAACCTTTAAAAATTTCATTCATTCCATTTATTCCATTTTCATTCATTCCATTTTCAGTGGAATATTTTTCTTTATATGCATGTGTCTTTTCCTTTTTTGTTACTTTGAAGACTTTTCTTTTTATGATTGAATATTCAGCAAGTTGATTTTGATATGCCTTGTGGTTTTCTTTGTGTTTGTCCTTCTTGGAATTCACTGAACTTGTAGATATAAATATTTGTATTTTTCAGAAAATTTGTAAAGTTTTCAGCCATTATTTCTTCAAATATTTTTCATTCTTCTTTATCTTTCTGGACTAGAATTACACATACATTACACATACATTAATATTTCCCCACATTTAATTGTGTTCCTTTTCCTTTTTAAGATGTTTTTTTCCTTCCCGAGCTTCATTTTGAATAACATTTATTGTAATGTCTTCAAGTTCAGCACAGTAAATATGCAACTGTTTTTAAACAAGTCATTAACTTCTGTTTAATTACTCATAAAATTAGCCCAAAAAGGCACCAATGATTCGTATAATAGATAACCTGCAACATACTGCTGAATTTTGGAAGTAAGATGAACTTAGAATGTTTTAAAATTCTTACTAGCTTTTGTTAACCTCGTTTTTCTTCAGCTACCTTAAAAGGGGAAAAATGCATCCAGTCAATCTTGAATTTAGAAACTTTTCAGAAAGAGACAGAGAGGATGGCCGCAATAAACAATAACTTCCTCAGAATGTAGAGCTAGGAAATTGTCGGTCATTTGTGATATTTGGCTAAGTTGCTTCAGTCTCATCCGACTCTGCGACTCCATAGACAGCATGCATGCACTGGAGAAGGAAATGGCAACCCACTCCAGTATTCTTGCCTGGAGAATCCCAGGGACAGGGGAGCTTGATGGGCTGCCGTCTATAGGGTCACACAGAGTCGGACACGACTGAAGCGACTTAGCAGCAGCAGCAGCAGTGACATTTGGCTAGTTTTATAGTAGGGATTTTTAATTTTGTTTTTATTGTTGACTGCCTAACTTCAAAATAATTAAACATTGCTTGTTTAGGGTTAAAAAAAAAAAGCAGTGTCTAATCTGCTATTATGTCATTCTAGTGACTTTTTCACTATAGATGTTACATTCATCTCTAGAAGTTGTTTGGTTCATTAAAACATTTTTCCACTTTCTCTTTCATTTTTCTTTGAAATCCTTGAGCATTTTCAGAATAGCTGTTTTAAAGAATTTGATTATCAGTTCTATTATCCCTGTAATTTCTCTATATGTTTACGTTCTAAAATTTTTTTTCTTGGTTATGCATTCTGTCAGAGTTTCCTTCTTCTTTACAGATATTGTAATTTTTAAATTATTATATGCTGAATGTTTAGTAAGTTACATTGTTGAGTGCCTGTTTTCTTTAAGAAGCGTTAACTTGGGTTTTGCAGTTAATTTACTTGAAGACAGGCTTCATCTTTTCTCAGCTGATACTTAAGCTTTGTTAAGAAAAGACTAGAATGACATATTTTTATGCTAGTCCTTATGCTTATCAAGTGATCTTCCTGGATCTTTACTGAATGCCCTAAGTGTTCTGTGACATGTCTCTACTCTGATTTGTCTCAATTTGTAAATTTCCCAGTCCATATGAACCAGAATCTGTACTGTTTACAGATTCCTGGTAGATGCTTTGTCCCCAGGAGTGGTTTTCTTGTTCAGCTTCAAGGCCTGTCCCCTGCACAGACACACTGTTTAAAATGCAGTCAAAGAGGCAAGGATCCCTATGCAGACTTTTTGAGCCCTCTTTTTCTGTGTAACTTCCACTTTCCAGCACTTTGTCAGTAAATTCCAGCAGCCTCAGCATCTGTGAACCCCATCATCTATTTCCTCGACTTAGTGAGCCCACCTGGCACTCTTTCTCTCACAAGCCACCAATAAATGCTTCCATGCAGAAAGCCTGGGCTGTCATGGCTTTCTGAACCTGGGTGGCATTGAACTTCAGTTGCTCCAAACAGTGCCCATGTATCCTTCCATGGGTCTCTTCCTTCCATTTCGTACAGAAAGCTTTTAAGCTCTTATTTATGGACTGAATGTTTGTGTGTCCCCTTCTCCCTATTCCTCTGATGACGCCCTCACTTCCAATGTGACTGTATTTGGAGACAGGGCCTGTGAAGAGATGATCAGGCTTAAATGAGGTCATATAGTTGGGATCCTAACCCAATAGGGTAGTTGCCTGTATAAAAGGAGGGAGAGACACCAGAGCTCTCTGTCTGCCATGTGAGTACATAGCAAGAAGGCAGAGAAGAGAGCGCTCCCACCAGGAGCCAAATTGGACAGACACTTGATCTTGGACGTCCCACCCTCCAGAACTATGAGAAATACACTTTTGTTGCTTAAGCCACATAATTTATTGTATTTTGTTTTGGCACCCTGAACAGACCGTTACCACTGTTCACGTTTTCATGCTAAATACCCTACCTCACTGTCCTTCACCTTCACTTTCCATCCTTCGTCACTGAATACCTATATGCCACTAGGTAGGAACTCCTTTGGCTTACTTCCTGACCCCTTTCCTCAGTTCTGTTTTCCTAATCTTTGTACTCTCTTTTCAAATATACCATCCATACCCATCTTTGCTTCCTTTTCTGTTCTAATGGCATTTTGTGTATATAATATAGAATATTTATATCAGATCCTTTCTTTAAATTCTGCCATCGGTAGTGATGCAAGCTATTTTCAGCCCATTATTAATGTCAGTTTTGATTCCATGAGGAGTAGTTGACAGAAAGTGGCATAATTAACTTCAAACACAAGACAGTTTCTCAACATAGTATTGTTGCCTGTTAGTCAAGGCACTCAATGATACACACATATGAAATTATTCCTGGATGTCTAGGAGTATGTCTTATTCATATTATATTCTCTGATTTACAAGCATACAGAATATTTTAAAATATTTAATCAAGTGAATGAATATGTCATTTAAGGAATTAGACTATGCTGCTCCTATTCAAGTTTAAAAGGTGGTACAGATCTAGGATAAAAGGATCACAGTTTTCCTCAGGCTATTTCTTGTGCTTGTGACAGTCAACAATTATTAATGGTTAGACATAAAAAGTCAGTTTTCAATAATTTTTAAAAATCTAGTGCTGATGGAAACAGAAGAGAAAAAGGATAAGGTTCTGAACTATCTTTAGGCCTCAAGAACACAGTACCTTTCTTTTATGGGCCTCCATATAGGTGACTTACAGACAACATAAGAACATTTAAGTCCTTAGTTTCAGAAGCTGACTGGATGCAAATAGTTCACTGTGCTTCAAAGTAGCTATTTTAGGCACAACATTCTGGGTCTAGTAATTCTCTAAGGTATCAGGTCATACTGTCTTCACCTACCAATTCAGGAAAACATGACTGTTGGTGGGGCTTAAAGAAACAAGGACTTGTTTTTTCCCTATAACAGAAGAAGGCCATTTAGGGCTGCTTCTCCACAATGCCAATAAAAATGGAATTCTTCTATTTTTTCACTTCACAACCCTTAGTGTCCTCTTGGTTATTGTCTCATGGTTGCAATATGGCTTCTCCTCTTTCAGCCTCATATTCACTTACCAGCCCAGAAGAAGGGGGAAAATCACAGTGGTGGAAGGCAATAGGTTGTCTATCTTCGATTATTAGGAAAGCTAAAGTTTCCCTAAGAGTTCACAGCCAAGACTTCCAGTGATGTGCCTCAGATTAGAACTTCGCCACTAAGCCACATCTAACTGCGAGACTGCCGTGGAACTGTGAGTGGGGGCTTGGGTGAGATAACAGGTAGTCAGTCTCATTGAAGGTGGATCTAAACTGCCATTCATCAGTCAGTATTTAAAAGGGCATTCCTCTTTGTCAGGAAAAAAAATGTGTTGGTTTTAGTGAAAAGCAAAACAACAATTACGACAAATAAGGAACAAGAAGATGTAGAGGCTGCAAAGTTGCCACTTCCCCCTTCCAGTCCTGTTGTTGTTGTTCAGTCATGAATTCATGTCCGACTCTTTGTGACCTCATGGACTGCAGCCTTTCAGTCTCCTGTCTCCTTCTCTGTCTCTAATAGTTTGCTCAGATTCACATCCATTGAGACGATAATGCTATCTAACCATCTCCTCCTCTGCCATCCTCTTTTCCTGTTGCTTTCAATCTTTCCCAGCATCAGGATCTTTTCCAGTGAGTCAGCTCTTTGTATTAGGTGGCCAAAGTAATGGAGCTTCAGCTTCAGCATCAGTCATTCCAAAGAATACTCAGGATGCATTTCCTTTAGGAATGACTGGTTTGATCTCTTTGAAGCCCAAGGGACTATCAAGAGTCTTCTCCAGCACCACAGTTCAAAAGCATTAATTCTTTGGCGCTCAGCCTTCTTCATGGTTCAACTCTCATATCCATACATGACTACTGGAGAAACCGTAGCTTTGATTATATGGACCTTTGTTGGCAAAATGATGTCTCTTTGCTATAGCTTTTCTTCCAGTTCAGAGAAACTAAAAATGCCCACTAATAACCACAGAACCCAGGAGCCAATAAACCATTTTTTAATGTGATCCAGGCCTTAACAGAAATTCGTACATGGAAACTTCAGCAGTTATGATGGAGATATGAGCCTGCATGTTTCCTCATAAGAAGTCTTTCAGTTTGATAATACAGTGATTAAAAGTCCAGCTACTCACTAGTGATATGATTGTTGGTAGTTTCAACCCTCTTGGCCCTTGCTCATCACCCCAACAAAACTAAACTTACAGAGAAGAATTTATGTTGAATTAATTGACATTTGGATTCACTTCTATCAGGATATGGGAAACATGTAAAATTACTGGGGATGTTGCTGAGGACAATGAAAATCATTGCCAGTTTCTGCATTTTAAATATTGCTTTGTGACGTCATGTCATGGGTAAAGATCAGGCTTCCTGTCCCTCCTTCTATTCCAATGTCCAGCCCGCCTCTATCTGGAATGATATTGAGTCCTTTGGGGATAGATTTATAGAGTCTGCCAGAATAGTCAAACTATAGCATGATCTAGAAAAGAACAGATTTTTATACTGAGATTTTACCTTTTTCAGGAGGGACAGCTGAGGATCTAAGAAATTAAATGACATTCCCAAAGCCAGACAGCTATGAAACTAAGACTAGCACTTGTTTTTCCTGACTACTTGGTAAAATTATAGCCTCTATATCACTCTGGTTTTTCCTCTTAGAAAATTCTAAGTAAAAGAATGTATATATATATATATATATATATATATACACACACACACACACACACACACACACACACACACACACACATACACACATATATATATGAATGTGCTATTCATATATATGTAAAATAATAATTTACAATATGTATGCATGCCAAGTCGCTTTAGTTGTGTCCGACTCTGCAACCCTATGGACTGTAGCCTGCTAGGCTCCTCTGTCCATGGGATTCTTCAGGCAAGAATACTGGAGTGGGTTGCCATGCCCTCCTCCAGGGGATCTTCCCAACCAAGGGATGGAACCTGCATCTCTTACATCTCCTGTGCAGGCAGATGGGTTCTTTAACACTAGTGCCACCTGGGAAGCCCCATGATATATATACATATGAGTAAAATAAACATGAAACAAAAAACAATAATTAAGAGCCATTATATATCTCTCAGTTGTACTACCTTTAAAAAAATAAAGAGTAACTTTTAAAATTTACTAAATGTTGACATGACACTAAAGCACAGGGTTATTTTTGGAGACATTCTCAAATTTTCCCCAGTCTAATAAGTTGTCAAGGATATCCATTAAAATGTACAAGTAATAAAAGAGTAAACTTATAGTGTAAAACTGTAAATTAATGATTCTAACACTCATGTCTCGAAGAGTTGGGTATATTAAGCCTATTAATACAATAGATTTTCAGAGTTAATTTTTTAAATCATAGTTTTAAAATGACTTTAATTTGATGACTTCTCTGGTTAATTAATTCTCAGGGACTTAAACAATGTAATATGAGTTGGATCTAAACCTTATTTAAAGTTTTTGGAAGTGTTAGTTTTTAAAAGAGATTTATCTATTTAGACTGCCTAATGTTTTGAAGGAATAATTTCAAACACCACCCAGTTTCAATTATTGGGATACAATCTGAACTTCCCTTGGAAAAGTGTGGGCTTGCTTTTTATGTTCAGCTGCATCAACTTATGAAAACAAGTCAGGTTCTGTTTCACTATCATTTTCCTTAGTATCAATTATCCATTCTGAAAGGCTGCTTTGTTAGCAGATGGTAGAGCTCATACACTATCAGTCAAACTCAGAGCTTGTTGAGAATGTTGGCAAAGATTATTTTCCATGAAAATGCAAGTTTTTTTGTATGTGTGTAGTTTGGCAAGCAATACAGAAAAAAACCTCTTATGTTGATGAATTTGGAAAGTCTAAATAACCTAGTTAAGTAATGCAGTTGTCTTAAAATGAAACAGTGCTTGATTAGCTTAATATAAGTAGTATCTTAGGGCTGTCTTTTATTTTAAACACCTCTAACTTCCTGTTTGTAAAAGATAATAGTATGTGGACTTGCAAAAATTTACAAAATCATCTTCAGATTTTATAGTTTGCTGACTCATCTCACTTGGGGATAAAAAAACTGGATAACTGTTAAAACTTGTACCATGTTGCAGGAGGAAAACCAGATGATTCAAACCTGTTAGATTAAATTACTTGGGATTCTAAAACAAAAGAGTATTCTCAGTGACTTTTGAGTCTATATTTTGATAACTTCAGGGGTCAGTCTGACCTCAATTCACCAAAGCAGAATGGTTCCAGGTTTCTTAGGAAAGTAGTGTGTGAACTTCACATAAGGGAAGCTTCCAAAACTACACTGCTCCATCAAAGAACTATGTGTTTGTTGGCTCAGTTTGTGGTGTGGATAAAAAGCAAATGAATCCAAACATCTAAAAATTGTTTTCAGTTCAGTTCAGTTCAGTTCAGTCGCTCAGTCGTGTCTGACTCTGTGACCCCATGAATCGCAGCACGCCAGGCCTCCCTGTTCATCACCATCTCTCAGAGTTCACTCAGACTCACGTCCATCAAGTCATTGATGCCATCCAGCCATCATCCTCGGTTGTCTCCTTCTCCTCCTGCCCCCAGTCCCTCCCAGCATCAGAGTCTTTTCCAATGAGTTAACTCTTCGCATGAGGTGGCCAAAGTCCTGGAGTTTCAGCTTTAGCATCATTCCTTCCAAGGAAATCCCAGGGTTGATCTCCTTCAGAATGGACTGGTTGGATTTCCTTGCAGTCCAATGGACTCTCAAGAGTCTTCTCCAACACCACAGTTCAAAAGCATCAATTCTTCAGCGCTCAGCCTTCTTCACAGTCCAACTCTCACATCCATACATGACCACAGGAAAAGCCATAGCCTTGACTAGATGGACCTTAGTCAGCAAAGTAATGTCTCTGCTTTTGAATATGCTATCTAGGTTGGTCATAACTTTTCTTCCAAGGAGTAAGCGTCTTTTAATTTCATGGCTGCAGTCACCATCTACAGTGGTTTTGGAGCCCCCAAAAATAAAGTCTGACAGTGTTTCCACTGTTTCCCCATCTATTTCCCATGAAGTGATGGGACCGGATGCCATAATCTTCGTTTTCTGAATGTTGAGCTTTAAGCCAACTTTTTTGCTCTCCTCTTTCACTTTCATCAAGAGGCTTTTAGGATGTAGTTTGGAGACTCCGCCCTGCTCACCATTTCTGTAATGGCTGCTTCCTTGAAGTAGGCACTGTCACGTGGAATCTCTTAGCCTCAGCATCCGGAGCTGCTGGAAGGGAGTCAGATAGAATTCAGTACCGCCTTCTTTGAGATCTTCATCCTTCAAGAACCAGCCACATCATGATCTTAGTTTCAACACAGTTGTTTCCTAGTCCTCTTTTCATTGCTTTTGGTGCTGCCTGTTGTTGAAGCAGTAGAAGCCGGAGATGCAATTGCTCTCGTTAGGTGTGATTCTCAGCATTACAGGCATTTGTGCTTGTTTGGGAGTGTATGCACGAAAAAGAAATGGACAGATGTGACTTTGAAGGGCCTCCTGAATCAAACCTTCCTCTGAAAACCTTTGTGCTATTGAGTTTCAGAACTGAGCTTTGGTGTCTGAAAGTTCCCAAGAAACAGTTAATAGAGAAGTCTCATATTATTGGTTATTTTCCTATAAAAGGAACAAATTGATATACTCTGTTAAAGGGAAAACAACATGTTTTTGTCACAACAGATAATGCACTGGAAAATGTCATCTGTAATTTGCATTTGCTGAAATTTGCATAAGTAATATTTCATAGTTTCAGAATTCTCAGTAGGAAGAAGGAAACTCTTGCCCAGAATCCTAGGAAATTGCCACTGTTCAGTTATAATCACTGCCTCCTGCGTCATTGAGGAATTTTTTCTCCATATTTTTACTGGATTTTTGTTTTGTTATCTCCCAAGTTAGTACTGTACTTAGACATTACATACAGGTGGTCAGAAATTAAAACTTATCTCTGTGTGGGAAAAAGTTCAGAAAATGTATTCAATGTATCTAACATTGAAATGGAGAGAGTTAATGTAAAAAAATATATATTGACATTGAAATGGAGAAGAAATCTATTGTTTAACAAAAACAAAAAATGTTTATATTAACTGAGTAACATCTCCATGGTGAGAAGTACTATGTCAAGCATAAACCTATTATGTAAGTTAAAAAAAAAAAAGAGGCTTTTTAGTTCCTCTTCACTTTCTGCCATAAGGGTGGTGTCATCTGCATATCTGAGGTTATTAATATTTCTCCTGGCAATCTTGATTCCAGCTTGTGTTTCTTCCAGTCCAGCATTTCTCATGATGTACACTGCATATAAATTAAATAAGCAGGGTGACAGTATACAGCCTTGACGGACTCCTTTTCCTATTTGGAACCAGTCTACTGTTTCATGTCCAGTCTAACTGTTGCTTCCTGACCTGCATACAGATTTCTCAAGAGGCAGGTCAGGTGGTCTGGTATCCCCATCTCTTTCAGAATTTTCCACAGTTTATTGTGATCCATACAATCAAAGGCTTTGGTATAGTCAATAAAGCAGAAATAGATATTTTTCTGGAACTCTCTTGCTTTTTCCATGATCAAGCAGATGTTGGCAATTTGATCTCTGGTTCCTCTGCCTTTTCTAAAACCAGCTTGAACATCAGGGAGTTCACAGTTCACATATTGCTGAAGCCTGGCTTGCAGAATTTTGAGAATTACTTTACTAGCATGTGAGATGAGTGCAATTGTGCGATAGTTTGAACATTCTTTGGCATTGCCTTTCTTTGAAATTGGAATGAAAACTGACCTTTTCCAGTCTTGTGGCCACTGCTGGGTTTTCCAAATTTGCTGGCCTATTGAGTGCAGCACTTTCACAGCATCATCTTTCAGGATTTGAAGTAGCTCAACTGGAATTCCATCACCTCTACTAGCTTTGTTCGTAGAGATGCTTTCTAAGGCCCACTTGACTTCACATTCCAAGATGTCTGGCTCTAGATTAGTGATCACATCATCATGATTATCTGGGTCATGAAGATTAGGATCAGTTTATTTCTGGTACAAGATTGCTCTGTCCATAGACCTGACTTTTATTGCTTTAGCCCTAATCAGTAATGCTAAGTCAAGAAGTTTACAACTGATTACTTAATCTAAAATCAATCCCTGTTCTTTTCCTTCATAGCACTTCTCACTGTAATTAGTATTAATACTAATTTTTAACAGTGTCTTATTTTTTGTCTGTCTCAATTACCTGCTTTGGAGTACTGGGATTACATCTGTTTTGATTACTTCTGCTGAACTAAAACAAATGCACTGTTGGACAGTTCTCTGGCAAAGGTTTGTTTATTCAGAATCAGCAGAGAACTGCAATCAGAGGTCTGTAACCATTGTGAGTCATGGGCAAGTCCCCCATGGCAGAGGAAGATGAGTGCTTTTATAGGGAAGGAGAAAGAATTTGTGAGGGCTAAGTAAACAAAGAGCCCATGGCTTCTCACTGGCTGAGTCTCTGCCATGGGAGGAAGAGGAGTCCTTGTTGGTGGGCTCTGTTATCCCTACAGATGTGAGAGATCCTCTTTATGGTCTCCCAACTCTATTTAATTGAAGTTTCTGTCTGTTGATTTTTTACATTTCTTTATCCTCAGCATCTAGGAGACTGGCACAAGCAGGTACTCAAGGATGTCATTTTGTTTATTTAATAACAATGTTGGATGCCTATAATACTGTAGTACACAGGCTCCATTTTAGGTATTGGGGGCATAGTGACGGATTAGACAAATATCTTGCTCTAGAGGGCAAGTGTGAGAAGTGTGAAGAATCAGATAGTAAAAAAAGGAAACACAAAGGATATGTTACACAGAATTAAATGCTATGAAGAAAATATATCAGGGTAAAAGAAGAACACCTTTACTAAAAGGAATGCCAAAAGGAAAGGTGGGGATGTAAATTGGTGCAGCCACTATGGAAAATGTAAGAAAACGCCACGGGAAGAAAAAGCCACCTCTAGGACCCGTTAGTAAAAGGCCTTTATTGGGCGGTTGCTCTCGGGCAGAACTCCCAAGGACAGGCAAGCGAGGGAAGCGAGGGAGTCTGCGAGGTGGGGAGGGGTGCGGGAAGGTTTTATAGTGAGGGCTGGCAGACAGACCAAGTGTTTTCCATGTAAGGCAACAGGTGCGGACCACAGCAGGGGTTGGTTGCCCATGGTCTTTTTGGCATTTCCCGATTGGATCGGGGCTCCAAGGCCGGCCCCGGGGGTCGGGTCCGTTCCCTGGTTCCGGTTTGGTCATCAGCCACCCCTGGTGCTGACCGGATGCCCCCTTTCTGGCCACGTTTCAGGCAGCTCGCCCTTTCAGAAAACATTATGGATATTCCTAAAAAAAAATTAAAAATAGAAATACCATATGATTCAGCAGTTCCACTTCTGGGTATTTATCTGAAGGAAACAAAAACACTAACTCAAAAAGATACCCTGCGTTCACTGCTGCATTATTTACAATTAGCCAAGACATGGAAACAACCTGAGTATCCATCAGCAGATGAATGGATAAAAATGTGAAATTATTATATATAATATATTTAGAATATTATTCTGTCATAAAAAGAAGGAAATATTGGCATTTTTGACAATATGGTTGGAACTTGGAGGCATTATGTTAAGTGAAATAAGTCATAAAGAGAAAAACAAATACTGTATGATCTTACCTATATGTAAAATCTGGAAAAAAAAACAAAACCAGACAACAAGAGGAAAAAAATGAACTCATAGATACAGAAAACAGACTGGTGGAGGTAGGCAAAATGAGTAAAGGTGGTCAAAATGTATAAATCTTCAGTTCTAAAATAAGTCCTGTAATGTACAGTACTGTGACTATAGTTAATAATACTGTATTGTATATTTGAAAATTGCTAAGAGTTTGGAAGGAATGATGCTAAAGCTGAAACTCCAGTACTTTGGCCACCTCATGTGAAGAGTTGACTCATTGGAAAAGACTCTGATGCTGGGAAGGATTGGGGGCAGGAGGAGAAGGGGACGACAGAGGATGAGATGGCTGGATGGCATCACGGACTCGATGAATGTGAGTCTGAGTGAACTCCGGGAGATGGTGATGGACAGGGAGGTCTGGCGTGCAGCGATTCATGTCCACAAAGAGTCGGACATGACTGAGCGACTGAACTAAACTGAACCAAAGAATATATCTTAAAAATTCTCATCACATGAAAAAAAAAATTGTAGCTGTGTGGCCATATATGTTAACTAGACTTACTGTGATCATTTTGTGATATATACAAATATTGAATCACTATGTTGTATACTTAAAACTAACATATTAATGTCAGTTACATTCACTAAAGACAAGAAGCTGAAGTTTAATCATTCTACAAATATCTACAAGACCTTCTAGAACTAACACCAAAAATCACGTCCTTTTCATCATAGGGGACTGGAATGCAAAAGTAGGAAGTCAAGAGATACCTGGTATAACAGGCAAGTTTGGCCTTGGAGTACAAAATCAAACAGGGCAAAGGCTAACAGAGTTTTGCCAAGAGAATGCACTGGTCATAGCAAACACCCTCTTCCAACAACACAAGAGATGACCCCACATGGAAATCACCAGGTAGTCAATACCAAAATCAGATTGAATATATTCTTTGTAGCCGAAGATGGAGAAGCACTAAACAGTCAGTAAAAACAAGACCGGGAGATGACTGTGGCTCAGATCATCAGCTCCTCATTGCAAAATTCAGATGTGAATGGAAGAAAGTAGGGAAAAGCATTAGGCCATTCAGGTATGACATAAATCAAATTCCGTATGATTATACAGTGGAAGTGATGAATAGATTCAAGGTATTAGATCTGATAGAGAGAGTGCCTAAAGAACTATAGAAGGAGGATTGTAACATTGTGTAGGAGGCAGTAACCAAAGCCATCCTTAATAAAAAGAAACGCAAAAAGGCAAAATGGTAATCTGAGGAGACTTACAAATAACTGAGAAAAGAAGAGAAGTGGAAGGCAAAGGAGAAAGTGAAAGATATACCCATCTGAATGCAGAGTTCCAAAGAATAGCAAGGGAGACAAGAAAGCCTTCCTTAGTGAACAATGCAAAGCAATAGAAGAAAATACAATGGGAGAGACTAGAGACCAGTTCAAGAAAATTAGAGATAACAAGGGAACCTTTCATGCAAAGATGGGCACAATAAAGGACAGAAAAGGTAAGGATCTAACAGAAGCAGAAGAGATTAAGAAGAGGTGGCAAGAATACACAAATGTACAAAAAAGGGTCTTAATGACTGGGATAACCACAATGGTGTGATCACTCACCTAGAACCAGACATCCTGGAGTGTGAAGTAAAGTGGGCCTTAGGAAGCATTACTAGAGACAGAGCTAGTAGAGGTGATGGAATTTTAGCTGAGCTATTTCAAATCCTAAAAGATGATGCTGTTAAAGTGCTGCATTCAATACACCAGCAAATTTAGAAAACTCAGCGATAGCCACAGCACTGGAAAAGGTCAGTTTTCATTCCAATTCCAAAGAAAGGCAATCCCAAAGAATGTTCAAACTGCTGTACAACTGTGCTAATTTTACACACTAGCAAAGTAATGCTCAAAATCCCTCAAGCTAGGCTTCAGTTGTATGTGAACGGAGAACTTCTAGATGTACAAGCTGGATTTAGGAAAGGCAGAGGAACCAGAGATCAAATTACCAACATCCATTGGATCATAGAAAAAGCAAGAGAATGACGGAGAAAAGTATCTACTTCTGCTTCACCAGCTACACTAAAACCTTTGACTGTGGATCACAAAAACTGTGGAAAAATTTTAAAGAGACGGGAATACCAGACCACCTTACCTGCCTCCTGTGAAATCTATATGCAGGTCAAGAAGCAACAAAACCAGACATGGAATAATGGACTGATTCAAAATTGTGAAAGGAGTACCTTAAGGCTGTATATTGTCACTTTGCTTATATAACTTATATGCAGAGTACATCATGCAAAATGCTGGGCTAGATGAATCACAAGCTGAATCAAGTTTGTTTGGAGAAATATCAACAATCTCAGATATGCAGATGACACCACCCTAATGGCAGAAAGCTAAGAGGAACTAAAGAGCCTCTTGATAAAAGTGAAAAAGTGGGGTGATAAAAGCTGGCTTAAAACTCAACATTCAGAAAACTAAGATCATGCTATCCAGTCCTATCACTTCATGGTAAACAGGGGAAAAAATGGAAACAGTGGCTAATTTTATTTTCTTGGGCTCCAAAATCACTTTGAATGGTGACTGAAGCCATGAAATTAAATGAAATTAAAATGAATTTATGAATGAATTAAAATTAATTAATAAATTTAATTTCATGAAATTAAATGCTTGCTCCTTGGAAGGAAAGCTATGACAAACATAGACAGCATATTAAAAGCAGAGACATCACTTTGCCAACAAAAGTCCATACAATTAAAGCTATGTTTTTCTAGTAGTCATATACAGATGTGAAAGTTGGACCATAAAGATGGCTGAGCCCTGAAGAACTGATGCTTTTGAACTCTGGTGCTGAGAAGACTCCCATGAGTCCCTTGGACTACAGGGAGATCAAACCAGTCAATCCTAAAAGAAATCAACCCTGAATATTCATTGGAAGGACTCATGCTGAAAGTGAAGCTCCAGTACTTTGGCCACCTGATGCAAAGAGCCAGTTCATTAAAAAAAGACCCTGATGCTGGGAAAGATTGAGGGCAGGAGAAGAAGAGGGCAACAGAGGGTGAGCTGATTGGTTGGCATCACTGACTCTAGGGACATGCGTTTGAGTAAACTCCAGGAGATAGTGAAGGACAGGGAAGCCTGGCTTGCTGCAGTCCTTGAGGCTGCATAGAGTCAAACACGATTAAGTGACTAAACAACATATCTCAACTGAAAAAGAAAAAGTGACTGGGGTGTGCTGCTGTAGACAGTAGTGTCAGGAAGCAGTTTTCTAACAGAACAAAAACAGGGGTATTTGGTGAAAGAATTAAAAGAAAAATAATGACAGGAAAATGGTAGAAACAGTTCAAGTACGGATGAATAAGGTCAGTTTGAGTGGAATGGAAAATAATGTATTGGAAGTAGCAAGATATAAAGTTGGAAAAATGAGACAGAGCCATATTCTTGAGGCTTTGAGTGTCCACTCAGGAGTTGGGCTTAAACTTGTGGGCAGTGACCTGATGGCAGACTTAAAAAGTCATTTAGTGGGAATGAAAAGGAAAGGGCCCATGTGAGAACCAAAGCACTCACAGAATTCTGAAATAGATAGTACGTAGAGTGAAAAAGTGAGTGAGGAGGCTGATAGGATATCATCGAGCCTGGGCAACTACAGGGATGAGAAGCTCAGAAGTAATGAAGTCAGGAGCAGAGCCAGGGTTTTACTGATCTTAAATGCAGGCATGACTCACACCACTCACCACTTACTCCTGACTCATGCTTCTGCCTTGCCAAGTGTTTTTCTTTCCATACTATACAATGTTCCATAGAAATGGGTGGTGGAACCTAATTCATTTTAGCAGTTTACCATCTGTTTTAGATGGCTTATGATCCACGCTGGGTAATTTACCAGTTAACTCAAGAAGCTGTGTGTTATATTCAGACGACAGCTCTCCTTTTACTGCACTATATGGTAAAATTAAATAGGACAGAACTGCTACCCCTGCTCCTTCCCTGGCCCCTTTAGTTTCTTTCTATTAATTTATTTCCTTGTGTCTATAAATGTATGCAACTCATTCCTATTCTATAAAACATTTCTCAACCCTCCTTTCTTGAGCTAATATATTTTTCTCCTTGTATGAGTTGTCAAATATCTTGATTTTACCTCCCACCTACCTACAGAGACACTCAAAAGCTGCTTTTAAAATGGTCTCTACTTGGGTGTTCCAAAGGTACAAGCCAATTCATCATTTCCAAAGCAGAACTCACCATTTTCCTCCCCCAACCCTCTATTTCTCCTGTATCCTGTTTCTAAATGAACAGCAGCATCACTGGCTCCAGTAATCTAGCTAGAATCTGCGAATTATGATAACTTCCCTCCTTTATTCCCCACTGCATATGCTGTCCTCCTTTGCTTTTATTAATACATTTTCTTTTTTAAATTTATATTTATTTATTTATGGCTGTGCTGTGTCTTCCCTGTGACGTAGGGGCTTTCTCTAGTTGCAGTGAGTGAGGGCTACTCTAGTGATGTGTGGGCTTCTCATTGCAGTGGCTTCTCTTTTTATAGAGCATGGGCTCTAGAGCGCTTGGGCTCCAGTAGTTGTGGCACAAAGGCTTAGTTGCCCCAGGGCATGTGGGATCTTCCTGGACCAGGGATCGAACCCATATCTCCTGCATTGACAGGTGAATTCTTAACCACTGGACCACCAGCGAAGTCCCTACCTTTCCATTTTAACATGTAATCTCTCATACTTTCTCCTCTCCATTCTCTTTGGCACTCATTACTTTCAGTGACATTATTAATATCAAAGCATTTTAGTTGGGTCTAGCAGCATCTTTTTTTTTTTTTCCCAGCACTTATTCTTGACCTTGACCTTCCAACTCATTTTTCATTTGTCCACCAGAGCTGTCTTTCTAAAGTCACACTTATTCACGTCACTTTCCTGCTTAAAAATCTCTCCTTGACTCCCCACTGGCTCTAACATTGCCCACAAAGCCCTTCCCGATCTAGCCCGTCCCCATCTTTCAGCTTCATCCTTCACCATTTCTCTGTAGGAATCTTCAGCTCTAGCCATACTGCATTACTTAGTCTATTACCCAAGTACAGGAAACTCTCTGCAGCCACTATGCCTTCTCTGTATAGGGCCCCCTTCGTTTCTTTGACTGGCTCACTCCTGTTATGCACAGTTCAGATGTCATCTTTTCCGGAAAGGCTACATTTCCAGAAAGGCTTCTGTTCTCTCCCTTAGTCTTGGTTAGTTACCCTTCATATGTGTCCCCTGAGGGCCTTAGGTCAGTTTGCTATATGCCACCGTTTGGCAGCCAGTAAAGTCAATCTCAGTCATGAACTGTAATCCTAATTCCCCCTGGGTCCTGCTCCTTGGTTGTGCAAATCTTAGAGCCCAAGGGCCCAAGAAGAACACTGCCCTTGAGCCCACACTGGCCACCACACCTGTGCTTCCTAGGTTGGCTCAGTCCTTTGAAGGCAGAAGGCTCCACAGTTTCTGAAACAAGCCTGGGCACGGGGGCTTTTGCCATTGTGCTCAAGGCAGGCTATACAGTGGTCAGTCGCTGTGGCCTTCAGAGGGCTCCCACTAGGGGGCCTGTCACCTTGTCTTCATGGGAATGCAGCGCAGATGTCTGCCATAAGCTCCCATTCTTTCCCTAAGTGGTGAAACCAGGAATGAGATAGGGTATGTTTGAATCTAAGTCTTGTATTTCCCCTACTACATCATAATGCCTATCCTTGAACTTGCGTTGAACAAAAATGCTGAGGTCTTCTTTATCTGAACTGCTGGCCAGCAGTTTTACTTTATGTCACTGGTATTCTCAACCTCAACACAGTGGTTCCTGTTATTTCTGTTCAATTTCATCTTGTTTATTTTGATACTAGTTCCAATATTCAGTGAGTTAGCTATGTCGTACAGCCTGTGGAATTCACTGCTTTGGTAAACATGATACTTACAGTCTTATCCATGGTGAAAAAAATGTTGAACACAGATCCTGTCTACTCTCCCTTCTGGGGCACATATGCTGCCCTGAGCTGTGACATGCCTCTGCCTTTGTGTGTGTGTGTGTGCGTGTGTGTGATCATGGTTATGTCCCCTGCCAGGTAAGTGTTCTGGCTTTGTTTTTTTAAAATCAATTCTCTATCCATATTTTCTCCTGGAGGTGATTTATATACCAGAAGCATGACTGCCTGGGTGGTACTACTTCTAGGTGGGGTGAGGGGAAGACTGTCCCATAGTTGCTTGTGGTAGAGAATAGTCTTCAGTGGATTTGGCCAAACAGCCACAACTAGGCCGAGTATTGAGCATGGAAGAATTCCTTCCTGATGAGAGTCCTATAGGTGTGCACAGCACATGGATCAGGGTATGGGAGCTGTCAACATGTGATGATCATGTTGACAGGCAAGTGATCGGGGCAGATGGCCAGGCTGACACTGAGGGTCTATATGCTGAGCTAAAGGACAAGCACAAGCAACGGGAGACCCCAATCCAGTTGAGGGTTGCCAGAGTTAGCAAGTCAATATATAGAATGCCCAACTAAATTTAAAATTCAAGTAAAGTTTGCTTTTCCTTTTTAGTATAACTTTATCCTATGCAATATGCGGCACATACTTGTACTATAAGTCTATTAGCTGTTTATGTAAAATTCAAATTTAATTGGGCATCCTGTATCTCATTTGTCAAGCCTAATCCAGATAGAACTGGAAAGTAATGTGGAGTTAGGTCCCTCCATCTTTAAAATAGGATAACAATGGACACAAAATAGGAGTCTGCTAAGAATTGACATGAAATGCCTAGCACAGAGGAGGTCCACAATAAATTTAAGTGCCCTTTCCACTTCCACACAATCTTTCCTTTCTTACTGAAAATATAGCATTAAATAGTTCGATTACGTTGTTATCATAAATATCATATAAGCCCTAAGAATGAACAAACTCTTTGAGGGAGAGAAATTTTAAAACTCTGAAGGTGCCAACGGGTGAGTACTGGGAAATACTCATAATTTAAGAAAAGGCAAGGAAGCCAGCTGGGGACTGTTATGGTTAATTTTATGTGTCAACTTGAATGGCCCATGAGTCCCCAGATATTTGGCTAATCATTAGTTCTGGGTGTTTTCTGTGAGGATGTTTCTGGATGAGATTAACTTTTGAATTAGTGCACTGAGTAAAGCAGAAGGCCCTCTCTAGCGTGGGTGGATATCATCCAAGCCATTGAAGGCCTGATTAGAATAAAAGGGTAAGCAAAGAAGAATTCTCTCTACACTTGACTGCCTTTGAGCTAAGACATCTGTCTCCTGCCTTCTGACTCGGATTGGCACTGGAACTTACACCACTGCCTTTCCTGGTTCTCAGACCCTGGACTCACACCAGAACTACCCCGACTGGCTCTCTTGGGTCTCCAGCTTACTAGCTGCAGATCTTGGACTTCTCAGCCTCCAAAATTGTGGGAAAAATTCCTTAGTGTGTGTGTGTATATATTTGTGTATCCTATTGTTTCTTTAGATTAATAGAAAAATGGAGAGAACAGAGAACCAGGGGTGGAGAGTCAGGGAAAAACTAGGATAATGTGGCATCTTGGAAGCATGAGAATAATTTCCATTAAAATCCTAATGTTTATGACTTTCTTTCTTTCTCTCTGTGCTTAACTGTTTCATAATATTTTACTTTGTTTTGATCTGAATTTCCCAAACTTATTTGGCCACATAATTATTTTTCCTATGAAATATATTTTTAAATATTTTAAGTGACATAAAAATATTGGCCTATATGTCCCTGGGACCCAATTCTTGAATGTCAGACTCTAACCATCATAGTTCAGACCCATATGAAACTTATTATATCCAAACCAACTTTTTGATTTATAATGGCATTTGGAAATCATAGTAGAATGTTTTTTAGGATATTGTCTTCTAGAGAGCATATATCTCCTTTGAGAATCAATTTAAATTAGGAAGAAATAGGAGAAGATACATAGAAATAGAAATACATAGAAGTAGAAGAAGAATAAGATACAAAGTAAAAACTTAAACATTAAATTCTTATTTTTCTTAAGATTCTATATACATGAGAAGACACTCATAAAGTTTTCAGAATATCTACCATTTTATACATCATAAATACTGTATTAAAAACAAAAACAAGCCAAAGCAATCTGGAGGAAGAAGAGCAGAGATGGAGGAATCAACCTTCCTGGCTTTATACTACAAACAATATTGTACAGGCACAAAAACAGAAATACAGACCAATGGAACAAGATAGAAAGCCCAGAGGTAAACCAAGGCACCTGCGTGCACCCTATCTTTGACAAAAGAGGGAAGAATATAAAATGGGCAAAAGATAGTCTCTTCAATAAGTGGTACTGGGAAAACTGGATAGCTACCTGTAAAAGAATGAAATTAGAACACTTCCTAATACCATACACAAAGATAAACTCAAAATGGATTAAAGACCTAAATATAAGACCATAAACTATGAAACTCTTACAGGAAAATGTAGGCAGAACACTCTGATATAAATCATAGAAAGATCCTCTATGATCCACCTCCTAGAGTAATGGAAATAAAAACAAAAATAAACAATTGGGAGCTAGTTAAATTTAAAAGTTTTTGCATAGCAAAGGAAACTATAAACAAGGTGAAAAGACAATGAGAACAGGAGAAAATAATAGCAAATAAAACAGCTGACAAAGGATTAATCTCCAAAATATACAAGCAGCTCATGCGATTCTACACCAGAAAAACAAACAACCCAATAAAAAAGTGAGAAGAAAGAGCTAAACTGACATTTCTCCCAAGAAGACATACAGATGGCGAATAAACACATGAAAATATCCTCAACATTGCTTATTATTCAGTTCAGTTCAGTCACCTAGTCATGTCCAACTCTTTGCAACCCCATGGACTGCAGCATGCCAGGCCTCCCTGTCCATCACCAATTCTCGGAGTTTCCCTAAACTCATGTCCATTGAGTCAGTGACGCCATCCAACCATCTGATTCTCTGTCATCCCCTTCTCCTCATGCCTTCAATCTTTCCCAGCATCAAGGTCTTTTCAAATGAATCAGCTCTTCACATCAGGTGGCCAAAGTACTGGAATTTCAGCTTCAACATCAGTCCTTCCAATGAACACTCAAGATTGATCTCCTTTAGGATGGACTGTTTGGATCTCCTTGCAGTCCAAGAGACTCAAAAGTCTTCTCCAACACCACAGTTCAAAAGGATCAATTCTTCGGTTTTCAGCTTTCTTTATAGTCCAACTCTCACATCCATCCATGACTACTGGAAAAACCATAGCTTTGACTAGATGGATCTTTGTTGGGAAAGTAATATCCCTGCTTTTTAATAGGCTGTCTAGGTTGGTCACAACTTTCCTGCTAGGAGTAAACATCTTTTGATTTTATGGCTGCAGTCACCATCTGCAGTGATTTTGGAGTCCCCCAAAATAAAGTCTGCCACTGTTTCCACTGTTTGCTCATTGTTAGAGAAATGCAAGTCAAAAATATAAAGAAGCATCATCTCACACTGGTCAGAATGACCATCATCAAAAAAATCTGCAAGCAATAAATCCTGGAGAGAGTATGGAGAAAACAGAAATCTCTTGTACTGTTGGTGGGAACGTAAATTGATATAGCCACTATGGAAGACCGTATGGAGACTCCTTAAAAAACTATGAATAAAACTACCATAAGACTCAACAATCCCACCCATACACCCTGAGAAAACCATAATTGAAAAAGACACATGTACCCCAGTGTTCATTGCAGCACTATTTACAATAGCTAGGATGTAGAAGCAACCTAGATGTCCATCAACAGATGAATGGATAAAGAAGCTATAAAGAAGTACATATATACAATGGAATATTACTCAGCCATATAAAGGAACACATTTGAGCCAGTGCTATTGAGGTGGATGAACCTAGAACCTATTATACAGAGTGAAGTCAGAAAGAGAAAAATAAATATTGTATGTTAAAACATATATATGGAATCTATAAAGATGGTACTGGTGAACATATTTGTGTGGCAGCAATGGAGATGCAGACATAGTAAACAGACTTGTGGACCCAGTGGGGAAAAGGGAGGGTGGGACAAAGGGACAGAGAAGCATGGAAACATATACGCTCTCATACATGAAACAGACAGCCAGTGGGAATTTGCAGGATGACTCAGGGAACTCAAACCAGCGCTCTGTGGCAACCTAGAGGGGTGGGATGGGGTGGGATGGAAGTGGGAGGGTGGGTCAAGAGGGAGGGGATATATGTATACCTATGGCCAATACATGTTGATATATGGTAGAAACCAATAATATTGTAAAGCAATTATCCTTCAATTAAAAAAAACAAAATAACTTCTCTAGAATGTTCTACTTTGGGTAAGCAGAACAAAATAGTTCCTAAGAACAGTCCAGGCATTGAAATAATATTTGATTTTTTTTTAAAGATTAAGCATCAGTAGAACATGGAAGCAGATTAACTGTTGTATTCTTGGGAGTTCTATTTCTAACAGGATATAAATTTTCCACTACGTGTTTGGAGGTGACAGTGTTGTTATATTTTTTGACATTCAGTGTTGTGCTAAAAGGAAAGGTTAGTTTAAACAATGAATGGAAAACTCTTGACCTTATGCTGGTAAAATTTTCATTTTAATTTTGGATGAGGAGAATGGCTTAATTAAACAGCTGCAGTTTACTTTCAAACAATTTTTTTTATTCAAGTAAATGGGTGTTTGGAGAATTTTGATACAAATGTCTCTTAGGAAAATTTATCAGCAAAATTATGAAAGACATTACATACTGTCAAGAAACTTATGACTAGAAAATGTCCAGTAACTGTAAGCCTTTGGAAAAGTGTTCAAAATAGAGATTATATGGTGAGGATTAAATTTTATGCTGAGAGGTGTTTTGTGACTCATTCTATTCTAGGCAGGGTGGCAGTCAGATGAGAACAATCTATCATTCTAGAATGGGGAAAAGTTTCTGTGGAAATTGTGTAAGGAAACAAGTCTAAAATGTAGAAAATCAGAGTATGAATCTGAGATCTGAATAATTGTGTGTTATTTATTGAATGTTTGTGCCTCCACCAAATTCATGTGCTGAAGAATGAACTCCCAGTGAGATGATATGTATCTTGGGGAGATAAGCAGGTGTAGATGAGGTCATGTGGGTAGAGTCCCTGTAATAGCATTATTGCCCTGAGAAAAAGAGGAAGAAAAACCAGAGCTTCCTCTCTGCCATGTAAGACACAGCAAGAAGGCAGCTGTCTGCAAGCCGGGAAAAGAGCCTGTACCAAGGACCAGACCTGCCAGTGCTTTGACCTTGGGCTTCCCAATCTCCAGGAAAGTGGCTCGGTCTATGGTGTTTTGTTATAGTTGCCTGAGCTGATTGAGACACTGTGTAACCTACAGCATGCAATATAGTCTCTCCCATCTTCAGTTTCCTGATTTGTATAATGGGGATAAAGTTGATGTGATCTATAAGTGAACATGCCTACCAATACTAAATGTGACCAAACCAATACTAAACAATCCCACTGGTACACAATCGATGGGGGAATGAACCCAAGACATTTACTCTGACATTTAAAAACACTATGTCTAACGATGACCTGAATTACTAGTCAATCTTTAAATACATTCACATTCTAACAATTTTATTTTTAATCTCTGGGAATTGTGAAAACTGGCCTTTTGAGGCAAAGCAGTGTTGCCAAAAAATATCTTTGGGGAATTTTCATTTCTTGTCCCTAAATTTGGCTCTGTTTGTTTTGATGAAATGAGTATTTCAGGACACAGGTTGCCCTTAGGACAGGGGTGATAAAAAAATAAACAGGGTTAAGAATTTGGCAGGGTCCATCATGGGAGAGATGGGGATGGGGATGATCTATAGCAAGGGTGGCCAACTGTGGCCTAAGGGACAAAACTGCCCCCCACCACTTTTTCTTGTATGAATTTCTAACTAAGAATAGTTTTCACATTTTCAAATGTTAAAAAAAAGACAATTTATCTCTTGGTGAATTGTGTTCGATGAGTTGAAGACATCTCTTCTTGGCCCACAAAGTCAAAAAATATACTTTTTGCCCCTTTTTAGAAAATGTTTGTTGATGCGTGATCAAGCAATAACTTAGAAATATTACACTTTGGTGAGTAAGACCCAGGAAACCAAATAAGTGGTAAAAGCATCCTGGAGCTAAAGGCGTTTACTCCTTACTTTGATGATCTATCAGACAGTGGACTGGCAAGATGCTTGCTGCTCAACAGTCAGTCCCTCTGCTCTTTCTTGCTGACAGAAGCTTGATTTGGTTCAAGAGTCCACTCTCCATGAGCTTCAGGGGAGGATTTTCCCACTCCTAGCCTCATCTCTTTATCTTCTTGTGTACTGAAAACCACAATTTCCCACTAATACTCAATTCTAATCTAACAGCACAGAGTTCATTCTAGTTTTCTTCCTTTCCACACTCACAACTATACTTTCTCCTAGAGGGAGAAACCTGGATCCCAGTTTTCTAGGCTTTTAATTTACTTGGTCTATCCACCTCTTCCCCATAGGTACCAATCTCTAATTGTCATGGCCACATTTCCTGTGCAAGTACCACCCTCCTTATACTCCTCTTCTGATACTCCACACAGGCCAGTCCCTCATCTCATGAATGGATGTGATTCTCACATCACTAAGTTCCATCTCCACCCTACCCCTCAGTATGACCACTTGACTTTTTCCCCCTAGGGTCCCACTCCTTGACTAGACCCCTTTCCTGTGCCCTTGGGCTCTAAGCCCTGTGCTGGGCCAGTCTCACGCTGCTGGTGCCTCACCTCCCATACCATGCCCTCCTCTCCCAGTCCCCACCCCTCACCCCTGTCTCATTTGGGGTGCCCACCTCTCTCACCAAAGTTCCAATGCTCCAGTGCCTTTCACAGGCACATTTTTCTCATCCCTGCTTTTATTATTATTATTTTGTATAAACCTTGAGAAATACATATATCTCAACCTGATAGTCACCCTTCTTCAGCTTTACCAAGCAACTTGAACACGTAGTCCTTGCAGAATGACTTTGCCAGTGTATACATAACAGCATTTTGATTCCATATATATGCATTAGAATACAGTATTTATCTTTCTGTTTCTGACTCACTTCACTCTGTATAATAGGTTCTAGGTTCATCCACCTCATTAGAACTAACTCAAATTGTTCTTTTATATGGCTGAATAATATTCCATTGTGTATATGTACCACAGCTTCCTTATCCATTTATATGTCAGTGGACATCTAGGTTGCCTCCACGTTCTAGCTATTGTAAATAGTGCTGCAATGAACAATGGATACATGTGTCTCTTTCAATTTTGGTTTCCTTAGGGTATATGCCTAGGAGTGGGATTGCTGGGTCATATGGTGGTTTTAGTCCTAGTTTTTTAAGGAATCTCCATACCGGCTTCCATGGTGGCTGTATCAATTTACATTCCCACCAACAGTGCAAGAGTGTTCCTTTTTCTCCACACCCTCTCCAGCATTTATTGTTTGTAGACTTCTTGATGAGGGCCATTCTGACAAGTGTGAGGTGATAGCTCATTGTAGTTTTGATTTGCATTTCTCTAATAATGGCATCTGGTCCCATCACTTCATGGGAAATAGATGGGGAAACAGTGTCAGACTTTATTTTTGGGGGCTCCAAAATCACTGCAGATGGTGACCACAGCCATGAAATTAAAAGACGCTTACTCCTTGGAAGAAAAGTTATGAACCAACCTAGACAGCATATTGAAAAGCAGAGATATTACTTTTCCAACAAAGGTCCATCTAGTCAAGGCTATGGTTTTTCCTGTGGTCATGTATGGATGTGAGAGTTGGACTGTGAAGAAAGATGAACACCAAATAATTGATGCTTTTGAACTGTGGTTTTGGAGAAGACTCTTGAGAGTCCCTTGGACTGCAAGGAGATCCAACCAGTCCATCCTAAAGGAGATCATTCCTGGGTGTTCTTTGGAAGGAATGATGCTAAAGCTGAAACTCCAGTACTTTAGCCACCTCATGCGAAGAGTGGATGCATTGGAAAAGACCCTGATGCTGGGAGGGATTGAGGGCAGGAGGAGAAGGGGACGACAGAGGATGAGATGGCTGGATGGCATCTTGGTGATGGACAGCGAGGCCTGGCATGCTGCTATTCATGGGGTTACAAAGAGTTGGACACAACTGAGCAACAGAACTGAATAATGACCAATGTTAAGCATCTTTTCGTGTGTTTGTTAGCCACCTGTATGTCTTCTTTGGAGAAATGTCTGTTTAGATTTTTTCCCCACTTTTTGATTGGGTTATTTGTTTTTCTGGTATTGAGTTGTATGAGCTGCTTGCACATTTTGGAAACTAATCCTTGGTCAGTTGTTTCATTTGCTATTATTTTCTCCCATTCTGAGGGTTGTCTTTTCACCTTGCTTATAGTTTTCTTTGCTATGCAAAAGCGTTTAAGTTTAATCAGGTCCCACTTTTTTACTTTTGTTTTTATTTCCATTACTCTAGGAGGTGGGTCATAGAGGATCTTGCTTTGATTTATGTCATCGAGTGTTCTGCCTATGTTTTCCTCTAAGAGTTTTATAGTTTCTAGGCTTACGTTTAGGTCTTTTATCCATTTTGAGTTTATCCTTCTGTATGTTGTTAGAAAGTGTTCTAATTTCATTCTTTTACACGTAGCTGTCCAGTTTTCCAGCACCATTTACTGAAGAGGCTGTCTTTGCCCCATTGTATATTCTTGCCTGCTAGGACCATTGGCATTTTGATAGAGATTGGATTGAATTTATAGAGCAGTTTGGGTGGTACTGACATCTTAAGTACTTTTCTTGTTAGTATTATCAATTCCTTGGATATTTGATAAAATACTCTTTGAATCTGCAGGGTTTATGTGTATGTGTGTGTGTGTTTATTCTTAGGCAGATTTCAAATTCTGGTTAAACTTCTTTTATTGTTATTGTTATTATGTCCTCCAATCTATTAACATTGGATATTTTCCTATTAATTTAGGTCTTAAATGTCTTTCAATAATGCTTTATTGCTTGCAGTGTACTAGTCTTTCACCTTAGTTACATTTTTTTCTAGATATTTTTGTCAAAAGTGAGGTTTTTAAAATAAAATATTTTAGGCATGCACAAAAAAATATAATGAATGTAATCACCAATCAGCTTAAGAAATAAGATTTAACAAATACAATTAAAGCCTCTCTGACTGTATTTTTTCCTCCCTCAGATGTAACTAGTTTCTTAAATTTAGTGTTGATCGTTTCCCTACATATCCTTCCCTGATAGCTCAGTTGGTAAAGAACCTGTCTGCAATGCAGGAGACCCTGGTTCAATTCCTGGGTCAGGAAGATCCACTGGAGGAGGGATGGGCTACACAATCCAATATTCTTGGGCTTCCCTGTGGCTCAGCTCATAAAGAATCTGCCTGCAA
Source organism: Nanger dama (assembly GCA_917880005.1). Taxonomy (NCBI): domain Eukaryota; kingdom Metazoa; phylum Chordata; class Mammalia; order Artiodactyla; family Bovidae; genus Nanger; species Nanger dama. The sequence goes on from CAKJTW010000007.1 coordinate 16,152,014, forward strand.
TGTGCAAGACCTGAATTTGATCCCTGGTTTGGGGAAGATACCCTGCAGAAGGGAAAGGCTACCCACTCCAGTATTCTGGCCTGGAGAACTCTATGGACTGTATAGTCCATGGATTATAAAGACGCAGATATGACTGAGTGACTTTCACTTTCTTTTCTTTTTTTCCACTTCTTTTTTAAAAATTAATTAATTTATTTTAATTGGAGGCTAATTACTTCACAATATTGTGATGGTTTTTGCCATATATTGACATGAATCAGCCAGGGGTGTCCGTGTATCCCCCAGTCTGGAACCTCCCTCCGTCCTCCCCCTCCTTCCTCATTCCATCCCTCTGGATGGTCCAGGGCACCAGCTTTGAGTGCCCTGCTTCATGCATTGAACTTGGATTGGTCATCTATTTCACATATGGTAATATACATATTTCAATGCTATTCTCTCAAATCATCTCACACTTGCCGTCTCTCACAGAGTCCAAAAGTCTGTTCTTTGTATCTGTGTCTCTTTTGCTGTCTCATATATAGGGCCATCATTACCATCTTTCATATACATGCATTGTAAATTTCATATACATGCACTTATATACTATATTGGTGTTTTTCTTTCTGACTTACTTCACTCTGTATAACAGGCTCCAGTTTCATCCACCTCATTAGAACTGATTCAAATGCATTCTTTTTAATAGCTGAATAATATTCCACTGTGTATATGTACCACAACTTTCTTATCCATTCATCTGCTAATGGACATCTAGGTTGCTTCCATTTGCTAGCTATTGTAAACAGTGCTGCAATGAACAATGGGGGTACACGCGTCTCTTTCAGTTCTGGTTTCCTCAGTGTGTATGCCCAGCAGTGGGATTGCTAGGTTGTATGGCAGTTCTATTTCCAGTTTTTTAAGGAATCTCCACACTGTTCTCTATAGTGGCTGTATTAGTTTGCATTCCCACCAATAGTGTAAGAGTGTTCCCTTTTCTCTGCACCCTCTCCAGCATTTATTTTTTGTAGACATTTTGATAGCAGCCATTCTGCTGGGCATGAGATGGTACCTCAGTGTGGTTTTGACTTGCATTTCTCTGATAATAAGTGATGTTGAGCATCTTTTCATGTGTTTGTTAGCTACCTGTATGTCTTTTTTGGAGAAATGTCTATTTAATTCTTTGGCTTATTTTTTGATTGGGTCATTTATCTTTCTGGAATTGAGCTGCATGAGCTGCTTGTATATTTTTGAGATTAATTCTTTGTCAGATGCTTCATTTGCTATTATTTTCTCCCATTCTGAAGGCTGTCTTTTCACCTTGCTTATAGTTTCTTTCGCTGTGCAAAAGCTTTTAAGTTTAATTAGGTCCCATTTGTTAATTTTTTATTTATTTCCATTACTCTGGGAGGTGTGTCACAGAGGATCTTGCTGTGATTTATGTCAGAGAGAGTTCTGCCTATGTGTTCCTCTAGGAGTTTTATAGTTTCTGGTCTTACATTTAGATCTTTAATCTATTTTGAGTTTATTTTTGTGTATGGTGTTAGAAAGTGTTCTAGTTGCATTCTTTTGCATGTGGTTGACCAGTTTTCCCAGCACCACTTGTTAAAGAGATTATCTTTTCTCCATTGTACATTTTTGCCTCCTTTGTCAAAGATAAGGTGTTTATAGGTGTGTGGATTTATCTCTGGGCTTTCTATTTTGTTCCATTGATCTAGATTTCTGTCTTTGTGCCTGTACCATATTGTCTTGATGACTGTAGCTTTGTAGTATAGTCTGAAGTCAGGCAGGTTGATTCCTCCAATTACATTCTTCTTTCTCAAGATTGCTTTGGCTATTCAAGGTTTTTTTTGCATTTCTATACAAATTGTGAACTTATTTGTTCTAGTTCTGTGAAAAATAGCATTGGTAGCTTGATAGGGATTGCATTGTATCTATAGATTGCATTGGGTAGTATACTCATTTTCACTATATTGATTCTTCTGATCCATGAACATGGTATATTTTTCCATCTATTTGTGTCATCTTTGATTTCTTTCATCAGTGTTTTATAATTTTCTATATATAGGTCTTTTTTTTAGGTAAATTATTCCTAAGTATTTTATTCTTTTCATCACAATGGTGAATGGGATTGTTTTCTTAATTTCTCTGTTTTCTCATTGTTAGTGTATAGGAATGCAAGGGATTTCTGTGTATTAATTTTATATCCTGCCACTTTACTATATTTATTAATTAGTTCTAGTAATTTTCTGATGGTGTCTTTAGGGTTTTCTATGTAGAGGACAATGTCATCTGCAAACAGTGAGAGTTTTACTTCTTTTCCAATCTGGATTCCTTTTATTTCTTTTTGTTCTCTGATTGCTGTGACTAAAACGTCCAAACTATATTGAATGGTAGTGGTGAGAGTGGGCACCCTTGTCGTGTTCCTGACTTTAGGGGAAATTCACTTTCACCTTCATTTCTTACATAGTATGACTGGCAGAATAATAATTGCTCCCCCACTCCACCCCTGTACCCCACCAAATCCTCAGAACCTGTGAATACAAGGCAAGAGTCTTAGCAGATGTAAGTTAAAGAATTTGAGATGGTAAGATTATCCTTGCTTATCTGGGTGGATCCAATGTAGTAACAACATCCTTATAAATAAAAGAGGGAGTTAGTTAATGAAAGTTGTTCAGTCGTGTCAGACTCTTTGTGACCCCATGGACTATACCGTCCATGGAATTCTCCAGGCCAGAATACTGGAGTGGGTAGCCTTTCTCTTCTGCAGGGGATGTTCCCAACCCAAGGATTGAATCCAGGTCTCCTGCACTGCAGGTGGATTCTTTACTAGTTGAGCCACAAGGGAAGCCCAGGAATACTAGAGTGGGTAGCCTATCCCTTCTCCAGCAGATATTCCCAACCCAGGTATTGAACCGGTGTCTCTTGCATTGCAGGCGGATTCTTTACCAACTGACCTATCAGGGAGGCAGGGCTTAAATATATCTCTCTAAGGGCCAGATAAAAACAGTATCTCTGATTTTTATGACATACAGATGCTGCCAAGGTCCTGGGACCCATATCTCTTTGAATGTAAATTACTAAGGATCTTCCTGACCTTTTGGGAGCTTGACCTAGGAAAGTAGGCTGGATTATACCCAGTTGACATTCTTGGGGAGAAAAGAAAATTTTTATCATCCTTTCAGATCAGAGAATTAGCTAAACAGATAGCTACAGATCTAATCTCTGTAGTTCACATAAAAGTAAAGTGTTTATAGAGGAAGTAAAGATAAAATATTACTTTTATTTAGTTTTTAAAACATTACCTTTATGTCATACATATTTCTGTGTCTCCAGAGGCTAGAGTTTTTTTGCAGGAGCACTGAGGAATCCAGGAAAGATGATTTCCTCAGAATGATTTATCAACAATTGAGAGTTCTGATATAACCTTTCATTGTGATTGTGGATTTGTCAATTTCTCCTTGTATCCTTGTGGCTATGTTTTCAGATGCTTACACATTTAGAATTGTTATATATCCTTAGTAGATTGTTAGAATTACTTTAATTATAATGTGGTAACCTTCTTTATCAGATAAACTTTAAAAATCCACCTAAAGTACAATGCTGAACAAGATGAACACAACTGAAAGGAGATTTTTGATAGCTATATTAATATAAGAAGGGAAAACTTGAAAGCAAAAACATTATTAGGGATAATCTTTGTCTTACCACCGGTGTTGCTGCTGCTGCTAAGTTGCTTCAGCCATGTCCTACTCTGTGCGACCTCATGGACAGCAGCCTACCAGGTTCCTGTGTCCATGGAATTCTCTAGGCAAGAATACTGGAGTGGGTTGCCATTTCCTTCTCCATTCCTACTGGTGAATTTTGTTAAATTTATTATTACTAGATATACTTAGATTCAGTTTTTCATTTCATTTTATACAATTTGGTTTTTTATGTGCTTCCTTGTTTTGTCCTTTCCTGACTTTATTTGTTGAATTTAAAAAGCTATTCCCATCCCCCATTTTTACATTTTATAAGATATCCATTCTATTTCTTCTATTTCAGTGGTTTCACTTAAATATTTTTAACATGCACATTTTTCTTAGTAAGGCTTAAAGCAAATGAATAGCTAAACTTTCTTTCTGAATAATTAACAGAATTTGGAACATTTTAACTCTGATTACTCTCTCCAGTCTTAGAATATTAGTATTTTCTAGTGGTTTTGTCCCTTGGTTTTTGTACCTCCCACATTAGTCATCATCATTATATGCTTTTATAAGGTTATTGGGTTTACTCCTATCCTTGTTTGTTTTCCCCTCATTACTATTTCATCTCACTCTTATCTTCTTATATAAACATCATTTACAAGTTATTTTGTGATAGGTCCACTGGAGGCAAACTCTCTCAGTTTTTGTAATAGGGTGTCTACTTAATACTCATCCTTGAGTTGTAATTTACTTACATGTGGTATCTGAGATTGATAAGTATTTTCTGCTGACTTTTGCTTTCTGAGACTAAGTGACATTCTTTTGTAGATAATCTGTCTCTGGTTGCACTGAAGGTTTTCCTTTGCTTATGGCCTTTGTAATTCCACTACAAAGCCATGGAATAAGTATCCTATTTGAGATTTCTTGTGATTCTTAAATCTGAGAATTGTTGCTTTTCATTGTTCGAAAGCATTTTTATTTGTAATATTTTTGAGTTTTGCTTTGATTTCCATTTGCTATCTTCCTTTCTTCTGGAAATTCTATAAGGGTCTATGTATATAGAATGTTGTATAATGTTATCTATAACCTTACTATGTTACATAATGTGCTCTTAACTTCCTTCATATTTTCCATCTTTTTCTACCTCTGTGCCTTACCCTGTGTAATTTTATCTTACATAATCCAGTTTGCTATTTCTTGCATCAGCTGGGTTTCTTCTTCTATGTAACTCATAGTTTGGAAAAAGAGTATAAACATTTAGCTATAATATGAATAAGGTCTGAGAATCTAAAGTGATACATGATGACTATGGTTGATAACACTGTGTTGTAAAATTGAAATTTGCTAACATAATAGAACTTAAATGATCTCATTAAAATGAATTCATTAAAATAAAGATAAATATGTGAGTGTTGGATGTGTTTAACTAGATGGAGGAATCCTTTCACAATGTATACATATATCAACTCACTACAACATACATTTTAAGTATATTCCCAGGAATCCTGTAACTTTAAAAAGAACCCAGTTCATTTCAGCAAATGATTATTGAATGCCTTCATTTAGGGAAATCATTCACTTTCTAGCAGAATGCTACTTTCATTCAGAAAACAAAATAAATCTACCTATCTTCTTCACCATCCTTCTGCAACTGTCAGTTTGATCACACTATATCAAAGGCATCATCAGATAAGTTCTAGAACTCTAGATAAAATTTCTATCTTTATATAAAATGCAAGCTCATAAACCCCTGCTACCACAATATATGGATTGCATTATCCTTATTCACACACACACACACACACACACACACACACACACACACACACAATGGAAAATGCAAGAGTTAGATCAAAATTCACACGTTTTTCAAAATTGTGTATTATTTTTCTTTGTGTTTAGATTTTCTCCTACCTCAGTTTAAGAGATTTGGTAATATGTGGTCAAGTTAATCGCTCCTGGTTGTTGATGACACAAATGGGCTCATTGTGGAATGGTGTAAGTAGACACTACCTGAAGCTATGTCTTTCTTCTAGTTCTTAAAGGAGAATAGACTGCTATAAGGCCACCATATAGCAGTAATGGGGACTACCTTCTTCCTTGCTCTACAACATGGGACCACAAATAGGAGGTATACTTGTTTCACTTTCGTCCAGGCACAGCCTGAAGGAAAAGATAAAAATGTTATTTGAAGATATTTGATAGAAGTATTTTCTAATTTAGATAGTATAAATAAATTGAGTATTATTTTTTGGATTGAAATAAAGCTCTATTATACCTGAGTTGGGCTTAACATTGCCTTACTCAAGGAGTTCCAGAGATAGACTAAGCAAAATGCAAGAAAAGTGCTTATTGTAGAGTCCAGCATGCACTCTACGTGGCAGCGCTATTGGTGGCACTCTACTCTACTCTATTGGCAGCACTCAATAAATATTAGCTACTGTTCTTAGTTCGAAAAAAAACACAACAAAGCAAAATGGAGTAAAAGGGAAGGAAAAAAAACTACTGAGCCTGAAATCAGGCTAAAATAGATAACATGTAAACAAAGCTTGTTTGGTAATTCTTGGCGTGTTTGCATGCATGTAGACATATATAGATATATATAGGAGAAGGCAATGGCACCCCACTCCAGTACTTTTGCCTGGAAAATCCCATGGATGGAGGAGCCTGGTGGGCTGCAGTCCCTGGGGTCGTGAAGAGTCAGACACTGCTGAGCGACTTCACTTTCACTTTTCACTTTCACACATTGGAGAAGGAAATGGCAACCCACTCCAGTGATCTTGCCTGGAGAATCCCAGGGATGGGGGAGCCTGGTGGGCTGCCGTCTATGGGGTCGCACAGAGTCAGACACGACTGAAGTGACTTAGCAGCAGCAGCAGACATATATATACTCAGGCATTTCCTAATGTGGACTCCTAGGCTCATGCCTCTTGTATTATTCTTGTCACTGCACTATATTTGTACTATTCCCATAAAGTAGAACATGCCTTTTTTTTCATTCCAAAGAAACATTGGGTGGTAGGTCTTAGCCAGTGATAAAAATAAGCATGTATTATCCTTGATGACTTTTCTTTTCTTTTTCTTGGATGACTGCTTTAATCTTAATAACTGTGATCATTTATGCCATCAATAAATGTTAGAGTGGCAACATTTTCCTTGTTTCCTATGTCCAGTCAATAGCTGGCTTTACCACCCCTCCTTAATTGTTACTGATTGGAGGACTAATGATATCATGTGCTCAGACTGACTTATGTATAGGTGATTGGGGTCATTCTGCAGAAACTTTGACAAAGAACCCAAAAGGAGTTGGTAAGGTACAAGGAATCTAGCTCCATAATCAACACAGCATCTTTACATCCCATCAGAGCACCATTCCATTCTTGACGATAGTGTTCTACTCTTACCTTATGTAGCAACAGTAATTTTAAAAAATTTGCTTGTCTTAATTAACACCTCTTAGCTACTGAATTTAGTATTCTTGTCTTAGATGTAATTTTTAGTTGAAGCAGGGATTCTTAAACTTTAGAATGCATCAGAATTCATCAGAAGGGATTGTTAGATTGCTGGTTGCCACCCCCAGAGTTTCTGACTCAGTGCTTCTGAGGAAGGGCTTGAGAATTTGCTTTTCCAATGAGTTCCTGGGTGATGCTGATGCTGCTTGTCCCTGGACCACAGTAAGAACCACTGATTTAAAATAATAAATCTCTTATTTATGTGACAGATTAGGGGTGTCACTTTTTCCTTTGGAAAACCCGTAAAGAAGAAATAAACTGAATCCAAATGGTCTGGGAAAGAAAGAATATGTACCATATTAAATCAGGACAAATCTTACAGAAAACTGGCAGAAAAAGTCAGCACTCCTGCCCAGAGACCTCACTGGGTAAAGATGGAGAAAGTATGAGTACATGGCAGTGAAGAGCAAAGCCAGAGCAGGAAGTTAGTTTATGTTCAGCAAATTTCTCTTTCCACAATTATCTGTTGTCCTTCATTTACAATTATTTCTGTCTTTATTTGTGAGTGCTCAAATGTGACATAACTGTAATAAACATTTTAGCATGAAGAATAACTTTGTTCAGAAAGCAATAAGAAATGGGATGTTCAGTACACTTAACCTTTTAGCTGAAAGGTAGTATTAGCACTATATTATTGTTATCAACTATACTTCAATTAGAAAAATACGATGTTTATCCACCATCCCTGGCCATTCAGAGGTTACAGAAAATTCTGCGCTTTTCAATTTTATACACTGCACTCAAATCATCTTTCCTTATCTTTAGAACTACCCCCACAAACTTATGAGCTATGGAAAGGCCATTATAATCCATATACTATATTGTCTTTCCATAGTCAAGCACTCAATGTATAGTTTGTGCTCATGAAAAAGAAGCAGGCACACATTAGTGATGAATTAAGAAGGGTCCATTAACACTGAAGTAGGGGGAAGCCTTGGGGCTCACCTGGAATGATGGGGGCGGGCATCCAGGCGCTCCACGACAATTGACTCTTGTTGGGTGGTGGATGTGAGATCCCTGCCCTCCCAGCTGTCAACCTGGACTGGACTTTCGGAATCTGTTTGTAATTAAACCTGGGAATGACCCACAAAAACCCTAACAAACAAAAGAGAGTGATGAGACAAAAAAATTTTAGTTCTTTGATGCTTTAAAAATATTTTAAAATTTCATATGCCAGAGATCTTTCTCATTTCTTAACATTTTTGTTTATCCTTTTAGATCGATTTTTCTACAGTAAAAAATATAATCACAGATAAATATATAGTGTCTATTTTGCAAAGGTGGCGTCTAAATGTGCTGCGCTTGAATTTTCGTGGTTGTGTTCTCCGACTGAAAACTCTGAGATCTGTCAGTAAGTATGTTTGTTAACTGTTTGTCTTGCTTACCTGTATTTTAAAATGGAAACTTCAGTTACAGTATTCGGCCATGAGAATGCCTATCAAAACTATTTAAAAGTCCCATAATACAATCAGCTCTTCCTGGATTGTATGCCCTGTCCTTTGGTCATTCTCATTGCTTTTTTTTGTCTAGCATTTGTGTATCTATATATCATCAATTTATCCATATAATGACATATTCTCACTAAAGAAATAATAATAGACAGTAGAAGAAAAAATGTACTTTCATCTCTCTCAAACCTATTCACTTACCCAGTGGTACTCAACACTGTCACTTTTTCTGTTTTTCTAAAATACATTTAAGCGTTTGTGATTAAAAATACACAATGTTAATTTTTAACATTAAAGGGATAATATTGTTTTATATTTTCTTTTATGTCCTGAAAATCTTTTCATGTCAGTACATATAGAACTACTAAATTATTTTTAAGTACTTAAAATTATTTCCCTGATTTTAGGGAATACCATACTATGGCTATACCATAGTTATTTAACGTTCTTCCTACTGATGGACCCTGAGGCTATTTCCAAGTTTTCTAACTTGCTTTGTAAACTTTGTGTTTAACTGTCTTAGTTCAGGCTGCTATAATAAAGTTCTGTTTTGGCTGGGTGGCTTATAAACAACAGAAATTTATTTCTCATAGTTCTAAAGCCTGGAAGTCTAAGACCAGGGTGCCTAGTCTTGGTTGGGGTCTAGTGAGGGCCTTGTTCTGGTTGTTGACTTCTGTATTCTTCCTGTATCCACATATGGTAAAGAGCAGGAGAGAGAGCTCTCTGGAATCCCCTGAATAAGGGCATTAATCCTATTCATGAGAATTCCATCTTAATTATGTCCCAAATTCCCAACCTCCTAATAGCATTACATTGGGGATGAGGATTCCAACATATGAATTCTGGGGGGACACAAACATTCAGCCCATTGCATTAAAATATATGTCCTTTGAGGTGCATTTTTAAGTTTCCATATATATATTTCTGGAAATGACAGAAAAAATAGATTTCAAAATATTAGTATGAATGATAAAGATATTAATGGATGAAAGCAAGTTGCAGAATGATATATATATAATCTAATACCATTTGCATACAAGTTTTCAATGTGTAAAATAATACTAAATACTTCATATTTTTAAATAATTTCAGTACTATATATTTAAGGTCACTTGTATACACATACACAGACACACACACAGACAGCAAAATATAAAAGCATGCATGTGAATGAAGAACTCCAAATGCAAAATAGTGGTTACCTCTGAGATGGAGAGAGTTGAATGAAATGGGGAAGAAGTTCACAAGAGCTTTCAACAGTTATCTGTATTTTTTAACTGAAAAAATACAAAATGGAGTTATTCTGACTGGTTATTGCTGGTGCTGCAGAAAGCGATGGTTTCGTATATTATGTCATTTTATCTGATCATGTATTAAACTGCCTTTCTAGTTTTAATAGTTTGTCAGTTGATTCTTTTGTGTATTCTAGGTAGACTATCATATCATCTGGAAATATTTCCATTCATTCTTGTTCTTATATCTTCTACTTCTTTTTCTGGTAGCAAGGATATGCAGCTATCTTGTTCTTGAATCCTTTTCTCATATTTTTAATGAGAATAGTGTTAATATTACTATATATTCTAATTTCTGGGACACACCCTTCACAAAGACATAATGCGTTTCATCTTTTACAGCAGCCATCTTCTGAATGTTCCTCATTCAATCTGGTAATGTTTGCATTTGAATATTTAGGAACTATTAATTTCTGATCCACCAAGACCATCCCTGTTGTTTTCCAAGGACATGATAGATTAGAAAAATTTGTTTCTGGTAATTTGGGTAGGAAATGAAAATTGAAATAGGTACTTAGTCTGCCATCTTAAACCAGTTTATTACTTTTTCTTCTTTTGTTCTCTTTTCTTTGTGATTTGGTGACTATCTTCAGTGTTTGCTTGGATTTATTTCCTCTTTTTTTGTGTGTGTACCTATTTTACACTTTTGTTTTGTGGTTATTATGAAGTTTATGTAGGGAAATCTTTATACATATTTGATTATTTTAAGTTGCTATTCTCTTAAGTTTGAATAAATTTTTACTCCCTTCAAATTTACTGGTTTTGACATCACAGTTCATACCTTTTGTTCTGTGTATCTCTTAACTACTTATTATTGATATAGATGATTTTACTACTTTTGTCTTTTAACCTTCCTACTAGTTTTATAAGCGGTTGATATACTACCTTTATTGCCTTTGATACCTGCCTTTACCAATGACAATTTTTCCTTTTGTAATTTTCATATTTCTAGTTGTGGCCTGTTCTTTTCGACTTATTGAAGTTCCTTAGCATTTCTTGTAAATCCAGTTACTTTCAGCTTTTGCTCCTCTTTAAAACTCTTGGTCTTTTCTTTGAATCAGAGTGGTAGCCTTTTGGAGTATTGTTTTTCCCTTTATCATTTAAAAATATCATGCCACTCCCTTCTGGCATGCGGAGTTTCTGCTGAAAAGTCAGCTGATGTCAGTTCCCTTATTGCTTTTCCCTAGCTGCTTTTAAGATTTTCTTTTTAAATTTTTGCCATTTTAATTATTGTGTGTCTTGGTATGGACTTCTGAGTTCATCTTGTTTGGGACTCTTGGTGCTTTCTGGACCTGAGTGTTTGTTTCCTTTCTCAGGTTAGGGAAGTTTTCAGCTATCATGTCTTCCAGGTTTTTGTCCTTTCCTCTCTTCTTCTTATAATGCAAATGTTAGTACACGCAGTTGTGCTAAGTTGCTTCAGACATCATTGACTCTGTGCAATGCTGGACTGCAGCCTGACCGGCTCCTCTGTCCATGGATTCTCCAGGCAAGAATACTAGAGAATACTGGAGTGGGTTGCTGTGCCCTCCTCCAGGGGATCTCCCTAACCCAGGGACTGAACCCATATCTCTTACATCTACCTGCATTGGCAAGTGGGTTCTTTACCACTAGTACCACCTGGGAAGCCCAATGTTAGTACTCTTGATATTTTTCCAGGAGTCTCTTAAAGTATCCTTATTTTAAAGAAATTGTTTTTTTCTCTTCAGATTGGGTGATTCCACTACTCTTCCAGTTCTGTTCCTTTGTATCATTTCATCTACTGTTGATTTCTCCTAGTATATTTTTATCTCAGTTATGATATTCCTCAGTTTTTTTCTAACTCTTTGTTAAACTTCTGTGTTCATTCATTCTTCTCCCAATCAATTGAACACTTCTATGATCATTACCTTGAATTCTTTATTGCATAGATTGTTCATTTTTATTCCTCTTAGTTCTTCTGGAGTTTTGCCTTGTTACTTCATTTGGAACATATTTCTGTTATCTCATTAAGCCCAATTCTCTGTTTTTATTTCTACATGTTTAGGAAATGTAAAAACTTACCAATCATGGAAGAGAGGTCTTATGTAGGCTATGTCCTATGGGGCTGAGCAGCACACTCCCCACTGGTTACCAGAGTTAAATGCTCCAAGGCTGTCCTCAAGGCGGGCTGCAAGGGTGCTTCTGTTGTGGCAGGGCCAACGACAGTGGGCCATCTGGTAGACATGGCTGGCCCCTGGTGTGTTTGGTGGAAAGACCCTGCTTTGTTCAGTGGTTATTGGCCCACTGGGTTGGCTATGAGGCCTGCCAGGTCTTGGGGCTGGTGTTCACCAGCTGAAGGATGGGGCCAGTTCCCAGGGCTGCTGGCAGCATGCCTTAAGGGGGTGTCTGGTTGCCATAGCTTCTTTAATAAAATCACTGTTCAACAACCTTGAGTCTATCAAAGATTAAAAACTAATCTGAGATGTTTCAGCTTTTCCAATTATTATTTTTTTTCCCCCAGCTGAGGTCAGTTGATTTATTGATCTGCCTAAAGTTATACATATTTCTGGTAAGAAGTCTGACTTTCTCACTTGTTGTTAGATTGAAGATAAATACTGGCTGATATTTTAGGTTGTTTGGCTGAGTAGCCACACGACTTGTAATCCTTATCTATAAAAAACTTTAGAAGAAAATTAACTCTAACATATTATTTTAAATGTTTAGAAGACAGATGAGAGCAAGGCTGGGAAATGCCTGTTAAAATATTGATAGGTAGCCAGAGTATATTGGAGAAGGAAATAGCAACCCATTCCAGTGTTCTTGCCTGGAGAATCCCAGGGACAACTGGAGCCTGGTGGGCTACCATCTATGGAGTCGCACAGAGTAGGACACAACTGAAGTGACTTAGCAGCAGCAGCAGCAGCCAGAGTATATGACGAAACATTTGAGCATACATTTGCCAAGGATACACATAGTGGTTTTTAAGTCCAACAGTTGCATTTTTGAACCTGAGCAAAACAGATTCATAAGGGATGAGAGGCTCCACTTGACTGCAGTTTTTCTACACTGACTCGATGACTGGCAAGATGAGATCAGTTCAGGAAATGCTTGACTTGTAAACAGCAAACACCCTCTTCCAACAACACAAGAGATGACTCTACATATGGACATCACCAGATGGTCAATATTGAAATCAGATTGATTATATTCTTTTCAGCCAAAGATGGAGAAGCTCTATACAATCAGCAAAAACAGGACTAGGAGCTGACTGTGGCTCAGATCATGAACTCCTTATTACCAAATTCAGACTTAAATTGAAGAAAGCAGGGAAAACCACTAGACCTAAATCAAATCCTTAGGAATATACAGTGGAAGTGACAAATAGATTCAAGGGATTAGATCTGATAGACAGAGTGCCTGAAGAACTATGGATGGAGGTTTGTCACTCTGTATAGGAGGCAGTGATCAAGACCATCCCCAAGAAAAAGAAATGCAAAAAGGCAAAATGGTTGTCTGAGGAGGCCTTACAAATAGCTGTGAAAAGGAGAGAAGCTAAAGGCAAAGGAGAAAAGGAAAGGTATACCCATTTGAATGCAGAGTTCCAAAGACTAGCACAGAAGGATAAGAAAGCCTTCCTCAGTGATCAGTGCAAAGAAATAGAGGAAAACAATAGAATGGGAAAGACTAGCGGTATCTTCAAGAAAAGTAGACACCAAGGGACCATTTCATGCAAAGATGGGCAAAATAAAGGACAGAAATGGTATGGACCTAACAGAAATAGATGTTAAGAAGAAGCAGCAAGAATACACGGGAGAACTGTACAAAAAGATCTTCACAATCCAGATAATCATGATGGTATGATCACTCACCTAGAGCCAGACACTAGAGCCTGGAATGTGAAGTCAAGTGCGCCATAGGAAGCATCACTATGAACAAAGCTAGTGGAGGTGATGGAATTCCAGTTGAGCTATTTCAAATACTAAAAGATGATGCTGTGAAAGTGCTGCACTCAATATGCCAGCAAATTTGGTAAACTCAGCAGGGGCCACAGGACTGGAAAAGGTCAGTTTTCATTCCAATCCCAAAGGAAGACAATGCCAAAGAATATTCAAGCTGCTGCACAATTGCACTCATCTCACATGCTAGCAAAATGATCAAAATTCTCCAAGCCAGGCTTCAACAGTACGTGAACCATGAACTTCCATATGTTTAAGCTGGATTTTTAAAAGGCAGAGGAACCAGAGATCAAATTGCCAACATCCGCTGGATCAAGAAAGCATGAGAGTTCCAGAAAACATCTACTTCTGCTTTATTGACTATGCCAAAGCCTTTGACTGTGTGGATCACAACAAACTGTGGAAAATTCTGAAAGAGATGGGAATACCAGACCACCTGACCTGCCTCTTGAGAAATCTGTATGCAGGTCAGGAAGCAACAGTTAGAACTGGACATGGAACAACAGACTGGTTCAAAATCGGGAAAGGAGTACGTCAAGGCTGTATACTGTCACCCTGCTTATTTAATTTATATGCAGAGTACATCATGAAAAATTCTGGACTGGATGAAGCACAAGCTGGAATCAAGATTGCTCGGAGAAATATCAATGACCTCAGATATGCAGATGACACTACCCTTATGACAGAAAGCAAAGGAGAACTAAAGACTCTCTTGATGAAAGTGAAAGAGGAGAGTGAAAAGTTGGCTTAAAACTCAACATTCAGAAAACTAAGATCATGGCATCTGGTCCCGTCACTTCATGGCAAATAGATGGGGAAACAGTGGAAACAGTGAGAGACTTTATTTTGGGGGCTCCAAAATCACTGCAGATAGTGATTGCAGCCATGAAATTAAAAGATGCTTGCTCCCTTGGAAGAAAAGCTAGGATCAACCTAGATAGCTTATTCAAAAGCAGAGACATTACTTTGCCAACAGAGATCCATTTAGTCAAAGCTATGGTTTTTCCAGTGGTCCTGTATGGATGTGAGAGTTGAACTATAAAGAAAGCTGAGTGCCAAAGAACTGATCCTTATGAACTGTGGTGTTGGAGAAGGCTCTTGAGAGTCCCTTGAACAGCAAGGAGATCGAACCAGTCCATCCACAAGGAAATCAGTCCTGAATATTCACTGGAAGGCCTGATGCTGAAACTCCAATACTTTGGCCACTTCATGCGAAGAGCTGACTCATTTGAAAAGACCCTGATGCTGGGAAAGATCAAAGGTGGGAGGAAAAGGGGACAAGAGAGGAGGAGATGGTTGGATGGCATCACCGACTCAATGGACATGAGTTTGAGTAAATTCCGAGAGTTGGTGATGGTAGGGAGGCCTGGCATGCTACAGTCTGTAGGGTCTCAAAGAGTCGGACCTGACTGAGCGACTGAACTGAACTGATGCAGAGTATATGATGAAACACTTGAGCATACATTTGAGAAGTATACACATAGTGATTTTTAAGTCCAGCAGTTACATCTTTGAACCTGAGCAAAACAGATTGATAAGGGATGAGAGGCTCCACTTGACTGCAGTTTTTCTACACTAACTCAATGACTGGCAAGATGAGATCAGTTCAGAAAACACTTGACTTGTAAATACTCCCAAAGTTGCATGTTTATGTCTCTAGAATTCATAGAATAAAAGACTTAATTTGGGGGGAATAGAATTTATGAAGTAATTTTCCAACTTGCCTACCATATTAATGTTATTATTACTGACTCGCTCATTTATACTGATTAGTCACACTGTTGACTGATACATATTACACCTCCCCATCCACTCAGCAAATACTCTGCCTCCTGCAGAAAGAAGCCCCCAAATCTCACAGAATTTAGCTAAGTAGATTCTTATTACTGAATTGCTTATATTTGCCAGAGCAGGAGCCTTATTCAGATTTCTCAGAAATGGGTGTTAATTGATCCATGGTGAAAACTCCAGGAGAGGGAATGTTTAATAAATGAATAATCCACAGTTTAATATTAAATATCTTTCTCAAAGAGTCAAGATTTAGGTCAGAACTGACTAAGACTTAGAACTCAAGAGACCTTAGCTTGTAGTAAATCTTATTTACTTCAAAAAAGGGAAAAAATCAAAGAATCTTAGAACTAGTTGAAAAAAACAAACACTTGGGTATTTGAATAAAAATTCCGGTGATATTTAAACATATGTGTTCAAATATGGAGATCTCAGGATTGTATTATTTTTGACTACTATAAAATATACTTTTAAAAACTGAATTTCATCACCTATTGAATAGAAGGAAGTTGCAAAGACAAGTTATTAAATGATAAGTAAGAAATTGGCAGGAGAGGGAGTATCTAATTGTTCATTCCATCATTGATCAGCAATGCTTCCCTGAGAAACTATGAACTCTGATACATAAAAATAGCAATCTTAAACTTTCAAAAACATATTTAAATTTTGGCCAAGGAAGATAGTAGCAATTCTAAACAACTTACTTTTGGATGATCCAGATCAGTTTGTATCACAGTGTGTTCCAGAGCTTTATTTACAAATAGATCCCTGGGGATAATCCTGAATATAAAAATCAACCAATAAAATTCCCAACTAGCCTCCAAAAACTAAACAGAGAGTAATTTGGGTCCTTTGTCTGAATCAGATTTAATGTCCTTATTCCTTTCCGGAACCTTCACCTCTCCACTGTGTGCCTTTGTCTCCTACTGTGGTCCCACCTGGGCTTTCTCCACCATCAAATCTTGGATGTTTTCTTTAATATTCCACTCTAAGTGCTCATCAACAATAAGTAAATTTATTATATTTCTCTGGTAACACTTCAAATTTAACATCTACCTTTAACATATCATGTTGAATAATGTGAGAACTTGCTTTCAGAACCAGTGTCTCTTAAGTCTCCACCCTGACCCAAACCATAGGAAAAAGGGCATAGAGGTTAGAACCTTATAACGCTGTGTCATTTCCTGAACCACTAGCTCCAGGAATTCTTCCTGCTCCCCACTCTCTTGGTTTCCTATACATATTAGTACAGATTTAACTGACTTGACCCAAAGATTGTCTCCAGCCCTCACAGGTTTTTCAGGAGAAAAAGGAGAAAGGTGTTTAAGGAGGCAGACTCTATGCCTTGGGTTCCTCATCTTAAAAAGGCAGATAATATTATGTACCTTAGGGGGATCTTGTAAGAATTAGAAAAGAATATGTGAAGCTCTTAGCACAGTGTCTGAGCTCTAGTAGGTGCTTCAGAAATGCTCAACGGAATTCCCAGGTGGTCCAGGGATTAGGACTGGGCACTTTTGTTGCCATGGCCTGGGTTCAATCTCTGGTCAGGGAACTAAGATCCCATAGCCACATGGTACAGCCAAGAAAACATGTCCAATACTATTTATCATGTCTATGCTTTGGAAATCTGTGCAAGTATCAAAGATCAGTTGCTAAACTTTGTTTTTTTTTTTTTTTTTATGTAAGGACAGTTTTTATTTTTATTTTTTAAATTTTTTTCAAATTCACCATCACAGGGGGAATTTTTAATATACTTTTTTCTTAGTAACTTATAGAACAATTAAAAAGTTCAATACAGATATAAAACATTTGAGCAATACAATGAAAAATGACAGAATAGGCCTATCTTCACTGTATCCAATAGCTGCAAAATCCATGTTTTTCCCTTTTTTTCTGTTTCTTTTTTTTTAATTTATTTATTTTTTTAATTACAATACTGTATTTGTTTTGCCATACATTGACACGAATCAGCCATAGGTGAACCCAGTCTCCCAATGCCAAAGCCCCCTCCCACCTCCCACCCCACATCCTCTACTTGAATCATCCTGTGCATCAGCCCCATGCATCCTGCATCCTACATTGAACATAGATTGGCACTTCGTTTCTTACAAGAAAATATACGTTTCATTGCCATTCTCCCAAACCATCCCACCCTTACCCTCTCCCTCAGAGTCCAAAAGTCCACGCTATACCTCTGTGTCTCTTTGTTGTCTCACATATAGGGTCATCATTACTGTCTTTGTATGAATACCTTGATATAAGAAATGAAAATATAATCAACTCAGTATGAAAAGGAAATCTGCTAAAAAGTTGTATTTCTAATATGTACATATTTCATTTTATTTTTCTAATAGAATAGTACTATCAAAATACAAACTGATGGGTTAGTCTCCAAATACGTCCTCTCTTTCTGGTGATCTGTTTTTCTAGGTGAGCCAAATTTAACCTGCAACCCCATCGGACTTCTCTTCCATACCACCTGCTCCCTCAGTTGCTTCTGATATCAATTTCCTTTTGTTTCATTTTTGTCTCAAATCCTGACCCTGAATCCTAATTTCATCCTGTTTTATGCTCCTTCACATATGAAGGGCTCAGATCCTTCCCACTGATAGGCGGTTCCATAGCCTAAATTCTGTTAAAACACCAGTGCTGTTTCCACACTTACTAGTGTTTATACCTGTTCAGGGTTCATGAGTCACACCACTTACAACTGCTTCTCAGAGTCCAGTCTTCTAACCAATTTCTAATATAATTCTCAGATTCTTGGCTTATTGCATGTGACAATTCTTCCGGTTTAGCTTGACATTTTTTTTTTGGCAAGGATCAGTGAAAAGTAGTGGAGAATTTAGGTTTACAAGGACCTCATTTTGGAGTGCACAGGAATCAAACATGGAAATTTATTCAGGGCATAAGCTGACTTACTGGAAAAAAAGGTGGGGTAGAGGGGAGAGAATAAGATTTTATTATTATTAATCATTTGTATCTCTTCATTTTGATCATCTTTAGGTATGTGCACGCAGCTCTTGAAAAGCATGTAAAAATGAACCAAGCTTTTTAAAATTTTTACTTTCAAAAAGCAGTAAAAAGATTTATACAGGACATTATGAAAATCTAATGCCATCATTAGGACCCAACTCCTGCAGGTTACCAGTGTGGGATCATCATTGAAAGCTGTTTGGCAAACAGGCAGGCAAGCAGGATAAGAGTATTCCTTCGATTACTATATTGTCACAAAAACAATAATAATCAAGGGAACCTTCCTTTAGTTGGATAATCCTGCATAAGTAAGTAATACAGTTAATCAAAATGTAAACTTGCGGTTTTCCAACACCAGTATAGCAAAGGCAAAACTAGTTGCAACAAGAATAATTCTGTTATCCCACAATAGTGATTCTTACACTTTGCTTCTTTGCTGTGTGATCCTTATGTATTTTTTCCCATTCATCATCTTCCATATCCTGGTCAAATGTTTCCAGGGTATGCTGGTAATTTGTCTTTCGGGCATTCTTCATAGTAACTCCGAACATATTTACCTACAAACCACCCTTTGTATTCTTCAGGCATTTTGCACTCTAGGCCATTATAATGCACGTTGTAGTGATGCTTTAACCAGTAGTAGAGGTAGTGGATGTTGTAATCACATCTCCAAGGGTTCTCTCTGAGCCACAAGAGTTTCAAAAATACAAGTCTTCTAATACACCATAGTCAAAGTTTTGCAGACTGTTGTTTGACAAATCTAACTCTTCTAAATGTGTGAGTCCTAAAAAAGCAGCTAGAAACAGAAAATATGTATTAAACCAATGAGTAATTAGGTTAAGTGCACTATATAAGGACAAAATTAAAAGTAAGAGACAATTCTCACTGTTGAAAATAAAGGAAAAGATTTTCCTTAACCTCCTTTTTCTCAGAGTTCTTACTTTAGAAAACTTCCAAGTACTTTCTCTTCTTTTTGAAATATATACACATCCTTTAGAAGACTAAAGAGGCCTTTCTCAGCTCTCTGAGGAACATCTTTCTTAAAAACCTGGGAACAATCTCTTTGAAATGGAAACATCAAGGGAGGAAACACTCCTGCCTCCCAGTTACTGTGGGAGGGTAGAAGTCTTTAAGGCGCAAAATTATCTCTTGTCATAAAGACCGAAATTTATTTTCTTTTTGATAAAGCCAATTAGCTACCACAGATGGCCACTCCAATTGCTCGGTAAGGTTTTAGAATGAACTATGTTTGGCAAGTGGTGCTGTCAAGGCTTCTTACTTAAGGACTGAAAGCGAAAGTGAAATTCACTCAGTCATGTCCAACTCTCTGAGACCCCATGGACTGTATACTCCCTGGAATTCTCCAGGCCAGAATACTGGAGTGGGTAGCTTTTCCCTTCTCTGGGTTGGATCTTCCTTATCCAGGGATCAAACATGTATCCTGAAAACAAACATATGCGAGGTTGATTCTGCTTGGCTATATAAAAGGTGAGATTTCTTTCTGCCTCTGCAATCTCTTAGCAGATTGCCTGTTGTGTACATCACATTCCAATTTAATGCTTATTCAATAATAAAAGAGTATTCTTTCTCCACTACTTTGTGGAGAGGATTTCTGTGCTGGGTGAGGACTCCGGTTTTAATTATATTCCCTAACAGTATACATGTCTAAACGAAAAATTCTGAAACATGTTTTTCCTCAAAGCTCTCCCCTTGATTAGATTAACTAGAGTACAATTTTTTATTTGAAAAATCAGTTTTAAGTTAGATTTCTAAAAATGTATTTTGTACTCATGTGCATTTTTTAAAATATCCACTGGAAAAATGCCACAGAAAGACATGAATTAGGAAAATATTTCAATGTAAGACATAAGTGCACAAAAATGAGAAATGTGTTCTGAAATCTGACAGCTCTTTGGGAAATGAATAAACTCTGAAAATGCCTAGAAAACAGCCACTTCCACGTTTATGGGGAAGGAATTATATTCTTGTATTGTCCAAAACCAAAAAAAAATTAATATTTTGAAAACATCTGGTTGTATTTTGGCAAGCTATGATAGCTATCAGCTTTGAATTCATATGTATTTAATTTCACCAGAGGGTAGATGATTAAAACAAGTATTGAACACATAACACAAAATAATACAACAAAAAGCTATTTTTCCTTCTCTGAGAGTAAAAAAATCTAAAACATAAATTTTCCCTATTTCAGCTAATGTGAATAGACCAGGTACACTATAACAGGCCAATCCTGACTTTAAATATTTTGTTTCTATTTTAAGCATTTTCTCATTGCTGTTTTAAAATACTTTTGGCTAGGGTATACAGTGCCCTTATGTGGAATTTCAAAAATACCTTCTCAAACCAATACCATTAAACATTTTCATATCATTTGTTCTCAGACAAAACCCATGTGTGCTCAGTTGCTCAGTTGTGTCTGACTCTTTTCAACCCCATGGACTGACATGGGGTTCCTCTTTCCGTGGGGATTCTCCAGGCAAGAATACTGGAGTGGGTTGCCATGCCCTCCTCCAGGGGAGCTTCCCAACTCAGGGATTGAACCCAGGTCTCCCGCATTGCAGATGGATTCTTAACTTTCTGAGACACCTGAGAACCCCATGAATACTGGAGTGGGTAGCCTATCGCTTCTCTAGGGGATCTTCTCAACCCAGGAAATTGAACCTGGGATCTCCTGCTTTGCAGGAGGATTTTTACCAGCTGAACAACCAGGAAGCCCCCTAAAGAATTATATTTTGGTGCAAAGCAATGACTTGGGTGCGGGGAGGAGGAGAGAGTGAGGAACAGGCTTCTGCGAAGGAGCAAAAGGTCAGCCCTTGCAATGATAGTTCTGAAAACACTGCATTAAAAAAAAAACTTCACATTTGTGAGTCAATCATCTTACTGTTTGCGTAATAGAAATTAGCCCTTCAGATTGAAATCATCTGTAAACATTCCTATATTTTATTTTGAAAATGCTAAAGTTGTTACTTAAAACCATACGTACTTGGGCACTTTGGAAAGCTATTTTTCATTTGTTCCTTAAAGGAGGTAGATTCTAAAATGGGGTGCCTTCTTTCCTTTTTCTGCAATAATATCTGGCATTTTATGAGACTGTTATTCACATTGCCTTTTAAAGACTGATATATTTCACTGCATTTGTATACCTACCAGCATAATCATTAAAGTAAGTTTGCTTGGCAGTGTTTCAACTCAAAAACCCTGAAATATAGAAGGTATTTATTTTAAAAGTTTTAAAGGTCATTTTGACTTAAATGACCAGCTTGAAATGACCACTTAAAAGTTCTGAGATGCTTTTTAGCCAGAAGATTTACCAAGGAAAGTGGTTGACATTTTTCAGATGCTCAGTACGCATTTGTTAATGTAGAAAATATCATACTTTCCTGAAACTGAGTTGAACAAAGGGGGAAAGGATAATACTGCAGGTACTGTTTGCAATACCCAAGGCAACGAAGCAACCTAAGTGTCTATTGACAGATGAATGTTTATATATATATACATATACACACACAATATTACTCAGCCAGAATGAAATATTGCCATTTGCAGCCATATGGATGGGCTTAGAGATTAAAATAATGAGTGAGTAAGTCAGTGAAACTATATACTACTATATATAAAATAAACAACAAGGATTTCCTGTGTAGCACAGGTCACTATATTCAATATCTCTTAATAACTTATAATGAAAAAGAATGTGAAAAATACATATGTATTATTGAATCACTTTTCTGTACAAATGAAACTAACAGTATTGTAAATCAACTATACTTCAATTGAAAAAGACCTAAACTGACATTTCACCAAAGACAAACAGATGGATAACAGACACATGAAAATATGCTCAACATCGCTCATTATCAGAGAAATGCATATCAAAACTACAATGAGATATCACCTCACACCAGTCAGAATGGTCATCATCAAAAGTCTACAAACAACAAATGCTGGAGAGAGTATGGAGAAAAGGGAACCCTCTTGCACTGTTGGGAATGTAAATTGATACAGCCACTATGGAAGACGGTATGGAGAATCCTTAAAAAACTAGGAATAAAACCACCATATGACCCAGCAATCCCACTAGGATTATATGCCTATATACTAGGCATATACCCTGAGGAAACCAAAACTGAAAAGATACATATACCCCAGTGTTCACTGCAGCACTATTTACAGTAGCTAGGACAATCTGCTTTATTGACTATGCCAAAGCCTTTGACTGTGTGGATCACAGTAAACTGTGGAAAATTCTGAAAGAGATGGGCATACCAGACCACCTGACCTGCCTCTTGAGAAATCTGTATGCAGGTCAGGAAGTAACTGTTAGAACTGGACATGGAACAACAGACTGGTTCCAAGTTGGGAAAGGAGTACGTCAAGGCTGTATATTGTCACCCTGCTTATTTAACTTCTATGCAGAGTACATCATGAGAAACACTGGGCTGGAAGAAGCACAAGCTGGAATCAAGATTGGCGGGAGAAATATCAATAACCTCAGATATGCAGATGACACCACCCTTACGGCAGAAACTGAAAAGGAACTAAAAGCCTCTTGATGAAAGTGAAAGAGGAAAGCGAAAAAGTTGGCTTAAAGCTCAACATTCAGAAAACGAAGATCATGGCACCCGGTCCCATCACTTCATGAGAAATAGATGGGGAAACAGTGGAAACAGTGTCAGACTTTATCTTTTGGGCTCCAAAATCACTGCAGATGGTGACTGCAGCCATGAAATTAGAAGACACTTAATTCTTGGAAGAACAGTTATGACCAACCTAGATAGCATATTCAAAAGCAGAGACATTACTTTGCCAACAAAGGTCCATCTAGCCAAGGCTATGGTTTTTCCAGTGGTCATGTATGGATGCAAGAGTTGGACTGTGAAGAAAGCTGAGTGCTGAAGAATTGATGCTTTTGAACTGTGGTGTTGGAGAAGACTCTTGAGAGTCCCTTGGACTGCAAGGAGATCCAACCAGTCCATTCTAAAGGAGATCAGCCCTGGGTGTTCTTTGGAAGGAATGATGCTAAAGCTGAAACTCCAATACTTTGGCCACCTCATGTGAAGAGTTGACTCACTGGAAAAGACCCTGATGCTGGGAGGGATTGGGGGCAGGAGGAGAAGGGGATGACAGAGGATGAGATGGCTGGATGGCATCATTGACTCGATAGACATGAGTTTCAGTGAATTCTGGGAGATAGTGATGGACAGGGAGACCTGGAGTGCTGCAATTCATGGGGTCGCAAAGAGTCATACACGACTGAGTGACTGAACTGAATTGAGGACATGGAAGCAACCTAGATGCTCATCAACAGATGAATGGATAAAGAAGGTATGGTACATATATACAATGGAATATTACTTAGCCATAAAAGGCACACATTTGTGTCAGTTCTAATGAGGTGGATGAACCTAGAGCCTATTATACAGAGTGAAATAAGTCAGATAGATAAATATCATATACTAATACATATATGTGGAATCTAGAAAGATGGTACCAATTAATTTATTTGCAGGGTAGTAATGGAGGAATAGACATAGAAAGTAGACTTAATGACACAGGTGGGTGGGAGGGGAGGAGAGGATGAGATGTAAGGAGAGAGTACATGGAAACTAGACTACCACATGTTAAATAGATAGCCAATGGGAATCTGCTGTATAACTCAGGGAACTCAAACGGGGGCTCTGTATCCAACCTAGAGGGGTGGAATGGGGAGAGGATGGGAGGGAGGTACAAGAGGGAAGACACATGTATACCTATGGCTGATTCATGTTGATGTTTGACATAAAATAATAAAATTCTGTAAAGCAATTATCCTTCAATTAAAAAAATAAATTAATTAAAAAAAAAGAAAAGAACAACAACAGCAACAAAATAGCATTCCAAGGTGGCACTAGTGGTAAAGAACCTGCCTCGGGTTCTATCCCTGGGTCAGGAAGATCCCCTGGAGGAAGGCATGGCAATCCACTCCAGTATTCTTGCCTGGAGAATTCCATGGACAGAGGACCCTGGCAGGCTACGGTCCATACGGTCAACAAAGAGTTGGACATGACTGAAGTGACTTAGGATAGCATACATGCATTAATACACATTTTAAAATGGTGGCCTTCTCAATTAGGAATACACAAATATTATGTACATTACAAATCTGATCACCATTGCAATCATTCTCAGTTGTTTCTAAATTCAGTGTGTTAACTTACCATGTTCATTCTTGTCAGGGGCTTTGCTTAGCAAATGGAGAAGAGATTTGAAGGATGAAAAAGAATTGATCTTGAGCTAGGATTAGGTAAAAATCTATCTGGCTCTAATTGAGCACATTTGTCTTAATTTATGAGCATACTTAATTTTATGAACTTATTCTGTTTAGCAGAATGTTTCAAATTTACTGTTAAAGTCTTACTTTAAACAAGTTGGGACTTAATGAGTAGCAAAGAGAATGTCAAATCTGAATTCCCTTTTTAAAAAAAAATCACAATGTGCGTAGCATATTATTAGCCACATACTCTCATTTTTAAAATATATTCTACAAAACACTGCTTTGGGCCAATTGAATAACTGTTGCTTAGTGATATTACATACTATTACATACTTCATAAAGCAACAATTTGGCAAATATTTCTTTGAGTGCCAAGCAAGTTCTAATTAAATTCAAAGTTCTTTTTAGTTTTTCAAAAACTAAATCGTATTTACTATAAATGTTGCCAGAGAATACCTGTGGCCTGTTAAAAGGGCTATTTGTGGAACTTACCAGGATCTATGAATTGAATGCCATTGCTGCTGAGGTTTAATTTCTTTAACTCATGAACATCTTCAAACTCCTTGGGTCGAAGTTGGTTGATTTTATTGTGTGATAAGTCAAGTTTAACAATATCTGGAGGAATGTTGTTTGGAACTTTCTTCAGCTCTAGAAAAAAATCATGTTCAGGTTACCAAGCTCTCCTCTTGACCCCATTGACTCTATCACTCATGTGGCAAAGAGTCAGCTCTCGAAAGGAAAAAGGATAACCCATCTAAAGCCAAAGAACTTTGCTATGAACAAGCCTGAGAATATACTGAATTCCACCAAAGCCCAGCAACCTAAGTGCATCTCACTTAGAGGAGGAGATATCGCTCATTGCTGAAATGTTCTGAGAAACTTCTAGAAACGGCAAGAAATCGAGGAGGATAAGAATCACCAAAGCTTTTTTTTTTTTTTAATACTTTATTCTACATTACAAACTGTATTGGTTTCGCCATACATTGATATGAATCAGCCACAGGTGTACACTATCTCCCAATGCCAAAGCCCCCCTCCCACCTCCCACCCCATATCAGCTCTCTGGATCATCCCGTGCACCAGCCCCAAGCATCCTGTATCCTGTATTGAACATAGACTGGCGCTTCGTTTCTTATATGAGAGTATACATGTTTCAATGCCATTCTCCCAATCATCCCACCCTCTCCCTCTCCCTCAGAGGCCAAAAGTCCATTCTATACCTCTGTGTATCTTTTGTTGTCTCACATACAGGGTCATCTTTTCTATCTTTCTAAACTCCATATATATGTGTCAGTATACTATATTGGTGTTTTTCTTTCTGGCTTACTTCACTCTGTATAATCGGCTCCAGTTTCATCCATCTCAATAGAAGTGAGTCAAATTTATTCTTTTAAGGGCTGAGTAATACTCCATGTGTGTATATGTACCACAACTTTCTTATCCATTCATCTGCTGATGGACATCTAGGTTGTTTCCATGTCTTGGCTATTATAAACAGTGCTGCAGTGGACATTGGGGTACATGTGTCTCTTTCAATTTCTGGTTTCCTCGGTGTGTATGCCCAGCAGTGGAATTACTGGGTCATAAGGCAGTTGTATTTGCAATTTTTTAAGGAATCTCCACACTGTTTTCCATAATGGCTGTACTAGTTTGCATTCCCACCAACAGTGTAAGAGGGTTCCCTTTTCTCCACAATCTCTTCAGCATTTATTGCTTGTAGACTTTTGGATCGCAGCCATTCTGACTGGTGTGAAATGGTACCTCATTGTGATCTTGATTTGCATTTCTCTGATAATGAGTAATGTTGAGCATCTTTTCATGTGTTTGTTAGCCATCCGTATGTCTTCATTGGAGAAATGCTTATTTAGTTCTTTGGCCCATTTTTTGACTGGATCGTTTATTTTTCTGGAGTTGAGTTGCATAAGTTGCTTGTATATTTTTGAGATTAGTTGAGATAAACCCACACACCTATGGACACCTTATCTTTGACAAAGGAGGCAAGAATATACAATGGAGTAAAGACAATCTCTTTAACAAGTGGTGCTGGGAAAACTGGTCAACCACTTGTAAAAGAATGAAACTAGATCACTTTCTAACACCACACACAAAAATAAACTCAAAATGGATTAAAGATCTAAACGTAAGACCAGAAACTATAAAACTCCTAGAGGAGAACATAGGCAAAACACTCTCCGACATAAATCACAGCAGGATCCTCTATGATCCACCTCCCAGTATACTGGAAATAAAAGCAAAAATAAACAAATGGGATCTAATTAAAATTAAAAGCTTCTGTACAACAAAGGAAGCTATAAGTAAGGTGAAAAGACAGCCTTCACCAAAGCTTTTTAAAAAGAGAAAGCTGAAACAAAATAAAACCTACAAATCAAACCACTCCATGCGCGTCCCCTCTGATTCCCTTCCTGCTCCTCTAAGAACTTTGATTACTAATTACTGCCTCTCTGCAGCATCTTCATGTCATCCCTCTCCTCTCTCAACAGATAAGCTCAGATTTCACCATCCTAAAAAAGAAGCAAAAGCCTTTGACCTTGATGACCCTCAAGCTGTCATCTTATTTTTCCTTTCCTTGGATGCTAAAATTCGAGAAAGTATAGTCCTCATTTGCTCCTCCTGCTTCCTAATCACCATTTACTCCTGGAATCCTTGTGACTCAGTTGTACTCACTCATCCCTAACTCTTCCCAAGGTATTGCAGTAACTGGACTCCTCAGGAACAACAACAATAAAAATGCTGCTACCACTACTACTGCTACAAGAGAAGCCTCTGGAAGAAGAGTCCAGTTTTCATAGGTTAATAGGCAATTAAGGTTCACCTATCTTTCACATTTATATTTGTCTTTAAATTATGCTTTTATAAAACTATAAAGTGTTTTTTTAATATTTTAGCATAATACTTGCCCTTTATTTTAATCTTTAGCAAAATATTCTGAAGAGATTTTGCTCAATTCTAAGTAAAGCAAGTGGAACCTGTAAAGAGAAACAAACCTTTTGGACGAAAGAAACTAGAAGCAACAAACAAAATATGCAGATTAGTTCATACCTGAGAAGTAGCATGACACAAAGACTTCTTGAATATGTAGAAATTCTTTGAACTAGGTACAGTAAAGTTTATGAAAGGTGGTATACATCTATCCATCATTCTCTCTTTGCTATAGAGTAACTGAGTTGCTGATAATTTCTTCCAAATATTTTTTAAAAACCCTCTGGTATATATGATTTCTTAACTAATAGTATGTTTACCTTCATAAAGATTCAGTCTTATTTCCTCCCTTCTTTTAACAGCTTAGAATCCATGGTCAATGGATTCCTTCTCTGGTATCCTTATTACTGTTAAATTAGCTTTTTCTTCTTGATGGGATCTTGGTATCTTAGTATCTCTGCATAAGAACTTTTCTAGGTGTCCTAACAAGTATTATGTGCAAGAATCCTATAAGCTAGTAAGTACATTTATCCTCATTTTACAGATAACGTAGAGGCACAACTTGTTCATAGTCATACACCTAGGATTTAAACACAGACATGCTAGCCCCCAAACCTATGCTTCTAACTGCTGTGCTCTGCTGGTTAGTCATGGTACCTTTCAGTCTCACTTATGCTGCCCATCTGCCTAGAATCCTCAGACTTTGCATATGTAGGGTAAAGTGAGTATTGGGCAGCAACAGGGGTGGAAACAATATATTGGGATGGCTGTAAGACCTTTCTGGCTGTGTATTTATAATGACATCTCTCTGCTTTCAAGCAGACAACAGTAATAATACCATTTCCATTTTTTTTTCAATAGTAGATAGCAACATCAGACACAGTGTACATCTTATTGATTTTTTTTTCATTTTTGTACCCTCCTAGCCATGAAAACTTCATGAAGGACGTTTAGAACAATGTCTAATATATCACAAATAAATAAGCCAGCCTCTAAAATGGCACCCAATAATCCCTCTACTGATATTGATGTTCTTGTGTAAACTCTTCTCCCTAAGTATGGGCTGAACCTAGTGACTTGCTTCTAACAATAGAATGTAGCAAATATGATAGGATGTCACTTTCATAATTAGGTTATAAGTAATTGTGACTTCTGTCAGGCTAGCAGACTCTCTTTTGGTGGCTTTGATGAAGCAAGGTGCCATGCTGGAGAGGGTTATGTGGCAAGTAATTAAGGGTGGCCTGTGGCTGACAGCCAGCAAGGAACTCAGGCCCTCAGTCCTTAAGGAACTGAATCCTGCCAAGCCATATGGCTTGGAAGAAGATGCTTTTCCAGTTGAGCCTTCAGATGAGACCACAGCACCAAGCCCTGGTCAATACCTTATTGCAGCCTCGTGAGAGATCCTGAAGCAGTGGACCTAGCTAACCCATGTCTGGCTTCCTGACCTACAGAAACTGTGAGATAATAAAGTGTGTTGTTTTAAGCTGATAGGGTTTAGGATAGTTTTTAGGTAGCAACAAAGTTAGTTATCTAATAACACATGGGAAACAATGAGCTCGTTAAATATGTTGAGTTTCAGTTCAGTTGCTCAGTAGTGTCCCACTCTTTGCAACCCCATAGACTGCAGCATGCCAGGTTTCTCTGTCCATCACCAACTCCTGAAGCTTGCTCAAACTCATGTCCATTGAGTCGGTGATGCCATCCAACCATCTCAGCCTCTGTCGTCCCCTTCTCCTCCTGCCCCCAATCCCTCCCAGCATCAGGGTCTTTTCAAATGAGTCAGTTCTTCGCATCAGGTGGCCAAAGTATTGGAACTTCAGCTTCAGCATCAGGCCTTCCAATGAACATTCAGGACTGATTTCCTTGTGGATAGACTGGTTGGATCTCCTTGCAGTCCAAGGGACTCTCAAGAGTCTTCTCCAACACCACAGTTTAAAAGCATCAATTCTTTGGCACTCAGCTTTCTTTATAGTCCAGATTTCATATCGATACATGACTACTGGAAAAACCATAGCTTTGACTAGATGGACCTTTGTTGGCAAAGTAATGTCTCTGCTTTTTAATATGCTGTCTAGGTTGGTCATAGCTTTTCTTCCAAGGAGCAAGTGTCTTTTAATTTCATGGCTGCAGATACCATCTGGAGTGACTTTGAAGCCCAAAATGATTCAGCAATATTGAAAGTATGAAAGTGAAAGTGTTAGTCGCTCAATCATGTCCTACTCTTTGCGACCCCATGGGCTGTAACCCGCCAGGCTTTTTGTCCATGGAATTCTCCAGGCAAGAATCCTGGAGTGAGTTGCCATTGTCTTCTCCAGGGGAATCTTCCCAACCCAGAAATCGAACCTAGGTCTCCCGCATTGTAGACAGATTCTTTACGATCTGAGCCACCAGGAAGCCATAAGAATATTGAGCCCTCTTATAGTAAAAGTGCTTTGAAAATTTGAATTGACTTTATTTCCATCCTCTGTCTCATTTGACCTAGAGCTGTGTCTGCCAACACATAGAAATGTGAATGATTTTAAGATTTGAACTTATTATAATGTTGAAATACTGAGGTAACATCCTCCTTTAGGACCAGCAAGACCGTGACTGGAGAGCTACATTCTCTCTTAAATACTCCATGTAAACAAGGAGATGGAGATCCTAGGAAGAACTGAAAACCACAGAGAACACTTGAGGGTAGGCAGAAGAAATAATTTCTTGACATTTAGCATTTAGAATAATTATTGACAATGAATGATTGTGGCATTTTCTCAGATTTTTAAAAGAGGAATAAAGTTTTATTTTAAAATAACCAGGATCCCACCTCCCCTCTCTTCCCTCACTGTGACCACGTTGGTCTAAGCCACCATCACCTCTTGTCTAGATTATCCCAATATTGTCCTAAGTCCATGTGACTTTAAAACATAAGTCAGATCTGTCATTTTACCAGATGGCAGAATCCTTTGTTTCTCATCTCGCTATGAATAAAAGCCCAAGTCCTCACCAAAACCCTACAAAGCCATTAAAGGCTGAAATCTTCCTTGCCAGCAGAGTTAGTATCTTCTAGGCTCTGGAAGAAGGCAATGGCACCCCACTCCAGTACTCTTGCCTGGAAAATCCCATGGATGGAGAAGCTTGGTGGGCTGCAGTCCATGGGGTTGCTAAGAGTTGGGCACAACTGAGCGACTTCACTTTCACTTTTCACGTTCATGCATTGGGGAAGGAAATGGCAACCTACTCCAGTGTTCTTGCCTGGAGAATCCTAGGGACAGGGAAGCCTGGTGGGCTGCTGTCTATGGGGTCGCACAGAGTTGGACATGACTGAAGTGACTTAGCAGCTGCAGCAGCAGGCTCTGGAAAGCAGCTTATTTATCAGGATTTGCTTGCTGAACCAACATCTGCTAGGTTGGGCATGAGAGTGAATGACAAGAGACCTTCCAAGCAACCACTGTAGAACAAGCTAAAGTGCTGTTGCTGCTGCTGCTGCTGCTAAGTTGCTTCAGTTGGGTCCGACTCTGTGCGACCCCACAGAGGGCAGCCCACCTGGCTCCCCCATTCTTGGGATTCTCAAGGCAAGAACACTGGAGTGGGTTGCCATTTCCTTCTCCAATGCATGAACGTGAAAAGTGAAAGAGAAGTCACTCAGTTGTGTCCAACTCTTAGTGACCCCATGGACTGCAGCCTACCAGGCTCCTCCGTCCATGGGATTTTCCAGGCAAGAGTACTGGAGTGGGTTGCCATTGCCTTCTCTGAAGCTAAAGTGGGTTTACCACAAATAAATGGGTAGAAAAAATGTTTATGAGAACACCCTGAAACCCATCTTAACCATTGTGGTAGACCTGTGGAAAAGGAATATGAATTGCAGAACCAACTTTGGCATTGTTACCAGCAGCCCTGGGTAAAAATAGGATCCACAAGTAATACCAGTAAAGGCAAACCAAAGATTCTACCAGTAGGCTTAGAACACACGGGAAAATCTTATTTGTTGTACTGATGAGTAAAAACAGTCCTTTGTTTTTAACCTTAAACTTAAATGACAATTGTAAATATTGATTTGAAATATGGTTGCCTTTGATAAAGATTATATAAATATAAATGTCCCAAGACCAGAAGTCAGATTTGGTCAATGCCCCCATTTCTAGACCAGGCACCACATGGTTATTTGCTGCTATCCAATAAATTTTGGTAAACCTTCAATAAATTTGATTTATTTACTTGATTTACTTGATTATCACCCCTGACAAGCATTGCCTCTCCTCTCACCAAAACTTTGCTGATTTTGAGGAGGAAACTGGGATTTTTTCCATGTAATTTCCCATTTAGTAGGCTATCTTGATTGTCAGCAATGTCAGAACTACTCTGAAGTTTTGGTAGTGGTAGGTAAAGAGACATAAATGACCTTTGTTTATTGCGAATGAAAGATTCCTAATTACTCTTCAAACTAATAGTGAAATTAACTTTGGAGGCAGCTGGGAGCAATTTTTGGTCATAATTCTCCCCAGCCCTAATCTTAGCAGGAAAATGAATCCTTAAAAATAGCAAATTATAAGTATGAAGCTAAAAAGCAGTTTTTAAAACTTACTTTCATGTATTTTTGCCAAATCCATCCATCTCAATAAGGCATAAATATGCCTTTTAACTAATCTCACATTTATTCCCTTTGAAAGACTAAGTTTTGTTGGCAAAGTGCCTGTCTCCCAGTGAACAGAGCTATTATTTCTTTTTTCTTGTTGTCAGATGTTTAAGGCAAAAATAGTGATCTTTGAGGTCTATGTGGTCAAATTGGTATGTATTAGGTACCCTACGGCAGCACACCATCTGGCTCATCATCCTTCGGTTGGGTAAGGTATAATTCCCAAGGTAGGGGAATCTGTATTCAGTTTCCTTGATGTGTTGTACAGAGCCTGAGGACAGTCAATACTGGGAGGAAGCACCCAGAAGGCTTTTATAAAATCGTCTTGGTTAACAGACATACCCCTAATCTTGAAGGTGATGGTATATGGTGAATTGTATGGTGACCAACTGGAAAAAGGCAATGGCACCCCGCTCCAGTACTCTTGCCCGGAAAATCCCATGGATAGAGGAGCCCGGTGGGCTGCAGTCCAAGGGGTTGCTACGAGTCGGACACGACTAAGCAATTTCACTTACACTTTTCACTTTCATGCATTGGGGAAGGAAATGGCAGCCCACTCCAGTGTTCTTGCCTGGAGAATCCCAGGGACAGGGGAACCTGGTGGGCTGCTGTCTATGGGGTAGCACAGAGCTGGACATGACTGAAGCGACTTAGTAGCAGCAGCAGCAGCAACATGATGACCAATGGCTTGGGAACTGCTTAGGGACTACCTACATGACCTTAAAGGGCAACTTAACTTC
The DNA here is from genome assembly GCA_917880005.1 of Nanger dama. NCBI lineage: Eukaryota > Metazoa > Chordata > Mammalia > Artiodactyla > Bovidae > Nanger > Nanger dama. The sequence continues at coordinate 16,185,172 of CAKJTW010000007.1, forward strand.
TCTGCTCCTCAGCTTCTTTCTTCCTAAAATGATAATGCTACTATTTCTTTTAAGGTTGTGAGGAGTAAATGTGTGTGTGCTCAGTCGCTTCAGTCATGTCTGATTCTTTGCGACTCCACGGACCATAGCCCACCAGTTTCCTCTGTCCATGGGATTTTCCAGGCAAGAATACTGGAATGGGTTGCCATGCCCTCCTCCAGAGGAACTTCCTGACCCAGGGACAGAAACCAGGTATCCTGCATTGCAGGTGGATTCTTTACTACTGAACCACTGGGGAAGCCCCAAGGATTAAATGACAATGCAGAAAACGGCTTTATCTTAGGCACACAGAGCATTTAGAAGGCAGTTCTCATTAATATGGGCTTCCCTGGTAGCTCAGATGGTAAAGAATCTGCCAGCAATGCAGAAGACCTGGGTTTGACTCCTGGAGAAGGAAATGGCTACCCACTCCGATATTCTTGCCTGGAGAATTCCATGGACAGAAAAGCCTGGTGGGCTACAGTTCATGGGGGTGTAAGGAGTCGGACATGACTGAACGACTAACCCTTATTAATACCACTGCTAGTTCCATTCTTGACTTCTCTAGGGCTTCCCTGGTGGCTCAGATGGTAAAAATCTGCCTGCAATACGGGAGACCTGGGTTTGATCCCTGGGTTGGGAAGATCCCCTGGAGAAGGGAACAGCTTCCCATTCCAGTATTCTTGCCTGGAGAATTCCATGGACAGAGGAGCCTGGCAGGTTACAGTCCATGGGGCTGCAAAGAGTTGGACACAACTGAACGACTGAAAAAAAAAAAGATCCTACATGGTGTCCAACATGTGGAACACAATAAAAAATGTTGCTATATTCTGGCAGAGAGTTAAGAGATGAACACTGCTGAATATTCATTCTTAGTAGTTGACATTTATTATCTATTTGTAGAACAGAATAAGGAAAACTACAATGGATAAAATTCAGATTGTCACACTTGAATTCTAGTCATGATTTTTAATTTCTATGTATTTTTATTTTTAAAAGTTGCTTAAATCACTGCTTTGTAAGAGCAAAGGAAGCAGCTCAATTATTGCCATCAATCTAAAGAACATGGCCCTGTGCCAGGCAGTACCAAAGGGAATTTAAAAGATCCTTGACTTTAAACTTATGGGAATCAACGATATAATAAAAAATGAAAAGTAAATGATCAGCTGAATCAATAGAGTGATATCAACCATAGTGAGAGAGATTTATATTGATGATATTAAAAGTAAAAACTACCTTTCATTTTATAATCTAAAAAGTATAGGCTCCGATTTACATCATTATTAATACATGGAGGAACTTAAGTTCTTTAGTGTATGAACCTGAATGATATGTACTAACTGTGCATGTCATGAAACTTTGCTTTCCAGTAAATAACATGTGTTTCTAAAGCAAGGGTAATGAATTTATGGGGCATATCTGAAAGGTTGTGTTTAGACAACAATAACTTGAGGAAGGAAAGCAATAAAAATAAATTTATATTTTTCTAAGTTGATTTTTTCCAAGAGACAAAAATATTATGGAAACAAAGACAAAGGCAGAAATAGACTCACTAGAGCAGGAATAGCCTAAGGGTAGAAAAACAGTAAAAAGAAAGTTCTTTCCTACTATGTTATCTTTTCTTAAATTACAGTGTAGTCTAGTTGTAGAAATCTTCAATTTTGTTTTGATAGCATTTTTTCTCAGATAATTAATGAGTTTAACTCTATTTTCTCTGATATAGCAAGTGTAAATGAACTTTAGCTTAGGGATAGAACCTCAGCAATATCAAATAATTTTCTAACTCAAGTCTAGGAATAGTAGCTTTGTAATAGTTTTTTTTAATATATAATTCAAGTTTTTAAGCATTACAAAGAAAATCCTAGTAAAACATGTTCTTTGGCATGAAGCACCAAGTACTTACTGTAACAGTGTTAGGGAAATTCCACCCAATCTGGCTACAGAGAAACTATGTGTACCAACTTTCCTCAAATTCTTTAATGCTTCCCTTGTTCAGGAGCTTGTTTGAACATGATTAGATCAATTCTTGGAGAAGGCGATGGCACCCCACCCAGTATTCTTGCCTGGAAAATCCCAAGGATGGAGGAGCCTGGTAGGCTGCAGTCCATGCAGTCGCAAAGAGTCGGACACGATTGAGCAACTTCCCTTTCACTTTTCACTTTAATGCATTGCAGAAGGAAATGGCAACCCACTCTAGTGTTCTTGCCTGGAGAATCCCAGGGATGGGGGAGCCTGGTGGGCAGCCGTCTACGGGGTCGCACAGAGTCGGACACGACTGAAGCAACTTAGCAGCAGCAGCAGCAGATTAATTCTGGATGCCAGCAGGCTCAGGTGGACTTAGCTTTGCTGCTTACCTGTGAGACCACTAGCAAGTGGTCTGAACGTCTGAATGTCCAGACCACTAGCAAGTGTCTGAATGTCCCTTAGCCTCTTTCTCCTCCTCCTCCCCTCTACAGATGGGGATATTACTACTACCTTGCTGGCAGCTGTGGATAGCATGTATGTGGAATACCTGGAGCATAGTAGGTTCTCAATTAATGAGCACTTTCTCTCAAACTTAGAGGATCCCATGATGGCATCTCCCAGCTTACAATGCTGTAATCGCTCTACTTTAGCATCAAAATTCACAGGGTGTCATCGTAAGCAAATCTTTTGGTGTCATATGGTCATGGTGAGATCTAACCAGGTGCCACCTTCCACACTCAGAGTGAGGGGGCAAGCCTTGAGCATGACTTCACTGATAAATCAACAAATTGACTTCTGTTTCTTCAACATTAACAGATTTCTGTCTATAATTTCTTTGAGATGTGCTGGAGTCTCTCGGTTCATCTTAACCTTTCCTTTCTGTTCTTAAAAAAACCCCCAAAACCTTACAGTAATTGGAGGGAATAATACCATGTTCTATACGACCCTAATTCAATGACATCTGGCTTTAATTTAATATTACAAATAAGTTATTAACCCATGCCAGAAATGAAAGAGACAACTAAATTGTTTGTTGTCCTAGGGTAGATTAACAGTGCTCAGGCCACACTTTGAGAGTGTCTTCACTAATATGTCAAGAGCCTCACTAAAATCTCCCATGGTGGAAATGACACCAGAAATTCTAAGTCATGAGAGGGTGGTGGTGGTGCAGGGATTCATAACATTCAAAAAGCATTTTTAATCATCCACAAAAATGAAAAAGTAAGCAACTTACAAACCTTTTCTTCTGCAGTCCAGTGTCTGTATGGGAAATACGTAGTTGTGGCAAAGAGAAGAGTCCACTTCAGTCTTGATGACTGGGGGTTTTCCTGACAATTGGGGTTTTGGTTCCAATTGTTCATTTTCTTCTTCATTACATAACTGTTCAGATTTTATCTGCCTCAGTTTTTTATTTTTCAGTTCTTGTGGGCTTTCACACTTGGCATAGTTCCCCAAATTCCGATTCCTTGGAATCTGCAACATTGAAATAAGCGTTTCCATCTCACAAGTACAATGCCAGGGGTTGTCATAAAGACGCAGGTAGCTCAGGAGAGGTGTATAAATGAACACTTCCTCTGTCAAGACTTTGATCTGGTTGTGCTGCAGTAAGAGAGTGGTGAGTTTATTTAAACCGAAGAAAGCCTCACTCTCAATTTTGGAGATCTCATTCTGTTGTAGATCCAAGCTTTTCAGCTTTTTAAACTTGGAAAACATGCTGTTCTTCAGAATGCGGATTTTGTTTCTTGCTAACAGCATGTGCAGCAAATCCTGAGGCCAGTCGGGCAGCACATAAACTAATTTTCTTTCTTGACAATCTAAGTATTTTTCATGAAGGTATGTGTACACTTCACAGGGGAGGCCTGGTGCATAGCGTTTGACCGGGTTGGAGCTTTTCCGGCTCCCACCAGCCCGGCCATAGTTCACTCGGTTTCTTGCACCCCCAGGGCTTGCCTTGCGGAGCTCAGCGGCTTTACAAAAGAAAAGTAGGGTTACGATGGTCACCAGCCGCATCCTGACATCCAGCTGGTCCCAATTACTTGGTGTGACAGATGGAACAATGAAAGGATTCCTTTGAAATCCAAGTTTGGGTAATCTTAACTAAAGCAGTTCAAGAAGAATGAGACCCAGCTGAGGTACAGCAGTCCCTAGATTGCAAAAGGGAAAAAAAAAGAGACCTTTGTGAACACTGCAACTGATGAATAAAATCAAATTATCAAGTTTTTTCCCTAAATTATGAAAGTATGGTAACACATTTACAGGAGATTTGGAAAATACAGAGCAAAATTACATAGAGTTCCACTATATATTACAACTATTTTTAAGTAGGCAAATTAAGATTTTTAGTTGGAGTTTCAATATCAAACTCTCAAAAATTAATAGAATAGACAGAAAAGTAGAAGGAAAGAGTAGAGCTGAGAAGTACTATGAACCAATTCAACATAATCAAGATTTATACAATTTTCACCCAACAGCAGGATATAAATTCTATTCAAGTTCCCATAAACTCTAAACCAGGAGACATGGAACTCAAGTTATTTTTTATTTTAAGGCAAAGAAAGGCATTTCGATTATTGTAATAAAGGTACATGTAGAAAGTGGTGTAGAAAGCTCCACGCCCTCCTGCTTGCCTGGTTTCACGGCTAAATAGCTGGGCTCTGAATGTGAATCACAGCTCTTCTACTTGCTTAACTGTGTGATCTCAGGCTAATTGCTTAATCTCATCTTCAGCATCTGTGAAGAGGGACTGATGATACCTCTAGTATTTCGGGGGAAGATGAAACAGGCTCGCCACAATGAATACGTCACAGTTCCTGGTCCAGGGGAAGAACTCAGTTAAACTGTTACGATTTAGCATTATGAAGACTGAAGCTGGATTCAAGAAATTAAAGGGATTCTTCTTATAGCTTTGAGATGTGCAAACAAGAGTAGGACTCCAATGGATGTTCTGCTGAACCTATTTTTCTGTTTCCTTTGCTGTCTCACAATCACCAATCATGTTGAATGTGGGCTCTAGAAATGCTCAGAGTAAATTGCCAGCTGTCCTTGCCATCTCCTGCACTTCTTGGTTCAAATGTCCCCTTCTCAGAAAAACCTTTTCTGGCTGCTCTATTTAAAGTGGCACCCCTTCCCACTCACTCCATTTCTTGTTTTCTCTCCAGAGCATGTATCACCATCTGTCAAAATAACTATTTTGTCTCTTTTGTTTATTGTCCTTCTTCCCCAACTAGGGTATAAACTTCCTAAGGACAGGAATTTTTCTCTATTTTGTTCACTGCTGTTATTTCCAGCACCTGCAGGGTTTCTAGTACATAGCAGGTTCTTGTTAAATGTTTGTTGAATTGCATGAATTAAAGTAACTGCTATTTAAAATAGAAACAACCTCATAAATTTAGTTATCTTTTTGGAATCTATTTTTCCCTTCAGTATTACTGATGACTTCCAAAATCTGCACATTTTAAATAATTTTTTTTTCATTTTTAAAATTCTGAAATCGGTTCTGGTTTGCACTTATTACTTAGGACATAGTTGTAAGGAGGAAGAAATGTTCAAAATGGATTTATAATTAATAACATTTTTGTTGTTATTATCGTGGGGCTCTGAGGCTATGAGCAACAGATGTGCTTTCTATTTATTGTCTCAGTGTGACTGCCAGGATCACCCCCTTGCCTGGAGCTTTCCTGATGGTAGGGTCTCCTCCATTTAGAATGCCGTCCCCCTTCTGTGCCCCAAGCATTCCTCCCATTCAGTGTTTAGTGTCCCTTCACTGTTTCTCTTCTGTCTCAGATTTGGAGTCTTACTCATGCCAGTCTAGACCCGGAGAGCTGATTGTGTAACACTTTGCTGTCTAGCTCTTTGCACACGTGTCTTGATTTCCCTTCTAGATCACAAGCTGGGCAGGTGTCTCTGGTCCCAGAACTCATCAGGCACTTGGCCTTTCTGACTCTCCACATACCAATCTAAAATTCTTTGTAAACTTTATGGCTATCTAAGCTAAAATATAAACATTCTGTCAAGTACTGTGCATGCTGAATTATTCATGACATTCATGCTGAAGTATTTGCTGGGGGAAGTGTCCCGATGTCTGCAACTTACTTTAAAATGCATAAGAAATTAAGATGAATTAAGGGATAGAGAGAAAGATGTACAGGTGGGTATGTGACCAAGCAAATATAGTAAAATATGAATTGTAGGATATGGGTGATGGGTATATTCATTGTACAATTCGTCAATTCTCTCAACTTTCTTTGTATGTTTAAAAAATTTCATAATGTTAAAAGGAAACACAACCTCCCAAATTAACAAAAATGTCACACCACAGAAAAACCAAATTAGTTTTTTCCAAAACCTTCGAAGCTAAAAGCTCTAAGTATATACAGTTTCCCCTAAAGTAGTATTTTTCTCTTACCCCCTTTCCTTTTGTAATCCTGAAACAATAATAAGCATATTTTAATTTTAAAGCCCAAAGAAATCATTTTTCTAGGAAAGGAAACTATATACTTAGAACAAGTTACTTACCAGGGGTTTTGGTTCGCTTTCTAATGAATACACAGCATTGAATGCAGGGTGGAAAACTTTAAATATTTGCAATATGTTTTTAGTAATGTGTAACTTGTTTGATTTAGGTTTCTGTAAAAACCTGCAAGAGCTGAATGTCTCTGACTGTCCAACACTCACAGTGAGTATAAGAAGCTTATTTTACTGTTGTTTATATGGATTCAGACTTACAGAGGTTCTGCCAAAACACATGCCTTTGTGCTCATTTATATTAAATATGGAGAAAGCAAACATTGCCAAGAAATGTTATCCAATTTATATAATGCTAGTATTTATCCTATAGATATGCCCAAGGTTGGAATCTCTGGAAAGTGAAAACTATTCAACAATAACGCAAAAATGAGCTATATTTATGTTTAAGGTCATGTGTGTGTGAGACCAAAAAAATAGGCTCCAGCAGAGACAACAGGGTCAATTTATCAGTCTTCCTGGCTGTCAACTGTGGTGCCCAAGAGGATAGAAACAAACACGTTATGTGTCAGCTCCTTCCCGGTCCCTGTCTCCAGGCTTCTTCTGCTTTCAATCTGTCTTCCACTGCGTGACCACAGATATTCCTTCTAAAAGGCAGATCTGACCATTTCACTATCTTCCACCATTTATACAAATGCCTGTCATCCACACTATGGGATAAAGTCAGTTCGTTAAAATTACTGGAGACCCTCGGTGATCTTGCCTCTGCCTCGTTCTCCAGTCTCATCATCTTCTAAGTCCTGCTGCACATTAAGTTGCAGCAGCCACAACCTGCTTTGTTTTCTTTGCTGCGTGCACCAAGCTCCTCTTGCTGTTCTGCCCTTGCATAGGCTGTGCTCTTCACTTGAAGATAGGAGGAACAGAATGAAGAGCCTCATTGCTTCACGCTCCTCATAAGTCACCAGTTCCAGATTGAAGCCCATGCACCTTGGCACAGGTGAAAAGACTTCATGAATCGGCTCCTTCTTGCTATCTACCCAGCCTTATAGTTTCTTCTTTCAGATTTCTACTCTATTTCATTCTTTATGTGCATATTTTTAGTACCTACTGTTAAAGATATATGATATATAGGGAACTTATATGTTATAAAATAGAGGTGTTATAGGGAATTTAAGATGAATTAGGTTCAATTCTTACCTTCAGGGAGCTTTAGTTCTTGCTTGAAAAAAAAATCATATTCTGTAAATTTGGCTTCCTAATAGGAAAGTCAGAACAATGCCATCTGTGTTGAATTCATGAACATCAAAGTCTTTTTTCCAGTTTTAGTCTAATAATATACAGGGCTGATAATTTTATCCAGCTACAGTTTATTATTGCCTTTCCTTTTGAGACAAAGACTAAGAGACAGGCTTACATTTAAGGAGTTGAGTAACATTTATTCAAAAAGGTTTGATTTTTAAGAAGCTTGCCTTATGAATATATTACATCCAGAAAGATTCGAGTGCATTATGGACAAATTCCACAGACCATCTTGCAGTGTTAAACACAGAAACAGTTTTTGCATTTATGTGCTCAAGTATTTGGGGATTGCAACTTGAGTTCTTTTGTTCTTTTAAATGTTGAGACAAAATTAGTTTGAATTTCCTTCAGACAGGAAAATGAAGAGAATGGTTTGCTTCCTCATCTCAAAGGAACATCGGATTATTCCATGTTACAGAAAGCCTACAACATTTTCCTCTTGCTGGTTCCCACAGTTACATATGTGTGGCTACTTCTCTAAGGGTGTAAACCAGCTTTCTCTCCTCCTCCATGTCCCATTTGATCTGCAATTTTGCCAGAATCTTCCAACAGGCGCATAGTCACTTCAATAGTTGACACCATGAATATTTTTGAAGATAGATTCTTTGTATTAAACTATAATGCCACACATTATGCTTGTTCTCTCCATTCCTGTTGGGGAAAAGTGTACTGTTTACTTTTAAAAACCTATACATGTATACCCAGATCCTACATTTCTGTGACGGAATGTCTAGAAACCTCGCTGGCATCTTAAATGCAGTAGCAAGTGTACAGTGTTTATTCAAAGCCCTGTACTTGTTCTCAGGCGTTATTGACATACAGAATCTTTTCAACAGCAGAACTACAGTTTCACACCTTAAAAACTCTTGTGTTCTCTTTAACGTGTGGTTTGCACCTTAAATCAACCAATTCTTATCCCATGTGGAAGATGCTTTGACCTGTAGGATTTTGTTATTTTAATATTCATGATTCCAAGAAGTAGCTAGGAATAGAATATTAAGCACCGATGGTCCTGCTGAAACTAAACGTTTGCCATCCTTTGTGCTCAGAATCCCTCCCCAAACCACATCAGCTAGCCTAGTGACAGTTTACCTCTTCCGGTAATGGCCTATTTCTAGGACAATGTACCACAGATATTTAAAACTAGCAGACCTCCTCAGTGTTCTTGGAGACTCATCTACCATCATTAAATACACACGAATCTGCTGCTACTCATTCCAGAACATTTTACCAATAGTTACCCACACAAGCAGTAGCAGCACTGCAGTCCAAGCTTGCAATTCATCTGTCTTGTAAACGTGAGTTTAGGGCTCATGATTGAAATCATTCTTTGTTTTTCTGTCTTTCTCATGTCGCAGTCACACTAGTCTCTTGTTCTGGTTTTCAGCTCTCTGGAGGAGGGCTGACTGAATCGTTAAGATTCTCCTGCACAGTTTCCTGACACTAAATTTCATGTCCGACATGTATACAGCTTCTAATTCAGGCCATCTCAAACTCATCATGGCAAGGGTTCAAATTTTAATAAAGCGTCAATGTGATGGAATGGGACTTTATTTCCAAAGAAAGGGAACAGTGAAGTGAAGTTGCTCAGTCGTGTCCGACTCTTTATGACCCCATGGACTGTAGCCTACCAGGTTCCTCCATCCATGGAATTTTCCAGGCAAGAGTACTGGAGTGGGTTGCCATTTTCTTCTCCAGGAGATCTTCCCGACCCAGGGATAGAACCTAGGTCTCCCGCATTACAGGCAGATGCTTTATCGTCTGAGCCACCAGGGAAGCCCAAAGAAAAGGAAGGGGAGGGAGTAATGAAGATGCAAACAAAGCAATCTTCTACTTAATTTGATTTATAACTAATAAAGAGTATGAAGAGATCAAGTCTTGCATATACTTTTTGGGGGGCAGGGAGAGAGATGATAGATAATGGGGAAATAGCAAAGCCTGTTAGACTTTAATAAGATTCTTCCCTCTACTGTTATGCAGGATGAATCAATGAGATACATCTCTGAGAGCTGCCCTGGAGTCCTGTATCTCAATCTATCTAACACAGTTATCACCAACAGGACAATGAGACTCCTGCCAAGGTAATGCTTGTGTTATCTGTATTACCCTGAAAATAGTTATACTCCTCTAGGCCCTGGTTTGCTGTAGTATCACCCAAAGGCAGTGCTCCTTTTACTAACACCCCCCACTGTGGTACACCTATCCTGATAACAGGAGACTGCTTTCAAGTCCCACTGCTTTCAAGTGCCAATGCTCTCCCTTCTTGGTGGGTATCCATTGAAATGAATATCCACTTCAGTGGGTATCCACTGAAATTATCAGTTATAATTAACTGATCTTTTGCCTTGGCTGGTGTTTTGGTGTCACTCTTGTAGCAATTTGCCCAGTAGCTTGAGTTCAGCTCTGCCTGTCTCCTTCTGATGGTCCTTATTCTTGGACTTTGGAGCCTGGCCCCTCAATTCTAGTCCAGTGTTCAGACTTCTCTACAACAGAAAGCCAAGATCCTGCTTCCTCAGACTAAACTCTGCAGTGCCAGGTTCCCTACTGCCATGCTCTAGTTACCTGCTAGGGCCCCCTCATCACCTCCAGGAAACCTAATATTTGCTGTTTTTTTGACCTATGGACTGTTGACAAGCTAGCACTTCTTTGGAGGAGAAGGCACGGAAGAATACATTACTAAAAGCTGACAGGATATTCAACTTTATCCAAAATTTACATCATTCAATTATTCCTTATTTTCACCAAGGAAAAACTAATTAGGAAAGCGTATATACTCATATTGGGAGAGAGTCAAAACATTTTTCAAACTCCTATGAAGGAGTGAATCATTTTTGAGAATATAACTATTTTTAGATCTTTTAAAAAATGACAGTGAGGCATTTCAGTTCGGTTCAGTTGCTCAGTCGTGTCCAACTCTTTGCGACCCCATGAATCGCAGCATGCCAGGCCTCCCTGTCCATCACCAACTCCCGGAGTTCACTCAGACTCATGTCCATCGAGTCAGTGATGCCATCCAGCCATCTCATCCTCGGTTGTCCCCTTTTCTTCCTGCCCCCAATCCCTCCCAGCATCAGAGTCTTTTCCAATGAGTCAACTCTTTGCATCAGGTGGCCAAAGTACTGGAGTTTCAGCTTTAGCATCATTCCTTCCAAAGAAATCCCAGGGTTGATCTCCTTCAGAATGGACTGGTTGGATCTCCTTGCAGTCCAAGGGACTCTCAAGAGTCTTCTCCAACACCACAGTTCAAAAGCATCCATTCTTCGGTGCTCAGCCTTCTTCGCAGTCCAACTTTCACATCCATACATGACCACAGGAAAAACCATAGCCTTGACTAGATGGACCTTAGTCGGCAAAGTAATTACTCTGCTTTTCAATATGGTGTCTAGGTTGGTCATAGCTTTTCTTCCAAGGAGTAAGCGTCTTTTAATTTCATGGCTGCAGTCACCATCTGCAGTGATTTTGGAGCCCAAAAAAATAAAGTCTGACACTGTTTCCGCTGTTTCTCCATCTATTTCCCATGAAGTGATGGGACCGGATGCCATGATCTTAGTTTTCTGAATGTTGAGCTTTAAGCCAACTTTTTCACTCTCCACTTTCACTTGCATCAAGAGGCTTTTTAGTTCCTTTTCACTTTCTGCCATGAGGGTGGTGTCATCTGCATATCTGAGGTTATTGATACTTCTCCAGGAAATCTTGATTCCAGCTTGTGTTTCTTCCAGTCCAGCATTTCTCATGATGTACTTTGCATAGAAGTTAAATAAGCAGGGTGACAATATACAGCCTTGACGGACTCCTTTTCCTATTTGGAACCAGTTTGCTGTTCCATGTCGTTCTAACTGTTGCTTCCTGACCTGCATACAGATTTCTCAAGAGGCAGGTCAGGTGGTCTGGTATTCCCATCTCTTTCAGAATTTTCCACAGTTTATTGTGATCCACACAGTCAAAGGCTTTGGCATAGTCAATAAAGCAGAAATAGATGTTTTTCTGGAACTCTCTTGCTTTTTCCATGACCCAGTGGATGTTGGCAATTTGATCTCTGGTTCCTCTGCCTTTTCTAAAACCAGCTTGAACATCAGGAAGTTCATGGTTCATGTATTGTTGAAGCCTGGCTTGGAGAATTTTGAGCATTACTTTACTAGCATGTGAGATGAGTGCAATTGTGTGGTAGTTTGAGCATCCTTTGGCATTGCCTTTCTTAGGGATTGGAATAAAAACTGACCTTTTTAGAGATGCTTAAACAGAGAAAATTCTAGGTGGTACTCTTCCTTATTTTTTCTCTTCCACCATTTTCTGGAACTGTGCAAGCCTAGGAAAAGGGTGGTGACATATTTGTTTATCTCATTAATCGACTTGCCACATCCTATTCGGTCAAATCTATCAAAATTTTCCTTTGAAATTTTGTGTAAGTCTTTAAAAATAGAGTTTTCCTTCTTCCAGGCACTTGATATACATATTTTTCTTCTATTATTTGTTGTTAAATTTATAATCAAGATAGAATTTATTCTGTAGATAAATGAAATAACAATCTAATAGGTTCAACCCATGTGGCCCAAAGCCTGTTTGTGTGCAGTCCATGAGCTCAGAATATTTATTTTTCACATCAAGAATTGTCAAACTCCTGCGGATAGCAGGGCGGAGAAGGGGATGGGGAGAGAGAAATTAAGAGTCTGGGATTAGCATATACATACTACTGTATATAAAATAGATAAACAACAGGAACCTACTGTATAGCACAGGGAACTATATTCAATATCTTATGATAACCTATAATGGAAAAAATCTGAAAAAGAATATATTATATACATATGTGTATGTGTGTGTATATATATGTGTGTGTGTGTGTATATATATGTGTGTGTGTATATATATACATATATATGTATACATGTATGTATCGCTGAATCACTTTGCCATACACTGGGATCTAACACAACATTATAAATTAACTATACTTCAGTGATTAAAAAAAAAGAGTTGTTAAATAACTACCCAATTATTGCAGTATCTGAATAAAACTTTTCTCAAGTGATGTGTGATATCTCCTTATATATCTAAAGTTTTTATATAGGTATTACTAAAAACTCATCATCTTCTAATGTTTTTGCACACATTACTATTATCTATGTTCTTGAGGTGATTTATGTCTATTGTGTCTGTATGGTGAAAATACTACAAAATAGTGTGCTCTGTGCATCTCTTCCCAACTCCATTATCAGTGATCTCTCATTAATAGCTTGAAATCAGCCACAATGGCATGGAAAATGACAAATAATACAAAATTAGGGCCTCGTTTATTATTCTGTTGATTGTTTAGACTGGAGAAAACAATATAGTAGATTAAAAGTGTGTCATATCTACGAACTATTGAATGGGAGAAAAGATTTGCAAATAATGCCACTGACAGGGCCTAGTTTCCAAAATATACAGACAGCTTAACTTAACAACAAAAAGTCAAAGAACCCAGCTGAAAAATTGGCAGAAGACCTAAATAGAAATTTCTCTAAGGAAGAGATACAAATGGCAAATAGGCACATGAAAAGCTGCTCAACATTGCTAATTATTAGACAAATGCAAATCAAAATGACAGTGAGGTACCACCTCACTCACATGTATCAGAATGACCATCATTAAAGTCTACAAATAACAAATGCTGGATAGGGTGTGGAGAAAAAGGTATTCTCTTACACTCCTGATGCGAATACAAGTTGGTGCAGCCACTGTGGGAAAAAATATGGAGGTTCCTCAGAAAACTAAAAATAGAATTACCATAAAATCCATTCCTGGGCATATATTCAGGCAAAACTATAATTCAAAATGATGTATGTATCCCTATATTCATAGCAGCACTATTCACAATAGCCAAGACAATGGAAACAACCGGAATGTCCGTCGACAGAAGGGATGAAGATGTGGTAGATACATACATGATAGAAAATCATAAAAAGGAATGAAATAATGCCATTTGCAGCCACATGGATGAGCTAGAAATTGTCATACTAAATGGAGTAAGTCAGAAAGAGAAAGACAAATACCATATGATATCATTTACGTGTGGAATCTAAAATATGACACCAACGAACTTACTTATGAAACAGAAGCAGAATCATGGAGATAGAGCAGACTGGTGCTTGCCAAGAAGGAGGGAGTTGGGGGAGGGATGGAGTGACAGGGAGGGGTTAGCAGAAGTCAAGTGTTTATATGTACAGTGGATAAACAGCAAGGTCCTACTGTGTAGCACAGAGAACTATATTCAATATCCAATGACAAATCACCATGGAAAAGAATATTAAAAAGAATGTATGGAAATATATGTATAACTGAATCACTTTACTGTACAGCAGAAATTAACACATATAAGTCACAGTAAGTCAACTATACTTCCACAAAAAATACTGAAAACAGGCATGTCATGTTTATAACTGCAACACTGTGAATAGCACAAAAAGTTTAGCAAGTATCTTTTCAGCACTTGAAAACTGTTATCTGATTGAGCAAAGAAGTCACATCATTCATGACTGAGTGAAATCTGGACACACATATTTTTCTTCACTTTTGTCTTACCCATTAAAATAAATAAATATATTCGTATTGGAATTATATTCATTCATTCCTCAATTTTTAAAATTTTACTTCCATTTTTGGTAGAAATAAATATAGCAGACTGACCAATTATATTTTTCCTTTGAGTATACACAGGAGAAAACAAAAGTACCACCTATATTATGAGTTTGGCAAAAGCCAATGAATGAAAGCATTGTGTAAGAATCAACTGGTTATACAAAATCAGTAATAAGCAGCATTGTGTATGTTACTATTTGTAATTTGTGGGCTATTCATCTTTTATATCTATAAAATAGTTGATGCAAAATAGTAAGATGTATAATTTTAGAGCAAACATATATATATGCATATATGTTTTTGAAGAGCCAGTTGTTAGATATTTGCCAGTATGCCAATAATGAAAGATAAAATAAATTAGAAACTAAGTCATATTTTTACAATATTTAGTCTCCCTATCAGGAACATTTTGTTGTTCAGTCGCTTAGTCGTGTCCAACTTTTTGCAACCCCATGGGCTGGAGTCCACTAGGTCCCCCTGTCCCTTGGATTTCCCAGGCAAGAATACTGGAGTGGGCTGCCACGCCCTCCTCCAGGGGAATCTTCTGACCCAGGGACCGAACCTGCATCTCCTGCAGTGGCAGGCAGATTCTTTCCCAGGGAGCCACCAGGGAAGCTCATCAGGAACATGGTATACTTCAAAAAAATCTTTTGCAAACGCTCTTAGATGTCTCAAAATTTTGTTTTATTCGTACAGATAGTCTTTGTGGTGTCTTTTTAATTGCCATTGTGCATGGTATCCTTTCTGAATGTGATTCCTCATTATATTTTCTAATTTTGGATTTGGATACGATGTACATGTATCTTTTTAAACTTTTCATTTGTATGATTTAATTGACTTCTTCTAAAATAAGAAAACAGAGGTATGAAATTACTTTTAAAGAACTTAGGCAAAGCTTGTATGATTTGAGTAAGTATTATTCTCCTTTTCTGAACAAACTGTTGTATATTTGCTTACCTCTTTGACCCAATAATTATTTAGAAGAAAATTTTGTTTTTAATTCTAGTTTTGTATATTGTGGTCAAGAAATGTGGACAGAATTATTTCTGCTTTTTGAAATTTGTGGAGATTTCTTGGTGGACTACTTAATATAATCAATTTCAATAAATCATCCATGAATGTATAAAACAAGAGACTTTCTTTCAGAGAACAAAATTTCTAGGTACATATGCACGTGCATGTGTAAATTCTTAATGTCATAATGATATAGTTGCCTATTATAATGAAGTTTTTATTAATTTTTTATGTTATTTAACAAATAACATAAATTTTATGTTATTTAACATAAGGATTAATAAGTAGCATGTTTGTACATACAATCTATCTATAAATTATAACACTTGTTTACATAAAATTATATTTTTCTATCCTGGTTGATGTTTCTTTGTCTTAAATTCTTTTAAAATGCTATGGACACAGTCACCTTTGTTTTCTTTTGCTTGTGGCTTTCTGAAATAACTTTATGTATACCCATAATTTTTAAACTTTGTGTTGCTATATTTTAGGTTTATCTTTCACATGTAGCACATAGCTAACTTCTATTTTAAAAAATTTCAATCTCTTTGCCTTTTTAAGAAAGTGGTTTAAAAGACTAATATTTCTTGTCAAAACTGAGTATATGGTCTTATTTTTATCATCTTGCTTTATGTTTTTTATTTATTTTATGTTACTGCACTGTACCTATCTTTTCTGCTTTTTGTTATAAAATGTGTTATATCTATAATCTGAATGCATTTAGATAAATGCATATTCTGTTGTGTATTCTAACTAGTGGCTATTGGTTTTTTAAAAACACGCTTTATCATGCATTTCTCTAATTATCAAGTCACAATGAAACACTAACTTTGGCTCCCCCTGTGTTTGACAAGAGATCTAATACATTCTAATTCTCCCTTGAACTCAATGTTCCTCTACTTTGACTCACCTATATGTAAATACATACCAACTGTGATTTTTTATCATCTAACTTTCTTTTTAATATTGATTTTTGTGTCAGTACTCAATATTGTAATCATATTTATGATTCAGTTCAGTTCAGTTCAGTCACTCAGTTGTCTCTGACTCTTTGTGATCTCATGAATCGCAGCACGCCAGGCCTTCCTGTCCATCACCAACTCCCGGAGTTCACTAGACTCACATCCATCGAGTCAGTGATGCCATCCAGACATCTCATCCTCTGTTGTCCCCTTCTCCTCCTGCCCCCAACCCCTCCCAGCATCAGAATCTTTTCCAGTGAGTCACCTCTTCACATGAGGTGGCCAAAGTACTGGAGTTTCAGCTTCAGCATCATTCCTTCCAAAGAAATCCCAGGGTGGATCTCCTTTAGAATGGACTGGTTGGATCTCCTTGCAGCCCAAGGAACTCTCAAGAGTCTTCTCCAACACCACAGTTCAAAAGCATCAATTCTTCAGAATTCAGCTTTCTTTAGAGTCCAGCTCTCACATCCATACATGACTACTGGAAAAACCATAGCCTTGACTAGACAGACCTTTGTGGGCAAAGTAATGTCTCTGCTTTTTAATATGCTGTCTAGGTTGGTCATAGCTTTTCTTCCAAGGAGTAAGCGTCTTTTAATTTCATGGCTGCAGTCACCATCTGTAGTGATTTTGGAGCCCCCAAAATAAAGTCTGACATTGTTTCCATTGTTTCCCCATCTATTTCCCATGGAGTGATGGGACGAGATGCCATGATCATCGCTTCCTGAATGTTGAGCTTTAAGCCAACTTTTTCACTCTCCTCTTTCACTTTCATCAAGAGGCTTTTAGCTCCTCTTCACTTTCTGCCACAAGAGTGGTGTCATCTGCATATGTGAGGTTATTGATATTTCTCCGGGCAGTCTTGATTCCAGCTTGTGATTCTTCCAGCCCAGAGTTTCTCATGATGTACTCTGCATATAAGTTAAATAAGCAGGGTGACAATATACAGCCTTGACAGACTCCTTTTCCTTATTGGAACTAATCTGTTGTTCTTACTGTTGCTTCCTGACCTGCATACAGGTTTCTTAAGAGGCAGGTCACGTGGTCTGATATTCCCATCTCTTTCAGAATTTTCCACAGTTTATTGTGATCCACACGGTCAAAGGCTCTGGCATGGTCAATAAAGCAGAAATAGATGTTTTTTGGAACTCTCTTGCTTTTTCCATGATCCAGCGGATGTTGGCAATTTGATCTCTGGTTCCTCTGCCTTTTCTAAAACCAGCTTGAACATCAGGAAGTTCACAGTTCACGTATTGCTGAAGCCTGGCTTGGAGAATTTTGAGCATTACTTTACTAGAATGTGAGATGAGTGCAATTGTGTGATAGTTTGAACATTCTTTGGCATTGCCTTTCTTAAGGATTGGAATGAAAACTGACCTTTTCCAGTCCTGTAGCCACTGCTGAGTTTTCCAAATTTGCTGGCATATTGAGTGCAGCACTTTCATAGCATCATCTTTCAGGATTTGAAATACCTCTACTGGAATGCCATCACCTCCACTAGCTATGTTTGTAGTGATGCTTTCTAAGGCCCACTTGACTTCACATCCAGTATGTCTGGCTCTAGGTGAGTGATCACACCATCATGATTGTCTTGGTTGTGAAGATCTTTTTGTATAGTTAGGTAGTCCTAACTCAAATTTTGGAGAAGGAAATGGCAACCCACTCCAGTATTCTTGCCTGGAGAATCCCATGGACAGAGGAGCCTGGCAGGCTATAGTCCATGGGGTCGTAAGAGTCAGACATGACCTTGCGACTAAACCACCATCACCACCAACTGTAGTTTTGTCATTCACTGATGGTCTATTTGTATCACAATTTCCTTATTCTTTAATTTAATTTTGATTTTGATTCATTCTATGATGTCTGGAATTGGGAAGAGGAAATGGCAACCCACTATATATATATATATATATATATATATATATATATATATATATATATATAATATTTTTGCCTGGATAATTCCATGGACAGAGGAGCCTAGTGGGCTACAGTCCATGGAGTCGCAAAGAGTAGAGTCGGACATGACTGAAGTGACAGAGACGCACGCATGATGACTAGAAACATGGTTTTATAAACTCTTTATCTGGAAATATGTGCAAATATTAGATTTTCAGTCATTGCTTTCTGAAGATGACTTTTTGTTGTGTCAGAGGATGAACAACAAATTCTCTCAGGGTATACTTCTTGAATCATGTCCCTTACTCTACTTAAAACCCTACAAATGCTGCTCCATAATCTTCACTATTTCAAGTTAAAAAAAAAGTCTAAAGCCAGCCTGATTTTTCTCTTCTTTTGTTGGTAATCTTTTTTTTTTTTCCTGCCAAGATGCTGGCAGGAAATTCCTTTTCTCTGAGAAATTAAAAACATTTTCCAAACTTGTGTTCTTTTAATTAATTTTTCCTGGGACATAGTAAATATTTTGGACATTAAAACTAATTTTCTCAGCTAAACCTCTTGGACATTAAAACTAATTTTCTCAGCTAAAAAGAGATAGTTTTCTCTTTACTTTTCTATTAATGAAAGTCTTTACTCAAATCTCATCAAGTTTCCCACTCATGTTCTTTTATTTTTGCTCTAGGATCCAGTGTAAGCTTCCATACTACATTCAGCTGTCATTTCCTCTTAATGTTCTCCAGTTTGTTCCAGTCCACAGTTGTTCCTTGTATCTCATGACCTTGACAGCCCACTTGAAGAATACTGTTTATTTATTTTGTAAACAATCTCTCAATTTGGGTTAACTGATGGGCTTTCTTTTTTTAATGTTCCAACCCTATTTGTTCATGTTTTATCTTAAGAATCCCCTTTCATTTTCAGGTCAGGTTTTTATTCCAGTCCTTTAAAGCTATCATCTTATCTCTCATCATTGTTTTCTCAGCAATACTGCATTCTCTGTACCAGTGGTTCTCAAAGTGTGCTCTGAGGACAGCAGTGTTCCAGTAAATGTTTAATAACTGGCTTAGGTAGGGGGCCAATGTATGTTTTGATTTGTAGGATTTACTGATTTCTGTGAGAGGGCATCAGAGGGCAGACACACTGAAACCATAATCACGGAAAACTAGTCAATCTAATCACACGGACCACAGCTTGGTCTAACTCAATGAAACTGAGACATGCCCTGTGGGGCCACCCAAGACGAGAGGGTCATGGTGGAAAGGTCAACAGAATGTGGTCTACTGGAGAAGGGAATGGCGCAACACTTTAGTATTTTTGCCTTGAGAACTCCATGAACATACTGAAAAGGCAAAATGATAGGATACTGAAAGAGGAACTCCCCAGGTTGCTAGGTGTCCAATATGCTACTCGAGATCAGTGGAGAAATAACTCCAGAAAGAATGAAGGGATGGAGCCAAAGCAAAAACAATACCCAGTTTTGGATGTGACTGGTGATAGTCGCAAGGTCCGATGCTGTAAAGAGCAATATTGCATAGGAACCTGGAATGTTAGGTCCATGAATCAAGGCAAATTGGAAGTGGTCAAACAGGAGATGGCAAGAGTGAATGTCGACATTCTAGGAATCAGCAAACTAAAATGGGCTGGAATGAGTGAATTTAACTCAGGTAACCATTATGTCTACGACTGTGGGCAGGAATCCCTTATAAGAAATGGAGTAGCCATCATGGTCAACAAAAGAGTCCAAAATGCAGTACTTGGATGCAATCTCAAAAACAACAGAATGATCTCTGTTCTTTTCCAAGGCAAACCATTAAATATCACAGTAATCCAAGTCTATGCCCCAACCAGTAATGCTGAAGAAGCTGAAGTTGAATGGTTCTATGAAGACCTTTTAGAACTAACACCCTAAAAAGATGTCTTTTTCATTATAGGGGACTGGAATGCAAAAGGAGGAAGTCAAGAAACAACTGGAGTAACAGGCAAATTTGGCCTTGGAGTATGGAATGAAACAGGGCAAAGGCTAATTGAGTTTTGCCAAGAGAATGCACTGGCCATAGCAAACACCCTCTTCCAACAACACAAGAGAAGATTCTACACATGGACATCACCAGATGCTCAACACCTAACTCAGATTGATTATATTCTTTGCAGCCAAAGAAGGAGAAGCTCTATACAGTCAGCAAAAATAAGACTGGGAGCTGACTGTGGCTCAAATCATGAACTCCTTATTGCCAAATTCAGACTGAAATTGAAGAAAGTAGGGAAAACCACTAGACCATTCAGGTATGACCTAAATCAAATCCCTTATGATTATACAATGGAAGTGAGAAATAGATTTAAGGAACTAGATCTGATAGAGTGCCTGATGAACTATGGATGGAGGTTTGTGACAATGTACAGGAGACAGGGATCAAGACCATCCTCATGGAAAAGAAATGCAAAAAGCAAAATGGCTGTCTGGCGAGGCCTTACATATAGCTGTGAAAAGAAGAGAGGCGAAAAGCAAAGGAGAAAAAGAAAGATATAAGCATCTGAATGCAGAGTTCCAAAGAATAGCAAGAAGAGATAAGTAAGCCTTCCTCAGCCATCAATGCAAAGAAATAGAGGGAAACAATAGAATGGGAAAGACTAGAGATCTCTTCAAGAAAATTAGAGATACCAAGGGAAGATTTCATGCAAAGATGGGCTCAATAAAGAACAGAAATGGCATGGACCTAACAGAAGCAGAAGATATTAAGAAGACGTGACAAGGATATACGGAAGAACTGTACAAAAAGATCTTCACAACCAAGATAATCACGATGGTGTGATCACTCATTTAGAACCAGACATCTTGGAATGTGAAGTCAAGTGGGCCTTAGAAAGCATCACTACAAACATAGCTAGTGGAGGTGATGGCATTCCAGTAGAGGTATTTCAAATCCTGAAAGATGATGCTATGAAAGTGCTGCACTCAATATGCCAGCAAATTTGGAAAACTCAGCAGTGGCTACAGGACTGGAAAAGGTCAGTTTTCATTCCAATCCTTAAGAAAGGCAATGCCAAAGAATGCTCAAACTATTGCACAATTGCACTCATCTCACACGCTAGTAAAGTAATGCTCAAAATTCTTCAAGCCAGGCTTCAGCAGTACGTGAACCGTGAACTTCCTGATGTTCAAGCTGGTTTTAGAAAAGGCAGAGGAACCAGAGATTGCCAAGATCTGCTGGATCATGGAAAAAGCAAGAGAGTTCCAGAAAAACATCTATTTCTGCTTTATTGACCATGCCAGAGCCTTTGACCGTGTGGATCACAACAAACTGTGGAAAATTCTGAAATAGATGGGAATATAAGAGCACCTGACCTGCCTCTTAAGAAACCTGTATGCAGGTCAGGAAGCAACAGTAAGAACTGGACATGGAACAATCGACTGGTTCCAAATAGGAAAAGGAGTATGTCAAGGCTGTATATTGTCACCCTGCTTATTTAACTTATATGCAGAGTACATCATGAGAAATGCTGGGCTAGAAGAAGCAAAAGCTGGAATCAAGATTGCTGGGAGAAATATCAATAACCTCAGATATGCAGATGACACCACCCTTATGGCAGAAAGTAAAGAGGAACTAAAAAGCTTCTTGATGAAAGTGAAAGAGGAGAGTGAAAAAGTTGCCTTAAAGCTCAACATTCAGAAAACAAAGATCATGGCATCCAGTCCCATCACGTCATGGGAAACAGATGGAGAAACAGTGTCTCACTTTACTTTTGGGGCCTCCAAAATCACTGCAGATGGTGACTGCAGCCATGAAATTAAAAGACACTCCTTGGAAGAAAAGTTATGACCAACCTAGACAGCATATTGAAAAGCAGAGACATTACTTTGCCCACAAAGGTCTGTCTAGTCAAGGCTATGGTTTTTCCAGTAGTCATGTATGGATGTGAGAGTTGGAACTGTGAAGAAGGCTGAGCACGGAAGAACTGATGCTTTTGAACTGTGGTGTTGGAGAAGACTCTTGAGAGTCCCTTGGACTGCAAGGAGATCCAACCAGTACTTTCTGAAGGAGATCCGCCCTGGGATTTCTTTGGAAGGAATGATGCTGAAGCTGAAACTCCAGTACTTTGGCCACCTCATGTGAAGAGCTGACTCATTGGAAAAGATTCTGATGCTGGGAGGGGTTGGGGGCAGGCGGAGAAGGGGACGATAGAGGATGAGATGGCTGGACGGCATCACCAACTCGATGGACGTTAGTTTGAGTGAACTCCGGGAGTTGGTGATGGACTGGGAGGCCTGGCCTGCTGCAGTTCATGGGGTCGCAAAGAGTCACACATGACGGAGTGACTGAGCTGAAGTGAACTGAACTGTGACATAAATAATTCCATCATGGCCAGTTTTAAGCTACCACCATGCCACTGAATGTAAAGTTGAGAAGAGGTGCTAAGAATTGGTTCTCATGGGCTAGTGCAAGCCAGCTCCAGCAGCACTACTGTGGACGGCCTCTGACCCTTTCAAGAATTCTGTAGGATTCTCTGCCTTACAATATAGAATATCACTCAGTAGTTTTCTTTAGAAATTCTACATTAAGATATATATGTGTGTGTGTGAATGAATATATGTGCATGTATGAATGTGTTTATATATATAGTACATGTGTATATGTGTATGTGTGTACTTCATCTATCTATAGATAAAAAGTGAGTTGGGCAGTGGCTAGAGGGGGGAGAGAGAGATACATATTTAAAAATCTATAAATCCATATGTGAAAATCTGACGATTTGGGAGTAGCATTATCACTTTTTTAAAACTCAAAACATTTTTTCCAACCATACTTTGAGATAACTTTTTCTTTTAGGAAATTTAAAATAATGGTACAGCTCTGCATAGTTTTTTAAGGATGTTTATTTTACAAATGAAGCTGTATCTTTAGTGGGCAACATATAGGAAAATAGGACTTAAAATGAGAATTTTGTTTTGATTTTAACTCCTAGTTCTTGCTATTGAGACAACATTCAGGATAAATGCTATGTGATACTGATGTTTTTCATCATATGAAAAAAAATGTACACTGACTTCCTTGTCTATAATAAAAATACACTTTATAATGATTCTCTATTTCTGCTCTGCTTTCTATTGTTTTAATCATGCTTGGGTATGTAATAACATTTTTTCAGCTATAAATAACTAGAGAAGTGTTGTTTGTTGCTGTTCTCATTCTCTCTCTGGTGCCTTTAGTGTTTCTTTCCAAAGAAAAATGTAATTTGTTTGCCTTTCTTGATTTGCCAGTTTTTTATCTGAATATTTTCCCTCATTTCTTTGGGGACTTGCTCAGTTTTCTAAAGTTGAAAACAAGGGCTGCCCATAGCTCATGCCCATTTCAAAGTATTTTTGCTTTTAAATATTTCCTGAATTAAACCCTGTCCTTTTATTCCATTGCCACAGTCGAGGTGGCATTCTCAATACCTCATTTGGTGCACCATCCAGATGGTTCACCCTGGGTCTCTCTTCCCTTCTGTTGTCAGGCGTATTGTCCTGAACTTATTATCATGTCTTCGACGTGCTTAAGGTCTAGACTTTTCCTTTACTGTTCTTTATCATTATCTGATCAATCTTATCTGCCTAGGTCTTCCAAAGGAAACTCTCAACTCTGATCAGTTGACTGCTACATGTTTCTCTTTCTCTACAAGCTAGAATGCCTTTCTCCTCTCTTTGCTAATCTGTAGACTTTACATCTCAAGTCATACCATCTATCAGAACTCCACAGTGATTCCTCCCAGAGTTTTAGTAGCAGCATTCATTCACTTTTTCACTATGTATTGATCAACAGCTATTTCCAACTTTTCTGGGCACAGAGTGGTGAGTAAAGATATTAATATTATGATCTTTGCTTCTTAATGGAGCTTTATAATGCTATAGAAGCATGATGTCTATTTTTCCTATAGATGAATCAACCCTTAAATTGACTGGCAACTTCTTATTGACAAGTACTCTCATGTTATATAGTCTCGCCACAGTTCATCAGAGTTGGGTAGACAGAGTAAGCTGTGGCTGTGACTGGAAATCCTTAGGGTCCACCCTGTAAATAGGAGGTCAAGTCACTGTATTTGGATTTTCTGCAGGAATTCTATTAGAAAACTGCCTCTGCAAGACTAAGTCCAGTACTCAACTCAAAAGAATCAATATGCAAATACTCTTTTACAGACTGGACCTTGTGTTGAGATTTTTCAGGGAAATGTTAATCTAAATACAGAATTCTACATTCCTTCTAGTAATAGCTACCCTCAGGTGTTGAAGATCTAACACAGAGGGCCTCAATTCTTTAATGGATAAAAAACCCAAAGAAAAAGAAACAGCAATCTCTGTAGTTTCTATAAGAATTGTGATGTCTTAAAGATTATAGTAACAGTAGAAAAATAGATCACAAAGAGAACCTTCCCCACACACATAAGAAAAAGTTATCAAATAATTAGAAAACATTGTCTGAAAACATTGCCTCAAGTGTAATTAGAATTATAAAGTCATCTCTGGATTGGAAAAATAATGAACCAGATCTTACTCATACAAGGGACATATTTCTTTGCCAAAATTCAGGATAAAAAGTGGCAATATTGCATAAAATTTGCCAAGTGTGATTTCACTGTCAACCAATATTTTTCTCATCCCCCAAAGCTCTAAGTCTGTGGCACCATAAAAGCCTAGAAAGGCTAACAGAGCCGCTCAAGATTTGTGTTTTACTTTCAAACTGATGGTTCCCATAAGGTTCCACTTTGAAGAGATAGATCTAGACTTAATCTCAGAATCATTTAGTTTAATTAAATGACTCTTTTGCCAAACCTGTGGTCAGTGGATCCTCCAAGAAGATCATGAATGGAAATCAGGGGTTCCATAAATTTTGATAGGAGAGAAAAAAAAAAATCTCTATTTTCACTAAGCTCTAACTGAAATATAAACTTAAAAAATTCAGGGTAGTATTAGCAGTCCCTGGGACTCTTTCACTTATACAAATCACAATTATTTTCTCATCACATGTCTTATAGTTGTTACAAATATTTAAAATTATCATTGGTACTTAGCACTGCTTCAAAAGCAGTGTAGTTAGTACACCTGTCACTAGATGTTGTTGTTTGACATGTTAATAAAGAAGCATATACATTATTTCACTCATTTGGTTTTTAAAAATATTTTAATATCTTTGGATAGAATTGGCTGCCTTTGTAATTGTATTTTATTTTATACGTTGAAAACATTATGCTGACAAGGGCTATAGATCCAAAAGTATCTGTCACAGACAAAAAAGTGAAAAGCTGCTTGTTCAGTTCTCATTTTTGGTATTTGTTAATGGATCACATGCACTTAAAGAAACTGAAACATAGACTTGGATCAGACTTGAATATATTTGAATATGCATGATTGTGTAAGTAATGGTTTCATTATTATACCTGAAGAAAGACTGATTGAGGTACAGAGCTTAAAAAGAGATTAGGAAGAACAGTCAGCAAATGCATGGGCAACAGATGGAGGAATAGAAACTACAGCAGACTATCAATCTCACTGGGGTTAACAGACTACACATGGTTTTACCACCACGACTGAAATAGGGTGCAGATGGAATATGAGGCCCCTCAAACTCTTCAAATTAGTATGCACCACTATTGTCAGGTAAGTACCTATTCCATTAAATGGAAAAAGATAGGTCAAACTTTGTAAGAATAATTCATATGTATTATTTGAGACAGTAGTAGCAATAATAACAATATATGTATTTTTAAAGGTTCTACCATATCCCTAATGATTTTAATCATTGAAAATCACCCTCAATATAATACTATTATATATACATTGTTATGTAATTGTCACATCTTTATTAAGAGGAAAAAGCAGATACATTACGTTCATGTTACAGAAAACTAAGGTTCAGGAAAGCTGGAGGCCCCACAGTTGGTCAGGGTTGAAAAAAAAGATAATGCTATAATCTCCACTTAGTAAATGTGGAAACAGTCTCTGAGCAGTTAAGGGGCAGTTGCAGTTAAGTGTCAGGGCTGGGATTCAAATCCAATTTGGTCAGATTCCAACACCCTGTGTATTTTCCATTGTGTCATGCTGCCTGCCTCACTATTCCTTCTCCAAATTGGAGAGCAAAGAAGTTCTTAGGAATGACAACCCCCTCAAGAAAATTGTACTTTACTTAGTTGAATCACAAGGGTATAATTCAGGGAGAGGAAGATAAAGCATTTCTAAAACTTTGGCAATGCTCTCAAGGGCCCCAGAAGGGTCATGTCTTTGGGATGTTAGTGCTGCTTTCTCCTTCAGATCCCTGCCCACCCAGCCACTGGGGAATCCAGAAGACTTCCCTCTCTGTTCTGCTGAATGTCATGGAAATAGCCATTACCAGAGGGAAATGTGTGTGAGTCAAATAATCTGCTATGGAATATGAATTATATCATATGATATTTTCAGATTTGGGAAATAAATCTGATTAATGATCAAAGCTTGCATATCTAATTTTCCATTTATGTGAAAGTAAACTTTATTAGTCATCTGTGGGCTTTTGAGGGACAGAAAGGCATTTTCCTCCTACTTTTTGTTCTTTTTGCTTTCTAGTTCACTGTTAAATTGCTGCAGATCACAAGCCAAAAGCATGTTGTTTAATTCTATTACAAGAGCAGAAGTGAGAATTCTTGCACTTTTAAAAAATGCTAGGCTTAGGAGGGCTTTGAAAGTTGCCCATAGAGTGCCCTCAGACTGAGTCTTGCAGAGAGTTGTCCTAAAGACTGTCCTTTTTCCTGAAGGCTCTCATTTTGGTTATGGTGGTAATGCCATAGTTAATCTGTTGCTACTCCAGTGAGATTTATAGCCTCTAATATGGTTTTATTCCTCTCATATGTTGCCCACATATTTGCAGACTGTTCTTAATCCACTTTTAAGCTCTGTGTATCACCCAGTCTTTCTTTAGTTATAATGATGAAACTGTTACTTAGAAAATCATGCATATGCAAATCTATTTTTCAAGCCATTTGCTTACTATGTCCATTTTAAGAGCCTATTATGTTTAATTTTGCCTCCTTTCTACCCCAAATCCTAACTCTCAAGTAACAGTTAATCACCATTTAAATGTTTACAAAGAGTTTGTCCTCCTAGACATTTGCATTGTTATTTCGATGCTCCAATATAAAAGCTAAATGCAACAATAACACAAACTGAAACTGCTTTCAATCACAAACTAACTTGCAAACAATATGAATGCACAGACTTCCCCCGCCCCCAAAGCTTTATCCCAATCGGGTTTCTTAAAAATCTAGACAAATCTTTATTTTCATTTGAAATGTGATTATGCATTATCTGATATGCTACTGCAATCTCCTTAACAGGAAGAGAATTAACAATAAAGTTCAACTCTTGAATAGCTGCAAGGAGAAAAGATTAATTTACAGTTTTACTTCTCTTTGTCATAGTGGCTTAACAAAGATGTGAGGAAACAGCTTAAGTATAATCACTTTCCTTCCTCTCTTCTCTCTCCCTGTCTTCTCAGGTACTTCTACAATTTACAGAATCTTAGCTTGGCTTACTGCAGAAAGTTCACAGACAAAGGTTTACAGTACCTGAATTTGGGGAACGGATGCCACAAGCTCATCTATCTGGACCTTTCCGGCTGCACCCAGGTTTGTCTTTCAGCCTTCTCTTTCCTGCAGCAGGCAAAGCAGTCCTCCAGAGAACAGGCTGCATCCAGCCCCAGCCCTCATGTTATACTAACGCTGTGCACGGACTGCAGCACACTTTTCAGAGGTTTTGAATTACGTGAACACAGCTGCTTAAATTTTGCCCAGGATCGCTACTATAGGCTCTTGGCTTCCCTCCATTGGAGTGTCACATCCACGAAGAGGCAGAGCTCATTGGATGATGAAGCAGACCACTTCTGTGTAGATACTCTGTGCACAGTTATGATAGCAGAGTCCAAATCTTGAAAACTTTTTAGAATTGCTACCAAGATACAAACAAAGAAAAATATTTGGGGGAGAGGGTGGGGAGAGTTTGCAAAGAACTTCCTGAAAAGTTAGTTTGCTTCCACGTGGACTCTGAGAGTAAATGGTATTAAGTAAAATGCTACAAGTGATGAATGTAAGAAAGGAAATATAACAAAGATAATGATTTTTTAAAATTGCATTATATCGTTGGGCTAAATAACATGAAGATTTGAGGTCTACATGGGGAAATATTTAAGTCTGAAGGAACAAGACTAAGAAACCTGGGCAGAAAATAGTGTGGAATTGTGAAGGGTATGGCATGGCTCTGTGGAAGCAGTTCCTTCCTCCTTGATAGTTTCTTCTGCTCTGTTTTGTTAGATTTAAGTCACCATTCATTTAACTTTTCTTCCACCTCTCTGTGTCTTGCTATTAGTGTCATAGTATGGTCATCATTCTATGAAAATAATATAATGACACAAATGAGAACTGTTTCTATACACCAGGCACCATGTTGAGTGTTTCATACATATCACATTTACTGCTCATACAAATGCTGTGCCCTATAGCTTATTTAGATGAAAAGACCAAGGTTCTCAGGGTTGCACAGCTGGTAAAAACATACTGGTACTGCTGTAAGCAAGTATGCCTGGAAAGAATACAGGGACAGAATGGATTTCTCCTCCAAGTTCTTGAATGGACAGAAATCTTACTTAGCCACCACCACTGGCATATCATGGTTTCCTGGTACACTAGGCATTGGGGAGGATGTAGGGGAAAGGATGCTAAGCTAGGGCTGCAAGGCTAGAGTTGGCATTTGTTTAAATCCAATCTACTGATATATCAACAGCTTGCTAAGCACCAGCATCTGCCACTCTGTGATCAAGACGGCCTTAATGTTCCCTCCAGACTGACAAAACTTCAGATAGGCTTCTTTCTGACCCTGAATCCCTGACCTCCTTTTTCTTACTTTAGAAAACTTACAGTTGTACATTCTGTTTTTGCTCGCTTTGAGATGTCAACTTCTTAAAAGTTTCTTACCTGTTTTACAACCCATGAATGTCTTCCTCAAGGACCTGGGAGCCAGCCTTTGATGTGTAATCATCAGAGAGAGAGCGTCTGTATCTCTCAGTCTCTGTGGATTGATGGAGGCCTAACTTCGATATGAATGTCAGCAAACAGATAGCCTGCTCACAAAGGAAGAATATTTGCAAATTCAGAAATAACTCAATATGCTTTTGACACATGCCACTGATCAATCTCTCCCTGAAAGATACATCCTCTAGTCCTTCTAACAAAGTGAATCAGTTATACATATACATGTATCTACTCTTTTAGATTCTTTTCCCACATTATAGAGTATTGAGTAGAGTTTCCTGTGCTATACAGTAGGTTCTTATTAGTTATCTATTTTATACATAGTAGCTTCTAACTCACCTCAGTGCTTCAGAACTCTCCTCACAGTGTGACTTAACTCCTTTCTCTTCTCAGTTTCCACCAAGTAATTATTGCAGCAACAACACAAACACATGCATAGACACACAAACACACATAAACATGTCCTAAGGTTAAATATTTTCAAACACAGCTCAAAGTCAGAGGTTTCAAACTGATGACTTTCTGGCCAGATATTTATGCAAAACATATAGATGTAGTCTGTCTTTAAATTTGGAGCCAACATTTGGAATTTTGGAGCTTTCAAATAAAAATCTAGACTTTAAGCTTCTCTTAAAAAAAAAATACATAAGAACTAGCAAACTTGGGCCTGCATTCCCACATGGTAAATGGGGCTGGAACAGAGTAAGCCTCACCCCCCTTGAAATGGAGCCCTCTCCTCAGTTTACCGCCCTCTCCTCCACTCAGTAATGTCCAAACATGCACTTACTCTGGGACAGTTACCACTTCACTGCATTGCCTGCCTGTCTTAGTAGGTGTTTGAGTTTGGTCTGAATGTATCAAGAATAGATTTTGTTTCCTAATTGATCCTTAATTTGTAATTCTCAAACCACAGTGGTATTAGTATTTCACATCATGCAAAATAATGTTAGGGTGTTCATTTTTTATTTATTTATATTCCACTTCCCATTGTTCAGTTAATAATTTAACAGCAAACAGAGATTTAACCCTAGTTGTCAGGCACTGGAAATTTTACCATTTGAAACTTTGTAAGAAATGGGCTCATTATGAACCACAGATATTTTAATAATGGCTGCTGCTATAACTTCAGGACGAATCAGTGTATTTTGGAAGTTACTGTACCCGAGGGACTTATGAAGTCTTTTGAGGTGGTTTCATCTACTTTCCTGGCTCCATCTACCTACCTGTGAGGATAGTTTCACCCTACCTGGTCTAATTGCATTGGTATGACAATAGAAAATGGTTTCAAAGAAGGAAAGACGACTATTCACAGGTTTTATAGGTTTGTCCCTTGGAAACTAAAATGTAGTTTCTTTTTATATGTTTGGAATTTTGTGCTATGAAGACATGTGTTAATATATCTGACCAAGGAAAAATGTCCTAATAAAACAAAAAGAGTCGAGAATAGAAGCTTATGACTAAATGTTTTTCACTGGTGTTTACTGAGTGCCTGCTGCATACTGGGCACTGTGATGAGTAAAATAGCATCTCTGTCTTTGGAAGCTGGATTAACATAAACAAAATATGTCAAGAGCTAAATGTTAATGTAGTCATGGCTGCCCAAAAAGGAAAGATGTATTTATATAATATTGTGAAATTATTTGAACCATACGTGTTAGAAAAAATAAATAAGTGGATGATGGAGAACTACAAAGAAAAGTGAAAATCAATTACATATGCTTTAGAAATATTCTACAGTCTTATGGGATTGGATAAACACTGTAGGGTGCATTAAATTATATGACTGATTTCCTAATGAATACTAGCACTTACATGTTCGCCTGCACGTTATCATCTTTGATGTGGCTGAAGTAATGCCTCTGGCCAGTTTCTTCTCTTTGGAAAAATCTCTGCTCACCCTTGGCCTGAATTGTGATAGAGGTGCTGCAGTGAGCTCTCTCACTATCCTCTGCAAAGAAAAAAATTAAATTACCTGAAAACTCACCACCCAGAAATAATCAACACTACTAGGATTTCAGGGTCTTTACACTATGCATGTCTAGACATCTTTAGAATTGAAAAGGATTATATAGTACACATATCTTTCATTATTCCATGTCTTTATTCCATTAAATATCTTCCTGTAACTTACTTAGAAGAGGTATAATAGTATTCCATTGTATCAAAACACCAGTTTATATTTAACCATTCATTATTGGCCTACAATTCTTTTTCCTGGTCTACCTTTTTTTGGCTATCATAAATAATATCTGAGGAAAATTATTGTAGCCATATCTTAGCATATGTGTATGTAATTTGGGGTACAAATTTTTAGAAATGAAATGATCAGAGATCATTTTTAAGATTGTCCATGCTCTACAAAGACTCTCAGTTTACATTTATGATGAATGTAAAATAGTTTGCTATCTTCATAAATATATTCTATATAAAACACGTGTCAATTCAAGTTTTATATATATTATATATATATTTTTTATATTTTCAATTTGTATTTCTTTGATTTCCAGGCAAAGTTAGACATAAACAAGCACTTAATAAATATTTGTTGAATGATAGCATTTTTGTCTCAATATGCTGCCATTGTTAAAATATTTTTCAAAGTAATTACAATTTTTCTTTCAAACTAGGGAATATTGGAGATAATGTAACTTAAGTTCCTGACACAGTTGGGGTTAAAAAATAAAGCCTATTAGTATATTTCTCTAAAAAATTTTTCTTCAGAAGCTGAGTACAACATTTTCCTTATAGTATTTTCAGAAGAGAAAAAATAAAACTACATTCATTTAACAAAATGATTATGGCTGAATCAGTTGAACAAATTTAATTTGTTTGCTTTTATATTTACTATTTACTCAAAGTTATAAAATCTAAGCTTATACCATAAAATTATTTTTAAAAACCACATTTAAATACAATGTGGTAAGACTCTTTGGAGACAAAGTGGTTTTATCATGTAAAGAAGGTACTCTTTCCCGTGCTCCTTTGTAATTTATGATCTGGGAGTCATTTGGTGACAGTGAACGGATTCATCTTTTTCTACAACTTAAGGAATGATGACCTAACTCATGACCTAACTCATGGTAGATGTTTATCAGATGCTTGTTGAATATTTGGATTAATGTTTAGTTAACTAAGTGAAACTAATGAACCATTATATGAGATGTTAGTGATTTCCTTTGCGTCTCATTCTCTGCTTCAAGGAACCACTCCTGTCCCTTCCCTTGTGGTTCTGAGGAGCTGTCAGTCATGACCTCATGAAAGTACCATACCACAGTAATTGGGAGCATGGGTTCTGGGGCTGCAGCTGCTGCTGCTGTTGCCCCAGTCGTGTCCAACTCCGTGCGACCCCATAGACGGCAGCCCACCAGGCTCTGCCGTCCCTGGGATTTTCCAGGCAAGAACACTGGAGTGGGTTGCCATTTCCTTCTCCAATTGGGAGCATGGATTCTGGGGCACCTGCATTTTAATTCTGAGTTTGCTATTTGATAGGTATGGGGCTGGGGCAGGTCCTAATCTTTCTGTATACCTTACCTTCCTTATCTATGAAATGGGGAAATTGCTATTAATGGTAACTACCTGTGTTTTGTATGAATTAAATGATTTGACACATATAAGAGGCTTACAATGATGGTTGCATATAGTAAATGCTTAGCCACTATTAGATACTGTTTTTAGATTATTAGCAGTGTCCACTACCAATGTCCACTATCATTTGGCCCAGGCCTAGACATTCTTAAGTTCCATATACAATTGCTACAATTTTTCCAGGAAGAACATGACTTTAGCAGAACCCATTCAGAACTCTTTAGGTACTGTAGCAATTTTATGTGTACAAATACACACACACACACACATATATATGTGGGTATGTTATATGTATATTATACATATATAGTAAAATAAGTCAGAGAAAAGAGAAATCTGTATGTTATGGCTTATATGTGGGATCTAAAAAAAAAAACAAAAATAAGCGTGTATTCAAAACAGAAACAGACTCACAGACACAGAAAACAAACTTATGGTTATAAAAGGGGAGGGGAGGGCAGGAAGGGCAAATTAGGAGTATGGTATTAACAGATAGAAACTACAATACATAAAATAGATAAGCAACAGGGATTTACTGTGTAGCACAGGAATTATATGCAGTTATCTTATAACTTATAATGGAATATAATCTGCAAAATAACTAAATCACTATGCTATACACCTAAAACTAATACAATATTGTAATTTAACTATACTTCAATTAAAAGATGAGCAAAACATGAAAGTCTTCCTCTAGCAACAAAAAGAATATATTAATATACATATATAAATGTATTTTTAAGTTCTTATATTGTGGTTCTGTGTGTGGATATTAATTCTCATAAATTATATTGTGCTATAGCTCTCACTCTTTTTCGATTTTTGACAGTGTTTCTTAAGGTGCATCTCTAAGACACCTCTTGTCTTCAACCTCTTAATCACAGAGAGCCCCAAGGTTCAGTTTGGTTCTACTTTTCTTCTCATCACACCCTTGATGATGTCACCTATTAACAGATTATAGCTTTAAATATCACCTACAATGACAAATACACACACACACATATAAAATCATATATGTGTAATATTCACACACAAATATATATTCACATGCACATATACACATACATGTATGTAATATGTATATATGAGTATGATTCTATATGCATATATACATATATAAGTATATATGCTTATAAGAGTATATATATATATGAGTATGTTATATATATATATGTTATACAGAGAATACGTGTATATATGTCTGTACATTTATATACACACACATATGCACAGACATAGACACACATGATAGATAATATGTATCTTCAAACCAGACTTCTTTCTCAAATTTTATTTTTTTAATTTTTTTGTTTTTTGTTTTCCTGGAACAGTGAGAATCAATGCTTTTTCATTTAAGGCTACTGCATGCATCAAATACTTCTGCATTTATTGTAATTTAAAAAAAATATATCACCTTTTATAGTTGGGTGAACAGATTTTTGTCCTGCATCTGTCCAGTTAATTTGCTTTTTAAACATTACTCTGCCTCAAATTTTCGATTTATATCTTAAAAAAAAGTCTCTGCTCTAAAAAAAAAAAACTTCTTGCTCCTCCTTTGGCCTTCCCTATCTTAGTTAATGACAGCTCTATGTTTACAAATGCTTAGGCCAAAAGTCTTGAATTCATCTGTTACAGATTGAATTGTATCCCCTCCAAATTAATATGTGGAATTTCTAACCCCTAGTATCTTAGAATGTGAACTTACTTGGAAATAATGTCATTGCAAATGCAATTAGTTAAGATGATATCATTAGGGTGGGCCCTGATCCAGTGTGACTGATGTCTTTTTTTTTTTTTTTTTTAATTTGGGGAAATTTGGATACAAACATGCATACTGGAGAGTGCCCTGTAAACATGAAGACAGCCATCTACAAACCAAGGAGAGAAGCTTGAACCATATCCTTCCCTCATACTGAATGAACCAGCGCCCCAACACTGATCTTGGACCTTTTAGCCTCCAGAACTGCTGAATAACAAATTCCTCTTATTTAAGCCACCAGTTTGTGGTCCTTTGTTACAGCATACCTAGCCAACTAATATGGCAATCTTAACCCCTCTTTTTCTCACACTCCACATGCACTCTTTCAGGAAGACCAGTTGACTATCACTTCAAAATCTATCCAGGATCTGACCACTCCTTACCATTTCTATAGTTACTACTCAAATCCAAGTCATCATCCAATCCATTATCTCTTGCCTGGATTATTGTGACAGTTTCCTAACTGGTCTCTCTGCTTTCACTTCAACTTCTAAGTTCTTTTCAATAAGTAGCACCTAGAATGGTCTTCTGAAAACAGAAGTCAATGTACTCCCTCAATTCAAATGCCTGCCAAGTCTTCCTATTTGCTCAATAAAACAAAAGCCTTGAAAGGATCTTCAAGACCCCATGTAATCTGCCTCCTTCTCTAATTGTCTCTCTGACATCACTTCCTATTATTCCTCCTCTTACCAACTCCTCTCCAGCCACACTGGCTTCCTTGCTGTTCTTTCAACACACAAGCTCTTGCCTCTGGGTGTTTTGCACTGGCTGTTTTCCTTGCCTGCAACACTCTGCAGCTATCTGTACAGCTTCTCACCTTCCTTTATTCTATTTCATGAAAAGTGAAAGTTGCTCAGTCGTGTCCAACTCTTTGCGACCCCATGGACTGTACAGGGGCCAGACTGAATTCTTCAGGCCAGAATACTGGAGTGGGTAGCCTTTCCCTTCTCCAGGGGATCTTCCTGACCCAGTAATCAAACCAGGGTCTCCTGCATTTGAAGGCAGATTCTTTACCAAGTGAGCTATCAGGGAAGCCCTAGTCTACCTAATATACGCCCCTAATGAATGAAGAAGTGACTAAAAGGCATCAGCCAGAATGCTCTAAAGAGATCCACATTAGTTTTCCATGTTCATATCAGAGCTCTCTAAAATGTGAACTTGTTTCTTTCAAAATCTCAAAGAAGAAGTATGGGTAGGATTTACAGTTTTAATGGAAAGGACAAATCTATCCTATGTGTACATGAGAAAGTGACAATTAGGAGGGCAGATTACTGGTTATGCTTTTCCTTTACCCTCTGCTCTGTTTGTGTGTTACTTCAAGGGTTCTCATGTTGATATTGCCTTTGGGTAGCCACTTTTCCTACAGATTTATTGTCTCTCCAATTGTGTTTAGCAGTGGGTTATGGCATTATATAGAAAGTCAGGCATAGAATGATCACAGCTGTGCCGGTATCGAAGGCTGGGTTGTAGCCAATCTCAGGTTGAAACCCAAATGTCCAGAAACCAGTAACCCTAAACATGGAGTGGGAAAAGGATCCAGATGAAGAGGGGGTAGTTTGGGCCAAGGTACAGATTTAAGATTTTCAGATTTAAGGTAAACCAGCGAGCAAGAGGGCTTATAATAGTTTCTGCCTCTCTGCTCCTTTGTTCTTCATTTCCATCCAGCCTAAATACTGTCACTAGGCTCACTTTTTGCCTTCTGCCTAAATACCCTCATACTGTCTCATTTCCCCATTCATCAGGTTAATTTTCACATATCCTTTGAGGCTCTGTTCAATGACAACCTTTTCCAGGAACCCTTCACTGACTCCTCCTTTCCCCTAAGTCATCTGGGTTAAGATCTCTTCATTGCACTTCCAGTAAGTGTTCTCTATGTATTTGATGGTCTGCTTGTTTGTCTGCTCTCTGCCCCATTGTGAGCTCCTTATGGCCAGGATTGAGCCTGATTATCGGTATCTGTATCCTAAGTATATCATAAATACCTGACACAGTAAGACTCTGATCACCGTTTCATGAATGAATGAAACGACAGCCAGTTTCAGAGCATGGTTAGCAAGTTCTTCAGGCAGAAGCTCAGGACACTCGTTAGGTGTCTGAGAAGCTGGTAACTTGCTAGAGCAAATTCTGATTATCTATTCTTGGTAAGAGCTGAGCCTGATATTTCTTCAGATTTACTGGGAGAAAACAGCCTAGGAAACTAAAAAATATTACAGTGAAAGTTATGGTTTCATCAACCGTTTTTCAGTTATTATGCAAATCAACAAAAATGAAAAGGGATAGCATCCCAGAAATGTTTAATGATTAGAATATTCAATATAGCAACAGAGGTTTATCAGTAGTTCTTATACTATTAAATCTCTCTGAGACTCATGAATCTTAAAGGTGGATTGTGTAAACTGCAAACTGGAAGATTCTGTGGTCATTTCGGTTTTTTCTACGCTACATAAATTCCAACCTCCCCTTTCAGAGAGACAAAGATCATGGAAGGTCTTACTTATTCACCCCTGAGGTTTGTGGGAGAAGTGGGAGAAAGCTGCGGAGGCACCTCCAGAGATGACTGTATTAGCCAAATGGCACAGAGATTACATAAGCAGAGCAATCTCATTCTCTCTCCCTCATAAGCAGAAGGCACTGGGATGGTGAATGGAGCCCCAAACTAAAGTTAAGGGACCCCCACTAGCCTTTGCTATGCCACATAAGCACCTTGCAACCCTGGGAAGTTAAGTCGTTTTTCTGCTTCAGTTCTCTCTTTTGTAGAATGGCTAGGTTAGGCTAGATCTCTGAGATCTTTTTCAGCTTTAGGATTTTGTGTTTCTATAAGATGATTAACTAAGATAACTAAAGAAGGAGTATAAGTGGGGAAAAAGAATAATGAATTTTATTTTGGAAAAGCTGAATTTGAGCTTTCTGTGATACATCTAGTTGCCAATGACAAGAACTACTTGAAAGTAGAAGTCCAGTCCTTGCAGCAGAGCTGGGAATGGAGGCACAGATTTGGTAGTTTATCAACAGAGTGCAATTGGAACAGTAAGAGTTATGTGACCAGCTAAACCAGCTGTGAATAAAGAGATTATGTACCAAAATGAATTGGTAACAGCTAAATTAAAATTTATAATTTACTTATATTTTACCTTATTT
The DNA here is from genome assembly GCA_917880005.1 of Nanger dama. Lineage (NCBI taxonomy): Eukaryota > Metazoa > Chordata > Mammalia > Artiodactyla > Bovidae > Nanger > Nanger dama. Next base: position 16,222,918 of record CAKJTW010000007.1, read on the forward strand.
TATATTTTAATGGATGGTGACTTCATTTAATCCCTGGTGACTCAGTGGTAAAAATTCTGCCTGCTAATGCAGGGTTTAATCCCTGAGTTGGGAAGATTCCCTGGAGAAGGAAATGGCAACCCATTCCAGGATTCTTGCCTGGGAAATCTCATGGACAGAGGACAGAGGAACCTGGAGGGCTACAGTCTATCGGGTTGCAGAACGGTTGGACATGACTTAGCGAATAAACAACAAAAATAAAAATTGGTGCCATTTGTTGGGTATTGACAACGAACTAGGTGTTGAGGTATATGCTCTGCATTTATTATCTCATTTAATATTTATAAATAACTATATGAGGTATCATTATTCCCATTTTTGAGATGTGGAAACTGAGCACTAGTGTGTTGGTAAACATCTAACACCTGAGAAGGAACAGGCAAATCCCTGAATTGCAATGGTTGCTAACTTCCATGGTGTAAATACTCTCACCATGGCCAAGCTAACAGAGGTCACTAAAACAGTGAGACAGGAAGAAATGTGCACTATGTAATATTGTCATTATACAGATGAAATAAACATATATATCTTTAAGAGCGTACGTAATGGTAAAGCATAATAGTAAAATAATTATGAAGTCATGACTTGGGTGTTTGCTACATTTGTTAATATAGCTTATTTAATTTTAAGTTTGTATGTTTTAATTTTTTAGCTGGCTGTGTTTAACAACTGGCTTGCATAGTTCCTAAAATTTTAACAACCTGCTTTTGCAAGCTAATATAAGCTATCTCCACTTACAATGATTCCATGACAGGGTAAGTAACTTGCTTATGGTCACACTGAAAATGTCTGGACAAAGATTAGAACCTTGATGTATCTAATTCTGAAGACCAGGCTCTTAACCATTCAGTTCAGTTCAGTCGCTCAGTAGTGTCCGATCTTTGTGACCCCATGAACCACAGCACGCCAGGCATCCCTGTCCATCACCAACTCCTGGAGTTTACCCAAACTCATGTCCATTGAGTCGGTGATGCCATCCAGCAATCTCATCCTCTGTCATCCCCTTCTCCTCCCACCATCAATCTTTCCCAGCATCAGAGTCTTTTCAGATGAGTCAGCTCTCGCATCAGGTGGCCAAAGTATTGGAGTTTCAGCTTCAACATCAGTCCTTCCAATGCACACCCAGGACTGATCTCCTTTAGGATGGACTGGTTGGATCTCCTTGCAGTCCAAGGGACTCTCAAGAGTCTTCTCTAACACCATAGTTCAAAAGCATTAATTCTTTGGCGCTCAGCTTTCTTCACAGTCCAACTCTCACATCCATGCATGACTACTGGAAAAACCATAGCCTTGACTAGATGGACCTTAGTTGTCAAAGTAATGTCTCTGCTTTTGAATATGCTATCTAGGTTGGTCATAATTTTTCTTCCAAGGAGTAAGTGTCTTTTAATTTCATGGCTGCAGTCACCATCAGCAGTGATTTTGTAGCCTAGAAAAATAAAGTCTGACACTGTTTCCACTGTTCCCCATCTATTTGCCATGAAGTGATGGGACTAGATGCCATGATCTTAGTTTTCTGAATGTTGAGATTTAAGCCAACTTTTTCACTCTCCACTTTCATCAAGAGGCTCTCTAGTTCTTCACTTTCTGCCATAAGGGTGACATCATCTCCATATTTGAGGTTATTGATATATCTCCTAGCAATCTTGATTCCAGCTTGTGCTTCCTCCAGCCCAGCGTTTCTCATGATGTACTCTGCATATAAATTAAATAAGCAGGGTGACAATTTACAGCCTTGATGTACTCCTTTCCTGATTTGAAACCAGTCTGTTGTTCCATGTCCAGTTCTAACTGTTGCTTCCTGACCTGCATACAGGTTTCTCAAGAGGCAGGTCAGGTGGTCTGGTATTCCCATCTCTTTCAGAATTTTCCACAGTTTACTGTACTCCACACAGTCAAAGGCTTTGGCATAGTCTATAAAGCAGAAATAGATGTTTTTCTGGAACTCTCTTTTTCCATGATCCACTGGATGTTGGCAATTTGATCTCTAGTTCCTCTGCCTTTTCTAAAACTAGCTTGAACATCTGGAAGTTCATGGTTCACATATTGCTGAAGCCTGGCTTGGAGAATTTTGAGCATCACTTTACTAGCGTGTGAGATGAGTGTAATTGTGCAGTAGTTTGAGCATTCTTTGGCATTACCTTTCTTTGAGATTGGAATGAAAACTGACCTTTTCCAGTCCCGTGGCCATGGCTGAGTTTTCCAAATTTGCTGGCATATTGAGTGCCGCACTTTCACAGCATCGTCTTTTAGGACTTGAAATAGCCCAACTGGAACTCCATTACCTCCACTAGCTTTGTTTGCAGTGATGCTTCCTAAGGCCCACTTGACTTCACATTCCAGTATGTCTGGCTCTAGGTGAGTGATCACACCATCATAATTATCTGGGTCGTGAAGATCTTTTTGTACAGTTCTTCTGTGTATTCTTGCCACCTCTTCTTAATGTCTTCTGCTTCTGTTAGGTCCTTACCATTTATGTCGTTTATTGAGCCATTAGACTATCATTTTTAAAACTATAAGGTGCTAAATACTGTATATGATAAAGAAATTATTGCTGCATTTACATTTTGTATTTGAGATAAATGTTATATGATCTTAAGTGTCATCACTCAGGAGGGGTTGTAGTGGAAAAGCAGGCATGAATCAGAAAAGTCACAGTGCAATTTCTCTATCTCTGGGTCAGCTCTTGGGCCTCAGTCTTCCTGTTAAAGGAATATGTTGTGTCCTTTCTGAATCACACTTCAACCCGTATTGGGAAAAATATTGAAGAATTTATGAAAAATTTTATGAATCTTATAGGTAAGACTCATATAAATTTAAATGGTTGTCATAATTATTAATTTGAATGCAACTTAATACAAGCCACATTGAAATAAAAAATAAAGAAATAAAACAAAAGCCTATTGTTTAGGATCCATAGATTAATGTAATCTCTGTAGCCAAAATATTTAAAGATGTTTATTACATTAAGTAGTGAAAAATAAAACATCTGGCAACAATTTTTAGCTCTTGAAGAATCGGATGACGAAATGATGAGTCTCGTTGGACTCAGATCATATTTCCCCCTCCTGAAAATAGGTTGGAAAAAGTTGTAATGCTTTCTGAAAAACTAAACTTATTTCAGTTTCTTCTCTCTTCCCTATCATAGCAAATGGCTTATACACAGAATTTCATGAACTGCTCATAAAACTCTACTTTAGTTCTTTGGATCTGGGTGAAGCCAGTGGTTAGGACTGTAGCTGTAAAGCCTCCGTCTAACTCAATAAATCTAGACAAAAGAGCTCTGTGGAAATTGTGTTTTAAAAGTAAGTATTATAGCTGTGATTCTCTTGATTTAAAAGGAGATAAGCCTCCATTATAGCACAAGGAAAGCTGTAAGTAATTGGCCAGTGGGTGAGGAAGAGAACAACGTGGTATACCCAGACAAGAATGGTAGAGTTTAGGAAGGGTCAGCCTGCTTCTGCAGATCACTGTGCAGTGAGTACATACATGCAGAGTCTGCAGGCTTCACTAATCTTGTGCTTTAGTTTCATTTTCCTTACTCACATTTAAAATGAAAGTTTTTTCTTTTTTTTTTTTTTCATGTTTGGCTGGTCAACATTTTTAGATAAATATGGCAATCTTTAACAAAGGACGATATTGACCATACCCCACCCCCCCCCCCGCAGCTTCCACTTTATAACTACTAATTCTCATTCACATCCTAGACACAATTTACTTGACAACTACTTGGCCTATTAACAAGTTGTTTTTGCATCATACTTTGCTCCCAGCGGTGTTGTAAAGGGCCTGATAGGTAAGATGATCAGGGATATTACACATGTGCACCTGGAATTATACAAGGCAGAAGGTGCACACTGCAAAGTGAGGGCTCTTGTTGTTGGTGCTCTGAGATGTAAGAGAAAGAGACAGCTCTGCCTGAAGGCTCTTCCAGAGCTACCTGGGAGAGGTGCATTAGCGGACATAGGGGCGGGAGTGGCCGTGAAGAGTATATAGACTGGAAAGTACAGGCACATGGAAAGAGAGAGAGTGGTAGGGATAATTAGGCCTCTTCTCCTATCACCACAGAGGACATAATATTTGAAAGCCTGTCAAGCCCTCTTAACACAGATCCTGGGAAGTGTTACTATTGAAGCCTGTGGCACATTTGAATGCAATAAAACAGAATGTTCCATAATGTTTTGGGAGAAATCCTTCTTTCCAACAGTTCATTCCACTTGCTAAGCCAGGCTTCTTTGAAGTTATCAAGAAGTTATGGAGGACATATGGATGTGACTGAACTCATCACACTACTCATTAGCCATTGGTTATAGTGCTGGTTAGAATGCGAGGAACAGCTAAAAATGGTGCAGGAACACAACATGGGCTATGTACATGGGTATTTCTGTCATCGAGGGTCTCACCCTACATATCTCTCTTTTTCTGTGTTGTTGAGCTAACTGATTCAGAGACAATATTGTAAAGAAGGACTGGAAAATGGGAGCTCGGTAAGATGTGATCCTCTCTGAGGAGGGATCTGAGCTAGGCTGTGCTGCTCAGCACTTTGGTCTTCTTTTTGTGTGGCTCACTGAGAGCTCATTTCCTTCACAGACCACTCTGTCCTGTTGTTCCGAGACCCAGCCAGAGGCAGATGGAGAGAATTTCCCCGTGAGCACCAAGGCTTCTCTGCCCCCATTAGCAGCAGTAGCTGTCTGCTGGGACTTGAGACTGGAACACCACTGGTGTGGCCAACTTCTCCAAGTTCCCAACCAATGGGAGCTTAACCAGAAAACAGCAGCGTGGCAGGGATCCAGTTGTTGTCCAAAGAGATCCGACCCCAAATTTTATAAGAATCCTATACAGAAAATGCACAGATATCTGATGTGGCAAAACCCAGTATTTTACCACAGTGAAATAGTTTGCTCTTTCTCTTAGAGAGGAATCTTTAATTTTAGGCTTGTATCCTCATTACTTCAGTGAAGAGAAAGGACAACTAATAGTTGGTTGGCCTAAAAGATTCTGGCAGGAATATTTGAGTCATAAAATATTAGCCAAGCATCTTTTTGGATATTCTAAAATAAACTATGTACAGAACTAAGCATTTCATGCCAGGACAAAACTGAAAAGCTTTTCTCAGAGGTCTCCTTGCCCCTCCCCCTTCCTTTCTTGGATACAATCTTATTGGTTGATAGCACCCAGTTTTTGGCTGCATTACAAGGAACCACTCAGCTGTGGCTGATTTCTGCTATCACTTTTTCCCCCTTGTTCAGGAAATCTTGTCATGAACATGTTTCCAAGACAGTAAGAGAGAAAAAGTTTTTACTTGTTTCGGGAAGCCATTATTGGAGATACAAGTGCTAGGCTAACAGACTTGTTGTTGTTATTTAGTTCTTAGCCACTTAGTTGCTTAGCCACTGGGGAAGCAGGGCAATACACTAGGGCTGAGATAAGGGGAGAAATTTAGAAGTGTTGTGAAAAACAACTGCTCCCATCCCTGGATCTGGAGTTATTCACTATGGGGAGAAATGGTCTCTAGCCTTGGCTCTGCCGTTGACTGTGTGACTCAAGAACATCCGTTCATTCATTCGGCACTTATGGAGCACCCACTCTGTGTGTGGCACTGTGTCCAGCGCCGGGGACACACCATGAGAAACAGATAAGGAATCTATTCTCAAATCACCCAGCTTCTCTAAATACCGTTCCTTCATACTTATGGTGTGAGGGATACACTAGAATAATCTCTCAAGGTCTTTTACCTCTAGTTCTTGAATCTTTATTTTTTCAGTGAGCTCACAATATGCCCAGAAGAACAGTAACAGGAAAACTGGTACTCCAAACACATACCAGGTATCATGCTAACAAACCACTTTCATATACATGACTCTGTTTGCTCAAGAATCTCCTAAAATAGGTATTATTATACCCATTTTATAGATGAGACAACTAAGCATCAGACAGGTTGAATTGCCTTTTGTTATAAGTGAGAAAGAGATAGACTCAAACCCAGCAAGCCAGCTCTCTGCTGGCTCCAAGCCCAGCATTCTTTCCTTGTCCTCTGTTCTCCAGATTTACAATGTTAATTTATCTCCCTGGACTTTTCCCTGCGAGTATTTATGGAAACCTTATTCAAGAACCCATGGCAGTACAATATGAAATACCTAATTTTTGTCTTATGGGTCTTCCATTAGTTTTTCCTCCCTTTTTACCTACTAAGCTTTCCTTATTCATCCCAAGGGTGATCTTGCCACTTCATCTAAGCCAAGTGCTCCCACTGCTTTGCCTCTGCTTGTGCTTTACCTTCAACTTTGAATCATTTTCAATCTTGTCTGTAGTCAAATTCTGTACTCTTTCCCAGACTTTGTGTTACTCCTAAATTTAATTCATCCATGCCCTAATAGTTATTCAACACAGTAAGAAGTTTAAAAGAAAAAGAGTATAAAATCATCTCCTTGGGGGAAATAAAACATGCACAGATGATAGGACTGTTACATGCTAAAATAGTTATTAACCTGTAAGGGCGAGAGACGAAAGGTAGCAGGATAGGGCTGTAGTCATTGGGACTTGAGGAATAGCTAAGGCTTGATTAGATGAAAAGAGAAACGGGTGGAGAAAGGTTACAAGGTCAGACAAAGAGCAGACAGGTCCACTGAGTACTGGAGACATTGGATGCCTTTCTGGCCAGAATGACGAAGTTTGAAGAGCTCTGGAAGCTGGGATGGAACAGTTGAACTGGATGTTATTGTTGAAGAATGTTAATCAGAAGGAGTACTGGATTAAGAATTTGCACATCTGTGTTCTTGCTCTACCAATCTGTAATCTGGAGAAAATCGATCAAGAGATCTGAGTCTCCATTTCCTCATCTCTTAGGGCGACCTCAGTCTATAGAAGTCTCAGCTCCTTAGAACAGCCTCTCTTCTTTTACTGTTCCTGCCTCCAGACATTTTATAATATGTCTTTGAAGTGTGAGCAGTCAGTTATGAGATCTTTCACAACATAGTATAATCACATATACTCTGTGAGAACTTTCACAGTGCCGAAAAACATGATTTGTCACAAAGCTACACAAGTTAAATAATAAAAATTAAGTTATACAGTCTAAATAATAAAGTTCAGGCTATACAAGTTAAATAATACTCATACACAAGCATTAAAAATGAAACTTTTGATTGGGAGTTTGGGATTAGGAGATGCAAACTAGTATACATAGGATGGATAAACAAGATGGTCCTGCTGTACAGCACAAGGAACTATATTCAATATACTGTAATAAATCATAATGGAAAAGAACAGAAAAGAAAATATATATCTGAATCACTTTGCTGTACAGCAGAAATTGACCCAACATTGTAAATCAACTATATACTTCACTAAAATATTTTTTTAAATGGAATGTTTCCCCTACTGATTTCAAACTTTAACTTTAGGACACTTAGTTCAGTTCAGTCGCTCAGTCATGTTCGACTCTTTGTGACCCCATGGAGTGCAACACGCCAAGGTTCCCTGTCCATCACCAACTCCTGGAGCTTGCTCAAACTCATGTCCATCGAGTTAGTGATGCCATCCAACCATTGCATCCTCTGTCATCCCCTTCTTCTCCTGCCTTCAATCTTTCCCAGCATCAGGGTCTTTTCCAGTGAGTCAGTTCTTTGTATCACGTGGCCAAAATATTGGAGCTTCAGCATCAGTCCTTCCAATGAATATTCAGGACTGATTTCCTTTAGGATTGACTAAGTTCCTTAATTAAATATTTAGAATTAAAATTTTAAGACTTGAGACTTTGTGTTTTAACTTGAAAATATGGGGCAAAAATAAGGTCTTATGGCTTTCTTTTTAGTTGTGTATGAGTCAAACAGTTAGTGGTGCCAGATGGGGTGGATGGTCTCAAAGATGCTGATCTGGACAAAAATGCGGCCAGCCAAGCTTAGATGAACAAGCCAGGAAAGCAGCCAAGAGCAAAAAGAGCATTAACCATGAGTCTAGGAAAAGTCAACATCCAAAATATTCAAGGACGCTGTGATGTTAATTTTAGTGTTACTTGAATGGGCCATGGGTGCTCAGTTTTTGGATAAATATTATTCTAGGTTTGTCCATGAGAGTGTTTCTGTATGAGATCAATATTTAAACAGTAGACTGACTAAAGCAGATTGCCTTCCTCAATGTAGGTGGGTCTCATCTAATCTGTTGAGCATCTGAATACAGCAAAAAGGCTGAGAGGGAAAATACACTCTCTATGCCTGTCTTCAAGCCAGGACATCAGTCTTTGCCCGTCTTCAGACAATACCTTCAGCTCTCCTGGTTCTTCAGCTTACCAACTGCAGATCTTAGGACTTTTTAGCCTCTACTGTTGTTTGAGCCAGTTCCTTATAAGAACTTTATCTATCTATCTATCTATCTATGCATGTTTTTTCTTCCTTCCTCCCTTTCCAGCTATTTGTCTATCTGTCTATCTATCTATCTACTTGTCTCCTATTGGATCTGTTTTTCTGGGGAACCCAGACTAACACAGTAGCATTAGGACCCACATCATAATGGGTGGTTGTGAGAATGACACAGACCAGTTATGTGAAAATATATTATTGGAGCTGAAGGTCTAATATTTTGGCCACCTGATGTGAAGAGCCAACTCATTGGAAAAGACCCTGATGCTGGGAAAGATTGATCATAAAAGGAGAAAGGGGCAGCAGAGGATAAGATGTTGGATAGCATCACCGACTCAATGGACATGAATCTGAGGAAATTCTGGGAGACAGTGAAGGACAGGGAAGCCTGGCATGCTGAAGTGCATGGAATTGCAGAGTTGGACATGTTTGACTAACTGAATAACAATATGAAAACTGCCTTAAAAAGTGCCTGGTAAACAATAAGTGTTACTTAAATGATAGCTATTATGAGCCCTACTAGGCTCCTAGAACTCACCACAGCCTCTCATGGAACATTTTGGATCCTATTATCAGAAACTTTTTCTTCCAGTCCATGACTGAGGAGTAGGAGTAAGAGGAATTCAACAAATGTTTTCCTGAGCTTTACCAGGAAGTCTTTGAAATCATCTAACAGGACATTTTTAGGGTAAATATCACTTAGAGGCTTGGCTTTTTAACAAGTTAAAAGGACCATGTCCTGGAGCAGAAGTCTTCAGTAGACACTTTCAGCATACATTAGATTTCTTTAGGTATGTGATTTCAAGCCTACTGTGTGAGGAAGAGCACTGAATTTCCTTCTTCTTTCCTTTTATTCAATTTTTTTCTGATTACAGAAGAATTATATGCTCATTAAATAAGATTTTTAAAACACAAAAGAAAATAAAAGTTATTCATGAGCTCAGCATCCAAAGATAAACAATATTTTGAAATGTTTCTAGTTTTTTGTCTATTTGTCTGTGACACATATATTTTTAAAAACAACATTGAGATCATAATATATATGGCTGCTATTCCTCTATCTCCCTGTCATATTGTGAAGATGACTTGGTACAAGAGTTCCCCCTGATATTTGTTTTTGGAAAGAGTCTTACTTTCCCATTACTGAATCAGAGCATCATCTTATTGCCCATCCATGACCATTTGTTGGAAATAAAGTCTAAATAACAATGTTATTTTAAGATAATTCATAGGGAAATATATTTGATCTTTTGATCAGTAACTATTTTTGAACACTTTCTACCACTGTTGCTTCTGTTAATGTAGATAATTATAGCTGAAAGAAATCAACATATAAAGCTATAGTAATCAAAACAGTGTGGTACTGCCACAGGACAGACATGTAGAAATGAGAGTCCATTAATCTATATTGTTATGGCCAACTGATTTCTAACACAGGTGCCAAGACCATGCAGTTGGGGAAAGAATATTCTCTTCAACAGCTGGTGCTGGACAACTGGATTATCCATGAAAAAATGAAGTAGTTTCCCTACCTCACACTATATACAAAAATTAACTGAAAATGGACCAATTACCTAAATATGAACTAAAATGACAACAATTAGAAGAAAACACTGAGAATAAATCTACATGACCTTAGATTTAGCAATGGATTATTAGATATGACCTCAAAAGCATAAGCAACAAAAGAAAAAGCTGAGAAAATGGACTTCATCAAAATAAAAAACTTGTGTATCAAAGGACATTATTAAAAAGTGAAAAGACAACCTAAAGAATGAACAAAATATTTCCAAGTCATATATCCAGGGGTCTAGAATCCAGAATATACAGGAACTCTTCTAACTCAATAAATGACAAATGACCAATTAAAAAATAGTCAAAGGACTTGAATAGACATTTCCCTAAAGAAGATATTCAAACAACTAATAAGCACATGAAAAGATTTCAATTTCATTAGTCATTGGGCTTCCCTGGTAGTTCAGCTGGTAAATTTTCTGCCTGCAATGTAGGAGAGCCCAGTTCAATTCCTGGGTTGGGAAGATCTGCTGGAAAAGGGATAAGCTACTCACTCCAGTATCCAGCTGGTAAAAATCTGCCTGCAATGCAGATATCATTCAGTTCAATTCAGTTGCTCAGTTATCTCCGACTCTTTGCAACCCCATGAACCACAGCACACCAGGCATCCCTGTCCATCACCAACTCCCAGAGTCCACGCAAACCATGTCCATTGAGTCAGTAATGCCATCCAACCATCTCATCCTCTGTTGTCCCCTTCTCCTCCTGCCCCCAATCCCTCCCAGCATCAAGGACTTCTCAAATGAGTCAGCTCTTTGCATCAGGTGGCCAAAGTATTGGAGTTTCAGCTTCAACATCAGTCTCTCCAATGAACACCCAGGACTGATCTCCTTTAGGATGACTGGTTGGATCTCCTTGCAGTCCAAGGGACTCTCAAGAGTCTTCTCCAACACCACAGTTCAAAAGCATCCATTCTTTGGCGCTCAGCCTTCTTCACAGTCCAACTCTCACATCCATACATGACCATAGGAAAAACCATAGCCTTGACTAGACGGACCTTTGTTGACAAAGTGATGTCTCTGCTTTTTAATATGCTATCTAGGTTGGTCATAACTTTTCTTCCAAGGAGTAAGCATCTTTTAATTTCATGGCTGCAATCACCATCTGCAGTGATTTTGGAGCCCCCAAAATAAAGTCTGACACTGTTTCCCCATCTATTTGCCATGAAGTGATGGGACTGGACGCCATGATCTTCGTTTTCTGAATGTTGAGCTTTAAGCCAACTCTTTGTCTCCTCTTTCACTTTCATCAAGAGGCTCTTTAGTTCCTCTTCACTTCCTGCCATAAGGGTGGTGTCATCTGCATATCTGAGGTTATTGATATTTCTCCTTAGTTAAGAGACTTTAAGTGACTAATTTTATATGAATTTTACTTCAATACAAAATAGAATAACAAGTTAAACAGGCTTACCCTGGTGATCATTTCACAAAACATACATATAAAGAAATCAAGATTAGAATATATGTTTCCTTTTTATGTCTGCAACATGTTATGGTTTCAATTTTAAAACACAGTAAACCAATCATAACACATCTTTGGTTATTACTATCTTTGGGTTTTATTAAAGGTGATGCTAATGAGTTCTCCCGTCATTTTCACCAACTTTGTACAATTCAGATTTCAGTCCAAGGCTTCAGGAACATTGCAAACAGCTGCAGTGGGATAATGCATCTGACTATCAATGACATGCCAACTCTGACAGACAACTGTGTAAAAGTAGGTATTTGGAAACTACATTTTCTTCTCAGTCCTATTTGGTAGGCATATTTTCTAGTGGCTTGAATTATTGAAAAATATGAATGGGCTTTTCATTGCAGTTGATGTTTATATAATTATGAAATTTATGCACAGATTTGAACATTTGAATCTTTAAATACCCTAAGAAACTTCATTTCACATTTAGGATATTTTTATTTCAATGATATTGTAATCAAATCTTACAAAATCATATGTAAGCTTAAGCATAAACCTTAAGTCTGGTTCTACATGTTAAGCTTCTAAATGTTCTGATTTCTTTCAGCATTCCATTGTCTCATGTTTTCCTATCTTTTGTGATATCATTTAGTTGATTCCTATGCATTACTCAAACGTAAGTGTAGTAAAGTATATTGGAAAAGTAAATGTTCCCATTTTCTTTGACAATAGGACAACTTAATAGTTAATGTGTCCGTTTTTGAAAAGACTGAGAGAAAAAATAATCTCATGACTTTGATAAATGTGTTCTATATAATCTGTTTAATCTTTTATTTTTTTTCCTTCTAAAGGCTTTAGTTGAAAAATGCCATCGTATTTCATCAATAGTTTTCATTGGTGCACCACATATTTCCGATAGTACTTTCAAAGCTCTATCTGCTTGTGACATCAAAAAGATCCGATTTGAAGGTGTGAGATATTAAAAAGTAGTTTAGCATTAATTTTTACTTTTAATTTTGTGGTGATTCAAATACAATCCTTAACTTTTTCTTTTTAAAAAATAGGAAATAAAAGGATTACTGATGCATGCTTCAAACTTATAGACAAGAGTTATCCAAACATCAGTCACATTTACATGGTAGACTGCAAGGGAATAACAGATGGCAGCCTCAAATCACTCTCACCTTTGAAGCATCTCACTGTGTTGAATCTGGCAAACTGTGTAAGGTAAACAGTCATTCAGTCAAGAAACACTGATTATCTAAAATGTTCCAAGCTTCCTCAAGTCGCTCATTGGTTAGTATAGTAAACATGAAAGTCAGGGATCTAAGTAGTGGTAACTGCAGAGTTCTGCGGTAAAACAAAGGAGGGGCACCCAACGCAGACTAGTTATATGTGGGCACAGGGAGATGATCAGGGAATACTCAGGATATGTGGAATCACAGGCTCTTGTTAGATTAAATGAATTCACTAGAACATTTGTGGGCTACTTATCCTAGTGAAGGTTCTCACAGCTAGTTCAGTTAATAGGTCTTTTTCCCAAATGGACTTTCTGACTTGCCTATGAAGAACTAATCTTACTGAAGTGTTTACTCTGGGGTACTATTTAGATTTTTCCTCTGTGTGGATCTGCTCACAGATGGCAAGTTCTTACTGAAACCGTTTTTTTCACCTGAGCTACAAAAAGGCTTCTAACCTGGCATTCTCAGGTGGGCAAGGATCAAATTCTTGCTAAAATTTCTTCCCCAATTGATATTTCAACCTCTTTCCTATGTAAATTTCCTAAAATATTATGGGGCCAGAAGATAACAAAATAGCATGTGATTACGAAGAAACTGGTTAACAGTTTATATAACATAAGACAAGTCAGAGTAATAAGCTAAGCTAAACAAAATCTTAACCCATGGTCCCTATTATTATTATTATTATTTTTGGTCCTTATTATTAAAATGGGGAGGCACCGAGGGTTGGGAAGGAAGGCAAAGACAGGATTTGAAATGGGAAAACTTGGATTAGGAAATGAAGCCTCTAGTTAATAGCCAATAAGGAACTGAGGCCTCCTACCAACAGACATGTAAGTGAATTTAGAAGCAGATCCTCCACACTCAGTAAATCCTGCAGATGACTAAAGCCCCAGCTGATATCTTGTAATTGCAAGCTCATGAACAAGCTGGCATTATGATGGAAGCACAATATGGAAGCTATTATACAACAGCTAATGGACTTCCCTGGTGGCTCAGCTGGTAAAGAATCTACCTGCAGTACGGGAGACCTGGGTTCTATCCTTGGGTTGGGAAGACCCCTGGAGGAGGGCATGGCAACCTGTACCAATATTCTTGCCTGGAGAATCCCCATGGACAGAGGAGCCTGGTGGGCTGCAGTCCATGGGGTCGCAAAGAGTTGGACACAACTGAGCAACTAAGAATGTAACAGTTAATCCCATTTGTATTAACATGAAATAAAATTGAATTGCACTCATATATTTCACTCAGGCTTCTGTAGGTTAATTTTAAAAATAAATGGAGGTTTTTATGCTTCTAGCAGTATAGTTGACAAAACACTTCAAAGGATTTCTAGCTATTAATACAAACAATTTAGATTCTTGATGAAACATACTTTTAATACATTGCTGAGCCTACAAAGAGTAAGAGAAATATCCAGTTCATGATTCATCACCATCCTATCAATGAGTAGACTCTCTGAGATGGACAGTGAAGGGCAAGCAAACATAAAAGGTGGAGCTGCTATTAGCATAAATGTTTAACACTGGCATTGAGAGAATCAATTTTAGTAAGACTCAAGATAGGGAAGCAGGATGAGACTTCTGCAGTGTTTGGACCCTTCAAAAGGGACAAAATAGTCTCAAGTAGATAGTACCCAAGCCCCTGGAAGAAGTTATCTGCAAGCTTTTTGAAGGAAAGCATCTTCTCTTTAAGCATCTGGGATTCCCATAGGTTAAGATCACATAATAGATGTGATGTTCACAATTAAAGACCATCAAATGTATGAAGATATGAGTCATCAAGTATACAAAGATATGCAATATAAATTTGGGCTGAGTAATTCAGATATTAGAAGAATCAGTCATAGAATATTGAGTATGTATAAAATGTTTGAATAAATAGATAATGGAACCAGAAATATGAGCAGGCAACAAAATACGATAAAAATAACTAGACTAGCCATGGAAGTAAAAGACATTGGCTCCTTGGAAGAAAGTGTGACAAACCTATGACAAACCTACAGAACATATTGAAAAGCAGAGACATCACTTTGCCTACAAAGGTCCATATAATCAAAGCTATGGTTTTTCCAGCAGTCAGGTATGGATGTGAGAGTCTGACCATAAAGAAGGCTGAGTGCCAAAGAATTGATACTTTCGAACTGTGGTACTATAGAAGACTCTCAAGAGTTCCTTGGACAGCAAGGAGATCAAACCAGTCAATCCTAAAGGGAATAAACCCTGAATATTCACTGGAAGGACTAAGGCTGAAGCTAAAGCTCTAATACTTTGGCTACTTGATACAAAGAGTCAACTCTTTGGAAAAGACCCTGATGCTGAGAAAGATTGAAGGCAGGAGGAGAAGGTGATGACAGAAGATGAGATGGTTGGATGGCATCACTGATTCAATGGATAAGAGTTTGAGCAAACTCCAGGAAATAGTGAAGGACAGGGAAGATTGGTGTGCTGCAGTCCATGGGGTCACAAAGAGTCTGACATGACTTGACTGAACAATAACAATTTGAAAAAATAACTTTTAGAGATAAAAATACATGATATAGTTATTGAAATAAAATGGATTGCTAATCAGCAGATTATTGTCACCCTGCTTATTTAACTTATATGCAGAGTACATCATGAGAAACGCTGGACTGGAAGAAACACAAGCTGGAATCAAGATTGCTGGGAGAAATATCAATAACCCCAGATATGCAGATGACACCACCCTTATGGCAGAAAGTGAAGAGGAGCTAAAAAGTCTCTTGATGGAAGTGAAAGAGGAGAGTGAAAAAGTTGGCTTCAAGCTCAACATTCAGAAAACAAAGATCATGGCATCCAGTCCCATCACTTCATGGGAAATAGATGTGGAAACAGTGTCAGACTTTATTTTGGGGGCTCCAAAATCACTGCAGATGGTGACTGCAGCCATGAAATTAAAAGACACTTACTCCTTGGAAGAAAAGTTATGACCAACCTAGATAGCATATTCAAAAGCAGAAACGTTACTTTGCCGACTAAGGTCCATCTAGTCAAGGCTATGGTCTTTCCTGTGGTCATGTATGGATGTGAGAGTTGGACTGTGAAGAAAGCTGAGCACTGAAGAATGGATGCTTTTGAACTGTGGTGTTGGAGAAGACTTTTGAGAGTCCCTTGGGCTGCAAGGAGATCCAACCAGTCCATTCTGAAGGAGATCAACCCTGGGTGTTCTTTGGAAGGAATGATGCTAAAGCTGAAACTCCAGTACTTTGGCCACCTCATGCGAAGAGTTGACACATTGGAAAAGACTCTGATGCTGGGAGGGATTGGGGGCAGGAGGAGAAGGGGACGACAGAGGATGAGATGGCTGGATGGCATCATGGACTCAATGGACGTGAGTCTGAGTGAACTCCGGGAGATGGTGATGGACAGGGAGGCCTGGCATGCTGCGATTCATGGGGTCGCAAAGAGTCGGACACGACTGAACGACTGAACTGAACTGAATCAGCAGATTAGAACTCAGTAAAGAGAGAAATACAAAGTTGGAAAATAACTGAAGAAATGATAGCAGAGTGAAAAAATAAGAAAAATGTAATCGAGTATAACAAGATAGGGAGTTTTAGATTAGATTTTTAAAAATTCATCTATAGAAGATACACTTAATATGGGAAATTTGAGAATCAAAACATGTATTTTTCTCAACCACATATAAATCCTTCAAAAATGGACTGTGTATAAAGTTTTAAAGCAAGTCCTCACAACTTTATAGTACTGGTATCAAGAAACTATATTCTCTTACTACAGTGCAATTATATTAGGAATCAGTAATAGAAAGCTACATTTTAAAAAATATTTATGATTTAAAATGAATATTCCAGAGCATCATAATCACCTGAAGAGCTGAATAAAACTACACATGCCCAAGCTCTATCCCAGAGCTACTAAATCTGAATATCTAACGATGGAATACCAAGTAACGTATTTTTTAAAAAGCAACATGGGTGCTTTGATGCACAGCCAGGTTTACAACTAACTACATTAACTCATCAACTAGGCCATTATGTGAAATAATCCTTTCTATTGATATTCATGCTTCCTGGGCTATCATATAAATTTATATATACATACATATAAACACAGATTCACGTCAGTATGTGTGTATGTGTGTGTGTGTGTATAAATGTGTGTTTTCAGGCTGTTTTTTCTCTTCCAGTCATTCATCTGTCTTCTATCTAATCTTGCACAGTATTTTATCTATAAAAATGGGGGAAATAAAGACTATATACTCAGGATTGTTGTGAGGATAAAATAAATCAATTCATATAATATGTTTAGAATAGTGTCTGGCACTTAATAAACACTCAATAAGTACTTAATAAATTCTTTACCATCTGAGTTACCAGGGAAGTCCATGAAATCAGAAGACGATTGCTTCTTGCCAGGAAAGTAATGACAAACCTAGACAGTGTGTTGAAAAGCAGAGACATTACTATGCTGACAAAGGTCCATAGAGTCAAGGCTATGGTCTTCCCAGTGGTCACATATAGTTGGGAGAGCTGAACGGTAAAGAAGGCAGAATGCCAAAGAATTGATGCCTTTGAACTGTGGTGCTGGGAAGACTCCCGAAAGTCCCTCGAACAGCAAGGAGAGCAAACCAGTCAATCTTAAGAGAGAACAACCCTGAATATTCACTGGAAGGACTGATGCCGAAGCTGAAGCTCCAGTATTGTGGTCATCTGATGTGAACAGATGACTCACTGGAAAAGTCCCTGATGCTGGGAAAGATTGAGGGCAGAAAGAGAAGAGAGCATCAGAGGATGAGGGGGCTGGATGGCATCACTGATCCATGAATATGACCTTGGAGAGATGGTGAGGGACAGGGAAGTCTGGCATGATGCAGTCCCTGGGACTGTAAAGCGTCAGACAGGACTGGGCAACTGAACAACAAAATATATTCTAATATCTAACAGACTGAAACTCTCTTCATGAGTCGTTTTCTTTTAAATTATTAGATATTTTTGCCAGTTTATTCTTCCAAATGAATGTTAGAACACTTTTGTCACATTTCAGAAAAAAATCCTATTGAGATATTAATTGAAATTATGTTAAATACACAAATTTTGGAAAGATATATAGTTTTATAATACTTACTTGAGTTTTTCTTTCTTTGTCCAAGAATTATTTACTAAAAATGTATTCAGATATCTAAGTAGTTTATATCTAATTATAATTTTGTTACTAACTTTTAGTTTTATAACAATCATGGTACAAAAATGTGATCTCTGTCTTTTGGAGTCTTTATTTAGGGGTAAGGCTGATGGGAAGGTTGAAGGTTAAGTTGTTTATCATATTGAATATACTTTAATAGTCCATGGAATTTAAATTACATTAATTATATTAATTTTTATGTCCCGCTTTTGTCAAAAGCCAAGTCTAATACAAAATTGTACCTTAATTATATTCTTTTGAATTCCTAATTATTTTTCCTTCAGTTTGTATTTATGCTAAATTATGTTTGCATAATGGAGAAGGCAATGGCACCCCACTCCAGTACTCTTGCCTGGAAAATTCCATGGGCAGAGGAGCCTGGTAGGCTGCAGTCCGGGGGGTCGCCAAGAGTCGGACATGACTAAGCGACTTCACTTTCACTTTTCACTTTCATGCATTGGAGAAGGAAATGGCAACCCACTCCAGTGTTCTTGCCTGGAGAATCCCAGGGACGGCGGAGCCTGGTGGACTGCCGTCTATGGGGTCGCACAGAGTCGGACACGACTGAAGTGTCTTAGCTACGTTTGCATAAAGGGGCTTCCCTGCTAGTTTCGATGGTTAAGAATCTGTCTGTAATGCAGGAGACCTGGGTTCGATCCGTGGGTCCAGGAGATCCCCTAAAGAAGGGAATGGCTACCCACTCCGGTATTCTTGCCTGGAGAATTCCATGGACAGAGGAGCCTGGCAGGCTACAGTCCATGGTTTCGCAAAAGTCAGACATGACTGAGCGACTAACACTATAGGGAAAGGGAAGTCGCTCAGTCGTGTCCGACTCTTCGTGACCCCATGGACTGCAGCCCACCAGGCTCCTCCGTCCATGGGATTTTCCAGGCAAGAGTAGTGGAGTGGGGTGCCATTGACTAACACTATATGTTGCATTAAAAGTCATGACTTGGATTTTTTCTTCATAGTAGTATTTTTAAGAATTATTTGGTTAAATTAAGGTAATTTTTTAAAAGATTGTAGGATGACTTAGTTTTTTATGATTAGGCTTATGAATATACTCAATATTCAGAAATTTGTAATCCATATTCAAAGGCAACCAAAATTTAGAGTAAGATTTGATTTACAATGACCATAAACATAATTTTTCCTGTGTGTGTGTGCTTAGTCACTCAGTCGTGTCCAACTCTTTGCGACCCTACGCACTGTAGCCCGCCAGGCTCCTCTGTCCCTGGAATTCTCCAGGCAAGAATACTGGAGTGGGAAGCTGTACCCTTCTGCAGTTGGACACGACTGAAGCAATGCAGCAGCAGCAGCAGCAGCAGCAATGCTACTTCACAACTTTCTTCTTGTTGTCATTTTATTAAAAGTGTGTTTCTTGTTGACTATAATTGAGAGAATCATTATAAAGCAGGACTTATGGGAGAGGTGGCACTGACACACAGGTGTCTCTGATTAAGGACAGTGTGGGAAGACTGAGGTCAAGGTCTTCTTACAGCATCAAATTTTGTCTGCTTCAGAAAGAATCTGTACGTAACTTACTAGGTTTCTTCTAGTCCAGCTAAACTGACTTGTGCTTAGTGGAAATTCGTCCAAGATTTTGATAGTAGTTTGATTATAAGTATTGGTTCTCCCTATCCTAAGTTTTGGTTCTTTTTTCTTTTGCAGGAGATTGCAACAGGCACTATTTAACATGTTCAGATTTTAACTTCAGGGAAGAAACTTTGCAGGCCATCTGTTTTAATAATAGTCATGCCACCTAATTAAATGAACAAATGAACAGGAATAGCATTTTTATTAATACATCTATTACTATCATTTATATATTTTATATTAAAGTAAAAGCTATATAACCAAATTTGGTTTACAAATGTGGACAAAATACCAGATACAGATATTACCTTGCCATTCTGGAATGTACTGGATGTAGTAGCTCTTATTTTAATAGTTATGTACATATTTACACATAAAATCTCATGTAGAGCTTTCCTTATTCTTTCCTACAGAATTAGTGATACGGGACTAAAGCAATTTCTTGATGGTCCTGCAAGCACAAAGATAAGAGAATTAAACTTAAGTAACTGTATCCACCTGGGTGATGCCTCCATTGCAAAACTATCAGAACGGTATGATAAAACAATAATATTACATATATTATTAGTAGCTGTATATCTGTTGTTATGAGAGATCAGAGATGGACTTTTGAAGCCATTTGGAAAACATCAGGGATGCCTAGAAGCTGGTCTAATATTCAGTTAAACCAAGTAAGATATTGGAGTCATAGATTAGTATTTTTCTATCTCTGTTTATTACTAATTTCACCTTGGAGAAAGTTTGAGATGGAATCACTCAAGAAGTTATAAATAGCTATACCTGGGTGACTTATCTGTCCTTTTCAAGTACATTGCCTCTAAGGAAACCTTTGCTCCAGTGTATCCCAAGGGATATTCTAGTGGGTAAATTTATTTTTGATCCTCTTTACTTGTCAAAGGTCTTGTGTACACTACAGGGTGAAGTCCAATTCTTGTAGTAAATGTATAAGAAAAAGGAGAGATTTAAATTTGTCCTTTAGTGGTTATTCATCTTGGTATTTATATGAGTTTTTGCATGCATGCATGCAATATTTTTTTCGTATCAGAAACTGCAATATGAAATGAAATCACAGAAAAAATATTTCACTCAGCTGTGTATTGTCCACTTTTAAGCTTACTATTAACATTATGATGAGAAAAATAAAATCCTTGTTTCAATAGCATTTGCTTTCCCCAGATGGTTTTTATGCAAAGAAATTGCTATTTGACAGGGTGATGAAAGTTTAATTTTTCATGATACTTTCTTTCAGGTGCTATAATTTAAACTACTTGAATTTA
The DNA here is from genome assembly GCA_917880005.1 of Nanger dama. Taxonomy (NCBI): domain Eukaryota; kingdom Metazoa; phylum Chordata; class Mammalia; order Artiodactyla; family Bovidae; genus Nanger; species Nanger dama. The sequence goes on from CAKJTW010000007.1 coordinate 16,243,581, forward strand.
CGAAATTGTGAACATCTGACTGACCTAGGAGTTGAATTTATTGCAAACATCTTTTCGTTGGTATCAGTTGATCTCTCTGGAACAGACATCTCTAATGAGGTAAGGAAAAATGACTTCTATTGTTTTCTGTAACAAACTCATTTCCATTTTGTATACAATAGAGAGAACAACAATTATTTGTTTCTTTTTTTAATTTTTAAATTTTATTTTTACTTTATTCTACATTACAATACTGTATTGGTTTTGCCATACATTGACATGAATCAGCCATAGGTGTACACGAGCTCCCAATTCTGAAACCCCTTCCCACCTCCCACCCCATATCATCTCTCTGGATCATCCCCGTGCTCCAGCCCCAAGCATCCTGTATCCTGTATTGAACATAGACTGGCGCTTCGTTTCTTACATGATAGTATACATGTTTCAATGCCATTCTCCCAAATCATCCCACCCTCTCCCTCTCCCTCAGAGGCCAAAAGTCCGTTCTATACATCTGTGTCTCTTTTGTTGTCTCACATACAGGGTCATCATTACTATATTTCTAAATTCCATATATATGTGTCAGTATACTGTATTGGTGTTTTTAAATTATTGGATTATAAGGGGTAAGTTTGGGAAATTTTTTTCTGGAATAGTGATGGTTGAGGTTTTGTAAATCAATGGTTTTGTTTCTACTTCAAAAAATGACAAAATACAATATTTGCAGGAAAGTCCTGACAGATCAGACTGTTAGATCTGAAATTTGTTCCAACTATGGACATTTGCTCATTGTGAAGATATATTTTAGATGGCTTAAATATATTTCCCATGTGGATTACACATTGCAAAAGACTACCTTAGTGCTTTTAGATCCAAGTCTTTAGTTCAAAACTGAAATCTAAAAATGGCCTCCTCAATACAAAATAAAAGTTTTTAAAAATTAAAACAAGAGGGGGAATAAAAATGACCTCTTCAAATCTATAAAAGGATCTATTTTAAGAGACTAATTTCCTGCAAGCTGCTGTAGCTACTCATTAGAGCTGAAACACAGGTCACACCCATCCTATCATTCCAGCACTGCTCCATTCAAAATGAAGATAAATCCAGAGATTTGTCATGTTTCTGACAGACTTTAATGGACTGCAGGTAGATAATAAATATGCTGGCTTCTCTTGAAATCAGAGTATTAGGAGAGACAGAAGAAGACAACAGAGGTGAGGATCTCTCCCCCATCTGCTTGCTAAATCCCTAGTCATCCCTCAGTCTCATCAAATACCACTGTCTCTGAGGCCTTCTCTGAGAAGTCCTACCATACAGGCAAATACAACAACTTCTCTGAGTACATCTACAGCCTCAGTGTTTCCTTTACCATGACCTCTTTCTCACCACTTTACTGATACCTGTGTAACATGTCCATCTTTCCCGACACTTTCAGTAGGCTCTTTTAAATAAAGAACTGTGTCTGTTTATCGGTACAGTTCTTTCTCTTCTTTATCTAAGAGTGACTTTAGATTTGGCCTCCATTCTGCTAGCTGGTCTCCTCTCCTCTTACTTGGAATGTTGGTGGTGGTGGTGGTTTAGTTGCTAAGTTGTGTCTGACTCTTGCGACCCCGTGGACTGTAGCCTGCCAGGCTCCTCTCTCCATGGGATTCTCCAGGCAAGAATACTGGAGTGGTTTGTCATTTCCTTCTCCAGGGGATCTTCGTAACCCTGGAATTGAACCTAGGTCTCTGGCACTGCAAGCAGCTTCTTTACCAACTAAGGAGTGTTGGAGTGTTGTCTAAATGTAGAATGAGATGGGGAGGTTGAGATAGTTACATGTAATAACTCATTATGGTGAAATCAAGCCTGGTCTTTTCAATGCTGTCTTTTTTTTTTTTTTAGTAGTTCTTTTTTTTAATAGCTCAAGGACAAAATTACAAACTTTATTAAAATAAATGCAATTTATATTTTCAAGTATAGCAGCTGAGTCAGAGATCATCTGCTGCTGCTGCTGCTAAGTCATGTCAGTCGTGTCCGACTCTGTGTGACCCCTTAGAAGGCACCCAACAGGCTCCTCTGTCCCTGGGATTCTCCAGGCAAGAACACTAGAGTGGGTTGCCATTTCCTTCTCCAGTGCATGAAAGTGAAAAGTGAAAGTGAAGTCACTCAGTCATGTTCAACTCTTAGCGACCCCATGGACTGCAGCCTGCCATGCTCCTCCATCCATGGGATTCTCCAGGCAAGAGTACTGAAGTGGGTTGCCACTGCCTTCTCCTTCAATGCTGTCTTTTGTCCAAAGTGGAATCCCCTGAAGTGTCTGACAGCTCATCTGGTCTTTGGTTTCCTTCCAGGGAAATCCCGGATATATATTCCCTGTCCCAGCTCCAAGGGCCCCTCAAGTTTTGGGGCTCCTGTGTCATATGTGCCTTGCTCTGGGCCCCTCTGGGTCATCCTGAGGTGTGGGGACTCTGTGAGGCCTCCTTAGGTCCAGAGTCTTAGACATCCCCTGCAGATACTGTCCCACTTTTACATCTGGGTGTATTTGTTCTCAGACCCATGCCTCACCCTTCTTACTTTCCTACAGAGTGGCTGACTTATGTCAGTCAGATTCCAGCTGGCTTTGGTGCTTGTGAAGTATCTGTGAACAACAGGAGGGTCAGAAGCAGGGAAAGGCCAGGGTTTTTGTCCACCTTTCTCTGCATTATTATTATCAGCTGCATTTCTTTTGTGATCTACTCCCTTTGGTCAGGATTGTTGTAGTTCCAGTTTCCCACATGACCTTGGGCTTTGGGCTGTCAGAAACACTATTTCTTTCCATTGTCCTTCCAGCATAGGCGTGGTACTGGCTTCCTGCTACTGCTAATATCTAGATTTTGTCCTTATTCCATTAGGCTCCTAAGGTGTCTGATACCTATTAGTCAATTTTCTTTCACGATTATATTTCCTCAGTTTCAAACAAGAGTTGTTTTTATTTTCCTCATTAGATTTTAGCTGGTACAATGATGAGCATAGGAAACTCTGATTCCTTGTTGCTTTTCACAAGCATACAAGGAAAAGATAGAATGAGTTCTCATGTACTCTTATATTCCCCAACCTATCAGGAGGAGTCCAGGGAGGTCTGGAATTGGGCCCTGTATCCCAGCATCTCATCCTTTTGCTTCCCTCTGGCTCTCTTTTTCCCTCTTCTTCTTCTAAGCTCCCCTCCTTCCTGCTCTGCTCTCTCCCTTCCCCTCCCCTTTCCCTTCTCTTCTCCTCCCCCTCATCTCTTCTTTGCTCCCTGTCTTTTCTCTTGGCATAGATTCTTTATCTAATCTGGGGGTGGAAGACATGTTCCAACTGATTACATGGTTTTTAAAAACGTCATGCTCCAAGTCTTTCAGGGTTTAGAATTTTAAGCATACAAGTCCAGGGTGTTTTTCTACTGTGCTGTTCTGTAAAAACTATTCCCTGACACTTAGAAGCAGAAGGCCCAGCTGTTGTCTGAAGGATCACAGAGTAATGAGAAGGATCAAAGAATGTTATAAATTACATCAAAATATAATTCCACCACAGCACTCCTCACAACCTGAAGTATCTGGTGAACATTTGTTGAATTAATGAAAGGAGGTTTAGATGCTCTATCCTAGTTTTTAGCATCTGCAAAAAACTCAGTTTTTATTTTCAAAGATCATATATTAAAATTTTTATCAACTGACGATAAGTATAAAATTTAGGGATATAGCCTCAAGTCCCATTCACTGTTTTTATTTTCTTGTAAAAAAAAAAAAAATTAAACAATCTGAAAAATACCTGTGGAGAAGAAAGTTAGTTGTTTTCTGCTAAAAGATGGAAAAATTAGTCTTCTGAAGGCAATTGTTTTCTTCCTCCAAGTCAGTTAAATTCTGACCTAAGAGGCAAATGACTGACAATGCAAGGTACAACAGCTCTGGAAGCTAACCTCAAACAGTCAAATTAAAATGAGTCAGCCCAGATGTCAAACTGGGCAGGTAACACCAGCCTGGACTGTAGGTCTGATGAAGTGCAAATGTGACTACAGATTTAACACTTAGGATTTAAACTCTGGAATGTTACAGATATTACCAGAGGTCAAATGTGACCATTTATACCTTTGGGAAAAAATAGATTATGTTTTCTAATAATTATGTTCATTCACGATTCTTTTCAATAGTGAGTTTTCAGTTTGAATCGTACTATATATTTAGTTAACAAATATTTATTCTGACTACATTGTGCTCAGTGCTAAGGGAACTGGAATCAGGAAAACAGACCCAGCCTCTCCTCCTAGCCCTTATATTCTAATGGAAGACAGGTGTGGGAAAATGGTCATAAAATGAGATGGGTGCGGGGAAACAAACAGAAGGGAAACTTAACCTAAATCAAAGTCAGAGAAGACCTTCTTTTACAAGAGAAGGAGAAGGGGTATGTGGTAAGTCATAGAAACAGCTTGCACAAAGTGAAGAGGTTGAAAGTATGGTGGCATTAAAGACATCTGCACATTTGGATATAGCTTGATTGGGAGGAGAGTGGTGAGAGATGATGTTTGACAGGTAGGCAGGGGCCAGGTCATGAGGGGCCCAGGAGCCACAGTGAATTTGTTCTCTGCCTTGTTGGCAATAGAAGGACATTCAGTATTGTCAATTAGGCCATAAAATATTAAAACTGAACTTTTGAAAAGATCACTCTATCTGCTGGACAGAGATGGGAATAATGCACTAGGGCTTCTCTAGTGCCCAGGCAGTAATGAATCCACCTGTAATGCTGGAGATCTCGGTTCAATCCCTGGGTCAGGAAGATCCCCTGGAGAAGGAAATGGCAACCCACTCCACTATTCTTGCTTGGAGGATCCCATTAACAGAGAAGCTTAGCAGGCTACAGTCCAGGGGGTCACAAAGAGTCAGACATGCCTGAGCGACTAAGCATAAATGGTCAGTGACTGATTATAAAGCACTAATCCAGGTGAAGAAAAATCACTGCAGACGGTGATTGCTGCCATGAAATTAAAAGATGCTTACTCCTTGGAAGAAAAGTTATGACCAACCTAGTTGGCATATTCAAAAGCAGAGATATTACTTTGCCAACAAAGGTCTATCTAGTCAAGGCTATGGTTTTTCCTGTGGTCATGTATGGATGTGAGAGTTGGACTGTGAAGCAGGCTGAGCACCGAAGAATTGATGCTTTTGGTGGTGTTGGAGAAGACTCTTGAGAGTCCCTTGGACTGCAAGGAGATCCAACCAGTCCATCCTAAAGGAGATCATTCCTGGGTGTTCATTGGAAGGACTGATGCTAAAGCTGAAACTCCAATACTTTGGCCACCTCATGTGAAGAGTTGACTCATTGGAAAAGACCCTGATGCTGGGAAGGATTGGGGGCAGGAGGAGAAGGGGACAACAGAGGAGGAGATGGCTGGATGGCATCACTGACTTGATGGACGTGAGTGTGAGTGAACTCCAGGAGTTGGTGATGGACAGGGAGGCCTGGTGTGCTGTGATTCATGGGGTCGCCAAGAGTTGGACACGACTGAGCAACTGAACTGAACTGAACTGAATCCAGGTGAAAAATTATGAGGGTCTGTATTAGAGCTAGAACCAGGGAGATGGTAGTAAGGCTGGCACAGCAGATTGAGTGACATTTGGAGAAAGAATCAATGGGAACTAGAGACTGAATGAATATGGAGGTAAGGAAGAGAAGGAGAAAATCAAGGATGATGCTAGATTTTTGGCTTGAGTGGCTGTATAAATGGTGGTATCCATTACTGAGCTGTGTCCTTTCCACAGTGGGAGGAGAAGGATTGCTACAGGTTGGGAAAATAGGCATGTTTAGTTTGAGTCACCTGCAAGACAACTATATAGAGATGTAGAAGAGCTCTAGAAATGAGCAAGGAAATCAGTGAAATGTACTACTCGAAGGTAGAAGAGCTCTTTAAGGTTGCATGGGTAATGGGCTTTTATGTTTGGAAAATCATGGATGCTCATGAGGAAGTTAATCAGCAAAGAAAAAACTATAGATATTTAGAAATCAAGCAATGTATTTAACTAAGAGAACTAATTTAAATGGGGACAGCAAGGAAGAGAACAGTTACTTCAAACTTTATACATTCTTTTTAATAATTTTATTGTCTTCAACTATTCATTTTTGGAAAAATAGTGACTAATCTATTACATCATCCAAGAATAAAAGTTGTTTAGGAAGTTATCTAATAAGCATATTTTATAGAATAAGGAAGGATACCAATTTTCATCTTCCAATATAAAGAGAATAGGGTTTGTAAGTGAAGGAAATAGCTTACTAATATGATGATATTTTACGGTATCTTTAAAAATCTTTAATTTTCTATAGCTTTTTCTTAATGTCTAATTCAGTGGGATGTTATTCATTCCCTATTACCCCAGAGGATTATCTGAATATAAGGTAATATTTCCACTTATATGGGAACATGTTTTCTGCTAGTAGGAGAATTATCATTTACTGAAGACCACAGGATCCCCAGTTAGGGCAGTTAAATCTGTTGCTTAGGTTGTCTTAGTCACCACCCATACTTGTTTAAAGGAAAAATGAGTCAGAGCTATGTTCCAGACATATGCTTAGACAGTGGTTTAAGAAGACTCTTTCATTTGCCTGATTTTCAAAAATTTTCACCATCAGCACTAGAAAAATGTTCACCCAAAGTGTCCATTATGTAGGCCATCTCCTGCCGTCCCCTCACGAGAATATAATACCCATGAGGCTGAGACTTAATTTTGTTCACTGCTGTTTTCCCAGAATCCTGAGGGTAGTAAATGCTTGATAAATATTCACTGAATGAAGGAACAAATGCTGAGCTCTACAATACCAAATATGAGTAAGATTGGTTCCCTGCAGCCCGATTTGGAAGAGTAAGTGTGACTCATTTAAATATGGTATGGAAGATGGAGTGATAGAGGATGCAGAGAAAGGGATCTATTAATTCAGCCAGTCTAACACAAAAGCATGCCTATGCTTGCTTACTCAGGGAACTTTATGCAGCTTAGTACTGCTAGAATATAATGTGAAAAGATGTTACCAACGGAATGTCACATTATGCCAAGGAGTCTGGACTTGAATCAATGATGAAGTAGCACCTAGAAAGGGAGTCACAGTAATGGTCAGCCTCCCATTTTAGATTATCTGGGTTATTCTATTTGCTTGGGCTCCAAAACCATTGCGGATGGTGACTACATGAAATTAAAAGACACTTGCTCCTTGGAAGAAAAGCTATAACAAACATAGCATATTAAAAGCAGAGACATCACTTTGTTGGCAAAGGTCCAGTCAAAGTTTTTCCAGAAATCATGTATGGATGTGAGAGCTGCACCATAAAGAATTAATGCTGAAGAATGAATGCTTTCAAACTGTGGTGCTGGAGAAGACTCTTGATAGTCCCTTGGACTGCAAGGAGATCAAACCAATAAATACTAAAGGAAATCAACTCTGAATATTCATTGGAAGGACTGATGCTAAAGCTGAAACTCTAATACTTTGGCCACCTGATGCAAAGAGCTTTAATACTTTGGCCACTTGATGGAAAAGACCCTGATGCTGGGAAAGATTGAGGGCAGGAGAAGGGATAACAGAGGATAGGATGGTTGGATGGCATTACTTCAATCGACATGAGTTTGAGCAAACTCTGGGAGAGAGTGAAAGACAGGGAAGCCTGGCATACTGCAGTCCATGGGGTCACAAAGAGTTGGATACAACTTAGCAACTGATCAACAACAAATTCTCTGGGGGATAGATTGGAGGGGAAAGTCAGTTCAGTCACTCAGTCGTGTCTGACTCTTTGCGACCCCATGAATCACAGCACGCCAGGCCTCCCTGTCCATCACCAACTCCCGGGGTTCACTCAGACTCACGTCCATCGAGTCAGTGATGCCATCCAGCCATCTCATCCTCTGTTGTCCCCTTCTCCTCCTGCCCCCAATCCCTCCCAGCATTAGAGTCTTTTCCAATGAGTCAACTCTTCGCATGAGGTGGCCAAAGTACTGGAGTTTCAGGTTTAGCATCATTCCTTCCAAAGAAATCTCAGGGTTGATCTCCTTCAGAATGGACTGGTTGGATCTCCTTGAGAGTCCAAGGGACTCTCAAGAGTCTTCTCCAACACCACAGTTCAAAAGCATCAATTCTTCGGTGCTCAGCCTGCTTCACAGTCCAACTCTCACATGGGAGTTATTTCAGTAGTTAAAGAGATGAATTTTTAACTAGGTCAGAGTAGTAGTGGACAGAACACTGTCAAGACTACTTAGGAGGTAAAACTGAAAGAATTTGGTGACTGACTAGATGGGGAAGATAAGGGCCTAGAGGTCGAGAGGATAAGAATGATTCCAAATCTGACTTTGGATGGATGGAGGTCTTACCTCAAAGAAAGTTAAGTAATGCAGGAAAAGTAACAGGTTTTGAGAGAAAGGCTCAGAAATAAAGAGAAATAGCTCCAGAAAGAATGAAGAGGCTGAGCCAGAGAGAAAACAACACCCAGTTGTGGATGTGACTGGTGATGGAAGTAAAGCCTGATGCTGTAAAGAACAATATTGCATACAAACCTAGAATGTTAGGTCCATGTATCAAGGTAAATTGGAAGTGGTCAAATAGGAGATGGCAAGAGTGAACATTGACATTTTAGGAATCAGTGAACTAAAATGGACTGGAATGGGTGAATTTAATTCAGATGACCATTATATCTACTACAATGGGAAAGAATCCCTTAGTAGAAATGGAATAGCCCTCATAGTCAATGAGTCTGAAATGCAGTACTTGGGGTGCAATCTCAAAAACAACACAATGATCTCTGTTTATTTCCAAGGCAAACCATACAACATCACAGTAATCCAAGTCTATGCCCCAACCACTATTGCTGAAGAAGCTGAAGTTGAACAGTTCTATGATGACCTACAAGACCTTCTAGAACTAACACCAAAAGAAACGTCTTTTTCATCATAGGAGACTGGAATGCAAAAAATAGGAAGTCAAGAGATACCTGGGGTCAGGCAAGTTTGACCTTGGTGAACAAAATGAAGCAAGGCAAAGGCTAACAGAGTTTTGCCAAGAGAACACACTGGTCATAGCAAACACCCTCTTCCAACAACACAAGAGATGACTCTACACATAGACATTATCGATGGTCAATACTGAAATCAGATTGATTATATTCTTTGCAGCCAAAGAAGGAGAAGCTCTATACAGTCAGCAAAAACAAGACCAGGAGCTGACTGTGGCTCAGATCATGAACTCCTTATTGCCAAATTCAGACTTAAATTGAAGAAAGTAGGGAAAACCACTAGACCATGCAGGTATGACCTAAATCAAATCCCTTATGTTTATACAGTGGAAGTGAGACATAGATTCAAGGGCCTAGATCTGATAGACAGAGTGCCTGATGAACTATGGATGGAGGTTTGTAACACTGTACAGAGGTGGTAATCAACACTATCCCCAAGAAAAAGAAATGCAAAAGGCAAAGCGGTTGTCTAAGGAGGCCTTACAAACAGCTATGAAAAGAAGAGAAGCAAAAGGCAAAGGCGAAAAGGAAAGATATAAGCATCTGAGTGCAGAGTTCCAAAGAATAGCAAGGAGAAATAAGAAAGCCTTCCTAAGTGAACAATGCAATGAAGTAGAGGAAAACAACAGAATGGGAAAGGTTAGAGATCTCTTCAAGAAAATTAGAGATACCAAGGGAACATTTCATGCAAAGATGAGCACAATAAAGGATAGAAACAATAAAGGCACAATAAAGGATAGATATGGACCTAACAGAAGAAGAAGATATTAAGAAGAGGTGACAATAATACACAGAAGAACTATACAAAAAGATCTTAAAAACCCAGATAATCACGATGGTGTGATCACTCACCTAAAGCCAGACATCCTGGAGTGCAAAGTCAAGTGGGTCTCAGGAAGCACCGCTGTGAACAAAGCTAGTGGAGGTGATGGAATTCCATCTGAACTATTTCAAACCCTAAAAGATGATGGTGTGAAAGTGCTGCACTCAATATGCCAGCAAATTCAGAAAACTCAGCAGTGACCACAGGACTGGAAAAAGTCAGTTTTAATTCTAATCCCAAAGAAAGGCAGTGCCAAAGAATTTTCAAATGACCACACAGTTGCACTCATCTCACATGCTAGCAAAGTAATGCTCAAAAGTCCCCAAGCTAGGCTTCAATAGTAAGTGAACCATGAACTTCCAGAGGTAAAAGCTGGATTTAGAAAAGACAGAGGAATCAGAGATCAAATTGTCAACATCTGTTGGATCATAAAAATAGGCAAGAGAATTCCAGAAAAACATCTACTTCTTCTTCATTGACTATGCTAAAGCCTTTGACTGTGTGGATCACAACAAAGTGTGGAAAATTCTTCAAGAGATGGGAATACCAGACTACCTCCTGAGAAATCCATAAAGAGATCAAGAAGCAACAGTTAGAACTGGACATGGAACAATGGACTGGTTCCAAATTGGAAAGGAATTTGTCAGGCTGTATATTGTCACCTTGCTTATTTAACTTGTATGCAGAGTACATCAGGCAAAATGCCAGGCTGGAATAAGCACAAGCTGGAAGAAATATCAGATTGCCAGGAGAAATATCAATAACCTCAGATATGCAGATGTCACCACTCTGAAGAAAGTGAAAAGGAAATAAAGAGCCTCTTGATGAAAGTGAAAGAAGAGAGTGAAAAAGCCAGCTAGCTAAAACTCATCATTCAAAAAATGAAGATCATGGCATCTGGTCCCATCACTTTGTGGCAAATAGATGGGGAAACAATGGAAACAGTGACAGGCTTTATTTTCTTTGGCTCCAAAATCACTGCAGATGATGATTGCAGCCATGAAATTAAAAGATACTCCTTGGAAGAAAAGCTATGACCAACCTAGACAGCATATTAAAAAGCAGAGACATTTCTTTGCTGACAAAGGTCCATCTAGTCAAAGCTATGGTTTTTCCAGTAGTCATGTATGGATGTGAGAGTTGGACTATAAAGAAAGCTGAGTTCTGAAGAATTGATGAATTGATGCTTTTGAACTGTGGTGTTGGAGAAGACTCAAGAGTCGCTTGGACTGCAAGGAGATCAAACCAATCAATCCTAAAGGAAACCAGTCCTGAATATTCACTGGAAGGGCTGATGCTAAAGCCGAAGCTCCATACTTCGGCTGCCTGATGCGAAGAGCTGACTCTTTGGAAAAGACTCTGATGCTGGAAAAGACTGAGGGCAGAACGAGAAGGGGACAACAGAAGATGAGATGGATGGGTGGCATCACCGACTCGATGGACATGAGTTTGAGCAAGCTCCGAGAATTGGTGATAGACAAGCTTGCCGTGCTGTAGTCCATGGGGAAGCTAAGAGTCAGACATGACTGTGTGACTGAACTAAACTGAACTGTATTAAATATTGGCATGTTTTCCATGTTAATTTTACCTGTATATACTAAAAGAGCATTTCAGATCTAGGAAAAAATCTCTAAGACTAAGTAATATATAAGAATAGAAAGAAGCCAGTGTGATATCTTTAACAATAATTAGTGTAGTAAACATCTCTCAGTTCTGTCCCCCTGCCTCCTCTCCATCCCTGCTGTCACTGCCATAGTTCAAGCATCATTCTTCTTACTAACCTCTTTGCCTTAAGCATCACTGTCCTCAATCCATTCTTTACTCTCCTGCCATGTGATCTTCCAGCATGCAAATCTGAGTCTTTCACTTCTTTGCTCATATATCATAATGATATCTACATTGCTTTCAGTAAAAATCTAAACAGTCTAGTTTGGGGGACCAAGACTTCCTAAGGTGGTTCCTGCCCACCTATGCAGCCTCACTTCCAGATAACTTTCACCTTCATTTTTAGCTCCAGAGACACAGAACTGATTCTCCTCCAGCTCCTCAGACATGTCTTGCTCTTCTTTTCGTCTCACTTCTGTGAGTAATTCTCTCTGTCTGAAACACCCTTTCTGTCTACCCACAAACTTCTTGCTCATCCTTCAAGTTTCAGCTGTGTGAAGCTCCTCTGGAATTCCTGGGCAATTCCCGAGCAAAGCTTAGGATCTCCCTTGTGTTTCCACTGTACTTTATAATGTCTCCAATAAAGCAATCAGCTCAATATATTTTTGAGCCACTCAATGTATTTTAGTATTTTTTTTTCCATGCCTGCCTCCTTACAACATTGTAAGACTCTTCAGGGCAGAAGCTGGATTGTCCCATCTTTGGGATGCCCAGCATAACACCTAATACATAAAAGGTGTGTAAAATATTTGATCAGTGAGTAGTGAGTAAGGGAATGAATGGATCTGGTACCATTTTCTTCCTCTAAACCAAACACAAGATTTTTCAAAATGCCACATCTTCTCAGCTATGATCTGAGCTGGAGTGGGAATGCTTACAGCTGCACATCTTAACCGGATGATATGCTTTCAAGAGACCACCCATCTGCATGGAACACAAACACAAATAAAGGCTGAGGTTTAGTGCACCACAGCTCCTATAGCGGGAGGAGCAGGAAATCACGTGAGAGTTAAGAAACAGAAAGAAGGGGAGTTAAAAGAAAGCAGAATAACTCAGAGATAAATGTATTTGCCTTGGATTACAAACAAAACAAAACAACAACAACAACAAAACACACACACATAAGAAGTTTGCCCTATTGAACTTTTTCCTGTGGAGCTGGACCTTTCTTTACTCCTTTCTAGACCCCTCTTCACAGCCAGTGGCCTTATATGAATCTGCTGGTCCCATCACTAGCAATAGCAGTTTTCCTCATAGAGCTTCCAGTCAATTTTCTCCTGTTTCCAGAAAAATGCCTACTAAAATCATCGCAAAAAGAAGTGACCAACATGAGCCTGTCACTTCCCTCCAGGAGAATCTTTGGTTGATATAACTTTCCTTTCACCCTCCACCAGGTAGGAGGCATGTAGACACAAGGTGACTTACTCTATTTCCAGGAAACAGAGATGGTTATTTTCTTTCCTCCACAAACACATAGAGGACCTATTTCTGTGTATTGACCAAACCCTGCTTTCCTTTAGATTTGTAGGATGGTAAATTAGGTTGGAAAGGTTGGCACATTTTTAAAAGTATGGTTACAAACTCCATACTAATAATCAAGTAAATAGAAATAAAAATAATTAAAAAGAAAAGGCAAATTATTTTTACAAAATTGTAATTGCTAACCAGAGTGTAAAAATTCACTTTTGAGGTTAAAGATATATTTTCATGGACATTGTACAAGATAGTGTTATCAGTGATTTTAGAAAGAGGATGTGTTAATAGAGATAAAACATATTTTCAGATAAAAGTTTTGTCCTTCATTCCTAAAAGAATGTGTAAGCAATACTGAATACAGTAACTGCTTCAGAAAGAAATATATTAAATGTAAACAATGATTCACACAATTACGAAACTGTTAGTCGCTCAGTTGTGTTCAACTCTGCAACCCCATGGACTGTAGCCTGCCAGGCTTCTCTGTTGATGGGATTTTCCAGGCAAGAACATTGGAGTGCATTGCCATTCCCTTCTCCAGGGGATCTTTCGGGTCTCCTCATTGCAGGCATATTCTTTACCATCTGAGCCACCAGAGAAGCTGCACAATTATAAAGGGAAATAGATTCCACTCAAGAATTATGACAGTATACTAGCAAGGTAAGAGAAAATTGGGTTCATAAAAATAGATTATTTTATAAATAGACTACTCATTCATTCACAAATACTTATTCATTGTCAGCTGTGTGTCAAAGGCTATGAAAGTATCTAGGAATACTAAACTTATAGACAAACTCCTGGTCTCAAGGTATAGCCTAGCGGCAAAAGAATACCACCAAGAGTAACAGTATTACATGGCTAAAAATTACTAAAAGCAGGAATTCAGAGTGTTGCTTTACATCCTCGCTGTTGTCACTTTAAGAGCTCAGGCAAGTTACTTAACCTCTCTGTGCCTCCATTACCTTCTCTTTAATGCAGTAGTTATAATATTACTTTCCTCATGGTGTTGTGAAGACTTATAAACTGCTTAACCTAAGTATATGCTGCTGCTGCTGCTGCTAAGTCACTTCAGTGCCTGACTCTGTGAGACCCCCATAGACGGCAGCCCACCAGGCTCCCCCATCCCTGGGATTCTCCAGGCAAGAACACTGGAGTGGGTTGCCATTTCCTTCTCCAATGCATGAAAGTGAAAAGTGAAAGTGAAGTCGCTCAGTTGTGCCCAACTCTTAGCGACCCCATAGATTGCAGCCTACCAGGCTCCTCCATCCACGGGATTTTCCAGGCAAGAGTACAGCAGTGGGATGCCATTGCCTTCTCCAATGTAAGTATATAGCACATGGTAAACTAGCAATAATTTATCAGACCTATGACATAATGAGGTAGATTTGCTGTTATGGAGTTATGTGCACTGCAGTGCATCTTGGCAGCAAGAATGAGCTGGAAGGTGACTGCTTCTGTCTCTGTTGTCTCTGTGGTGGAGTTAGGAGATGGTCTTCAGCTTTTTGAGGTGCAGCTAAGAGCTTTGGTAGGTGTTTGTAAGTTGAAGAAAAGAAGAGCCTTCTAGTGAAGGAAAAGCAGGGAGGAAGGCATGGAGACATGAGAGAGGGTTATGAGTTGGGGATCCACAAGTCCCTTTGTGTTGTCAGAACATGGCCTGAGATAGAGGATGTGGCAGGAGATGAGGCTGGAGAAGGAGGTGGAGGATAGAATGAATATGGCCTTGGGTGCCTTACAAAGTGATTCAGACTATGTGCTATATACAAAGGGAGCCAATGCAAAACTCAGAGTAGGACTCAAAAGGATTTGTGTACAGGGACATAACAGTGAGGAAGATCTATTTAAGAAGGATGAGCTTTTGCTATGATGGCTTAAATAATGAGGTTCTGACCATGGTGGCAGAAGAGGCATGTATGAGATATTTAGAGGTAGTGTAGGTAGGGCTTGTGGTTGATTAATTGGATATGCGGAGCAGTGGGTCAAGGAGTAAACACAGATAAAATCCAGGTTTTTATTTGACCAGTTGTGGACATAGCAGTACCATTACCAGGGAAAGAAACAAGAGAAGGATTAGGACTAGGACACAAGATGCTGAATTCTATTTCAACATATTTCAATCCAGTACCAGGACACTTCTCTCCAAACTAAGAGCTCTTTTTATTCTGGTTGACAGATAGAAGACACTCATTTGACTTCAGAATCTTCACTTTTGTCTGTTTTGTTTCTTAGTACATCTGACAAGTAATCATAGGCATTAGGTATATTACAACATAAGCATTACTGAAAGCAGAAAATTTACACAAAAGATTTTCAACAATACCTCCTACCCCTATCCCCTCTATCACAATAACTTATATCCCATTTTATCCTCAAAAAAAAGCAACAAGAAAGGAGGCTTCCTGTGTTTTCTGTTAGGGACCTTTTGTTCTTTATAGATTTATCATGACCCACACCTCCAATGGTAGACCTACACCTTCAGTGGACTTCCCTGGTGGCTTAGACGGTAAAGTGTCTGCCTATAATGCAGGAGACCCGGTTTTGGGTCTCGATCACTGCTCGATCCCTGGGTTGGGAAGATTCCCTGGAAAAGGAAATGGCAATCCACTCCAGTACTCTTGCCTGGAAAATCCCATGGACAGAGGAGCCTGGTAGGCTAAGTCCATGGGGTCACAAAGAGTTGGACATGATTGAGCGACTTCACTTTTCACACCTCCAATAATTACATCAAAATTGTCAGTCATCCTAGAGTCGTGTGTACCACATTCCATCTTATTTCTTAGGATGTGTTTTCCAACATCCTGTAATCAGATACTAAATATCTTAAGTTATATGGATTATATTTATAGATTTCCCAGGTAGAAAAATCTAGGCGCTATAGAGAGAGTCATACATGGTAAACAAACTACGGTTACCAAAAGGGATAGCGGGGCAGAGGGGTGATAAACTAGGAGTTTGGGATTAACATATACACACTACTATATATAAAACAGGTAAACAACAGGACCTACTCTATAACACAGGGAACTAAACTCAATATCTTAAAAACTGTAATGGAATGAATCTGAAAAGGCTATATATTCACCTTGCTATACATTTGAAACTAACACAATATTATAAATTAACTATATTCAATTAAGAAAAAAAGATTAAAACAAAGAAAGAGTCATAAAAGTTGTAAAATGCAGAGAAAGGAACAATGTACTTATTAAGTTGAAGAAAAGTCTACCACGAGTTATTCAACTTTAACCAGACTTCTTGCTTAAACCAGAAGAAACAGTAGGAAGAACTCATTAAACACTGTGGTTTCTAGTTTGAATACTAGTCCTTTGAAAGTAACAGTGCTAAGTTTCAGGTGCTTATGGCACGTTCAGGTGTCTAATTTAAAAATTATGGAGCTCAGAAGAGAGATCTTGGCTAGCTGTAGAGAAGGCTGAGGTGCCTGAAGTTATGGATGAGAGACAGAAGAAGAGAGGTCAACTTCAAAGCTCCAGGGAACTGGGATACTTACTGGGTGGATTTGGAAGATAAACCCACAAAGAAAGCTGAAAATGAACATCCAGAGCAGTAGATAAGGGAAGAGTTCAGAGTGATGTCATGGGAACTAAGGGAAGTGATGTTTCAGAAAGCAAGGCTGAACTTCACAGATGTTCGAACATGAAGACAGAGAAGGATATATTAATTTCTGTTAAACAAAATTGTTCATATACATACATAGTTGTATGTGTTAACATACAAAGCTTAATATTTTGCTTGAATATTGGTATTTTTGTGCTGTTACAGTTTATTTGGAACAGACAGCAAACTCCCCAGAACTGTTGTGGGTCTCGTAAAGGAAATATGCCTGGTGTTAATACTTTATATAATTCTTTGTTGATATGTATACGAATTAAATAATGTACCCATGTATTGTTTTTTTACCCCAAGTTATTCTAAATTACTTTTCATGTTGAGACATTTTATTTACTGATTCACTCATTCTTTTTCCTCCTTCTTTTAGTACTTAATTATCTAGTCCCTACTATATTTAAGGCAGTAATTCTAGGTTTCAGTGTAGAAACAGGAATAAGACCAGAAACCTGCCCTAAAGTTTTTACTAACCTTTTCCCCCTCAAATCCTCCCTTCTTTGAACATGATATTTTCTTGTTGTTTTGGTCACTTGATTTCCCAATAAGTTGTAGTAATTTTTATTGCCATCAACGAAAAAACGGCATCACTGACTCAATGGACATGAGTCTGAGTGAACTCCGGGAGTTGGTGATGGACAGGGAGGCCTGGCCTGCTGCCGTTCATGGGGTCACAAAGAGTCGGATACGACTGAGCGGCTGAACTGACTGAACTGAACTGAAAAAAATAAGTAGGCTGGTCCTATACTCATTCACCAATATTGGCTGTTTTAACTTCAACAAAAAATAGACATACATTATAACTTTATTGTTATTTGATTTTGCATTTAAAAAATTCTAGCAATATAATTTCCCTCTATATTTATCATTGTGATTGTATTTTTCCTTATGTGAATTTTATGTTTATATTCTTTAGTCATTTATGTATTGGGGGTCTCAATATTTCTGCCAGTATGAATTCCTTATAATAATGTAGTTATTAATCACTTGTCATATTTTCATATTTTTACCATACCTTTATAAAGGCTTATCTCATAACTATGGAAGAGAGGCTTGTATTAGTGTTTTAATCTTGAAAGTCTACAAGCTATACTTATAAAGAATATTCAAGAAAAAATGAATTAAAAGTTGGAGAAACTATGCAATCTTATGTAATTTTATATAATTTTTTTCTAGAGACTTTCTTTAATCAAAGCAGAACAGATTATAAAATTTATCTATGCTTATTTACTGTTCTGGTGTGCCTTATTAAACTGTTGACAGTTCCCAGACTGAAGTGAAGTGACGTGAAGTCGCTCATTCGGAAACATACTATAAATAAGGGTGGTTTGTGGCATTGTGGCTATCAGATAAATTACATTATATTTTATTCTAATGTTAGCATATATAATACCTAGACTTTTTCTGAAAGCACCGTCTCTCAGGAAAAAAAGCCACATCCAAGTTGTAAAGACTAAATCTTTCAGATGGTGAAACTGATTAACAAGGTTTCATACAGTTCAATTTCATATATAAAACTTGGTTCTTTTTAAATTATAATCTAATGTTTATAGTCTTATAATGGGGCAAAATACTGATGTTTTTATTTTCTTCAGTGTGTCATCTTTTGCCAACAAACAACATAATTACATTAAGCAAAAGAGTAACTCCATTTTGTAAACACACTTAACAGGAATGTGGGAAAATTAAAACACTGTCTGTCTGTTAAAATAAATATTATCAAAAAGATAAGAAATAACAAGTGTTGGTGAAAATGCAGAGAAAATGGGCCAGTTGTGCACCTTTGATGGGAATGTAAATTGGAGTAGCCACTATGGAAAACAGTATGGAGGATCCTTAAAAAATTTTTAAAAAGAACTATCATATGATCTAGCAATTCTACTTCTGAGTATTTATCCAAAAGAAATGAAAACAGTAATTTAGAAAGATATATGTCCATTGCAGCATTATTTACAATAGCCAAAATGTGGGAGCAACCTAAGTGTCCATTGATGGATGACTGGATAAAGAAAATGTGGTCTACATATATGTGTGTGTGTGTGTGTGTGTGTGTGTGTGTGTGTGTGTGTGTGTGTATGTGTGTGTGTGTGTATTTAGCCATAATAAAGAAGGAAATCTTGCCATTTGTGACAACATGGATGGATCTTTAGGGTATGATGCCAAATGAAATGTCAGACAGAGAAAGATAAATACCACATGATCTCAATTATATGTGGAATCTTAAAAAACATCATAGATGCAGAAAACAGACTGGTAATTGGCAGAGGTGGGGTTAAGGTTGTGGGCAAAATGGGTGAAGGGGGACAAAAGGTATAAGCTTTTAGTTATAAAATAAATATGGTGATTACAGTTAATAATAATGCATTGTATATCTGAAAATTGCTAAGAGAATAGATCTTAGAAGTTCCCATGACAAGAAAAAAACTGGAACTATATATGGTGACAAATTTTAAAGAGACTTACTGTGATGATCAATTCACAATATATACAAATACTGAATCACTCTGTGGTATACCTGAAACTAATATAATGTTATATGTTAATTATATCTCAATAAAAAAGGTTATTAATAAGTGATACAAAAAAATTAAGTGGGACAGTTAATTGTTATGTCTAAAATAATCTTTTATTCAAAGTACTTCCCAAATTATTTGGCAGGGAGTAAGAGAAATAATAATGGAAAAAAGGTTTAAATGAATATTAGATTCTACATTCAGAAGGAAAGGCAGAATCAGAAAACTCAATATTTTTGCAACTCTCAACAAAATGACTGATTTAGGCAAGGATCATCAATTAATGCTCAGATCATTGACTGAAAGGATGTTGAGAAACAGGGAACTCATGTGGTCTCAAAGGATCACATCATGGATTATTTATTAAATAAGTAGGAAAAATACAGTTCTAATGAAACAGCACCTAGGTAGTAGTTTTGCAGAAAATGTTTACCTAGAATCCAATCATAAGGAACAATCAGAAAAATCCAGAATGTAAGATATTTTATTTAATGGCTGGCCTGGGATCTTGAAAGGTAAAGTTTAAAGAAAAAAAAAGAAAGGCTAAAGAGACATGACAACCAAACGCAATGCATGAACTCCGGGGATTGGATAAAAAGAAAATCTGAATACTGACTCTATATTATATAGTATGGTACTACTGTTAATTTTAGGTATCACATTATATATACATAAGACTATATAGCTACATAGGGAAATGTCCTAGAAAGATGCATATAGAATATTTAGAGGCAAAGCATCATGATATCAGAGACTTATTTTCAAATGGTCCACGCTACACATATAAATTAAAAAAAAAAAAATATATATATATATATTCCCTGGTAACTCAGTGGTAATGAATCTGCTTGTTAATGCAGGAGGTGCAAGATACACGAGTTTGATCCCTGGGTCAGGAAGATCTCCTGGAGAAGGAAACGGCAACCCATTCCAGTATTCTTGCCTGGAAAATCCCATGGACAGAGGAGCCTGACAGGCTACAGTCCATGAGGTGACAAAGAGTCAGACCTAATGACTACACAACAACAACAACATATACACATATAAAACTATATTCTTACGTAAATATAAAGCATATGTAAGTGTTCATTATACCACTTTTTGAACTTGTCTATAGATTTGAATATTTTCAAAATAAAGAGTTGGGGGAGGTATGTTTTCTGTTTATGTCAGTGATATTCTAAGGCTGGAGTAGTGTGACTCAGTCATATAGTAAGTGCACACACACATACTATTTCAACATTTGGTAACTAGTTTATTGCTGACGTGTATCTATATCAGCTAAACAATCCAGACGTAATACCAGGGGAAAAAAGAATAGTTTTCAAAGGCTTTGTCTGCTCCCAACTATCTGGGGTACACGCATGTCTTCCTGGCAGTGTACAGTATTCCCTCCCGCTACTCCCAGTGACCCCAGACTGAACTACTTCCCAAACAACTCACACTTTCCAAATAAAGCCTTTGTTCATGCTGCTTTCTCAGTCTGAAACACTGTTCCTATTACTTTACTTGTCAAAATCTTACCCAGTCTTTAAGGCTTAATTCAAATTCTTCTTCCTCCATGAAAGTTTCTTCTAGACTGACACCTCCTCCTTCCAACTAAAATAAATCACTCCCTGCTCTGTCCCTATATCTCTTTTGAAACACATCCTCATTTCTTTTTGCATTATTGTCATTTATTCCCTGTAAGAGGGAAAGTTTTGTTTAATAGTGTTGCATAAGGATAATGTCTATATTCCAGAATAATGCTCAAGGCCCTCATGACGTGGTGCCTGCTTCCTTTCACATCTTAAGTCTTGACACTCCATTCTATAGACATGATACCAGAGCTATGCATGTTCAGTCGTGCAGTCATGTCTGACTCTTTGAAACCCCATGGACTGTAGCCCTCCAAGCTTCTCTGTCTATGGGATTTCCCAGGCAAGAATACTGGAGTTGGGGGATGGGGAGCGAGGTGGGAAGGCAGTTTGGGGGAGGAGGGGGCATATGAAGACCTATGGCTGATTCATGTTGATGTATGGCAGAAACCATTAAAATTGTATAGAATAATTATCCTCCAATTAAAATGAAAAATAATACAGCAATGGGTTGCCATTTCCTACTCCAGGGGATCTTCCTGACCCAGGGATCAAACCCTCATCTCCTGCATTGGCAGGTAGACTCTTAACCACTGAGCCACCTGAGAAGCCATCAGAGCTATAATATAAGCCAATTTTCCACCAGGGACTCCTGATCCCTCAATTCAATGGCCTGTTGAGGAGAAAAGTGCTCCTGGGGATACCTATGAATTCCTAAGGCCTTGTATTCTCATATAACCTGCAATCTCCAGGCTATCACATATTTGCTTTCCTCTGCATTTTAACTGATTACAAAATTTAGTCCCTTCTAAGTTTTGGCAAAATAAAACAGAACCTTTCCTGCAAAGCATTCTTGAGTTTGGCTTACTTTTGAAGGAGATGAAGGAGGATTTACATTCTCATTATACTACAAATTCCCTGGAAATTTAAGTATCCACTTTCCTTCTTATTTTTGTCTTATCTTTCCATTTTCCTCTTTCCATCCTTCCCAGAAGTAAAAGTTTGGCACAGCCAACTCCCAGGACTCCTCCCTCAAACAATTAACAATGTATTAAACAAAACAAAAACAAACCTTATAGTTTCTTCCGAAGAGAAATTCTTTGACTAGCTTTTCATATAATTTTTTAAAAATCCATGTAAATCTAATCATGCCATACTATACAGCTTCATACATACACCATACTATTTCATACTTTAATGCTTTTGTGCATTCTGCTCCTTCAGCCTGGCATGTCCTTCCCTCTGTAGTTTACTTGGCAAATTACACTTCCCCACTCATGACTCTCCCCCATAACTCTCCCCCAATCTTCTCTAATCCAAAATAGTGGCTTCATCTTTCCTCTTTGGTTTAATGACTATGCACAATATTTACCTTCACAGGATTGTAGCAATCTATTTCAAGTATGTCTTCAGTGCCAGACTATGGACTCCTTGAGGGTAGACACTGCACCTCAATTTTATACTCCCAGCTTCTATCCCAGAGCCTGATCAATATAATACATGCTGAAACTCCAGTACTTCAAATGAATAATAAATTAAGAATGAATGAATTTTCTCTAGACCTGAGATTCAAGACTTCTAAGGTATAAAGAAAGACTGTAAAATGTTGGAACCATCATTTGCTTCAGAGAACACCTTCTAATTTGGAGCATTTATAAATTTCAGTGCCAAAATTATCCTATCCATCGTCTGTTAAATGTCATACTTAGCAAGTATACTTCATTATAGTTCATTTTAAAAATTTCTAACATGGCCTACATAGAAGCAATAAAAAGTGAAAACTTCCAAGAAACTATTTAGAGATAGTTTCATAAAACAAATTCCACATAGAATAATAAAACATGTTTAGCTATTATCAAGCACAGGGCAAAGAGAAAAAGTGCATCACTTACTTGATATTTTTGTTCAAACAATTTAGGTTCTGTTGGGAGAGTATCTAAATTCCAATTCTTTTAACATGAATAAAACAGCACCCACATCTGGAACCCAGACCACAAGTGATGGCTTCACAGAGTTTGCCCATTCTTTGTTTTGAAACAATGAGACAGAAAATATAAAGTGTTCCTAGGAAAGGAATCCACATTTGCAATGAAATGAAAAGAATAAATGGGGTCATTTTATTTTTGTGTGGCGTACAGAACTGTTAAATGAAATTAGAAATTGTAATTTAACAGTGACTTCAATCAAGCAGAATTTCAAGTACTCTTCTTTTTGATATGCATTTTGTTTTTGAAAAATAAAAGACCTAATATGTAAATCAGTTTAAAAAAAAACCCAGCATATAATATTTGCCTGACCCATTTTCAATTATAGTCCAAATGTGGTTTTTATGATTAAAAGGTAAATCAGTCCTGAAAATAAAATGTAAAAAGGACAAATCATATACCATTTCCTCCATTTTTCCCTATCAGCCAACTCTGGGACCATAAAAGGAGAAACTGCTCTAGTCTACATAGTCTAGGAAGCATATCTAGGAAATAGAAAAGCAACATGATCCTGAATGCAAAACAGAAGGATGGCATTTATAAGGCACAACAGTCAGTTCCTTAACTGACTATTGTACCAGTTTAGGAGACTAGGTACTGAGAAATGGGCCAACCAATGAAAGTGAAAGCAAAAGTGAGTCGCTCAGTTGTGTCTGACTCTTTGCCACTCCATGGACTACAGCCCATCATGCCTCTCTGTACATGGAATTCTCCAGGCAAGAAAACTGGAGTGAGTTGTCAGTGTTTTCCAGGGGATCTCCCTGACCCAGGGATTGAACCCGGTCTCCTGAATTGCAGGCAGATTCCTTGTCATCTGAGCACCAACAAAACCACACATTAAATAAGTGAAGGGCTGAAAGTGAAATCCATTTTTTAAAAATAAAAAGAAACAAAACCTTTAGCCTGAAAAAAGAAATGAACTACATTCTAAAGGAAATCAGTCCTGGTTGTTCTTCGAAAGGAATGATGCTAAACCTGAAACTCTAGTACTTTGGCCACCTCATGTGAAGAGTTGACTCATTGGAAAAGACTCCAATGCTGGGAGGGATTGGGGGCAGGAGAAAAAAGGGGATGACAGAGGATGAGATGGCTGGATGGCATCACCGACTCAATGGACATAAGTTTGAGTGCACTCCAGGAGTTGGTGATGGACAGGGAGGCTTGGCATGCTGCAATTCATGGGGTCACAAAGAGTCGGACATGACTGAGCTACTGAACTGAACTGAACTAAGTGAATAATTATCTGTCTATGGGCCTTTACATAAAGATGTGTTTCTTCTCCCTCCAAGCAATTAAATATAATAAAATGAGCTAAAGATTTTCAGATTTTAGGCTAAACATAAATAAGAATTTATTGATAAATAGATTCATTAGCCACATGAAGTGTCTTCAAATAAAATAAAGCTGTAAACTTAAGCAACTGAAGATTTCTTTACATTGATTCATGTAACGTTTACCTGAAAACAGGAGGCAAGATAAGAAGTTTTCTGGTTCTAGGATTTGTAATACTTTTTGTAAAACATTAGAGATAACCTGAAAATTTTATTTAATAATGTTGCCTAACCAAAGTGATTGTATGATTTAGTCTAAAGAAATAGAAAACAGAAGCTAAATATTTTTAGTTTGCATAAACTGTTGTTATCTTATTGGAAATACACCTTCTATACTAATGTATCATCAAATAATCTTTATATTAAACATTTTTAGGGTTTGATGACACTTTCCAAACATGGAAAATTAAAGGAACTTTCTGTGTCTGAGTGTGATAAAATCACCGATTTGGGAATCCAGGTAAGATAATTATGTTTTTTGTTGTTGCTGTTAAAGAATTAAGATTGAAAATTAAGTGCAAAGTGAATAATCTTTGTGGGTAACAATAGGAAAAAAAAAGAAGCATAATGAAACTGATACTACGTATGTGATCTTGGTTGAGCCAGGATCAACTCTGCCTTTAGTCAGGTCTCCACAGCCCAAGGTGACTGAGAGGATTTGCTTTCCCATGTTTTCCTGTCATAGGATAGACAGGGATAGGCTGACATTTTATTTGGAGAATAATGATCTGCAATGTGGTAAAAGTCTTCTCATATTAACATAATAGAAATGTTCTGTAGAAAGAAATGTTATAGCATCTAACCATGAGAATTGGGAGAGTCTGAAATATTACACCAGGTACTTAACCACTAGGAACTAAGTTATTCAAACATAATTGGTAGTATACTTTGCCAGGATAGAAAGCATGAGATAAGTAATTGGATAAGATAAATGATTATATGCTCAAATAGTACTTTAAGAACTCATGAGAAGTAAATTTCCTAGACTTGGTGTTAAGTGATAGATAGGAAGTCATAAAGTAGTTATTGTGAGCAACAATATGGTGTTAAACAATATGTGATAAACAATATGGTGTTTATCACAACATTAAGTATCTCAATTTGCTGTTAAAAGAAGACAACTGAAATTATATATCATACTTGTATTGAACTAGGGCAAAATCTGGTTACTGATTAGTAAAATAGTGGAAGATAGCATTTTTAAACAGAACTAATAATCTAGGAATGTGGAAACTGTTAAATGCATTGGAAACCCCATTTAAAGTACCCCAGAGAGTTCAGAAACCCCTGTATTCATGAAAATCTGGGATTAAACTCAGAAAAATAATTTAAATACAACTCTTATTGACATAAAAGAAGTCATCTCACATGTAGAAAGATAATGCAAATATTAGCTGAAAAGTCCACCAGAGCATGGCACACCTGAAGTTAAGCTGGCTTCCATAAATTTGAAATGAAATTTTCAAGAAGTTCTAACGTAACTAATAGAAGAGTGTTAAAACATTATATGAACTGTTGGGCTACAGAGAGTGCCAGGTCAAATGGTGTTCTAGACTTTAGCATAGAAGTTCACCATTCTGAAGCTGAAGGGATCTTAGAATCACCTAAACCATCTCTGTAATTTTACAAGTGAGGAAACTAAGGCCCAGAGGGCTTAAACAGTCCAAAGTCCTATGCCTTCTCAGTAAACTAATCTAATTTTACAGAAATGAAGAGTAAAAACAGAGAACTGCTGTTCTAAATGGTTGATGGTCAACATAACCTAGTGGGGAAAATTGTTTTCCAACAATTTTCACTGTACTTCATTGTTTCGGGACAATGTAATGGTACTGAACAGGAAAATGTAACACTGATAAGAAGTTTCCTTTAAAAAGAAGGGAAGGGAAAGAAAAAAAAAAGAAGTCTCCTTTAGTAGGCAATAATGTCAAACATTGTGAATTTCTCCCAGTTTCAAATCCTGGTTGTCAAATTTCTAGCTGGTTCCTAAGAAATCCACCTAGTAGTACGTTGAAGTGTATAAAGAGGTAAAAGAACAAACACTTTTTCAAAGCAAAGATCCCAGAGAGGACCAACAACTTGCATAGGGCAAGACTGTAACTCTACAATAACAAAAGGGGTTATAATGTGTGTAACCTACTAGAAGAAAAAGACAACAGGTTCCTCTAAGGTTAAACCATGATTTATGTATTGCAGTTCATTTAAGGATTAAACATGAATTTACATAAAACTTTGTCCATGAATATGACCTAGTCAAGCATTCAAAAGGTCTTTAACAAGGCAACAGAATAAAGGTTATTAAAATTAAACAGGTATTAACATTTCTAATATTAGGTTATATTTCCTTCATGGTGATCAATTACATTTGCTTAATAACTACAAATCATTCAGAAGTATTAAAACCCCCTATGGTGATGACATGTAAGACCTCTTAATATCCATCACTATTCATTTAAAAGTGCTTCTTGGAATGAAAGAGAGTGCTGACCGAAGTTTGAAGCGAAGTATCAGAAAGCCAGTGCTTTCTGCCATGGCCTTTTTATTTTCCCTCTTGGGAGCCTGAAAATCATACTATTTTTAGGTGCTCTGAGATTTTAGATGAAAAAGTTTACCTATATGCTAACTGTATGATCATATAGCTGAGTTTGGTATAGCTTTTAAAAATGTAGTCTTTTATTGATGTATTGATTTCAGGATCTAAAAGAAAACAAAAAATGGGGAATACAGGAGCATGGAAATACAGAATTAATTAATCATCAGTTGCACAAGATTGGCTGTTCTATTCAAGTTCATGAAAAAAATTTTTTTTCTCTTTCTCATCATCCCTTTTTTCTCCTCTCCTCCCTGCTTTTGGAGTGTATGTGGTGTGTGTGTATGTGTATGTGTGTCTGTATGCTCACACTGAAATGCTGTGACTTTCAATCTCTTTTACCTCTTCCAAGGTTTCAAGGTTTACACTAATGGGCATGTGTAATCTTTCTCCTCCTTCCCTCCTCCAGCCTAATTATTAAGTTACAAAGAGATGAGATAAAGAGGGAGGAGGCGAAAGTGATACATAAGCCAATTTCACAATTCTTTATCTGGATTTGAAACAAACGTGATTAAATTGAGACGTTTAGATTATCCTAAATTTATCAGGAAATTTCTGGTTATTTAGAAGGTAGGGGACTCTCTTTTTGGCATATGACATTGAAAACTACATAATAATTTAATGAGAAAAGGCTTGGTTTTGCAAGAGTCATGAACATAATAAGAATAAAAAATTACCTCATTTTAGTTTTACTGGAAACCACAGCATATGAAGTTTGACTATCTGGAGCCTCAGATGTATTGACTTTGTAGGATCTGGTTTTAATTACTTTTCCCAACTTTAGTTTTTTTTCCTGAGAACATTAGACATTCAATGATCACATTAGGTTTGGTACTCTTGAAAGACACACTCATTTTGGAAGCAATGTCTGATACAGTCATAGCTGGGCATCTCTTAAGAACTTTTTTCCTTGAGCATTTTGTGAATTTAAATAACAGACCGTCAGGTTTGGCAAAAGAATTGGTTTAACTGGGATGTGTGTGTGTGCTCAGTTGCTCAGTCTAGTCTGACTCTTTGCAACCCCATGGACTATAGCCCACCAGGCTCCTCTGTCCATGGAATTTTACTGGCAAGAATACTGGAATGGGTTGCCATTCCCTCTTCCAAACCCAGGGATCAAACCCTTGTCTCTTGTGTCACTTGCATTTGGCAGCAGATTCTTTACCAATAGCACCACCTGAGAAGCCCCTTTAACTGAGATGCTATGGTACAAATATATTAGTTTTGTTCTATTAAGTTGTTTGAATAGAACCAATGGAATAAATAAAATTACTTAGTCTAACTGCTTTTTACATCCCCTTAACCTGGTGACTCAGATGGTGAAGAACCTGCCTGCAATGCAGGAGAAAGTGAAAGTCACTCAGTCGTGTCTGACTCTTTACAACCCCATGGACTATACACAGTCCATGGAATTCTCCAGGCCAAAATACTGGAGTGGGTAGCCTTTCCCTTCTACAGGGAATTTTCCCAGCCCGGGGATCAAACTCAAGTCTTCTGCACTGCAGGTGGATTCTTTACCAGCTGAGCCACCAGGGAAGCCCAATTGTTGAGTATATGTGTGTAAATTGAATATATGTATACATCTTAGTGGTTGTTAGATTACATGAATACATCAATGTGTGCATATATTTAGTATGCCCTAATTGTGTATAGGGATGTTATAATATTATTTAGTTTAGCCTAATACCAAACAAGATTGCTGGGAGAAATATCAATAACCTTAGATATACAGATGACACCACGCTTATGGCAGAAAGTGAAGAAGAACTAAAGAGCCTCTTGATAAAAGTGAAAGAGGAGAGTGAAAAGGTAGGCTTAAAACTCAACATTCCGAAAACTAAGAACATGGCATCTGGTCCCATTACTTCATGGGAAATACATGGGGAAACAGTGTAAACAGTGTCAGACTTTATTTTTGGGGGCTCCAAAATCACTGCAGATGGTGACTGCAGCCATAAAGTTAAAAGACCCTGGCTCCTTGGAAGAAAAGTTATGACCAACCTAGATAGCATATTAAAAGCAGAGACATTACTTTGCCAAAAGGTCCGTCTAGTCAAAGCTATGGTTTTTCCAGTAGTTATGTATGGATCTGAGAGTTGGACTATAAAGAAAGTTGAGTGCAGAAGAATTGATACTTTTGAACTGTCATGTTGGAGAAGACTCTCGAGAGTTCTTTGGACTGCAAGGAGATCCAACCAGTCAATCCTAAAGGAAATCAGTCCTGAATACTCATTGGCAGGACTGATGCTAACGCTGAAACTCCAATACTTTGGCCACCTGATGCGAAGAACTGACTTATTTGAAAAGACCCTGAGGCTGAGAAACATTGAAGGCGGGAGGAGAAGGGGATGACAGAGGATAAGATGGTTGGATGGCATCACCAACTCAATGGACATGAGTGAGTATACTCTAGGAGCTGGTGATGGACAGGGAGGCCTGGCGGACTTCAGTCCATGGGGTTGCAATTAGACACGACTGAATGATTGAACTAACAAATTAATACCAAATAAATTGTGGTCAATATTCAAGGCAAATAAAAATTAGTTTTTTAAGGAATTATCTTTTTGGTTGCTCTCACCTTCTGAGATGGCCCACATTCTGCCTGTGGAGTGTGTTTCTCTCTAAATAAATGTGCTTCTTACCTATCACTTTGTCTCTCACTGAATTCTTTCTGCAATGAGACATCAAGAACCTGAGCTTCATTAATTCCTGAGATCAGGTGTGTGATCTCAGTTTAAAGACCATGGATTCAAGTCCCATCCTGAGTTCCACGGTGAGTTCAGCTGGTGAGTTGGGGAGGACAGTGATAAGGCACTCACTCTCCCAGCTGAGTCCTTCCTCAGGAGCTGCTGTATCCCAGGGTAGGCCTCTTCCCTGGGTCAGAGCTAATCCAGTTGCTGGTTGATACTATGAGGCAGAGGCCCAGCCCTCTTGCTTCAATTTAAGTCAATTTGGAAGAGTCTGTCCTTCCAGTTCAAACTGAAAGGATGTGAAACATCTGGATATACTGGAGAATATCTCAAGGGTTCACTACATCAACGAACAAATGTGGGAGGTATATTGGAAGCCTTGACTAGACATATTTGTTTCAAAGAATGGGAGATAAATCCTGCAAAGCATCAAAGCTCAGCTAAAAGTATATGTACACAAAAAAACCTGCATGCAGATGTTTATAGGAGTTTTATTTATAATTGACAAAATGTGAAAGCATCCAGCATGTCCTTCTATAGGTAAATAGATAAATAAATATCCAGACAATGGAACATTATTCAGCAATAAAGAGAAAAGAGACACCAAGTCGAGAAAAGACATGGAGGAAGTATAAATGCTATTACTATGAAAGAAGCCAATCTGAAAAGGCTAAGTACTGTATGATTCCAACTATACGACATTCTGGAAAGGCAAAACTATGAAGACAGTAAAAAGATCAAAACCTGTAGGGGAGGAAGAGATTAACAGGTGGAGCACAGAGGATTTTAAGGGCAGTGAAACTACTCTGTATGATTTTATCATGGTGAGTACATGTCATTTACCCATTTGTCAAAACTAATAAATTGTACAACACCAAGAGGGAACCCTAATGTAAACTATGGACTTTGGGTGATTATGATGTGTTGATACAGGTTTATCAATTGTAACAAACATACCACTCTGGTGGGGCATATGTTGATAATAGGGAAGCTACGCATGTGTGGGGGTAGGAGATATATGGGCAATTTATGTAACTTTTGCTTAATTCTGCTGCGAATCTAAAATTCTTCTAAAAATAAAGTCGTTTTTTTAAAAGAGAATTATCTTTTTGTTTATACTTTAAAAAATTAAGTATCTATGTAAATGGCAAGACTCTTTTTCCTGTGGTAAGGAGATGTTTTGAATATGCTCTTAGAAGAAACAATTAAAAATTTTTATTCCTATGAATGAACCAGTGCATTTGGGGGGGCTTGCCAGGTGGCTCAGTAGTAAAGAATCTGCCTGTGATGAGTGAGAACGTGGGTTTGAACCCTGGGTGCATTTTTAGTGGCACCTCAATTATAACTGATTAAACATATGTATGTATAAGAGCATTAAGCAATTCTATGACACTACATAATTAATTACTACTATTCTTGAGAATGCTATAAGAGAATATACAAAGTAAAAAGGAAATGGATCATTGTTTTTAATTAGGATTATGATTTTAGACACATTTCCCAACATTCCAGTTAAATTTGGAGAAGGCAATGACACCCCACTGCAGTACTCTTGCCTGGAAAATCCCATTGACAGAGGAGCCTGGAAGGCTGTAGTCCATGGGGTCGCTGAGAGTTGGACACGACTGAGGGGCTTCACTTTCACTTTTACTTTCATGCATTGGAGAAGGAAATGGCAACCCACTCCACTGTTCTTGCCTGGAGAATCCCAGGGACGGCGGAGCCTGGTGGGCTGCTGTCTATAAGGTCACACAGAGTCGGACACGACTGAAGTGACTTAGTAACAGTTAAATTAATATAACACTCAGGATACTGATGTACACACTTAGGCACTGAATTAACCCTTTTGCTTTTGGCAACACGTATGTGCCCTAAGCCCCCAGATGTTTTTTTTTTTCCATCTTTACTCAGCCTGACTCCATTTCTACTTCTGTTACAATGTCATAACACTGGGCATCATGTTCACATACTACAAAGGCAGGCCTCTCTGTTTGAGCCCTCTTACTGCCCACCTATGTATGAGCAAGGCTTGTCAAATCTTAGAAGAAGAAGGTCTACTGGGACAAAATGAACATATGGAACATTCCTTTTTGTACACTAATTTTATATCATGCAACTTTGTTATAACTGCTTATTAGTTCTAGTAGTTGGTATGTTTTTTTGTTTTGGCTTTTTGTTAATTCTTTGTGATTTTCTACCTAAGAGTCATACTATCTGCAAACACAGGCATTTTTTTTTTTCTTCTCTATCTATATACCTTCTATTTGTTTTTCTTACTGAATTAGTTAGGACTTCCAGTATGATATGAAATAGGAGTGAAAAGGGAAAACATCCTTGTTTCATTCCTGATCTTACGGGTTTCTTTTCACTAAGTATGATGTTAGCTATAGATTTTTTGTATATGTTCTTTATCATGTTGAAAGAAATTTCCCTCTATTCCTTGTCTTGCTGAGAGTGTTTTTCAGTAATGTGTGTTGGATTTTGTCAAATACAATCTTTGATATGATCATATAGTTTTTCTTCTTTAGCCCATTGATGTGATGAATTACATTAGTTGATTTTTGAATTTTGTACCAGCCTTGCATATGTCCAGAACATTATTTCAAAATGGTTACTAAAGTCTCTGCTGTGAGAACTTAGAGGCCCTCCTAGAGGTAAAGCTCACGAAAGTCTGTAGGCCCACTTAAGGTTGGCCTGCCAGGAATTTTTCTCTCAGGTTACTCCATTCTCAGTTTCCAGCAATTAGTCAATTACCCTTTCAGTGTGCCTACTTGTACTGGCTCCAGCCACAAGTTTCCCCACTCCTAGTAAGCCCTAATTCTCTGTATTTACCTGACTCTCCAATTTTGACAGTGGTGACTTGTTTTATGGCCTCAATTATCTGACAGATTTAAGCAGAGCTGCTGATTTTCAGTTTGCTCAGCTGTTTTCTTGTTTTGAGGATGCGACTGATAAATTCCAGACTTCCATGACAGACTGGAAACTGGAAGTCTGGAACACGAGTTTTGGATCCCTGGACGTTGGCTGAATCAGTAGCATCCAAAAAGGGATGACCAATGTACAGTGGGCTCTGAATCAGATCTTGAGGCCCAGCAATGAAGTCAGGAACTGAAAGTCGCTGGAGCCAAGAGCAGAGACCCATAGGTAAGTTGGGCATGCGGTCATCGTTGAGCATGCATTGTGGCTATTGTGAGCTCTCTGCAGTGTGCCTGGGTGTGCTTATATAGATGGGGCCTATGGCTGCCCCAAAGTTCAAGTATTTTCTTTGGTCATGTTCTTCCAGAAAGATCTTCAATTTCCTTAGAACAACACTAGAATTTTATTTGTAATTACAAAATTGGAGAAAACTTAGATGATTAAGTTCAACCTGAATGAAGAATTCCACGCCCTCATGTAAGACAATAATCTGTCTAATTCAGATTAACTGCTTTTATGAAAATGTGACAGTTTGCTCAGTGACTGAACTGAAAACATTTGGACTGGACTTTCTGTGTAGTGGACACTGAGATTATCTGTTTTTGAAAAGAGAAATCATTCTGAATTCTTTAAAGAATATTGAGGCTGGGTCTAGCAGAATAAAGAGACTTAGAAAATCCAATACCACTTAGTCGTTGTTAGCTAACATTAATTTAGCATCTGCTGCATGCCAGATACTGTTCTAAGTATTTCCCATACAGTAATTACCTACTTTATGAGGTAGGTAATACTTTTGATTCCACTTTACAGATAAGGAGACTGAAGTTCAGAGAGGTTATGAATCTTACCCCAAATAATGAGACAAGCAAGCATGTGAGCTAGGGTATAACATGTCTTATTCCAGAGTGACAGTCTTGCCATTATGCTGTGATAAAGGAAGCTACAGAAGGATTCAGTTGGGATACCTAATCCAGCATGGGAATGAAAATGAGAGCCTATCTGTTGGAAAATCACTTTAATAAGCAATATAGAAGATGGATTGACGATCAGAGGGGAGAGAGAACTGCTATCACCATTAAAGGTAGAAATATGTTAAGAGGCTTTTGTTATAGTCCAGTGGAGAGAAGATGGCAGCCTGAACAGCAACAGAAGAGAATGAATGGGAGACTATCTGGATAGCAAATCCACAGAATGGTAATGGTTTGGATGGGACAGGGTCAAGCTATGGTTAAGGATGATGGCCATGCTTCTGGATTGAAGACTGTGGGCAGGAGAAGGGGGAGACAGAGGATGAGATGGTTGGATGGCATCATCGACTCAATGGACAGGAGTTTAAGCAAACTCCCAGAGACAGTGAAGGACAGGGAAGCCTGGCATGCTGCAGTCTATGAGTTCACAACAAGTCAGACATAACTGAGTGACTGAACAATAACAGCCATGATTCTGATTTGGCTGCCTGAGAAGTTTGTGGCACCCTCATCTTCAAGCCCTTTTCCATAGCCAAGTCAGGTATCCAGGGCTATGAACTACCAAGTCTGATTCAGCCTTTTGGCATTTACTGCTGTACTTTCTTTTCTTGGGAGTGATTTTTGTCTGTACATCCTCTCAGCTCTCATCATCCCTTTCCTCTCAAGACAGTCTTAAGCATCTGCTCCCATTCTCTTCACCCACAGACTCATGGAGGCTAAGGGAGCTCTGCTGGAGTTTGTTCGTGTTTTTACTCTATGTATAGGTAACGTGAGCTGTTCTCTGTGTCCTAGTAATGATGAGTGTATGGGTCCTATGGAGTTTTATTTGTCCTCTCAATAGATTTTATGACTTTGGGAAGAGGGGAAGATTCAAATGTAGGTAACTGTCATTGTTCTTCAAACCCAATCATGGCCTCCTCTTTATTTATTTTTTTAGTGAAAAAAAGTATCTCTAACAGAGAAAGTTATCTATCTTTTAAAACCCTCTAACCAGAATGCAGTGGGTAGGACTTATAACCACATAAGAGAGGCAAGAGGCACGTGGTAGCAGTTCAGCTTCATCTACTCTCTTGTGTCTTTTCTGTCTAGCTTGTTGTTTATATTCTCCACAAGCTGGTTTACTGGTATCTTGCAAATGGTACCGCTGATGAATTTTAAGAGCTGGGTTAAAGTCTAGGTTACTGTCATATTCTCTGATGATCACAAAGGTGTCTGATAACTTTTGGTTTTGGGTAAAAGCAGCAGTGGAGGTGCTAGAACCTCCATATCCCTCATTGTTCTTTTAGGGACTCTTCTTTTTTGAGAGCCTTAATTTTGCCCTAACTGCTTGGACACTTGAGATAACAAGTTCCTTTTCCCCTTTAATCTTCAGTGTGTTTGGACCTCTTTTATCCTGACTTACAAACTTTTGATTTTCCTTTTTATTTGACCTTTAGTAACAGATTTATCTTGACTTGCAAACAGAAAGGGGAGACGAGAGGAAAGATCAAGGAATAAGGGACAGGGGAAGTGTGGCCATATGGGGCAAATTATAAGTTATTTCATAGCTAGGAGAACAGCAAAGCAAGATCCATGGCTGTTCATCTGGCTTTCAGCCTGACCCAGGAATGTTTAGTAAGTTGAATGGTTCTGTAGATATGGGTCTGCTCCAGGCTGAGTCCAACTGGAGACTGAGGATTTAGGGTTCTCAGCCCTATACCCTGGACTACCTGCGCTAGAGAACTGTGACCCTTACAACTAGTGTGGAGCATCTACGTGGCTACTCAGGTTGGAAAGGCCTAGGAGTACTCACCTCATTCCCCAAAAGCCCTATCTGTGTCTTCCTCCTTAATAATCGCCTATGGCCAGCCTGTTCTGCAAGTGTAAGAAAAACTGGATTCTTGTTTTGCCCTAGCACTCATCCTGGATTCACTGTTGACCTAAAAACAAGAACTGAATGACTCTCCAATGACTCTTTTCTGGTCTTAAACTCTTACTTTGAATTACTAAACTTTCTGAATAGTTATAAAATGTTGTTCATACCAGACTCTCATCACTCATTCTCATCAGTTCATAGACCTCACCCTCTAGTACTAAACCAAAATCAGTTTTAGTGGGCTTTGACACAGAATAACTTACAGTGCCAAAGATGGATTAGATGTGTTGGCTCCACATGGCAACAATGTTTAAAAAAACAACAACATTGATTTCTATTTGGTTTCCAAGATTAAACCATTTAAGAATCAAAGATGGGATTTCAATAACTCCACCTCTTCCCCAGGGATACAGTTATGCTTATTGATTGCAAGGGAAGCAACAAACAGAAGATCCATTTCCAATACGACCACAATTCTTGGCCTCAGGTGCAGTGAAAGCTCTGAAATCGCCTACATGTGGGAAAATGGGCATCCAGACGACTGGACACTTTATCTCTTAGCTATACCACTCAGGAAAATTCTTTATCTTATCCACTAACATAGGTTACTATTAGGAAGTGACTGACTAAACAGTCCATGATGAAGCTACCAGAAAATCCCAGGTTCAGAATTATTTCACATGGTCTTAGAAGAAGGAACTAAAGAATCCCTCTGGTAGAATTAAGAAGGGGTTATCTGAAACCTTATGGAAAAAGCACCTCCCACAAAACCTGGAATAAGTATGAGCTTTGTTACAGAAATTGATGCTTCATGGCTACCCATGCCAACAACAGTCTATTTATAATAGAACAAAATACTCTTTAGAGACCTAAGGCATCTGAAATCAACTGAGTCACAAACTCCTACCAAGATACCTAGGCTTTATTTTCTTTTCAAAGGCTATGAGCAAAATAAATAAGCTCAGAATTCTCCACTGTTCCTTATGCTAGTGTGTTTCTAATTGTTGAGGCAATTTAATAGAATTAGAAATTTACCAGCACTTCAAAGGATGTGGGATTTGACAGCTTGTCATTTTCCCACAGTCTCTACTGTTCAAGGCATAATGTAGCCTTGGGTACCATGTTTTCATGTCTGATAAACAGCTGAAACTGAGAACACCCCACACAAGTCCTGGCTTCTTGCCTACTCCCACTGGAGAGAACTATTCTCCAACAACTGAAATGCTGATGGATTCATTAAATGAATGCACACATCTGTTATTTTCATGTTGAATATCCACAGAAAAGAACTATAAGAGAATATGTTAAAGGAAGATAATCCTTTGGAGGCCTCTCTCAATTTAAGGTGTCCCTGGAACATTAGTTTATCCTATGTAAGCTAAAACTTGCCCTAAGTCAGATTATCTGAAGGCAAAAATAAAAGGGCAGGAAAAATAAATGTCAGAATCTCACCTTCCTACAATAGCATGAGTTTATGCTTCTTAAGCCTAAGTGGCTAATGTGTTTTTGATCTCTCTTTTATGTCACATGCCTAGGCTCACTGCCCTTCACCTGACGTGAACTGAGCATCTGAAGCATGTCTCATAGGAGCTGTGATTTTTCTATGCTATGACTTCTAATAATCCTCTTTGGTAACTTCCAGTTAAATTGTGTGCATGATATTTCTTCATCTGAAACCCTCCAGCACGTTAAAGGTGGTAAGGTGGCATTCTCATGTTTTAATTGGCAGGCAGGATTGTTCTACAGCCTCTCTGGTTCCACTGCTGACAGACAGAAAGTCAGCATTTACATAGGGTATTACGTCTGCTAAGGGATCCTGGAGTACACATTTTCTCTCTACCTTCCAATAAACATGAGAGACAGACAGTTGTTTTCATTCTCCTCTTAAAGATGAGGAAATGTGAAGTTAAGTATCTTGCCCAAGGTCACAGACACAACTTCAAATTCCTGGCCCTTTGTTTTTCTTCTTGACCAGGAACCTCCCTTGATTACATCATCTCTTATTCCATTATGTACCAAAATTGGAGATCAAAGCATCAATAATGGCTGATGAACTCATTATTTAATAGAGATTCTTAAATGGAAGAGGTCACAGGATGACACAAGTTCTGAGTTACCATTTTCTTGCGAAAGAAGGAGAAAAAAGTCAAGTGGTTGACTGTGCAAATACAAGCCCATCAATTCTTTAAAGCTGATTATTATAGCTTAAGTAATTTCCCTGCCCAAAGATCTTGATAGACATTTATCCAAAGAATAAATACAGATGACACATGAAAAGATGCTCAACATCACTAATAATTAGAGAAATGCAAATCTACCCTGCAATGAGGTACAACCTCACAGCTGTCAGAATGGTCATCACTAAAAAAAATCTACAAATAACATGCTAGAGAGGGTATGGAGAAAGAGGAACCCTCCTACACTGCTGGTGGGAATGTAAATTGGTACAGCTACTATGGAGACCATTATGGAGGTCACTTAGAAAACTAAAAAAACAACTAACATAATATCTAGCAATCCCACTTCTGGGCATATACACAGATAAAATTATTAATTAAAAAGATACATGTACCCTATGTTCATAGCAGCACTATTCACAATAGCCAAGACATGGAAACAAAGTAAATGTCCACTGACAGATGAATAGATAAAGAAGATGTGGCACATATATACAATGGAATACTGTTCAGCCATACAAAGAATGAAATAATGCCATTTGTAGAAACATGGAGAGATTTTCATACTGTGAAGTAAGTCAGAAAGAGAAAGACAAATACCATATGATATCACTTATATGTGGAATCTAAAATATGACACAAATGAAATTATCTATGAAACAGAAACAGAATCACAGACATACAGAACAAACTTGTGGTTGCCAAGGGGGAGGGAGCTGGGAGAAGGAAGGACTGGGAGTTTGGGATTAGCAGATGTAAACTAATATACATAGGATGGATAAACAACAAGGTCCTACTGTACAGCACAGGCAACTATAGCTGATCTCCTGGGATAAATCATAATGAAAAAGAATACAAAAAATATTGCATATATTGTATAATTGAGTTACTTTACAGCAGAAATTACCACATTACAACACTTAAACCAACCACACTTCAATTAAAAAAATATTATTAATAATCATTTAAATTAAAAAAAAAAGCAATTTCCTCACCCTTCTGGTCCCACAGGGCTGCTGGAGTGTCAGGTAACTGGACCATTCGATATCTTTTTTTACTTTTTAAAAATGGAGAAATAAATCGGTTATACTTCAAGCCACAAAAAATACCTAACTGACCTTTGGGTAGTCCAACCTTAGCTCCCTTGAAGATGAAAATCTAGGATTTTCTTTCAACAGTCCTAATTTCAAATTATAATTCAGAGATACTTTGTTTTGATCTTTCTTGATTTTCCTTCCAATAACATTTTCTTGCACTCACTCAACCTGTTTATAATTTTCTTGCATTTGACATCTTTTTATGTACTTGTCACATTTGATACTTTAAAAGTAATTCCCTTGTTTTTACCAAATACCTAGAGTCTGTACAACCAGTATGTCATTAAGGCTTACTAACAACCAAAGGCATACCATTGAGTAGGTTTCTCTAGAGAAAGCATTTACTCTGGCAAGTGAACAAGATAATCTATTTCAGTGTGACAAGAAAATATTAGAACTTTTATTAAGATTTAGTTTTATCTCATATATTTTATTTCTATTTTTATATACTTTATAGTATATATTTGAATATCTATATAATTTACAAGTACATTTAATTTACATTTTTTGAAAGTATATGCTCAAAATATTATTATGGTATGATGATTTTAAAAATTTTGAAATCATAACCATAGAGAATCAGTAGGTACAAATAATATTACTAGCTATTATTTACTAACTGCTATGTTCCAGGCATTGTTCAATTCCTTTATTCATCTTAATTCACTTAATCCCCCTAACAACTCTATGAAGTAGGTGTTGTAATACTATACCATTTTATTCCCATGGTGCAAGTGAGATCATTCAGACACTGAGAAGCTGGATAATTTATCTAGAGAGACAAAGGTTCTAAGTGGCAGGATTTGAAATTAGGCTAGTGGACCCCAGACACTGAGAAGTTGGATAATTTATCTAGAGAGATAGAGGTTCTAAGTGGCAGGATTTGAAATTAGGCTAGTGGACCCCAAATTCTGTCCTCTTAACTACTCTTGTTCACTAGCAGTTGCTGAACAGAGTGCCAGGTAGGACTGGGCTTAGTGGAATCTATGGGAGCTCATTCTCCTCACTCCTTTGATGAGAGACATTTTCCATTCTCTTCGGAAACTCTCATCTTGAACTTCATCTGTATACCAGCTGTTGGGACCACAAGATAATTTAGACATGGTCTCTCCCCTCAAGAAGCTACAGTCAATGCAGAAGATAAGACAGTTGTATAAACAGCTATAATATAAGTGGAAAGTGAGAAAGACAAAAAATTTAAAGCTACAGAAATTTTGGAGAGTCATTACTTCCAGAGTGAGGAATTGGGAAAAACTTCATGGAATAAAGTACATTTGAGCTGGTTTGAAGCTGTGGCTTATTCCCTCAAATCACTATATAATTGATGAGAAATTTCACAGTGAAAATATCTTTGGAAATATTTGTTTGGGGTCTTGGCCTTGCCCTTTCTGCCCTTCCACAGTCCTCTCCATATTTAAAAACAGTAGGCTCCTCTAAAAGTGGTATAATCCTGTAACACTGAGCCCAAGCTAAGCCTAGTTTCCCTGGCAGGGAGAACACGAATGCAGGGGAGGCATCTTATCAGTGGGGTGGTAGGGGTGGTGGCGGACACTTAGGCTCTGATAGTTTGGTTTTGGTGCCAGGGCCCAGATTTCACAGCTCAGGCAACCACCACTCCTACCTGTGCTGATGCCTAATGGGGACAAAGCATTGTAAGAGACTATAGTTTTGAATTCAGTTTATAACTTAGAATTGAGGAAGTTATATTTCAACTAGCCCCAAATAGCCTTCATTATAGAAAATGGTTCATGATAGCAAAAGAATTTTCCGTTAATTATCAGTAGAAAACTCTATCCTACTCCCACACAGAACTTTGTAGCAGGATTAATCAGAACTTAATAAGGCAAATAGTCAAGAGATGGTTTTATGAGTATGCACCATGAGGTGGATTTTTTTAAGACCAGGAGCTGACACCTATTGAGGTGGTTTAAATTAGAATTTTGACAGAAGCACATTATTGTCACAGTCGGTAAATGTTAGTGAGACAGTCTCTTTCACGTATCCAGTTTAGGAATGCAGTCATTAAGCCCCTACACAGTGATTCAATTCATGAAATACAGAGAAGAAATTATTTAACTCACTAAGGGATTTGGAAGTTGTCTTAAAGACTACTGAGAAAGTGAAAGTGTTAGTCACTCAGTTGTGTCTGACTCTTTGCAACCCCATGAACTATAGCACACCAGGCTCCTTTCATGGAATTCTCCAGGCAAGAATACCGAAATGGGTAGCCCATTTCCTTCTCAAGACTGCTAATCCATGGCAAAATTGGTTGATAATTGGGATGAAAGTCAAACTTGATAATTTTTACACTTTCTCTCCATTTTCATTATAAAAATTTTTACTTTGAATAAGCTCAGTCTAGCATTTTCCAAGATAAGAAAATCAACAGCATTGATATATGTGTGATTCTGAAGCATTGTAGCCAGAAGAGCATAAATAATCTCATGGGTAAGGGGGGTATGGAATTTTATCAGTGATTATGCTGAAAAACATGCCTGTAGGCTTAAGTACTTAATATGACTTACTTACAGTCTCTAAAGGAAAATATGGATTGTAAGAGAGGGAAACTTCTGACTTATTTCTTAGATCTGCACTGATTTATGCCAAACATAAAGCCCTGGACTCATCTTTGTGCCTCAGATTTTCCCTGAATGAGAATGCTACCACAAATGCATCATAGGCCTTGTTAATCATTTTTATAAGTTCTTCTTTAATTTAAAAATTCTGAGAAAGTTTAACTTCAAAGAATATCAAAGCTTTTAAAAAGGCTTAAAGCAGAACTGATTCAAGCAGTTCAAGACACTGACAGATGATTCTGAAAAGAGTCTGCAGATATGCAGAGACCTGAATTTCCCTTTGAAGCTTGTTTCATCTTTTAATAAGTTTTTCTTATAGTTCAACTATTTCTTCTTGCTTTACATTTTCTCTGGTTCCTTGAACTCTATCCATTCTCTAAATAGAAAACAATGTTATCCTACTCCTTGCAACATAAGAATTCCTGTATTATTAAAACACAAGTCTTTATATCCTTGAAGATACTCACAAACAGATTGAGCAAGCAACTAGTATTTATTGAGAACTTACTGTAGTCTAAATATGATGCTTATGAAAGGGGTATAAGGAGCAAGCAGAGTTCCAGACAGTACCTCTGAGAGATTTACTGCACTCTAACTGAAAAACTTGTTGAATGTGAGCTGAGTTTTAAGACCAATTCCAATCCTTTAAAGCTAGATTTCCTTAGTTGTGCCCTCTATGCTTGATTAGCTCCAATAACAGGGACCTCAGTATCTCATTACCAGCTGCCCCTTCCAATATCTGACATCACTTAGTTGCTAGAGAAAACAAATCTCCATATAAACTGAGCTACAAAACAGGAATGAATCAAGTACTGTAAGTGCTGAATCAGTTGAAAAAGACAAGTTTTGTATGAGGTCAGACGAAAGAGGAATCACTGATGGTTATTGTGGTCAGAAAAAGATGATGATTTAGGGTAAAATAACCAATATCTTTTGGATTTCTCCAAAGTACAACACAAATGTGCATCTTTATTATTACTGGTATCATATGCAAATTCCAGTAATAATTAATATTTATTGAGTGCTTATTGTTCAGAGGCTAAGTTGTGTCTGAATCTTTGCGACGCCATGGACTGCAGCATGCTAGGCTTCCCTGTCCTTCACTGTCGCCCAGAATTTGCTTAAACTCATGTCCATTGAGTCAGTGATGCCATTCAACCATCTCATCCTCTGTCTCCTCCTCCCCTCAATCTTTCCTAAGAACTAATCAATATGTTAAACTGCCTGTCAAATGACACTGTATATAAATGTTAATATAGGCTTTTTTTCTTTTTACTGAAAGTAGGAATGAAAAATAAGAACAACAAAGATAAAGGGAAGAACTCTCAATGATTTCCAGAAGCCCTAGAAATGTTAGATGGACATTTTGGCATTCCAGAACAATGCTGAAGGGTAGATATTATTTTCCCTACCTTGAAGAAACTAAGGCTCAGAAAAATTGAGTGACTTGCTAAGGTTTCAAAGCTAATAAAGCGGTAGAAGGAAATTAAAACTCAAGTCTGTCTGAGTCCCAAAACTGTGCTTTTTCCATTATATTTTAGTGTCAACCCCAGAGTGTTTCAGAGAAGGCAATGGCACCCCACTCCAGTACTCTTGCCTGGAAAATCCCATGGACGGAGGAGCCTAGTGGGCTGCAGTCCATGGGGTCGCTAAGAGTCGGACACAACTGAGCGACTTCACTTTCACTTTCCAGAGTGTTTGCCATCTAATTCTTATCTCCAGATTTCTTTTCTTCTACTCACTGAGCTGAATATAACTCTAATAATTACTAACCATATGGGTAAAATTCCATTAGTGATAGAAAACCAAATTCTATTAGCAGGAATTTGAATATTACTGAACTGTTAAGTGGAGTCTGAGTATCTTTGGTTATAACGAGATTTTGGATGTAATGGCTTCTTTGTTTGCAACAAAATATAACACATCTACATCTCAAGAGCTGAAATGCATACTAAATAAACTGCCATGGGGTAAGATGGCATAAAATTTGAATAAAGACTAAGAAAAAGAAAAAAAAGGAAACCACTAACTTGGAATTTCTTACAGGTATTCTGCAAAGGCTCACTGACCTTGGAACATCTGGATGTCTCTTATTGCCCCCAATTATCAGATATAATTATTAAAGCATTGGCCATTTATTGTATTAATCTCACATCTCTCAATGTTGCTGGCTGCCCAAAGGTATGTGCAGGAGTTAGAGCTCAGACATGTCAGATTGAAGTACTGCCAAAGAACACAGGCAGGGTAGCTATTAGGTGTTGGACTCATAATAGAACTTTTCTTTGCCATATCTGAGGTATTCATCAAGAGTTCTCCTTCCCCAAACTGTAAATAGCTTTATGATTTCATTTGTGTAAAAGCAGTACCTGGAAAAAGTTAAAGACAATTCTCATGCAAATATAAAAATGTGTCAAATATTTATTTCACTAATGAGAGAACCAGCAAAATGATAAAGTCAGTTCTTACAGTACTTGATCAAACTGAGTTTCTAGAGGAACTGAAGAAAGAATGTTGGAACATGACTGTTAGGTTAAATCCAAAATTGGTTAAAGTCCTACAAGGTAACAAATCAGTAACCTTGGAGCTATAGTTTCTACCAGAAATAATCTGCATCTCTCTTAGACAAAAATACAACAGGTAGAATTTGAGCCCTAATTGATAATAAATAGTATGTCCCAAAAACGGCATAATTCCTTGTAGAATTTCTCAGTTGGACCTGTTAAAATAATGTTCCAGTAAACATGTAAGGGTAGGCAACCATCTTTTGTCTTATTTTCAAGTGTTTGACAATTTTTCTTGATATCTGTCTTTGAAAGGAATATATACTCATTGCAAAATCTCTGGACTGCATATATTAAAAGTATGAAAGTAAAAATTCAAAGTCATAACACCATCCAGGATGTAACCACTGGCATTTTATACTTACTCTTCTAGAATTCTTT
This sequence comes from Nanger dama, assembly GCA_917880005.1. NCBI lineage: Eukaryota > Metazoa > Chordata > Mammalia > Artiodactyla > Bovidae > Nanger > Nanger dama. The sequence continues at coordinate 16,287,345 of CAKJTW010000007.1, forward strand.
TCTATGTACAGAGATTATAGTTAAAGAAGGTTTGTCTTGCTTTTTAAAGACTAGAATCATACTTTCTAAAATACACTGTAACCTACTTTCTTTTCTCTTAATATACTACACCAGGTCAAGAAATAGAGGTCTCTGGTTCTGGATTAATATGGCAGATTAAATACACCCTGATAATTTTGTTCCCTCTTGAAATGCTACCAAAACTGCTGAAGAAGGATGAAGGCCCACAATGATAGGGAAAACAGTAGGAGACAAAAGCAACAAAATTTTGGAAACCTGAAAATAGATGAATTAATTTAGCATACCAGAGACAACTTTGAATCCTAAACCAATAGTAGAGAAAGCTGGAGAAAGAATGGATTTACACTATAACCTTCAACTTGGCAATACCATATACTTCTGTAACTGGGTCAAGAGGATGGCTAAAATAAGGAAGACTGGGTTAAAAGTTCTTGAGAAGGAGGTACATCAATAGATCTCCTTCCCTCTTCTATGTTTTCAGGCAACTGCCCCTCCTCATCCTCACCAGATTTGAGATATTTCCTAGAGCCAGATTTCTCAACCGTGGCATTACTGACATTTGGACAAGATCATTCTTTACAGTGGGGGATTGTTTCGTGCACTGTGGGATGTTTAACTGCATCCTTGCCCTCTATCCAGTACATGTCAGTAGCACCTAGCCCCCTCACCATACCTCCAGTCATAGCAATAATAAATGTCTCCAGATATTGTTGAATGTCCTCTGATGGAGGAGGGGGTAAAATCTCTTTACTATCCGCTCTACAGATAATAAAACAGAAGGTGGCCGGGCTGGGAGACATCATGTAAAACTGAGAGCTTGGATACAAAAGTGAAAATGGGAATTAAGTGACTAAATGCTTAATGCAGAGATACTCAGCACTTTTCCAACACAGCATCCAGAATCTGGCTGCCAGATCTTTCCCTCCAGGCAGGAGGCTGGAATCCTTTTACTGGGGACTCTGACTAGTCCAAGATGAAACACTGAAAAATACTGACATTTGTAGATTTTCCGCCAAGTAAGTCATTTAGCCCATTGAAGCTGAAAGAAGAGAAGGCCCACATTATACACTCAGACCTTCTATTCAGCTTTTGTTGTTGTTTTTGTTTATTCGCTAAGTCATGTCCAACTCTTTTACGACACCATTATTTGTAGCCCACCAGGCTCCTCTGTCTATGGGGTTTCCCAGGCAAAAACACAGGAGTGAGTTGCCATTTCCTTTTCCAGGGGATCTTCCTGACCCAGCTATCAAACCTGCATCTTCTGAATTGCAGGTGGATTCTTTACTGCCGAGCCCCTAGGGAAGTCCAATCAGTTTTTAGCTCTTCACTATTAATCATGAGCAGACAGTCAAGGACATGAGGCCACACTTAGGAGAAAAGCCTCTAAAGGAGAACATAAAGACCAAAACAAATTAACAGAAAAACCTTAGAGGAAGTAAAATACCCAAAGGGAAGAAAATTAAAATATCTCTTAAAAAATCCTCAGAAATTGCGAAGTTACTTTAACAATTTTGTCCTCTTCTGTTGCACACATTAAAGTATCACCTGAACTTCCAAAACTCCTTGAATTCTAACTGGTCTAAAAATTCAGCTTCTCAGTTGTTCAGTCTGGGTAGTGAGTAGGTTAAGAGAGTGATGCTAGAACCTCCTGATTTCTCTATCATTAACCATCCCACAATAAGGAGGAGGCAGTGGTGGGAAAGCTATGGTCAATCATGACAAAACTGATCTAGAAAATTTACAATAAAATTCTTCTTTGTTCAACAGCCTTTAGAACTAGGGAAAACAGCTATCTTTCTGGTCAGCATCATCTGGTTCTAGAAGTAAGCTGGGGCAAGGAATTCAGGACAGCAGTGACCATGAACCCTCTGCAGCTGGCGGGGTCCTTGCTCTCACTGCACACGGACAAATAGACACATGAGTAACACATGGCTCACTGGGAACTGCCCTGGCTCTAAAGAAAGCACAGATGTTGACTGGGCTTTTAAAAGGCTCTACTTATAAGGGGGTAATAGGAGAATGAGGAAAGGAAACACTAGAAAGAGAACAAGAACTGAGGCAGAGGATTTGTGTTTGTTTTGATTTTGTAAGGAAAAACCGACAGAGTTCCTTCTATAAAATGTGCAGAGGACATTGTCTTACAGCCTAGAAACTAAGGTGGATTAAACAAATAACATTTTATAAAACGCATCACTCTACACTGAAGATCTAGACTGAGAAAAAGGAAGGAGAGTAGATTATTTCAGAATCTCAATGTAAAGGAAAAGCATTGAGCTTTACCATCTATGCAGGTGAAATGAATATTCTGATTCAGAAAATGTAATGACCATAATATGAACACTCCCCACTGTTGAGGTCCTTTAATAGACCGGAACCTGGTGGTCTGGAGTCGACCGATAAGACAGTAAAGGAGAGACAAAGAGGCTGATATTCCTTGGTTTACACAGAAAACCAATAAAAGTCCCTGCACGGGGCTTGCTCTGTTCATGAAGGCCTCAGGTGCCCTCTGGATGGGGTGAAGGCGCAGAGCACTTCTCGAGAGGGTCTTAGAAGCCCAGGCAGGAAAGTGAACTCAGAGAACCTCTGTGCTCCAGGGGATCAGCCTGAAAAAGAAAGGGAGAGAGCGAGAGAGCGGCGCGAGCGCGAGACACAGGGACCAGAGCTCTGATGGAGCAAAGGTGGTGTGTGTATAAATACTGTCTTACAAAGTTGTTATTATTAGCAAAGATAAAGATTAAAATTCCAGACTTACAAAACATAGGCAACCATATTAAAGAGAGAGATTTGTAAACAATCACTTTTACCATAAGGTTCACAAGGAGGAAGAGGATACTTATCACTGTATAGAAAAACTAATGAAGGAAATGCCTGGATTCTTCAGCCCCTGGGAGAGGCTTGCCTCTCCTCTTAATTCCTGAGTATTCAGGAATTAATAAGGAGCAGAGAATTCCTGACAGATCCAAAACAGCACACAGGAAGCCTCCTATTAAATGCTTTCCTGACACCCACAGCCTCAGAAATCATAAGGCTGTGGTCCTGTCTAACGTATTTCAGTTCCATTGTTTCTGATGAGCCATAATACACTTCAGTGTCTGGCTTATCTTCTAGGCTACATTTCCCCAAAGTCCATGAGTTAATCTTGAATGGGCATCTTATACACTGCCTAGAAGGTCCCTACAACCAGCTCACCTCCAAGGTTAGTGACTATACTATGACCTCATCCTACCCAGCATTAATATGGGAATAACATAATCTCTGCTCAATAGGACTGAGATTAAGACCTTGTATCTGGGAGTTAAGAATGTGGCCAGTCACCTCGATCTCCAGTTTCCAGCTCCCATAAGTTCTAAAAACATCACCTCAGTTACTGAACACTTGGGCTTCTGATCTACAGGAAATGTTGGGCTCCTTTTCAGTTCCTTTGGCATCAAAAAACCTAGTACTCTGAGCTCTACCTCTCTGGGATTTTTCCATCATCTCAGTGTCTTTCCTTTTCCCTACAATTCATTAGGGACAGGCTAACTCCTGCTCTCAATGATATCAGATCCTCAGAGACCCATAGAGTGTGTCAGGAATGTCTGAAAGCATTTATGTGAGAATCAGTTGCAATGTTAAACCTTGGTCCTGAGCATGTTCTGGAAACAGGGCATACTTAGACGATGACATCTTTCTTTCCAAACATAAAAAGTATACATTTCAAATTAAAGGGGGTTTCTGCATAATTCTCTCAATTTTATGTAAAAAACAAGAGCTTAGCCTCATGGCATGTTTTTCAGAATGTTCAAATATTTAAAGTAAATTAAATCCAGTTGGAAAAAAATTCCTTTGGGGAGAGTAATCTAGTTGATTCTGCAGCAAGTCTCAGTTCAGCTATAAATTAAAACACTAGACCTTGAGTAAGTGAAGTAATCTAAGAAGTAGAGTTGAATTACTTCTACAGAACATCTGTGCAAACCCTCAAGATGTTGGAACCCTTAGCAGAAATTCTCAGTGTGAGATTCATGTAGTCTCTGTGGCTTCTGCTCTTCTTTCTTCTGCTGCCTACAAACATCTCTCTCACCTACTAGTCCCTTTCCAGAACCAATTATTCTATATACAAACCATCAGAGATGTCTAGATCCCTTCTTATAGCAAGTTGATTCTGTTTGTAGGTTAATATATTATATATATAAGTTAATATATATTATATATATTCATTTAATATATATATTACAGTTTTGTAACATGTGATGTTATTAAACTTATGCTTCTCAAATTGATGATGCCCTAGAGTGGATTTCAAATTTAAAGCTAAATGCTGTTACAGCAGAATTTCCTAAGTTGCTCATACTGGTGTGACAAATATTACTAGGAAAATTTTGATGAAGTTTCCCATCCCAAACAGGTAACTCCAAAATAAAAATAACAGCAAGATCATAAATTCTATTAGTACCACTTGAAAGAGATCTTTTACTGTTCTGGAAACAGACTAAGTCACTGGCCTGAGTTATAGGCTCATCACATGATAAGAGAATATGCAAGGTTCTGACTATATTTGTTATGGACTGAGTATTTATGTCATTCCAAAATTCACATGTAACCCTTATCCCTGGTGCAAAAGCATTAGGAGGTGAGGCTCTGGGGAGGTAACTAGGTTCAGGTTGAAGTCACGAGGGTAGCACCCCATGATGGAAATAGTGTCCTTAAAAAATAGAAAGAAACTAGAGCTCTCTTCGGGCTTCTCTGGTGGGTCAGTTGATAAATCTGTCTGCAATGCAGGAGACCCAGGTTTAACACCTGGGTTGGGAAAATCCCCTGGAAATGGAAATGGCAACCCACTCCAGTATTCCACCATGTACAGTTACAGCAAGAAGATAGCCAGGGGAGGACCCTTACCAGACACTGAACCTGTGGGCAACTTGATCTTGGACTTCTCAGCTTGTAGAACTCTGAGAAATAAATGTATGCTAGTTAAACCAACTAGTCTGTAGTATTTTGTTATAACAGCCCAAACTGACCAATATACTATTCTTCCTTGGGATGCAGCTGATCGAAATAATCAGTAGTTACTTTGGCTCTATGTCCAGATTACTGACTCAGCAATGGAGATGTTATCAGCAAAATGCCATTACCTGCACGTTTTGGATGTTTCTGGTTGTATCCTGCTTACTGACCAAATGCTTGAGAACCTTGAAATGGGCTGCAAACAACTCCGGATCCTAAAGATGCAGTACTGCAGACTTATTTCCAAGTAAGTATGTACCTGAGTATGAAAAGTTTTGTGAATTACTTCTTGAGAAAACAGATTATGTCACCACAGTATTCATAATACAATACATAGTGTAGGAAGTTTTTATTTTTCACCTAACTGAAGCCAATATATTGAGCTGACCTCTAAAATGGTCTTTGTGGTTTTATATTCCTTTTCTAGTAGTCCTTCTACTCTTAGTGCTTCCTCTTCCTTGACTATGCAGATGCCCAAGGCCCTAACTCTGCTCCTCAAGGAATAATCACTAGCTCTTCCTCTACTTCCTTCTCAAAATAATACCATTATTAACCTCCCCTGTGGGTTAAGAAAATCAACAGACATAGTAATAGCGGTGTTAGCCACTGAGTTGTGTCTGACTGTTTGTGATCCCACAGACTGTAGCCCGCCAGGCTCCTCTGTGCATGGGAATTCTCCAGGCAAGAATACTACTGGAGTGGGTTGCCATTCCCTTCTCTAGAGGATCTTCCCAACCCAGGGATTGAAGCCGGGTCTCCTGCATTGCTCACAATTAGGTACAAATTACTAACAGTTATCCTAAGAGTCCCACCTCCCCCAAAGCTATTTGTTTTATATTTGTTATTTTACTAAGATCTAGAGCTCAGAGTAAGGTATTCTGACAACTGCTACAGGCCAAATGCCTATTTCCTCAATTTACAAAATGTTTCCAATGAAATAACAGCTAGGTAAATAAGAAATCTATAAAGGTAGAAGGTATTAGGTATTACCCCATACTTTTTAGAAAGAAAGCAATTTTCTTCTTGTTTTTTTTTTTCCTATTGACTGGAAATAAAAACATGGCAGTATTTTAACTGACCTGATGAAGTAACCCGTGGAGTGTGCACATGAGAATTCTTGACCAGTCCCTGAAGGTCAGGTTCTTTTCTGAAAGTTGGAAAAATGAATACTAAGAATTAATATTATCAAGGTACAAAGTACATAATGTGTTCTAAGCATGTAGATTTCACAGAGGAACTTTCTTAATTAAACAGCCCTTGTAAGAGCTGAACCATGAGATCTGGTCACATGATAACTGAGGAAGAAAATGATTTCTGATCTAAGGATATGTGTGCTAAAATGAAATGAAAAAAACAAAAACAAAGCTGTTACTTATAGAATAAGCACTCCCACTGGGCCTAGACTTGCCAGGGGAGAAGGCAGCCAACTGAAAATGGATCCGAAAAAAGAGGGCAGGTTCTTGAAAACTGTTGAAGCAGAATAGAGACTCACCTTTTCTTGATAGGTCTGGAGATGACTGACATGAATATTATTAACTCAGAGTATTACACCATGAAATAAGGTCCTATGAGTTTCTGTTGACCTTGTGATATCATAAAACAGCCAAGATGTCACCTTTGGGTAAGATGATAGTCAATGGATAATGTATTATACAAAGGAGTTTAGTTTTTAGTCTTTTGATTATATTTTGCCAATCATTATTTTGGGGAGGTAATATTATTAAACTTCTGAAATGTAGGATGTTAAGTAGAATGAATGGAAGACTTAGTTAGGGTCCCTGTGAAACTAAACATGGTTACCCACTCCTCGTGCAAGGTCCATAGATTGAAAAAAAAAAAATATATGCAAAGAAAATAAACAAGTAAGATTTTACTGCTAGCTGGGGTTGGTCCCCCTAACCAATGCAAAACTCTAGTTAACTAGCTGAATCTATGGAAAATTCCTTTACCCAATCCAGGACAGTTAAAGGCTTATTTTGTTTTCTACCACCAGGCCTGGCTGTCCGTATCAGCCAGGAGCAGACAGAGACTTGGCCCTCATGCTTAAAGGGGGAGCGGCCTGTCTGCCCATCTTATTGTCTAAAGAGGCCAAACCATTTCAGTTTCGCTTGTAGCTCCATTCCTGCTAAGATCCAGTAAGAAAGAGGTCTAGAATTTTCTGATTCAATCCTTGTCTAGCAATGGAGAGGGCTGTCCCACAGCATGGTGGCTAGGCTAATAAGGCTCCAGGAGCATCTGTCTTGACATCCAGCTTCCAGGAGAGGATGCTACTTGTCAGTCAAGGAGGTCCCAAGATATTTGGGTTTCAAAATTTTGATTAGAGAAGTGGTAGGGTCTGCCCTCATTTTGCTCTTGGGGCTCAGATCTAAAGACTATAGCATTTTCTTCTTCACTTAGACCCGTGGGATCCTTGGGTGGAGCTGGAAATGCTGCAGAGTATGTGAACCCTTGAAGACACAAGCTCATGATGGTATCTAAAGAGAGTACTTGTTTGCTCTTGCTTCCTCAACAATGAGAGCTTTGTTTCGTCTGGGTGAAATGAACCATCTGGAAATTAGGATGGAGGAAATTTTTCTTGGGAAGAGGTTTCGTGACTTTGAATCACAAAACAAAATATTCCCACATATCTGACTCCATTTGAACATAAAAAAATATGAAATCATATAAAATCTAGTTATAGCCCTCAGAAGAAATTGTCCTATATACAAATTTCTCCATACTCAATGGAATCTGAAAATATTTCACCAGCTTTACAAATCAAAGAGGTCTATTCAGCCCACCCTTTCTGAACCAGGGAAGTAGTAAACTTTTGGTCAATGAGCAAATTATCTATAGCTCTTTTGCAGGAGAGCTTCCAGCATGAGATACTCTGTCATTCTACAACCTCAGAGCCTGAAGGGATCCCAGGAAACGATTCCAGAAGTCTCATGTGGAGACATAATAAGTGAATGAAAGTTGCTCAGTCGTGTCTGACTCTTTGCTACCTCATGGACAGTAGCCCACAAGGAGTGGGTTGCATTCCACTCTCTAGGGGATTTCCTGATCCAGGGATCGAACCCAGGTCTCCTGAATTACAGGCAGATTCATTACTGTCTGAGCCACCAAGGAAGCCCATAAGAGACATAATTCTCCTTTAATTCAAGGAGAAATTCTTAATAACTGAGATTATAAATATGACAAGAAAATCTAGCTGTCTACATTTGAAGCAGTTGTATCCAACAAGTCTTTCAACTTATAGACCTCTGTGAGGAAAGCAAGATAGGCAAAGGAAAAAATGAAAAGCATAATGGGATAGCCAGAGAAAGACCCAAATGATGGTCTCCAACAATCCAGGAGGGTCTGAGCCACAAAGAAGCAGAAGAGCCATTAAGTTAAGTCTATAAGTGGCAAAGAGCGAAAGGACCCTTTTGACATTATTGGGGTCTGGAATCCAAATTTTTAAACATTAGAAAGATGAGCAGAGAATATCTAGATGGTTGTCAGAGCTTCGAACAGCAGTACAGAGATTCTTTGAAGACCTTATTTAGCAGTTGCTGGCAGCATAAATTACTACCTAAACACTCTAAGATATCTGCATTGTTAGAAAATCTTAATAAAACTCAGCGTTCTCTCCAGCTCATGGGAATGTCTTTGTGGAAAGGCCTTTGTAATCTGGACCTATTGAATTTTATTACTAATATGAATAAACAGTATTGCTTAACTATTATTATTTGCCATATACTGAGCTAAATCCTATTTTATTATCTAATACTCACAAATACTCTATTACCATAAAAATGAATAAGGAAACTATCATAAACAGGTTAAATAACACGCCTGAAGTCATACAAATAAAAGAGCCATACTTTGTACCTAGGTCTTATCATTGCTATGCTGCTCTTTTGTCTTCAGATTAGTGATTTTCAAGCTTTTCTAAAGCCCTAACATTCAAGAGATTTGATCAGTAAGGGAAGATAAGTACTCTCTGTCTACTTTACTGGCTGATGCATAAATACAAGGCTGATTACAAGCAGTCTTTGATGTAGGCTCATAATTCTCCTTTCTTTTAGCTTACTCAATTAACTAGAAGGAAATTTGAGGGCAGTTCCCTGATAGCTCAGCTGGTAAAGAATCCGCCTGCAATGAGGGAGACCTGGGTTCGATCCCTGGGTTGGGAAGATCCCCTGGAGAAGGGAAAGGCTACCCACTCTAGTATTATGGCCTGGAGAATTCCATGGACTATATAGTCTACGGGGTCACAAAGAGTTGGACATGACTGAGCAACTTTCACTTCACTCAATGTTTATATTAGGGATATGTGAAGTCAAGTGGGCCTTAGAAAGCATCACTACGAACAAAGCTAGTGGAGATGATGGAATTCCAGTATAGCTATTTCAAATCCTGAAAGATGATGCTGTGAAAGTGTTGCACTCAATATGCCAGCAAATTTGGAAAACTCAGCAGTGGCCACAGGACTGGAAAAGGTCAGTTTTCATTCCAGTCCCTAAGAAAGGCAATGCCAAAGAATGCTCAAACTATCGCACAATTACAGTCATCTCACATGCTAGTAAAGTAATGCTCAAAATTCTCCAAGCCAGGCTTCAGCAATACATGAACCGTGAACTTCCTGATGTTCAAGCTGGTTTTAGAAAAGGCAGAGGAACCAGACAGCAAATTGCCAACATCCTCTGGATCATGGAAAAAGCAAGAGAGTTCCAGAAAAACATCTATTTCTGCTTTATTGACTATGCCAAAGTCTTTGACTGTGTGGATCAAATAAACTGTGGAAAATTCTGAAAGAGATGGGAATATCAGACCACCTGACCTGCCTCTTGAGAAATCTGTATGCAGGCCAGGAAGCAACAGTTAGAACTGGACATGGAACAACAGACTGGTTCCAAATAGGAAAAGGAGTCCGTCAAGGCTGTATATTGTCACCCTACTTATTTAACTTATATGCAGAGTACATCATGAGAAACGCTGGACTGGAAGAAACACAAGCTGGAATCAAGATTGCCGGGAGAAATATCAATCACCTCAGATATACAGACACCACCCTTATGGCTGAAGGTGAAGAGGAAGTAAAAGCCTCTTGATGAAAGTGAAAGAGGAGAGTGAAAATGTTGGCTTAAAGCTCAACATTCAGAAAACAAAGATCTGAATCTTCTGAATCACCTGGTCCCATCACTTCATGGGAAATAGATGGGTAAACAGTGGAAACAGTGTCAGACTTTATTTCTTTGGGCTCCAAAATCACTGCAGGTGGTGATTGCAGCCATGAAATTAAAAGATGCTTATCCTTGGAAGAAAAGTTATGACCAACCTAGATAGCATATTCAAAAGCAGAGACAAAAGGAGATCAACCCTGGGATTTCTTTGGAAGGAATGACGCTGAAGCTGAAACTCCAGTACTTTGGCCACCTCATGCAAAGAGTCGACTCATTGGAAAAGACTGATGCTGGGAGGGATTAGGGGCAGGAGGAGAAGGGGACGACTGAGGATGAGATGGTTAGATGGCATTACCGACTTGATGGATGCAAGTGTGAGTGAACTCTGGGAGTTGGTGATGGACAGGGAGGCCTGGCGTGCTGCGATTCATGGGGTCGCAAAGAGTCGGACATGACTGAGTGACTGAACTGAACTGACTGAACCTTTAATCAGAGACATTACTTTGTCAACAAAGGTCCGTCTAGTTAAGGCTATAGTTTTTCCAGTAGTCATGTATGGATGTGAGAGTTGGACTATAAAGAAAGCTGAGTGCCAAAGAATTGATGCTTTTGAACTGTGGTGTTGGAGAAGACTTCTGAGAGTCCCTTGGACTGCAAAGAGATCCAATCAGTCCATCCTAAGGGAAATCAGTCCTGGATGTTCATTGGAAGGACTGATGTTGAGGCTGAAACTCCAATATTTTGGCCACCTGATGAGAAGAGCTGACTTATTTGAAAAGACCCTGATGTTGGGAAAGATTGAAGGCAGGAGGAAAAGGGGACGACAGAGGATGAGATGGTTAGATGGCATCACCAACTCAATGGACATGAGTTTGGGTAAACTCCGGGAGTTGGTGATGGACAGGAATGACAGGGATCAGTTGGTGATGGTGTGCTGAGGTTCATGGGGTCGCAAAGAGTCAGACACAACTGTGACTGAACTGAACTGAACATTTAATCCCTTTTAATTTATGAAAAACAAAAGTCATTTACAAACTAAACCCTCTAATGTAAGACAACTGTTTGTGGCATATCATGTTTGAAAATCTTTGTTCTATTCTGATCCAAAGAATCCTTTTTCACCAGGTTAAATGTGTAATGACTAACCATTGCAGTAGACCGCTTCAGTTTTCAAATCATTTCTTACCAGGTCTTGGTATTGCTCAGGCCAAGCCTGAGTAGAAGGTAGTCAAAGGATTCCATATGCACTTGAAGGAACTTAGAATAAACAGTGATTTTTAAGTAGACATTTTCTTTTCAGTATTTCCCAGCTCCCATATAGATTAGAGCATCAAGCTATTAAAAAGAAAGACAGGGCATTTGAGACAAACAGGCAGACAAACATGTTTCTAGCAGGAGCATTCAATTTCTACATTTTCAAGTTTTCTGATACTTTTCAAAAGTTCTTATGTGCAAATACACAGCTACACAGAATGTTGTGAAAAGTAACTGAAACTCACTGGCGGTGAGTTTGAAATGGACTATCCTGGTCCGTTCTCTTGGTTAGGTCCTGTGTCTTAGGAGTCTGTCAATGCAAGGATGACAAAAGTCCTAGTAAGGTGGTGAGGGCAGCTAGTTTATGGCCTAAAGATTTCCTAAAGGGTGGAGAGGAAGCAGACCAGGAAATAGTCTACACTAGTATTCAAACTCTAAAACTAATGCCAAATTTGCCCTAAACAGATTCAGATTTTTCAGTTTTCCCCAGGACCATGCTTGCTGGTAAAATATGTAGGACTAAGTTAGCCCTAGAGACATTCTAGACTTGAGGAAGCCTTAACCTCCTGGCATTTGTGATTGGGGGAAGAGGGGTCTCAGACCTGATCCTTTGTTCCTGTCTTGTCTGGATCACCTTCAATGGCCAGGAGACCCTCTGATGTTTAGTTTCAGTGAAGCTGACTGTGGGTAAAAGGAGAGCAGTGCTTATCACTAAGAGCTAAAGTAGAGGCAGTATGGAATTGCAGATCTAAGAAATGCTTGTACCACTGTGTACTTCATCCATGGCCAGGGCTCAATATGCAGCTTTTTATTTCTTAATATGCAGTTCATTTTTATTCTGTCACATGATGTTGCACTTAATTAGTAGTTTTCCTATTTATTCCCTATTTTTCTTGTCTCTATTGAGTCAAAATCCCCAACTTTCTTTTTCTTGTTATTTTTTTCAAACTCTCATTACTTGCTAACTTTTTTATATCACATTACCTACCATCTGTCTTACTGGGTCTTATAAGTCATTTGAGGAACTCTATTACCTATTATTTATGTATCCTCAAACTTAATATTGGAGAAGGGAATGGCAAGCCACTCCAGTATTCTTTCCCCGGAATATTCCACAGACAGAGGAGCCTGGCAGGCTCTAGTCCACAGAGTTGCAAAGAGTAAGACATGAGTTAGCGACTGAACAAACTTAGCATTAAGAGTACTTATCCTCTTACCAGTTAACTAGAATTCTCAAAAACTCTTACTCTTCTGAGGCCAAAGGTTATACATAATTTGCTCAACTATTTACAAATATTTTACTCCCAAACATGTCCTTTTCCTGTAGGTCAAGACCTTGTTGCCTAAACTCAGTAGTGTTGTTATCATCAGTGGCATTAAATCATTATCAATAACTGTGAAATATAGTATGTGTGTCCAGTGCTCTGCTGTTAGGATGTTGGAAACAGCAACTTAAACTAAATCAAACTAGACCGAAAACCAGCAGAAGATAAGACAGCTAAAGGGCTCTTGGGTAAACTACTAAAGTCTCTTGATTTCGCAATTACTGCTGTATTTCAGGAGATACAAATAAATGTAATATGCCCTTAAATACCTTCTTAAAGGAAAGAAAAATAACAAAGTCCAAATTTATAAACAGTTATACCATGAAACTATGCACTGGAAAGAAACTTAATTCTATGGTCAATGTCCTATGAAAGTTTAGAGGAGGAAACAGTTGGGTTGGAGTCTTAAAAGACAGGCAAAGTTTAGACAGGCAGAGACAGGCTGAAGGGTAAGTAACAACAGATCTCTGTTGCCCAGAATAGTGCTTTAACCTTTTAACTATGCTTCTGAGTCCCCCCCGCATTTGGTGTTATATTGTGGCAGGTTTTTGAGGTAAAAAAAAAAATCTCATAGGAAACACTAAAAAACCTGGCAATCTTGTCAACTGCATAGAATTGAAAAGGGAGAAAAAAAATCTTCAGAAGAAAACAGAGAAAGCTAAAGATATCTATACATACAAAGATTATATAAGAAATTTAAAACATAGACTCACACTTCTTAAAAAGATTGAAAAATTAGCAGAATGCAAAACTTTATATTGTTATTGGACTATAAACTTATCTTCAAATTTGAGAATAAATATTTATTTAAAGAGAAGACATCTGTTTGCTAAGTTTTAACACACAGGGATTCGTGGCTCAGAACTAGAAATTAGTACAACAACTGCTTTTCCTTAAATTGTTCTTTAAACTTTTGTAAGTTTTATGAGTGCAAGTATAGTAGCCAAAAAGCAATGTGGTAAAAACAGAACTGGCAATGCTTGGCTGTCTATCTGCTGAGTTTGCTTGAAATTATTTTAAACTACCTGAGATTGGACTGTTGAAATGGTATTTTAAACAACTGATGTATCTTAGCTTTTTGTCAGTTTCATAGCCATACCAGAACTCATATGGCCATTGAACACAAACTTAACTATATGACATCAGCCTCTGTATCAATGACTCAGTTTCCAAACTTATGCAATTAATAACTGAATGTAATATACAGTAATAACAAGCAAAGAATCCCCCACATAGGCAAACATTGTTACTTATCTCTGTTCCTATAGAAGCTGCCAGTTACTTATTTCCTTTCTAGTGCCGATCTCACCATTCAAACCAGCTTCCCAGGAAAATTCTTCTCTCCTGGAAATGACATTATTTTCAAGTTAGATATAATTTTTTTCTGATGTTGAAATATTGTGCTTTATAGGATATATATATTTGGTCATTCAGAGGATCAAAATTTATCTTTTATTATATATTTGGTCTTCCTCCATGGTTTCTGGCTCACAGCTCCCAAAATCTTTGGAATTTCCTGAGTGATAAGAGCAATAGAAGAATCTTTTATCATAGTATTTGGTCTCTTCAGTTTTTGAAACTGATTCAGAGCCACAAGGTGAAATATGGGTGTCTTGTTATTCATAACAAGTTCCTTTCTACTACAACTGAGTTTATGTTAAGGAGGTGACCTCTGGAAAGCACCTAAGGATAAGGGCTTGTTGCCAAGGGAATCAACCATGAATAGAGGAGTGAAACATTTTCAGGATGATTTCAAAAATCACTCTCTGATTTCTGGGGAGAAGTGAGGGCCTGGAGGTTGACTCAGTCACCAATGGCCAATGATTCAATCAATCATGCCTACATAATGAAGCCTCCATAAAAACCCAAAAGGAACAGGCTGAAGATTTTCCAGGTTGCTGAATGCATAGATTTGGGGCTAGTGGTATGCCTGTAGAAAGCAACGAAAATCGGCATCCTTTCCCCATATCTTGCCCCATGCAGCTCTGATACCTGGTTGTTCTTGAGTAATATCCTTTAATGAACCAGTGATTCAGTAAGTAAAATGTCTCTGTTTTCTGTGAGCAGCTCTAGGTGGTAGATCAGAAGCCCAGGTAACAACCTGGACTTGAGATTGACATCTGGAAGGTTTTCCGTGGGTCTGAGCCCTTAACTTGCAGAATCTAATGCTATACCTGGATATATAGTGTTAGAATTGGGCTGAATTATAGGATGGCCAGCTGGTATCTTAGAACTGTTAAGTGGTGTGGGGAACAATACCACCCCATGTTGGAACTGGGGTCCCAAATAACTTTCTGATGATTTCTTTGCTTCCTTCTATGAAACACATATTTTTAATTATTTTGGTCATGGACACCTTTGAGATGTTAATGAAAGTCACAAACGCTCTCCTCAAAAAAAAAAAAAAAAAGCTTAGTAGATACAAAACTGCATGAATTTTCAAGGAATCCCTGGGCCCTCCCCAAAGTTCATCCGCATATTCCAACAGGGATCTGTGGACTCTAGGTTAGGAGCTCCTGCTCTGGTGCACAGCTAACTTTCACGGGTTGCCATCAAAGAATGCCCTCAGTGTTTCCACGTCTTGGCCATGCTATTTCCTTACCCATTTCAATATCTGTTAATCTTTGAACTGACTGAACCAGAGAACTACTGAGCTACTGAAGCTTTGGTATCCTGATCATTAGCACAATTTACCCATACCATCCCCCTCAGGAAGGCAAAAGAGATGTGAATTCGAGTTGTGACAGTGAGTTCTTTAACTCCAAATGTGGTCTAATTTGAAAATTCTGCACTAGAAATTACTTTTTCAACTAGCTAATGCTCATCACTGTTATTACAGGGAGGCAGCTATAAGAATGTCATCTATAGTTCAGCACCAGGAATATAGCGCTTCTAACCCTCCACTTTGGTTTGGCTATGATTCTGAAGGCAAGTCTCTTACAGAGCAACAAAATACATCACTTAAAGATTCAGAACTGACCGCAAATGAGTCAACATACAGTAATAAAGAGGAAGCAGTATGACCTTCAACCTCAAGCAAGAACCAAAAACCTAGAATCTGGCAACTTCATTTAATGCAAGTATTTTTACTAGCTGGATCTGAACAGTGTAAACAAGCTGGAAATCATTTCCAGATTTTTATTCCAGCTATGCGTTTGTAAATACATCTATGAGTTCTTCTAACAATCACGATTAAAAAAAGCCAAATCAAGTACTGTTACTATGTAACTTTTCTACTTAAATTTACCTTAATCAAACCAACTGTTTTGATGAGATTATCAAATCTAGGTTACAGTTGTATACAAAACAATCCTGACAGATGTGATGTTTTTGACAAGAAACTTAGAAGCGTCTGTACCCCACTCCAGTACTCTTGCCTGGAAAATCCCATGGACGAAGGAACCTGGAAGGCTGCAGTCCATGGGGTCGCTGAGGGTCGGACACGACTTAGCGACTTTACTTTCACTTTTCACTTTCCTGCATTGGAGAAGGAAATGGCAACCCACTCTAGTGTCCTTGCCTGGAGAATCCCAGGGACGGGGGAGCTTGGTGGGCTGCTGTCTATGGGGTCACACAGAGTTGAACACGACTGAAGCGACTTAACAGCAGCAGGCTTAGAAAAGAAAGCAGAAGGCTATATAAAATAGTAAGGGTTTTGAGTGAGGGCAACGACATTAAGGATCTGTAAGGCTTTATTATAAATGATATAGATATATATTTTAAAAAGAAACAAAGCTTTCTAGTAATTTCTAGACACTTAACAAGAGAGATCTAAATGCCAGTTAACCCAGGATTCATTTCAACATTTGACTTGAGTCAGAGGCAAATTAAAAAGAAACAGTCCCTTTCAGTCAAATTTGCACTGTCCTACAATGTCTCAGAAAGATCTTTTTTATTGAAGTATAGCTGATTTACAGTGCTGTGTTAGTTCAGGTGTATAGTACAGTGATTTAGTTATATACATGCACACACATACATATATATTCTTTTTGGATCATTTTCTAAGTTATTACAAACCCTTGAGTATAGTTCCCTGTGCTTTTCAGAACATCCTTGTTTGTTATCTATTTTATATATAGCAGTGAGTACATGTTAATCCCAAACTTCTAATTTATTCTTCCTCCCACCACCCTCTCCCTTTGGTAACCATAAATTTGCTTTCTGTCTGTGGGGTTATTCTTATTTTGTAAATAGGTTTGTATCTTATTCTTAGATTCCATATGTAAGTGGTAAAATACAATATTTGTCTTTGGCTTACTTCAGTTAGTGTAATAATTTCTAGGTCCATCCTTGTTGCTCCAAATTATTTCATTCTTTTTATGACTAATATTCTGGTGTGTGTATGTGTATATATATACATATCTATATACATTTCACATTTTCTTTATCCATTCATGTGTCAGTGGACACTTAAGCTGCTTTCATGTGTCCTGATTATTGTAAACAGTGCTGCAATGAACACTGAGGTCCAAGTATCTTTTCAAATTATAGTTTCTGAGTGGAAGTGCTAGATCATATGAAATTGAAGAGCAATATTGCACAGGAACCTGGAATGTTAGGTCCATGAATCAAGGCAAATTGGAAGTGGTCAAACAGGAGACGGCAAGTGTGAACATTGACATTTTAGGAGTCAGTGAATTAACATGGACTGGAATGGTGAATTTAACTCAGATGACCATTATATCTACTACTGTGGGCAAGAAGAAATGGAGTAGCCACCATAGTCAAAATGCAGTACTTAGATGCAATCTCAAAAACGACAGAATTATCTGTTTGTTTCCAAGGCAAACCATTCAATATCACAGTTATCCAAGTCTATGCCCTGACCAGTAATGCTGAAGAAGCTGAATAGTTCTATGAAGACTTACAAGACCTTATAGAACTAACACCCCCAAAAGATGCCCTCTTCATTATAGAGGACTGGAATGCAAAAGTAGGAAGTCAAGAGATACCTGGAGTAACAGGAAAATTTGGCCTTGGAGTACAGAATGAGGCAGGGCAAAGACTAAGAGTTTTGCCAAGAGAATGCACTGGTCATAGCAAACACCCTCTTCCAACAACACAAGAGACAACTCTATACATGGACATCACCAGAATGGTCAATACCGAAATCAGATTGATTATATTCTTTGTAGCCAAAGATGGAGAAGCTCTATACAGTCAGCAAAAACAAGACCGGGAGCTAGCTGACTGTGGCTCAGATCATGAACTCCTTATTGACAAATTCAGACTTAAACTGAAGAAAGTAGGGCAAACCACTAGACCATTCAGGTATGACCTAAATAAAATCCCTTATGATTATACAGTGGAAGTAAGAAATAGATTCAAGGGATTAGATCTGATAGATGCCTGAAGAACTATGGATGGAGGTTTCGTGACATTGTACAGGAGGAAGTGATCAAGACCATCCTCAAGAAAAAGAAAGGCAAAACGGTTGTCTGAGGAGGCCTTACAAATAGCTGAGAAAAGAAGAGAAGCTAAAGACAAAGAAGAAAAGGAAAGATATACCCATTTGAATGCAGAGTTCCAAAGACTAGCAAGGAGAGATAAGAAAGCCTTCCTCTGGGATTAATGCAAAGAAATAGAGGAAAACAACAGAATGGGAAAGACTAGCGATCTCTTCAAGAAAATTAGATATACTAAGGGAACATTTCATGCAAAGATAGGCTCAATAAAGGACAGAAATGGCATGGACCTAACAGAAGCAGAAAATATTAAGAGATGGCAAGAATACAAAGAAGAATTATACAAAAAGATCTTCATGACCCCAATAACTCACCTAGAGCCAGACATCCTGAAAGTGAAGTCAAGTGGGCCTTAGGAAGCATCACTACAAACAAAGCTAGTGGAGGTGATGGAATGCCAGTTGAGCTATTTTAAATGCTAAAAGATGATGCCCTAAAACTGCACTCAATATGCTACCAAATTTGGAAAACTCAGCAGTGGCCACAGGACTGGAAACATCAGTTTTCATTCCAATCCCAAAGAAAGGCAATGTCAAAGTATGTTCAAACTACTGCACAATTGTACTCATCTCACAAGCTAGCAAAGTAATGATCAAAATTCCCCAAGCCAGACTTCAACAGTATATGAACTGTGAAATTCCAGATGTTCAAGCTGGATTTAGCAAAGGCAGAGGAAACAGATCAAATTGCCAACATCCGTTGGATCATTGAGAAAGCAAGACAATTCCAGAAAAACATCTACTTTTGCTTTATTGACTATGCCTAAGCCTTTGATTGTGTAGATCACAACAAACTGGAAAATGCTTAAAGAGATGGGACTACCAGACCACCTGACCTCCCTCCTGCGAAATATGCATGCAGGTCAAGAAGCAACAATTAGAACTGGACATGGAACAACAGACTGGTTACAAATAGGGAAAGGAATACATCAAGGCTGTATACTGTGTGGATGAAGCACAAGCTGGAATCAAGAGTGCCGGGAGAAATATCAATAACCTCAGATATGCAGATGACACCACCCTTATGGCAGAAAGTGAAGAACTAAAGAGCCTCTTGATGAAAGTGAAAGAGGAGAGTGAAAATGTTGGCTTAAAAACTCAACATTCAGAAAGCTAAGATCATGGCATCTGGTCGCATTATCACTTCATGGCAAACAGATGTGGCAACAGTGAGAGACTTTTGGGCTCCAAAATCACTGCAGATGGTGATTATAGCCATGAAATTAAAAGATGCCTGCTCCTTGGAAGAAAAGCTATGACCAACCTAGACAGCATATTAAAAAGCAGAGACATTACTTTACCAACAAAGGCCATCTAGTCAAAGCTATGGTTTTTCCAATAGTCATGTATGGATTTGAGATTGGACTATAGAGAAAACTGAGCACCAAAGAATTGATGCTACTGAACTGTGGTGTTGGAGAATACTCGAGAGTCCCTTAGATAGCAAGGAGATCCAACAAGTCAATCGTAAAGGAAATCAATCCTGAATATCCATTGGAAGGACTGAAGCTGAAGCTGAAACTCCAATACTTGGGCCAGGTGATGTGAAGAACCGACTCATTGGAAAAGACCCTAATGCTGGGAAAGATTTAAGGTGGGAGGAGAAGGGGACAACTGAGGATGAGATGGTTGGATGGCATTACTGATGTGATGGACACGAGTTTGAGTAGGCTCCAGGAGTTGGTGATGGACAGGGATTGTGTGCTGCAATCCATGGGGTCGCAAAGAGTCGGGCATGACTGAGCGACTGACCTGAACTGAACTGAACTATAATTAGCTAAATGCTTTCAGTAACTCTCCCCTTTCTTAGGTTGCTTTTGAAAGTTTTTGAAATAAGCAGTATCACTTAGCTGTGAAGTGGTTCCTGGAAGTGGATTGCTGTGGAATCAACTGAGTAGGAAATTTTAACACCTAACCTGAGACATGACTGTTCCAGAGGGTGATTTTTAATTAAATTTGGAGATTCTGGCAGCTGCATAGAAATTGGCTTCTGACCCCTAAGTATTTCGAGCACATAGCTGGAAAGTTATGCAAGATGCAACTGCTTTCTAAAGGAATAATGCCTGCCTGGGTCAAACCACAGTAAGGAGAAACACACCCACTATGTTTCTCTAGAAACCAGGCAAGGTATTTAACTGTCAAGCTTGCTCCAAAATTCTTTGAGTAAGGTCTTGTCTTAAACAAAAACAAGAGATACATTTGTTCTTTATGGGGAGACAAATTTTATAGTAGCAGAAATGAAAGAAAAAGGGTGGTGTTAGAAAAGGTTGACTATAAGGAGACTAAGAAGTGGAGTGAACAAGTGGTGAAACTGTTAAGTTCTGGGTGCAAATTACTTAAGGTATCCATAGTATTATTGATACTTAGGTCTTCAGATCTTACGCATTTGAAATATATAGGTCCGTGTTCAAGACAGTAAAATATGTGACTTTACCTTTCAGTTTGGACTTGAATCTGTCATCCAAATATGTACCATTCCTTTAATAATTGTAAATACAGTTGACTGCTGTTTATGCTCACCTTTCTGGCTATTGTTGACCAAGTTCATAAACTTTTAGTCAAAAATGTTTATATAATTACAGGTGGAAAAGATGATAAAAATTGCCTTATTGCCTCCCAGTGCCCTCTGCTTAATAATTTAATACACACACACCACAACCACATCAAACATACTAATGTGAGTGTTCTCCAAACCCATACAAATTATAATTTTATGAAGTACGAACTAAAAAGAGGCTGTGAGACACCTGACAAAGCTGACTTTTGCCTCAGAAATAAGGAGTTAAAAACAGAACTCCAAACAAATTAAATATTAACAAAAAGACTATTACAGGTCATATTTGGAAAGGTTTATTAGAAAATCAGAATTTAAGAGCAAAGAAATACAATCCAATAGATAACATCTATTCAGTATTGTATAATTTAAATCTTTCAGGGGTAAACAAGGTTTGACAGAAAGAAAATTCATAAAATAACTTAGATAGTACGTGACCGTAAAAGTGAAAATCTATCTTCATACAACAGGCTATAAAGTAGCTGAATGCCACCCCAGCACCAGAATGCATTATGCCTTAAATTACGTTAAAAAAAAAAGAATCAGTAGCAACTGCATCAGATTCGTGATGTATTTGTGTATGTATTTGTGACGTAGCCACAGCTTAAATTTATATTGTTGTCGTAATAAGTGCTAAGTAGAAAACATTTAATACAAGAGCCCTGGTACAAAGAATTTTAAAATAACTGCCCTCTATTACCTACTATTTTTGTATAATTTCTTAAGTGGAAACTGTGAATATGATGAAATATCATATTCTGATTACATTAGATAACAAAACAAAGATTATCCTGAGTAGGCCTTACCTAATCCTCTGAGCTCTTTAAAAGCAGTTATCTCAAGCTGGCTGCAGAAAAAAAAACAAACTCAGATATTCAAAATATGAGAAGGACTAAATTGCATTATTTCTGGCTTGAAAATGGAGTGGGCCGCATGAGAAGGGATGCAGGTGGTCTCTAGAAGCTTAGAGTGATTGCCAACTGACAGAATGGAAACACAGATCTCAGTCACAGTCATGATGAATTGGAGTTTGCCAATAATATGAATGAGCTTGGAAGTAGACTATTTCTCATGTCATCCAGATGAGAATTCAGTCTGGCCAATACCTTAAGTCCAGCCTTGCAATACCGTGAGCAGAGACTAACCACACTGAGCTCCTGATCTACAGAACAGTGAGCTGGTGAACAGGGTTTTTTTTAGCTTAATAACTCATATAAAAAAATTTTTAATGAGGTATGGTTGATATACAATATTATGTAAATTTAAAGTATATAACATCAGTTCAGTCGCTCAGTTGTGTCCGACTCTTTGCGACCCCATGACTCGCAGCACACCAGGCCTCCTTGTCCATCAAAAACTCCCAGGGTTCACTCAGACTCACGTCCATGGAGTCAGTGATGCCATCCAGCCATCTCATCCTCTGTCGTCCCCTTCTCCTCCTGCCCACAATCCCTCCCAGCATCAACGTCTTTTCCAATGAGTCAACTCTTCGCATGAGGTGGCCAAAGGACTGGAGTTTCAGCTTTAGCATCATTCCTTCCAAAGAAACCCCACAGCTGATCTCCTTCAGAATGGACTGGTTGGATCTCCTTGCAGTCCAAGGGACTCTCAAGAGTCTTCTCCAACACCACAGTTCAAAAGCATCCATTCTTCAGTGCTCAGCCTTCTTCACAGTCCAACTCTCACATCCATACGTGACTACTGGAAAAACCATAGCCTTGACTAGACGGACCTTAGTCGGCAAAGTAATGTCTCTGCTTTTGAACACGCTATCTAGGTTGGTCATAACTTTTCTTCCAAGGAATAAGTGTCTTTTAATATTATGGCTGCAATCACCACCTGCAGTGATTTTGGAGCCCCAAAACATAGTCTGACACTGTTTCCACTGTTTCCACATCTATTTCCCATGAAGTGATGGGACCAGATGCCATGATCTTCGTTTTCTGAATGTTGAGCTTTAAGCCAACTTTTTCACTCTCCTCTTTCACTTTCATCAAGAGGCTCTTTAGTTCCTCTTCACTTTCTGCCATAAGGATGGTGTCATCTGCATATCTGAGGTTATTGATATTTCTCCCAGCAATCTTGATTCCAGCTTGTGTTTCTTCCAGTCCAGCGTTTCTCATGATATACTCTGCATAGAAGTTAAATAAGCAGGGTGACAATATACAGCCTTGACGGACTCCTTTTCCTATTTGGAACCAGTCTGTTGTTCCATGTCCAGTTCTAACTGTTGCTTCCTGGCCTGCATACAGATTTCTCAAGAGGCAGGTCAGGTGGTCTGGTATTCCCATCTCTTTCAGAATTTTCCAGTTTATTTGATCCACACAGTCAAAGGCTTTGGCATAGTCAATAAAGCAGAAATAGATGTTTTTCTGGAACTCTCTTGCTTTTTCCATGATCCAGAGGATGTTGGCAATTTGCTGTCTGGTTCCTCTGCCTTTTCTAAAACCAGCTTGAACATCAGGAGGTTCACGGTTCACATACTGCTGAAGCCTGGCTTGGAGAATTTTGAGCGTTACTTCACTAGCATATGAGATGAGTGCAATTGTGTGGTAGTTTGAGCATCCTTTGGCATTGCCTTTCTTTGGGATTGGAATGAAAACACCTTTTCCAGTCCTGTGGCCACTGCTGAGTTTTCCAAATTTGCTGGCATATTTAGTGCAGCAATTTCACAGCATCATCTTTCAGGATTTGAAACAGCTCAATATTCAACATAGTGACTGACAATTTTTAAAGGTTATATTCCATTTTAGTTATCATAAAATATTGGCTATATCCCATGTTGTACTATATATCCTTGCAGCTTATTTTATATATAGCAGTTTATACCTCTTAATCCCCTACCCATATCCTGTTCCTCCCCACTTTCCTCTCCCTACTGGTAACCACTCGCATGTTCTCTATATCTGTATGTTTCTTTTTAAAAATTACATTCAGTAACTATTTTTCAGATCCCACATGTAAGTGATATTATATAGTATGCATATCTCTCTGACTACTTTCACTTAGCATAGTACCCTCCAGGTCCATCCATGTTGTGGAAATTTTCATTCTTTTTCATGGCTGAGTAGTAGTCCACTGTGTTTAAATATTTATTTATTTATCCGTCTGTGCTGGCTCTTAGTTGTGGCATCTGGATCTTCAATCTTCATTGCAGCATGCAATCTCTTAGTTGTAGCATATGGCATCTGGCTCCCTGGAATATGGAGTCTTAGCCACCTGATGAATAGGTAAGTCCTTTATTGTATTTATGTATACATCTTTTTTATTCATTCACCTGTTAGTGGACACTTAGGTTGCTTCCATATCTTAGCAATTGTAAATGCTATTAATATTGGGGTGCAAGTATCTTTTCAAATTAGTTTTTTTTTTTTCCAGATAAATAACCAGGAGTAGAATCACAAGGTCTTAATGTTAGTCCTAGGTGTTTTTGTTTTTTTTTTTGCAAAACCTCCAGACTGTTCTCAATAGTGGCTGCACCAATCTACATTCCCACTAAGTATAAGAAGGTTCCCCTTCCTCCACATTCTTGCCAATATTTTTTATTTGTGGTATTTTATGATGAGAACTATTTTGACAAATGTGATATCTCATTATGCTTTTAATTTGAATTTCTCTGATTTATTATGATGTTGAGCATCTTTTCAAGTGATGATGGTCATTGGTTTGACCTGTTTGGGAAAAAAATGTCTATTTGGATCTTCTGCCCATTTTTTCATCTTTTTTTTTTTTTTTAACATTGAATTGTCAGAGCTGTGCATGTATTTTGGATATAAGCCTCTATTGGCTGTATCAGTTGCAAATGTTTTCTCCCATTCAGTAGGTTGTCTTTTTATTTTGTTGATGATTTCCTATGCTGTGCAAAAGCTTTTAAATTTAATCAGGTCCCATTTATTTTTGTTTCCACTTTCTTTGCTTTAGGAGCTCATCCAAAATATTGCTACAATTTATGTCAAAGAGTGTTCCACCTATGCTTTCTTCTTGATCTTTTGTTTCTGGTATTACATTTAATTCTTTAACTCATCCTTAATTTGTGTTTGCATATGGTGTTAAGAGAATATTCTAATTTTATTCTTTTACATGTACCTGACCAGTTTTCCCAGGATCACTTATTGAAAAGACTGTCCCCCTCCCATTATATATTCTTGCCTACTTTGTCACAGATTGATCATAAGTGTGTGGATTTATTTCTTGGCTCTGTTCTGTTCCACTGATCTGCACCCTTGTTTTTGTGCCAATTCTATGCTGTTTTGCTCTAGCTTTTTAGTACATTCTGAAGTCAGAGCATGTGATTCTTCCAGTTTCCTTCTTCTTTCTGAAGATCATTTAGTTATTTAGGATCTTCTGTGTTACCATACAAATTTTAGAAATACTTAATTGTGTGAAAAATTGCCCTTGGTATTTTGATAGAGATTGCATTGAATCTGTAGCCTGCTCTGGTTAGTATGGCCATTTTATAAAATTAAATTTTCCCATCAATGAACATGGCATATCTTTCCACCTGTTTGAACTACCTTCCATTTCTTTCATCCAGTGTCTTATAGTTTTCTAAATACAAACCTTTTACCTCTTTAGGTCAGTTTATTCTTAAGTATTTTATTATATTTGATGAGATGGTAAATTGGATTGTTTTAATTTCTCTGATACTTGTTAGTGTGCAAATAACATTTCTCTGTATTAATTTGGTATCCTGCAACTTTACAAATTTAGTGATAAGCTCTAGTAGTTTTGTCAGTATCGTCTTTAGGACTTGCTGTGTACAGTATATCATTTGCAAACAAACAGTGACTGTTTTACTTCTTCCTTTCCAATCTGGATTCCACTTATTCCTTTTTTTTTTGTCTGACTGCTGTGGCAAGAAATTCCAAAACTATGCTGAATAAAACTGGCAAAAGTGGGCATCCTTGCTTTGTTCCTGATCTTAGAGTAAATGCTTTCAGCTTTTAACCACGAAGTATGATGTTTGCACTGACTTGTCATATATGGTCTTGATTATGCTGAGGTATATTCCCTCTAGGCCCATTTTCTAGAGCGTTTTTAAAACATAATGAACGCTGAACTTTGTCAAAACCTTTTCCTCCATCTATGGAGATGATCATGTGGTTTTTATTATTCAGTTTGTTAATATGGTATATCACATTGATTGTGTATACTGAGAAATTCCTGCATCCCTGAGATAAATCCCACTTGATCACCATGTATCATCCTTTTAATGTATTGTTGGATTTGATTTGACAATATTTTGTTGAGCATTTTCACATCAATATTCATCAGTTATAATGGCCTATAATTTGTACATGTGTATAATTACCTTTGTTAGTTTTGATCTTATGGTGATTCTGGCCATGTAGAATGAGTTCAGCAGTGTTCTTTCCTCTGCAATTTTTGGAATAGTTTAAGAAGCATAAATGCTAACTAGTCTCTAAATGTTTGGTAGGATTCATCTGTGAAGCCATCTGGTCATGGACTTTTTGTTTGTTGGGAATTTTTTGTCACTAATTAAATTTCATTACTTTTAATTGATTTGTTCATATTTTCTACTTCTGAGTGTCTTGGGAGTCTACTAGTGATTCCTTTTAGCCTACATTTTTAGGATTTGTCTATTTCTTCAATGTTGTCCCCTTTTTTGACATATAGTTGTTTGCAGTAGTCTCTTATGGTCCTTTGTATTCCAGTAGTATCAGTTGTAACTTCTCCTTTTTCATTTCTGACTTTATTGAGTTGGATCTTTTTTTTCTCGATGAATCTGGCTAATGGTTTATCAATTCAGATTATCTTTTCAAAGAACATGCTCTTAGCTTCACTGATCTTTTCTATTGTATTTTTTAAGAGTCTACTTCATTTATTTCTGCTCTGATTTTTATGATTTCTTCCCTTTGACTAATTTTGGGTTTGTTTTTTCCAAGATAGGAAAGTTTTCAGCTATTATGTCTTCAATTATGTTCTTAGCCTCTTTCTCTCTATTCTGTTGGGATCCTAAAATGCAAATAAAAATGAGCCTGACGTTGTCTCAGAAGTCTCTTAAAATGTCATTTCTATTCATTGTTTTCTCTTCAGCATAACTGATTTCCACTACCCTGTTTTCCAGCTTCAGATCCATTCCTCTGTATTACTTAGTCTACTACTGATTGATTTTACTGTATTTTTCATTTCAGTTATTATATTCTTCATCTATGTTTGGTTGTTCTTTTTTTTGTTAAAAACTTCTAACTTGTCAGTCTTTGCAGCCATTCTTTTCCTAAGTTCTTTGGCCATTTTAATGATGATATCCTAAAACTCTTTCTTGGCTAGATTTCGCATCTCCCACTTCACTTAGTTCTTCTGGGGTTTTTATCTCAGTCCTTTTTTGGAACATGGTCCTCTGTTGCCTCATTTTGCCTAACTAGCTGTTTTTGTTTTTTGTGTATCTGACATGTTGGTTATGTTTTCCAATCATGAAGAAATGATCGTCTGTGTTCCAGCAGTGCACTCTCCTCTCATCAAAAGCTATATGCCTTAGGAGTTTCCCCTATGAGGACATGGGTCTTTCTGTTTTGGCAGACTGTGTAGGTGGTCTGGTAGGCTTGGTTGGTCCCTGATCGGTTTGGTTGCCAGGTGCTTCCTTGTGCAGAGGCTGCTGGCCATTGGTTGATGGAACCAGCTAATGAGGTGTTTGACTGTAGAGGCCTTGGGGCTAGTGCTAGGTAGTGTCAGCATCCAGGAGATCCCATGACAAACAGGTATTTTTAAAGTCAATAAGTCTGTGGTAATTTGTTATGAAAGAAAACTAACAGCGAAGTACAAATTTTGAAAAGATTTCTCCAAGACATTCCAGTCTGTTGTTTTCAACATTTGTATGAACATTGGTATTTGCTTTTTTGTAGTCATAGATCTACTAGTCATTGTTAAAAATTAGAAATATAATTCAAGTCATTCAGTCCTGCAGCTTCAGGGACTGAAACCAGCTTTGGCTTCTAAAACGTACAATTCCTTTTGGGGCATCAGCCTTAATCCATTTTTCATGTTTGCTTATTTGATTCAGGAATCCTGAAACACAAAATTGCATAATGTTATATCCTGATTGACAAGAGCAATACTGACTACATATATCCTAACAATATATCTCTAAAACTAAAAAGCATTTCAAACAGCAAAACTTTGGAATCCTGAAACACAAAATTGCATAACGTTATATTCCTGATTGACAAGAGCAATACTGACTACATATATCCTAACAATATATCTCTAAAACTAAAAAGCATTTCAAACAGCAAAACTTTTAGTAAAGATAGCCTGAATTCGAAGAGTTGCAAAGAGGTTAGTTACCTGGGCTTGTTCTCTCCTTTCTTTTCCTCAAAACAACATGGAAAGAGAAACTACTGTGTTTTTTATTTATTCATTTTTGTATGCAAGTTTTAAAAAGTTTTAAGTATAACTGACTAAATAATGCATGTATTTAAAGTATGTAATATAATAAGCTTTTACATATGAAAAGTCTGAAAAGCCATCCTCAAGAGGTTTGATGGAAAACAGCAAAATTCTGTAAAGCAATTATTCTTTGATTTAAAAAAATGAACATATCCATCACTCCCAAATGTTTCCTTGTGTTCCTTTGTAATATTTCCCTCCTGCCCTGCCATGCCTGTCATATCTGCACCTCTTCCAATCTCTCAACAATTACTAATCTACTTTGTGTCACTATGAATTCATTGCATTTTCTAAGATTTTAATAAACAGAATCATGCAATATGTACCCTATGTAGTCTTTTAAAAAATATTTAGGTTCTTTCAGTATAAGGTTTGTTCACACTGTACATGTCTCAGGTGGTTTCCTTACACACATACTGATCCATATGCTAAATAGCCATGGGCACCCTGTATAACCCGGCTCACTCTGGAACTTTTTCTTGTTAACTCTAGCAGCCCTTATCTCTTCATGTGGTGAATCTGTTGGGCTCTGCCTGTGTTACCCCTCTCCCTGCCCAACAGCCTGGAAACTCTCAAGCTAATGGGCTATGTCAATCATTGTGCTCACCTGTTTGTTTGTTTTTTTGCCATCTCTAGTCTGCTGCTGCTGCTAAGTCACTTCAGTTGTGTCCGACTCTGTGCGACCCCACAGATGGCAGCCCACCAGGCTCCCCTGTCCCTGGGATTCTCCAGGCAAGAACACTGGAGTGGGTTGCCATCTCCTCCAATGCATGAAAGTGAAAAGTGTAAGTGAAGTCACTCAGTCATGTCTAACTCTTTAGCAACCCCATGGACTGCAGCCTCCGTCCATGGGATTTTCCAGGCAAGAGTACTGGAGTAGGGTGCCGTTGCCATCTCCGTATCTAGTCTTCTAGTTCTCTTTTTTCTTTCAATCAAGGTAGTTAAGGTGTTATACCTCTTGAGTTCCACTGCATTTCTGGACTTAAGAAACCAGTCAAATCTGAATTGAGGAATATTTTGAATACACTGTCTGAATTCATCATATGCATTTTCTTTGTTGAATCCAAGCACACAAATCAAGGAAACAAACTCTCTTCTCTACTACAGTTTTCTCCTTCCTTAGTATATATGATGTTCCCACCTGCTGAAAAGGTACTTTGTACCATTCAGTCTTTGTGTCAAGACTTTGTATCTTTATTTGATACAAACTCTCTGAATTCTTGCCTCTCCCCTTTGATCTGAGCCATAATTTTGTCTATTTCTTTATTGCATCTTTCAAAAATGACAGTTGAGTATTTAATGACTTCCTCTGGAGATTTTCCCTTCCATTTCTTTTGCTGTATTTCCAGGATCATCATATCCCAATTTCTCATGAAACTGCTTAAAATCTTTCTCATTCAACTGGTGAATCTTTGTGTTAGAGGCTTCTCTTTTTCCTCTAATGTTCATTATTAAAGGATTTACAAATCTGTCAATTTTAATCTCTTCATCTTTTTGTGCCTATACTGCATTTAACAGAACATTATTTCAAGGTATCTATAACCAACAGTTTTTCTATAGTATAGAATTTCTTTTTCTAGTAATTAAAACAAACATAGAGGAAAGAACGGATAATTCTGAATCAGTTCAGTTCAGTTGCTCAGTCATGTCCGACTCTTTGTAACCCCCTGGACTGCAGCACACCAGGCTTCCCTATCCATCATCATCTCCTGGAGGTTGCTCAAACTCATGTCCTTGAGTTGGTGATGTCATCCAACTATCTCAACCTCTGTCATCCCCTTCTCCTCTTGCCTTCAGTCTTGCCCAGCATCATGGTATTTTCCAGTGAGTCAGTTCTTCACATCAGGTGGCCAAAGTATTGAAGCTTCAGCTTCAACATCAGTCCTTCCAATGAATATTCAGGACTGATTTCCTTTAGGGTTGACTGATTTGATCTCCTTGCAGTCCAAGGGACATTCAAGAGTCTTCTCCAACATCACAGTACAAAAGCATCAATTCTTACGTAATTCTGAATACCAGTTGTTAAAACCACCACGAATAATTAGAACTATTATTTTTTTACATTTTAGCAACAGTAGTAAAGTGTCAAAAATAATAAAGGTTTCCCAAATACCTAAGATCTTTTGTTGTTCAGTCGCTCAGTCATGTCTGACTCTTTGTGACCCCATGGACTGCAGCAAGCCCATTTTCCCTCTTCTTTACCATCTCCCAGAGTTTGCTCAAACTCATGGCCATTGAATCAGTGATGCCATCAAACCGTCTCATTGTCTGTCATCCCCTTCTCCCTTCCATAAGCAAGCAACTCATGATTGGGGAGGTAAAATCTTTTAAAAAGTAAGACCTTTTACCTCCCCAATCATGAGTTGCTTGCTTATGGAAAGAGAAGCCAAATCTACCTTTTCCTTCTGCAGCAATAGAGACCATGCAGTGCTATTACTAAACTATTACTACTAATAAACTGAACTCACAAGTGATTTTAGCTTATGAAAAATACTCACAAGCAAGACAGTTTATAAAGTTCCATTTAGCTTGCTGGAAAAGAGCTTTCTCTTCCAATAAGTAATCTACTAAAAGCTCTGAACTTTGGGTTGAATCTATGGAGACTCTAATTCTAATTTGTAAAGTTTATAAATTCCTTCCTACAAAAATCTTGTAACATGGATTGGAACTTGGGGTTGCAGAAAATTTGTTCCTTTTTAATTCCCTTTGCCAATGAAAATTGGGCAATATTTTTTGACCAAGAAATGGGAAATGACTATTCTATCCTCATGTATCTTGGCTTCCATTAATTGGGAAAAAATTTATTCTCAGGATGTTTTTAAACTTACGCATTTGCTCTCAAAATCTGCCATGTTCATTTTACCCAAGTACATAAATATTCAAGTTGGACATTTGTATGATTGATTGATTTCTAAATACTTAATTGAGAGGTGTTACACTTGGTGATTGCAGCCATGAAATTAGAAGAAGCTTGCTCCTTGGAAGGAAAGTTATGACCAACCTAGATAGCATATTCAAAAGCAGAGACATTACTTTGCCAACAAAGATCTGTCTAGTCAAGGCAATGGTTTTTCCTGTGGTCATGTATGGATGTGAGAGTTGGAATGTGAAGAAAGCTGAGAGCCGAAGAATCGATGCTTTTGAACTGTGGTGTTGGAGAAGACTCTTGAGAGTCTCTTGGATTGCAAGGTGATCCAACCAGTCCATTCTAAAGGAAATCAGTCCTGTGTGTTCTTTGGAAGGACTGATGCTAAAGCTGAAACTCCAATACTTTGGCCACCTCATGCGAAGAGTTGACTCACTGGAAAATGCTGGGAGAGATTGTGGGCAGGAGGAGAAGGGGATGACAGAGGATGAAATGGCTGGATGGCATCACCGACTCGATGGACATGAGTTTGGGTGAACTCCGGGAGTTAGTGATGGACAGGGAGGCCTGGCATACTGCAATTCATGGGGTCACAGAGTCGGACACAATTGAATGACTGAACTGAACACATTATTTAACCCAAAATGAACCTGATCTAATCAGCATTAGCCATGGACAAGGATAGGGCTGTAAGGTAACTGGCAAAATTTCTGTCTCTTGTTTAAAAATAGGCTTAAACATCTTGACTAAGGTGAGCTTCTTCCTGCCACCTACCCCAGCACTCCCCACTCCAAGCCCTGTAACTGAGTTTATTTACATTGGGTTCAGAGGGATAATTCTGGTGCTGTCTTATTAGGAACCAATTAAATTTCATTGCATCACAGTTGGAGGATTCCCTCTTTTACATTATAAACACTAATGACCACCCAAAGTGGGAAACACCATGCTAAGTATCTCAGGGAGGTTTAAACAATTTAGACATGCTAATATCCTCAAAAGCTTACCAGCTGGCTAAGAAAATAAATTATATACTTAAGAAAAAGCATGAAAATAATTACTTTGAAATCTTACTATTTTATGTATTTCACAAACACAAGCACATACCGAATATTTTTGTTGGGACCTGATGAATGCCATGTCAGGCCTCAGGGGCCTAGGTAGGCCTGAGTTCAATTCACAAAGAAGCTGGGTCAGTGCCCAGAAGGAACTGAGGTCATCTTCCACTGACTTGGCCAATCGGCATAACCCTTGTAGCTTGATCTGAGCATATCAGGACAAGGATGGAAGTCCCCTGAGAAAGCCCACGGGCGTGAAAATTTAGCCAATTAGTATATGCTAAGAATCCTTTGTAACCAATCAGCCCTTGCTAACCTCCTGTCTTTGTCTTAACCCTATAAATACTGCTGTAACAAAGGGCTCAGGGCTCTTGTTCCACTCCACTGTGCTGGAAGTGGTGGGGCCCTAGCTCGAGCTAGAAATAAAAACCCCTTTTTGCTTTTTGCATTGTCGTTGATGTCTTGTTCTCTTAGTTTTGGGGATTCGGACTGCGGGCATAACAATTTTAATGTTGTCAACATTCTTAAACTGTTTACATACAGTCTTCCCTTGACAAAAGTGCAACCCAGGACATCTTAACAAATTTCTACAAGAAAGTATTTTTGAGATAGTTTTAATGCTGCCCATCATTTTATTGTCTCTCAATTATCATGGAAAATGACAAAGTCAACAGTAGACTAGGCTTTGAGCAAGTATACAATTAATCAGTTTGTCCAAGGAATATTATTCTTTGTCTAATTCCACCAACTGTATTTCTCATCTCAGATAATGCAGCTTTCATTTCTAGAAATTCTTTAGTCTGGCTATTTTCACTCAGCATAATGCCTTTAGGTTCTAGCAAAGTTGTATTAATAGATCATTCTTTTTCATTTTTGAACAGTACTCCAGTGTATGGACATATCACACAATGTGTGTGACAATTTACTGGTAGAAGTATATTTTAGTCATTTTCAGTTTTGGGCTATTGCAAATAAAGCTATGAATACTTGTGTACAGGTTTTTATGTGAAACACTAAGCTTCATTTTCCAAAGTAAATGCCCAGGAATGTCATATGGATCATATGGTAGTGTCACACTTTTTTTGTTTTTGTTTTAACAAAATGACAGACTGAATTCAGGAGTGGCTATATTATTTTATACACCCAACAGCAATGCAAGAGAGACCCAATCTCTCCACATCCTTGCCAGTATTTGATATTATCAGTATTTCTTATTTTGGCCATGCTAATAAGTATGTAGTAGCATCTCATTCTGGTTTTAATTCATATCTCATGATTGACTAGCGATATCGAACATGTTTTTGTGTTTTCACTTGCTATCTTTAATTTTCTATGGCTGTACTGTTTCTTAAATTTTACATTATTATACTTCTATGTGCACAAATCTTTTTTTCTTCATTACTGGGAAGAGTTTCCTCAGGCTAAGATTTGGCTATAGTTCAGTCTTTCTTGAATGACCAAAATAAACATGAAAAGAAAATAATTTAAAAAGAAACAAACCTAGGCATCACATACAGAATTTACATGCTCTAAGACTGGAGTCTGCACTTTGATCTCTAGTCTAGCGAGTCAGCAAATTATGGCCCACAGGCCAAATCTGGCCTGAGGCCTGTTTTTATAGCCTAAGAGCTAAATATGACTTCCACATTTTTAAAGGGTTATAAAAAACAAAGAGAATACACAACAGAAACCATATGTAGCCTGAAAAATCTAACATTTATAATCTGTCCTTAACAGGTAAAGTTTGTGGATGAATAGAAACAAAACCTGATCTTCTTTTTTGGTAAACCTTAACAAACAAAGCCGATGTCTATCTATTACACTCCCAGGATCTTAAACTTTAACAAAATGGAGAAACAAAAATACCATAAAAGCACAAATAATTTGAAGGCAGTTTCTACATTAACTCTCTGTCAAAGTATTTTTAAGCAGCCAGCCATAAACCTATAGCATTCTTCAAAGTTACCAAATTTCTTCCTTGTCACCCTGAAGCACATCTACATGACTGACAAATCAACATTTCTCCAAATGCTATAAACTGGAAGAAAACCAAAACTTGTGTGTTCTGAAAAAAGTTATTCCTATGAGTCATATCAAAAGACTAGACTTTTTTTTCTTGTTTGGAAAGAAAATATTGCCTCTAGTTCTTAAAAGTGGCATCCTCTGGGCTTAGTCTCATTTCAACCTCTTTTCCAACCAATGAACTAGTTTTCCAATAGAAATCACAATACCATTAAATATATAAGTTTCTGGCATACAAACAAGCTGAGAACTCTATTCTGACTTGGTAGTGTATTTTGATCCCAAATGAACTTAACTTTTACCATGCTTTACATTTACAGTTTGACTAAAATAAAGTGAACCCAGTAATATTTAATACCACTCTCCCTACCATGCAGACAATGTCAAACAAACAATTGTTTGGCTGATAACATACTTTATTTTTAATACTCTCTAATTTCCAGTGGTCATGTATGGATGTGAGAGTTGGACTGTGAAGAAGGCTGAGCGCTGAAGAATTGATGCTTTTGAACTGTGGTGTTGGAGAAGACTCTTGAGAGTCCCTTGGACTGCAAGGAGATCCAACCAGTCTATTCTGAAGGAGATCAACCCTGGGATTTCTTTGGAAGGAATGATGCTAAAGCTGAAACTTTGGCCACCTCATGGGAAGAGTTGATTCATTGGAAAAGACTTTGATGCTGGGAGGGATTGGGGGCAGGAGGAGAAGGGGACGACAGAGGATGAGATGGCTGGATGGCATCACTGACGTGATGGACGTGAGTCTGAGTGAACCCTGGGAGTTAGTGATGGACAGGGAGGCCTGGCGTGCTGCGATTCATGGATTCGCAAAGAGTCGGACCCGACTGAGCAACTGAACTGAACTGAATCATTTAAATTGGGGCACTTTTAAGACAAAAGAACTTTGTACCACATGTACTTCTGGTCTTAGAGAATGTCTTGATATACAATGGGGAGGTTTCAAATTTAAGTTGGTGAATCCAGTTTAAAGCTTAATAGAGAAGTCAATTTATTTCTAGAAATAAATTCTAACCTAAGCTATTTACCACCTATCCAATTTACCATATATACATGCTGTGCTGTGCTTAGTAGCTCAGTCGTGTCTGACTCTTAGTGACCCCATGGACTGCAGCCCACCAGGCTCCTCTATCCATGGGGATTCTCCAGGCAAGTATACTGGAGTGGGTTGCCATGCCCTTGTCATCCCAAGAAAATCTTCCCAAATCAGGGATCGAATTCAGGTCTCCCACGTTGCAGGCGGATTCTTTACCATTTGAGACACCAGGGAAGCCCTACCATATATGGATAGAACACAATACTTTAGAATCAAGGATCTCAAAAGGATTAGAGAATATATCCCAAAGAATACACTGTGCATAACTCTTTAGTAGTAAGTGTTTTAGCCTAAGAGTTCCAGGCTTTCTTTTGACCTTAGAATAGCATATATTTATAAATCACTTTAAGAATTATACAACATACATTTATTTATCAGTGATGGCAACAACAAGGGAAACCATGGAGCAGGAAATCAAATAAAATTACAGGCTGGCACATGCTAACCCTGTGGGAAGCCTGAGCCCTAGGAACTAAAGTTTATTGGAATGGTTTATTATAGAAATCATGCTACAGATACAATCCAGACCTCTTACAAGAGAGGGTATTTCTGTTTTTATGCCTCACAGACTCTGTAACGAAGGGCCCAGAAG
This sequence comes from Nanger dama, assembly GCA_917880005.1. Lineage (NCBI taxonomy): Eukaryota > Metazoa > Chordata > Mammalia > Artiodactyla > Bovidae > Nanger > Nanger dama. The sequence continues at coordinate 16,323,146 of CAKJTW010000007.1, forward strand.
AGCTGAGCTCAGCTGCCTATAATAACAACTCACATATAAAACTGCTCATTACTTCCAAAACTGGGTTTCAGATTGGAAATCTCTACAGAAAAAACAATCTGTTTTGATTTTCAAGACCTCTTAAATTATTACATCCAGTTCATAAAAGAGATCTTTGGACTTTAGAGCACCAGTTTTGAAATCAAAATGAAACATAAAGGTTTCTCTAAACTTAATAACTTGTTCATACAGCTCTCTCTACAAAAGATTGCTGAAATCTTTATCTGAAATCTTTCTGTATTACCACTCTCATGGATTTAATCTAGATCTAGTATCGGAAACAACCTACAGATCCATTTGGGGTCCAGTCTCATAGTGTATCATGTGCCACTCGCCAAAAGAAATCTGATTCTTGGGCTGTGAGTAGGAAATAAACTTTGTTCTGCAATTTGGTCCTTCCTGGTTTAGGAAACAGAGGCTAGATTATAAGACATAATAACACAAAAAATTATTAAATGGGCTAAGGAGTATCATAATAACAAATGAGGTAACCATACATCTTCCTCACAGCATCCACTTACAACCATAATTTAAAATTTGATACATTTTTAAGTATAATAAAAATCTGTAAATTGTAAAGTAAAAAATATTGCTAAAAACTGCTCATTATTTGACCCTTTAGCAATTAATGACCTTTTGCTGTAGAGGGTCTTGCCTTGATGATGATGGCTGCTGATTAGGGAGGTGGTTGGTGAAGGATATAATGGATATGGCAATTTCCTAAAACAAAATAACAATGAAGTTTGCTCTACTGACTGACTCCTCCTTTCACAATTTCTCCATAGCATGCAATACTGTTTGACACCATTTTGCCCACAGTAGAACTTTCAGAATTGGAGCTAATTCTCTCAAATCTTGCTCCTGCTTTATCAATTAAATTTGTGTGAAATTCTAAGTCCTTTGTTATAATTTCAACAGTCTGCTAGCATCTTCACCAGGACTAGATTCCACCTCAAAAATATGACTCTCTTTGCCCATTCACAGAAGCAATTCTTCAACCATTATAGTTTCACCATGAAACTGCAGTAATTTAGTCATATCTTTCTGTGCTCTGCTTATAATTCAAGCTTTCCTGTATTTCCACTGTATCTGTAGTTACTTCCTCTACTGAAGTCCTGAACCCCTCAGAGTCATCTATGAGGGTTGGACTCAACTTTTTCCAAATTATTTTCACTGTTGATATTTTGACCTCTTCCCATGAAATCAAATATTCTTAATTATATCTAGACTGATGAATCCATTCCAGAAGGTTTTCAGATTGTTTTGCTCAGATCCATCAGAGGAATCACTATCTTTGGCAGCTAGAGCCTTATAATCAACTTGGATGTTGTATCAGCAGGCAGGAAAACAATATTAACACCATTGTATGTCTCCATCACAGCTCTTAGGTGGCCAGGTGCATTGTCTGAGAAGCAATATTTTGAATTTTTTTTTTCCTGAGCAGTAGGTAGCAACAGTTGGCTTAAAATATTCAGTAAACCAAGTTGTAAACAGATGTGCAAAATAAACCCAGGATTTGCTGTTCCATTTCTAGAGTACAGGCAGAGTCAGTTTCAGTTAGGTTCAGTCACTCAGCCCTGTCTGACTCTGTGACACCATGGACTGAAGTACGCCAGGTTTCCCTATCCATCACCAACTCCAGAGCTTGTACAAACTCATGTCCATCGAGTTGGTGATTCCATCCAACCATCTCATCTTTTATCGTCCCCTTCTCCTACTGCCTTCAGTCTTTCCCAGCATCTTTTCCAATGAGTGAGTTCCTCACATAAGGTGGCCAAAGTATTGGAGCTTCAGCTTCAGCATCAGTCCTTCCAATAAATATTTTGGACAGATTTCCTTTAGGGTGGACTGGTTGGATCTCCTTGTAGTCCAAGGGATTCTCAAGAGTCTTCTCCAACACCACAGTTCAAAAGCATCAATTCTTCGGGCGCTTAGCTTTCTTTATGGTTCAACTCTTACATCTATCTGTACAGGACAACTGGAAAAACCATAGCTTTGACTAAATGGACCTTTGTTGGTCAAGTAATGTCTCTGCTTTTTATTATGCTGTCTATGTTGGTCATAGTTTTCTTCCAAGGAGCAAGTGTCTTTTAATTTCATGGCTGTAGTTACCATCTGCATTGATTTTGGAGCCCCCAAAATAAAGTCTGTCACTGTTTCCATTATTTCTCCATCTATCTGCCATGAAGAGGTAGGACAGGATTCTGTGATCTTAGTTTTCTGAATATTGAGTTTTAAGCCAACTTTTTCACTCTCCTCTTTCACTTTCATCAAGAGGCTCTTTAGTTCCTCTTCACTTTCTGCCATAAGGGTGGTGTCACCTGCATATCTGAAGTTATCGATATTTCTCTGGCAGTCTTGATTCCAGCTTGTGCTTCATGCAGCCTGGCATTTCACATGATGTACTCTGCAAAGAAGTTAAATAAGCAGGGTGACAAAACACAGCCTTGATGTACTCCTTTCCCAATTTGGAACCAGTCCGTTATTCGAAGTCCAGTTCTAACTATTGCTTCTTGACCTGCATACAGATTTCTCAGGAGGCAGGTAAAGTGGTCTGGTATTCCTATCTCTTAAAGAATTTTCCAGTTTGTTGTGATCCACATATCAAAGGCTTTAGCATATTCAATGAAGCAGAAGTAGATGTTTTTCTGGAATTCTGTTGCTTTTTCTATTTTCTTCAAGCCCACTTGACTTCACATTCCAGGATGTCTAGCTCTAAGTGAGTGATCACACCATCGCGGTTATCTGGGTCATTAAGATCTTTTTGTATAGTTCTTCTTTATATTCTTGCCACCTCTTCTTAATATCTTCTGTTAAGTCCATATCGTTTCTGCTCTGTATTGTGCCCATCTTTGCATGAAATGTTTCCTTGGTATCTCTAATTTTCTTGAAGAGATCTCTAGTCTTTCCTGCAGAGTAGGTTAAGCATAATTCTGAAGCTGTGTAGGATTTTTGGTATGGAAAATGAACAATACTTCAACTTTAAGTCACCAGCTGCACTGGACCCTCATCAAGTCTTCTGAAGCTTTGAAGCCAGACATTGACTTCTCTAGCTACGAAAGTCCTAGATGTAATTTTCTTCCAATATAAGGCTGTTTCTTCTACATTGAAAATCTATTGTTTAGTGTAGTCACATTCATTAATCATCTTAGTTAGATCTTCTGGATAACTTGTACAGTTTGTACATTAGCATTTGCTATTTCACCTTGCACTTTTATGATATGCAGATGGCTTCTTTCCTTAAACCATACTCTGTTAACCTCAAAGTTTTCTTTTGTAGCTTACTTATCCTTCTCAGCCTTTGCAGATTTGAAGAGAATTAGGGATTTGCTCTAGATTAGGTTTTGGCTTAAGGGAATGTTGTGGCTGGCTTGATCTTCTACCCAAACTACTAAAACTTTCACCATATCAACAATAAGGCTGTTTCACTTTCTAATCATTCATGTGTTCACTTAAGTACCACTTTTAAGTTTCCTTCAAGAACTTTTCCTTTGCATTCATAACTTGTTTACCTGTTTGGTGCAAGAGGCCAAGTTCACATCCTATTCTGGCTTCAACAAGTGCTCCTCAGTAAGCTTAATCATTTCTAGCTTTTGATTTAAATGAGAGATATGCAACTTTTCCTGTCACTTGAACGCTTAGGACTCCTCCTTTCACTTGGAAGTTTCTTCCTTTCACTTGAACTCTTCCTTTTACTGAACACTTATTAGAGGCCATTGTAGGTTTATTTCACTACCCTATTTCAATAATGTTGATCTCAGGAAACAGGGAGATCTGAGGAGAGGGAGAGAGACAGGTGAACAGCCAATTGGTGGAGCAATCAGATGACACAGAACCTTTATCAATTAAGTTCAATGTCTCATAGGGGGATCATCGTGGTGTCCCAGAACAATTTTAACAGTAGCATCAAAGATCACAAATCACCAAAACACATATAATAACAATTTTAAAAATTAAAAAACCATGAGAATTACCAAAATGAGATACAGAGACACAAAGGAAGCAAATGTTCTGGAAAAAATGGCACCAATATACAAGCTCCATGCAGAATTGTCACAAAACTTCAATTTTTGAAAAACACAGTATCTGTGAAGTACAATAAAGTAAAGTACAATAAAATGAGGTGTACCTCTACCTATGTTTTTCAACCAAAATTTATTTAAGGTTTTGTATTCACTTGTTTGGTTTAAAATAGATCATTGTGGAGTCCAGGCCACTAAACTCTTTCCCTTGAATTACTGCTAATGATCATTAACTTTTCCTTCACCCACCACTGTCCTTTCTAATATTTCCCCACTCAACATTCAGTAATCTTTCTTTTGTTGTTGTTGTTGTTGTGTTGGGTCCTCATTGCTGTGCAGGGGCCTTCTCTAGTTGCGGCAAGAGGAGGCTGCTCTTTAGTAGTGGTGCATGGGCTTATCGTCACGGTGCCATCTCTTGTTGCAGAGCATGGGTTCTACAGCATGCAGACTCACTAGTTGTGATGCATGGACTTAGCTGCCCTGCAGCATGTGGACTCTTCCCAGACGAAGGTTTGAATACATGTCCCCTGCATTGCCAGGTGGATTTTAACCACTGGACCACTAGGAAGTTCTGTGATCTTTCTAATACACAGATCCGATTATATGAACTCTAGATTGAAACCTTCCAGTGCCTTTGAAATGCATTTGCTATAAAAGCCAAATTAGCCCTCTATGATCCGATCCCTCTTGAACTCTCCAGCCTCCTTTTATACCACTGTGCCCCTCACTCGCTACACTCTACTATATTGAACTTGTCTTACTTCCTCAAATTCACAATGCTAGTATAATTAAATGTGCCACTTTCATGCTCTCATGGTACCATGCACATAACTTATTACAACATTTATTCCACTTTGTTATATTCATTGGTTTGTCTATCTTGTTTCACTAGGACATAAGCTTCTCATATGTCAGAGACCATGCTTTATTACCTTATCTTTGCACTCCTAATTTCTAGCAGTACCTGACTCAATAAATGTTTGTTGAGTGACTGACCAAAAAAGGGAAACAGAGACGACAGTAGAAGGAAGAACTAGTCTAGTAAAAGATAATATCTGTTTTTACATATATTAAGTTTGAAGTGCACCTGTTTAGTGGAATGGAAACGGGCAAGAACTTAATAAAAGATATCAGGTCTGCAAATAATGATTTTTATCTAATGACAGGAGTACTAAGTATTCTCAGAGGATATAATGAGGTCTTTTTTAAAGGCTGAAATGATGAGAATAGGGTTTTGAAAAGGAACTTAAACTAAATCTAAATTTTAGAAATGCATGATTTTATGAGTTACAGAATGAAAAGTGAAAAAATATTTATAATTCAAACATTCTAACATGTAAAATAACTTGATTATGCTATCATTCAGAGCATTATTAGATAAATTTGTATTATTGCTTTACATTAAGAGGGCCAAAAATCTAACTCTATTGGTTCTTTATCAAATCCAAGATATCATATCACAAGAAATTGATTTTTACCACATTTAACACTTAAAATTTTCATCAGATTTTTCTCTGTGTAACCAAGAGTCTGATTATTAAGCACAGAGTCAATCTGAAATTGTACACGTGTTATTTTTACTACTGCTACACTTTTTGCTAATACTTTATGATTTTAAGACTGCCTTTTTAACTTTTATGATATATAAAATGAATATCTAAGACAAAAACTTGATTTTTTGGTCATTAAATAAATTCCTTTACTTTTGAGGAAAAAAATTCTCCCTCCCCCCAAATAATCTCTACTCTCTGCCAAGATTTAATATAGTAGCTGTTAATTATTGTGAAACTTGATCTCAAGAAGACACCCCACTGCCACCACTACCACCACAAATACTTCCTTTTTCTCAAGAATAACTCCTGGGTAAGCCTGCAGCAGACATGCATATACACACTTCCATTTCAGTGTCCTCTGCGCTAGAGACAAGATTGTGCAGCAGAAGGACTTGACTTCACCTCTTCTCATGAAAACACCAAAACCACAACTAACTGCTGAGCGATCATCAACAAAAGATTCAAACTTACCAAAAATAATATTCTATACCCAAAGATGGAGAAGCTACAACAAGATGGTATAAGAGGAGCATTCACAATATAATCAAATTCCATACCTGCTGAGTGAGTGACCCACAAACTGGAAAATAATTACATTACAGAGGTCTTCCCATAGGAGTGAGAGTTCTGAGCCCCACATCAGGCTCCCCAGTCTGGAGGTCTACCATCAAGAGGAGGAGCCCCCAGAGCATTTGGCTTTGAATGCCAGCAGGGCTGCAGTACAGGAGCTCCACAGGATTTGGGAAAACACAGAAACCACTCTCAGAGAGTGCACACAGGTTTCATGTGTACTGGACCCAGGAAAAACCAGTGACTCCATAGAAACCTAGGTCAGATCTACTGGTAGATTTTTCAGGGACTCCGGTGGAGGCAGGGATCAGCTGTGGCTCACTGTGGAGGCAAGGACACTAGTGGCAGACGCGCCAGTGAACAATCATCATCCACGTGAACTCTCCTGGAGGTCAACATTTTGACACTGAGACCCAACCCCACCAAAAAGTTTGCAGGCTCCAGTGCTGGGATGCCTCAGGACAAACAACTAATGGCAAGGTTGAGGGGGAGGTAGGAGGACTCGGGTTGGGTGGGGGCTAGAGAAACAGCCATACCCATCAGCAGACAGGCTGCATAAAGTTGTCCTGAGCCAGTTCAGTTCCTCAGTTGTGTCAGACTCTTTGTGACCCCATGGACTGCAGCACGCCAGGCTTGCTTGTCCATCACCAACTCCTGGAGCTTACTCAAACTCATGTCCATCAAGTTAGTGATGCCATCCAACCAAATCATCCTCTGTCATCCCCTATTCTTCCTGTTTTCAATGTTGCTCAGCATCAAGATCTATTCCAATGAGTCAGTTCTTCGCATCATGTGCCCAAAGTATTAGAGCTTTAGATTCAGAATCAGTCTTTCCAATGAATATTCAGGACTGATTCCCTTTAGGATTGACTGGTTGGATCTCCTTGCAGTCCAAGGGACTCTCAAGACTCTTCTCCAACACCACAGTTCAAAAGCATCAATTCTTCAGCACTCAGCTTTTTTTATGGTCCAACTCTCACATCCATACCTGACCACTGAAGAAACCATAGTTTGACTAGACAGACCTTTGTTGGCAAAGTAATGTCTCTGCTTTTTATTATGCTGTCTAGGTTCAGGAGCAAGGATCTTTTAATTTCATGGCTGCAGCCACTATTGGCAGTGATTTTGGAGCACAAAAAAATAAAGTCTGCCACCGTTTCCAGTTTCCCCATCTATTCGCCATGAAGTGATGGGATCGGATGCCATGGTCTTTGTTTTCTGAATGTTGTGTTTTAAGCCAACTTTTCACTCTCCTCTTTCACTTTCATCAAGAGGCTCTTTAGTTCTTTGCTTTCTGCCATAAGGGTGGTGTCATCTGCATATCTGAGGTTATTGATATTTCTGGTAATCCTGATTCCAGCTTGTGCTTCATCCAGCCCGGCATTTCACATGATGTGAAACTTCACAGAAGTTCAATAAGCATGGTGACAACATACAATATACAGGTTAACAATATACAATATACTCCTTTCCAAATTTGGAAGCAGTCTGTAGTTCCACATCTAGTTCTAACTGTTGCTTCCTAACCTGTATACAGGTTTCTCAGGAGGCAGGTCAGGTGGTCTGGTATTCCTATCTCTTTAAGAATTTTCCAGTTTGTTGTGATCCACACAGTCAAAGGCTTTGGCATAGTCAATAAAGCAGATGTAGATGTTTTTCAGAACTCTTGCATTCTCTATGATCTAGAGGAGTTTGGCAATTTGATCTCTGGTCCCTCTGCCTTACTTTCTAAATCTAGGTTAAACCTCTGAAGTTCATGGTTCACATACTGTTGAAGTCTGGCTTGGAGGATTTTGAGCATTACTTTGCCAGCATGTGAGATGAGTGCAAATGTGCAATAGTTTGAACATTCTTTGGAATTGCCTTTCTTTGGGATTGGAATGAAAACTGACCTTTTCCAATCGTGTGGCCAATGCTAAGTTTTCCAGATTTGCTGGCATATTGAATGCAACAGTTTCAGGGCATCATCTTTTAGGATTTTAATTAGCTCAATTGGAATTCCATCACCTCCACTAGCTTTGTTCATAGTTATGGTTTATAAGGCCCACTTGACTTTGGATTCCAGGTAGGTGAGTGATCACACCATCGTGGTTATCTGGATCCTGAAGATCTTTTTGTATAGTTCTTCTGTGTATTCTTGCCACCTCTTCTTAATATCTTCTGCTTCTGTTAGGTCCATACCATTTCTGTTCTTTATTGTGCCCATCTTTGCATGAAATGTTCCCTTGGTATCTCTAATTTTCTTGAAGACATCTCTAGTCCTTCCCATTCTCTTATCTTCCTCTATTTCTGTGTGTTGATCCCAGAGGAAGGCTTTCTTATCTCTCCTTGCTAGTCTTTGGAACTCTGCATTCAAATGGGTATATCTTTCCTTTTCTCCTTTGCCTTTAGCTTCTCTTCTATTCACAGCTATTTGTAAGCCCTCCTCAGACAGCCATTTTGCTTTTTGCATTTCTTCTTGGGGATGGTCTTGATCCCTGTCTCCTGTACAATGTCATGGACCTATGTCCATAGTTCATCAGGGACTCTCTCTATCAGATCCAGTCCCTTAAATCTATTTCTCACTTCCACTGTATAATCATAAGGGATTTGATTTAGGTCATACCTGAATGGTCTAGTGGTTTTCCCTACTTTCTTCAATTTAAGTCTGAATTTGGCAATAAGGAGTTCATGATCTGAGCCACAGTCAGCTCCCGATCTTGTTTTTGCTGACTGTATAGAGCTTTTCCACCTTTGGCTGCAAAGAATATAATCAATCTGATTTCAGTGTTGACCATCTGGTGATGTCCATGTGTTGAGTCTTTTGTGTTGTTGGAAGAGGGTGTTTGCTATGACCAGGGCGTTTTCTTAGGAAAACTCTATTACCCTTAGCCCTGCTTCATTTTGTACTCCAAGGTCAAATTTACCTGTTACTCCAGGTACTTTTGCATTCCACTCCCCAATAATGTAAATGACTTCTATTTTGGATGTTAGTTCCATAAGGTCTTGTAGGTCTTTATAGAACTGTTCAACTTCAGCTTCTTCAGCATTACTGGTTGGGGCATAGACTTGGATTACTGTGATATTATAACAATTTGCCTTGGAAACAAACAGATCATTCTGTAGTTTTTGAGACTACATCCAAGTACTGCATTTTGGACTCTTTTGTTGACCGTGAGGGCTACTCTGTTTCTTCTGTTTCTTGGTCCTGAGCCAAGAGCTGCCTATAAGTACACTCCTTGACATGGCCCTGCCCACCAGAGTGACAAGTCCCAACTCCACTCACCAGTGGGCAGGCACCAGTTCCACCTACCAGGAAGCCTGCCCAAGACCTTAGGCCAACTTCACCTCCCAGGAGGCAGATACTAGAACTAAGAAGAACTACAATGCTGAGAAAAACAAGCCACAAACATGGAAAGTGAGATAGCAGAGAAAATGAGATAGCAGCAAAATATGTCCCAGGTGAAGGAACAAGATATAACTATAGAAAAACAACTAAGTGAAATAGAGACAGGCAAACTACATGAAAAAGAATGATAGAAATGATAGTAAAGATGGTCCAAGATCTCAGAAAATGAGTGGCACACAGACTGAGAGGATACAAGAAATGATTAATAAAGAACTTGAAGCCTTAAAGAATAGAGATGAACAATACAATAACTGAAATGAAAAATACACTAGAAGGAATCAAAGCAGAACAAAAGAGGCAGAAGAATGAGTAAGTGAGTTGGAAGACCAATTGGTGGAAATCACTGCTGTGGAACAGAATAGAGAAAAAGAATGACAAGAAATAAAGACAAACTCAGAGATCTCTGGGACAATGTTAAATGCACCAACATTCACATTATAAGGCTCCCAGAAACAGAAGAGAGAGAGAAAGAGAGGAAAAATATTTGAAGAGATAATAGTTTAGAATTTCTGTAACACGGGAAAGGAAACACTCAAGTCCAAGAAGTACAGAGTCCATTACAGGATTAATCTCAGGAAGAACATACTGAGACACTTATTAATCAAACTGACAAAGATTAAAGAGAAAATATTAAATGCAACAAGAGAAAAGCAACAAACAACATATAACAGAATCCTCATATGGTTATCAGCTGATTTTTTCAGCAGAAACTTGGCAGGCCAGAAGGGAGTGGCATGATACATTTAAAGTGATGAAGCGGAAAAACCCACAACAAAGAATACTCTATCCAGCAGGGCTCTCATTCAGATTTGATGAAGAAATCAAAAGCTTTATAGACAAGCAAAATTTAAGAGAATTTAGCACCACTAGGTCAGCTTTGAAACAAATGCTGAATGAACTTCTCTATGTGGAAAAGAAAAGGCCAAAATTAGAAACAAATTACATATAGGAAAGCTCACCAATAAGGACAAACATAAAAGATAGGTATCATTCACACACAAATCAACTGTGAGGATACTGCAAATGCAGGATATTGGAAACGCATTTGAAAGTAAGAGACCAGCAATTTAAAACAATCTTGCATATATATATATATATATATAAAAAATTATATCAAAACCTCATGGTGATTTCAATGTCTGTCTCAATTACACTCTGGTAAGATGTAAAGGAGAAGTTCACCAGCATTACTTAATACTTTTTTTTACTATATAAATGTTATTATTCATACCATAAAAATTTTTTGAAGTAGGATCAGCTATCAGTATCAGTTCAGTTCAGTCACTCAGTTGTGTCTAACTCTTTGCGACCCCATGAATCGCAGCACGCCAGGCCTCCCTGTCCATCACCAGCTCCCGGAGTTCACTCAGACTCACGTCCATCGAGTCAGTGATGCCATCTAGCCATCTCATCCTCTGTCGTGCCCTTCTCCTCCTGTCCCTAATCCCTCCCAGCATCAGAGTCTTTTCCAATGAGTCAACTCTTCACTATCAGTATAGCCAAAGGTAATTAGAAAAAACTTGGAAAAACTTTACATATTTTTGGAATTAAGAATTTGTCAAACTAAAAATCAAGTTTACAATGTGCACAATACCACACCAAACTCCTATTTATTTATTACAACTATACAAAGCTATCTTCATATCTTACAATATAATATATGTGTTTACAGTTCAAACTGAAGAACAGAAGTTTGAACTATGTGAATCCACTTACACACAGATTTTTAAAAAATAATACATATGACATTACTACATGATCTGCAGTTTGTTCAATCTACAGATGTGGAACCACTAATAGGGAGGACTGACTGAAAAGCTACAGGTGGAATTTTGACTTTGCACTGGGGTGGGGGACCAATGACCACAATTTCTCTGTTATTCAAGGATCAACTGTAATTGATTTTTAAGACCAAGAATTAGAAAGCAACTATGCCAGAAAAAGAGAGATTTTTGGTTATAGTAAAAAAACACAGAAAATAAAATTTACCATTTTATTTTGTTTTTTATTATAATCAAAAATTGGTCATTTTATCAAATTATAATCATTTTAACTATTTTAAAATCTACAGTTTAGTAGTGTTAAGTATATTCACATTGTTGTACAATAGATATCTGGAACTTTTTCATCTTCCAAAACTGAAACTTCATACATGCTGAACAACTCCCCATTTTCCTCTCTCTCTATTTTGATTCTTTATATATCCCATGTAAACGTAATCAGACATTATTTGTCTTTCTGTGACTGGCTTATCTCACTTACTGTAGTGTCTCAAGGGGCACTGATGTTGTAAGCATATAACAAGACTGCTTTCCTTTTAAAGGCTAAGTTTGCACACTCATATTCATGACAACATTATTCACAGTAGCCAAGAGGTAGAAGCAACTCAAATTTATATTGATGGATGAATGTATAAATGAAGTCTCTTTGACAGGAAAGTTTTTAAAATCTGCTTTATCCAATGACAGGACTAAATGCCTGCAATTGTATTAGTGATAAGCAGCTGGAAGAAAAATGTGTCAAACATCACTATGTGACAACAGAAAATAAAAGACTAAAGCTGCAGTTAAGTATAACATATTTCTACTTATAGATGGACAATGACTATTCATCTTACATAGCAAAATGCAGTCTCCTTACCAGTAATTATCACACCATCATCTCTATGAGCTTCATTCATTTCTTCAACATGGACATCTGAGTTCACATCAATCTCTTTCCCTGATAACTGTAAATAAGCTTGAAGAGAAGATGCAACCTTGACAAGAATAGAGCCTGTGATGAATTTAATGGAGAGCTTATTTAATGCAAAGAAATAAAAAGTACTGGGGACTATTAAAAAAATTATTTAAAGAGTAACATTACTCTCAATAGTCTGTCTTTACTCATCAGTATATTTGATTTAAATAGCAATACCTTTTCCTCACTCTCAGGTGGTCAACATCTCTTATTCCCAAGGCACACAGTATCTTTTGTCAAGAATATGAGCCACTAGGCCATCATGAACTACTATTTCTTCTTTTTGCCAATAGTCTTAGTCAGCTTGTCCAATACCAGAAAAGTGAGTTTAATAGACATGCAGCTTATAGACAGAATTTACCATTAATTGAGCATTTACCAAGAGCCAGATACCTTCATTACATCATCTTTTAATTTCCCTCTCAACTTTATGAGGTATTATTGTAATCCCAATTTTACAGGTAAGAACTTGCTCAAGTTTCCATGACAGCTATTGCTAAAATCAAGATCCACTGCAATGACAACAAACCAGTGCTCTTAATCATTGCTGTATTTCATACACTTGCTACCTCATTGTATTACCAGACTTGTGATCTCACTAATCACTGTAACATAACTAGAACCCTGAGCTCTTATGCTTTCAGTAGTACCTTGTTTGTGGGGGAGGGGAGGGTCAATAACAAAAATTTAAAAGGAACATTTAGATTTCAGCTCACTAATGTTTCTTTTAATGGATTACAGACTTCTTTTGGGGTACCTGAAGCCAGACACTCAACTTTATTTCTATTATAATCTTATCAAAACAACAAAAAAACCTGTTAACGAGGAATCATTTTTCAAAACAATTACATGGGTTGCAGTGAAAATTCACCAGTACGTTCTCCTTTCAAGAGTTTTCTTTCTCCATTTCTTACATATCAAATAAATAAGAGGCCCTTCCCATAAAACAGTAACCTCATCTCTGTCCACAAAGAAGGTCAGGATGACAACTACTGTGAATGTTGTAAAGACTTCTTCTAGAAGGCTTTTGTTTATGGGTCATTGTGTGCTTTCCAGTTTGGTTAACATCAGCTTATGTTTCCCTAAGTAATTCTGTATCTTCTCAGCCTTTCTAGTGGGAGCTCGAAATCTGGAGTTAAAACTGATGAACTTTAGTATTTAGTCCTCAAAAAGGGGGGAACAAAGCACATTACTACAATTGGTTTATCTTATTTAAAAAACAAATTGCTTTTCAGAGTTTCAATGTCAGCTACTTAAATAGGAGCTGCCCATAAAAACAAATTATGAGGGCTTTAGGAAAATTCAAAAGCAAACTAGGAAAATGTCAGGATAAATAGAAGATACATGTTCTTCTACCAAACATACTTTAAAATGTAGAAAATAATGGATTTTTAAAACCTTTTCTAAAGGTTTTAAAACTTTGTCTCTAAATACATCAAATGTGATACTTTTAAAAACATATATATTTTTCTATTCTTAAATAAGGGGACTGTAAATCTGCGGGAGTCTTAAAAATGTTAAATGATGCAAAGAGTTCTATCCTTATCTCTCCACAGCATTAAAGAGCAAAAACTATCACTATCAAAACTCTATTCCTATCTGTGAACGAAGTTTCCACGATTTTTGAAAGCTCTACCCTAAGTGCCATCTCTAACACTATCTTCTTTAGAAAGGGCAGCACCTATTATATCTTCCACCTCTTTTCACTTCAAAAACTGCTTCATGGCTACTGACATCAATACCATTTTTACAAATTAAAAATTATTGAAGGAATATTATATGGTTAAGATTAAAGGCTTTATCAAGTAAAATTTTTAAGTGGAAATGTCAGTATTCAGATGTGACTCTGACTCTCAAGCCTAAACACAGCCTTTTCAAGTGAATTCATAAAGTCACCATGTTAACTTTCATAGGAAGAGAGGAAATAAGCATTGTGACAATTTTTTTCACTTGGCAAAATGACTACAGGGGCTGAAAGGACAGCAGAGGAGACTCAAGTGGCTGGCTCTTAAACCCTTCAGCAAGAGAGTGGCAGAGCTGGAAAGGATTCCAGATGTCTTTTACTAATTAGTAAGCAACAGAATTGTGAAAACTTTCCATCACTCCAGAAAGTTGGTGCTCCCAAATCTAGTGAGAATTAAGAGACCTGAATTAAGATAGAAAACTTTGTTTCCAGTTATCTTTATGCTTCTGCCAGTATCATGGTCCCAATAGGAGAAAACATAAAATTGTAATTCCAATCAAATCTTGCCATATCATGTGCTATTTCAGTAAGTTACTGGAAAAAAATCCAAATAATAGTTAAAAATACTTCAAGTGAATAAAGATTAACAATGCTTTTTGTTTGCTTTTACTTTTTGCCCATTCATACAAAATAGTAAATGATTTCCATGTAAGAGCTATCCAAAACTATGTTTTTACTCTGTTACTAGTTACATTAAATGTAGTAATGGTTTTTCCCTTGGGTCTTCACAATACACGAATGCAATTATATGAATTTTTGCATTTACAAAATATCCTAAATAGTATTATTGAAGCTCTTAGATATTTAGTGAGAACATATTATCTTATTTAAAAGGAAAAAATGTGATCTTGAGAAATCAAATAATACCTGTGTATCAGCAATAACTTCAAGTTTCACATATTTATGCTTGTAGTTTCATTCTGATACTGAGAAGAAAGCCTCACTGAACAAAAACAGTACTAAACCAACATGACAAAGAAATTACTAACAACAGGAACAACTGGTCTCTGTGGAGGTTTTTTCCTTGTTATAAACACAGCTATGTTCTCTCCTATATGCAAGAGCTTCCAGATTTTCTCTAAAAAAGTTTATATAGAGGTATGGTTCTTAACTTTCCAAACTCAGATCACTTAAGCCCCTATAGCCAAGCTACTTCAAGTCCCCAAGTCACTTATCACCAGGCATGTGTACATCTATGTGCATGCATGCATACAAAGACTTGTATATTCACAGCCTTCAGGTGATTAAAAAGTATATAATTTTTTATGAAAGACTTGAACTCTTAGAATAAGCTATTTGTATTAGAAATAAGATTACAGAAAGAGACACATCATAAGTCTGATACTACTACAGTCCCCAACCTTTTCAGCCCCAGGACAAATTTTGTGGAAGACAAATTTTCCACAGACCGGGGACAGAGGGTGGTGTTTCAGGATGATTTAAGTACATTACATTTATTGTGTACTTGATTTGTATTATTATGACATTGTGATATATAATGAAATGATTACACAGCTCATCATAATGCAGAATCAGTGGGAGCCCTGAGCTTGTTTTCCTGAGATGAGGCCAAAGCACAAGGGATGGGGAGTGACTGTAAACAGAGATAAAGCTTTGCTCACTGGTCTTTTGGTTGCCTCCTGCTCTGCAGCCCAGTTCCTAACAGACCAGAGCCCACTACTGGTCCATGGCCCAGGGGCTGGGGACCCCTGCTAAGAGAGACTTAGTTAATAATCACTTTAGAGGACCTTCTTTCTGACACATTTATTTCAGGATCATACCTTTAAAAGCATTATTCTAGCATAATGGCCTGAGAAAGTCCTCTTACAAGGGAGCAGGAAAGCTACCAAAAGAATGTATGAGAACTCTTTCCCTCCAAAGAGTATTTATTTTAGATATTAAACTGAAAAATTCCAAATAACAGTCAATAAATTACAAATACAAAAATAGAAAAAAAGATAGTCTTCATGGCCATCTAAAAGTTTCAAAGATCATTGGTCTAGAGGGCCAGTATTCCAGTCTTTAAATCAGGTTCTAATAGAGAAGAATTTTATTGAAATCTCTGTCAGTGTAGATAAGATAATTTGACTATCTGTTTCCTGAATGTTACATAAAATCTTCCTAATATCATATGTCAAAATAAAACATGTCACTTGGCTAACCTTTATGGACTTTCAATTCCACTTTTCCCAGTTGGCTGACATAAACATCTATGGCACCCTGCTGAGCCAAAGCATTTAGACATCCAGAAGACGAATCTAGGAGGAAAGAAGAACCATAAGCATAATCATTCTTATCCGAGTAACTGGAATTATAAACTTTAAATAAAAGGCTCTACTTCAGCATTAGGATAAGGAGCTAAGAGTCACGAAGGTTTTCTATTTTCCTTGTAACCATACCATGTTTTGCTTTAAAAATGAAAACAGAATCAGACTACAAATCTACACTTAGGTAAACTAATAAGAAAATCCCTATGTCTGCAGTAACCTCCAAAACTTAACTCTAAACATGTTTAATCTAAAACCCAATTCGTAGGAAGGATATTACGGAAGTAATGACAACCCAAACCATTAAGCATCATTGACACATTTACTTTATTATCAACTTTCAATATTTACTAAAGAATTCTATCTCACATACAGTCACACAGAAGTAGTAGCAAAGTTAATACAAATAAAAACTCTTATGTTTTCTCCTTTTAATGAGCTAGTACTAAAAAGTGCAGCTAACAGTGAAAGACTACATTACATAAGGTTTTGTTGTATTTCTTAGAGAGATGCAGAAGGGAAGGATGAACATGAATGAAAAGTGGGTGAAGTTCATTTATATCTAAATATTTCAAGTTTTGGGAGCTGAACAGATTATCTTTAAGACAAGGGAAGAAAATAATAATTAAGGTGGTCCTGGTTTGACACTCAGATTTCCCTTTGTCATCACTGAACCATGTTTTCAATCATCCAACGTTTCAAGTTTCAGGGAATGTTGACAGTCAAATAAAGAAGTAAGATAACTGTGGTGATGAGTCGGTGCTGTGTAGCTTCTCCTTTTCATCCTTTCCCACAGCAACAGAAGTTTTGAGTTTTTCTATTCGATTGTCCTTTCTATTAATTTGTCTATTTGATTGTCCTATTTGAAAATCAAAGCATATTTTTAGAGAGATCTTGTAAAAAGCATATTTTATTAGGCGCTTTTATTACTTCAGGGTAGAAACAAATTAGGGAGTATGGTGAAAATAATGCCAAAAATTAAACACTTTTTATAAAATGCAAAGGAAAAAAATTGGTATACTCACAAAGGAACCATCATTCTTCTTTAAAATAAATGTTTAAGACTTTAAACAAAGACAAAACCTTGGGAATAAATACTTTAAAATGTGACTTCAAGATAATTTATAATAATTTATCTCTAACCTATATTCAAAATGCCATTTATCAGATCCAATGTATTTAATTTTTAAGTGTGACAAGTGAACACTGAATTTGGGAAGTTAAGCCACTAGAGATAAATGACATGGAGTAGCTGGACAAAGGCGGAGAAAGCAATGGCAACCCACTCCAGTATTCCTGCCTGGAAAATCCCATGGACAGAGGAGTCTAGTAGGCTGCAGTCCATGGGGTTGTGAAGAGTCAGACACAACTGAGTGACTTCACTTTCACTTTCATGCAATGGAGAAGGAAATGGCAACCCACTCCAGTGTTCTTGCCTGGAGAATCCCAGGGATGGCGGAGCCTGGTGGGCTGCCATCTATGGGGTCGCACAGAGTTGGACACGACTGAAGCGACTTAGCAGCAGTAGCAGCAGCAGCTGGACAAAGATGAATATTTCTCTCCTCAGGTACCAAGAGAAACTGCTATAAAAACTTCTTCAATCAATTCAGTTCAATGCAGTCGCTCAGCAGTGTTCGACTCTTTGTGACCCCATGGACTGCAGCATGCCAGGCTTCCCTGTCCATCACCAACTCTCAGAGCGTGCTCAAACTCATGTCCATGAAGTCAGTGATGCCATCCAACCATCTCATCCTCTGTCATCCACCTCTCCTGCCTTATTGCATCCTAAAGAAAAAATTCTTACTGCATCTTAAAGAGGCCAAGTGAAAATATATTATGGTTAAAAAAAAAAAAAAAAACCTACAAAATGTATATTACCCCAAGCTGAACAAAATAAAATATTTGAAACAATATTTACTTTCTTGCTTTTACTAGGGAAACCCACGAAATTTTTATATAGCTCATAAACAATGCTTTTCACTTCTTTTTCTCTTCACATGGGACAGCTAAGTAATTATATCCTAACCTATTAATAAATTATATGCTCATGTTATCAGTCTTGAGCTCTAATACTGGCCCACCCCCTGGAGGCTGTCAAAAAATTAAAATTCAAGATGTGTTTTCAAAAGAGAAAGCAAAGGTAATACTTTAAAAGCTATGTAATGGCAACCCACTGCAGTATTCTTGCCTGCAGAATCCCATGGACAGAAGAGCCTGGTAAACTACAGTCCACCAGGTCACAGAGTCGGACATGACTGAGCAACTTCATTCTTCACTTTAATACAAATGAATGGAACTAAAAATTAATTCTGTTCAGTTCAGTTCAGTTGCTTAGTCATGTCTGACTCTTTGAGACCCCATGAACTGCAGCACGGCAGGCCTCCCTGTCCATCACCAACTCCCGGAGTTCACTCAGATTCACGTCCATTGAGTCAGTGATGCCATCCAGCCATCTCATCCTCTGTCGTCCCCTTCTCCTCCTGCTCCCAATCTCTCCCGGCATCAGAATCTTCTCCAATGAGTCAACTCTTCGCATGAAGTGGCCAAAGTACTGGAGTTTCAGCTTTAGCATCATTCCTTCCAAAGAAATCCCAGGGCTGATCTCCTTCAGAATGGACTGGTTGGATCTCCTTGCAGTCCAAGGGACTCTCAAGAGTCTTCTCCAACACCACAGTTCAAAAGCATCAATTCTTCAGCGCTCAGCCTTCTTCATAGTCCAACTCTCACATCCATACATGACCACTGGAAAAAACCATAGCCTTGACTAGATGGACCTTTGTTGGCAAGTAATGTCTCTGATTTTGAATATGCTATCTAGGTTGGTCATAACTTTCCTTCCAAGGAGTAAGCGTCTTTTAGTTTCATGGCTGCAGTCACCATCTGCAGTGATTTTAGAAGCCCCCCAAAATAAAGTCTGACACTGTTTCCACTGTTTCCCCATCTATTTCCCATGAAGTGATGGGACCAGATGCCATGATCTTCATTTTCTGAATGTTGAGCTTTAAGCCAACATTTTCACTGTCCTCTTTCACTTTCATCAAGAGGGTTTTTAGTTCCTCTTCACTTTCTGCCATGAGGGTGGTGTCATCTGCATATCTGAGGTTATTGATATTTCTCCCGGCAATCTTGATTCCAGCTTGTGCTTCTTCCAGTCCAGCATGTCTCATGATGTACTCTGCATATAAGTTAAATAAGTAGGGTGACAATATACAGCCTTGACGGACTCCTTTTCCTATTTGGAACCAGACTGTTGTTCCATGTCCAGTTCTAACTGTTGCTTCCTGACCTGCATATAGATTTCTCAAGAGGCAGGTTAGGTGGTCTGGTATTCCCATCTCTTTCAGAATTTTCCACAGTTTATTGTGATCCACACAGTCAAAGGCTTTGGCATAGTCAATAAAGCAGAAATAGATGTTTTTCTGGAAGTCTCTTGCTTTTTCCATGATCCAGTGGATGTTGGCAATTTGATCTCTGGTTCCTCTGCCTTTTCTAAAACCAGCTTGAACATCTGGAAGTTCATGGTTCACGTATTACCAAGAGTCAAATTAAGGCTTCATTCATAGAATTTCATTTTTTGGAGATTCACAAAACAGAGAATTCTATTATAGATCTTGGAAGAAGCCTTAAGGAAAAAAGCGTTAGAGATTAAGTGAACAAACATTACCAGTACAGACACTGACTAGAATAAATAAAATCCCACAGAGAGTTTTCTATCACCACAACTTTGGAAAAAGATTGTGTTCATCTGACAGAGACCACTGAGTCTTCCTGGAAAATTACACACACAAAGGGAAAAAACTGATGTCAGTTACCAGCTAACATTACATATAACCAAATAGATAGATATCTGTAACATATACTCTGCTATTAAGCATACAACTAAGCTCAAAAGGCTAAAATTCCAAACTTTTCTATTTTCTTTCAGATAAAGGGAGAATTCTCTTGAAGTTGTTCAAACACATTCAGAAAGTTCTTCTAAATTTTTATAATTTTACCTCATTTCAACATGCAGATAACTAAGGAATAGCAACACAAAAGAACATGATTTTGCAATTTGATTCCTATACTTCCAAAGCTACACTAATTTCAAGAACAAGGAGCAAATTTTATATACAAGATGTAAAGGATTTGCAAAGCCAGAATTTTAAGGTCACTTTGAGGAAAATTTTCTAAATTAATGTCCTGCCCCTAGGTATTCTATGTTAGGAAGGTAGCTTATAGCAGGCTGGGCTTATAAGAAACAGCAACTGCTACTACCAGCCTCCCTCAAAAAAAAAAACAAAAAAAAAAAAAACCCTATGAAAATATCCCTTTTTAAAACAAATAATTTCCAGTACACAGCTTCTGGCAGTGCCTTCCAAGAGAGGGAACATAGAACAGGCAAAGTACGGCTGGGTGAGCAACTTCTATTCCATCATTATCTACTATCAAGCCCTGCTTTCTCTTACTAACTTTAAAAAAATGAAAGATGACCAGGTATTCCAGAGGAAAGATACTGTTTTTAAAAATATAAGTCTAAGGAAAATTAGGATGAGGATGAAATGGCTGGATGGCATCCCCAACTGGATGGACATCAGTTTGGGTGAACTCCAGGAGTTGGTGATGGACAGGGAGGCCTCGCGTGCTGCAATTCATGGGGTCGCAAAGAGTCGGACACGACTGAGCGACTGAACTAAACTGAAACAATTTTTTTTTCTTTTGTAGAGCTTCAGCTTCTAAGAGAGCTCTAAATGTATTATGGAAATTAGGAAGAACAGGGTTTTTCTATGTAGCTGCTGCTGCTGCTAGTAAGTCGCTTCAGTCGTGTCTGACCCTGTGAGACCCCAAAGATGGCAACCCACCAGGCTCTGCTGTCCCTGGGATTCTCCAGGCAAAAACACTGGAGTGGGTTGCCATTTCCTTCTCCAATGCATGATAGTGAAAAGTGAAAGTGAAGTCACTCAATCGTGTCTGACTCTTAGCAACCCCATGGACTGCAGCCTACCAGGCTCCTCTGTCCATGGGATTTTCCAGGCAAGAGTACTGGAGTGGGTTGCCATTGCCTTCTCTATTTGTATGTAGGTTAGAATGTATATATAAAATCTAAGTGATTGTGGAGATTACCTAAGAAGCAGATCAATTATACTATCTAAACTAGATTTAAAGGACCATAATTACACAAATTCTTTTAAAAGGAACCATAGACATAACACAATCTATTTTCCTGAAATTAGACAATATAATACCTGTATCACCTTTAGTCTCCTAATATTCCAATTTGATAATATTGTATAGCTTTTTCTCTACATCCATTCCAATATTTTGAAACCTCTGGTAGACTAATAAATTTCCTTCTCAGGTACCTAAATCACTTTTTGTTTCTTTTTAATTGTTTTGCTTCTACTGATCTCAATTTCTCCAAACTCAAGTTATGAACTGACTTTAATGCCTCAATTTTGTCCAACAAATCTTCTGATTTAAGGAAAACAAAAATCAACCAATCAAGAAATTTCAAATAAAACATTACCCACTTGTCACCTTTGGGATTAAGATACCAGACCCAATATTTCTCCAGAATCATAACAACAATGGTCATTAGATTCTATAGCAGGGTCATCAAATTACAGTCCACCTCTTCTTATTATTAATAAAGTATTATTGGAACACAGACACATCCATTTGTTTGTATACTGTCAATGGCTGCTAGCATATAAAAATGAGAAAGCTGCAGAGTATTCATAGACTATGTGGCTCACAGAGTCCAAAAATTTTACTATATGGCTCTTTACAGATAAAGTCTGCTGCTCCTATAGCAAAACATTTTAAGAAAATGAGCTTCCATCCCCACAAAAAAATCACAATGTTAAATTTGATTCTATTTAAGACAAAGATTTACCAATTTAGTAAAATCAGTTCTTTTTCTAAGACTTCAATAATGTACAGATAGGTACACAACTCTTGCTTACAGAAATGAAAAAGAATTGTTGTCTCAGGGCAGTTCTGACTTTTCATTGACCCTGATTGCTTACTATTTTCTAGGACTAACAGAGTTGTTTCCATCCAATTTATTAAAGTGGGAAACAGCATATCACAAAGTAAGTAACTAGGACTATAATGACTTGCATAAAGATTATGTCAGCTTATTTGTTTATATATTTAATCTTTTACACAGTATGTTCTTATTAAACGAAAAGTCAACAATGCTGATTTTTGACTTACAAAAGAGCTCAAGTGGGCTCCTGATGAATTGTATGACATCTCCTGCTCTGGTTGTCAGTAAAAATGGGATCTATTCCCACAAATCAGTACCTTAGGTCCAGATACATTCAAAGGAAGAAACCTGTAACAGGATCCAAACAACTTTGATTTCTATATAAATTCTGGTTGAATTCTGCTGTGTTCTCCTCTCACTTCCACTCTCATTATCCTTCCCTCCCTTCTTTTTTCTGATTTAATACTCAATATGAAAGCATATTTTGAAATAACAGTACAATGTTTTACTTTTTTTTTTTTTTCATTTAATCAAATGTCAGGAATACCCTTCTATAATGTATACCACAGACCTAAGTAATTATATTGTTAAAGGCTGAAGAACACTCACTTTATGACTGTATCATACTATATTTAGTTATTCTCTTACTGGGAACAACCTAAAATGTATACTTTCTTTTGCTACTAAAAACAGAGATGATATATACATACATCACGTATATATCTTTATAACCTCATGGATATATCCTTATATCCTTACCAGACTCTCTCCTTGAGATAAAGTTCTAAAACAGGAAGTGCTAGAACAAAGCAAATGCAGATGCTTCCAATTTTAATATACATTTACAAACTGACTTACATAATGATCAATTTATATCTGAACTAACAATTGATGGGAATCCCTGTTTCACCCTAACTTTCCCAACAATGGATACTATCAATGTTTTAAGTCATGACGGTTTACACTTAGATGCTTTAGATTAGCAGTAAGGTGAAACACTGTGTATGTATACACAGTATTTCTTCTGGGAACTACTTATTCATGTTTATCCATGTTCCCATCCCACTAAGTGTTCCTTTCCCTCTCATCTGTTGTATACACATATGGACAGAGATTATATATGAATATATATATATTCAACTTCATTTTATAAGGATAGTGTAATCCTAATAACACAACCTACAGAGATTTTACAAAATAAAAAATCACAGATCAGCATTCATCATAAACATGGAATATAAAACCCTTGACAAAATATTAGCAGCTGGGCTTCCCTGATGGCTAAGTAGGAAAGACTCTGCCTGACAATGCAGGTGACATGAGTTCAGTCTCTGGTCTGGAAAGATACCACATGCCATGGAGCAAATAAGTCCACTTGTCACAACTACTGAGCCTGTACAGAGCCCACAAGCCACAACTACTCAGCCCATGCGCCCTGGAGCCTGTGGTCCACAATAAGAGAAACTACTGCAATGAGAAGCCCACACACAGCAACTAGAGAGTAGCCTTCACTTGCCATAACTGGAGAAAGCCCACATACAGCAATGAAGACCCAGCACAGCCATAAATAAATAAATAAATCTTAAAAAGAAAACCAAAGAGCAATCTCAACCCAACATGTATAAACAAGATCAGTTCAGCTCAGTCGCTCAGTCATGTACAACTCTTTGCGACCCCATGGACTGCAGCACACCAGGCTTCCTTGTCCATCACGAATTCCCGGAGCTTGCTCAAACTCATGTCCACCAAGTCAGTGATGCCATCTAACCATCTTATCCTCTGTCGCCCCCTTCTCCTCCTGCCCTCAGTCTTTCCCAGTTTCAGGGTCTTTTACAATGAGTCAGCTCTTCGCATCAGGTGGCCAGAGTATCGGAGCTTCAGCTTCAGCATCAGTCCTTCCAATGAATATTCAGGACTGGTTTCTTTTAGGATTGACTGGCTTGATCTCCTTGCAGTCCAAGGGACTCTCAAGAGTCTTCTCGAGCACCACAGTTCAAAAGCATCAATTCTCTAGCTTTCTTTATGGTCCAACTCTCACATCCATACATGACTACTGGAAAAACCATAGCTTTGACTAGATGGACCTTTGTCAGTCAAGTCATATCTCTTCTTTTTATATGCTGTCTAGGTTTGTCACAGCTTTTCTTCCAAGGAACAAGCATCTTTTAATTTCATGGCTGCATTCACCATCTTCAGTGATTTTGGAGCCAAGGAAAATAAAATGTGCCACTGTTTCCACTGTTTCCCCATCTATTTGCCATGAAGTGATGGGGACCAGATGCCATGATCTTAGTTTTCTGAATGTTGAGTTTTAAGCCAGCTTTTCACTCTCCTCTTTCACTTTTATCAAGAGGCTCTTTAGTTCCTTTTCACTTTCTGCTATAAATAGGATACTACATCATGATTAGGTATGGCTGATCCGAGGAATACAAAGTTCAGTTCAGTTCAGTCTCTTGGTCGTGTCAGACTCTTTGCGACCCCATGAACTGCAGCACGCCATGCCTCCCTGTCCATCACCAACTCCTGTAGTCCACCCAAACCCATGTCCATAGAGTCGATGATGCCATCCAACCATACAAGGTTAGTTAACATCAAACATCAATGCAGTTGATCATTAATAGAGTAAAACAAGAATTTAAAAAGCAATCATTTCAATAAATACAGAAAATATATTTGACAAAATTCAACATCCATTCATGATCAAAGGAAAGAAAAAGAATTTCCTCAATCTGATAAAGAGTATCTATGAAAAGACTGCATAGCTAACATCACACTTAAAAGGGAAAACACTGAATGTATTCCATCTAATACTGGATACTAGGATTGGGAACAATCTGCCACTATTATTCAATATTGTGCTGCAGAACCTTCCTGGCCTAATAGGGCAAAAGAGAAAAAAAGGAAAACAGATTGGAAAGAAAGTGATAAAACTGTATTAATTTGCAAATGGAATGACTGCCTACCTAGAAAAGAATTCTAGATTCTAAAAATACACTATTTAGAATAAATAAATAAATTTAGCAAGGTCACAAGAAACATAGTCCATGAATGAAGGTCATTTGTATTTTTTTATATACCAGCAGTAGACCATTAGAAAATGAAATTTTCTAAAATTCCATTCATAATGGGGTCAAAAAGCAAATTTAACCAAAGATATCTCAGACCACTACACTGGAAACTAAAAAACAAGGTAAGAGAAATTAAAGATATATACAAATAAAAAATGACACTTTGCTTATGAAAGACTCAATTTTTATAAATGTATCTTCTCTGCAAACTGATAAACTCATTCCACATAAGGGCTTGTACTGGCTGTCCTCTATATCTATGGAGCTGTTCATCCAGAATTTTACATGCCATTTCCCCATTATTCTGACCTTAATTCAATTATCTCTTCTCCAGACTCTCCTTGATTGCTAAATGAAGCAGCTTTCTTTCTGCTCTATTACATTACCCTCTCTTATTTATTCATTACACTATGTGAAATTATCTTTTGTCATTCACATACTTACACTCTTCCTTCTCAGCCCAAAAGTGAGCATGAAGGCAATATCTTTTGACCAACATATTGGTCAAAAGTATCTACACAAGCTCCTGGTATGGAGCAGGCACTTGGTACATATATGTGGACTAGTTTTTGCCATATTCAGGGCTATCTTCAAATGATAACAGAATTTTAATACCAATATAAACAGTGACATAATTTATACTTATGACAGAACGTGGTCCACTGGAGAAGGGAATGGCAAGCCACTTCAGTATTCTTGCCTTGAGAAGCCCATGAACAGCATGAAAGGGCAAAATGATAGGATACTGAAAGAGGAACTCCCCAGGTCAGTAGGTGCCCAATATGCTACTGGAGATCAGTGGAGAAATAACTCCAGAAAGAATGAAGGGATGGAGCCAAAGCAAAAACAATACCCAGTTGTGCATGTGACTGGTGATAGAAGCAAGATCCGATGCTGTAAAGAGCAATATTGCATAGGAACCTGGAATGTCAGGTCCGTGAATCAAGGCAAATTGGAAGTGGTCAAATAAGAGATGGCAAGGGTGAACGTCAACATTCTAGGAATCAGCGAACTAAAATGGACTGGAATGGGTGAATTTAACTCAGATGACCATTATATCTACTACTGCGGGCAGGAATCCCTCAGAAGAAATGGAGTAGCCATCATGGTCAACAAAAGAGTCCAAAATGCAGTACTTGGATGCAATCTCAAAACGACAGAATGATCTCTGTTCGTTTCCAAGGCAAACCATTCAATATCACAGTTATCCAAGTCTATGCCCCAACCAGTAACGCTGAAGAAGCCTAAGTTGAACGGTTTAGAAACACTTGGAATAACAGGAAAATTTGGCCTTGGAATGCGGAATGAAGCAGGGCAAAGACTAATAGAGTTTTGCCAAGAAAATGCACTGGTCATAGCAAACACCCTCTTCCAACAACACAAGAGAAGACTCTACACATGGACATCACCAGATGGTCAACACTGAAATCAGACTGATTATATTCTATGCAGCCAAAGATGGAGAAGCTCTATACAATCAACAAAAACAAGACCAGGAGCTGACTGTGGTTCAGATCACGAACTCCTTATTACCAAATTCAGACTCAAATTGAAGAAAGTAGGGAAAACCACTAGACCATTCAGGTATGACCTAAATCAAATCCCTTATGATTATACAGTGGAAGTGAGAAATAGATTTAAGGGACTAGATCTCATAGATAGAGTGCCTGATGAACTATGGAATGAGGTTCGTGACATTGTACAGGAGACAGGGATCAAGACCATCCCCATGGGAAAGAAATGCAAAAAAGCAAAATGGCTGTCTGGGGAGGCCTTACAAATAGTTGTGAAAAGAAGAGAGGTGAAAAGCAAAGGAGAAAAGGAAAGATATAAGCATCTGAATGCAGAGTTCCAAAGAACAGCAAGAAGAGATAAGAAAGCCTTCTTCAGCGATCAATGCAAAGAAATAGAGGAAAACAACAGAATGGGAAAGACTAGAGATCTCTTCAAGAAAATCAGAGATACCAAGGGAACATTTCATGCAAAGATGGGCTCGATAAAGGACAGAAATGGTCTGGACCTAACAGAAGCAGAAGATATTAATTAAGAAGAGGTGGCAAGAATACACGGAAGAACTGTACAAAAAGATCTTCAAGACCCAGATAATCATGATGATGTGATCACTCATCTAGAGCCAGACATCTTGGAATGTGCAAGTCAAGTGGGCCTTAGAAAGCATCACTACGAACAAAGCTAGTGGAGGTGATGGCATTCCAGTGGAGCTGTTTCAAATCCTGAAAGATGATGCTGTGACAGTGCTGCACTCAATATGGCAGCAAATTTGGAAAACTCAGCAGTGGCCACAGGACTGGAAAAGGTCAGTTTTCATTCCAATCCCAAAGAAAGGCAATGCCCAAGAATGCTCAAACTACTGCACAATTGTGCTCATCTCACATGCTAGTAAAGTAATGCTCAAAATTCTCCAAGCCAGGCTTCAGCAATACGTGAACTGTGAACTTCCTGATGTTCAAGTTGGTTTTAGAAAAGGCAGAGGAACCAGAGATCAAATTGCCAACATCTGCTGGATCATGGAAAAGGCAAGAAACTTCCAGAAAAACATCTATTTCTGCTTTATTGACTATGCCAAAGCCTTTGACTGTGTGGATCACAATAAACTGTGGAAAATTCTGAAAGAGATGGGAATACCAGACCCCCTGACCTGCCTCTTGAGAAATCTGTATGCAGCTCAGGAAGCAACAGTTAGAACTGGACATGGAACAACAGTCTAGTTCCAAATAGGAAAAGGAGTCCGTCAAGGCTGTATATTGACATCCTGCTTATTTGATTTATATGCAGAGTACATCATGAGAAACGCTGGGCTGGAAGAAACACAAGCTGGAATCAAGACTGCCAGGAGAAATATCAATCACCTCAGATATGCAGATGACACCACCCTCATGGCAGAAAGTGAAGAGGAACTATAAAGCCTCTTGAAAGCGAAAGAGGAGAGTGAAAAAGTTGGCTTAAAGCTCAACATTCAGAAAATGAAGATCATGGCATCTGGTCCCATCACTGGAAACAGTGGAAACAGTGTCAGACTTTATTTTGGGGGCTCCAAAATCACTGCAGATGGTGACTGCAGCCATGAAATTAAAAGACACTTACTCCTTGAAGAAAAGTTATGACCAACCTAGATAGCATATTCACAAGCAGAGACATTACTTTGCCGACTAAGGTCCGTCTAGTCAAGGCTATGGCTTTTCCTGTGGTCATGTATGGATGTGAGAGTTGGACTGTGAAGAAGGCTGAGTGCCGAAGAATTGATGCTTTTGAGCTGTGGTGTTGGAGAAGACTCTTGAGAGTCCCTTGGACTGCAAGGAGATCCAACCAGTCCATTCTAAAGGAGATCAACCCTGGGATTTCTTTGGAAGGAATGATGCTAAAGCTGAAACTCCAGTACTTTGGCCACCTCTTGCGAAAAGTTGACTCATTGGAAAAGACTCTGATGCTGGGACGGATTGGGGGCAGGAGGAGAAGGGGACGGCCGAGGATGAGACGGCTGGATGGCATCACGGACTCGCGGACGTGAGTCTGAGTGAACTCCGAGAGATGGTGATGAACAGGGAGGCCTGGCGTGCTGCAGTTCATGGAGTCGCAAAGAGTCGGACACGACTAAGTGACTGAACTGAACTGAATTTATACTTTCTTCCAAAGTCTTAATATATTCAAAGAATTCAAGGAATTTAAGAAATGAACACTATTATTAAGGCTAAAATATTGTGGCTTACTGTCTTATAGATAATAAAATGAAAGAGGAAAGAGAAAGACACAACCTACTCTTCCTACCCCCATCCAGACTAGCGTGTGTGTGTGTGTGTTTGTGTATAAGTCACTCAGTTGTATCCAACTCTTTGCCACCCCATGGACTTTACAGTCCATGGAATTCTCCAGGCGAGAATACTGGAGTGGGTAGCCTTTCCCTTCTCCAGGGGATCTTCCCAACCCAGTGATCAAACCCTGGTTTCCCGCATTTCAAGTGGATTCTTTACCAGCTGAACTACTAGGGAAACCCTTAAAACTTATACAGTTTCTCATTTATACAGTGTGAAACCATCTTCAAAGATGTAAATTACTGTTCATTTCATCCTGGCTGTTGCTATTCTTTTTCAGTATGGGTAATAATGCATTTATTTCCAATTTTAGAAAGAATGGTTTTCCCTTTACAGTCCCACAATTCCATCCAACAATAATACTAGCATTATCATATAAGTATTTCTCAAATTCTTATCTGCCTAAAGGGCCTGCTAGTGGGCAGTGAAACTCACTGTGCCTCCCAATTTGAAATACTCCCTTTCTTTCCTCCCCTTCCCTTACTGCTACAAACTCTACCCATGTCTAGGACTCTCTGCCCAACCAGACAGCTCAGCTTTTTACTACTGTTATCTTTTTTTCACCCTAGAAACTTTCCTTACTAACCCCAGATGCACCCTCTGATGGACTGGCCTGAAGAGTCAGCAGTAAATTTTGATTTCTCTCTGGGACAAAGGTAAATCCTGTCATGTTTTCAGTTAAAATGATTTACAACTATCACTTAGGAAGCCTTTATCTTCTATTTATCCCTCACTGAACATAAAGGTTATAATGTCCAGAAAATTTAAAAAGAGATGTGCACCTTAATTCTGAGAATCCAGAAGTGACAGTGAAAAGGATTGTTGAGTATATTTACCATTTCAATTAGCACACACACAAAAGAAAATGTCAAATGTCAAAAGGACAAAACCAGGAAGCCGGGGCATTCATACTGGCAATAAGCCATAGCTCTTCAACAAAGATCCTGGTTTCCCACCGCTGACCCTTATGCTCTAAGGTCTAAAAATCAGCCACCACTCTTAGAGCTCAGATTGCTCAGATTGCCTTCGCCTAACAGGCAAGCAGGTGTAACTAGGGATAGAGCAGAGCTCTATCTAAGGTATCTGGGAATTGAATTTTTATTCCCATAGGCATAGCATCACATATGGTGATTAGGTCTAAAGGGCCATTAGCCACTGTTATTTCTGGCTTAGGATTAGAACAATAACAATAATTTAAATGGCTATTATTTATTGAGTACTTACCATATGTCAGGGAGAAGCCAATGGCACTCCACTCCAGTATTGTTGCCTGGAAAATCCCATGGACAGAGAAGCCTGGAGGGCTGCAGTCCATGGGGTCACTGAGGGTCGGACACAACTGAGCGACTTCACTTTCACTTTTCACTTTCGTGCATTGGAGAAGGCAATGGCAGCCCACTCCAGTGTTCTTGCCAGGACAATCCCAGGGACAGGGGAGCCTGGTGGGCTGCCATCTATGGGGTTGCACAGAGTCGGACACGACTGAAGTGACTTAGCAGCAGATCATATGTCAGATGCTATGCTAAAGTACTTAAATATCTCATTTAATCCTTATAAGAACACCATTTGATAGGTACTTACTGTTATTTCTATTTTTTCAGAGGTGGAAGCTTAGGTACAGAGCAATTAGGTAATTTTCCATGAATAGAAAGTGGTGAAATTAGAATTATAACAGTATTCTGACTGATAGCAAACCTATAATTACACAGAATTTATAGGATGATGAATTAATGAACTTTTAGAAATAATTTCACAAATTCATATATTTATGGTTGTTCAGTCACTAAGTCATGTCTGACTCTTTGTGACCCCATGGACTGCAGCACACCAGGCTTCCCGGTCCTTCACTACCTCCCGGAGTTTGTTCAAACTCATGCCCATTGAGTCACTGATGCCATCTAACCATCTCATCCTCAGTTCATATACTGGGTCTGCCTATATCTGACTAGTATATCAGGATACTATTAGGCTCATCAGTTAAACTGTAGATTTTATGTACTCTAATAAAATGTTGCAAATATAGCTATTTTAAAAAGAATACAAAATTTACCAACAACCACTTCGCACATACCTACTGTGATGTTACCCATCTTGCTTCGTAATGTTATATTACCTGCAAAAGAGAGAAAAAGACAACTTTACACATTAGGGATAATCCAGAAAGGAAATGTATTAATAATGTTCTAAAACACGGTTAGATATCCACAAGGTTATTTAATAATATTATTACTGTCATTCACAATTTTTCTCAGTATCACAATCCTAGTCAGAGATTTATGCGCAACTACAAAATAAATAGCTTTAGGCATCTATACAAACTCTCTTCTTCCACTCTAACTTAATCTACTACAGCACAACTTAAAAAACAAACCCCTGTACTTTCTGGGAAACACGGAAGAAAAATAATGATTCTTCTAAAAGTTGAAAAATGTAAAAAAAAAAAAAGACTTAACTGTACTGACTATGCATTTTCAACCTAAACATCACAATATTTATCAGACCACACAAAGCCAAGTTTTGAACCAAATAACACTACAATAATCCATGGACAAAAGTAATTACTGTTATTTTTCAGGCCAGTTTGGCAGACTTGTCTGTGAGATTTCAGTGGTTTTTCTGCCAAAAGTTTAAAAGGTTTGGGACAGGAATAATAAATAATTGAAATATGACTAACAAAGAAAAAAAAACTTCAAATATTCCCTTCTTTCAATGAAAATATATTTTCCAGGATAAATATAGGACTCTGAAACCATTCTTCCCAGTGCCTTCCTCCAACATCAAAAACAGCAGTATTTTTCTTCATGTGTGTTTAAGGGATAACTACTCAGAGAGTTACACCACCTATATTTACTGCACTATCATAATTCTAAAACTATAGTGAAGAGTAAAAAAGGAGTAAAAAAGAAAATGGTACAGAGTGAAAGAAGCTGTGCTATTTAAAATCCCAAAAGATGATGCTGTTAAAGTATTGGACACAATATGTCAGCAAATTTGGAAAACTCAGCAATGGCCACAGGACTGGAAAAGGTCAGTTTTCATTCCAGTCTTAAAGAAGGGCAATGCCAAAGAATGTTCAAACTACCATACAACTGCACTCACTTCTCATGCTAGCAAGGTAATCCTCAAAATTCTCCAAGCCAGGCTTTAGCAGTACATGAAACTAGAACTTCCAGATGTACAAGCTGGTTTTAGAAAGGGCAGAGGAACCAGAGACCAAATTGTCATAGAAAAAGCAAGAAAATTTCAGAAAAACATCTACTCCTGCTTCGTTGACTACACTAAAGTGTGACTGTATGGATCACATCAAACTGTGGAAAATTCTTAAAGAAATGAAATATCAGACCATCTCACCTGCCTCCTGGGAAACCTGTGAAGCAAGTCAAGAAGCAACAGTTAGAGGTGGACATGGAACAACAGACTGGCTCCAAACCAGGAAAGGTGTACGTCAAGGCTGTATATTCTCACCCTGCTTATTTAACTTCTATGCAGAGTACATCATGTGGTATACTGAGCTGGATGAATCACAACCTGGAATCAAGACTGCCAGGAGAAATACCAACAACCTCAGATATGTAGTGGCACTCCACTCCAGTACTCTTGCCTGGAAAATCCCATGGATGGAGGAGCCTGGTAGGCTGCAGTCCATGGGGTCACTAAGAGTCAGACACGACTGAGAGACTTCACTTTCACTTTGCACTTTCATGCACTGGAGAAGGAAATGGCAACCCACTCCAGTGTTCTTGCCTGGAGAATCCCAGGGTCAGGGGAGCCTGGTGGGCTGCCATCTATGGGGTCGCACAGAGTCAAACATGACTGCAGTAGCAGCAGCAGCAGCAGCAATGTAGCTGATACCACTCTAATGGCAGAAAGCAAAGAGGAACTAAAGGGCCTCTTGATGAGGATGAAAGAAGAGAGTGAAAAAAGCTGGCTTAAAACTCAACATTCAAAAACTAAGAACATGGCATCCAGTCACATCATTTCATGGCAGATAGATGGGGAAAAAGTAGAAACAGTGACAGATTTTCTTTCCTTGGGCTCCAAAATCACTGTGAACACTGACTGCAGCCATGAAATTAAAAGTCGCCTGCTCCTTGGAAGAAAAGCTATGACAAACCTAGACAATGTATTCAAAAGCTGAGACATCTCTTTGCCAACAAAAGTCCATCTAGTCAAAGCTATGGTTTTTCCAATAATCACGTATGGATGTGTGAGTTGGACCATCAAGAAAGCTGATGCTGAAGAATTGATGCTTTTGAACTGTGGTGCTGGAGAAAACTCTTGAGAGTGTCTTGGACTGCAAGGAGATCAAACCAGTCAATCCTAAGGGAAATCAACCCTGAATACTCATTGGAGGGACTGATGCTGAAGCTGAAGCTCCAATACTCTGGCCACCTGATGCAAAGACCTGACTCACTGTAAAAGACCCTGAAACTAGGGAAAACTGAGGGCAGGAGGAGAAGGGGGCGACAGAGGATGAGATGGTTGGATGGCATCACCAACTCAGTGGACATGAGTTTGAGCATGCTCTGAGAGATAGTGAAGGATAGGGAGCCTGGCAACCTACAGTCCATGGAGTCACAAAGAATCAGACACAACTTATCAACTGAACAAAAACAACAAAAGAAGTAAAGAGTAAAAGAATAAATTTTCTCTCAGAATTAATCAGGATGAATAAAATAATTTATTTCATTTCATGTATCATAAATATTGACATGTATCAGTACCTGGGAAAAAGAAAAAGAAAGGAGGCACTTGATTCATTTGTCCAACAGTTAAATGTGCTTTGACTATAAAAATTTCTCTAAAAGTTTTATATTTCATCATACTTCACATGAGCACATGAACAAGAGGTATACTTGTGTAGGAATAAAACTTGGTTTGTGTGAAGTTAAGCTTATAAAATTATTTTCAAGTTTCAGTAATTTACAAGGCTGTGCAGATCCTCCTGTTACATGGTTAAGTAAATGTTATTTCACTGGTGTGTTTGAGATACTCTTCCAATTTTCAGACCCAGTAAATGCAGATTCACATGCAAAGAGTGGCCAAGGATCACAAAGCTGCTAAGATAGCTTCCAATGATCCCTGCCTCCTGGTATTCATGCCCATGTATGAGCTCCTTCACTCATATGGAGGCTGGACCTACTGATGCTTTTAACAAAGAGAATAAGGACAAATGAGATGTTACTTTCAATACTAGGTTACAAACGATTCTTGCATCTGTCTTATCAGCTCTCTTTTGCTGCAATGGAAGCCAGCTAGCCATGTTGTCTAACTGCCTTATGAAAGAGGCCCAAGACCAAGGACCTAAAGAGGCCCCCAGCCAATAAATTCTAGAATGAACCCTGCTAACAACAACATGAGTGAAGCAGATTCACTTTTGCTGAATCTGAAATGAACCCTGCTAACAACAACATGCGTGAAGCAGATTCACTTTGCTGAACCTTCAAATAAACCCATGGTCCCACCTGATACCTTGATTACAACCTCAAGAGAGATCTTGAGGCAGAAGACCCAGTTAAGTGATACCCAGATTCCAGACCACCCAAAGTATAAGAAAATAAGTGTTTGCTGTTTTCAGCTGCTAAATATGTTACAAAGGAAGAGGTAACTAGAAAAGATGTCGAAAGCTGGATGTGGGGTGATGCCATAATAAATAACTAAAAATGAATAGCTTTGGAAATTGGCAGTAGGAATAGGTTGGAAGGATTTTTTAGAAGCATGGCAGAGAAAGCCTAAATTGCCTGAACAGTGTGTTAGTAGAAAGCTAGACTTTGAGTGCTTCTCATATAAGGGCTTAAATGGAAATGAAAAAAAGTGTTTTGGAAACTGGAGGAAGGCAGATCTTTGTTAAGCAGTATTAGAAACTTCGCAACACTATCACATTCAGTAATGTGGAAAGTAGGAAATGTGCCTAATGAACTGAATGATCTAGCTAAGAAGATGGCCAAGCAGAGTCAAAATGTTGTAGGCGCTGCCTGTTTTTTTCTTGTAGCATCAGTAAAATGCAAACAAAATAAGATAAACTAAAGAAACGATTGTTTAAAAAAGAATCAGGACAAGAATCATTTTGAAAATTCTCAGCTTCTCAAGATGGCAAAAGATGAGAAAGTTAAGAATAGCTTCAATACAAAGTCTGAATTCAGTGTACTGCCAGAACATGGCCTAAAAATGAAACTGATGGATTGACTGTAAAATCTTTTGTCAAGACTCCAGAAAGATTAAGAGTGATACCTCACAGTATTAATTTAGCTGTACAAAAAGTCCATTAAACCAGCTGAGGGTATCTCACAGATCCTTTCAATCAAGCAATAGGTCCCCTAGAAAGCTTGCAAGCACCATATCTTAATTTCTCTGCAGAAGTCCACATTTTGAAAACATTCTTGGATGTGGCCTTCATCTAATGGAATAAACACCAATGTGATTCATAGAAGGCTGACAAAAATTGTGAGAATTGTATCAGCAAACACATTGCTAACTTCGACCAAAAGGGACAGTAACAGTACAAAGTGAAATGAGACCACTGGAGTCCCAAAATTCTGCTGGCAGGAAGCAGACTAAGAAAATTCCTCAGCTGCAAACACATGCTACATTTCATGAAAAAGGAAGGATGACTCAAAGGGAGAAACCAAGAGCTCAGAGGGCAAAGCCTGGAAACCTAAAGAATTATCACAAAGCCATGAGATCTAATCAAAGAACCTCCAATATTTTCCTACCTAAATTTCAAAATCATTATGGACCAATGACTCCTTTATGCCCCTTATTTCTCTCCCCTTTGAACAGAAAGCCTATAGCAATTATCCTATGTGTATCCCATCACTGTATACTTAGTGTACAGGTGGTGTGTGGGGGTTGAGGAGGTTAGAGAACAGGTCTTAAGATTGAGAACTATAACTGAGGAGTTAGACCTAAGCAACTGTACCCGAGGAGGCTCATCTACATCTGGATCTGATTTTGGTGTAGACATTCTGGACTCTGAGCAGATATGCAATAGGATGAGACTCTGGGAACCTTGAAAGGAAGGGAGTGTATTTTCTATGTGGGAAGGACACAAATCACTTGCAGGGGGTGCAGAGGATAGACCGGTCATTCAAAACCTTATAGGCTATCTAGGGATATACATACAGGAAAAGTTAAAAATGAACGTTTATTGACGATTTTAAGTTAATGTTGTAACTGAATAGTATGTACTAGGTTCCATAACCATTCCGAGGAAGCAGACTAAAATGATGTGGCATGAACAGGGAAAGAATCATATTGGAGATTTCATCAGAGTCTATGTTTGAAATATGAGTAAAATTTGATGCTGAGGGGGAACGATTTTGTTGAAAAGGTATGTAAGCAAAAGTAAAAAGGAGTTAACTACCCATGCTATATTTAAATCATGCTCATCAGTTAAGTTAGAGCAATTAGGCCAGTGTATGAGGACAGGGATTAAGTGTTTCTTACTTAGCATTATATTTTGAGAGCTTAGCATATTGCCCTGTACATAGCAAATACTATTATTTTATGAACCTATGTTCAAATATAATTTGGAAAAACAGGTAAAAACAAATTTGTAGAAGAATCAGAGTGTTTATAGTCTACTGACTGTCCTATACCAAAGGAGTCAAAGAAGAATTCCCAGATGAGAAGAACACAAGAAAACCATGTAGTATTCATTCCTTCCTAATCTTTAGGAAGACTAAGCTAGTGTCAGACACTCAGAATTCTCTTCACTGTTTTCACCTTATGAATACCTTAAAAATAAGATAAAGCAGACCTCTGATATTTGTGATTTTAACTATTAGTAAAACAACAACAATAAAAACACTGACATAGTTCTATAGTCAGTCCTTTAGTTAGTAAGTTCAGCCATTTAGCAAGACAAAAGGAGCTTTACTAGTCTCCAGTGAATGCAGTAAAAATTTACTTTTTTAAACAAAAATTAAAAATTTGGTCTTTTTCAAAAAATCAGTCAGTAGTGAGCGTGATAAAAGTGATCAAGAAAACAATGGTTTTAGAGCCCCCAAAAAAGTTTTAGCTTCATAAAAAAAAAATTTTAAAAAGGACTAGTTAAATTATAAAGTGAAGTCGCTCAGTTGTGTCTGACTCTTTGCAACCTCATGGACTATAGCCTACCAGGCTCCTCTGTCCATGGGATTTTCCAGGCAAGAATACTGGAGTGGGTTGCCATTTCCTTCTCTAGGAGATCTTCCTGACCCAGGGATTGAACCCAGGTCTCCTGCATTGTAGGCAGACGCTCTACCATCTGAGCCACCAGGAAAGTTAGTTAAATTATAGCAGAATCTATACAGTCTCAAGCTACATCTCTCTTGAATGTTAAGAGTTCTGTACAGGAAAAGCATAAAGGAATAATAAAACTATGGAAATAAAGACTATCTGTAAATATAA
This sequence comes from Nanger dama, assembly GCA_917880005.1. Classification (NCBI taxonomy): domain Eukaryota; kingdom Metazoa; phylum Chordata; class Mammalia; order Artiodactyla; family Bovidae; genus Nanger; species Nanger dama. Next base: position 16,360,728 of record CAKJTW010000007.1, read on the forward strand.
GGAATATATCAAAATATTTTTGTTAGTGCTAAAGGACTTTTAAAACAATAAAATATTCGCAACTCTGATGTTTAGAAAATCTCTACCCTAAACAGAAATATTCCAAGGTCATTAAAATACACAACATGGAACTCTTATCTCAAATACTTTGTGGAAGAAGACAGAATATTTTAAAGTATACAGGTCAACCGAATGGACATTACTAGCACAGTTTTCTGTAATTTGGTTTTACCTTTTTCTATCACCAGATGGTGAAAACAATAAACAAATCAACTATCTGAGAGGAGATCTTTGTAAAAGCTCTCCTTTCAATGAAGCAGATGCCGCATGATCTGTAATAATTATGTTTGCTTGAACTGTGGTGTTGGAGAAGACTCTTGAGAGTCCTTGGACTGCAAGGAGATCCAACCAGTCCATTCTGAAGGAGATCAGCCCTGGGATTTCTTTGGAAGGAACGATGCTAAACCTGAAACTCCAGTACTTTGGCCACCTCATGCAAAGAGTTGACTCATTGGAAAAGACTCTGATGCTGAGAGGGATTGGGGGCAGAAGGAGAAGGGGATGACCGAGGATGAGATGGCTGGATGGCATCACTGACTCGATGGACGTGAATCTGAGTGAACTCCGGGAGTTGGTGATGGACAGGGAGGCCTGGCGTGCTGCGATTCATGGGGTCGCAAAGAGTTGGACACAACTGAGCGACCGAACTGAACTGAACTGTTCTTTCAAGTTATTTAATTTTTCCACAGAACCCAATGTTTGAGAAAATAAACAGTTCTCCTTAACTAGCCACTCTTCATTCTAATAGGATCAGAGGAAGAATTAGCTATCAATTTAAAGACAAATAGTTTATTTTTCTTCACTAAAATAAATGTGATTTTAGTAAAAAACAGCACACATACTCTCATTATCCAAATAGAGAAATAAAATATCCATAAAGGTTAAATTCTTTTTGTGCTTCTTTTTAAGGGGAAGATTGGGGGAGCAGAAAGAAAGAATTTTCTACTTGCAAGCACATGGCTAAATGCAAAGCATATAGAGGTAAATAAAACATGATCCCTGCTATTGAGGAGTTTATAATCAGGCAAGAATTTATGGGTCAATGGAAGGCCAGAAATAGAGAAAGGCTGCTTTAGCTGAGTATGAAAAGATTACTAAAAGCAAATGAGATAAAGAAAGCTGGGAAAAACATTTTAGAAACACTGTAACCGATCAGTATGATCAAGGGCTCTGATCAAAAACTCAGAAGTATAAAACAGGTATGAATGTATACAGGAAGAAGAAAGAGATTGTGTAATTCTAGAACACAAAGCATAAGGTCAAAAAAGATAGTAAGTTAGCTAAGTCACTGAGTAGGAAAGGGTTTCGGTAAGACAATGCCGTGTTCAATGTGCTTTTCTAATAAACAACCATATAATCCCTAATAGCTCAGTTGGTAAAGAATCCACCTGCAATGCAGGAGACCCTGGTTCGATCCCTAGGTCAGGAAGATCTGCTGGAGAAGGGATAGGCTACCCACTCCAGTATTGTTGGGCTTCGTTGGTGGCTCAGCTGGTTAAGAATCCACCTGCAATGTGGGAGACCTGGGTTCAATCCCTGTGTTGGGAAAATCCCCTGGAGAAGGGAAAGGCTACCCACTCCAGTATTCTGGCCTGGAGAATTCCATGGACTGTAAAGTCCATGGGGTGGCAAAGAGTCGGACATGACTGAGCAACTAGCACTTGCACTTTCACACAATAGTTAGGACAATGAATTTGAAGAAGGCAAGACTGGAAGCAAATTTATTGCTAGAGGTGAGGCAAGAGCTGACAAGAATCTTAACTAGAAGAGTAGAAATTTCGAAGGAAAAGATGGGATAGATTGAAAGAAATATTTAGGTGATTGTGCTCATGCAGCTCAGTCATGTTTGACTCTTTGCAAACCCATGGACTGTACCTGCCAGGCTCCTGTTTCCATAGGATTCTCCAGGCAAGAATACTGAGTGGGCTGCCATTTCCTCCTCTAAAAGAACTTCCCAACCCAGGGATCAAACCTGTGTCTCCTGTATCTCCTACAATGGTAAGCGGATTCTTTACCACTGAGCCACCTAAAACCTATCTAAACTTGGTGTTGACTAAATGTAGAAGGTGACAGAAATTGAGGATTACTTCTGGATTTCTAGCTTGGGAAATAACATACATGGTAATATTAGAATCTGCAAATGGAAATAAAAGAGGAGGAATACATTATGGATAAGGCTGGGGGTGGGGGCTGGGAAAATAGGAGAAAAGAAGTTAGAAACATGAAGTCATCAGAGAAGACTATAAGGATCCAAATGGCTGTCTACTAAGCAGATGGATGTGTAAGTTGGAAGTTGACTGTGTAAGTTGGAATACAATGGTAGTTGAGACTCAAAAGTGTATAAGATGTCCAAGGAAAAGAAAGAATTGAAAGAACAATGAAATGCTGGAGAATACCAAGGGGGTGTGTAAAAGGCACTTGAGAAAGAGCAATTTTAAATACTGATGCTTTCAAATTTGGTACTGGAGAAGACTCTTCAGAATCCCTTGGACTGCAAGGAGATCAAACCAGTCAATCTCTAAGGAAATCAACCCTGAATATTCACTGGAGGAACACATGCTGAAGCTGAAGCTCCAATGCTCTGGCCATCTGACATGAAGAGACAATTCACTAGAAAAGCCCCTGAAGCTCGTAAAGGCTGAAGGCAACAGAAGAGGACACCAGAGGACGAGATGGTTAGACAGCATCAATGATTCAATGGATGTGAACATGAGCAAGCTCTGGGTGATAGTGAAGGACAGGGAGCCTTGCATGTTGCAGTTCACAAGGAGTCAGAAGCGACTCAGCGACTGAACAAAAATTATAAATACAAGATGTGACACAGATGCCAGTACCCACTAATACTTGTGTGCCTTTCTCCTTCCTTAGAACACACTAAGCTCTTTATCTCAGACTTCTATAGTTAAAGTCATTTTAAAACATTCTGGCTAACAAATTTTTCACATGATCCTCCATGATCTCTCTGCCTTTAGTGGAAGCTTGGATACCATACACTGAAAATGGCATTATCACCTTAGGAAGGAGTCCAGTCCCTCCAAGGAAATAAGCGGGTCCAAACACTGCATGGAATAGCAGCATATTTACCACATGTCTAAATCGTGAAAAGAAAAAAATCTATGCTATCTGTACCACAAAGGAAGCTATAACTTCATATAAAAAAGTTTTAAGTGTCCAGATTCAATATTAACATAAATTATGTGTCAAATGACAATCAAACTTAATGAACTTAAGAATAAACACTAAAATTAGAACAAAGCATTTTCATAAGCTTATGAAGAATCCCATTTAATCCAATAAGAGTTTCTTTCCTTTAGAATTTTGTATTTCTGAGTTTCTAAATTCATAAGGCAGATTTATAAATTTACCACAGCTTATATGTTCTTAGAGAAAACTGAAACATTTCTTTATGAAGTTTTGAGTGGTATCAAAATTATCAATTATATTTGCATAGTTTATGTGACCTTTACTTTTGTGAAAGTTTCTAAATCCAAAGTTATTTAAGAAAGCATTTCGCATGTATATATTGCTAAATCTTTTGGCTCAAAGGACTTCTGAAGTACAGAAAAATGGGAACTAACAGTCATCAATTTATTAATATATGTTCCCAAAGAGCATAAAATAAGATCCTAAGTTATACAGAGAGTTTAAATATTTTAAATAGTTTTATTCATTAATCATTTATTCAAAAAAATAACATAAGTTAAATATAAAACACTAAAATGACTGTCATGAGTACTCCTATATATTAAACCCAATTAATTTATTTAAATTGTAAGTAAAATCAATCCCAGCAAACCATTTCAAGGAAGCTTTTCTTTCTGAGTCAGGATACTATATATTTATAAATATTCTAAAAATATATTTACTAGAATACATATAAATACAGAATTCTTTAAAAATCACAAATATTCAAATAGCAGAATACAACAAACTACATTTTACAAAGAATCTAATTTTTGATAACTTAGAAGAAAATCAAAGGATAGTAAACTGTCATAAAATTTTATATCTGAACACAGACTATTCAAGTACTTATTCTCCCACTAGATTCTCAGTGCCAGAACACTTGGGAATTTTTGTTGAATCAATGGATACACTAGTTTCTTCTGTATTAGAAGGCATACATACTTAATATATGTGATTCAACATTAAGTTCAGTTCAGTCGCTCAATCGTGTCCGACTCTGCAACCCCATGGACGGCAGCATGCCAGGCATCCCTGTCTATCACCAACTCCGAGTTTACTCAAACTCATATCCATTGAGTTGGTGATGCCATCCAACCATCTCATCCTGTGTCATCACCTTCTCTTCCTGCCTTCAATCTTCCCCAGCATCAGGGTCTTTTCCAGCATCAGAGTCTTTTCCAGTGAGTCAGTTCTACGCATCAGGTCGTCAAAGTATTGGAGTTTCAGCTTCAGCATCAGTCCTTCCAATGACTATTCAGGACTGATTTCCTTTAGGATGGACTGGTTGGATCTCCTTGCAGTCCAAGGGACTCTCAAGAATCTTCTCCAACACCACAGTTCAAAAGCATCAATTCTTCGGCGCTCAGCTTTTTTACAGTTCACCTCTCACATCCATACATGACTACTGGAAAAACCATAGCTTTGACTAGATGGACTTTTGTTGGCAAAGCAATATCTCTGCTTTTTAATATGCTGTCTAGATTGGTCATAACTTTTCTTCCAAGGAGCAAGCGTCCTCACTACCTGCAGTGATTTTGGAGTCCCCCAAAATAAAGTCTGTCACCGTTTCCATTGTTTCCCCATCTATTTGCCATGAAGTGATGAGACCAGATGCCATGATCTTAAGTTTTCTGAATGTTGACTTTTAAGCCAACTTTTTCACTCTTCACTTTCATCAAGAGGCTCTTTAGTTCTTCTTCATTTTCTGCCATAAAGGTGGTATCATCTGCATATTTGAGGTTATTGGTATTTCTCCCAGGATTCTTGATTCCAGTTTGTGCTTCATTGAGCCTGGCATTTCTCATGATGTACTCTGCATATAAGTTAAATAAGCAGGGTGACAATATACAGCCTAGACATACTTCTTTCCTGATTTGGAACCAGTCTGTTGTTCCATGCCTAGTTCTAACTGGTGCTTCTTGACCTGCATACAGATTTTTCAGGTGGCAGATCAGGTGGTCTGGTATTCCCATCTCTTTCAGAATTTTCCACAGTTTGTTGTGATCCACACAGTCAAAGGCTTGGTGTAGTCGATAAAGCAGAAATAGATGTTTCTCTGAAACTCTCCAGCTTTTTCAATGATCCAAGGATGTTGGCAATTTGATCTCTGGTTCCTCTGCCTTTTCTAAAACCAACTTGAACATCAGGAAGTTCACAGTTCACATATTGCTGAAGCCTGGCTTGGAGAATTTTGAGCATTACTTTACTAGCATGTGAGATGAGTGCAACTGTGCGGTATTCAACACTACCAGTGGAGAAGGCAATGGCAACCCATTCCAGCACTCTTGCCTGGAAAATCCCTTGGACGGAGGAGCCTGGTAGGCTGAGTCCATTGGGTCACTGAGTCGGAGACAAGTGAGTGACTTCACTTTCACTTTTCACTTTCATGCACTGGAGAAGGAACTGGCAATCTACTCCAGTGTTCTTGCCTGGATAGTCCCAGGGACAGGGGAGCCTGGTGGGCTGCCATCCATGGGGTTGCACAGAGTTGGACATGACTGAAGTGACTTAGCAGTAGCAGCAACATTACAAGTAAATATTACTAGTTAGTTAGATAACTCATTTTCTTATCGAGAAAATATAGCTAGCTATACTTAAAATTTTCATTTCAAAAAACATTTAAGATAGATTTTTTTTCTCTCTATATATAGGAGTCAATTTGCAAGGCCAGGAAAGACTTATTACTCCTTTCATTTTCCCTTTCTTCATTACTGAGCATCCTCTTTAAAGTATTCAGCAGTACTGGTTTGAATCAGAGTATATGAACAAAAAGAATACACAGACAAAAATTAAATTTCAAACTCCCTCTTCCTTTATGGAAAGAACCCTTGAAGCCACATATTGAAGACAGCAGCAACACTTTTATAGAATAAACTGAGTATCTGAATGGCTCCACGGAGCTAAGCTGAACTCAGACACTCTGTTGCTGCTGCTGCTAAGTCGTTTCAGTTGTGTCCGACTCTGTGCGACCCCACAGATGGCAGCCCACCAGGCTCCCTTCTCCCTGGAATCCTACAGGCAAGAACACTGGAGTGGGTTGCCATTTCCTTCTCCAATGCATGAAGGTGAAAGGTGAAAGTGAAGTTGCTCAGTCATGTCCGACTCTTTGCAACCCAATGGACGGCAGCTTACCAGGCTCCTCCGTCCACGGGATTTTCCAGGCAAGAGTACCAGACTGGGTCGCCATTGCCTTTTCTGGCCAGACTCTAGGGAATACCACAAACTCATTTAAGGCATAATAAATGATCTTGAAACTGGAGTTTACAATTTAGAACCTAGCAGAAGCAGTGCATCTGTGTTATAGTGTTGTTTGCCTAGAGGAGCATCTGTAGAGCAACCCAGGAAGCCCTCAAAAACGATAATAGAATTGGGTTGCAATCAAGAAATTCACCATGGCTATGTATACACACTGTTTTAAAACATCTCCCTAAAAGTCAAGAAATCTGGATTGAATACTTGCTCTTCCACTAATTAACTTATAACTGAGAGCAAACAATTAGACATTTCTAAGTTTTGTATTCTTCATTTGTAAACAGCCAATTATCCAGTAAGTAAAAGAAGCAGACTCACTGAAGCACACAATAAATGTTTGGTTTCACACAAACCAAATAATGTTTGGTTTCAACACACTTTCACACAAACGCCCACCAACCTGCTGATGGACTCCCCAGGCAGTGGTAGTGGGAAAGAACCTGCCTTACAATGCAGGAGACATAAGACAGATTGGGTTCAATCCCTGGGTCAGGAAGATCCCCTGGAGGAGGGCAAGGAAACCCACTCTAGTATTCTTGCCTGGAAAATTCTACAGAGGAGTCTGGCAGGCTATGGTCTCTAGGGTCACAAAGATTCGGACACAACTGAAGCAATTTAGTGCACACACACACCCCTACTGACACAAGGGCTCCAAATTAATATATGTGAAGACAGTTAACGTTATGATGTTTGTGGTATAAAAGGCTTTTACAACATCTGTATGTTGGAGTTAAAAACAAAAATCTACCTTATGAAAAAAGAAGCCAAACTAAACAAATCCTGAATAGGCAGGTCTTAGAATATATATATTCTTATGAGTTTATTTTCTTTAAGATGTTTCAGTTCAGTGCAGTTCAGTCGCTCAGTCATGTCCAACTCTTTGTGACCCCATGAATCACAGCACGCCAGGCCCCCCTGTCCATCACCAACTCCCGGAGTTCACTCAAACTCATGTCCATCGAGTCGGTGATGCCATCCAGCCATCTCTGTCATCCCCTTCTCCTGCCTCCAACACACCAGAGCAACAGAGTCTTTTCCAATGAGTCAGCTCTTGGCATGAGGTGGCCAAAGTACTGGAGTTTCAGCTTTAGCATCATTCCTTCCAAAGAACACCCAGGGCTGATCTCCTTTAGAATGCACTGGTTGGATCTCCTTGCAGTCCAAGGGACTCTCAAGAGTCTTCTCCAACAACACAGCTCAAAAGCATCAATTCTTTGGCGCTCAGCCTTCTTCAGAGTCCAACTCTCACATTCGTACATGAACACTGGAAAAACCATAGCCTTGACTACACAGACCTTTGTTGGCAAAGTAATGTCTCTGCTTTTGAATATGCTATCTAGGTTGGTCATAACTTTCCTTCCAAGGAGTTAAGTGTCTTTTAATTTCATGGCTGCAGTCACCATCTTCAGTAATTTTGGAGCCCCCAAAAATAAAGTCTGACACTGTTTCCACTGTTTCCCCATCTATTTCCCATGAAGCGATGGGACCAGATGCCATGACCTTTGTTTTCTGAATGTTGGGCTTTAAGCCAACTTTTTCACTCTCCTCTTTCACTTTCATCAAGAGGCTTTTTAGTTCTTCTACACTTTCTGCCATAAGGGTGGTGTCATCTGCATATCTGAGGTTATTGATATCTCTCCTGGCAATCTTGATTCCAGCTTGTGCTTCTTCCAGTCCAGCGTGTCTCATGATGTACTCTGCATAGAAGTTAAATAAGCAGGGTGACAATATACAGCCTTGACGGACTCCTTTTCCTATTTGGAACCAGTCTGTTGTTTAGAAGTAGCAATCTATTTTCCCATAAAAGATTCCCAAGCTAGTTTATTTAAATACAACCAAAACATGGCTCTAATTTGCATTATATGACCATCACCACTTACAACAAAGAATTCGCTGGAATATATATTTAGCGTTCAAGCTTAGGGTGATCCTTGGGATGTATCTCTCCCTACTAAACTCTATAGCTAGAACATAGGGACTTCCTCCCCCAGTCATGACTCTATCTTTAAACTTATCAGGATGTAGGGCTAGAACATTGGCTATTCTTCTGTACCCATCCCGTCTTCACACTCCAGACTCAAGGAACATGTGCATATAATCCCTTGGGGCAAGGATGGAACTAGGTATGGCACAGAAGGGAAAGGCAAGAAACTTGGGCCTCTCTGAAGAGAAGAGACCTGTTCTTATCCTGAGTGTTAATCAACATGTAATATGGTAAGGAACTCCTTTTCCACTAAAAGTTACTTAATATATTAAGTACAGCACTTTTAGTTACAATTGACAGTTAGAAATGCAATGCTTACATATAAGTCAATGTTCAAATATGGAGTTACAAAGTACCAGAACTAGTCAAGGCACAACTGAGTAAAAAAACAAAACAAAACCTGATGAATAAGTAAGAAAACGATTTGCTTTATTTAGGTAGAGTTCTACTGGACACAAGCTATTCTGGTCTCAATACTTTAAGCCTACAAGAATGATTGACAAGGTTTAACTATGAAATTGAGGTTCAAGAATTATTTCAAGCATTTAAGTACTCATTTTTTAGTTTTCTTTTTAACTGTAAGACTACTTGCCAGTTTGCTATAAAGCATGGTTAGCATTAGTCAGGTTTTCTAATACTACTTAATAATTCATGTTGACTATGAAAATCTGGAAGTTTCACCAAAGTATACAGACAACAATATTCAGCTTTCCTATAGAAGTTAAATGGGTGTGGACTATGTACAGCAAAAGTTTGTTTGTAACTCCTGGAAAATGGTCCAAAAGGCATTTAGCAGATGTGTATACACTACCTGCCAGGATAAGAGATTCTTAATTCTATTTATATCTATATATATTTCAGAAAACATGCCTGGACTTAAATCACCCACTATGTGGAAATTAAAAAGCATGCTGAGTAACTCTAAATACCAACAAGCTCTCTGCCATATTACTTCACCATTATGTTCTCTTTTCTTTCAGTAACACAAAAGTTAACTAAGTAACATTATTTAACTGCAGAGATATGTTTTGAAAGTTGTAAGATTGTATTTAATTAAAGAACACTGAAAATGGCAAGGCACTGAGGGGATCTGGTGCTAGTACTAATACACTGAAGTATTTTAGCCAAAATTAGCTTACTCCTTGGAAGAAAAGCTATGACCAACCTAGACAGCATATTCAAAAGCAGAGACATTACTTTGCCAACAAACGTCCGTCTAGTCAAGGCTATGGTTTTTCCAGTGGTCATGTATGGATGTGAGAGTTGGACTGTGAAGAAAGCTGAGCGCCGAAGAACTGATGCTTTTGAACTGTGGTATTGGAGAAGACTCTTGAGAGTCCCTTGGACTGCAAGGAGATCCAACCAGTCCATTCTGAAGGAGATCAGCCCTGGGGTTTCTTTGGAAGGAATGATGCTAAAGCTGAAACTCCAGTACTTTGGCCACCTCATGCCAAGAGTTGACTCATTGTAAAAGACTCTGATGCTGGGAGGGATTGGGAGCAGGAGAAAGAGACGACAGAGGATGAGATGGCTGGATGGCATCACCGACTCGATGGACATGAGTCTGAGTGAACTCCAGGAGTTGGTGATGGACAGGGAGGCCTGGTGTGCTGCAATTCATGGGGTCGCAAAGAGTTGGACACGACTGAGCAACTGAACTGAACTGAGTATCACTGAATTGCTATGATCTCTCACACAAATGTTTATTTCATCCTTAGCTTTCCTATCATAACATAAAACACTCAGAACCCCTCTTTATTTTTTAACACTGCTTTCACTTCATCATGCTTTCCTCTGAATAGTCCTGCACACATTTCTTTGTTGTTTGTTCCATTCTACAAGGAAATGCATTAAAACTCAGAATTATTTTTAGCTTCATGTACAACATGATATTCAATTTCTTGACAAAATAAAATTCAGTACATTGTGAGTCACTTTATTTTGTGGGTTTTTAAAATGATTAGTTTGTAATTAATTATTTAGAGGGACACTTTCCTAATTTGCAGATCCTCCTTCAACTACAAAGAAATGGAGTCATCTCTTAAAATTTGTTACATGGCATATCTAAGATGTATTAGGCCTTTGTCATCTTACCATGAACACTTCCTAATGTAATATCCCCAGCAGCAGAAGACAGAAACGATGATTCTGTATAAAGATACTTGACTTTCAGCAAACCATCTTCAGTAGATATATTAACAGAACTTCCCTGTAGTTTATCTACAGTCACAGTCTAGTAAGAGAAAGATTCAAATCAGTATAAAATGAAGGCTAATAAAAAGTGAAAATGGTACCAACAGAATTAGTGAGCAACTAATATGTACAGCATGCAACCAACTTATTGACTTCAACTCCCCAGCTCTACTTACATGATTATGAACAACAGTGTGTTCTCTGTGGAACAGATCCATTATATTCCTTCATTTATTTAGATCTTCTTTACTTTCTCCTAATAATGTTTTATATTTTCTATGTAGAGTTCTTCATATTTTATTAAATTTATTCGTATTTTGTTTTCTAAATATCATTATAAAGGTATTTTTAAACATCATTTCATGTTAATTGGCTTTTGTATTTGACCTTAAATCCAAAACCTCACTAAACTCACTTAATTCTAGTAACTTAACTGAATTAAAATAATTTTACTATAAGCGTAATTATATTGTTTACAAGTGATAGTTTCATTTCGTCCTTTCCAATTCTCATATTGTTTTTCTTGCTATTTCTTGGCTTATTCAGCTCAAGCCTCCAATTCAACAGTGAATAGAAGTGATGAGGTTACAAGTAAGCATCCTTATCTAATTCCTGTTCTCAGAAGGAAAGCTTACAACACTGCATCATTAAGTATGATGTTTGCTATGGAGATCTTCTAGATCCCTTTTGTTAGACTAAGGAAGTTCCCTTTTATTTCATATCTGTTTTATTGTTGTTGCTGTTTAAATCATGAATGGGTTTTAAATTTTAGCATATACTTTATCTGATTTTATTTTTCTCCTCTCATCTGTTAATGCAGTAAATAAACTATTATTTCTAGAATTTTTCTCCTTTACATTGAATGTCAGTAGTTTTACATTGAGCAAAATGGAAATACTTTTATATTTATGTCTAAGCTTCCCTAACAAAATTTAGTATGCATTTATGTCTCAAATACTGAGCACAACGTAAAATGAAGGTATGTAATTAATGAAGATATCTAATTAAGAACTCCAGATTACCTTTATAGTATTTTAAGCAAATATTTTATAAGCATAAAGTGATTGTTAATATAAAGTTGCTGACATAAAAACTAAATCACCAGGAAGGCATGCCACAGTTTTGCCCAGGGTCAGATTCAAGCATTACACTTAGGTATTTAAAGACAGAACATCTTTGTTTCTCAACACAATGGCTTCAGTATTATTCAATCTTAACACTTCCTTCAAAAATTGTTGAGTGCAAAATATTATCTAATAAGAATTGAGTTTCAAGGATACTAAAATATGAAAAGAGAAATAAAAGTACCTAGAGGTTGTTACTGTAAGTACACTAGAATTACTTTGCCATCTGGATTTGAAGTATAGAATTTTCTTTTTAATGGACTTTTATCAGATATATTAAATACACCCAATTACTTCTTATCTACTACAGTTTCTTTTTCACTAATTATGGGATTCACGGGTTTACTTTAAATCTAGTTTTGATAAATCTGTTAAAGAAGGACAGATATTTTACATATATTCAGATTTGTGAGGATACATAAGCTCTGCATACTTCAGTGTAACAGTAAAGGTTTAATATTTCTAAAAAATTATCCTTTACCTACAAAATTTCTTTATGAAAAGTTGCCTTATGCATAGCTTCAAATTCTCCAAGTATTTCCATAAAGCAGACAAGTATGAATACCTCGCTTTTTATAAACAGTGAGGCTGTTTTAGGGAATACCAAAAGATAAATATTGAAAGAATATTTGAAACTTAATTGAATTGGCAAAGGAGGAACTTTTGATTAGACTCTCCCCACAATCAAATAAAGCCTTTAAGACATTCCTTATGTATTTTAAAAAATACTAAAAATTTACTAAAAAAGCTAAAGTTTACTAGAAAAAGCAAAGCTGTTTACTAGAAAAAGCTAAAAATTTACTTTGTTCATTAAACACTAAATATTTTACCCTGTAGGAGGCTAAAAAAAAATCCTCAAAGCAAATGAAAGCAAGCAAAAATACAACTCTCCTCGCCACAATAATATAACTATTTTAACCAATCAATCAATAAAATTACTTTAAAGAAACAGAAAATTCACTGAGGGCCATATATAATGCATTGTATCAGATACTAACTGGAACAATTAAACTTATGGCACCATAGTTTAAATATTGAAGGTCTGATTTATATTAATGGTAATAGCACAAAGAGTGAAAAATAGATTCATTTAAACTGTACAGCTTGCTTGTTAAGAAAAGGAGCTATTTAAAGAAAGAACAAAAAGCAGACTCAAAAATACCTTTCTTAGAGAGATATTGCTAGAAATTAATCTGCCTTCCTATACAAAAATAACTTTTTCTCATAAAGTCTAGTTATTATAAATAAATATTATCAAATTCAAATGAAGTTTTAAGGAAAAATTGTGGCCTTGTAGTCCACATTAAGAAAGGAAGGTCAAATGATAACTATATCATCAATTCATTCAACAATCAGATAATATGGATTTCTATCTTCTCTGTATCAAACTTAGGATATTGAAATTAACAGTACAATTTAAAAATAGCCATTCCATATAAAATGATACATAAAGAATATTGTTGGGTGTTTATTATGCTGACTTGATTCTCACAATCTTCTTGAGAAAAACAAAAAACAAAAAACCACCATCCCTATGTTGTGAATAATGAAAGAGTCTCAGTCAAGTTAACTGGGAGGTTTGCTGCTGCTGCTAAGTCGCTTCAGTTGTGTCTGACTCTGTGTGACCCCGTAGACAGCAGCCCACCAGGCTCCCCTGTCCCTAGGATTCTCCAGGCAACAACACTGGAGTGGGTTGCCATTTCCTTCTCCAATGTATGAGGTTCAGGACTTGTCAAATTATCTTTCCTGTGTTTCATTTACCTCTATCAACATCATCATCATCAACACTACAAAAGAGTTAGCTATGCCAGACACTGTATTAAGTACTTTATCTATATTATGTTTTAATTCATTTAATCCTCATGACACCATCTGAGTTAACGCCATTATTATTATTCCATTTTCCAGAAAACCAAAATACATAGAGGTTAAATAACTAATTTGAAAGTAAAGAGCTTAGTAAGTGGCTGTGCCAGGATTCAGACCCAAGTACGTGGATGCTCAATTTTGTGCTCTTAGCCAATTCACTATGCTCTCTCTCAAATATCCAAAACATTTCCACTAAAGCTGTTTATTAAAAGTTAATATATTTTATAAGCATTTTTTATATAAAGCCCCACAAACTTAGAAATATGTATTAAAAATTAACACTATGCATAATATAAACTAAAAGAAATATCAAAATAGATTTGTAGCACAACACAAAACTCAGTTAGGCAGGATACAAACAAACAAAAAAATAGCAGGAATAAATGAATATTCAATAAACCATGAAAGTTGACAGAAAAGACAAATGATGAGTGGAAACAGTGGCCAAAATATTAAAAATAATAAATAATTGTGATGATTTAAATCTTTGATAGTTTCATCAGAACATCAGTATGTACTATTCTACAACTGCAGTTGTCCAATTTCCTTTTGTACCTCCAAGACCACAAGCAGAGAGGTGAAGTTAAATGCCATCTCAAAACAGCTGCCACATAAAGCCAGGCAGTGTCTTTCAACACTTTTTAAAAAGATATATTTGAATGTTTGGATTTAAACAGTCTCCCACAGGTTCTAAGCAAAAGGCTATGAAAAATAAAAAGGTATAATCATTAGTGTGATAACCTGCCTTGTTTAATTATGCCAACAACAACCTACATATAGGATTCCAGTTCCTCTCTACCAATCATCTGAGGATATAGTTGAGTATGGAACTGAACAAATTTATGACAAAGAGCTATGCAAATTATGTAAGTGTAAAATAAAAGATTGCTTGTGTGCTCAGTCGTGACCAACTCTTTGCAACCCTATGGACTGTAACTTGCAATGCTCCTCTGTCCATGGAATTTTCCAGGTGAAATACTGGAGTGGGTTGCCAGTTCCTATTCCAGGGGATCTTCCTGACCCAGGAATTGAACCTGTGTTTCTTTCGTCTCCTGTATTGCAAGTGGATTCTTTACTGCTGAGCCACCACAGAAGCCCCAAAAGGTGGTTTGTGCCTGTGTGCTAAGTCACTTTAGTTGTGTCTGACTCTCTGTGACCCCACTGATTGTAGACCACCAGGTTCTCTTGGCAAGAATACTGGAGTGGGTTGCCATGCCCTCCAGGGGCATGGGATTCTCCATGCAAGAATCCCATGGGATTCTCCAGGCAAGAATACTCAAGTGGGTTGCCATGCCCTCCTCCAGGGGATCCTCCTGACCCAGGGATGAAACTGGAGTCTCTCATGTTTCCTGCATTGGCAAGGGGGTCTTTACCACTATTGTCCCTTGGGAAGCTCAAAAGGTGGCTTACACCTTTCTAAAAGATGCAATATATTACTGATTGTGCTGAAAAATTGTTGACAATTTATACTTCAAAATCATATCTTTACTCTTAATACTAGAGAAAGTACTCTTAAAACCAGAGAAAGCAACAAAAGTTGAATGAAAAAGGCAAACTGTCTTATAAAAATGAAAATTCCTATGGCTAATAAAAGCATTTGGAAAACAGTAATGCTATCTAATGGTGCCATCTTGTGGAAAATACTGAAGAAAGTCGAGTTTTGAAACTCATCCTCAATTGCCTAAAGGCAAAATAAACAGGTATTGGGTAAACAAAAATACTCAAATAAACCTAACACTAAGAAAAATTTAATTCCAATTATAGTATTACTTGGGGCTTCCTGGGTAGCTCAGCTGGTAAAGGAATCCACCCGCAATGTGGGAGACCTGGGTTCGATCCCTGGGTTGGGAAGATCCCCTGGAAAAGGGAAAGGCTACCTACTCCAGTATTCTGGCCTGGAGAATTCCATGGACTGTATAGTCAGTCCATGGGGGTCACAAAGAGTCGGGCACGACTGAGCAACTTTCACTTCACTTCACTTCTTCATAGTATTACTTAATGAATAATTTTAACCCATGATCAAAAAAAAAATCTCTTCAGAATCAGAATTAAATATTAAATATTTGGGAAGAAGGCACTGGGAGTTTGGGATTAGACACAAACTATTACATACAGAATGGATAAACATTAAGGTCCTACTGTATAGCACAGTGAACTATATTCAATACCCTGGGATAAACCATAATGGAAATAATATGAAAAAGAATGCATATGTGTATATAACTGAATCATTTTGCTATATAGCAGAAATTACCACAATATTGTAAATGAACTCTACTTCAATTTTAAAGAATTTTAAACAAATATTAAGTATTTAAAGATATTACTGATTCCAAATAAGGAACTAATAACAAAAGTTTTAAAATACAAATTTAAAATTAAATTGTATAATATTTAATCATCTCTATTTCAAACTTAAATTTACTAATAAACTAAAATGAATTAAAAGGGAACGTTATACCACAAATTTTGTAGAATCTACCCTCTATGTGAGCCAACCTGAGACAAAACTGTAACTACTAAAAATGAAAATTTCAATCTCACACTTTTATCTGATGCATGGATATCTATATTTCCATAAACCGTTCCCAGGCCAATCACTTTGCCTCCTGTTGTTTGAACGTGTAATTTTTGACTCTGAAAGACAAATACAAAATACACATATAGAAAAAGAGAGCATAAATTTGACTTACACTAATAAATATTCAACATTTTATACATTTCTTTTAAAATAATAATAATAAAGCAGAAACAGAGGAACTAGGAATGAAATAGAAATGTACTGCTTTGAATAATAACATCTGTGAGAAAAGAATGTCAACTGCTGTTAAAGGGATTAAATAAAGCTGTTTGGACTAAGGGAAAAAAGATACTCAGGGGTTTCAGTAGCTTAACTGAAGAAAGGGGTGGGAATCAAAGATGACTGTGACTGGCTAACTAAACATAAATGATGAAGATGATAACAATAGTCAATGTTACTGTTCATCATTATTAATATGCATATTATTAATAACAATAACATCTATAACTTGGCATTCTCTTTACATCAATAACAGTGTTCGCTACTTTACACAAACTAATATTTAATTCTCACAACTCAGAGTGATGCATATTATGTGTTTCCCCATTTTACAGAGAAAGAAATTCAAGAATCAGAAAGGTTAAACAACTTTATCAGGTGATATAGTGGAAAATAGCAAATTATAAACTAACAGGATTAAATTTACACCTCCTGCACTGGAAGGCGAGGTTCTTTACCACTAGCGCCACCGAGGTGCTGCTAAGTTCTTGCCAATAGAATATAAGTGGAAATGCTGTGTTTAATACCCAGGCTTGTGCTTTTAGAAGAACTGATGTGCCTTCTCCGTGCTCTGCCCCTTCCATCACGTGAGTGTATATTACAATAAAGCTTTAATAGATGAAGAGCCAGAAGATGAAAGGAACCTACAGTAACTGAATAGAAATGAGTCACCCACGCAAATGAAAAATAAACTTGGACACAAATGAAAACTAAACTATAGTCGTGTTTGAGCTATTAGATGGTTTGCTCTATTTTTCAGAGCACCTTTCCTCACCTTAGTATCTGTGTAAGTCTTCAGTTCTACCACAAGTATAAAGAGAAAAAGAATAGGTAAATATCAGAGAATGAAAGACAGCAAAAACAAACCCATCAATATCACAACCAGCAACAACAGAAAAGTATCTAAAAAGTAGGGGGAAAAGTTAAAAACAATCATATACCTTCTGGTTGCTTTACTCAGAGGAAAAAAAAAAACAACAACAGTAAAACTTTAGGTAAAACAGCCCAGGGATGAAATTAAAAAAACTCAGTAAAAGGGCAAAATGAACCCCTCTTAAAAAGTTCATTTATGTTACAGCATGGTAGACTACTTCATGCCCATAGAAACATGAGTCAGAAGTCCCATTGTAGTTAACAATACAGTTTTTATCAAGCAGACAAGTAATTCATGAACTTTAAAAAGAATATCTCCAAAATAACTGAAGGACAGGGAGGCCTGGCGTGCTGTAGTCCATTGGGTCACAGAGTCAGACAGGGCTGAACAACAAGAGCTCTTAATCAAACTTACATGACATTCTAGAGTCTGCAAAACTTATGAAATTGTAAGCAAAATTTCATATACATGTATATTTTTTCCAAGTAAATAATCATCTTATTTTCAAAGAAGTCTAAAGCTCACAAATATTATGAAATAGTTAAAATGTTTAAATAAGCCAGAAGCTATTTAGTATAATATAAACTATTATTACTGCATTTAAAAAATGCAAATGTGTGGCATTCAATTAGGTAAGAGACTATTGCTTGAAAAGTTTACTTATTTATTCCCTAATTATGCTGAAAAAATGTACTACTGCTAGACATTCTGCTTGGACAATGAAGAAAGGTGAAAATAGCATAAGCTTGGAATGCAGAAAGACCCAAGTTCAAATCTTAGCTCTGTTTATTAACTATGGGAACCTAAATGAGTTCCTCAGTCTCTGTATCTGACAGTTTCTTCCTTGATAAAAAGGAGAAAATTCATGGAATAAATGAAGGCTTAGCTACGTTTCTGGATATATAATAAGAACTCAGTAGACAGTTTTGTTGTTTGTTTGTTGTTGACTCTTTGGAGACCCCATGGACTGTAGCCCACTAACTTCTCTGTCCTTGAGATTTCCCAGGCAAGAATACTGGAGTTGGTTGCCATTTCCTTCTCCAGGGGATATTCCTGACCCAGGGATCGGAATCTATATCTTCCATGTCTCCTGCATTAACAGGCAGATTCTTTAGCACTGAGCTACCAGTAGCTACTATTATTGCTATAAACATCTTATTACATAGATCAAACATACCTCAAATCCTTAAAATGAGTGGAAGAGAAACTTACAGTAAAGGCCATCACTAACTAGAAATAATAGTATACTGTATTTAAAGTTTCTCAGTCGTGTCCGACTCTTAGCGACCCCATGGTCTGCAGCCCACCAGGCTCCTCCGCCAATGGGATTTTCCAGGCAAGAGTACTGGAGTAGGGTGCCACTGCCTTCTCCATTAAAGCTTTATAGCAGGTATTTTATGAAGCGTTCCCATTTGTGAATTTAAGTCCGTTAAATTCTGAGATCTCAAGAATGATTCTCTCAACTCAATTCTCCTATCACTAAGATTCAGTGGACCCAAATTTAATTTTTGAATATTTTTAACTATTCTATTTGTGGGCTTCCCTGGTGGCTCAGTTGGTAAAGAATCTGCCTGCAATGCGGGGGACCTGGGTTGTATCCCTGGGTGGGGAAGATCCCCTGGAGAAGGAAATGGCAACCAAATCCATATTCTGGCCTGGAGAATTCCATGAACAGAGGAGCCTGGTGGGCTACAGTCCATGGGGTCACAAAGAGTATGACGCAGCTGAGCAACTAACACGTTCTATTTGTAGGACTGATGTTATCATGACTTTTATTCTTTCTAAGAGGTATCCTAAAAAAATAAATAGAAGATTTACTAATTTTTTAAATAGGATAAGCATTATTCTACCTTAAAATTACTGTAATGGTCCACTGGGCTCCTTTGTAAATCTAAAATACATTATGGGATCTTAGTAATCTTATTTTTCATATGTCTCAAATCATTTTGCTACTTCATTATCTGAGTAGTTATTTCAATATCATTTTTCAATTATTCCTAACTCTGACAGAAAATGTCTAAAAGAATAAGACAACAGAAGAATGATAAACTTGCTTTGAATGGTGTGTTTGGTGGTGGTGGTTTAGTTGCTGAGTTATATGTGACTATTGCAACCCCATGTACTGTAGCCCACCAGGGTCCTCTGTCCATGGCATTTCCCAGGAAAGAATACTGGAATGGGGTGCCATTTTCTTCTCCAGGGTATCTTCCCAACATAAGAATCAAACCAGGGTCTCCAGCATTGCAGGAGGACTCCTGCATTGCAGGTGGATTCTTTACAGACTGAGCTACAAGTGAAGTTTTGAATGGTATTTCTTAACTAATTTTGGTGTTTCTTAACTGATTTTGCCCTCCAGAGAAGGAGAATGTGTGGAGATATTTTCATTGTCCAAAATGAAGACTGTTTCTTAGCACTTTGTTTATAGAAGCTAGGAATACTGCTACATACTGCACAGTGCATAGGTCAGTCCCTGACAACAAAAATTTATCCAGCCCCAAATGTCAACAATGCCAAAGTTAAGAAATCATTTTTCATGTTATGCACATGATGATAGAAAAAAGAAAAACTGACAAAATAGATATTTCAGAATTTTCAGATGAATCAAAAGATGATTGCAAAGACAAAGACAGCAGTACAGCTGCTTCTAAGTTTGATTGTGAAATTGAAAATCTAAGACTCTGAGTCTCCAGGGGACAATATTCTAGATGAGTGTTCTAAAATTCAAGCTTTGTTGAGTGAACAATACGTTTATAAGAAAAAAAAAAGGAGCCATGGTATTCTCATTCAGTTAGTCATTCAACATGAAAACTGCATTGTGCAATCTTTTACAACAAGAATTGGAACCATCTCATTTTTCCAAAAGGGTATGTAATCTTTTATTATATTTGCGCAACTAAATGTATTGAAAAGGATCACATGTGAACAGATGACAAAGGCAGGTATGTAAACAAAGGTGGTTGGAACAAAACAAATAATGTAAAAAAATTTAATGTATCCAATTAATCATTCTAATTAGTGTTTATAAAACTAAAAGTCAAAATGTTTTGCAATTATGAAGCAGAGATGACTGACTTCTCTTCAGCAATACTAACAAAGTTCACAAAAGTACTGAATTTTGAATATGCAAATATAAGAAGTACCAGTAAGAATAAGCTAAATTTATCAATATGCATTTGAAATCATTTAGAGCTGAGACAAATTTAATTTTAAGAAAATTAAATATAAAACTGTTACAGCACAAAATGAAGCTTTTGTTGTTTAGCGAAATACCTACTTAATCCTTAAGTAATGGGCTACCTGGTACATTATAATTTTGATTAACTTAATATTTTAAGCATATTTATCATGCTTAAAGACTTTTCCTTACTCCTTAATAAATATAAGAAAATCATTCTTTAATTTCTTAAACTTGGCAAGATCTAAGAATACTAAGAATGTATTATGAGTTTTGCTGTACACTCTGAAATGAAATCTAAATGTAATATGATGAAAACCTCCAAAGTTGCTACAACCTCTACAGTGTCATAACCAAACTGATTTTAAAACAAGTTTTACAAGGAATTTCTGAGTGATGAATAAATGATATTCAATATTTTCAGTAAATGATGTTCAGGATGACAGCCTTTATTATATACCATGGTTCACAGTTTTAAGTGTTTCAAAAAATAATATTAAAACAAAATTAGAAAAATAAATATACCTTAACAGACTGTAAGATGCTAGTCCCCTGCTCAGTTTCAATTTTGCAATTATCACACTCAATATTTTGGACCTTTACACAGCCAGACCCTGATGACTGGATATTCAAATCTACAAATGAAAAAAAGAAAAACCAAGTTACTATGGCTAATGGCTCCAAAGCATTTAAGTATCCTGCAGAAATTCAGTTCCTCAGTCATGTTCATAATGTTACAGAATTCCGTAAAGAACATAGTTGTCAATAGTCTCTCTCTAAAGGTAAGGGACCTCCACCACATCAGGACCAAATGTAAAGCCCTTTTCTACCAGTTTTTAAAAAGCAGTTATTTTCTGTTGGCCTCTATCAACTAAAGAAAGGAAGTAACATAGAAGGTAAGCAAAGGAGGTTGAAGATTCCAGATTCTCATGGGCATACCTGGGAAAGGTTATAGAATCCTCTTTCCCACTGAGAAAATACACACACACAAATTTGAGTAAGAATACAGCAATTTAGCATCATTATGGTGATCCGGATAAGTCAGTTAGATTATTCTCTTTTAAAGTTCAAAGGTTTGTTTCCAAACCTCCCTCAAATTTAAAGCATACTGTAGAAGAAATGTGTAGTGTACATGATCATGACTAAGGTTTTCAAATCCTACCTCTAACCTTTCATATTATCATGCAGCTATATCACAAGGTAATCTGAAGTAATAAAGAGTAGAACAACTCTGAAAAATTTAGTACTGAATAATATTAAAATCTCAAAATTGTGGGTAACAGTATATACATGAAAAAAGTTTAGAAAATAAGCCATCCTTAGCTTGAAAGTTTAACCTTGTGTGTAGCGTACATGCTGGGTCATCTCTGACTCTTTGCAATCCCATGTAGTGCAGACACCAGGTTCTCTGTCTATGGAAGAATAGACAAGTTTCCAGACAAGACTCCAGACAAGTCTCCAGAGACAAGTCTCTGTTTACGGAAGAACAGTCTCCAGACGAGAATACTGGAGTGGGCTGCCATTTCCTACTTACGGGATCTTCTCCACCCAGGGATTAAACACAAGTCTCTTACAGCTCCTGCACTGGCAGGCAGATTTTTACCACTGCACTACCTGGGAAGCCCAACTTTAACCTTAAATTCAACTTAATATGTAAACTTAGAAGTCTCTGTATAAAAATTTTAAAAATCAATACTTCATACCTAATTCAAATATTGATGATTTCCCTTAAACCAGACCAGTGAAGTAATGTTGCCCCAAACACAAACTACTGGGGCCTAACACTACAATTCCAATAGTTATGGTATAAAGATCAGTTTCTACAGTTGTGTATATGGCAGTCTCTATAAAGGCAATATTTTGATTTGGATTAATATAAAAAACATAAAAAGACAATTTTACCCCATATTTACATGGATGCAAATGTAACTGGCAAGTTTTTAGTCATTAAGTAGTGTTATAACATAAGCTTGATCTCAGGCAGTTTAGATAGGCATAGGGAGAAGAAAACATATTCTAAATATACTCTACCTTCAACAGGTGGGTAGAGAAGTTAAGGCTAGATTTTGAGTGGTGGTGGAAGTGAGAAATAGATTTAAGGGACTAGATCTGATAGAGTGCCTGATGAACTATGGACGGAGGTTCGTGACATTGTACCGGAGACAGGGATCAAGACCATCCTGATGGAAAAGAAATGCAAAAAAGCAAACTGGCTTTCTGAGGAGGCCTTACAAATAACTGTGAAAAGAAGAGAAGTGAAAAGCAAAGGAGAAAAGGAAAGATATTCCCATTTGAATGCAGAGTTCCAAAGAATAGCAAGGAGAGATAAGAAAGCCTTCCTAAGCGATCAATGCAAAGATAGAAGAAAACAACAGAATAGGAATGACTCGAGATCTCTTCAAGAAAATCAGAGATACCAAGGGAATATTTCATGCAAAGAGGGGCTTGATAAAGGACAGAAATGGTATGGACCTAACGGAAGCAGAAGATATTAAGAAGAGGTGGCAAGAATACACAGAACAACTGTACAAAAAGAGCTTCAAGATCCAGATAATCATGATGGTGTGATCAATTACCTCAAGCCAGACATCCTGGAATGTGAAGTCAAGTGGGCCTTAGAAAGCATCACTACGAACAAAGCTAGTGGAGGTGATGGAATTCCAGTGGAGCTGTTTCAAATCCTGAAAGATGATGCTGTGAAAGTGCTGCACTCAATATGCCAGCAAATTTGGAAAACTCAGCAGTGGCCACAGGACTGGAAAAGGTCAGTTTTCATTCCAATCCCAAAGAAAGGCAATGCCAAAGAATGCTCAAACTACCCTCACAATTGCACTCATCTCACATGCTAGTAAAGTTATGCTCAAAATTCTCCAAGCCAGGCTTCAGCAATACGTGAACCGTGAACCTCCAGATGTTCAAGCTGGTTTAGAAAAGGCAGAGGAACCAGAGATCAAATTGCCAACATCCGCTGGATCATGGAAAAAGCAAGAGACTTCCAGAAAAACATCTATTTCTGCTTTATTGCCTATGCCAAAGCCTTTGACTGTGTGGATCACAATAAACTGTGGAAAATTCTGAAAGAGATGGGAATGGACATGGAACAACAGATTGGTTCCAAATAGGAAAAGAAGTACGTCAAGGCTGTATATTGTCACCCTGCTTATTTAACTTATATGCAGAGTACATCATGAGAAATGCTGGGCTGGAAGAAGCACAAGCTGGAATCAAGATTGCCAGGAGAAATATCAATAACCTCAGATATGCAGATGACACCACCCTTATGGCAGAAAGTGAAGAAGAACTAAAGAGCCTCTTGATAAAAGTGAAAGAGGAGAGTGAAAAAGTTGGCTTAAAGCCCAACATTCAGAAAACAAAGATCATGGCATCTGGTCCCATCACTTCACAGCAAATAGATGGGGAAATAGTGGCTGACTTTATTTTGGGGGGCTCCAAAATCACTGCAGATGGTGACTGCAGCCATGAAATTAAAGACGCTTACTCCTTGGAAGAAAAGTTATGACCAACCTAGACAGCATATTCAAAAGCAGAGACATTACTTTGCCAACAAAGGTCCATCTAGTCAAGGCTATGGTTTTTCCAGTGATGTGAGAGTTGGACTGTGAAGAAGGCTGAGCACCAAAGAATTGATGCCTTTGAATTGTGGTGTTGGAGAAGACTCTTGAGAGTCCGTTGGACTGCAAGGAGGTCCAACCAGTCCATCCTAAAGGAGATCAGTCCTGGGTGTTCATTGGAAGGACTGATGCTAAAGCTGAAAATCCAATACTTTGGCCACCTCATGTGAAAAGTTGACTCATTGAAAAAGACTCTGATGCTGGGAGGGATTGGGGGCAGGAGAAGAAGGGGACGACAGAGGATGAGATGGCTGGATGGCATCACTGACTTGATGGACATGAGTTTGAGTGAACTCCGGGAGTTGGTGATGGACAGGGAAGCCTGGCGTGTTGCGATTCATGGGGTCGCAAAGATTCGGACACAACTAAGCAACTGAACTGACTGAACTGAACTGAATGCTATTCTCACTCTTTCACTGAAACAGTTATAGAAATTGGAAGAACATGAGTTGAGTATGAAGAAAAACTGAACTATGTTGATTTGAGGAGCCTGTGGAATACACACAAGGAAACAGTAAAACTGGAAATGGGATTCTGGCTCTAAAAGAGGAATCAACAAATAATGAAGTTTGGGTAGTTCATTTTTATCTGAGCTGCCATAAAATTTTGCTTTTCTCTATTTCAATATTCAGTTTATTTTGTACTATCTAATACATTAGCAAATCTTCCTCCTCATCATAGACTTTTATATTTTGAGATCAGGGTCTCTTACCATCTAGGTTAGTTTAAAAAAAAAATAGTTGAGAAGCAAGCGTAGTTGTTCAGCAGACTTCAGTCAGTTCAAATATCAGCTCCACCACCTTATATCTGAGAGACAACAGGCATATTTTTTGATCTATCCCACTAGAAATTAAGTTTCATGAGGGCACGGATCTCCTCTACTTGTTCACCAATAATAAATACTCAGTATATGAAATTTGTGCTGTGCTGTGTTGTTTCAGTCATGTCCAATTCTTTGCCACACTGTGGATGGTAGCCCACCAGGCTCCTCTGTCCATGGGATTCTCCAGGCAAGAGTACTGGAGTGGGTTGCCATGCCCCCCTTCAGGGGATCTTCCTCACCCAGGGGACTGAATCACTGTCTCTAGTCTCTTGCATTTTTACCACTAGGGGTCATCAAACTTGTATTTCAATTTTCTTATCAAAAATGGTGACAAAAACAATGTCTATAATATAGTGCAATTATAATTAGAAAAGATTATCTTAGAAGTGTTATCTGCTATTATGATCATTAATAGTATTTTACTTCAGTCCTAGGAAGGCAGAGAACTTGGGAAGACTTTCCTAGAGAAGTGTGGCAGAAACTGTGGCTTCCATGTGAGAGATAACATGGAACTCAAAACACCTAGAAAATATATCTGGCAGCCATTGTCAATTGACCTTTCTGGGGCAATCTAACTATGTGTTTTTCTTCAAAGCCTGCAACTCACAGAAAATTTACTTAGGCCAAAATGAATGCTGACGTTTTCAGTAAGAAGCCAGGTGCCTATTAGAAACCAAACACTTGGTCCAGATTATATGGAACATACTATAGGCAAGGCTGTTTGGGGAACAGACCCCAGGCCATGAGCAAGTGGAAATGTGGACAGCCTGACATGCCACTGAATGGAATACCAAGATACTTTAACCCTGAAAAATAAAACACTTTGTAATGGACAAAGTGCAGTAACACAAATAGGAACAAAGTGTCAAAGGAGGATAGGACAAAAAAAAATGTTATGTGGCTTAGATTATTCCAAATCATGTTTCTACTAGATTTATAAAATTGCTATAACTGAAAACTTAATTCCTAACTGCTACTCAGAAACCCAAAGTAGAACAGAAAAAAAAAAAAAAAAAAGACATAGCTTCTGGAAGGGGTCAAGAGTAAAATACGTTGAAAAGTCAGATCCAAAGGGACAAATTAAAAATGCACGTCGGCCTAATTTCAGAAGTTCACAGGTTGTGCCCCGGGACCCGAACCCGTTTTACAGTCACTTGCCAAACTTCAGGGGCGCATTCACTTCCACGGACGCCTGGTGGTCGATGACATCAGCCACGATGGTCACCTCCTTCTGCGCCTCGTCGTAGTTCACCTGCAGGCCGGCCAGGGCCCGCGCCCCGCCCTCCACTCCGCTCACTGTGACCAGCACGCGGTCGCCGTCTGGGTAGGTGAGGGGGTCCAGGGGCCTCACGGTCAGGTGGCATGGGAGCCGCGCCCGCAGCCGGCCGAAAGGGCTCACCAGCAGCGCCCACTCCTTCAGAGTCCCGCGCGCAGGGTCAGACCTAGAGACCTCGGGCTGGGACCCACCTGAGCCGTACAGCCGGGACTGACTCGTCCCACAGGCCCAGCGCCCGGCGGCCTCGCCGGCCCACACTCTGAGCAGACAGAGCCGGAGGCAGCCCAGCCCCCATCCCGAGAAGGGGAACATGGCGTGCCCCTCTTTCTCCCCCAGATTACTTCAGCCTCAGGTTAGTCTCCCCACGTCCAGTCGGCTTGCCGCTGTGCTGACCAAGCCAAAAGGGAGACAGACGCTGGATAAGAGGGTTTGCTGAAGCAACAGCAAGACCGCTCGCTTCTTTCAGCAATGAAAACCTCAGCTACACGGGTCTGGGCGGCAAACTGGAATTTTAAAGTTCTAAATATCCATCCCGACCAGAACCCCTCGCCTACTCCCGCCCCTTTCGCAAAGGCCCGTGGGATAGGTAGTTCCAATGGTGGTCAGATGTTGAGTGGCTCGGGCAACTGAGAAACTACACTTCCCAGAAGGCAATGCACAGGATGCTTAGGGTAGTTACGGCAGGTGTGGGACGGAACTCGGAAGGCCTGCGCTTTCCCCTCAAGCCCTTTAGCCATTGGAGGGACGGGGAGGAAAAAAAACAAAACAAAAAACTACACCGGAATGCACTGGCCAATGGAAAACGAGGAAAGCAAAAGATGGGCCAGGCTGCTTGGTTTCCTTGGATACCGAGGACGCGACTTCTCCGAAGAGGGTGGAGCTTTGGAGTGAGACGGAGGAAGATCCTCTGACAAAAAATAGGAGCCTAAATAAGAATCAGACGAAGAGAAGAGCTAAGCAACTGCGCTTTTAAAGGTGAGAACGTGATTTAAAATAGGAGTACCCTCAGTGAGTGGTTAGCTCCAAGCGTCATTAAATTAGTGCGGGATGGAGAATACCTCTGCAAGAGGTTAAAGACTCATTAGTGCTGTCAAAGGAAACTCCCTCTTCGAGAGCAAAATATAGGAACAGCATTAGCATCCTATCTCCTTTCAGACTCTAAAAGATCTCAGGCCAGTCATTGAATATATCTGAGTTTAAACTGCTTGCTCTTAAAAGTAGGTCAATAATACCCTCTTTGTCTTGCCTCAAAGGGTTTTTTTTTTTTTTTTTTTTTTTAAATTTTAGGGATCAAATGAGATAATGGATGTGAACACCGGTGCACAGGCTGTCAAGTTGCAGTTTATACTATTTTTATTTTATATCTAAAAATCCTAAGGAACTGAGCTAAAGTCCTCAGGGGCCCAAGTCACAGAGTTCTTCACAAGCCATTACCTGTTTAAAAATTCAGTGTTTTTCTTAAGTTATCCTTTCCTCCTTTCTTTCCTAGTCCATCTCCCTCTTTATAAAGGTTCACTCATGATAGGTGCAAGCTTTTAGGTTCATCAAGTTCCCACTGCATATTACTTCTGTCCTTGGCTTTGTGTTTCATTTCGTCATAATTATTCAAACTGATCTTCAAACTGTCTTTTTAATAAAATCCCACAGGAATAACTTTGGGAAAGGCATTGGTTTAAGCATCTTGAGAATGCGCTCAACTTAGTTGTTCAGTTCAGTTCAGTCGCTCTGCTGTGTCTGATTCTTTGCAACCCCATGGACTGCAGCACACCAGGCCTCCCTGTCCATCACCCTGTCCATCCCGGAATTTACTCAAACTCATGTCCATTGAGTCAGTAATGCCATCCAACCATCTCATCCTCTGTCATCCCCTTCTCCTTCTGCCTTCTATCTTTTCCAGCATTAAGGTCTTTTCAAATGAGTCAGTTCTTCACATTAGGTGGCCAAAATATTGCAGCTTCAGCTTCAACATCAGTCCTTCCAATGAACAGCCAGGATTGATCTCCTTTGGGATGGACTGGTTGGACCTCCTTGCAGTCCAAGGGACTCTCAAGAGTCTTCTGCAACACCACAGTTCAAAAACATCAATTCTTTGGTGCTTAGCTTTCTTCACAGTCCAACTCTCACATCCATATTTACTATTTTCAAATAAATAAAATAAAACGTACCAAAACCGTTACTTTTGGATCATCTGAGCTTTAAAATGGAGATTATGTACATTAAGGTTAACATAAGATATTAAAAAGTTAGTGATACTTTTATAAGTCTGATGTCATGTAGCAAGTCTGTCTACATATCAATAATAACCAGTAAAAGTACCACCTTCCACCTTTATGACATTATAGTTTTCAGAGCATGTTCACATGTATCATCTCATGGTATCCTCACAAAACACTCTGTGTTTAGCAGGGCAAGTATTATTATGCTTACATTATTGATGAAGAAACAAGTTTTGAAAGATTAAGAAACAATTAGAAGGTCTGACCCTCTCACCACTCTACTAAAAAGTCCTATCTTCCTGAGACCTTTGGAGAAAAAAAAAAATTTACAAAATGAATAGAAAGTCGTATATAACTTCCCCCTATATTTAGAGTTGACTTGTAAAATATTTTTGCACAGTCAGTTTTGTAAAAGCCATTCCTGCAGTCATGAACATGCTGGTAGGAGTATGTTCTTAAAACTTTCAGAGTTCAGTTTAGCAATACGCATGCTGCTGCTGCTGCTGCTGCTGCTGCTAAGTCACTTTAGTTGTGTCAGACTCTGTGCGACCCCATAGATGGAAGCCCATCAGGCTCCCGTGTCCCTGGGATTCTCTAGGCAAGAATACTGGAGTGGGTTGCCATTTCCTTCTCCAATGCATGAAAGTGAAAAGTGAAAGTGAAGTCACTCAGTCGTGTCCGACTCTTAGCGACCCTATGGACTGCAGCCTACCAGGTCCTCTGTCCATGGGATTTTCCAGGCAAGAGTACTGGAATGGGGTGCCATTGCCTTCTCTAAGCACCTTAAAAATGTGTGTATCTACGACCTAGAAATTGTACTTTTGGGAACTTAATGTAAATATAAAATTAGGGATATTCACAAAAACTTACATTCAAGGAATTTTTTACAGGATTACTTATGATAATGAACTGAAGCAACCTAAATGTCCAAAAATAGAAGGGTGTTACATAATTTATGAACATCTGAAATATTCTGCAATAACTTTAAAATTATATTTTGAAGACTGTTCAATTATATGTGAAATCTTCTACAACATAAAGAAAAACCTATAGTTCTCCTTCTTTGTATGGAAGAACTACACCCACAACTACCACACTCACATAACTTTCCTTCTGACACTTTCAGTCATCCAATGTGTGGAAGTTTTCCCTCAACAAAAAGCAATTTCTTTGACACCAGCTGGATGTCCTACAATTCAGCTCAATTCTGACACTAATGTTAGATCCCACAGGTTAGGGGCTCAATTCCACGAAACTGTTCCCACCCACCTCAGATGCCGATCACAAGTAGGGAGGTCCTCAGGTTACCCACAGCTTCTATTCCATTTGGCTAGAAATTGGAGATTCCCATAAGCCCCTCTTTAGATTCAATTAATTTGCTAGTGTGGCTCACAGAATTTGGGAAAATACTTGAATTTACCACTTTACTAAAGGATTAGTAAAGGATACAGATGAACAGTCAGATGAAGAAACACAGAGGGTAAGGCCTGGGAGGGTCTGGACCACAGGAGCCTTTATCCCCCTGGAGTCAGAATGTGCTCCTCTCCTGGTGTGGATGTTTTTACCATTCTGGAAGCTCTCCAAACTGCATACAGTCTGACGGTTATGGAAGCTGCATCACATAAGCTTATCAACTCCATTTTCAGTCCTTCCTTCTCAAGAAACTTGGGGGCAGAGCTGTAGATTCCAAGCTTCAAATCATGCCTTGTTTTTACTGGTGACCAGACCTCATCCAGGAGTCTACCCAAAGTCACTTCATTAAAATAAAAGACACTCCTATCTCCCAGGAAATTACAGGAGTTCAGGAGCCCTTTGTTGGGGAGGCAAAGGCCGAGACCAATTGAGATATATTGTTCTGTTATCTCACAATAATGTAAGTGACATGAGTAGAATATCAAATTGTATGTATAGTATATGATCTCAGCTCTGTAATAAAAATAACAGGAATTTTAACATAAAACTATATTTTAAAATATATTCCATAGAAACAATTATAGGGAAACACAGCTTGATAACAATGGTTATCTCTAAGGAGTAAGACAAATTATTTTTGTGTGTGTGTGTCTTCAATAATGAATATATATTATATTTATAATACAAAAATTTAGATGCATTTCTTAGCATGTATTGTTTCCTAAGACTGACTCAAATAATTAAATAGGCAGAGGATTTCTTACCATCTAAATGCCCATGGACTGCAAGGAGATCCAACCAGTCCATTCTGAAGGAGATCAGCCCTGGGATTTCTTTGGAAGGAATGATGCTGAAGCTGAAACTCCAGTACTTTGGCCACCTCATGCAAAGAGTTGACTCATTGGAAAAGACTCTGATGCTGGGAGGGATTGGGGGCAGGAGGAGAGGGGGACGACAGAGGATGAGATGGCTGGATGGCATCACAGACTTGAAGGATGCGAGTCTGAGTGAACTCCAGTAGTTGGTGATGGACAGGGAGGCCTGGCATGCTGCGATTCATGGGGTCGCAGAGACTCAGACATGACTGAGCGACTGAACTGAACTGAAAATGCCCATGAATAGTTTACTTAATAATTAATATTCAGTAAGCATACAATTTAATATAGCATGATGAAATTTTGTCTGAGATACTTTATATTTAACTATTCTGATAGTTAAAGCAGTGGTTTAAGCAGCTGTTTCATAAGCCTAGCCTAGTGATTAATTTTTGACCTCGTCGTGTGATGAAGACTTAACATACTCCAGACAGCCTAATGGAACAAATTCATTCCATACTGGACAATACATTCTGCAAAGTGAATGACAGTCTCTCATTGAGTGGCTAAGTCTTTTTAAGTGTGGGGGCAGGGAGGGTGGGGCCCCTGCAGCTGGGAGTCCTGGTCCGCCTAGGGCTCTTTAAACTTTGTATCTGGCTAAAGTACACCAGGTCCTGATCATGCTCAGGAGATCCCTTCCCTGTGTCTTCCATCCCCTTCACAGGGGCCAGCTGCTGTGATTTACAGAGTCCTTCCTGGAGTTAACCCATCATCAGCCCCCAAGGCTCTCAGGCTACAAAGTTGTGAAGATTCAAAGCATTTTGTGGATGATAGGAAATGGTCCTCACATTAAGTTCTGTGGACTGAATCTATTCAGAAAGGGTCTCTCTCAAGTTTTAAAAAGAGAAATTTAGTTGCCTCGTGCTACAGAAATAAGAAATTTAAAAAATTTGTGCTTGAAGATCCAATAACTTACAATTTAAGATCACATACAAGGATAAGTATTATTATAAGTAATTTCATTATAGTCTTAAAAATGCCAGTTAGGTTTTATTAGTTGCAGAGCTCTACAACTCTTACACCCTATGAATGACAGATGATATTGCATGAAATCAGCACCTGTCTTCCATCTTACAAGATGCTCTGAGTGATATCAGTCACAAAAATCTCTTGTGGACAGCCACAGCAGGCTGTCACAAAAGCAAAAAGAAAACCTACAGGCTAGGAGAAAATATTTGCAAACAATGCAACCAATAAGGGCTTAGTTTCAAAAATATTTGCAAACAATGAAACAAATAAGAGGCTTAGTTTCCAAAATATACAAACAGCTCATAAAACTCAACAACAAAAATAAACAATCCAATCCAAAACTGGGCAGAAGACCTAAACAGAAATTTCTCCAAAGAAGAAATACAGATGGCCAATAAGCACATGAGAAGATGCTCATCACTAATAATTAGAGAAATGCAAATCAAAACTACAATGAGGTACCACCTCACACCAGTCAGAATGGTCATTATTAAGAAATCTACAAATAACAAATGCTGGAGAGAATGTGGAGAAAAAGGAACCCTCCTATACTGATAGTGGGAATGTACATTGGTGTAGCCCCTGTGGAAAACAATATGGAAGTTCCTCAGAAAAGAATTATCCATATGATCCAGCAATCCCACTCCTGGACATATATCCAGACAAAACTATCATTCAAAAAGATACATTCACCCCTATGTTCATTGCAGCACTATTCATGATAGCCAGGACATGGAAACAACCCTAAATGTCTATCAATAAATGAAGGGATAAAGAAGATGTACATATAAACAGAGGAATACTACTCAGCCATAAAAAGAATGAAAAGATGGCATTTGCAGCAACATGAATGCAGCTAGAAATTATCATAGTAAGTGAAGTAAGTCAAATACAGAAAGACAAATACCATACAATTTCGCTTATATGTAGAATCTAAAATATGACACAAATGAAACTATATACGAAACAGAAACAGAATTACAGACATAGAGAACAGACTGGTAGTTGCCAAGAGGGAGGGATGGAGTGGGAGGTTGGGGTTAGCAGATATAAGCTTTTATATAAGAATGGGTAAATAACAAGATCCTATTGTAAAACACAGAGAACTATATTCAGTATCCTATGATAAATCATAATGGAAAAGAATATATATATCAATAATGTATATATATAGATGTATAACTGAATCACTTTGCTGTACAGGAGTAATTAACACATTATCATCTATAAGTGTTAGTTGCTCAGTCCTGTCTGACTCTTTGCAACTCTGTGAACTGTAGCTCTCCAGGCTCCTCTGTCTATGGAATTCTCCAGGCAAGAATGCTGGAGTAGCCATTCCCTTCTCCAGGGGATCTTCCTGACCCAGGGATCGAACCCAGGTCTCCTGCATTGCAGGCAGATTCTTTACCATCTGCTGCTGCTGCTGTTGCTAAGTTGCTTCAGTCGTGTCCCACTCTGTGCAACCCCATAGATGGCAGCCCACCAGGCTCCTCTGTCCCTGGGATTCTCCAGGCAAGAACACTGGAGTGGGTTGCCATTTCCTTCTCCAATGCATGCATGCGTGCATGCTAAGTCGCTTCAGTCATGTCTGACTCTGTGCAACTCTAAGGACAGCAGCCCACCAGGCTCCCCTGTCCACGAGATTCTCCAGACAAGAATACTGGAGTGGGTTGCCATTTCGTTCTCCCTTTACCATCTGATACTTCAACAAAAAAATTCAATAAATGAACAGCAGAGGGCATTGGAGACTTTTCAGAAAAAAAAAAATGTAACCTACAGAAAGGATTCTGGAATTCACTTTAAGTGAGGGGTGCCCTAGGAATTTGCTAACTTAATTATAAACTTTTGAAATAAATAGATCTTACAACTTCTGTTCTTCTTACAAAATCTTAATAAACTCAATAATCTAGGATAATAACTATAATACTAAGAAGTAGTTAATGAATATGTAGGTAATCCCATTTGAAATCCCATGTTATTTGTTTCCATGCAGATGATGTACTGGAAAACGCTTATTACTTAATATAGTCAAATTTCTCTCACATTGAACACCTTGACAAATCATCTAGTTTACAAATATCTGAAGAAGATTCCCAGGGTATACATTAAAGCAATATGTGTGTGTGTGTGTATATGTGTCTAAGATAACATTTATTGCAAACAGAAAGTTAATTTTTAAGAGAAAAACTTTAAAAGCTCCCTTTAGGCTAGAGTTCTTGTATGTGCTAACTCTTCATTGCACTTCTACAAAGCAGCAATAGTGTTGCAACCGTTCACACTGCAGTACCATTAACATATACTTTGAGAAGAAATTCCATTTACGTTTTACATATTTTGAGGCAATCCTGTTAGTTGTGTACAGGGTCAGGATTAATATTACTTCTTGAGAAAATTTCTGTCATTAAATAATATCCCTCATTATCTCTAGTATAGCTTTCTATCTTGATGCATATTTTAATCTAATAATAATATTTTCATCCTTTTATTTCAAACCTGTGACATTATATTTGGGACTTGTCTCTTATAAACAGAATATAGACAGATATTTTAAATCTAATTCAAGAACCTGTATCAACATGTAAATTGAATCTATCTACTTTTTTGTAATTACTTTTACATTTATACTTATTCATACCATCTTATTTTGTGTTTTCTATTAACCTTGCCTTTTGTGCCTTTTTATTGTTTTTGCTTTTCCTACTTTTCTTCATTCATGTCTTTAGTTTAAATGGTTTTCTTTGTTCACCTTTTGCCTCTATATTAATTTGAAAGGCTGTTTTCTTCTAATCATTATCCTTAAATTTTTCACATACTCACTTGACTCAGCAAATGTCTAATCTGTCAGTATCTCTATCTTCATCTCAAATAATAGAATTCTCTAACATAAGTCTTTTCCCTTCCTTCCATCTTTCATGTCATTTATTGTCTTGTGCTTTTTAGTTCCACCTTGTTTTTGAAGCCAAGCAAGTAGTTATTATTAGTGCTGTTTATATTTAAAGCTTATTTAAATTTAGCAAGTTTATCAATTTATTTGCTCATCTCTTTCCTTCTAGATTTATTTTTGTTTGAGAGTCTCTGAGTAATTTCTTCAGACTATGAAGTGTTTTTATTTTACCCTTACTCTTAAGTAATAACTTAGTTGACATATACTGTCTCTCAGTGGGTTTGCCAGGTGGCTTCAGTGGTAAAGAATCTGCCTCCCAGGAGGAGACGCAGAGACACAGGTTCTATCCCTGAGTCGGGAAGATTTCCTGGAGTGGAGTAGGAAATGGCAACTCACTCCAGTATTCTTGGCTGGAAGATTCCATGGATGGAGGAGGCTGGTGGGCTACAGTCCATGGGGTCAGAAAGAGCCAGACACCACTCAGTGACATGCACACAAGCCCTGTCTCTCAGTACTCTGGAGAAGTACAGTTTTTGCTAATGAGAAGTCTTCTATTTGTCTAATTTACTTCCTTTGTGGAGAATCTATTTTTTATTTTTGGTTATTTTTTAATTTTTTTCCTTTTGTTATAACAGTTTACATTTCAGTATTCTGTGTATGTTTAGATCTTTTTGTTTGCTTTGGTTTATTTTAAAGTCAAGTTTGCTGCTGCTGCTGCTGCTAAGTCACTTCAGTCGTGTCCTACTCTGTGCGACCCTATAGACGGCAGCCCACCAGGCTTCCCCGTCCCTGGGATTCTCCAGGCAAGAACACTGGAGTGGGGTGCCATTTCCTTCTCCAATGCATGAAAGTGAAAAGTGAAAGTGAAGTCGCTCAGTAGTGCCCGACTCTTAGCGACCCCATGGACTGCAGCCTACCAGGCTCCTCTGTCCATGGGATTTTCCAGGCAAGAGTACTGGAGTGGGGTGCCATTGCCTTCTCTGAAAGTCAAGTTTATTGAGGTATAATTCACACAAAGTAAAACTTACCCATCTAAAAACAAAAAAATATAAAATAAAACAAAAAGCCCCCAAAACTTTCTCTAAATCAAGGTTGCAAAGATTTTCCTCTACATTTTCTTTTGGAAGTTTTTTTACTTTTAGTTTTTACATTTAGGCCTATGCCTCATTTCAAGTTAGTTTTTATAAATTAGTCAGAGTGTGAGGTAAGGAACATTTTTTTACATAAGGATGTTAAAGATCAGTTGTTCCAGCATCATGTTGGAAAATATGATCATCTTAATGGATTAAAAAAAAAACATTTAGCAAAATTCAACACCTAGTCCTGATTAAAAACCCTCCACAAACTTGGAATTGAAGGAATTTCTTCCACCTAATATAGGCATTCATGAAAAACACACACTCAGTACCATACTTAACCATAAAAGACTGGATGCTTTTTCCTTTTAAGATCTCAAACAAGGCACAGTTGTGCACTCTCACCACCTGATTGTTCTGGAGGTTCTAAATGTTATAATAAGGCAATAAAAGGAAATGAAAGGCATCTTCATTGGACAGAAAGAAGTAAAATTGTCTACTTGTAGACATGATCATCTAAGTAGGAAATTCTAAGGACTATTTTACAAAGCTAACTGAATTAATTAAAAGTTTACAAGAAACAGGGTCAATAACAAAAAAATTAATTCTATTTCTAAGGGCTAAAAATGGCATTTGGAAATTGAAATTTAAAGACAATGCCATTTACAATAAAATGCAAAATGTGAAATACTTAGGGATAAATTTAATGAAATAGAGTCGGACACAACTGAGCAACTTCACTTTCACTTAGCATGCTGCTGCTGCTAAGTCACTTCAGTCGTGGACTCTGTGCGACCCCATAGACAGCGGCCCACCAGGCTGCCCCCCGTCCCTGGGATTCTCCAGGCAACAACACTGGAGTGGGTTGCCATTTCCTTCTCCAATGCGTGAAAGTGAAAAGTCAAAGAGAGGTCGCTCAGTCGTGTCCAACTCTTAGCGACCCCAGGGACTGCAGCCTACCAGGCTCCTCCAAGACCTATTTTCTGAAAACCATAAAGCACTGCTGAGAGAAAATGAAGATCTAAGTAAGGGAGTGAAATACCATATTCAAGGAAAATAAAACTCAAGATGGCATATTACTCACACTAATTATTGATTCATTGTTCAGTCAAAGATTTTAGCTGGCTTCTATTTTAAATTCTATTTAAAAAATAGAAATTGACAAGTTACTTCTAAAATGGAAATGGAAATGGAAAATGCCAAGTATAGCCAAAACATTTTGAAAAAAGAGCTAAGTTTGAGGACTTATCCTACTTAATTTTAAGACTTATTTTAAAACTGCAATAATCGATACAATGTTGTATGACTGTAAGGAGAGGCATTTAAATCAATGGGACAGAATAGAGACTATAGAAATAAACCTAAAAATATCTGGTTAGTTAATTTTTGAGGAAAGTGCTACTATAATTATAATACAACAATGGGAGGAGGATACTTTTCCCAGCAAATGTGCTGAAACATTAAATATCCACATGCCTCTCCATCCCTCCTCCAAAAGAACCTTAACCTTTACATCAGAGCATACACAAAACTTTGAAATAGTTAAAAGTTGCAAATAGAAGAGCTAAACTATAAAAGTTCTAGAAGAAAACATAGGGAAAATCTTGTGACCTCGAGTTTGGCAAAGATTGCTTAAGTTACAAAAGCATGAATTAAAAAGGAAAAAATTATAAATTGGATTTCCTCAAAATTCAGAACTTTTGCTTTTCAGAATGAAGAGACTAGGAAAGATTGAGAGAAAATATTTTTAAAACGTTAATAAGCAACTTGTATCCAACCCTCCAATTAAAAATAAAATTTAAAAAGGACTGTATCCAGAATATGCAAAGAATTCTTACAATGATAAGAAAAACTATTTTAAATGGGCAAAAAAAAAATTGAACATACATGTAAACTAAGAAGATATATAAATGGCAACTAAGCCAACAAAAGAATGCTCAAAATAATTAGTCATTATGGAAATGCAAATTGAACCACAAAATTATTAGATATTATTCAAACCTACCAAAATGGCTAAAACTGAAAATACTGACAATACCAAGTATTGACAAGGATGTAGAGCAGTGGGAACCCGCATACATTGCTCGTAGGAGTATAAAATGGTACAGCCAACTTGGAAAACCATTTGACTGTTTCTTATAGAATTAAACATAATTTACCATTTGACCCAGAAATTCCATTCCTAGGTGTTTACCCAAAATATACATCCACATGAAGACTTGTACTTAAATATTCATAGCAACTGTATTCATAATAGCCAGGAAAGAGAAATAAACATCTATCAAATGGAGAATGGCAAATAAATCATGGTGTATTTATACAATAGAGTAAAAGAAATATAATATTTTTAAATTAAATTTATTTATTTTTTTAATTACAATACTGTATTTGTTTTGCCATACATTGACACGAATCAGCCATAGGTGAACACAATCGCCCAATGCCGAAGCCCCCTCCCACCTCCCACCCCACATCCTCTACCTGAATCATCCTGTGCATCAGCCCCATGCATCCTGCATCCTACACCAAACATAGATTAGCGCTTCGTTTCTTACAGGAAAATACACATGCTTCACTGCCATTCTCCCAAACCATCCCACCCTTTCCCTCTCCCTCAGAGTCCAAAAGTCCACTCTATACCTCTGTGTCTCTTGTTGTCTCACATATAGGGTCATCATTACTGTCTTCTAAATTCCATATATATGTGTCAGTATACTGTATATAATATTGATATCCATAGCAATGTATATGAGCTTCAAAAACCTTATGCTAAATGACAGAAGCCAGAAACGGAGAAGGCAATGGCACACCACTCCAGTACTCTTGCCTGGAAAATCCCACGGATGGAGGAGCCTGGTGGGCTGCAGTCCATGGGGTTGCTAAGAGTCGGACATGACTGGGCAACTTCACTTTCACTTTTCACTTTCATGCATTGGAGAAGGAAATGGTAGCCCACTCCAGTGTTCTTGCCTGGAGAATCCCAGGGACGGAGGAGGTGGGCTGCTATCCATGGGGTCGCACACAACTGAAGTGACTTAGCAGCAGCAGCAGAAGCCAGAAACATATATGATTCTACATACATGAAATTCTAGAAAAGGCAAAACTACTGGTGGTTTCCATGTACCTGAGATAGAGGGGACAGGAAGGGAAGGGGCACTGACTGTAAAGGGGCACAAAGGAAATTTTTAGAGCAATGGGAATGTACGTGGCAGTGATCACACCCTGTCCGTATTTGTAAAAACTCATCAAATGTATACTTACAATGAGTTTTATTTAACATAAATTGTATATCTCAATAAAGCTGATTTTTTTTTTAATGTACTGAATTCACATTTCCCATTCCTCTCCTACTCCTGAGCATGAGACCCAAGTTCAGAGTCATTAGGCAGCATTATAGTTCAGGGTGGCTGTCTAGTTAGTGGTGTCTGACCATGCTGATTCCTCCTGAGGTGTGCATCCACCTAGGTCCCCTACATGGGCCTCCATGCTGGCATCTTCTGAGAATCCTACATCCCCATTTGATGCTTAATTGTATGATCCACAGAACTTTCTGAAGCAACGTCTTCTCATCATAACACCAAGAGCTTGGGGTGCAGCACTCCCAGTCCCCCTTAATCCCCCTCCCACTCCACTCTAAAATCTCTTCAAGCCTCTCTGCTTTATCACATGAAAGGGTAGGACTGATGATGGCTCTGGAAACTTGCCACTTTCCCCAAGTCCTACTTGGCAAGAGAGGCACATTATCCCTCTGATGTCCTGCAAAGTCTAAGTTTCACTGTCTCATTTCCTGAGCTTGATCATGAGTGAACAGAGTGCCTCAGGGGACCGTGCCAGTTTGATTCCTCACCACCTCTCCTTGTTCCCCAGCTCAGAGGGTGTTTTGATTTATTTTATTTTTATTTCCTCTTCCAATGTACAATAGGAAGATTGTCTTGCTAAATATTCTTTTAACCCTATCAGTTCAGTTCAGTTGCTCAGTTGTGTCTCACTCTTTGCGACCCCATGGACTGTAGCACTCCAGGTTTCCCTGTCCATCACCAACTCCCGGAGCTTGCTCAGTCTTATGTCCATTGAGTCAGTGATACCATCCAACCATCTCATTCTCTGTTGTCCCCTAGTCCTCCTGCCTTCAATCAGTCCCAGCATCAGGGTCTTTTCTAATGAGTTGGCTCTTCCCATCAGATGGCCAAAGTATTGGAGCTTCGTCTTCAGCATGGGTCCTTCCAATGAATATTCAGGAGTGATTTCTTTTAGGATGGACTGGTTTGATCTCCTTGTAGCCCAAAGGACTCTCAAGAGTCTTCTCCAACACCGTGGTTTAAAAGCATCAATTCTTCGGCGCTCAGCTTTCTTTATGGTCCAACTCTCACATCCATACATAACAACTGGAAAAACCATAGCTTTGACTAGATGGACCTTTGTTGGCAATTAATGTCTCTGCTTTTCTAACCCTATAATAAGCAATGTAAAAATCTTTGCTTTTAGAGGAAGGAAAGAAATTGAGTAAGGGATGCTGCCTGGGGAGAGGAAGACAACAGTAGAGATCTGCCTTGGACCAGAGGAAACCTGTCAACAGGAAATACTCATGCAATGAAAACAGAAATCTGTGAAATTTCTAAATATGGAGAAGGAACTTGCTGGATTTACTTACTGTCTGTAAAGCTGGCTCTTCCCACAGGGCTTCCATGGTTGTCTGGTGGGTAAGAATCTGCCTGCCAATGCAAGGTACCTGGTTTGATTCCTGGTCCAGGAAGATTCCCACATACCACAGAGCAACTAAGCCCCGCAAGCCACAACTACTGAGCCCATGCACCACGCCTACTAAAGCCCACGCACCTAGAGCCCATGCTCTGCAGCAAAAGAAGCCGCTGCAGTGAGAAGCCTGGGCACCCAAACTAGAGAACAGACCCTGCTCTCTGCAACTAGAGAAAGCCCACATACAGCAACAAAGACCCAGTACAGCCAAAAATAAATACAAAGAAAATCTAAGGGAAAGAAAAGTTGGCTCTTCCGTGACTCAGAGTTGACACATATTCTTTTTAAGGACTTTTAAAATTTTTAGTTGCTTCCTTTCTGCTTCTCCAGTACCCAATATCCTACATAGTTTTTCTTATCCTAGATTTAAACATCTCACAGTGGGATTTGAAGATTATATTTACCAGGACTCTCACACCAAATCCTAAGGAGAGCTCTGGGACAAAATCATGCTATAGAGGACCCAGGTTGCCTTTTCCAGACCATAGATTCCTGAAATAATTTGGTCCAGTCCCAGGCTGACCTCTGTTTATTTTTTTTTCCCTATAAAAATAATCCAAGGCATATTGTATATGAACGCAGAGGAACCAGACAGAGATGGGAAGAGGCTGCCATTTATTGAGGACTAGATGCTGAATCTGGGCAGAGACTTCACATACACGGTCCCATTTTATCTTCGCAACAACTCTTAAATCATCTTTCAGTTAAGCAAATAGCCACTTAGTGGCTGAATGTCTTGCCCAAGGTTATACAGGAAGAGGGGAGGAATGAGATAAGCCCACACTGAGGCACTTCCAAGTAGTCGATCCATTAGCCCATACTGTCATCCTGGTAGACTAAGTAAAAG
Organism: Nanger dama; assembly: GCA_917880005.1. Taxonomy (NCBI): domain Eukaryota; kingdom Metazoa; phylum Chordata; class Mammalia; order Artiodactyla; family Bovidae; genus Nanger; species Nanger dama. The sequence goes on from CAKJTW010000007.1 coordinate 16,402,011, forward strand.
ACACTAATCCCAGTCTTAGATGAAGTAACAGGAGAAGGGGGAGGACAGAGAGAAGGAAGAAGGGAGAGATCTGGGCTCTTGCAGATCGGAGGGAGTGACAGTCCCATATTTCATGAACATCTTTGCTAAGGAAACAGACCCATGCAGACACACAGTTTCTCCTGACTGTGACATGGGGAAGAGAAAAGGTGTACATGACAGAAGAGGTATGCAAGACAGTGGTCTGATTAGACAGGACAGACAAATGTTGGAATGTATGAATGTGCTTTCTGGTATCTTTTTTTTTTTTTAATTCAAGCAAAGATAATAGAATTTGAAAACCATGGACATTTTCATAGCAAGAGTGAGGAATGGCCTACAATGTGAAGATTTTAGATTGTATGCACATGTGTAATCCATAAGAATCTCTGTTTAACAGACCTTCTGGGAGACTGGCAGAAGATGGCAGAAATGTCCAGAAATACTTGGGCATTTCATACCTCCCACAAGCTTTGACACTCAGTCTCTGCTTAATACTAAATTATTTGGAAACTATTAGGGAGATCAATGGGCTTCCCTGGTGGCTCAGAGATCAATAGGACCTCTCAGGCACTCTGAATTTCTGAAGCCTGACCGGACTTATAGACTGATTGTAAATTATTACAGATGTAAGATCCAGCATTTCTTGTCATACTTCGTATATGTGAAGGTATTCCTTTGGTTTGTAACTATAACAACAAGTTTTATAGTCCATGGTTTTACACAGATCAGTCTTAAGTTCTTTTGGACTGACAATCACTGCTCTACAAGAATTAATTTGTTTCTGATTTATACTCTGCCGGGCCTGCTCTTTCCCAAAGGCATGCCTTCCATCTTTAGTGGCGACAGAAGTTGAAGTCCGTCAGCCTGCCTGTGTTCTTGACCCAGCTTTCCACTACTGGAGGCCTAGGGGCAAGGGCTTTGCTAGGACCATGGCAAGTGTCCCACAGAGCAAAATGCAAAAGGGTAAGGGATTTAGAGCAGTAAACATGGGTTTGAATAAATACTGTCATTTATTGCTGTCCCATCTTAGTCACATCATTTATATTCTCTGACCTTCAATTCCCTCACCTATGAAGTGGAGATAATTATTCTTAGGGAACATGGCTATTGTAAGGATTAAGTAAAACAATATGAGGGAAAGTTTTGTTTAAATAGTAAGGGACTATATAAATGTTCTTATAATTAGGTACACAGGTAAGTGACCGCTGGGCAAGAGTCTCTGCACGCTGAGGGTAAGCAGGAGGATATGTTAGAGACAAAAATCATGTCAGTTTCACATCTATGTAGAAGAACTGTTTCCATGATAGTTCTATATAGATGGTACTCACCATTATGACCCAATATGTTATACCGACTCAGAAATGAGTGACATAGAGCTCCTTTTAGCAGTGCAGATTTCTAAGAAGAAAGCAGGAAGCTTTAAAGAAAGGATAGCTTTTCTTATATCTGTGTTTAGGGTGAGAGTGTGCAGGAGGAGGTGATAGGACTGAGAAATGAGTCAGGAGTGGGGCTGGAGCTCTCTCAGCATCTTTCCATCCCAGAGAAGGGAGCTCATCCTGTAAGAGTCCTGGGTTCTCTATGATCATGGGCAGTTAACAGGTTCCTCACTGGTCATGGTGGTTGTTTAGTCACTGAATCATGTCTGACTTTTGCAACCTCATGGACTGTAGCTCGCCAGGTTCCTCTGTCCGTGGGATTTCCCTGGCAAGAATCCTGCAGTGAATTGCCATTTCCTTCTCCAGGGGATCTTCCAGACCCAGAGATCAAAACCATGTTTCCTGCATTGACTAGCAGATTCTTTACCACTGAGCTATTTGGGAAGCCCTCCTCATTGATTACACATGCATACATTATCATTTAAGACTTAACTCTCTAATACTGTGAACATTTACTTTGAAGTTTAGATATGCACTTGGAGCTTCCTCTCAAGAGTTTTGTTTTAAGTGTATGAAATGTGTTTAATTAAAGGATGTCAAAGCCACATTGTTAGTTTAACAATTTGATTATGAACCAGATTTTATCTACTGACTGTTGCTGCTGCTAAGTTGCTTCAGTCGTGTCTGACTCTTAGCAACAGGCTCCTCTGTCCATGGGATTTTCCAGGCAAGCGTACTGGAGTGGGTTGCCATTGCCTTCTCCGCTACTGACTGCAGTGGATTTCTTTATTTTTTTATGTGCAAGAATGTTTTTTGTGGGTTTTTTTTCAAGATTCTTTTTGAGTGGCTCTTTTTCTTTCTCATTTTTTTAGGAACAGAAAAAAGCTGTGATTTGATTTGCTGGGTCTTTGAATGACAAAGCTTTTCTATTCCCTCTTCTTCAAAATATTACATGAAATCTGTATCTATATGTTATTAATAAAAAAAGTTTCAAGTATAATCTTGTCTTTGCATGGTACTAAAGGGTTATATAATTGTGTATAGAATAAAGTACCTAGACATGAATAAGTTTAATAATTGTATCTGTTGCATTTAAGACTGCCAATGTCTTAATATCTGATAATGATCTTGTTGTTGTTATTGTTGAATTAATTGGATCCGAGGTGACTGAAGGCTGCGTGTTGGGTTGGTTGCCCAGTATTCTGAGCCTGTCACACTGTGGACCAGAGGCCTCTCAGAAAGAAAAGCCTTCAGTGTAGATTGTAATGTTACCTTCAAAAGAGAATACATGTATAATCACAGAGATACACTGACAGGATTGAGAGGCACTTGCCCTACAACTTTAAGTGTACCACAGTTTTTTTAACCCTATTTTGACATTTCTATGTTTTTAATAAATATAGGAAACTGAAACAACAAAAAATTAGGTGTTCTGGACTTTTCCCATCCTCCAAGGGGTCTAGCTCTGAATTATTATAGAAATGTGTATGTAACTAACCTCTCATAGCAGTGGGTGATGGGGAAAGGAGCATGTGATTATGTTTCAGGGCAATTAAAAATGCTAAATTACGAAAAATAATGCCTAGGTTCTGTGTGGGACAAAGAAATACTTTGTTTGACTTTACAATACACCTCACTATTCTAAGATAAGCAAAATGTATGCTTGTTTAGTGACTAGTGATATCAAAAGGCAATATGGTGGTTTCCTGCTACATCTATTTTGAAACAAGCATTGCCATTTTACCTTCAAAGTCGTCTCATTTGTGTATCCTGCCCATTCTCTGGTGTGCGGGGTTTTCAGTTTTTGCATGTGTTTCTTATAAGTGTCCAGACAAATTTCCTGAACAGTTCAAAATCAAGACACAATGATCACCTCTTTAGCTTTAGGGAAGAGGAAGTAGTGGTGTACCTTACAAAACAAGGCATCCCCTGCAATGTTTATTGCTTAATTATTCTCTGGGAAGCTTCCTATTTTGACTCTGTCTTTTAGCCCTGAGGTGAAGTGTGAATAATAGAGGAGTTGAGTGTTCTTCTGCAGTGGGACTAACGCTTTTACTTTTCTTCTTTCCTCCTTTAGCGGCCTTTTGTTTTTCTGTGTCAAAGCTCAGTACACGTCCTTTCCCTTCTAGAGAGCCTCATACAGCCACGGCCTCTCCTCTGGACTCCTGCAGTGTAGCATGGTGCGGCCTTGGTGCTGCTCTCAGTACCTAACCTTCCAGTCAGGGTTGCTTCACTGCAGAACTTTCCCTGCAAATAGCACTCACTGGGAACACGTAGTTGCCCCATAACCCTGCTTCTGCATCCATGCTTTCACAGCACCTCAGTTACTCATAATTTTTATATTTATCTCTGTGATTCTGTGATTAATTGCCATCTTGCTCACCAGCCTGTGAACCTCCCTGAGGTCAGGGACTTGTCTGGTTTGCTCTCTATGGCATCCATCTGCTACCCATAGCACAGGGACTGGCTCAAAGCCTCTAAATTGTCTCCTTGCCTCCAAATTCACACCCTTTCCAGACAATTCTTCTCACTGCCAGCAACATTTTATCAATTCAGATAACTCCTCTCTGCAAAAAATGTAATGGCTCCCAGTACATATAGATTAAAATCTAAATTCTAGGATACAAGTTTCTTTTTAAGCCTTATCTACATGTCTAAGAAAATTGCTTTTTATTTAGGTTTATTTTATCTTCATGAACTATACTAAAGTCTATGACTGTGTGGATCACAACAAACTGTGGAAAATTCTTAAACAGATGGGAATACTAAACCACCTTACCTGCCTCCTGAGAAATCTGTATGCAGATCAAGAAGGAACAGTTAGAACTGGACATGGAACAACAGACTGGTTCCAAATAGGAAAAGGAGTACCTCAAGACTACATATTGTCACCCTGCTTCTTTAACTTCTATGCAGAGTACATCATGTGAAATGCTGGACTGGATGAATCACAAGCTAGAATCAAGGTTGCCAGGAGAAATAGCAATAACCTCAGATATGCAGCTGACACCACACTTATGGCAGAAAGCAAAGAGGAACTAAAGAGTCTCTTGATGAAAGTGAAAGAGGAATGTTAAAAGTTGGCTTAAAATTCAACATTCAAAAAATGAAGATCATGGCATCTGGTCCCATCACTTCATAGCAAACAGATGGGGAAACAATGCAAACAGTGTCATACTTTATTTTTTGGTCTCCAAAATCACTGCAGATGGTCACTGCAGCCATGAAATTAAAAGACACTTGCTCCTTGAAAGAAAAGCTACGACAAACCTAGACAGCATATTAAAAAATAGAGACATTACTGACAAAGGTCCATATAGTCAAGGTTATGGTTTTTCCAGTAGTCATGTATGCATGTGAGAGTTGAATCATAAAGAAAGCTAAGTGCCAAAGAATTGATGCTTTCAAACTGTGGTGCTGGAGGAGACTCTTGAGAGTCCCTTGGACTGCAAGGAGATCAAGTCAGTCAATCCTAAAGGAAATCAGTCTTGAATATTCATTGTAAGGACTGATGTTGAAGCTGAAGCTCCACCTGATGCGAGGAACTGACTCACTGGAAAATACCCTGATGCTGGGCAAGATTGAAGGCAGGAGGAGAAGGGGACGACAGAGGCTAAGATGGTTGGATGGCATCACACGAGTCTAAGCAAGCTCTCAGAGTTGGTGATGGACAAAGCCTGGCATGTTGCAGTCCATGGGGTCACAGAGAATCGGACACAACTGAGCGATTGGACTGATTGTACCTTATCTTGTATGACACAGAAGTTATTTCCCTGCATTCCTCCCTCTTTAGATTGTAAATCACTTGCACCTTTGTACAATCTTGATTTTCATAAAATGACTCAATAAATGTTTGCTTAATTGCTTTAGGTATTATGGAGATATACGGCTCTAGAATCACTATACTTTATAGCTATGTAGTTCTTACACCAGGCATTTAGATGTTTTATAAATATTCTCTTGTTTATATCACTGTGGCCTATGAGTATATATTGTTGTTTCATTTATGGCTCTCAATTCATATTGACTGCAGCATGATATTATTAGTACAATGTACTTTGCTATATTAACTAATCCCTGAGTATTTTTTTGTCTGTTAAACTTTGGTATCTACTTAAAGCCTTTCTGTCTCTATATTTAACTAGATCGATTAGTGTTTTATATTTAATTCACATGAGACTTTTGCACTTGCCTCTATTGTGTTTTTTTACTTTCTTACTCTCCCTTTCTTTTCTAACAATTGAAGTTTGTCTGATAATGTCTATCAGAATTCCATTAGTGTCCTTTAGTTGCTTTCCTATGTAAAATGTCTTACCTGACCTAAAATATTTAGAATGTTTTCAAGATAGTAGAGCCTGAAAACAACAGACTCAGGAATTTGTGCAAATTCAGCATGACATCTTTCATTGGCCAGGTAAGCTGTACCATATTTAAAGGTTCCATGCTCTGAGAAAATAGCTTGAGCTTCTGTTTTCAGGTTAATGCCATCTGGATTATAAAAATTCCAAGAGCCTTGAAAATATACTTTTAAATAAACTGATGTACTTTACTTTGCAGAACTGTAATAGCAGAAAACTGGAAACATCCCATATATTTATAAATAAGGGATTATTTGAATAGCTTGTGGCATACCTATGCAAAGGGGTGCCTTGCAGCTGTGAAATGAAATGAGAACTATCTCTACAAATATACAGAGATATTTAGGGAGTTCTTCAATATATATTATTAAGTCTAGATGTCTAGGTTTTGCTTCAAAATAATATGGAGAGTGGAGAGGGAAAATGAAAGGGTTTAGATAAAACAAAATTACTCATGAATTGTTATTTGTTGAAGTTACTATGGTTATGTTTGATATATTTCTTAAAGAAAAGGCTAAAAGAAAAAGCTGAAAATAACAGTTATGACCTGATGTCCTGAAGAAAATGTTTTGCTGGGAAAGCCCTAAATCATTTCATCCATGAAATGATTGAATGTACATATTTTAGCTTATTAACACAAATCTAAACACTCCAGTGTTCTTGCCTGGAGAATCCCAGGGACAGGGGAGCCTGGTGGGCTGCCGTCTTTGGGGTCACACAGAGTCAGACACGACTGAAGGGACTCACAGCAGCAGCAGCAGATATGTCATCAAGCCATTTCCAGTTCCCTGAAGACTTAAACAATAAACTGACTAAGGTTGTGATACCTTAATAATAACAGGTTCTATTTTTTAAAAAACTGTATTATGGCATTAAAAATGTGTATGTTAAAGGAAGGGCAGTCCAAACAATATCAATTACTATTAATATCACATGAAGAGAAACGAGACATTCGGTGCTTCATGATGGAAGTGCATGCTATACCTGTGAAGGGTTTTTGTAGCAAGAGGAGGAAGGCAAGTGCATGTGCAATTTATGGCTGTGGCAGAAAACTGGAGATAGTAGAGTGGAAGCTAGAAGACCAGAGGTATTATCACATCTAATATGCATTTTCTTTATGGAACAAAAATTAGTTACTATCGCTTCCATTTTAGAGAGGAGAAAACAATGAACCAGTGATATGCCTGTGACCACTTTAATAAATTCAGGAATCAGAGCCTGCCATGCCATCTAGATTCATATTTTAGAACATATTTTCCATATTCAAGGAAGGAGGATCCCTATCATCAGAGTAGGGATAACATAGACATAATAGGCAATATGTGCTCAACAAAACCTTAAAATTACATAGGCAGAACACTCTTTGATATAAAGCAGCAATATATTTTGGATCCTCTCCAAAAGTAAAGGAAATAAAGGCAAAAATAAACAAATGGAACCTAATTAAACCAAAGCTTTTGTGCAGCAAAGAAAACCATCAACAAAATGAAAAGACAGCCTGCTGAATGGGAGAAAATATTTCCAAGTGATATGACCAATAAGGGATTAATATCCAACATATATAAATATTTTATACAACTTGACATCAAATAAAACAATAAATCAAAAAATGGGCAGAAGACCTGAAAACACATTTTACCAAAGAGGAAATGTAGATGGCCAGCCAAAATGCACATGAAAAGATGCTCAACATTGCTAATCATCAAGGAAATGCAAATCAAAACTACAAAGAGATATCACCTCACTTGTCAGAATGGCTAACATCAAAAAGCCCACAAGTAACATAATCTGGCATTGAAGTGGAAAAACGGGGAACCCTCCTACACTGTTGACGGGAATGTGAATTGGTGCAGTCACTGTAGAGAACAGAATGGGGGCTTCCTCAAAAACTAAAAATAGAACTACCATGTGACCCAGCAATTCCATTCCTTGGTAAATATCTGAAAAAACACAAATTCAAAAAATACATGCACCCCAACGTTCACTGCAGCAGTACTTACAACAGCCAAGATATGGAAACAATGTAAATGTCCATCAAAGATGCATGGATAAAGAAGATGGAGAATACTACTCAATGGAATAATACTCAGTCATAAAAGAGAATGAAATTTTGCCATTTGCAGCAACATGGATGGACTTGGAGGGAAATAAGTCAAACAGAAAGAAGATAAATATGGTATGATACCACTTTTATGTGGAATCTAAAAACTGCAACAAACTAGTGAATATAATATAAAAGAAACAGACTTATAAATACATAGACAAACTATGATTACCAGCAGGGAGGTACAAACTGTTGTGTGTAACGTAGGCTCAAGGATGTATTATACAACATGAGAAATATAACCAGTATTTTGTAATAAGTGAAAAGGGAGAGTAACTTTTAAAAATTGCATTAAAAATTTTTAAGAAATAAAGCAAAAAGAAAATATGACAGTTGAAGTGATCCTGTCTAGTAAGAGAAGAAAGCAGGTGTGCTCGTCTGTTGAGTGCACATTCACATATGCAGAGATCAAAAGAGCAGATTAGATTGGCATTCTCCTATGCAACAGAGGCCTCTTACTAGCTCTCAGACGAGCGGCCATCCCAATGCCAGCAAAGTGAACCAACAGAGACCTTGCTAGCCAACACAGGGGTCGTTTTAGAAATGACTCTAGCTTTCGGCTTCGGCTCGGAGGAGGCAAAGGTGCAACTTTCTTCGGTCGTCCCGAATCCGGGTTCATCGGACACCAGCTGCCTCCACCATGCCGCCTAAGTTCGACCCCAACGAGATCAAAGTCGTGTACCTGAGGTGTACTGGTGGGGAAGTCGGTGCCACGTCTGCCCTGGCCCCTAAGATCGGCCCTCTGGGTCTGTCTCCAAAAAGGTCGGTGATGACATTGCCAAGGCAACTGGTGATTGGAAGGGTCTGAGGATTACAGTGAAACTGACCATTCAGAACAGACAAGCCCAGATTGAGGTGGTACCTTCTGCTTCTGCCCTGATCATCAAAGCCCTCAAGGAACCACCAAGGGACAGAAAGAAGCAGAAAAACATTAAGCATAGTGGAAACATCACTTTTGATGAGATCGTCAACATTGCCCGGCACATGCGGCATCGGTCTCTAGCTAGAGAACTTTCTGGAACCATTAAAGAGATTCTGGGGACCGCCCAGTCTGTGGGCTGCAATGTCGATGGCCGCCACCCTCATGACATCATAGATGATATCAACAGTGGCGCAGTGGAGTGCCCTGCTAGTTAAGAACTGCAAAGGAAAAAGAAAAATAAGATCATTTGACAACCAAAAAAAAATAGAAATGACTCTAGGTCCACTTGACTACATGAGCAAATCAATGGTCAAAAAACAGAGCTGGTTTCAAGGATGTGTGACCTGTGCGGTGATAAAATGACCCACTTTTGGAGGGGCTAGTACTTGGCTTAACACTCTGGTGTCACCAGCTTGAAATACCTAGTAATTTTATTTTGAGCTTATGTTTTGTAAGTGGAGTCTGATGGAAGAGTTGAGCATATGCACACGAGCACAGAGACCTGCCGGTGTCAGGGTGCACAAGCATACAGGCCTGCGCAGCAGGCAGCCTGTCTGCAGCAGCCGGCAGTGTGGGTATAGGGCAGTTAGCCCAGTGGCCTTGTGCACAAGTGCATGCCCAAGGCAGAGTGGGGCACCACAGGGTGTTGTTTTTTATGTTTCCAAAAATAATTTGAATTAACTTTGTGCTATATTTTAAGGATAAAGGTTCTGTTTATTAATCCAATCAATGAATAGTAATTGAGTGCCTACTACAACACTCAGTGAACAAAATTAGGTTTATTTTCTGCCTTCATGGAACCTAAATTCTAGTTACTAATTATTTTTTCCAGTTAATGAAATAATCTACTCTTTAAAATTGGAAGTATTGCTTTGAGTGTATCAATGGAGAGCATCTTGCAACAAAGCAGCCTTTTATAGTACTGTGATTGCAGCTAAGTTTCCTGACCTATAATTTCATTGAATAGATTAATTGCTTTTATTATCCTATCCTCCATTAATTTTACTTTATAACTGAAGATATCCACAAATAGCTAAATATGGAATGATTTTATTTTAGAATTGTGAAAAATGGAAGACAGTACCACAGACACAGACCAAGAAGAGGAAGAGGAGAAAGGTGGAAAGGCTCAAGAAGACCCCATTTATGCCATTGCACCCACAATTAATATCCAAGATGAGCGATTTGTTGACTTATCTACAACTCCAGCTTTCATTTGTCTGCAAGAGGTACATATATATTTATGTATTACTCTCTTTATAAATTACTACAATGAGACTTGCCTCCTTACCTACTTAAAAATCCAGATGAAGTTAATATCATTATAAAAATAATTTATCATATATAATCTGTATGTGACACATACTGGTTGAGGCTCTTTAAAATAGTCCCTACGTTCTCTTCCAAAAGCCTATCACATAATCCTGGACTAATGCAGTACTGTAGGTTCTGATATTTGAAGGCATAAAAATCTTTACATACATGCAACTACTTAAGTAATCTAGGGGCTTCCCTGGTGGCTCAGAGGTTAAAGCGTCTGCCTGCAATGCGGGAGATCTGGGTTTGATCCTTGGGTCGGGAAGTCCCCTGGAGAAGGAAATGGCAACCCACTCCAGTATTCTTGCCTGGAGAATCCCAAGGACGGAGGAGCCTGGTGGGCTACAGTTCACGGGGTCGCAAAGAGTCAGACATGACTGAGTGACTTCACTTTTCACTTTCAACTACTTAAGTACATTCTGTCTGTTGGTAAATTAATTAAGAGATTTCTTTCATTATTGGATAGACTACTTCAATAAAATGAAGATAAAAGGTTTTATCTTATAATGATAGACAGAATATATATTTAGTTAACTAAATGTAGTTACTTCAGAAGAGCACTGAAATATACTGTTTTCTATTAGCAGAGAAGCAAAACAGGGAATATGATTTTTGTTACATTTTTGTCTGATTTTTAAAAAAATAAGATGAACATTTAGGAAATATCCAAAAATGAGGAGAGCGTTTTCTTTAATAGTAACCGACCACATAGCAACTGGTCAATTTTGAGAGCTGTACTTGAGAAAAGAGTTTAGAGGGCATATGAATTCTGGACTCCTAACTTTACATGAATATAACTGAATAAAACATCTAAGAAATTTGATAGTAACAATAAAATAAGCTAAAAAAATCTTTGGGTAAAATCAGAGTTTACTTAAAACCAGATGCAAAAGTAAATGCCCACCCAAATATTTTATTGGTGTAAATGTTTTGAATATTGTTGAACTTTTGTTTTACATATACATATAAACCACATATCAGGAACACCTGATGTCAGTTTGTTCCATTACTCATGTTTTCAGCTTTTATCACTTGGTTAAGGTGGTGACTTCTAGCTTTCTTTTCTATGAAATTATTTTTTTCATCTCAAAATTAATAAGGCCCCATGGGGAGGTAATCTGAGGCTATTTAAATATCCTCTTTGTTGTCATTCAGTCACTAAGTCGTGTCCAACTCTTTGCAACCCCATGGACTGCAGCACAGCAGGCTTCCCTGCCCTTCACTATCTCCTGGAGTTTGTTCAAATTCATACCCATTGAGTTGGTAATACTACCTAACCATCTCATCCTCCGCTGCTCTTTTCTTCTTTTGCCTTCAATCATTCCCAGTATCAGGGTCTTTTCCAGTGAGTTGGCTCTTCTCATCAGGTGGCCAAAGTACTGGAGCTTCAACATCAGTCCTTCCAATGAATATTCAGGACTGAGATCGACTGGTTTGATCTCTCTGTAGTCCAAGAGACTCTCAAGAGTGTTCTCTAGCACCATAATTCAAAAGCATCAATTCTTTGGCACTCAGCTTTCTTTATGGTCCAACTCTCACATCCATACATGACTACTGGAAAAACAATAGTTTTGACGTATGAACCTCTGTCAGCAAAGTGTTATCTCTGCCTTTTAAACTGCTGTTCTTCCAAGGAGCAGGCGCATTTAATTTCATGGCTGAGTCATTGTCTGCAGTGATTGGGAGCCCAAGAAAAGAAAGTCTGTCACTGTTTTGATTTTTCCCCATCTATTTGCCACGAAGTGATGTGACTAGATGCTATGATCTTTGTTTTTTAAACGTCAAGTTTTAAGCCAGCCATTTCACTCTCTTCTTTCACTTTCATCAAGAGGCTCCTTAGCTCCTTTTCACTTTCTGCCATTAGAGTGATATCATCTGCATATCTAAGGTTGTTGATGTTTCTCCTGGCAATCTTGATTCCAGCTTGTGATTCTTTCAGCCCACCATTTCACATAATGTACTCTGCATATAAGTTAAATAAGCAGGGTGACAATATACAGCCTTGACGTACTCCTTTCCCAATTTGGAATCAGTCAGTTAGTTGTTCCATATCTGGTTCTAATTGTTGCTTCTTGATCTGCATACAGGTTTCTCAGGAGACAGGTCTGGTATTCCCATCCCTTTCAGAATTTTCCACCATTTATTGTGATCCACACAGTCAAAGGCTTTAGTGTAATCAAAGAATCAGATTTTTTTCTGGAATTTCCTTGTTTTTCCTATGATCCAGCAGATGTTTGCAATTTGATCTCTGGCTATTCTGGCTTTTCTAAACCCAGTCTGTACATCTAGAAGTTCTCAGTTCACATAGCGCTGAAGCCTAGTTAGAAGGATTTTGAGCTTTACTTTGCTAGCATGTGAAATGAGCACAACTGTATGGTAGTTTGAACATTCTTTGGCATTACCCCTCTTTGGGATTGGAATGAAAAGTGATCTTTTCCAGTCCTGTGGTCACTGCAGAGTTTTCCAAGTTTACTGACATATTGAGTGCAGCACTTCAACAGTGTCATCTTTTAGGATTTGAAGTAGCTTAGATGGGATTACATCGCCTCCATTTAAATATCCTGCTCTGCTAAAATTTTCACCTATTAGTTCTACATCTCTGATGATTCTTCCCAAAATTAATTATTATTATAATGGCTGTAAAATGGCAAGTTTCTTATTCTATCATTTCTTCTACAATTATTAGTCGGCTTCCTACTGTAAGGTAGAATATTCTCTTCTTTCCTGTATTTATCCATCCATCCATCCATCCATCCATCCAACAGGGTGAACTTATAAGTTCTTATTCTACTCAGTTATAATCCATCATTGCCATTATTCATTTTGGTACTTCAATTGTCCCAGATTTGGTCAGGGACAATTACCCTTTGACATATTCCTAAGATTTTTTTTTCAAGAAGGCTCGCTTACCCTTTTGACATGTTCCTAAGATTTTTAATTTTTTTTTTTACTTTACAATACTGTATCGGTTTTGCCATAAATCAACATGAATCCGCCAAGGGTGTACATAAGTTCCCACCCCTGAACCCCCCTCCCACCTCCCTCCTCATACCATCCCTCTGGGTTATCCCAGTGCACCAGCCCCAAGCATCCTGTATCCTGCATCAAACCCAAACTGGCGATCTGTTTCTTATATGATATTATACATGTTTCAATGCCATTCTCCCAAGTCATCCTGCCCTCTCCCTCTCCCACAGAGTCCAAAAGTCTGTTCTGTACATCTGCGTCTCTTTTGCTGTCTTGCATACAGGGTCATAATTGCTATCTTTCTAAATTCCATGTATATGTGTTAGTATAATGTATTTGTGTTTTTCTTTCTGGCTTACTTCACTCTGTATAATCGCCTCTAGTTTCATCCACCTCATTAGAACTGATTCAAATGTATTCTTTTTGATGGCTGAGTAATACTCCATTGTGTATATGTACCACAGCTTTCTTATCCATTCATCTGCTGAATGTCCTGGCTATTATAAACAGTGCTGCAATGAACATTGGGGTACACGTGTCTTTTCAATTCTAGTTTCCTCAGTGTGTATGCCCAGCAATGGAATTGCTGGGTCATAAGGCAGTTATATTTCCAGTTTTTAAGGAATCTCCACACTGTTCTCCAATCTCCAGAGAAGACATACAGATGGCTAACAAACACATGAAAAGATGCTCAACATCACTCATTATCAGAGAAATGCAAATCAAGACCACAATGAGGTATCATTTCATACCAGTCAGAATGGCTGCGATCCAAAAGTCTACAAGCAATAAATGCTGGAGAGGGTGTGGAGAAAAGGGAATCCTCTTACACTGTTGGTGGGAATGCAAACTAGTGAAGGCTCACTTACCCTTTTGACATGTTCCTAAGATTCTTTATGTACTTTTTAACTTTCTGTCATAAGAATATATTGCACATTTAGCTTGCATTTTCTTTGCTCCAACTCTAGGATCAGCCATTTCTCAAAGGATTTTCAGTTCCCTTTTCAGAGGAGAGTGATATTTGAAAACTAAGATCTCAGTGCTGGATGTGTTCACTGCTACTGGACTGTCATTGCTTCTAAGTACTCTTAGAGATAGGAAATAGGCACATAAATATATTTATTCTACACAAATTTATATATATTTCTATCTATATCTTTATATATTTATAATGATCAGTTTATACCTCTATTATTTTCAAATGATCAAGATTCCCTATTTCTGCTAAAATCCAGCATATGTCTAACTTTGAAATAGTATTTCTACTTTCATACCACTATTCCTAATAATTCTATCAAATAAGGGAATAGTTTATTTCTACCAAAGGTTATGCTAACAATAAAAATTATAGTCAAATTTTGTAAGCCACAGATAAAGAAACAGGAAATGTTTGCTTTGTAACGTCAAAGGAGAACTTAGGACAATGTCTCCTGAATATTGCTCTTCAAGGTAACAATTCATTAAATATTTCAAGAATCTGTTAATACTCATATATGCACAAATTATAGCTATTAATCATTGGGTATGACACCCCCTCTGCCAATACAGTGGATACCTTTGATTATAAGGTCAAAGAACTGCCCAACTATTTTGAGTAGTATTTACACCAATGATTTTACTGCTTGAGAACTCTTTTTAAGGCAGCAAAATCTTGCAGAGTGAATTATTGGTTTAAAACAACTTTACTTCCATAATAAACACTCTTGAGGTTATTCCTATTGGCATCTAGTTTTATTTTCTAAGATTCACAAGTCTAAGATTCCCAAGTCTTATTTAATTTTTTAACCTATTATATATAAGCCTTCCTCCTTCAGTTGTCCAAACAGAAGTTGAATCTGCAGAATAACAACAAAAGTTCTGAAAGAAAGCAGTTAGAAATCCACTTCTAAAGATGCAGATGCTTGGCATCTTAATGAAAGAACCAGAAGCTGCTTAAACATTTATTGTTGCTAATGCTAGTCATACAACTGGCCCAGTGCTACTTAATTGTAAAGCATGGATGTCATGCTGTCATCTAACATTGCATAAAGAATGTGTTCCGCAGCCATGGCACTCTGCGATTTGGGCCCAAACTACTTTTGCAATCTAATAGTTCACATAGCCCTCATGATCTTCTATTTATGTTACTCATCTTAGTATGGAGTCTCCCATATTTAGATGGCTAGGAAACTAGCAAGTATTCACAAAGCATGATGCAAGGTCATGGCTGTCCATAATCCTCCTACTTATGTTGCCTCTTGAAAGACTATGCTACTGCTGCTACGTTGCTTCAGTCGTGTCCGATTCTGTGTGACCCCATAGACAGAAGCCCACCAGGCTCCCCCGTCCCTGCGATTCTCCAGGAAGAACACTGGAGTGGGTTGCCATTTCCTTCTCCAGTGCATGAAAGTGAAAAGTGAAAGTGAAGTTGCTCAGTCGTGTCCGATTCTTAGTGACCCCATGGACTGCAGACTACCAGGCTCCTCCATCCATGGGATTTTCCAGGCAAGAGTACTTGAGTGGGGTGCCATTGCCTTCTCTGAAGACTATGCTACTCCCACTAAAAAGAAATCAGATCAAACACTTGCAGAGGCCACACCTTGCAAACCTGCATTGGTTCCTAACCTTTTAGAATCTGGCTTAGTTCCCACGTCCTTCATGAAACTGTATCTGAGCAGCCAGAGCACAGTATTTTCTCCAACCTGTCAATTTTTATGGCATTTGTAGGCTGTACCTTTCACTTGGTACAGGATCATTAACAGATATTTATTGAATATCTTCTCATCATGCAATATTTTGCATAGCAGATTTAATTCCTCACTGATATTATGATCACATTAAACAGTAACAGGGCAGGGACTACATTGTGTTAAATTACTCTTTGGGATTAATGTTCAAAGTGGTGCTTGGGAATGAAGTCACATCAATGGATTGTGTGAATTAATTCTGGACACCTGCTCCTCAGCCCTGCCATGGCTGCCTAAAGATGAGGACTGACACTCTACAGATTTTTCTTGTCCTGTTGAAAATTTTTATTTAAAAATTTTTTTCTGTTAAGGTGTAACATATATTCAGTAAACATCACAAATACTCAGGGTATAGCACTTTTTACGTATGCCATTAACCAACATGTTCAGCACTAAATTCATTATTCTCCCAATCCTAGTTCTCCTCCTGTGTTCTCTTTATCAGTCTGAGGGTTAAATATCTCCATTAACTATTTCTTGAATTTATCTCTTCTTCATTCATGCCATATTTACACTGACATGAAAATATATTTCCTGCAACTCAGTGGTGTCCCTTGAAACTCTTCCAAGTCATTGCTCCCACCGAAGTTAGCCACTATTCTGACTTATCACTACATATTAGTTTTACTTCTTTTTAAAAAATTATATGAATGGAATGATAGTACCATGATCATTCTTGTGCATGGTTTATACTTATGAAGTCATTTATCTTTGGTGTATACCTAGGACTGGGGTTCCTGTGTCATAGTTTAGGCTTCAACTTTAGTTGATATCTTCAAATATCTACTACTGTGGGCAAGACTCCCTTAGAATAAATGGAGTAGCCCTCAAAGCCAACAAAAGAGTCCAGAATGCAGTACTTGGGTGCAATCTCAAAAACAACAAGAATTATCTTGGTTCATTTCCAAGGCAAACCATTCAGCGTCACAGTAATCAAGATCTATGCCCCAACCACTAAACAGAAGAAGCTGAAGTTGACCAGTTCTATGAAGATATACAAGGACAGCAAAAAAAATATGTCTTTTTCATCATAGGGGATTGGAATACAAAAGTAGAAAGTCAAGAGTTACCTGGAGTAACAGGCAAGTTTGGCCTTGGGAGTACAAAATGAAGCAGAGAAAAGGCTAACAGATTTTTGTCAAGAGAACATGCTGGTTATAACAAACACCCTTTTCCAACAACCCAAGAGACGACTACACACATGGACATCACCAAAAATGCAGTACTGAAATCAGATTGATTATGTTCTTGGCAGCTGAAGATGGAGAAGCTCTATACTGTCAGCAAAAACAAGACCTGGAGCTGACTGTGGCTCAGATCATGAACTCCTTATTGCAAAATTCAGGCCCAAATTGAAGGAAGTATGGAAAACCACTCAGCCATTCAGGTATGAACTAAATCAAATCCCTTATGATTATACAGTGAAGGTGATGAATAGATTCAAGGGTTAAATCTGGTAGAGAGTGCTTGAAGAACTATGGATGGAGGTTTGTAACACTGTACAGGAGGCAGTGATCAAAACCATCTCCAAGAAAAAGAAATGCAAGAAGGCAAAGTGGTTGTCTGAGGAAGCCTTACAAATAGTTGAGAAAAGAAGTGAAAGACGAAGGAGAAAGGGAATGATATACCCAACTCAATGCAGAGTTCCAAAGAATAGCAAGGAGAGATAAAGCTTTCCTAAATGAACAAAGCTAGTGGAGGTGATGGAATTCCAGTAGAGCTATTTCAAAGCCTGATAGATGATGCTGTGAAAGTGCTGCACTCAATATGCCAGCAAATTTGGGAAACTCAGCAGTGGCCACATGACTGGAAAATGTCAATTTTCATTCCAATCCCAAAGAAAGGCAATGCCAAAGAATGCTCAAACTACTGCACAATTGCACTCATCTCACATGCTAGTAAAGTAATGCTCAAAATTCTCCAAGCTAGGCTTCAGCAATACATGAACCGTGAACTTCCAGATGTTCAAGCTGGTTTTAGAAAAGGTAGAGGAACCAGAGATCAAATTGCCAACATCCGCTGGATCATGGAAAAAGCAAGAGAGTTCCAGAAAAACATCTATTTCTGCTTTATTGACTATGCCAAAGCCTTTGACTGTGTGGATCAAATAAACTGTGGAAAATTCTGAAAGAGATGGGAATACCAGACCACCTTACCTGCCTCTTGAGAAACCTGTATGCAGGTCAGGAAGCAACAGTTAGAACTGGTCATGGAACAACAGACTGGTTCCAAATAGGAAAAGGAGTATGTCAAGGCTGTATATTGTCACTCTGCTTATTTAACTTATATGCAGAGTACATCATGAGAAATGCTGGACTGGAAGAAACACAAGCTGGAATCAAGATTGCTGGGAGAAATATCAATCACCTCAGATATGCAGATGACACCACCCTTATGGCAGAAAGTGAAGAGGAACTAAAAAGCCTCTTGATGAAAGTAAAAGATGAGAGTGAAAAAGTTGGCTTAAAGCTCAACATTCAGAAAACGAAGGTCATGGCATCCGGTCCCATCACTCCATGGGAAATAGATGGAGAAACAGTGGAAGCAGTGTCAGATTTTATTTTGGGGGCTCCAAAATCACTGCAGATGGTGACTGCAGCCATGAAATTAAAAGATGCTTACTCCTTGGAAGAAAAGTTATGACCAACCTAGATAGCATATTCAAAATCAGAGATATTACTTTGCCGACTAAGGTCCATCTAGTCAAGGCTATGGTTTTTCCTGTGGTCCTGTATG
Organism: Nanger dama; assembly: GCA_917880005.1. Classification (NCBI taxonomy): domain Eukaryota; kingdom Metazoa; phylum Chordata; class Mammalia; order Artiodactyla; family Bovidae; genus Nanger; species Nanger dama. The sequence continues at coordinate 16,420,538 of CAKJTW010000007.1, forward strand.
GATGTGAGAGTTGGACTGTGAAGAAGGCTGAGCGCTGAAGAATGGATGCTTTTGAACTGTGGTGTTGGAGAAGGCTCTTGAGAGTCCCTTGGACTGCAAGGAGATCCAACCAGTCCATTCTGAAGGAGATCAACCCTGAGATTTCTTTGGAAGGAATGATGCTAAAGCTGAAACTCCAGTACTTTGGCCACCTCATGTGAAGAGTTGACTCATTGAAAAGACTCTGATGCTGGGAGGGACTGGGGGCAGGAGGAGAAGGGGATGACAGAGGATGAGATGGCTGGATGGCATCACTGACTCGATGGACGTGAGTCTGAGTGAACTCTGGGAGTTGGTGATGGACAGGGAGGCCTGGCGTGCTGCAATTCATGGGGTCGCAAAGAGTCGGACATGACTGAGTGACTGAACTGAACTGAAATGAACAATGCAAAGAAATAGAGGAAAACAATAGAATGGGAAAGACTAGAGATCTCTTCAAGAAAATTATAGATTCCAGGGAACATTTCATGCAAAGATGGGCATAGTGAAGGACAGAAATGGCAAGGACCTAACAGAAGCAGAAGAGATTAAGAAGAGGTGACAAGAATACACAGAAGAACTGTATTTAAAAGGTCTTAATGACCCGGATAACCATGATGATGTAGTCACTCACCTAAAGCCAGACATTCTAGCATGTGAAGTCAAGTGGGCTTTAGGAAGCATCAAAGATACTGGAGGTGATGCAATTCCAGCTGAACTATTTCAAATCCTAAAAGATGATGCTGTGAAAGTGCTGCATTCAATTTGTCAGCAAATTTGGAAAACTGAGCAGTGGCCACATGACTGGAAAAGATCAGTTTTCATTCCAATTCCAAAGAAGGGCAATGCCAAAGAATGCTCAAACTACTGTACAGTTGTGCTCATTTCACATGCCAGCAAGGTAATGCTCAAAATCATTCAAGCAAGACTTCAGCAGTACATAAACCAAGAAGTTTCAGATGTACAAGCTGATTTAGAAAAGGCAGAAAAACCAGAGGTCAAATTGTGAACATATGTTGGATCACAAAAGCAGCAAGGGAATTCCAAGAAAACATCTACTTCTGCTTCATTGATTATGCTAAAGCCTTTGATTGTGTGGATCACAACAAAGAGGGGGAAATTCTGAAAGGGATGGGAATACCAGACCACCTGACCTGTCCTGAGAAACCTGTATGCAGGCCAAGAAGCAACAGTTAGAACCTGACATGGAACAACAGACTGGTTCAAAATTGGGAAAGGATTACATCAAAGCTGTATATTGTCACCCTGCTTATTTAACTTACATGTAGAGTACATCATGAAAAATGCCAGGCTGGATGAATCACAAACTGAAATTAAGATTGCCGGGAGAAATAGCACTCTAGTGACAGGAAGTGAAGAGGAACTAAAGGGCCTCTTGATGAAAGTGAAAGCAGAGAGTGAAAAAGCTGGCTTAAAACTGAACATTCAAAAAACTAAGATCATGCCATTCAGTCCCATCACTTCAAGGCAAATAGATGAGGGAAAAAGTTGAAACAGTGGAAGATTATATTTTCTTGGGCTCTAGAATCACTGAAGACGGTGACTGTAGCCATGAAATTAAAAGATGCTTGTTCCTTGGAATAAAAGCTATGATAAACCTAGACAGCATATTAAAAAACGGAGACATCACTTGGCTAACAAAGGTCTGTACAGTCAAAGCTATGGTTTTTCTAGTAATCATGTACAGATGTGATAGTGAGCACCGAAGAATTGATGCTTTCCAATTGTGGTCTTGGAGAAGACTCTTGAGAGTCCCTTGGACAGCAAGGAGATCAAACCAATAAATCCTAAAGGAAATCAACCTTGAATATTTACTGGAAGGACTGATGCTGAAGCTGAAGCTCCAATACTTTGGCCACCTGATGGGAAGCACTGACTCACTGGGTCCTTGATGCTGGGAAATACTTTCAAATGACTTTCTGAAAAGACTGTACCAAGATATACACCCTGATGAGCTATAAGCAATTAATTGTCCTCCTCTGACACTATGGCAAGGACCATGTGTTAAACAGCACCTGGCTCAAGATCTTGCACAGAGATAAGTAGTAAATATTTAGCATTTTAAAATATTGTTAACAAATAGTGTGTGTCTCTTTGTTCAATGCATCATGTCTGTTGCACATTCAGGCTTAATTTAAGTGATAGCTTTCATGGTATTCCCCAGGTCAAAATTTCTACTTTTAATCTGTACGTGGTTATGTAAAGTAGCACTGATTTCTAAGGGTCAACTTGGTTGTCAAATGTCAGTGTGTCAGCTATCGAACTCTTCCAAGCATTGGAAGTCATAAAATCATTCTTGTCTGAATGTTAAGAGCCAAAACCAAAACATGAGTGTATCTTGCCTGAGCCTTTTGGCTCTTTTGCTTTTCATCAGAACTAGTCAGCAGCTCCTTTCATTTCCTAAAAATAATTTTTATGCCAATCATTAAGTCTTTGACCTGATTTAACCAAGGGATAGAGAAAAAGTAGCATAGAGCATTTGGGAGACACAAGGAGCAGTGTGAACACTGGAGGAACACACTAAGGAAGTGAAAGTGTGAATCTGCATATAATACAAAATTCTGTTAGAGTATAGGGTATGCAAGTATTGTGGATGTGTAGATTACGATGGATTAGGCTTGTTGATAAGTAACCTTTTCACTGAAACAGAGTCTATATAAAACTATCAACTGTTGGATTCCTTAAAAATGTGTAATAATAATATCTGTGATCAAGTTTTAGTTGCATGTCCAACTGGAAAAGAACTGGGATAGCAAGAAGTTTTTGAATTGCAGGGAGAGATGTTAAATCTTAATCTATTTAACATATTAATTCAGCACCCACTATGTACCTAGCTCTGTGTTAGGAAATATTAATTACCATTGTTATTAAACTTATTAAAATTTACTCAAATTTATCCCTTCAGCTCCTCCTCTCTTTGGAGAAACTCCTATGTGCTGCACAGTGCTAGATGTCATGGACATTTATAGGCATAAAGTATTTTCAAGGGTACTAATCCCTGCAGGAAGAAATGACAACCCACTCCAGTATTCTTACTGGGAAAATCCCATGGACATAGGAGCCTGGCGGGCTACAGGCCATAGGGTTGCAAAGAACTGGACACACTGAGCACACACACAATGTGCAATTCTTTAGAAGCTTAATTTGGGAAATAAGAAACTTGTTGTGGTAAACATCAACAAAAGGCAATGGATGGTTGAGAACCTAAAGGCCAAACTGTGAGATTAGAACTAAATGGAAGAAACAAACACTGTTGGTTGAGATGATCTGGAAAAAGCTTTTTAGAAGCAGTAGGACATGAGAGAATATTTCGTCCAAATCCATGGTGTCCACTATGAACCTATGTTAAGCTTTGCCCACACTGATATATGCACGTACTTGGAATATCTTCACCTGGATGGTCCCAAGTTACCTCCAACTAAACATGTTCTGAATTAAATTTGTTATTTTCCTCCCAAACCTAATTTTCCTCCTTTATTCTGTCAGTTGGTTTTCTCTCTTAAATATCCATTAAATTTTTCTGTTTTCAATTCCCATCACCTCACCAACCAGAAAGGAGAAGGCAATGGCACCCCCACTCCAGTACTCTTGCCTGGAAAATCCATGGACGGAGGAGCCTGGTAGGCTGCAGTCCATGGGGTCGCTAAGAGTCGGACATGACTGAGCGACTTCACTTTCACTTTTCTCTTTTCATGCATTGGAGAAGGAAATGGCAACCCACTCCAGTATCTTGCCTGGAGAATCCCAGGGACAGCAGAGCCTGGTGGGCTGCCGTCTATGGGGTCGCACAGAGTCGGACACGACTGGAGCGACTTAGCAGCAGCAGCAGCAGCAGCACCAACCAGAATGCCATTTCAGTGATCAAGATAAAATGTGCAGACCAAACCACGCAGTGGCCATGGAAAGGAGAGAATACATATAGGAGAGAGAGTAAGGAAGTACAACATGCTGAATTAACTGTCTGAATGGATATGGGGAAGGAGTCTAAATTGACGTTTAGATTTGTGATTTAGGGAAGTGGCTGCATTATGGTATTGAAAGTGACAGAAAATTCAGAATAAGCAATAGTCTGAAGGACATGTCCAATATGTAAGTCTTGAGCTTACCAGGGAAGGCCCCTGACTGAAGACACAGACATAGCAGGTTCTTCGTAGTCAGATGGCTTTTCTAAAAGAATGCAAATTGCTTCTTACGTATATTTAACAGCGTAGTCTACCACTGCATATTTATAAAAAAGATATTACTATCATTTATCTAATTTCCTACCTTTAAAATGATCTCTTTCACATGTTCAAAGGCACTTTCTTATTTTGTATTCACTTTGATCTCATAAGGCTGGTAACAGATTAAATAAATTTTGGAATTGTAAATAAGAACTTTATAAATTTCTGAAAATACTGATGGTTTTTCTGATGCTACTAAAGCTTCCTTCATTTTCAAAGTTGGATCTGATGAGTTTCTTGAGATAATGTTTTCTACTTCTTTCATACATGAACTAATTAATCAAGTAACTGGTTACAAAGAAGAAAATGTAAGATATGCCCCTGCCCCCAAGGAGCTTACAGGCAAGGCAGTTTCAAGTATGTAATTTAATTTTCATAATAATTCCATAATTAAGAAGTTTGAGATATCATTATTCCACTTAAAGGTTCTGAAAGACTGCGGCTTGCCCTGCTTTGCACTGCGAGGCAGATACAGAGCCAGGCATGCAACCTAGTCTCCTGTCTCTACCCCGATGCACATTTCACCTGACATGCTTCACTTGACAGTCACACATTTAAACACTGCTATTTTAGGATTTTACAAAGTTACTTTTAAAGTAAACTGTATATTAAAAGAAAAATAAAGATAAATATTTTAACTCTCCATTTAAATATTTCTCTTTGGTTTCCCTATCCTTTCTTAGTTATCACACCTCACTAATAGTTGTACTTAGAGGATATGCACTAAAAAAAAAAAAAAACAACCCACTATAAACTTCTTTTAACAATGTTTCTATAAGTCTTAGAGTTTTTGGAATCTTTTTACTTTTCCTTCAGACATCTAGGTAGGTTTGCAAGAATAATTCTTCAAGATTTTGTTTGGCTGTCAAGAAACTTTAAACAGACTAATAATTTGTTAATACAGATAGGTTCCATTTTCCCCATAAAGTGTTTTGTTTTTCACTTTAAGAGCAAGATGGAAATTTTAAAATCTTTACAGTATGGAAGAAAATCATGGATCATGCTTGGAATACTTTAAACATTTGGGGTATTAACATGGCTTGTGTCTATCTATAAAGATTGGAAATTTACATTAGGGAAGGAAATGGCACCCCACTCCAGTATTCTTGCCTGGAGAATCCCATGGACAGAGGAGCTGTCCATAGACTGGTGGGCTATAGTACACAGGGTCGCAAAGAGTCAGACACGACTGAGCAACTTCACTTTCACTTTCACTTTATGGGAAAAGAAGCCATATTCCACTTGCAAAGTGATTAACACCCCCAATTCAAACAGTAAAAACTGTATCAGGAAAGATAAAAGAAGGTCCCATGTTAGGGTATCCTTACCCTTGGCACCTTCAAAGATGATTCTGGACATGAATCTGGGGTGTGGTTAAAAAAAAAAAACACAGTATTTTTTTTCTGCTATCTGAACATGTGATCAGTGGCAAGTAGGAGTCAGAGAATGTTAAAAATTGGGAATTGAAAGGAATTGACAGTTTCTCTGCCTCCTGTAAGTGAGGTTGTGTGGGTGTTAATCGCTCAGTCATGTCCAACTCTTTGTGACCCCATGGGCTGTAGCCCGCCAGGCTTCTCTGTCCTTGGAATTCTCCAGGCAAGAATACGGGAGTGGGTAGCCATTCCCTTCTCCAGGAAATCCTCCTGATCCATGGATCAAACCTAGATCTCCCACACTGTGGGCAGATCCTTTGCCGTTTGAGCCACCAGGGAAGCCCACATGAAAGATTATCTCCCTTTAATCATTCTGAAAATCTTTCCTGAGCATCCACCACATGGCGGACTCAGGCCTTAGACAGAGGAAAACATGGCAGTGAGCACTCTCCCCTCTGCAGCTCATCTGTTCCTTCATCTGTTTGGCTTACGTTCTTTGATTTCCTTTTCCCTTTTTTGATTCCTTTACTGACACAAGAACCTAGTCTGCGTGTGCATGCTTGCCTGTGTGTTTATTTTAATTATATATTTAACAAAGTTTTGATGATCTATTTTCATTGATTCTTTAGCTATTTTGTAGCAAGTTGATTTAAATATTTAAAACAATAATGTAAATTCAGATGCTCTTTTTTGGCACTGTGAACAGATGTTGCTTACTTAATGTATTGTTTTCTCCTCAGAGAAAGACAGCTCTTGAGAGAGGAAGTTGGCTTTTGATCATCAAGTTTGTAGTTCTCAGTAGAATACGTGCATCTTGTGATAAAAGGGCCTTTAAAAATCCAAGAACTATTTGAATATATTAGGTGTTAAAGATGAAAGCTTAAGGATTAAAATAAATAATGCCTTTTTTGATTAAAATCTATTTTATATAGGTGAATAGGGAGAAGGTTCTTTTGTCTATCAGGTAGACTATTTCGGGAATAAAGCTGAGAGGTGTATGATTGGGAATTTGGCTATTCAGCAACTTACAGAAAACATTAGTAAATTAGTCAGCAGTAGTGGGGCCTTGCCTAGTAACTCTGCCTGCAATGCAGGAGACCCAGGTTTGATTCCTGGGTTGGGAAGATCTCCTGGAGAAGGGAATGGCTACCCATTCCAGTATTCATGCCTGGAGAATTCCATGGACAGAGGAGCCGGGGATGCTACAGCCCATGGAGTTACAAAGAGTCAGACACGACTGAGTGACTAACACAGACACACACATAGCAGTAGTGAACACCAGAAAAGTCCACTAAAACAAGGCAATTATTACAGTTTTCATTAGGCAAACAAAATCAGGATCTTAGCAATTAAGCAGTGAGATAGAAGCCAGGTCTCAGCAGTTAAGTAGTGAGATAGAAGCCAGTGAGTCAGAAGCCTGGAAGTTAAAGAATACAGTAGAGCCAGGTATTAAAGATTTTAACCATGAGATTAGTATCTTTCTCTTTTAAACCATTTTTTAATATAAGAAATATGATATAGTACAAAATTAAAAGATGCAGAATAGTACACAGTGAAAATTAGGCCAGTCTGCCATCCATTCCAGTCTGCTGTCCCCTTCCCCAGAGGCAACCATCATCATCACAGTCTCCCAGAGAGCCTTGAAGAAATCTGTGCACAAACAAATAAGTGGTAGCATAATATTCATACTTTCTTTTTATACACATATATACAATTGTTATCAATAAACTGTGGAAAATTCTGAATACCAGACCACCTAAGCTGCCTTTTGAGAAATCTGTATGCAGGTCAGGAAGCAACAGTTAGAACTGGACATGGAACAACAGACTGGTTCCAAATAGGAAAAGGAGTACGTCAAGGCTGTATATTGTCACCCTGCTTATTTAACTTATATGCAGAGTACATCATGAGAAACGCTGGACTGGAAGAAACACAAGCTGGAATCAAGATTGCTGGGAGAAATATCAATCACCTCAGATATGCAGATGATACCACCCTTATGGCAGAAAGTGAAGAAGAACTAAAGAGCCTCCTGATGAAAGTGAAAGAGGAAAGCGAAAAAGTTGGTTTAAAGCTCAACATTCAGAAAACAAAGATCATAGCATCTGGTCCCATCACTTCATGGGAAATAGATGGGGAAACAGTGGAAACAGTGTCAGACTTTATTTTGGGGGCTCCAAAATCACTGCAGATGGTGATTACAGCTATGAAATTAAAAGACGCTTAGTCCTTGGAAGAAAAGTTATGACCAACCTAGATAGTATATTCAAAAGCAGAGACATTACTTTGCCGACTAAGGTCCATCTAGTCAAGGCTATGGTTTTTCCAGTAGTCATGTATGGATGTGAGAGTTGGACTGTGAAGAAGGCTGAGCGCCGAAGAATTGATGCTTTTGAACTGTGGTGTTGGAGAAGACTCTTGAGAGTCCCTTGGACTGCAAGGAGATCCAACCAGTCCATTCTGAAGGAGATCAACCCTGAGATTTCTTTGGAAGGAATGATGCTGAAGCTGAAACTCCAGTACTTTGGCCACCTCATGTGAAGAGTTGACTCATTGGAAAAGACTCTGATGCTGGGAGGATTGGGGGCAGGAGGAGAAGGGGACGAAGAGGATGAGATGGCTGGATGGCATCACGGACTCGATGAATGTGAGTCTGAGTGAACTCTGGGAGATGGTGATGGACAGGGAGGCCTGGCGTGCTGCAATTCATGGGGTCGTGAAGAGTCGGACACGACTGAGTGACTGAACTGAACTGAACTATATTCTTTTTAATGTTTGCATAGTATTTCAATGCATGGATGGAGCATAATATAACCAATTTCCATTGTAAAATTTGGATTATTTCTATCCTCTACTGTTATAATGATAGAGTCAATAACCTCATGTGTACATCATTTCACATTGAAATAATCATAGGACAAATTCCTAATAGTGGGATTGCTGGATCAATGGGTTTGTTCATTAAAAAAAAAAAAATTTAACTGTGGAAAAGTAGACCTACCATATCGACCATTTCTGTATGTACAGTTCAGTCGTGCTAAGTATATTCACAGTGTTGTGCAACCAATTTCCAGAATTTTTCATTTTGCAAAACTGAAACTCTGTATCAAGCAACACAAATGAGAATTAGCCCCTCCTCCCAGATCCTGGCAACCACATTCTGCTTTCTGTTTCCATGAATTTGACTACTCATCCATACGTGTGTGCTCAGCTGCATCCAACTCTTTGTGACCCTGTGGACTATAGCCTGTCAGGCTCCTCTGTCCATGGATTTTCCAGGCAAGAATACTAGAGAGGGTTGTCAATTCCTTCTCTAGGGCATCTTCCCCAACCCAGGGATCAAACCCGTGTCTCTTATGTCTCGTGCACTGACAGACAGATTCTTTTATCCCTGTGCTACCTACTCTAGATACCTTATATTTTACAGAGTTCATCTTTTGTAACTGGCTTATTTTACCAAGTATACTGTCCTCAAGGTGCATCCATGTCATAACATGTGACTGAATTTCCCTCCTTTTTAAGACTGAATAATATTCCATTTGTACTGGACTGGCCAAAAAGTTCATTCAGGTTTTTAATAACATCTTATGAAAAACACGAAAGACTTGTTTGGCTGAAAATGCCATATTTTATTTATACATTTATCTGTCAGTGGACACTTGGGTTCCTTCCACTTCTTGGATATTATGAATATAATGCTATAAACATGGTGTCCAACTATTTCTTTGAGATTCTACTTTCAATTCTTTTGAAGTAGATCATGAGTTTGTGTATTTAAAAAAATTTTTTTTTACTGCTAAGGTGCTCTCCATAAAGGCTGTAATAATTTACGTTTCCCTCAACAATAAATGTGTCTTTACTCAGCAGTGTGCACTGTGTGACTTTTCAACCTTTGTCACTCTGATGAGAGAAAAGGTTATATCATCATAGTCTTTATTTACATTTATCTTAAAATGAATTGAGTTTCTTTTCATATATATAAGACTGTTTTAAAATATAGTGTATTGTAAGTTCCCTAGTGATCTAGTGGTTAGTATTGAGTGCATTCATTGCTGTGACCTGTGTTCAACCCCTGGTTGGGAAACTGAGAACCTACAGTTTGGGGGCATGGCCAATACATAAATAAATAAGATGTATTACTAAAAATGTGAGGTATAGGAGACAATTGTCATTGAAACGATAGTTTACTACTCACTGTTTCTAAAAAAAAAAGGAGGCATGCCGTAACACGAAGGGGGAGCCACATGGGAAGCACCAGGTTGATCAGGAGGCAGAGGAGAGGGAGGAATAGTACGTGAGACCTTTTATTGTGGTTTCCCTACAAAGGAATGAGTGATTTGGGATAAACAGCTTAGGATTGGCTAGTATGAATAATTTCAGCAGACTCTGGGGCATAGGCGATGTCCTGAGTTGTCTGGCACCTGGCATTGGGTCATGATTAGGACAGTTATACAGTGACCTGAGCACAAGAGCCCAGTAAAGGAGATTGGTAAGGGTGTGGACTCTGGATTGGTTGGTTTCCATTTGACAAATCTTCTTCCTCCAAGGAGGAAGACTCCTGTCACTGTGGGGGAGGAGGATGATAAGGGAGGCAAGGTGACTCAGGCATATTATCAGGTTGTTTAGAACAAGGTGTATCTGGCATAGGCATGTAGGGCAGATGTTAAAGCATCAAATTTACAGAAGCAGGTTACTATAAAGACCTATTTGTACTTTGGTTTTTTTGTTTGTTTCTTTGGTAAATTTTGTTCACAGCCTTTTTGTCAATTTTTTTGTGTGTAGCTTTTTTCTTAGAGACTCATAGAAACTCTTTATACATAAAGAAAATAGGCCTTTGTGCATAACATGCATTGCACAAATCTTATTTTCTGATTTTGGATTTCTTTTGAGTTTGCTTAAGATGGTTATTCGCCACGTGAAAGTTTATTTTATGTGTGCTTATATTTATTGACTTTTTCTTTTACAACTTCATGATCTTATGCCATACTTAAGAAGACCTTTGGTACTCTGTTATCATAAATTATTTCCTGTGTTTTCTCCTAGTATATTGATAGTTTGAGTCATCATATTTTAACCTTTATTCTATCTAGCATGTGTGCTGAAATAAAGGGAAACAGAAAGGAGATGACAGCTTAGAACCTCATGCCAAGTCCAGAACCTCTGGACTTATCTTCTGAGGCAAATGTTCTTTACATATTCCCAGCCCATGTACACTTAGGTGTGGGCAAATAGGTATACCTGGGTGGCATCAGAGATATGAATTAAGTGGGTACAAGAATTACCAAATATTGAACCACAGATTAAGAAGACAGGAATTTTGCTGTCTGTATCAAAGAACAGACAGGCTCAAATTATCTTCAATTTGAATGGTTTGGAAAGAAAATCTCTGATTGGTGGGGCACAGTGGCTGGGGGAGGCAGGGAGTGGAAAAATGGTTTAGTAAAAATGGGTCAGATTTCCCACTCTGCATGTACTAGTCATATACTTTCAATTCCTGAGCCTCACTTTACACCAATAGTACATTTCTCATCTTCAGAGGCACCTCAAACTGCCTGCCTACCATTGTGATTTTCACCCTCCTTTTAAACTGCTTTTATTACTTGTTTCCCAGTAAAAAAAAATCTTACCCGGAAGCACAATATGTAAGACAGAGTTGGGGATGCAGAGGTGAAGGTCCGCTGCTCTTTGCACTCGCGTCTCCCGTCACCACCAGCGCCAGGGCCCCAGTCCCTCCAGGCGCTGGGGAAAGCCCCCATACTCTGTGCAGACAGTCTGTGAACTGCTCTCAGTCAAGCCGCCTCTCCCCCACCCTAAAACCCACCTCAGCACAGCCAAAGGAGACACAGATCTGTCCCAGAAAGCCGCAGAAAGCAAAGGGAGGACACTGACGGTTCCTTCAGGGAGAGACGAGGGCGTTCCACCACATGTCATATGGCAAAACTTGCTAAAATTCCTCATCATAGCAGCCTCTCCCCACCACATCTACCCCTATTGTTTTCTCTTTTAGAACTCCTCCAGGAACTTTTTTTTCCCATCCCCAGCTGGATTTTCCTCTTCTATCTACACCCATCTTTCCCTTGATATCTTTGGCCATTTCATTATTTTATAAAATAGTCTTCAGAGTTCCTTCCAGCTTTCCTCCCCACCCAGTGTCCCAACATCACCCCAGATCCAGACACAAAACCAGTCAATAGGTGGCAGGGGGAGACTGTAGATACTTAGATTGTGAATTTTTTCCTGCTTTAACGTAAAGATCAAATATTATTTCTGTGAACTGCACATAGTCACATCCCTCTGCAGTCTCATCCACCATTTCTTTCTTCCTTTTTAGTTTGTTTTTTAACTGTTCTCTGCTACATACCTTAAGCTCCAATCAAATTAGATGTATCATTGTTTTCCTAACTAGCTCCTGGTCTTCCAGCCTGCTTTTGCTCATCCTCTACCCAGCCTCGACTGCTCTCCTCCACATTTCAGTGCTTTAGAATTCTACCCATTTTCCCCCACAGGCCAGTTCAGACCCCCCCTTCTTAAAGCCTGGCACTTCCTGACAAGTGGGGACACTTCTGTTGCTGTAACCTCTCTGCATGCGCTCGTACCACATGCCACTTTCTTCCCCCCTCTTTTTTTTTTAAAAAGATAATCTATAGCAGCTTTAGGAACTTTGAAAGCAGGAAGCCTGTTGTTCTTCTGGATATTCCTTGCTAACTCTTGGCACACTGTCACACGTGTAGCCATACCATTTTCCCATCCACATACTAACCAGGTCCGACCCTGCTTAGCTTCCGAGATCAGATGAGATCAGGCTCGTTCAGGGTGGAATGGCCACAGACTTTCAAAGGAATAGATGTATACAGTAATTAGTAAAGCCCTCCAGCAAAATAATCACACTACTGACTGGCTACTTTACAAGGCACACTAAAGAGAAGAAATTTCTTCTGAATTTCTGATTGCATTTTCCACATCAAGCCCACCAAAATTCTCAGATATTTAAATGTTTAAAGTTGGAAATATCATACCAAGTTAGAACTGTTGTATATCTATTTTAGTTTTAGTTTTGCTGACTGAGCCCCAAAAGGGATATGCAATAGGGGAGGCAATGATTTTACAATATTTTTTGAAAACAGAACAAAATATTTTAAGTGAAATTGAAGGTGAAGCCCCAAGATTCAAGTTAAAAGTAAAACCAGAACTATTCAGGTAAACAGTGTTTCATGCATCATATATTCTCCTGGCATCCTCTCCTTCCCCGCTTCCTTTAGCATTCATGAAATATGTCTGCAGAACCTTTTAGGGTGACTGGGGACACAGTTCAAGAACCTTTCCTCTACTGGTTCAGCCTGTTAAATACCAACCCCATAAATACCATACGTAAATACCGTAACTCCCGTAACCATCCAATTGACATAACTACCCATGATATACCCATGAGTCTCTCTAGATTTTTAATCACTGACTTGTTATAGGATAGAAATTTTCAAAGTCACCATCACCAGTACCATTCATCTAAATGATATGTGCATTTGAAAAGAATTATATAACAAATGAAAATAAAAACTTTAGTGTTTACAAGAGAAATCTTTTGGCTCCCAAGAACTTACAAAGTGCTTTGTACTTAAATGGAATGTTTTCCTTAGTGAATCTTGCCACGTAACCATGGAAGTAAAACAGTGTTTGGAGAGTACAGAAACTTGCTTGCCTTTTCTGTTGGAATTGTTATAAATTCTGACTTAGTTACAGGAAGTCAATAATTTTTAACCACTAAGTAAGGGCATTAATACCCTCAAAAAAATATATATGTTTTAAAATATCTCCTATCAACAGAATATTATGTAATTGTTTTTTGAGAAGATACAAAGAGAGTTATTTCACCTTAAGTTGAGATTTATTTGGAATCATTTTCCATTTTGTAGGTTCACACAAAAAGTCAGACGGGGGTGATACTGAGGCTTACAATGTACATATTGGGTTGGCCAAAAGTTTATTCAAGTTTTCGTATACCATCTTACAGGAAAGACCCAAAGAACTTTTTGGCCAACCCAATAGTTTACCATGGAATTATCACAGGTAATTTATCATAGAAAATTAGTCCATTTCATGAGAAAAACACCAAGAAGGCCAGGAGAGCTGAAAATAGATAATGGCTCACACATGATACACAGCTTGTAGATAACAAAGATTGTTTTTTTTCCCTCCTTCAGGGAAGACTTTAGTATAAAACATTACCTCCTTATTGTGGCATGAATCACAGCAAACAGAAATAACACTGGAAACGCTCCTAGGAAAGTGTCCAGCGTGTGGCTGGCTCTCAGCAAGTGAGAGGTACTTATTATTATGAGCACTTAGAAGCAAAATCTCTAAACAAAAAGTAAAACAGATTAATTAGATTGACTGAAAAATTATGATATTCATTACTGAATGAGAAATAAATGTAAGCAAACAGTTTTGAGTCCCTTCTTTGAGAAAATTTCACAGCTATGTAAACACAAAGTACTTGCCTCTTGTAGAAGATGAGAAACCCAATTTCCAGAGATATCAAGTGAGAAAGTTTTCAGATTCTACATGATTTCAAATTTGCTGAACTTTTGTATGAGGCCTTTTATAATGGAGAAGCAATTCATCTTAATAGTGTCATCCTTAATTACTCAGAGAAAATCCTGAATGCTAGAAATTAAACTCAGATTTTGAGAGTTCAGAAAGTTATTATTTGGAAAAAACCTTATTCAGAATACTTTAATAAGCACATAGCACCATGCTATACACACAGTAGGCAAATGATAAATATTTATTGGATTAAAATAATAACTATACATGTAATAGTTGTTATAAGGGGCTAAAATTAAAAAAAGTTGTTTATTTTAAAATGCGATTTTTTTCACTTTTAAAAGAAGAGTATAGATTCTCAACATTAGAGTGTAGATTTCCTTCTGAAAATAGCTAATAAAATAATAAAGATCTTTATGAGTTACTATGTGAAGTCCAGGAGGACACTGATCACAAGTTAACTAGGTTTTAATTTTGGTTCCCTCCTGGGACTTTAGGTGAGCAAAGATGCACATGGAGAATTGAATATACTGATGAGGACAGTAGGTTGCTTACCTGACAGAGAAATAAACAGAGCAAAGGAGTACAAAGAGCAGAGTAGAAGGAGCCATGCTACGGGATTGTGGATGAGAAGAGAGGCAGTGCAGAGGAGCAGTTCAGGGAATACCCGCAGCACCAAGAGCACAGGATTAGTTTCAAGGATTTAAAGAAACTGCCTACAGCTCAATTTTATGGCAATCTATTTGTATGTGTTTATATAAAACGAGCTATGTTATATAAGCTAGCTACTGGCCCATTGTGATTTTTTGTTGTATTGACTGGATTACATGTAAGAGCTGCATATCTAGTTTATTTCAATGGACAGGTTTCCTTGTGTGTTATAGCATGTATGTCACAAATTCCATATGTAAGCCTGCATGTATATCAGGTATGTGCATGTGGGGTGTGTATGTATGTGCACGTGTGCATGCATCTGCGCACTACAAGGGGAACCTCCCCACATGCAGAGACCTACATGCATTGCAATCTGCAGCTGCTGCTGCTTAGTTTGCTCAGTCATGTCTGAGTCTCTGTGACCCCATGCACTACAGCCCGCCAGGCTCCTCTGTCCATGGGGATTCTCCAGGCAAGAATATTGGAGTGGGCTGTCATTTCCTTCTCCAGGGGGTCTTCCTGACCCTCCATCTGCTGCCGGACCCAACCTAAGTGGAAACTTCCAGTCACATTCACTGATAACCATTCTGCTGTAAGCACTTTGAAAACTATTAGAAATGCAAGATTTAGGTTACATCTGGCTTGGAAAACTATCAGAAAATATTTGTGAAAAAAAAAAAACAACACAAGTTTTAAGATCACTGCTACTGCTGCTGCTGCTGCTGCTAAGTCACTTCAGTCATGTCCGACTCTGTACGACCCCACAGACGTCAGCCCACCAGGCTCCCCTGTCCCTGGGAGTCTCTAGGCAAGAACACTGGAGTGGGTTGCCATTTACTTCTCCAATGCATGAAAGTGAAAAGTGAAATTAAAGTTGCTCAGTCATGTCTGACTCCTAGCGACCCCATGGACTGCAGCCCACCAGGCTCCTCCGTCCAAGGAGTAAAACTAAGTCTCCTCTTAACTAAAGGTTTATAATCATAGTAAACTAGTGCTCTAATGATTTAAAATGTCCATACATGATTCCTCAAACTTGGGCATTACATTGTCAACAAAGAATGTTGTTTAGTCTGTAGCCTAGGTCATATTTCTTTGCTATATACACATGTGTACACACACACATATACACCATATCCTGCATGAATGACAACCCTGCACCGTCAGAAGGTGGCGTCTCCCGGATGATGCACTGTGTAAGATCTCAATATGGTATTCTTCCTCCCTTCACTGTGAAATGACTGCTTAAGTCAAAAGCAATGACTTGTAGAAATCCACAGTAAAAGAATGGCTTCTAAGACATCCAGTAAGCCAACAACAGTGTGGCTGACAGAAGCAAGAAAAAGCACATCCAAATCTCCAATAATCCAGAGAAAGTATCTGTTCCACTAGGAATAAATCTCTGCCCTCTTCATAAGGAAGCTACCCTGGGACTTCTCAAATGACACATTTACAGGGTGATTGGATGGGATGCAACTGTGTTGGTTCCTCCTTATCTCCAGCTTCTTCTCTGAAAGTCTTCGCTTCACATGCATCTGTTTATGTTACTTCATCTAGTCCCACGGATTCGTTACCAGCTATATTTTGGCAACCTGCGTATCTTCCCTGAACATCACACTAACATCAAAATGCCATCCACTTGAATGTGTTATAGATCCGAACTTAAAGATATTCAAAACTGCTGATCCCCATCCCCTCCCCCACAACCCCCACATACACTTTCCAGACAGGCTCCCCCAGCAGTCTTCCCCATCTCAGTTAACAGCAACTCTCTACTTCAAGTTGCTCAGACTAAAATACTGTAGTTTCCTATGATACCTCTAAATCTTTCCACTGTCCACACCTTTACCCCATCGCTCTCCAAGTTTATTGCAAACACCATTAAGCTAGTGTTCATGCTTCACTCTTCTCTTCTAACTGTACTCTTCCCTCAGCTACAAGAAAGAAAGTGAAAGTCACTCAGTTGTGTCCAACTGTTTGCAACCCCATGGACTATACAGTCCATAGAATTCTCCAGGCCAGGACACCGGAGTAGTAACTGTTCCCTTCTCTAGGGAATCTTCCCAATGGAGGGCTCAAACCTAGGTCTCCCACATTGCAGACAGATTCTTCACCAGCTGAGCCACCAGGGAAGCCCAGGAATACTGGAGTGGGTATCCTATCCCTTCTCCAACAGATCTTCCTGACCCAGGAATTGAACCAGGGTCTCCAGCACTGCAGGTGGATTCTTTACCAGCTGAGTCACCAGGGAAGCCCAGCTACAAGGGTGATCCTTTTAAAACTGGATGAGATCATCTGCCTCCTGGAATCAAAACCTTTATGGCTCTTATCTACTCAAAAGGCAAAATCCTTATCATGACTCACATGAGTTGGCAGCCCCCACCCCCATTTCTTATTTAAGCCCAGTTCCCCAAGCTCTCTCTGATCTCATCTCCTGAGCCCCCACCTCCCCAGACTGCCTGCTTTTCCAGGCTCCTTGCTGACTCTAAAATACACCAAGTGCTTTTGTACCTGATCTTCTCTTTGCTTGGAACACGCTTCTCCCAGTTGTCTGTCTGGCTTGTTCTGCCTTATCTTTTATGTCTCTGATCAAATGTCACTTTCTCAAGGAGGTCTCCTCAGACCTCCTATATAAAATAACACCGTCCCTCTGAAACTCATCTCTCCTGCCCTGCTTAATTTTTCATGGCACTTATCATATATTGTTTATTCATCTCCTCTGATTAAATATAAACTCCCCAAGTCACTCAGTTGTGTCCGATTCTTTGTGACCCCACAGGCTGGAGCACACTGGGCTCCTGTGTCCATGGAATTCTCCAGGCAAGAATACTGGAGTGGGTTGCCATTCCCTCTTCCAAGGGGTCTTCCCAAACCAGGGATCAAACCCAGGTCTTTTGCATTGCAGGCAGATTCTTTACTGTCTGAGCCACAGGAATTTTGTCTGTTTTAGTCATTGATAAATCTTTGTCTTCCATGAAGACTATCTAGCACATGGTAGACACTCAATAAATACTTTAAAAATGAATTACAAAAACCTACTCCAACATTCCTCTCCATAAGTCTTATTTCCAAGACATTTTTGACTTCTCAACATCAGTTAGTATTAGCTGCTATTGTATCAAGGTTTGTTTTAACTAATCAAACAAATAGAACCAAATACATCTGCTCAAACTAGCCTACTGAATACAGAATTTCTGGTAAATATACCTCTGTCAATGAATTCAGTCACATTATGAAATTCTGGTACTTTTTCCTTTCTTTCTTGGTCAAACAACCTTAAAATCAATCTTTGTGTTCCCCAAATTTATGCTGATATAAATTAGCCAAGTTGTATAAAAGCTTCTCTGGCAATTTGACTTTATAATTCTCAGGAAGGCATGTCTTACCTTGGTTATAGATCTGGAGATGCTGAGGAATGAGATAAAAGAGCCTAAAGGAGGATTAACATCACTCCTTCAGAATTTGTGTTTTTGCTTTTTTCAGCTATATACCCAGGAGCAGATTCGCTGGGTCATATGGTAGGTCTATTTGGCTGCATCAATTTATATTCCCACCAGTAGTATATAATATTTCCCTTTTCTCCACATCCTTACCAACATTTGTTATTTGTGTGTTTTTATTAATGGTTGTCATTCTGACAGGTATGAAGTGATATCTCATTGTGGTTTTGATTTTTATTTTCCTGATGATTAGCAAAATTGAGCATCTTTTCATGTGCCTGTTGGCCATCTGTATTTCCTCTTTGGAAAAGTGTCTATTCATTTTCTGCCCATTTTTCAATTGGGCTGTTTGTGGTTTTTTTTTTTTTTTAATTGAGTTGTATGAACTGTTTATATATGTTGGATATTAAGCCCTATTTGGTCATATAATTTGCAAATATATTTTCTCATTCGGCAGGTGGTTTTTTCATCTTGCTGATGGTTTCCTTTGCTGTGTAAAAGTTAAGTTTAATTAGGTCCCATTTGTTTATTTTTGCTTTTATTTTCATTACTTTAGGAGACATATTTAAAATGCTGCAACTTTTGTCAAAGAGTATCCTGTCTATGTTTTCCTCTACAAGTTGTATAGTCTTACATTTAGGTCTTTAATACATTTTGAGTGTAATTTTGTATATGGTGTTAGAGAATGTTCTAATTTCATTCATTTACATGTAGCTGTCAAGATAAATGAACCCCAATGTTCATAACAACATTATTTACAATTGCCAAGATATGGAAGAAACCTAAGTATCCATCAATAGATGAATGGATAAAGAAATGTGTGGTATAGAAATACAATAGACTACTGTTCAGCCATTAAAATGAAAATTTGCTATTTTCAGAAACATGGACTGAGAAGGTATTATGCCAAGCGAAAAATGTCAGACAGAGAAAGACAAATACTTCATGATATCACTTATATGTGGGATTTAGAAAATACAACAAACTGGTGAATATAGCAACAAGCAGGCTCACAGACATAGAGAACATACCTGTCATTACCACTGGGGAAGGAAAAGGGGGCAATATAGGGGTGGAAAACTGAAAGATAAAAACTATTGGGTATAAGATAGGCTGAAGGATGTATTGTACCACACAGGGAATATGGCCAATATTTTGTAATGACTGTAAAGGGAAAGTAACATTTAACAATTATATAAAAATTTTTTGAAAGATTATTCCCTCAGGAAAGAAAGCAACAGTGCCTTTAGCCAGGAAAACCTTATTAAATGTGGGGGCAAAACTGCTTCAAGGAGCAATGGAGGCTCAGTCAATTCAGGGGACTCTGAGTTCCCCAAGCACACCCCATTTCCTCCCTCACTTCTATTCTTACTTTCTACTTGTCCCAATCAATAATCAAAAGAAACCTGGCAAAGCTATCATTCAATAAACATTACCATCTGGCAATGTGCAGAATGAAACTCAAGTCTGGATTTAGCCGATTCTGCTTGTTACCTCTGGGGAGAGGGAGGGGATTGGAACTGAAGGTAGTTTGTAAAGGGGTCTTTAGTCTAAGTGATGACTGTTTAAGAAATTAAAGCATTCATGCATTTTTATGATTAAAATTAATTTCAAAATTGCAATACAAGTATGTAAAATGCTTTTTTTCTTTAGGAACTCAGCCAGGTAGATCAATCACTGGCCTGGTAAAACTATCCTTCTCTGCATGGTAATATACCCAGAAGCATGTTCCCAGAACCCCTTCTAAAAGTTTGCCATTGTTTTAAGTACCCAAACCTATAGTATACCTGATTCTGTCTTGCCATATCCTCCCCTGACGTCAATCACTGCTAACCTGTATTCACAATCTCCTAAATTCTCAGATTTGATGATACCCACTCCTTCCCCATTTATAACTGTGGCCTCTTTTGACTATAGCTCTGCATTTGTGGTAACATTCATGAACCACTTTGAGTAATAATACTCCTATCTCAAATTTCCTCTACATCCTAGTCAAACAGATTGATTTCAAAGTAGAATGTAGACAATTATTGAATAACGGAATATACAGGATGGTATAAAACCAATGGGAAGAGGCACCAACCTCCTCGCCTTGATGACATCAGAGAAGATTGCCCAGAAAAGATAATTATTTAGAAAGATGATAAAGATGATAATACAGATATATATTCTAGGTACTTTATATACACTATCTCATTTAATCCTCTCAATAACTCTGTCAGATTCTACTGTAACTCCTATTTTATAATTGAAGGAACAACAACAAAAAAATTAGATTAGGTGATTTTGCTTGTGCTCACAGAGCTTGCAAATAATGGAGTTGAAATTCAAACTTAATTCTGGCTTCCGAGTCCCTGCTCTTAATCATGGATAATAAAACAAAACTCAGCGGGAGTTAAGGATGGCATTCTACCTAGACCAAGGCAACAACAACACAAAGTAATGAAAATATGAGAGAACAAGGTTTATTCTAGAACAAGGCATTCAGTATGGTAGGAGCGTGAATAGTGGCAGAAAGGATAGGCAGAATTCAGTTAATGAAGGAGCTTATTTGCTGAATTTTATTGTATAAAAAAGGAGTTGTTAAAAGGTTTTAAGCGGGAAAATAACATGATCTGAATTATACACACACACACACACACACACACACACACACATATATTTTTTTTTGCTGTACCAGCCAGCATGCTGGATCTTAATTCCCCAATCAGAGATCGAACCTGTGCCCCCTGCATTGGGAACATGCATCTTAACCACTGGACCACCAGGGACTGTACTTTTGAATCATTCCTCTGGCAGTGATATGGAGGACAGGTTGTAATAGATTCAAACTGAGGGCACAGATCACACTTAGGAGCATTATCCTAAGAGGATGTTGAGGGCTAACCGAGAGCAGCAACATGAATGATGGAAAAAAGAGGAGATGGGGTTAAATGCCACAAAAATGAAACTAAAACTTCCATATTTCAAATGTGTCAACAGTACTCAAGAGGAAAATAAGATAATGGTGTTCCTGTATTTGCCCCTGTCTTCCCGTGAATGAATGAAATAGTTCTCATTAAAGTCGTCAGTGAGTCAAAGGTATTGTCTAATTAGGTAAACATTATGCAACTTTTCAACTAAGAGTAAATATATAGAAATTATTTTACAAACAATAGTACTTAATGTTTCCAAATTGAAGAAATAAATAGATGTGATGATTAAATCTTTTATTTTATAATGTTTTTAAGAGACATAAAACATAAACCTATTTTTATGTTTTATATAAACATATAAACATGTTTTATATAAACATAAAAACATTTCCTCTTATACATAAAGGAAAATAAGAATTCTAAACAAAGGCTTATCATAACACTATTACTCATCACTTTTTACCTTTAAACCTACTTTTTCCTTGGGTAGACAGTCAAAAATAAGGAGCAGCAAATTTGTTACTCAGATTTCGTCTTGTATATTTAAGCTCTTTATTTATTGGATAAATGTGTCATCATTTCATTTGGAGCATTACTACTTATCAGAAAAATTTGATTTTTTCTCTCAGTGATTAGTGAACCAATTCCATTTGGAATTTCTAAAGACCTAATCTTAATCAATATTTTCAAAGTATGATAAAGCTCAGAAATAATTTGTTACCTCAGATAACAAATATTAGTCATTAAAATGGAACCAAGACAAGATTCTAAAATATTTGTTAGTAATCAATCCATATTTGTGAACATTAGCTCATTATATTAGTGAATAGTTTTGCTAGGGCAAAAAACTCTCTCAAATAGAATCCATTCCCATCAATATGCTAAAGATTATAAAAATCTAAAATTTATTTTATAAGTGACATGAACTGATTTCAAAAAGGAATTTCTATGTTATAGAATTTGTTATTAGAAAAGTGCCATAAATATATAATAGAAAATAAAATTTTGATTCTTTGAATAAGGTGGAAAGATAGACAGGCTTTTGAGTATTTACGTAGATTAATGGATTATTTGCCAAATTCTCCTGAAATGATACCTGCATCCTATTAAAATCAGTGGATAGTTGCTATGTGAGCTATTTTTTTAGAACTGTATTTTTAAGGAATCTATTTTTCTCTCAGAAATTTGCCTAAATTTATACACATGTTAGTAGTTACATATAGTAAGTAAAAATGCCTTTATCTGAAATATTATATTGTATATCAAAATCTTCTTAGCCTTTTTGTAAAAATCAGAAAAGAGAGAAGTAAAGAATAAATTAGTTACAACATTTATACTTAGTATCCAATTGAGAGATATGAAGTCGTTGAAATCTACAATGATATCTTACATTTTGGTAATCACTTAATTCTATTTACATTTCCCTTGTTTTGGCATTTTAATAATTATTAACAATAACATAATTTTTCATTATGTTTGCCTGAACTTTGTACATTATATATTTTTAAAAGAATGTCTTGTTTTTTGATTCAAATTATCTATAAAAAGGCAATACTTGAAAAATTAACTTCTTACCTAATGATACTGTTCTCAATTATTTTCAAATAATGGGTAAAGCTGCGTTTTTGTGAATTTATTTTGAAAACTTGGCTACCTTAGTAGAAAAAGATACTAGAAATTAAAGATTGACTGTATGTCTATGACTCATATACAGTATTGTGTATTCTTCCAAATGTTATTCTAGAGCATTTTTAAAACATGCTGTAAAATACTGCTTTTCTCTCTGAAATGATTCCTTTTTCTAATAGATAAATTAAACAAATTATTTTTATAATCCTTTAAATATGATTCTTGTATTTTAGAATTAATGAATTATAAGCATTCTAGCTACTTTCGGTAAAAAAAAAAAAAAAAAAAACCTGTGTTTGAATCTTCTGATAGCAAAGTAAGCAATACACCAGTTAGGGTTGAAATATATATTTGAACTATTCTATATATTTAAAATTCAAATTTTTTATAAATATGAAGATTTACCTATTTGTCATATAAACTTAGCTTTGTATAAAGTGAATCACTTAATAATATTAATGCTTTGGATCTAAAATTGGCTTTCAGAATGTTGTAGCCTTTAAATAAGTGCTTCATTCCTTAGCCACACCTACTTCTCCAAAAGGAAGTTTACCAGTAGTTTCGCACAGCAGTGAGCAGTCTTAAATTAAAAACTATTATGCATTAGAGCAAAGGAAGATATTTTTATATTAAAGCAGTTTTTACGATCAAACATCTAAAGAAATAAAAATATAAAAGAATTACCTTTAAATCATGGTCTTTAAGGTTAAATTAATTTTCTGAATGCTTTTTGGAGGGACATTATACTGTCACATTTTAAAATATTTTAAATGATAAAATTTTACATTTCACAAATAGTACATGAACAGTTTAATCATATATATTTCTCCTTTCTTGGAAACTAAAATGCCATAAATGCTATAAATTGAGTAAATTTACCTCATAATGAGGAACAGGGTATTTAGAGACAAATAAATACCCAGTAACTATAGCCTGAAAAAATGTGTTTAAATCACTGTCAAAATAGAGGTCACCTGTGTACAATCTAGCCTGCTGAAAAAAACAATTATTTTTTAATTAGAGTGAGTAATGTAAGTAATATAAAACTTTTTAAATATGAGAAATTAAAAGAATTATAAGTCTAATGTGTGATTCTTAATATTACCAATTCCTTGCAAGTGTTTATTTGGATAACAGCAGAATAGTGACAAAGAGCTTCTTTAAAAGGCATATTTTTCAGTTTTATTTCAAATGCTATGTGGCATAAGAACCCATTGCTCAGAGATAAATTTTAAGCCATGGAAAAGGAGTTTGAAACATATTCCAAAGTGCTGAAGGAATTAATTGCCTTATTGGGTAATGAATACCCGGAAGAATTAGCATTAGTGATTTATGGCTTAAAGTGCTTGGGTCTGATCATCATTTTGACTTCTTTGAAGGAGGACTTGTAACCACCAGGTTGTGCCTCACTTATGCCAGGCCAGGTACCCCAGAAAATCCCATTTCGGACACCTCTGTATTTTTGGTGATAATATTTGCCATTCAAGTTTGCAGAAAGACAGGCGTCAAACCACCAGCCTGAACTGTAGTAGAGCCCACAGTTCCCAGAGGGGTATCGATCATTGTCTCTATCCGGGGGTGGTGAAAAACTTCAGGTCGTGGTTGTAATGTTTACTGAAACGTAAGGCATCTCCAGCTGTGCCATTATAGTTACCAACATGTAGACGGTATTTGAGAAACTCATTGGCCACATAGAAGTGATCATACACGGCATAGAGTTTGACACCATTAAAGTCTTCAAGATCTATTCTTAGAATCATGTCCTTACTCTTAGTCAGAAGATGGATTTTATCGTTCCCCAGCCAAAATTCTCTTCTGAGGTTTCCAAAGCCTACTTTGTAGTCTTGCCATGTTCTGGTGAAGTTGGTGCTTCCATCAACACGTGCTTGCAGCACTGTCCAGCCTCCCGCCATGGTCTCCATGTCACAGAAAACTTCGAAGCTACTGTTTCTGGGATCTGGTGTAACTCTATAGAGCTCACTGCTTCTTTTGCCTACTGTGTAGTATTCAGAGCAATCTTTATATATAAGATGTTGTTGAACTGAAGGAGTGAAAAAAGAAAGGCATTGGATTTTGTTAATAAAAGGAAGCATCTAAAGAATTCTCGATATGCACAAAAGCAGTTTGATAATTCGATCAATGGTGACAATGAAACCTTGCTTGGCTAAATTACTTGAACCTGTTTAGCAAATGCTTATTAAAGCCTCAGAACAAGACCTTGATGTTATAAAGCAGGCAAAGTTCTCTAACATCTCTTGGTTTAATAATATTGACAATATCAACAACTAATAACAAGAAATAAAAGTGATAGTTTTAGTAATTTAATGATATTTAGTGAGGGCTCTGCCTGTGTCTTAGAGATTCTGCCAAAGACTTGGTGACATTTTTACAGTTGATCTGCACGTGAACTTTATGATGTAGGTAGTATTACTAATCTGTTGGTGAAAAAGGATATTTAGGCTCAAAAGGATCAGTGGCTCACTCAACTTCATAGGATCTTTAAATGGCAGAGCCAAGACAGAGCAAAGCTTGTGCTTGTAACCACTTCATTCCTTAGTCCTGAAACTCAGATGATTCCAGCTCTCCTAGAATTGCATTCCATGCATGCAGAGGACTCACAGGCTTCTATTTCCTTTCCCCTGACGAGGCTGATATACTCCACTTTCAGGTCATTTTACAAGATTATTCCAAATGATTTATTAAAATTCTAAAATACAGCATTAATCAACAT
This sequence comes from Nanger dama, assembly GCA_917880005.1. NCBI lineage: Eukaryota > Metazoa > Chordata > Mammalia > Artiodactyla > Bovidae > Nanger > Nanger dama. The sequence continues at coordinate 16,446,080 of CAKJTW010000007.1, forward strand.
TTCCATTTATCTTACTTGCTTGACAAAGAAGCTCAAGTTAAAAAAAAAAAAACTTCACTAATATATGAATATTCTTATTCTAAATTTATTATCCAGGAAAATATTCAGCATTTCACATGATTACATTCAGGATAAGTATAATAATCAAATAATGTGGCTCTGTAGGAACCACCAGAGATATTTACTCCAAAATAATTTTTACAAAAATCCTTGCCAGATCAGGCAAGTTTAATACATTAATACAAGCCACTCTGAGCCACAAATAATCTATTCGTGTGTATTTAGAACTCAGAATATTCAGACAGTCCCCCAAAACTTTAGAAGATAGCAGAATCTTGTTCTTGTCGTGACACTTTGCCATGCAGTACCAATCTAACGCACACCCAGGTATGCTACCTACGACATGAACCTCTGCCTTGCAATGTGCAGGGTCCGTTTAGAGACAGGCTGCTGGGAGTACTAGCAACAGTAGTCCTTGAAACTCCCAAACACCTTCACTGGTTGATTCCCTGGGAGTGGAGCATGCATGAGGTGCTTCTTTCAAAGGAACGCGATCTCTGCCACAGGTACCACACCCCTTCAGCGTCACACTCAGGAAGAGACGGCTTTCAGAAGACCATCAGCAAGGGTCCCAGGAACTCATGTGGAAAACCAAGGTTTGGGGGAACCAGTGTCACAGCCAGCAGTTCTTGGACAGAGTGGGTAGTTAGGTGTGTGCTCTTTAACATGTATTTATTAAAGTTAATTCAAGTAACCTAGATGGGGAGGATGGATTCTACTACTATATGCTTGAATTCTAGTAATAGGAAGAAATAAGAATGTATTCCCTTCCTTAGTAGCATGGCAAAACTCTGCATAAAATAGTTTTTGTGCCACTAGGTCTCAAAGTAAAAGTTTTGCACACACATGAAACCATATAACTATTTTTATCCAATCCATAAAATCTCCTATTTCCACTAGATGTTTGAGATTGTTAATTGCAGATTACTTGCTAAAATCTTTCAAAGGTCTCTTGTTGCTGTATAAGGAGCAATCACCCAACTACAAAAAAACTGATTTGCGAAGAACAGAGTACAACCACAAACACTGCCTTAACTCTATTGTTTTCAGATACTTCAGTGAACAAATAAGCAAGTTAAAGTCACTGAAAGAAACATTAAGACATTCTCTCCACTTCTGTTTGTGTGTAGCTCTGGTGTCAGCAAATAAGATCTTTAAAAGTGCTTTAAAATGGATATAGAACTCATTATGACTTTTTTGTAATTAGGTCCTATCTCTTTCTGTGGTCACATTTAGAAAGATAATAGTTTCCCTTGTACTACCTTGATGAATAAAAGGCTTAACTTTTAATTTGTCCTTTATTTAACATAATTTCTCAGGTTAATGTTTATAGATCCTATTCAGTTATATAACATTCATCAACAAATGATAAGAAAACATTATTATACATACCTGGGAGTGATTGTATTTGTTCTTGCTTGGGACACTTAGATGAACATTTGCCATCCAAACTATTGACAACAAATGTGAGGTTTGCCACTTTGCTATCAACGTAATGTTCTATGTTGTTCATATTTACAAGATTCAGCTTCTCCAGGCGACCCTGAAGCACATCGATCTCCTCCTTGGCATTCTTAAGGTCAGAGGACAGTTTGTTCACTTCGCTCTCTAATTCTCTCACTCTGTTGTCCCCAGTTTCTCCTGGGGCTCCTGCGCCTGGTAACAGCAATCCATTTCTTCCTGGGTCTCGATTGTCATCAGCCTGCAGTTTGCAGTCTTGGCAAGTCTTCTTCAGGCTATTTACAATTTCCTTGAGATTCTGAACTTCTTTGAACACCTCCCTCGATCCTGCTGAACTGCTTGGGGAGCTGAATAGTCAGCGGGGGCAGGTTCACCTCGTAGGGACATTCGCCTTCCTCCTCACATCTCCCTCTGCTTTCTAGTCTCACCCGGCAGGCATTCTGAGCTGCTTCATCTTTAATTTCTTCTGTTTCATTGTTTGCCACAACCAAAAAACCATATGTAGCAAGGACAGTTGAGCTCAGCCAGCACCAGTTCGCCAACTTCATCTTTGCGGTGGCGATCACTCACCCCAGCAAAGAAGGGTGCCGGGCTGGAGCTGTTTTAAGAGCGGCCAGCTGCCAGCCTGAGTCAGGCTTTCTGTGTTCTCAGGAAAGGGCGGGAGCTCTTTGCATCACAAGTCTCAGAAACGCGGAGGAAGAGACTGTCCTCATCAAACTCAGTTTGCCAAAAACTGTTATTTATTTTCAATCAAAATCATCCTCTTTGGAATTCCTGCAGCTAGTCAGATGCACATATTCAACAAGTTTCACTTTCATTGTTTATTTTATGAAGCACAAGAAAATAATTGTACTTGGAGTAAATCATTTTATGATACTTAACTCCTCAGTGGGGAAAATAGTTTTTAGAGATAAAATTGAATGTGCTAGCTATCTAGATTGTGTGAAGGACAGAAATGCTACTAAAATGGATATGGTTCTTTTTCTTTTTGGAATAAGGCATCGAGAAACCTGTAGTTTTCTTCACATTGGGCTTTCAGGTGAAATCTCAAGCACTTAAACACAATTTTAAATATAATAAAGCTCAACTTTCTGACTCTTGCAGTGGACTTTTGTTTAATCTATTTGAAAAGGGAAGAAACCCAGTCAAGAAAAAAAGTTCTGCTTTCTCTTTCTTTGACCATCGCACAGTGTAGGAGAAACGTCTAAATGATGAAAACACTTTATAAGGTACATCATTGTCTTTCATCAAAACCAGCAGCCTCCTCCTTTGCCCTTCGGCAGTTTTGTGACTATGCTGTCCTTCCACAGCCACCCAAGTGAATCTGTGAACTAGTCCCATCTGTGCTCCGCTCCTTCTTTGTCTCGAGCATCTTTGCCCCCTTCCTCCTGGCAGCCCTGCCAGTCCCAGCTCTATGCTTTCTGCCTCCACAGTAGGCCCTCCACTTGGTCTCCATGCCACTTACTATGTCACTACTTTGCCCCAAACATGTCTGCATTCCTGACTTTTCAAACCTTTTTTTCCACAGTTTTCAAACTTTTCTCCTGGGAGGTTGAGGGCAAGAAGTGGGAACAGCTTTTATTGAAGAAACCACTTCCTTTTCATTTGTTTTACATATTGGCATCTCATACAGATTTCTTATTGGTGGTAGTGGTGGCTTAGTTGCTAAATTGTGTCTGACTCTTTTGCAACCCCATGTACCGCCGCGTTCCTCTGTCCGTGGGAATTCCCAAGCAAGAATGCTGGAGTGGGTTGCTATTCCCATGCACAGAGGAGCCTGGCAGGCTACAGTCCTTGGGATCACAAAGAGTCAGGTATGACTTATCGATTAAAACAAGATTTATTTTTAAAAGGATTTTATGGCTTTAAAAATCATTTCAAAATTATGGCTAAAAATCTAAATTCTTACTATTATCATTTGCAGTACTCTATAATCTGTCTCTTATTTATTTCTTTAACCTGATTTCCTATTCTTTTTTTTTTCCCACTTTGCAATGCCAGTTTATTCTTTTTCTATATGTTCCTTCATCCCAGCCAAACTCTCCTATTCAACCTAACTATTCATGTTCTCTAAATGTGTCGGGTTCACTTTACACTTGCAAACTGTATTTATTCCTGATTGCTCAGGAGACCTAGATTCTACCTCTGGACCCACCTTTTATTGGATCTGTCATTAGCTCTGCTGAATCTTGGTTCCTGTAACTGTGAAGGAGGGGTTTGGCTATTCTTCCCTCATACAGGAATGATAGTTATAAACACCTTGAGTGCTGGAGCGCTGAAGGAAAAATGCAGTGTATAAAATATAACATTCTTTCCAAACAAATTTGACAAACATGTTATACACACTTAGGTCTCATTTTCCTCCATCTTCTTCCAGCTTTTTTAAAAATTAAGTTTGTTTTCTCTTTATTCCATTTAATATATTCAAATAAATTTTTGATACACTCTTAACTTTTGACTAAAATATATATATTTAATCTCCTAATTTCATTTCTCTCTCCTCATCCACTTTCAAGCTGTGACACTCCCTTATTGTGAGGGGAGAAATAAATGAATGATTAGGGAATTTTTAAAAATGATGATAATATAAATAATCGATTAAAATATAAAGTAGAAATACATAAGAACAATGTTGAGTTTAAGGTACATTATTAACTGCCTTTGACTGAACTGACTATAAACCCACATGTTTAGGGCCTTCCCTGGTGGTACAGTGGCTAAGACGCCACACTCCCAGTGCAGGGTGCCTAGGTTCGATCTCTAGTCAGGGAACTAAGATCCTGTGTGCTGCAACTAACACCTGGCACAGCTGGGTTTAATAAGTATATATATTTTTAATCCACACATTTAGTCAGTCAAGTCCAGTCAAGTATTTATTAAAGATCTGTATATTCAGATTTGTATAGTCCAAGCATTAAGATATGTATACTAGAGCATATAAAAGATGGATCCACCCATCCTATATTAACTGAGCATCCCATACATGCGAGACACTATTCCAGGCACTTAGGCTGCAGACATCAAACATAAATCCCCTTTTCCTTCTTAGGAAGGAGTATTGAGGACTTTGCATTTTGTTCATGTTGAACTTTCAAGTGAAATCTTAAGCACTTTTAAGCTTTTCTAAATTTAACAAAAGTAAAGCTTTCTGGCTCTTGCATTGGGCTTTTATTTCATCCCTGTGTATCAGGGATTTGCTTTCCAGGCACTGCTATTGATTCTTGGGCCCTGAAAACCCCACTTAGCCAAAGGCCAGTGTTATAGTTTCACCTAAAATGTTTGGGAACTGGCTCCTGTCCCTTCAGGACCACAGAAATACTTAAAATAAAGGCAGAAAATTGCTTTATTAATCATTTTTTGACATTAATAGGTGGGATTCTGAGTTCTTAATTTTAAAAGATTATTGTTCACTTACCACGGGCAGACACTGACTACCACATGAAAGAGGCTCAACCTGACTAGTAAATTTATAGCCCATGGGGGCAGAGAGTTTGCTACAGTTGTTCAAGAAGCTTTCACAAATACTGCCTCGCTTACATCCTCCATCCACACAATTACTTCCTGCATGTGCAGATGAGCAGAAAAAAGAGTTCAAAGAAATAAATGATTTGCCTATATTTTCACACTTTTTAAGGGACAGTGCATTAAAAGAAGAAACATTACTTTGCCAACAAAGGTCCGTATAGTCAAAGCTATGGTTTTTCCAGTAGTCATGTATGGATGTGAGTGTTGGACCATGAAGACGGCTGAGTGCCAAAGAATTGATGCTTTTGAACTGTGGTGTTGGAGAAGACTTTTTAGAGTCCCTTGGACATCAAGGAGATCAAACCAGGAAATCAATCCTAAATACTCATTGGAAGGACTGATGCTGAAACTGAAGCTGCAATACTTTGGACACCTGGTGCGAAGAGCCCACTAACTAGAAAAGAGCCTGATGCTGGGAGGGATTGAACGCAAGAGGAGAAGGGGATGACAGAGGATGAGATGGTTGGATGGCATCACCAACGCAATGGACATGAGTTTGAGCAAGGTTCAGGGGATGGTGAAGGACAGGGAAGCCTGGCGTGCTTCAGTCCACGGGGTCGCAAAGAGTCAGACACTACTGAGCAACAACAACAAGCTGGAATTTGAACCTGGTCTGACTCCAAAGTTCCTGTCTTTTCTTCTATGTCATCCTGTCATGTGGGGGGCAGGGATATAATATTGGAAAGGAATACTGGTACCATGTTGTGGAGAGCCTGGTACTTAAATCACTGCTTGGGTAAGTGGGAACTCACTGAAAGTTTTGAGCAAAGGAATAATTTAATCAGTTATGCATCTGAGAGAAGTTATCATTGAAACTGTAGGTGCATTGGAAAGGGAAAGATTAGGTAAGGAGCTCAGTTTAGAAGCCATTTAAATAGTCCAAGTCATTGTTTCCCAAAGTGTGTTTTCTGGAATGTGAGTGACTAGATGTTGATAAATGTTGTATCAAAATAGAGTTCCAGAACAGATGGATCTGAAAATTATCAGTCATTTGCTAGCATGCATTATAGCTGGCCAAAAGCTAAATAATATATGCTGCATTTTAAAAATTATGATTGATAATGGGAATCTTTTTTTTTTTCTTTAGCACAGTTTTTAAGAATGAATCTTCTGCTAAAAACCATAGGAAATGCTACTGCACATGAAAGGTGGCATGGTGGCAGAAGGGGTGGTGAAGGGGTAGCAGCTGTTGTTTTGTGTGTGTGTGTGTGTGTGTGTGTGTGTGTGTGTGTGTGTGTGCGTGTTTAGTCGCTAAGTTGTATCCAGCTCTTTGTGACCTCATGGACTGTAGCTTGCCTCTGTCCCTCCTGTCCATGGGATTTCTCAGGCAAGAATACTGGAGTGGGTTGCCATTTCCTTCTCCAGGGGATCTTCCCAACTCAGGGATAGAACCTGTGTCTCTGAGTCTCCTACATTGGCAGGCAAATTTTTACCACCGAGCCACCTGGGAAGCAGCTATTTTTAGCAAAGAGTAATAGAAACTACAGAATCTGATAAGGGATGAAAAATGGAAGGAGAGAAGAGTTGAGAAAGCACATGAAATACAACTTCAATTGAAGTTAAATAATGTTATGGCAATGAGAGTCGAGAGGCAGCAGTAAATTGGGGAGAGTGTAGCAGTAATATTTCTGTTTTGAATAGAGTGATAAGACACAAAGTAGAAATACCTAATATACAATTGAATATCTAAGTATTACAAACAACACAGAATGGAAATGGATGTCAATTTGAAACCACAGGAACTTAAAGGATTGTAAAATATCAGAACCAGAAGTGTCACAAAGACCAGGGAGAGGGTTTCAAGGAATTAGCCATCAAATGACCAAAAACTTTAAGAGCTGACTTCCTGTCCTCAAATTGCACAAAATTCCCACCCTCTGACCTTGATTCTCTGTCTTCTCCCTCTTGCTAGGAAACCATTCTGGACTCTCATGCTCAGCCTGTCCTGACTCCTAGAATCATTACTGATGATGGCAGTCAGAACCTTCTATCCCATATCCACTCTCAACATAAAACTGACACATTATGCCCACTTGTTTTTCAGATCTAAACAAATTAACACCAATATATGTTGAAATTTTAAAGTAATAAGATATGTTTTAATAAGCCCTATGTGAAAAGTGCTTTCATCAGTCGATGCTCACAACATATTCAAACTTCTTTTTTATGCAAAGTATATTCAAAAGGGATTTGTACTTACTGTATCTGGATCAGATTCTAAAAACATATTTTCATTTCCCTTAATACAGTTTATTTTTAAATAAAGAAACCCTTTATGTTTCTATTTTCATCAAAGGGGGTAAGTAATTTTAATAATAATTATTATTTGTTATATTGAGATCCCTTTGTTGATATTACACCTATTGATTTAACATATTTGTAGTTTCTGACTCATTAAATGGTTCTTTAGGGAGTGCATGCTTTCATGATAAAAATTAAAACTTTCACTTTTTAAACTACTTGAATTGAAATGTCAACAATAAACAGTGTTGATCTTAATATTCCTTAAAGGTTCATTGTATATCTCATGGAAAGAACTTTAAACAAAAGCCTGATTTCAGCAATCCACAGAGAGATCAAGAATTGCCTGGTTTTGGTTAAAGCTAGAATAACAGTTGGTAGGTTCTTTGTTACGTCTTGCAAGTACTTCACACTAGAATAGATGAAGCGATTTAGACTAGGAATCCCTCCAGCATGGACCTACCATGAAAGATCCACTATGTGGGTCCTTAGAGGGGTTCTGGATCAACAGAAATATCCAAAGGTCCACTCTTTATAAGAACATATAATCACTTGATGTACTAATAGCCTGTCTTCAGGGGGTATCCAACGATTCTCAGATTAGAATTTTATGAAACTGGAATATTCCATGGGAGTCTTGGAATGTCCATCTGTCAATACCTTATCAACAAAATCTCTTTACTATGTATCCCATACCAAGAAGGGGATCATGGAGGATCCAAGATATCCATGGGGTGTGGCATCTAATTTTGCTGTCATTTTTCTAAATTTCCAGAGACTTAAAAATCTTCATATAACCAATGAGGAAACAAAATATATTTTTGTGTCTTGTATTAGAGATTAATCTTGAGTTTCCTTTTATATTCCTCAAATCACTGCGGATGGTGATTGAAGCCATGAAACTAAAAGACGCTCACTCCTTGGAAGGAAAGTTATGACCAACCTAGAGAGCATATTAAAAAGCAGAGACGTTACTTTGCCAACAAAGGTCCATCTAGTCAAGGCTCTGGTTTTTCCAGTAATCATGTATGGATGTGAGAGTTGGACTGTGAAGAAAGCTGAGCGCCGAAGAATTGATGCTTTTGAACTGTGGTGTTGGAGAAGACTCTTGAGAGTCCCTTGGACTGCAAGGAGATCCAGCCAGTCCATTCTAAAGGAAATCAGTCCTGGGTGTTCATTGAAAGGACTGATGTTGAAGCTGAAACTCCAATACTTTGGCCACCTGATGCGAAGAGCTGACTCATTTGAAAAGACCCTGATGCTGGGAAAGATTGAGGGCAGGAGGAGAATGGGACAACAGAGGATGAGACGGCTGGATGGCATCACCAACTTGATGGACATGGGTTTGGGTGGATTCCAGGAGTTGGTGATAGACAGGGAGGCCTGGTGTGCTGTGGTTCATGGGGTCACAAAGAATCAGACATGACTGAGCAACTGAACTGAACTGAAGAAGGAAATCATTAAAAAAATGAAATTGTGTTTTTTGTGTGTCTTCCCATTGTTTCTCATAATTTATGGTAGTTATATTTTCTAAAGTCACCACAAACACTGAGTTAGCAAATACCAAACCATTCCTCCTAGGGGAAATATAGGGTTAGGTCTCTTTGGTCATAAGATTTTTGTCAACTGATTAATATATAACCTTATTTTAAATGTCTCTGTTTAAAGACATCTTATTTAACATATATTATTAATTCATTAACACAGAATTCATGACCAAGAGAACAATAATTCATGACTGAAGGAAACTTTTCTAATCCATGTATTTTCTGCTTAAGGTATATCACAACTTTCTTGCACTGAGGAACACTCGATCGCACCTCAGAACTATGCTCAGGGGCCATTTTAAATAGTGAAAACATCAATTAAAAAAAAAACAAAAATGTTGAAAAACATGGCACTTAGACCACAGAAAGAACATGTTTTTACAGTATGAGAGCTGAAAGAAAACAACAGTGTTGATCTCTGAGCTTAGCTGGGAATGTACGTGTTGGGCAACTCAAAGTTTTCACAGCCCTGCACGTGTCTGCAAACAGTCCCCAAAGCCCACACGTATTATCTTGGGGTTGCAAATAAATTCTAATAAGTAAGTAAATTTGCAAACACACAGTACATGAATAATTAAGGTTCACTGTATACTGTTACAAAATCCAAGGCTTTAAATTCTTGGAAATGTCTATATAGCCATTTCAAGTTAAGTGTTAATTTGGTTTTATCTGTTTTATCACTTGTGTTCCTTAGGGTATTGTTTTGTTTTTACTAGGCATTTAAAAATAATATATAAATATGAATTTATATAATATATAACATATTCAGTTCAGTTCAATCACTCAGTAGTGTCTGACTCTCTGCGACCCCATGAATCACAGCACGTCAGGCCTCCCTGTCCATCACCAACTCCCGAGCTTACTCAAACTCATATCCATCGAGTCAGTGATGCCATCCAGCCATCTCATCCTCTGTCATCCCCTTCTCCTCCTGCCCCCAATCCCTCCCAGCATCCGGGTCTTTTCCAATGAGTCAACTCTTCACATGAGGTGACCAAAGTAGTGGAGTTTCAGCTTCAGCATCAGTCCTTACATATGTCTAATTATATTTTATATAATTGTGTATAACATCATACAATATCATTTATATTATATAGTTATATAAATTTAAACTGAATAATAAAATTTAGCTTAGGAATTTGTTTCAGTTCATTCATAAATATAGTGTGCATCTTAAATAATTAAATTATTATGGAAAAGCAAAACTATTAAACTAATTCCATGCCACTTGAATAATTTCATGTTGAATGTATATCTTTTGAATGCTTGTTCTTTATTTTCTTCAAAACTTGTTTTTAAAAACTCAAGTTTATCTTATAAAATACATCTCATATATGAATTCTCAATAAATGCTCATTTTAAACTGATTTCCACTGTGCTAGTAACTAAAGAAAATTTATAAAATGGAGTACATGTAGTAATTTAATAGTAAACATTTGAACACACTGATGACATATCATCCAAGTTCTTCTAATTAAATCTTTTTAAACACGATTCAAACTATAGCATCCTGAGATATAGTCTATCTTACTGAGTTTCTTTCTCTGCTGTTGGCTTGATGTTATCTGTGATTTCAGTCATATCCTGTTGTTTGAAGTGAAAAATTTCAGAGTATCAGAAACCATTTCTTGATCATTATCAACAAATGTAGAATTGCTTGGCCCTTCTTTTGCTTATTTTAAAGTGTCCACCATTATTTACCACAGCTTCCTTGCTTGTGTATTTATTTCAATCATGTTTACATGTATAAATGATATGGCTTGTGTTTTGATACTTTATATATATATTAAAGTTCAGCTTTAACAATTGTTGCACAAAAAGATGACAAAATAGATGCATAAGTTGTGGTCAGTTATGGTATAAACATACACTTAAAGTAAGTTTCCATTTTTACTACCATCATCGTCTTAAAAATCATGACATGACAGGGTGAAAAGAGCCTTAGGGTGGTAGTCCAGAAACCCATGATCAAACCCATGATCAAACCCATGAGCAAACTCCCACTTTCTTGTCACTTTTACTCATCTGTAATACGAGGTCAGATTAGAGAGCTCAAGGTCCTTTTCAGGTGTAATAGTTTATGACTAAATGTTATTAATTAGAAGCCATGTAATAGCAAAGAAAGTTATAAGTGCAGATGGTCCTTTGATTAAATCATTAATCCCAATGGAAAATTATAAAGATCTACTACATTTCAGTTATTCCTCCATTCAATGAGTCCTTATTTTCCATTTATTGAGTCGTGCTCAGTACTAACCCTGGGATGACAAAAGTGAAAAAACAGACCCATTGCTCACTTCGAGGAGCTTTAAGCTGCAAAACAGTTCAAACCAGAGCCAGCCTTGGGCCAAGACAGTGTGTTTGGCATTAGAGAAGGGGGTCAGTAAGCACACTAAGGTCTTTTGCACCCCTCAACTCCCTCCCTCAATGCCATGGCATTGGCCTCTCCCTTCGCTAACTCTGAATACAGCCACTTTTAGAGTCATTCTTTTCAAATTAGACCACAAAGATTGCACAGTGTCTGTATATAATGATGGCTACGTTGGATATACACTGCCTGGCAGAGAAGAGAACTTTCTCTTTTCTTTATTAGGCTTATTTCTCTGCGTCTTAACCCACTTCCATAACTGCTATCACTCCAAAATGATCCATTTACAAAGCAGAGAAAAACAAATGTTTGGAATGAAAGGGATTTAAAAAAGAAAACCATATTTTATACAAATGGCATGTATAGCTTCCCTAGGTCTAAATTTTACTTTAGTAAGCATGTGCATGCTAAGTTGCTTGAGTAATGTCCGACCCTTTGGGGCCCTATGGGCTGTAGCCTGCCAGGCTCCTCTGACTATGGGGTTCTCCAGGCACAAATGCTGGAGTGGGTTGTGTTTCATGCTCTCCTCCAGGGGATCTTCCCAACCTAGGGACTGAACCTGCATCTCTTATGTCTCCAGCATTGGCAGGTGGTTGTTTACCACTAGTGCCACCTGAGAAGCCCTAATGAGCATAGGGTTTATTAATTCAGTAAAGAATGGATTCTGCAGAATGCACAGAACAAAGATAATACAGTTGTGGCACTGAAAATATAAGCACATAGAAGGTAAACATATTAAAACGTTTTGCATTTATATATGCTGTTTTCCCTATTTTTCCCTCCTGTTTTATCTTTGATTCTGCATTATGAAACAGTAGGGGCATGGAGGAAGAAGAAGTTGTTCTTTAGCAACTACAAGCATGTGGATTGGGGGGTTTACTTTTCTCTTTTCTAAGGCAAGACCCAAAAGAGGGTTTAGCCTGACTTGGAGAAGGTAGGCTGAGTTTAAGTTGCTCTTCCTCCCTGGTCAACAGCTAGCTAACATCTGCTGCTTCTTCAGTTCAGTTCACTTCAGTCACTCAGTCGTGTCCGACTCTTTGCAACCCCATGAATCACAGCACACCAGGCTTCCCTGTCCATCACCAACTCCCAGAGTTCACTCAGACTCACGTCCATTGAGTCAGTGATGCCATCCAGCCATCTCATCCTCTGTCGTCCCCTTCTCCTCCTGCCTCCAATCCCTCCCAGCATCAGAGTCTTTTTCAATGAGTCAACTCTTCACATGAGGTGGCCAAAGTACTGGAGTTTCAGCCTTAGCATCATTCCTTCCAAAGAACACCCAGGGCTGATCTCCTTCAGAATGGACTAGTTGGATCTCCTTGCAGTCCAAGGGACTCTCAAGAGTCTTCTCCAACACCACAGTTCAAAAGCATCCATTCTTCAGCGCTCAGCCTTCTTCACAGTCCAACTCTCACATCCATACATGACTACTGGAAAAACCATAGCCTTGACTAGACGGACCTTAGTCAGCAAAGTAATGTCTCTGCTTTTCAATATGCTATCTAGGTTGGTCATAACTTTCCATCAAAGGAGTAAGCATCTTTTAATTTCATGGCTGCAATCACCATCTGCAATGATTTTGGAGCCCCCCAAAATAAAGTATGACACTGTTTCCACTGTTTCTCCATCTATTTCCCATGAAGTGATGGGACCAGATGCCATGATCTTCGTTTTCTGAATGTTGAGCTTTAAGCCAACTTTTTCACTCTCCTCTTTCGCTTTCAAGAGGCTTTATAGTTCCTCTTCACTTTCTGTCATAAGGGTGGTATCATTTGCATATCTGAGGTGATTGATATTTCTCCTGGCAATCTTGATTCCAGCTTGTGTTTCTTCCAGTCCAGCGTTTCTCATGATGTTCTCTGCATCTAAGTTAAATAAGCAGGGTGACAATATACAGCCTTGACGTACTCCTTTTCCTATTTGGAACCAGTCTGTTGTTCCATGTCCAGTTCTAACTGTTGCTTCATGACCTGCATACAGGTTTCTCAAGAGGCAGGTAAGGTGGTCTGGTATTCCCATCTCTCTCAGAATTTTCCACAGTTTATTGTGATCCACACAGTCAAAAGCTTTGGCATAGTCGATGAAGAGAAACAGATGTTTTTCTGGAACTCTCTTGCTTTTTCCATGGTCCAATGAATGTTGGAAATTTGATCTCTGGTTCCTCTGCCTTTTCTAAAACCAGCTTGAACATCAGGAAGCTCACGGTTCATGTATTGCTGAAGCCTGGCTTGGAGAATTTTGAGCATTACTTTACTAGCATGTGAGATGAGTGCAATTGTGCAGTAGTCTGAGCATTCTTTGGCATTGCCTTTCTTTGGGATTGGAATGAAAACTGACCTTTTCCAGTCCTGTGGCCACTGCTGAGTTTTCCAAATTTGCTGGCATATTGAGTGCAGCACTTTCACAGCATCATCTTTCAGGATTTGAAATAGCTCAACTGGAATTCCATCACGTCCACTAGCTTTGTTCGTAGTGATGTTTTCTAAGGCCCACTTGACTTCACATTCCAGGATGTCTGGCTCTAGATGAGTGATCACACCATCATGATTATCTGGGTCGTGAAGCTCTTTTTGTACAGTTCTTCTGTTTATTATGTAGCCCATATTCTCTAATTTTCCTGCTAATTCCCACCCAAACACAGAAAACAGAAATATAGTGCAGAGGAATGTAGTGGAGCCCAGAGAGATGAAGGTGGTGGGATAAAGATGACAAAGAAACAAAGAAAAGAGACTTAAGGTGGAAAGAGGGAGAGAAATTGAATTATGGTAGGGTCTGTACTAGGTATTTTGTTTAAAGAAGATACTAAGTCCATACGTAAAGCTAATTTTATAGGACTTCTTTTCTGGAATGGATATTGAGAGAACAAAGTTAGAGGACGTGACTGCATCCAAGCATTAGGGCATCAAAGATAAATGCTTTATCCATTATTTTGACAGTGGTCAGTTGGGTTAATAATTGCTTCAGATTGTATTATTACAGTGATATAAATGAAGTTAAATAAGCTTTTAGGACATAGAAGTTCCAAACAGCTTTACTTTACAAACAACGTAAATTTTTAGCCAACATACCCAATTTCCAATCTTTAATAGAGTTTTACTGTGGAGCTATTTGCTTTCATAACAATTTAGTTCACTGTGATTTCTTGAATTTTTCATATTTTAAAATACTAGTACTATAGCAAACAGAATAATAACATTATCAGGTAGAAGTTGAATATACTAGATATGTATTCCAATAATTAACATAAAATTATCTAAAACAAACTGCATTTAGTTTATTAAATGAACTTTAATGTTAAACAACTATTTCACACTTTTCTAGTACTGTAAAACTTCAGGAAATGACATTACATGTTATCAAGACCAGCTGCTTCATTTTACAGATGAGCTAGGAGGTCTCAAAACAACTAAATGTCCTGCCCAAGCCTGACCAAGGCTGCTGAAGTCTCCCAATTCCACACCATCTACTCTAAACTGATTTCTACAATACCTTTAATTTGTAGCTAGACTATAAAAACATGCTACAAAAATAAAGTCCACCCATATTAAAACTTTCCTAGTTAAATGCTCCTGGGATTTTAGAAAGCAATAGCTTCCTTATATTTCAAAATAACTGGGAGTTACCAAATGAGCTATTCACATGTCTTGCTGTATGATTCAATTTCTCTTATACTTTTATATATATACTACATATACATATGTATGTAATCCATAATCCATTGCTAACAATATTTAATTATATAAAACATAATCCATTGCTACAATTTTCCATCTGTTTTTTATGCTCATTTGTGTTGTTTGGCTTAGAATATAAGTTCTTAGAATAACAATTTTTTAAAGATATCTTATCCCTCACCCTACCCAGAGCTACATTCTAGAAGACATGTGAAAAAAATTTTTTTAATCTCTTTTCATCGAAAAAATTTCTGATTATAAATGTTCATTATTTTAAAAATTAGAAAATATAGAAATTCTCAGGAAGCAATACAAATCTCAAACAACCTAACCTTATACATAAAAGAACTAGAACCTTACCTCTAAAGGAACAAAACCCAAAGTTAGTAAGAGAAAAGAACTCATAAAGATGAGAGCATAAATAAGTGAAATCGAGACTTAAAAACAGAAAAGATCAAGGAAACTAATAGTTCTTTGAAAAGATAAACAAAATTGATAAACCTTTAGCCAGACTCATCAAGAAAAAAAGGGCCCCAAACAATACAATCAATAATGAGAAAGGAGAAGTTACAACCAACACCACAGACATAAAGAGAAGCATTAGCGATTACTGAGAACAATTATATACTAATAAAGTGGACAGCCGAGAAGAAATAGATGAATTCCTATAAATGTACAATCTACCAAGACTGAAATACGAGGAAATAGAAAATATGACCAGACCAGTTAGAAGTAATGCAGTTGAAATAATAATTTAAAAGCTCCCAACAGGGTTTCCCTGGTGGTACAGTGGATAAGTCTGCCTGGCAATTCAGGGAGCATGGGTTTGATCCCTGGTCCAGGAAGATTCCACATGCCACAGAGCAACTAAGCCAGTGCGCCACAGCTACTGAGCCTGCACTCTAAGACCCACAAGCCACAGCTACTGAGCCCAGCTACTAAAGCCCACGCCCTGGAGCCTGTGCTCTGCAGCAAGAGAGGCCGCCACAGTGAGAAGCTCACACGCTGCAACAAAGAGCAGCCCCCCCGCCTGCTGCAACTAGAGAAAGCCTGAGAACAGCAACAAAGACTCAGTGCAACCATAAATAAATAAATTTTTAAAAAACCTCCTGAGAAACAAAAGTCCAGGACCACTTGGCTTCACAGGTGAATTATACCAAATGTTTAGAGATGAGTTAACACCTATCCTTCTCAAACTGTCCCTAATTATTACAGAGGAAGGAACACTTCCAACTCATTCTACAGTGCCAGCATCATCCTGAAACAAAATTCCCACAAAGATAAGAAAATTACACAAAAATCATGCAGAAAGAATATTAGAGGCCAATATCAATAACAACATTACACACATCAATAACAAATATAGATGCAAAAGTTCTCAACAAAATATTAGCAAACCAATTTCAACAATACATTAAAAATCATATACCGTGATCAAGAGAGATTTAGCTAGGGATACAAGGATGATTCAATATCTGCAAATCAGTGTGCTATGCCATTTTAACAAACAGAAGAATAAAAATCATATGACCATCACAATAGATGTAGAAAAAGTATATGACAAAATTAAACATCCATTTATGATAAAACTCTGCAGAAAATGAATATAGATAAAACATACCTTAACATAATAAGGGTCATATATAATAATCCCACAGCTAACATCATATTCATGGGTGAAGAGCTGAAAGCATTTCCTCCACATGGAATCTAACAAAAGAATGAAATGAACAAATTTAACAAAACAAGAACAAACTCACAAAAAGAAAACAAACTACTGGTTATCAGTGGGGAGAGGGAAAAGGGGAGGGGCAAGATAGGGGTAGGGGGTCGAGGAAGGGCAAACTATGATGTATAAAATAAATAAGCTACAAGGGTGTATCATAAAGCACAGGGAATACAGCCAATAACCTACAATCTTAAATGGAGCATAATCTATAAAAATTTGAATCACTATTTTGAACACTTGAAACTAACATGATACTATAAATCAACTATTACTATACCTCAATAAATGAAAAAGAAAATGTAGAAATGTATACAATGTCTATATTCCCACCATTTTTTTCTTCTTTTAAATCTTTTTTCTATCACTTTTTATTGTGGTAAAATATTAATAACATGGAATTCATATTTTAATCATTTTTAAGTGTACAGTTCAGTGGCATTAAATACAGTCACATTACTATGCAACCTGCTTATTTAACTTATATGCGGAGTACATCATGAGAAACGCTGGACTGGAAGAAACACAAGCTGGAATCAAGATTGCCAGGAGAAATATCAATCACCTCAGATATGCAGATGACACCACCCTTATGGCAGAAAGTGAAGAGGACCTAAAAAGCCTCTTGAGGAAAGTGAAAGAGGAGAGTGAAAAAGTTGGCTTAAAGCTCAACATTCAGAAAACGAAGATCATGGCATCTGGTCCCATCACTTCATGGGAAATAGATGGGGAAACAGTGGAAACAGTGTCAGACTTCATTTTGGGGGCTCCAAAATCACTGCAGATGGTGACTGCAGCCATGAAATTAAAAGATGCTTACTCCTTGGAAGAAAAGTTATGCTCAACCTAGATAGTATATTCAAAAGCAGAGACATTACTTTGCCGACTAAGGTCCATCTAGTCAAGGCTATGGTTTTTCCTGTGGTCATGTATGGATGTGAGAGTTGGACTGTGAAGAAGGCTGAGCACCGAAGAATGGACGCTTTTGAACTATGGTGTTGGAGAAGACTCTTGAGAGTCCCTTGGACTGCAAGGAGATCCAACCAGTCCATTCTGAAGATCAGCCCTGGGATTTCTTTGGAAGGAATGATGCTAAAGCTGAAGCTCCAGTACTCTGGCCACCTCATGAGAAGAGCTGACTCATTGGAAAAGACTCTGATGCTGGGAGGGATTGGGGGCAGGAGGAGAAGGGGACGGCAGAGGATGAGATGGCTGGATGGCATCATGGACTCTCGGACGTGAGTTTGAGTCAACTCTGGGAGATGCTGATGAACAGGGAGGCCTGGTGTGCTGCGATCATGGGGTCACAAAGAGTTGGACACAACTGACCGACTGAACTGAACTGAACAATGCAACCATGACCACTATCTATATCCAGACCTTTTCAACATCTCATACTGAGACTCAGTACTCATTAAAGAATAAACCCCCCTTCTCTGCTGCCCCATTCCTGATAACCACTGTTCTACTTTCTGTTTCTATGGATATGAATATTCTAGATACCTCATGAGTGGAATCATACAATATTTGTCCCTTTACATCTGGCTTATCTCAGTATAATGTCTTTAAGTCCTGTTCATGGTATAGCATATATTCTAATATAGTTCCTTTTAAGGTTGAATAATATTCCACTTAAACTGCAGAAAGTGGGGAAAACCACTAGACCATTCAGGTATGACCTAAATCAAATCCCTTATGATTATACAGTGGAAATGACAAATAGATTCAAGGGATTAGAACTGATAGAGTGCCTGATGAACTATGCATGGAGGTTCGTGACACTGTACAGGAGACAGGGATCAAGACCATCCCCAAGAGAAAGAAATGAAAAGC
Organism: Nanger dama; assembly: GCA_917880005.1. NCBI lineage: Eukaryota > Metazoa > Chordata > Mammalia > Artiodactyla > Bovidae > Nanger > Nanger dama. The sequence goes on from CAKJTW010000007.1 coordinate 16,464,515, forward strand.
AGCAAAATGGCTGTCTGAAGAGGCCTTACAAATAGCTGTGAAGAGAAGACAAGCAAAAAGCAAAGGAGAAAAGGAAAGATATTACCATTTGAATGCAGAGTTCCAAAGAATAGCAAGGAGAGATAAGAAACCCTTCCTCAGCGGTCAATGCAAAAAATAGAGGAAAACAACAGAATGAGAAAGATTAGAGATTGCTTCAAGAAAATTAGAGTTACCAAGGGAATGTTTCATGCAAAGATGGGCTCAATAAAGGATAGAAATGGTATGGACCTAACAGAAGCAGAAGATATTTAGAAGAGGTGGCAAGAATACATGGAAGAACTGTACAAAAAAGAGCTTCATGACCCGGATAGTCACGATGGTGTGATCACTCACACTCACCAGACATCCTGGAATGTGAAGTCAAGTGGGCCTTAGAAAACATCACTACGAACAAAGCTAGTGGACGTGATGGAATTCCAGTTGAGCTATTTCAAATCCTGAAAGATGATGCTGTGAAAGTGCTGCACTCAATATGCCAGCAAATTTGGAAAACTCAGCAGTGGCCACAGGACTGGAAAAGGTCAGTTTTCATTCCAATCCCAAAGAAAGGCAATGCCAAAGAATGCTCAGACTACTGCACAATTGCACTCATCTCACATGCTAGTAAAGTAATGCTCAAAATTCTCCAAGCCAGGCTTCAGCAATACATGAACCGTGAGCTTCCTGATGTTCAAGCTGGTTTTAGAAAAGGCAGAGGAACCAGAGATCAAATTTCCAACATTCATTGGACCATGGAAAAAGCAAGAGAGTTCCAGAAAAACATCTGTTTCTCTTCATCGACTATGCCAAAGCTTTTGACTGTGTGGATCACAATAAACTGTGGAAAATTCTGAGAGAGATGGGAATACCAGACCACCTTACCTGCCTCTTGAGAAACCTGTATGCAGGTCATGAAGCAACAGTTAGAACTGGACATGGAACAACAGACTGGTTCCAAATAGGAAAAGGAGTACATCAAGGCTGTATATTGTCACCCTGCTTATTTAACTTAGATGCAGAGTACATCATGAGAAATGCTGGGCTGGATGAGCACAAGCTGGAATCAAGATTGCCAGGAGATATATCAATAACCTCAGATATGCAGATGACACCACCCTTATGGCAGAAAGTGAAGAAGTACTAAAGAGCCCTTTATGAAAGTGAGAGAGGAGAGTGAAAAGGCTGGCTTAAAGCTCAACATTCAGAAAATGAAGATCATGGCATCCGGTCCCATCACTTCATGGGAAATAGACGGGGAAACAGTGGAAACAGTGGCTGACTACTTTTTTGGGCTCCCAAATCACTGCAGATGGTAATTACTCCATGAAATTAAAAGATGCTTACTCCTTGGAAGGAAAGTTATGACCAACTTCGACAGCATATTAAAAAAAAAAAAAAAAAGCAGAGACATTACTTTGTCAACAAAGGTCTGTCTAGTCAAAGCTATGGTTTTTCTAGTAGTCATGTATGGATATGAGAGTTCGACTATAAAGAAAGCTGAGCACTGAAGAATTGATGCTTTTAAACTGTGGTGTTGGAGAAGACTCTTGAGAGTCCCTTGGACTGCAAGGAGTTCCAACCAGTCTATCCTAAAGGAAGTCAGTCCTGGGTGTTCATTGGAAGGACTGATGTTGAATCTGAAACTCCAATATTTTTGGCCACCTAATGCGAAGAGCTGACTCATTGGAAAAGACCCTGATATTGGGAAAGATTGAAGGCAGGAAGAGAAGAGGACGACAGGGGATGAGATGATTAGATGGCATCACCGACTCAATGGACATGAGTTTAGGTAAACTCCGGGAGTTGGTGATGGACAGGGAGGCCTGGCGTGCTGCAGTTCCTGGGGTTGTCAAGAGTCAGACATGACTGAGTGACTGAACTGAACGTTCCACTATATTTATACATCTTATCTACCCATATGTTGATGGACATTTGGGTTGTTTTCTAACTTTTGAGGAACTGCCATACTGTTTTCCACATCAGGTTGTACCACATTATATTCTGATCATCCATGCATAGGTGTTACATTTCCTTCACACTCTTGCCAATAGTTGATATTTTCTGTTCTTTTGATAATGGCTATCCTATAGGATGTGAAGGGGTATCTCATTCTGATTTTGTGATTAGTGATATTGAGTGCTTATTGACCATTTGTATTCTTCTTTGGAGAAATGTCTATTTAGATCCTTTGTCCATTTTGCATTCTTGGTGGTTGTTGTTAAGTACAGTGTAATGCTACTTTTATTAACATTTTCAGATATTTCAAATCACCTTTCTAAATATATGTGTGTGTGTGTGTGTAACTTTAAAAAAATTAGACCATCTTCTACATAGATTTTAATCTTTTAAAAGTCTAAAGTGTACATAAAGTGTCCAAAATATAGAGATACAATTCAAATCAAATACTCAACCACCATCCAAGGCAAAAACATACTGCCAGCTCCCCCGAATTCCCCTCCTACTCTGTCACTGACCCTGTAGTAGCCACTGTCCTGACTTTTATAATACTTTCTTTTTGTTCTTAACAGTTGTACCACCTCAGCATGAATTCCTAATCACCATACTTTCGTTTTACCCATTTTTAAATTTGATATAAACAGAATCCTATAAATTATTTGGTGTTTAGTTTATTTCACTCCATGTTATATTTATGAGAATCGTTCATATTTTTGCATGTCTATTCCCACTGCATGGTTATGCCAATATTATTTATCCAATATATTGCCAGTGGTTGTTTCCAATTTTCATATATTACTAATAATGCAACTTCAACATTCTTGTCTCTTGGTGTACTTGTGCATGCACCTCTGTGGGCATTTATCAAGGAGTAGAATTGTTTTGTCACAGGGTTTGTATAATTAGGCAATTTTTCATATAATTATTAGTCATTTGGTATAAGTGACTTATATTTTCATGATCTTCATTCTTCTAACATGATATTTTTCTTTTAATTGTAAAACCTTATTTGTTCTTTTTAAAGTAAATTTGTATTATTAACAACTTGTATATCAAATATTGGCATATTTTTTTCAACTTTGACATTTGAATTTCAGTTGTGGTAATTAAATATATGGAAGTCTTTAGATGTTTCATTTTTATATCTATTAATCTTTTCCTCATGATTCCCTCATAATACTACAATCATCTAAAGGCCATGTGTATTTTCGATTATTTTTATGGTTTTAATTTTTATGTTTTAATTTTACTACTCTAGGATTTGTTTTAAAGTGTGAGATAGAAGCCTAGCTATATCTTTCCCCAAAATGTTTGATTAGTTCTTACAATATAATGTGTTAATGAATTCCACCTTTTCCTTGCAGTGACTTGAACCTATCCATAAGCAAAATGTTTCCTCTTTACATTGATATGGCTCCTATTCTGGTGCTGTGCTACTGTTTAAATACCATAGATCTAGGATGCATCTTAAATCTGAAAGGGAAAATGGACACTTAAAAGTCCTCCTTTTATAAAAATTTAAATAACTTATTATTCCAATGACACTTTACAATCTTTTTAGGGCATTGTTTAAAAAATTTTTTAATCGAAGGATAATTGCTTTACAGAATTTTTGGCTTTCTGAAATACATCAAGAATCAGCCATAGGTACAACCATGTCCCCTCCCTCCTGAACCTCCCTCCTTGCTCCCTCCCCATCCCACCCTTTCAGCCAGTCACAGAGCCCCTGTGTGAGTTCCCTGAGTCACACAGCAAATTCCCACTGGCTATTTTACATATGGTATTATAAATTTCCATGTTTCTCTCTCCATACATCTCATCTTCTCTCTCCTTCCCTCCCGCCATGTCCATAGGTCTGTTCTCTATGTCTCTTTCTCCATTGCTGCCCTGAAAATAAATTCATCAGTACCATGTTTTTAGGTTCCATATATATGTGTCAGTATTTGATATTTACGTTTCTCATTTTGACTTAGTTCACCCTGTATAATAGGCTCTAGGTTTGTCCATCTCTTAAGAATTGACTCTTAAATGCATTTCTTTTTAGGGCTGAGTAGTATTCTATTGTGTGTATGTACCACAGCTCTTTATCCGTTCATCTGTCAATGGACATCTATATTGCTTCCATGTTCTAGCTATTGTAAATAGTGCTGCAGTGAACATTGGGGTGCATGTGCCTTTTCAATTTTGATTTCCTCAGGGTATATACCTAGGAGTGGGCATTTAAGTTCCAAAATTCTAGTGACTAATTTGGGGATAACTGGCCTTTTAAAAGGATATCAGCCTGAGACATTTGTTCAAATCTTCTTTTACATTTCCTTATACACTTTTGTCAGAGAAGGCAATGGCACCCCCACTCCAGTACTCTTGCCTGGAAACTCCCACGGACGGAGGAGCCAGGTAGGCTGCAGTCCATGGGGTCACTGAGTCAGACATGACTGAGCGACTTCACTTTCACTTTTCACTTTCATACATTGGAGAAGGAAATGGCAACCTACTCCAGTGTTCTTGCCTGGAGAATCCCAGGGATGGCGGAGCCCAATGGGCTGCCGTCTGTGGGGTCGCACAGAGTCAGACATGACTGAAGTGACTTAGCAGCAGCAGCAGCATACACTTTTGTATAGTTTTCTGTATAGAACTTTCACATTTCCTGTTAAATGTATTTCCATATTTTTTATCTTTCCCATTGTTGTTATGAATCAGATCTCTTCTTCAATATGTTTTAAAACTTCTTAGTCTGATTAATTTGGAAACCTATATTTTTATAAATTTATTTTATAAATGGTTACTTTACTGCATTATAAAATTATTTTTCATGTAGGCGTTCATATCAGCTGCAACTAATGACTTTCTCTGTCTTTGCCATATATACACATCATTTTCTGTCTAAATGCATTGGTATGTATTTTCTGATTTATATTTAATGATTCATACCTATCACTCTTCCCTACCTTATTTCTAATTTTAATGGGAATTCTTCTAGAGTTCCACAGTTAAAATATGGTGTCAGTCATTGGTTTGAAATTACTGCTTAAGGGATAATAAGTTCTCAGTAGTTAGTACTAGGTGTGTAACTGTTGTTGTCTGATTCTAGCCAACATGGCAGGGGACAGAGTAGAATAGTGAAAAGAGGATGAACTCTGAAGTCATCATGAATTTGAACCTTAGCTTCTCTCCTTAGAACACAGACTCTCTGACACATACCTATTTCACAGGAGTATCAGAAGATTAATTGAAATAATATATTCCAGGCTCCTAGTGTACTTTTCTGGCATATATTGTTATTATGCACAATCTAAACACTATCATTTAGATTTTCAGATTTTTCCACAGATTTCTTTGCAATTATAACTAATATTTTATTCATCTATATATTAATTACATTCATCTGTTGTTCTCAAAATACACAGCACTTCTCAAATTGCTCAAAATAAGGGTATTCTCTGTAAAAATAAATAAATCACCACTTTGGTGAAATACCAATCAATGTTGTATCTCTTTTCCTCTGTAGAATAGAATGTAGTCTCTAAGTTTGATAAGAATATCAGAACATATTCAAAGTATTTTTGTAATATGTTCTAGGAAATTTTGTTCCTTTATGCTTTCTTTTTAAACTAGTCAATATAGTATATTCTAATTCTGTGGTATAGGTCTCCAGCACTGCAGGCAGATTCTTTAAACATCTGAGCCACCAGGAAAGCCCAATGTTGACTATACGGATGATTAAATATATATTATAACTTTGATTATTATAAGATATAATTATATAGGATACCAGGGAAGCTCATAGTATATAATTATAATATATATACAGAAACTATAATATTACTGAAATAAACTAATGGCCTTTAAAGTATTTTAGGTCAACATTCTTGGATATCTAAATTCTGATACTTCTGATTATCAACAAACATATATAACCTTTTAAAGAAAATTTCCAAACCTACATTAAAGTAAAGAAAATAATATAGGAACCTCCAAGAACCCAAAACTTAGCTTCAGCAATCAATTTATCCCTCACTCATTTCCCACATCACTGAACTGCTGATTACTGTAAAGCAAATCCCTAATATCAAAGCAATTTTATTCATAAGTATTTCATTATGTATCTCTAAAAGACAAAAATTCCCTTAAAATGTAACCATGATGCCATTATCATATTTCCTCAACTAAGAAAAATTAGTTGATATATAAGCTATCCAGTCAGTTCATACTTATCTGTTTTACATAATTTTTAAAGTTATTGTACAGTTATGAAACAACTGGATACACAGTTATGTTTGATTTATTCTGTTTTCAGCTTTTAGGAAATGATTTTAATTTTATAATTAAGGTACTATACTGCTCTAAATCACGTCTATAAAACAAAGTATTCAAACAATTATTGCTTCTATCACTAGCTCCTTGCCTGTTTTCTCTTCTTACAGTATAATTCTATTTTAAAGTTTATTTGTCCTTTATATTTATTAATGCCTCTCTTTATACATAGTAGAGCATCTGGATTTTAGGAAGGCTTGTGCTTTTGTTATAATAGTTACCTTTATATTTATACCATTGCATAATACCATTTCCCCTTTTTATAATTATTTTTTATTACTGTTGTTTGGTTTCACACTAAGTGATTTCAAATTAGCTAATACCATCTTCTTCCTCTTACCCATCCTCACAGCATCAGTGCGGCACAGTGTCCTTCTATAAATATTGCCCACCCCTACGTGGTCTTTTTATGTCTGCCAACCTGTACTACCTTTAGTTCTCTAGATGTGTCTCACACTATCTCCATGCTATCAGCAAGATTATGCTACTCATTCCTGAGCTTCTCTAATTCACTTAAAAGTGAGAGTAACAGAATAGGATCCTACAAAGCCTCCTAAGAGCTTTGTGACCTTGTTCAAGTTTCTCAAGCATCTTCAGTTTTGTTTTATTTCTTAATTTTAGATAGGAATATTTACTTCATAGGGTGATTGTGATGACTAAATAACATACATACAGCACCTAACATAGTACATAATAATCTCTCAATAAAAAATGTCAAAAGAATTATTACTTTGTACTTTTTGTATATTTTCATCAGTATTCTTGGGCTTTCCTTGTGGCTCAGCTGGTAAAGAATCTGCCTGCAATGCAGGAGACCTGGGTTCGATCCCTGGGTTGGGAAGATTCCCCTGGAGAAGGGAAAGGCTATCCAGTCTAGTATTCTGGCCTGGAGAATTCCATGAACTGCATAGTCCATGGGGTTGCAAAGAGTCAGACACAACTGAGCGACTTTCACTATGGTATGGTTCTATTTCATAAATATTGATATTTATTGAATAAATTCATTGGATGATTTACCCATTTATTTAATAAATACTTATTGAATAACTGCTATTTGCTAAGCACTCGCATGTATGTTTCCTTTCACTTACTCAGCAAGTATTTGTGAGTTCCATATGAACTAGACCTTGGAAACATAGTGATGGGAAAGATGAGCATGGTCCCTAACTTAATGGAATTTTCAGTCTTTCATAAGTCATGAATTATCCTCTTTCAAATCCCAGGGATGGGGTGGGCTGCCGTCTATGGGGTCGCACAGAGTCAGACACAACTAAAGCGACTTAGCAGCAGCAGCAGCAGCATGCTCTTTCTGAACCTATACTTTTGTCCCAAAGACTCCCCTCTTAGAATCCCTAGGGTTCCACTGCTTGACTTGCCTGGAAATAATTTTCTCATTTGACTACATTACTCAGTGTTTACTTCTTATTTGGCTCAAACCTCAACTAAAATGATAACTGCTAGGGTAAGTTGTTCAGAATTTATCTGCAACTTTCTTACAAATTATAATTTGCTATTTTGTCAAAGCTTATAATGTACAAAGCCAAAAGATCCTTAGCTGCTAGGATAATGTTTGTAGATAAGGAAAAGCTCTTTATTTTAACTGAATGTTTCCTGTTTTTCAGCCCCCTCCTCCAAAATTGAGCCAATTGACACATTTTTTTCACATTCTCCTCAGAACCTTTTTAGCTTAATTTTTTCCATGGTGTATAAAGTTTTAATAAGCTGAATAAAATATATTTCAATATCCAAATAATAAAATATCCCAATTTGAATATTTTTAAAATGTTAGTCAAAAGTATCAGAATCATGTTTATTTAATCTTTTCATAAAATTATCAGAAACTAAAATGGAAAAACAGTAAGAAAATCTCAGAAATTTTAAAGCATTAAGTTTTAAACTTCAGATGATATAGTTATGTGTGCTTGTGTATGTGTATTAATAAAACATGAAACAAAGCAGTGTTCCCATGTTAAATGCCTACTACTACAGGTCTGTAAAGGTAACAAGTGAAACAGCCTAGGTGTTAGTACATTGTACATACACTGAAAGGGTAGGGTAGACTGGGCCCCTTTTAAAATGGGGAAACCTCTATTATTACTTCTGAAAGTCAGTCTCTGCTAAATGCCAATTGATTATCGTAATGTTAGAATAAAATAAATAAATAAATAAATTAAAAAAAAAAAAGAATATAAATCCAGTGTCATCAAATCGAAAGTTTTTTCAAGAGAAGCTGGAAATTCAGTTTTTATGGCAAAATCTACAAGTTTTTAGATGGTACCAGCTAATTTTCTAATTTTAAAAACTGTACATACTAAAAATATCTGCAGATTTATATTTTTGAATGCTGTGTGCTAGAGGTGCTTCAGGCATGTCTGACTCTATGCAACCCTATGAACTGTAGCCCACCTCCTCCTCTGTCCATGGGATTCTCCAGGCAAGAATACTGGAGTGGGTTGCCATTTCCTTCTCCAGGGGATCTTCCCCACCCAGGGACTGAACCTGAATCTCTTACATTTCCTGAATTAGCAGGTGGAAGTTTTACCACGAGCACCACCTGGACTGCTAGTTTGCAATATTTGGAGTCAAACACACTGCTGTGACATGGATTAAGGTCCATCCCACATATTTTAAGAGATATAGGCAGTATCTTACCTCCTTTTCTGATTAAGAAATATGTAGAAATAGTTAGCAGTTCCTAAATTTTACAACCTATCAAGGATAACTGGAAATGTGGCATTTTCATGAAATGAGGCACTTCATGTTTGCCAGAAAGCACATTAAAATATTTTGTAATCACTGACTTAGTGAACTAGAAACAGCTGTGTTTGGTGAAATGTTTGTTAAAATCTACTTTTTAAACTTTTTTCATGTATTTTTATTTTACTTTGCTTGGGTATCAAAGTTGGTATCAAGTGAAAAAGTTTTAAAATCATACTTGGTGACATTATATGGTTTTCTTTTTCAAAACTAAAAAACTATGTCTTCAAATATCATAGAAAAACAGACTTCTTGGCAAACTGTGTTAATTTCTGAATATTCCACCCTTTTCTGAGGAAATCCCAGAGTAGGCTGTTTTATAATTACCAAGAGCAATTGCTATCCATTGGTTACCATTCAAGTTATTTCAAGAAATCTATAAAGTGACTAATTGGTTCATATAAGTACATAACAAAAGATTCTGAGGATCTAACTTTCAGTTTGAGTGTAACACATTATAATACCCATTTAGTTATAAAAATTCTATTATCTTTCCCTTCAAAGAGTTTTTGTTAGGATTCAAACATTCAGATATTGAATTTTATGCTTTATTCATGGATTTTAATATTTCTGTTACTTAAATTTGACCTAACAGTCTACAGAGTCTGAGTAATTATGGGCTGAGCTACGTGTCCTTGGAAGTAGATCAGGTTGAGTTGAGGACTTTCCCCCAGTGACAAGCTGTCAGAAGAAAATGTTTGACAGGTTTTCTATTCAAAGGCTAATATTCCATTCCAGCCTATATGGGGAGTGTGCATTCCACATACAATCAACCAGTCCATAAATCTTCCACAAATAATACCAGCTTATATCCTCTTAACTTTTATACACACATGCCCACATGCACATACACACACACCACACATGCACACACACCTTTCAGTCTGTTGGTGTTCCTTCTAGATTGACTTTTTTATATTATTTCAGTGATATCCAACCAATCAATTCTGAAGATCATCAGCCCTGGGATTTCTGGAAGGAATGATGCTAAAGCTGAAACTCCAGTACTTTGGCCACCTCGTGCGAAGAGTTGACTCATTGGAAAAGACTTTGATGTTGGGAGGGATTGGGGGCAGGAGGAGAAGGGGATGACAGAGGATGAGATGGCTGGATGGCATCACTGACTCGATGGACGTGAGTCTGAGTGAACTCTGGGAGCTGGTGATGGACATGGAGGCCTGGCATGTTGCGATTCATGGGGTCACAAAGAGTCGGACACGACTGAGCGACTGAACTGAACTGAAGTGATGTCCTTTATCATTTTGGCCCAAATTGCATGTGTATATGGAAAGGACAGGTCATATATTGAGATAAAACAGCAAGTTTTAAGGATTGCCCTCTATTTTCATGGTTAATAATTTTACTGATATGTGCAACCTTTCATGCTACACCCCTATCTGCCAGATGCTGATGGATTCTTGAGGCATGTGCTGAGCACCTGCTGTGTGCTAGGTTCTTGAGACATCACAATGTCTTGAGACATCCACCTTCAGAGAGCTTCCCATCTGGTGGACAGACATCTGAGCATGATTTCAACATTAAAGATAAGCACTCTAGTTGAGGAATGTGTGAGCTATAGTAACATCACTATGAAATATTTCTACTGTTCAGCAGGTTCTAGATATCTGGGCTGTATCAAGTGAATAAAAGAGTGGGAGATATTCTGCCTTAACAGAAACTTCTGTAGAACACATAGGAAAGCTTACAGCAGGTTTTAAGGATTGGTCTATATTTTCATGGTTAATAATTTTACTCATCAAAATCAAATGGCTTCTGCACACTAGAAATAAACAATCCAAAGATGAAATCGCAAAAACAACTCCACTTACAATAGAATCAAAAGATTAGAATACTTTGGGATAAAATGAACAAAATTTAAATGGCTTGCCCAAATATGTTGGCAGGATTTAAAGTTCCCCTACCAGGAGATTAGCAAGAATGCAACTCAAACATCCTCATATTCTGCTCCTGAGTTTCCATTTCATGGTATCAATGAGGAAGTTGCGGGCTGTCACTTTGGGTTTTTGTTCTTTTACAAAGAACACTTCTTCGGTTAGCAGTGAAAAGCTTCACTATCCATCACAATCTGCCTGCTAGAAGGGGAAGTGGAGGACGCTGCCACAGAGCATGCTCAGCTGCCACCAGGGCTTCCCAGATGCTTCTCTGGTAAATGCACTGTTATTTATGAACACCAGGAAGAATAGTGTGGGCAAATGCATCTTCAAAACAGGAAAGTGGGCACCAAAGGTCCCAAGTTTCTTTGTTGTGGGAAGTGGCTATATCCTCTATCTGTAACCTCATAGCCCAGAGCTGGAGGAATTGGCTGCCAGCCAGGTGAGAGGGGAGGAGTCCTTAGCACAAAGAGGAGGCTGAAAGGTGGGAGCAGCCGCAGAGAGCAGCCAGGTCCAGGGGCCCAGCCACTGTGCTCCAGGCTCCCCAACGTTTACAGTGATGGCTCCTTGGGCTGCACTCTGTGATCTGCATAACGAGATGGACAGCTGACCATCTTTTATACATTTGTAACGCTTTGTGTGAGAGACGGGTCCCAGGTCCAGTTTCAATCTCTCCCTGCCTAAAGGCACTCCAGGTCTGTATAGGTGCCCTAGAGGTGGGGCCCCTGCATGTAAATGGATAAAAACTGATTGGTCAGAGTCAGAGGCAGCACAGTTCTTCCTGCCCCGCCCCCCACACGGCCATTCCTGCCCCAACCCCTACTCTTCTAGTTCCTGTTTTTGTGATTTTAGTCTTTGCTGGTTTTAACTCTGTTTCCTACCTCCATTATGTTCTGACTCTCATGTAAATACCCCTCAGGACTCTGGCCCAGTTAGCTTCTTTACTCTTAGCCATTAGTTTGCCCTTTGAAGTTCGGAAAGAGGAATCTGGGTTTTAATCTGGCTCATTTCCTGCCTCCTGGGCTCACAGCCACTCCAACCTGCTATCATCTTTTCCCATGATCTTTGGAAGTAGGGGAGAAATAATTTAAACAAAGGATAAATGATTGTTAAAATTCCAAGCAACTGCTGTTTCACTGGGACAAATGTATTTTAAAGGAATGCCACTCATTAGCATGTATGTGCTTAGACTGCTTTTTAGTTATTTGGCTGTGCATGTTATCTTAAAATTATTGTAACTTAACTTTAAAGTCTTACACAGAGCTAAGCCACCTGCATTACTCACCCACAATGTCCTCTGCATTTGATACCTTAACTCTGGGAGGCCCTATTTGCCACTTGTGGCCTCCCCCACATTCCTGTGGTCGGCCACCAAAGGAGGAACAAGACAGCTGTGGGAAACAGTCCCAGAGCTCTCTGCTCATCCTGTGACCTTTGCCAACCACACAGAAGGTAGAGCGGAGCTGTGGGTGAGGCAGCCTGTGTTGTATGGCACACTCTCTGCTCTTCGAAGTCTTGTGTTGAGGCCAAGTTACCTGCTCTTGTCCTCCTTTTACACCTGCCCTCTCTGATGGGAAAGTTGGAGTGGAAGTGAATGAATGAACAAGCATTCTTACAGCCACATCATTGTTTTTAAGATAAGCTTAAGTCAACACAGTGTGAAGAATATTACCAAGTACTTATAAGATTCCAAGCTATGTGCTGGGGCTTAAAGATGAACACCCTAGATTTCTATCATCAGGGAGTACACAGCCTAACAGGGGCGACATATTTAAACATATGTTGATAATAGTTTACCATGTGTACAATAAGATATGCATCTAAATTTAAAGAAGCAGTAGAGAGAAAGAAATCTGCCCAGAAATGAAAGTCGGCCACAAAGGCTGACTGAGATGTTTCAAAAGAAGAATACGAATTCTCAAGTGGACAGGAGAGAGAAATTGAAGCTAGGGCAATACAACACACAAAGAAACAGTATGAGACGGTATTCATTTTCTACTGCTGTCATAACCAATTCCATAAACTTGGTGGCTTAAACAACACAAATTTATTATATTCTGTAGGCGAGATATCCAATACGGGTCTTGAAGGACTAAAATCAAGGTGTTGATAGGACTGCATTCTTTTCTGGAAGCTCTAGGGGAGTATCTGGTTCTCTTCCTGTTCCAGCTTCTAGAAGCAGCCCTTATTTCTTGTCTTGAGGTCCACTTCCTCTGGCAGGTCAAATCCTTCTCACACTTTCAACTTTCCTTCTTCTTCCATTTCATCTCCCTAACTCAGCCAAGAAACATTCTCTGTTCTGAAGGACTCATATGATTAGACCGGACTCAGTCAGATACTCCACAACAATGTCCTCATCTTAAAGTCCATATCTGCCAAGTCCCATTTACCATAAAAAGAAACATATGTATACATAATAGGGATTATGATGTGGACATCTTGGGATTGGGGGAGGGGTATCATTCTGCCAACCACAGTACATGTTCTAGAAATGAAATGGTCACAGTAGGGTTAGAAGGAGAAGAGCCAAGTTTGGAGAGGGTGGCAATCTCCAGATAATCAAGGCCCTTGCATACCAAGTAGAGTAACTTAGACTTCACCCTGAAAGTGATAGGATTCTTTGAAGGGTTTTAAGCAAGGTGAAAATTGTATTTTAAGGCACAGAGGTATTCTTCCCCAACTGGCTATGCCTCAATAGGACTGACCTCTCCCTGGGGAAAGGTACAAAAATTATATTTTAGATAGAGCACTCTGCTGAAAGCTAGAAGGAGATTCAAGGGGACAAACTTGAAGTCAGGAAAGTGCTTAGTTATCTGCTGCCACATTCTCAAAAAGAAGTGATGAAGACTTGTGTACAGCACTAAATAGATTCTGTCTATTCTATGAAACTATCTGACATATCTAGTTTAACAGAATCTATGGATGCAATGCTCCATTATATCAAATTTCTCTCTTACAAAATGGTCATGGTATATGAATGTTGATATTATATCATTTAAGTAAATCATGTATTCTAAATGTTAGAGGAAGATGTTTACTGCTCTCTAACTCTTAATTCCCATAGTCTTGAATGGCTCTTGCCCAAACAAAGTCCTAGTTTGTCTAATAACAGTAGCCTGCAGACTCCTCTGTTTGAGAGTCATTGGCATACAGGCAGGTTCAGACTATACAAGTAGTTCAGACTAGGTCCAGTGGATAAGTTTAAAAAGAAAGGTCATGGCAAAAGCACGGGCAACACCAACTTTCAGAAAGTTGGTGAGAAAAAAAAAGAGAAGAATTAGGAAAGAACCATGAGACCATATGCCACAGGAACCAGAGAGTTCAAGAGCAATGAACTGTCAGAAGTCAATAGTAATAAACATCATAAGATTAACAAGTATAATAAGGACAGAGGGATGTTTGAATTTAATAATTAAGGGGTCACTAAGGCTCCACTTCTAATCAAGATGGAGTAACAAAAACTAGATTTACCCTCTTTACCTTAAACAACTAAAAAATGGACCAAATCGGGTGAGACAATGGTATCCAGACTTTGGACAATAGCACAGGGCAGTGATCCCTTGGAACAGGTAAAGAAATGAGTTGAGAACTATAATTGCCCCATTTTACTACCTACAAGAGTGTTTCTCCAAGTGATAACAGAGGGAGGGGATTCCAAACAGAGCCAGCTGGCCTTGCTGACTTGACAGAGTTTGGGGGTCAGGGAGGCCACATTAGTTAAGTTATGCAGGTGAGGTGAAGGGAGAGTTGCAGAGGGAGAGAGGGAGAGACAGAGCGAGAGCACTCCAGAAATCTGCCGAGGAATGCTGATCAGTGCATACCTGTGCTGATGGTACTGGTGCTGAGAAAGAACCTCCAGAGAGACTGGGGTAGACAATACCTGGAGCTCACACAGAGCCAAGAATAGTTCATTAGATTAGAAGACCTCTTGACACAGTAGAAGTGTATTGATTCTGGAGTGGGGCCAAATTAGCCCAGAAAGAAAGATCATTCTAGACTTCCTCAACGAAGTTGCAAAGCAAGCCTTGAAAGGACCAAACTATTTCCAAGTACCTTAACTGTGACTCACAAAGTCCCAAAATATTTAAAGGAATATCCCCAAATCCATTTCACAACAGTGTAAAAATCACAATGTCTGTCATCCAATCAAACATTAGTAGGCATGCAGAGAAGCAGGAAAACGTGACCTACGATGAGAAAAAACCAATAAGGGAGTAGACACAAAAACAGAATTAGTAGACAAGGGCAATTAGAGAAGGCAATGGCACCCCACTCCAGGACTCTTGTCTGGAAAATCCCATGGATGGAGAAGCCTGGTGGGCTGCAGTCTGTGGGGTCGCTAAGAGTCGGACACTACTGAGCGACTTCACTTTCACTTTTCACTTCCATGCGTTGGAGAAGGAAATGGCAACCCACTCCAGTGTTCTTGCCTAGAGAATCCCAGGGACAGGGGAGCCTGGTGCGCTGCCGTCGATGGGGTGGCACAGAGTCAGACACGACTGAAGTGACTTAGCAGCAGCAGCAGCAGCAGCAGACAAGGACAATAAAACAGCTATTGCACACGCTTTGAATGTAGGGGAAAGGGAGAGTAGAAGTTATAAAAAGACCCAAACCAAACTTCTGAAGATGAAAGCACAACATCTGAGGTGAAAAGTTCACTGGATGGGACTAACAGCAGATTAGAAACTGAAGAAAAGGAGACGAGTGAGGTTTTAGATATAACAATAAAAACTATCCAAAATGAAACAAAAAGACTGGAAGACAAAAATGAACAGAACATCAGTGATCTGTGGCCATCAAGTGGCCCAACATGCTTAATTAGAATCCTAGAAGGAGGGGGAAAAGGGGACAGAAAAAAGTATCTGAAGAAATAACACTTGAATTTTTTTCCAAATTTGATGAAAACTGTAAACCCACAGATTGAAAAACACTGAACAAATCTAAGCCAAAGAAAACCACACCAAGACATATCCTAAACAAATTATTGAAAAACAGTGATAATGAGAAAAATATCAAAATCAGCCAGAGAAATAAGGAAATCATCAGTCAGTTTACCAATCTGGTGATACAGGGGCAGCCTGATCACTATGGATTGGTGAGTGACTGGAAGGTAAGAGAGTGGAGATAAAGGGCAGAGCCAACTCTTCTGATAAAAAACTGAAATGAAAGAGAAGGAGAGAAAGAAAAGGATAACTAAATGGGAGCATAGCATTCAAGGTATGTTTTGCTTTCTTTGTTTTTATAAGATAGACGAGCAAATTTATAGGTTGAGGATAATGTTAATGATAATAATAAAATAACTAATATTGATAAAGCCCTTCTAGATACTATACTCAATACTTTATGTATATTGATTCCTTTGGTCTTCACTACAGCTTTATGAGGGCTTCCCTTGAGGCTCAGCAGGTAAAGAATCCGCCTGCAATGCAGGAGACCTGGGTTTGATCCCTGGGTTGGGAAGAGAAAAGCTTCCCCCTGGAGAAGAGAAAAGCTACCCACTCCAGTGTTCTGGTCTGGTCCATGGGGTCGCAAAGAGTGGGACATGACTGAGCAACTTTCACTTTCACAGCTTTATGAAATGGGGCTATTTTTCTCTCTTATAAATGAGGTACAGATGGATTAAATATTACTCCAAATTATAGGGTTAAAAAGTAGCAGAGCTGGAATTCAAACCAAAGTCCACTTGTAATGTACTTGACTCGTATGTGTTGAGCCAGCAAAGAGGGGAAGCGGAGGTTATTATAAACGTGAGAAGGTATAACTGATGCCTAGGAAGGGGTAGGAGATATATATTTGAGAGCACATGTGGATGGATGGGATTTGACCAAGAGGAAAGGAAGACTTCATTTTTGAGATTTGGAGAAAGAAATTAAGGCTGTGTGTAAGTGTAGATAAATAGATTTCTTGATGACTTTAAGTGGCCAAAGTTTTCTTGGTGAATGTGTTAAGTTAGGTGTACAGAAAAGCTAAAACTTGATATGACAACCAAGGGGCGAAGTCAAACAAAATGAGTGATGAATTTTAGAGTTTGATTGTGTATGAGCTACATCTAATAGCTATGTTCTTTATTTCTAGCAGGGAAAGGGATAGGGTGAGGGAGAGATAAGGATGGTAATCCTACCTCCCAAAGCATGGCAGCTATTTCTCAGGCGAGACCACCCGTAGGTAATGTCAAAGAAGCAACAAGAATAGAGTAGGTTGATAACCATGCTCACCTTGGTTGCCCTACAGACAGCCAAACAGACACCTAATTGTTTCCTCATGCTGACCCCTTCCAGATAAGTCCACTTGGTAAAAGCTCTTACTGAGCTATTAGTTTCCTTGGAATGTCCTAAAATTTCAATTTTTGAAATTTTTTCCATATTATTACATGTCATCTATGAATCATGAATTCTTGTTAAACTTTTAGCTCTAGAGTAAATGTTTCCTTCCAATCTCAATTACGAACAAGGCAATTCAGTAACACAAGAATCTATTGTGAAATCATATTTATGAACTTCTGACATTACGTCTAACCTTTTGTTGTATATACTCTTTGACAGCTTAAGATTGGGCTTTATGCTCTATTTCTTAAGAGCCTGCATTTTTAAAACATGACAAACTTGGTTTCTGTACCCAATTGTGTCATGCAGGGTGAAAAATGCAACTGTCTTTTCCAGGTTTATGTTTACAGACAAATAATTTCATCTACTAGAACTGAATCTTTTTCTTTTTAAAATCGCATTTATATTTGTTTATTCAATCTCTTTTCGGCTGTGCCGGGTCTTCATGCTGTGGGGCCTTTCTCTCATTGTGGCGTGCAGGCTTCTCATTGTGGTGGCCTCTCTCGTGGAGCACAGTCTCCAGGGCGTTCGGTTCGGTGGCTGCAGCTCCTAGGCTCCAGAGCACAGGTTCGGCAGTTGTGGTGCGTGGACTGAGCTGCTCTACACTAAGAAGGATCTTCCTGGACCAGGGATAGAGTCTCCTGCATTGGCAGGCGGATTCTTTATCACTGAGCCACAAAGGAAGCCCCACTCTTAAAGAGAGACTTGTGTTTAGTAGAGTAGACCATAGTAAGAGCTTATCAGTCCTTTTTCTGAACGTCTATGATTTAACCTTTTCCAAGTTATGCACAAACTACAAACACATATCACAACTGTTGCCCTGTCAGCTTTCTTCCAGATTCTGGATTCCAAAGGTAATCTGGCTGGTGGAGTGATGTAAATAGCAAATAGAAAAAGAAACCTGTCCACCTTCTTGCTTTTTCTGTGGTCATAAACCTGCCAACAGGCATCCATGGCTGACCTGCCATCAGGCTTCAAACTACTGCTGTTTCATACAAGACTCGAGTTAGGGAAAATTCAGCTGAGTTTTCAATAAGTCTGAGCTAGAATTTGGCTGTATCTGCCACTACGATCTGATCACAGTATTCTCCAGTTTGAAATTCTGTTCTGAATTCCTATTGCTTATAGCAACTGTTTTCAAGCATAATTTAACTTTTGTTATTAAAAGTAGTATGTATCCATTTGGAGAAAATTATGAAATATAGATAAGTAAAAATAAAAATATAAAAACTATGCATTCTTATTACCCAAAGATCATTTTTTAAAAATCTTAGTTCTTAACCTAGATCGATGCTTTACTGATGGTCTCTATCTGATGAACTGTCATCATAATCTCTTCTAATTCTTTAAATGTGATTTTATTTTTTGAACATATTATAATAGCTGCTTTGAAGTCCAACATTTACACACCCCAAAGCAGTTTTTTTCTTTGCATATCTTATGATTTTTTGTTGAAAAACTGGACATTTTGGATAACACTGGGGCAAGTCCAGATTCTGATCCTCTCCAGGCTTCTTCTTGTTGCTGTTTAGTCTTTGTTATTGTGCAGCCTCTGATGTCTCTGTGTAGATAATCTTTCCTTGTTTTTGTTGTTGAGCTTGGCTTCTTGGGTGGGGGTGCTCCATAGTTTGGTCAACCACTGGTTGGTCAGAGATTGTATTTAAGCCTCCTGAGCCAGTAAACATTTCAAGGTTTCATTCTTTTCCACTGAATCTGTATGTAGCTTCAGGACTGCTTTCAAGGTTCAGGGAGTTTACATATCTGCCCTGCCTTTAGCTCAGGGACCTTGGAAGTATCCTCTCTGGTTCCTCCTCACAGGTCACAGCCTTAAGCTTTTCCTCAGCCTTCTGGACCACCGGTATCAAGTGTGATATTAGCAGGGCCCTCTTTGACTCTTTCTGGCCCCAATTTCTTTGTTAACCTTCTGCTGGTCTGCCTCCGCTGGTATCACTAAGCTATTAGCCTCCTTTTACTGTTAATTCTTGTGTTAACTATTCTGTTTGACAATTCTTTGGGGCATGAATAGTCCACACTGTTTCAAATCGGGTGAGCATCCTCAGGCAGGAGGTGATCAGCATCTGTTAAGGGGTCTGATCTTCTTAGGCCGCCAAGCCTACCCAGAGTCTCCCTGTACAGCAGGACACTGGGGAGTGGGGATGGACACTACTCGACAGCTTCAGTCACCTACGCAGTAAAGCTCTTTCACATACAGAGCTTGGGGCGAGGGGAGGTAAAGTGCAGCAGCTTTCTGGAGCTGCCCCACCCCCCTGGAATACATCTTCAGCAATAGAAAGGTGGGGCAATGGGATTTTCATTGACTGTCAACCCTGCCCAGAATGCTTCTTATACAAGAGGAAGCTAAGAGTGATGGATGCAGCTCGTGGAGTAAACGCCATGGTCTTCTTACCCTTCTGAGTTTCAGTACATTTTATTAAATAAATACCTCTAAATTTCTTTCATGCCCTTAGGTCAATTTCCAGAAACCATAAATGGGGTCTTAGATAATTTTGACCAGCTTGACCAATGTTTCTTTTGAGAGACGGGCTTCACACCACCATTTTAGAAGTTCCACCCCATGGAAGGGGTCTCTAATTTATAATTTTACTTATTTGCTTTAACTTACAACATAAAGAAAATAATTATAAAATATCAAATACACTTTTTTATGAACAATAAAACTACTGAGTGTAGTTATAAGCATTCAGTAATTTCTTTTGTACCTATCACCTCAAACTATGAGCTACTGTAGGGTAGGCCCTATGTCAATTCACTTGTTTCCATGGTGCAAGGGCAATGGATGGGAGGTAATGGTCTTTACAGCCTTAAAACAAAATCCTATATGTGTTTTTAAACATGATTCTATGATTACCTTACCTAATGGCTTAGCTTCAGTGACTATCTCACTAGGCTAGTTTGTTATTAGTTACAAGGCTGGCTCCCACGTGGGCTTCCTAGTACACACATAGTCATATGAGCCCACACTCACACACTTAACCTTTGCATAACATTTTCGCAGTTACTTGTCTCCTCTAAGAGTGCCCATATGTGAATTTTTTTAACCAATTAGACTTTACAGGCACAATGTCTATGGCCTGCATCCTTTTTAAAGCCAATGAAAATGTTTGTGATTCAAAATAAATTATATATTGGCTCAGAAACACAGAAAGAAAACTGCAGAACCAAAATAAATGTGTTTAATTAAATGTTTATAAAATCAAATATTAGGTCAACCTATCAAAAACAACTCAACACTTAAAAAGTTACATATGAATTATATTTAAGGTGGCATGTGAATACATTTGGGGACATATGTAGTGGCTCAGCAGTAAAGAATACGCCTGTCAGTGCAAGAGACACAAGTTCAATCCCTGGGTCAGGAAGATCCCTTGGTGAAGGAAATGGCAACTCACTCCAGTATTCCTGCCTGGGAAATTCCATGAATAGAGGAGCCTGGCAGACTGCAGTCCACAGGGTCACAAAAGAGTCGGACGTGACTTAGTGACTGAACAACGACTGGTGTTAATTACTTCTGTAACTTTAAACACATTACTTAAGCTTTCTAAACTTTAGTTTGAAAGGAAAAAACCCTATTCACAAAACATTTTCAAGAATGAAATAGCTGATGTACAATAATAGCTGATGCTCAATAATTACTAGTTCTTTCAACTTACAAATAGCCACCCTAGTAATTTATACTCTACCTTGTTTGCTAAAGCTAGATATATGAGACTTTTTAGAGTTGGAAGAATTTAAATCAATTCCTTCCCTCAGTTTAAGTAAAGTCACTCAGTCGTGTCCAACTCTTCGCGACCCCATGGACTGTAGCCTCCCAGGCTTCTCCCTCCATGGGATTCTCCAGGCAAGAGTACTGGAGTGGGTTACCATTTCCTCCGCCAGGGAATCTTCCCAACCCAGGGATCGAACCTGAGTCTCCCGCATTCCAGGAAGATGCTTTATCCTCTGAGCCACCAGGGAAGCAGTTTTCAGATGAAGAAATCACAGTATTCATCTTGAGGGGTGAAAGACTTTCCCAGGAACTCAACAGAATAGAACTAGTACCATCTTCTCTGAACACCTGCCACCTTTCTAATATGCCTTGGTGCCACGTGTTTCCTAATGTTTAGTTGAAAGATTTTATGTTATATCCATTTTATCTTTGCTTAAAGCATAAAGATTATGGCTAATAGTGGTCTTGTGTTCCTTGTGTTCTCTTTGCTAGTTACATGCTCTGGGGAAACTTCCTGGAACCAGGATGGCAGAGTTAAAGCCAAGTACACCTTGCTGCATGATACCGTGATGAGGTATGCTATTTACCAACGTGGAGATTCATTTACTCATGCCTCTACTTTTTACTTGAAAGGGGACCCGTCTTATTTTTCATTTTCCCCAAAGCAGACTCTGAGACAAAGATGTGAGTTCGAGTGGTTTAAGAAAATTACATGAGGGAGTGGGGAAGTGACACAGGGAAGAAAGTCTTTCAGCTGGGGATGTGTTAATCTTCAGGTTAACACTGCAGACAACCGGGGCTCAGTCTCACTGAGTGACTACAGAACACGCCCCAGAACTCTCCCACTGAAGGGTGAGAACACTGGTGTGTCTGTTCACCAATTTCCATCTCCCCTTGAGCTAGGGTTGCTTCTAGGTAGATGAGCTCCTGACACTTCTGGCTTACCCTCTGAGAAGCCTAAGTTCCAATGGCCAAAGAAAGCTCTTAGGCAGAGGCACACAGATGCTGTTGTTACATATGACAACTGTCCACCAAAGCTCCTGGTGACCACTAGAGTGGGCCTTGGTGAGGCGCCGACATTCTCTGCTACAGGACACTCCTGAAAGGTTCTCTCCTCCCCACCTTCGATAACAACTCCAGTCTACGTCTGCTAAGATTTCTGTCTTTACTTCTCACCTGTTCCTCCTATCCCCAGCCACTCACCGTAGCCCAGTTCTAATCAGCAGAGGTCAGAAGGCTAGGCGACAATAGAATAGTTCAACAAGGTTTCCTAAGCATGTGCAGTCAGCCACTGGGAACCAAGGGGGAAGGAGAACGAAGAAAGAAGTGGAAATCTGCAGTGCTGCCACTCCCAAGTCCCCTTCTTCCTTTCCCCACCTCCCATCTCATAGCTTTTCATGACATCTCCGTTAAAATCCAAGGAGAAACACAGTGAATAGACACTCCATCCTCCCCCCTCCCCCTTGCTCATACCCAACCCTTACTCCTACTGCTTTGCTTGCCCAGGTATTTGGCTACTCTGAGGATGGGAGCCTGGGGGAGGAGTGAAGGAGAGCAGAGCTGCATCCCTTCGGACCCTCCTGGGCTCCACCTCATACACACCCAGCTGCATCCTGGCTCCTAGCCGCCCTTCAGCTTGTCCCCTGCTCCTCCCCAGCCCCAAACCAAACTCTCACCCTCATCCCTGTAACAGGAACTCCATTTCCCACAACTGATCCCAAATGCCAGCACGTACATGCAGCTCTCGGGACTCAGAACTTAGAGGATTCAGATGGAAAGTCTGGGATGACCTTTTCAACATATTTCACACCACTTTACTGTGAGAAATTCCACACAGTTATCTGAGCCTCCTTGCAGACTGAAACACTTCTCACCCTCTGGACAGCTCTAACCTGAAGCCCCACAGAGCCTTGGGTGGTGCTGGTGTGGCTGCCTCCTTGCCTGGCTCACAACTCAGCTCCCTGGACTCCAGTGAGAGTCATGCAGGACCAAGGCCATGGCATTCTTTCTTCCTTCTTCCAGGCTGTGTCACAAAACCATTACTTCCCTTCTGCTACCACATTTTACCTCCTTCTGATGCCTGAACACAGAAGAGTTCCCTCTTTGTGATTACAACGAACACCCACCACTGTCTCCCACCCCCACTGCCCGGTGGGTGGGAAAGACATGAAGATGCAGACTCCTCATTCTTGGTGCTGGGGCTGCAGCAGGACAGATAAAGGCTGGTAACGCTGATCTGAAATTGAATGAGGTTTCCTTAGAAATCATGTTACAAGAGTTGTTAAATTTTCTTCTGCTGATGCCCTACTTCATGTGTGTAAATTACCATTTGTGTTCTGGCTGGAACCGTAACCACTGTGTTTGCCTACTTTCTGAAGGAAAATGGGCTCAATGGCCCAAGACAATACCTTATAATTCCATAGTTGAAGACTCATGTTAAGGATATCAGGTAAATTCATATATATATGGTATATACAAGGAAATGAATTGTAAGAAATAACTCTAGCATTCATGAATGGAAATTACATGTCTATCGTTATAGCTGTTGTTGCTATTTGGTACCTAACACAGTGCCTGAAACATCTGATAGCCCAATAAATGTTTTACTGTTGAGTAAATGATGTAGTAAAGACTGAGAAAATGGGTAGGGCCGGTAACTTCAGTTGAGACAGGCTTGATTAAGTCATCAGGCATCTCTGCAAATGAACAGAACCCTGAAGAGCTCGCCTAGTGAGAAAAGCTGGTGGGGAGCACGCACACAGTGCTGCCTTTAAAACAAGAACTGGCAGGGTCTTGCTTCTGAACAGGAGAGATAGCAAATGCAAGGAGGGAGGATTTCTGAGAAAGAAGAGTCAGATCTCCTGATAAAGCTGGATCTGACACTAACTTGCCCCATAGGTCAGTGATTCCTTGAAGACACTGGAGATTCCAGTAAGTCCAGTTTCTATGCTCATTCAATTCTGCCTCAAGCCCCATGCTTAACCCTTTCCCAAGATAAGGCCAAAGCCATAGAATATACTTGGAATTGTAGGAACTGCTCTTTTCTGTGACATTCACAGCTGTAGCCAGGCATTGAAGTTATGATCAGAAATAGGTAAATTAAGTTCATAATTTTATAGAAGAATTTTTCTTCCTAGTTTCCTGGTAAAGTGTCATTAGAAAATTTAACTGCTTTTTCTTATCACTAAGGAGGAAAAGATTTTCCTTTAATCAGATCATGAGAATCCACGAATTCAAGAAAGCCAGGGTTGCTAGGGGATTTGGAGGGAGAACCCACTCTTCTTGGTATTCTTCTCACCTCCTGGAAGGTCATGATCATTCTTTAAAGTCAAGTGAAATATCACATTCCCATCCAACTAATCCTTTCTCTGTCGTCTCCCACCATCTTGATCTAGACACGAGTGGCAGCACTTGTCAGCTGGTACTCCCGCTTCCTCCTCATGTCTGCTCCCCTTGGGTAGATGTGAGTTCCATTTGCCTTTGAGATCTAGTGCAATATCTGGCACAGAAATGCCACTGAATTGACCTGAACCCTGCGTGGACATACTACCCCCACACCTCACCAGACCCACCACAGGAGCTGCCAAGGGTATTGAAGGTGTACACTTCTCACTATGCGAATCTCTGTCTTTATGGGATCCAGCACACAAGAATCAGAGGTCCAGCTGCTACAGGATGCCAAACGTTTCACTGAGCAAATACAAGAGCAGCAGTTTCACCTGCAGCAAGCTGATAATTTCCCACAGGCATTCACCACTGAAGTTTCCAAAATGAGAGAACAACTTCTCAAGTATCAAAACGAATACAATGCAGTGAAGGAAAGAGAGTTCCATAATCAGTACAGACTCAATAGGTAAGTACACGATTCTCTCACATTCGCTGAAGACAGATGCAAGCAAAGCAGCTTCCACATAAACTAAGAGAAAAACGGGGACTAACTGAAGAAGGAACTTTAGGTACAGGGATTATGAGATAGCAATGAGAAGAGAACCACAAGCCTAGTTCTTTCCTTGATTCCCTAGAACAGGCAGTCCCTGAACAAGGTTACAGAATTTTAGAAAAATAAGCTCAGGTTTCAGGAAGATGCTCTTAGGAAGAGGAGATGGCTGTAGTGGTTTTCGTGTGTCAGGAAAACTATAAGCATCGGGAGCCGTGACCAAAGAACACACTCCATAGAACAAGGACTTGGCATACGCTCTCGGCCTCTGCAGCCCTGGTGGCGGCCCCTTTCCTTTTGTGGTACGGATTCCGTGTCCGCATGGCGAGTACCCCATGAGGACTTTCCAAACAAGCCTGTGTGAGCTGAGAGTCATACCTGGTTCCCTTGATTCTTCTAATACAGGGACGGGAACCACATAGTCAACCCTCTTCTCCTATTACTAGACTATTCCTTAAGGTCAAGGAAAAAAGTGATATCCTTTTGGAAGACACATTCACTTATCCAAAACTGAGGGATGTCATTCAGTGAACTAAAGCAGAAATGTATAACTGGAAGGGATAAATGCTATTCATAAAATCTCCTCTAACATTCCTCCTGTGAGTAGCAAGTCAGTCAAAGAGTTTGTTCAGCAAATCACACTAGTTAGATAGAATTTCAAAACAACTGCAGTCCAGGTTTTGTGATATGTGCTGTGCCTGGGTACCATCAGAGAGAAAGTCAAACCATCTCTCCTAGAATGTGTTACCATTTTCTCTGGCTATTTTTAAGAGTAGGTAGATTCCTTGCAGAGTGATGGAACTCAGTCCTGCTAAGAGATAAGGGAATTATTTGAATGACCTTTGGAGGACTTTGCTCACCCTGGTTTTGAATCCTTTCTTTGGGGCCTATTATTTCAACTGGGGGATGAAGATTAGCTTAATCAGGAGAATTATATTCAGGGGGAAAAATCTGAGTTCTTCTTTGTCTTTCAAGCTAAACTTGTTTCAGGCTCACCAGTGAGATCTATAAAAAGAAAGCTTAGCTATTTCTGTGCTCTGTAAGCACTCTTTCAGTTGAGAAAATAATGAAATTAAAACAATTGGTAGTTGTTCATTAGTATTGAAAATATGAATGCTTGACATTTCCATGAAAGGGTAAGAGGAACATAAGTCAGTTGATATTTAAATTGTTTAAAATTTCCAAGTATTCCTGCCAAGAGGAAAGGAAAAAAATGACCAGAACTCTTGCCTTTTAGGTATAGACAGGCAAATTATTCATTGAGTTGCCTGGGATGAGGGTGGGGGTGAGGACTGTACATAGTGATCTACAGTAAACAAGAACATTTAAAGTGAACATTTGCAGAAATGTTTTGTGTGTATTATTTTGGATTTGTTAACGTGTAATACTTTAGCTTAAGCAGACTTTCCTGCATTCTCAGCTATTAGCAGCTCAAAAATGAACAAACTTATTTCTATAAAAATAATGGTGATATCAAAATAAATACTAGGAAAGACTTATAGGCTGCATATTTCATTGGCTTAACATACTTAGTATTACATGATACGGAAACAAATTCACTCAACACTTCCTCCCTGGGAAGAAAGTAGATATTTCCATCCCCACATAAAAATAAAGAAACCAAGCCAATGAGAGAGAGAAAAAAAAAAAAAAACCTATTCATCCAAATATACAGATGATATTTTTCAGATCAGCACAACAAAACCTCATTTTATTCTGGGCCTGAATAACAGAAGTCCAAATAACTAGCACTCCTCTACCCCAACATCTTCAGGAACTTCTGAATCATTGGCAACTAGTAAGAACAATATATTGTTTAAATATTCTAGAGAAAAGATTTTTGCTTTATCATTTAGTTGATTTTCTTATGTTTTCAAATAATATAAACTCCTTAATAAGTGATAAAGGAAGTATAATAACATGGTTGGTTAATAATTAAATCTGTTGCAATCGTTTTTGGCTTTGGATTAATACTCACTGATGATCTCTTGGTAACTATGCAGTTCAGGAATGAATATGGAACTTACTTCAATAAGTAAACACATACAAATAATTAATGAAGCGATTAAATAAATACTGTTGAGAACTTATACTTGAAACAAAGTGGAAGTCATTATTTCTCCAGAAACTTTCCCTGAAAAGACTTTTCAGTATTCTTTTCAAGGTTTTTCTAGCTTTTACTTTGTTACCTTTTGGGGGCTTCTCTGCTTCCTAGAAATCCTAAAGGTCTGGACAGCAAACCAGCTGAGTCTCTCACACTAAATCTGAAATATCCTGACAAGTCTTAGTCGGCCGAGGAAACAGAGCCATGGTCAGTGCTGTCTGTTGTGGGTGTGGACGTGGAGTGGGGGACATGCGTGCTGCGCGTGTGCAGGGCTGTGCAGCGTGATCGTGGCCTCACGACTGCTTCCTCTGCCATGGCTTGTTCCCCCTGTCGGCGCTCACCCCGGGCTTAGTAGTCATTTTCCATTCTTAGTCCAACAGCGATAGCAAAGTTGGAACCAAAAAACAAACAGATCTGATAAGAAAGGAACAGAGACCCACTCCAGTGTTCTTGCCTGGAGAATCCCAGGGATGGGGGAGCCTGGTGGGCTGCTGTCTCTGGGGTCACACAGAGTTGGGCACGACTGAAATGACTTAGCAGCAGCAGTATCAGCAAATTGGAACAGACACCATGGGAAACAGTACAGAGGTTCTTTAAAAACCTAAATATAGAGCTACCATATGAACCAGCAATCTCGCTCCTGGGCATATACTCAGAGAAAGCCATAATTCGAAAGGATGCATGCACCCCAATGTTCTTGGCAGAACTATTTGCAATAGCCAAGACATGGAAGCAAACTAAATGTGTATCAACAGAGGAATGGATAAAGCAATTACTCTAAAAGCCATTGCCTAGCAAGCAACTGTGTAAGAAGCATTAATCAGCTCTGCCATTGAGAAGACAACTCTACGGCTGACGTGGGTGATGTCAGTTGGCATCAGTAGCTTCAGACACACATAAATTCATTTGACACTATGTTGAACATCTATTTTGTCACATGCTCTTCCTTCCTTTGGAGCTTCCTTGACAGCTCAGCTGGTAAAGACTCTGCCTGCAGTGCAAGAGGCTTGGGTTCAATCCCTGTGTTGGCAAAACCCCTTGGATCAGGAAAGGGCAACCCACTCCAGTATTCTTTTTTTTTAATTAATTTATCTTTTATTGAAACATAATTGCTTTACAGAATTTTGCTGTTTTCAGTCAAATCTCAACATGAAACAGTTATAGGTATACATATAACCACTTTTTTTTTTTAAGTTTCTTGACCCATACAGCAAATTCCCATTGGCTATCTATTTTACATATGGTAATGTAGGTTTCCATGTTACTCTTTCCATACATTCCAACCTCTCCTCCCCTCTCCTCATGTCCATAAGTCTATTCTCTATGTCTATTTCTCCACTGTTGCCCTGTAAATAAATTATTCAGTACCATTTTTCTAGATTCCATATATATGTGTTAGAATACAGTATTTATCTTTCTCTTTCTGACTCACTTCACTCTGTATAATAGGTTCTAGGTTCATCCACCTCATTAGAACTGACTCAAATGTGTTCCTTTTTATGGCTGAGTAATATTCCATTGTATATATATATATATACCACAATTTCTTTGTCCATTCATCTGCCAATGGACATCAATATTCTTGCCTGGGGAGTTCCATGGACAGAGGAGCCTGGTGGGCTGCAGTCCATGGGGTTGAAAAGAGTTGGACGTGACTGAGTGACTATCTCTTCACTATCACTTTCTTCCTTCCTTCAACATATATTTATTGATAATTTGCAGTGTACTGGTGCTGTGTTAAGAGATGTGATAGAAGTTTACAGGCATAGATTCTACCACTGTGGAGCTTAGGCTTCTTGCAATACCTTTCATCAATTCTCCCATATCTTTGGAAACTTAAAACAGTGCTTTCTTCCCTGGAATCCTTGCCTGATTCTAAAGGAAAAATTGGGTACCTCTGCGAATGATTACCTCTACTTGTAACTGGAAATAACCACTCATTTCTCTACTGTCCTAGAATATCAACTGCAAAAGAAGAGAAATATCTTTCCTTCTGCTTTATTTCCCTAGTCTTCAAAAAAACGAAAGGCACTAAATAAATATTTGTAAAATAAAAAAAAAAAAAAAAGAAAGGAACAGAGAGATTATTTTAGTGTTGCCTCTGGAATTCTAGAAAGTTAGACTGACAGAGGACATGCAGATCATCAGGGCTAGTAGTAAGGAAAAACTCACAGCTGGAACAGATTTTACCTTCTAAACATTAAAAAAAAAAAAAAGTGTTCTTGTGGCAACCAAGAACAGAAAGAGCTTAGAACAGGTTTTGCTGCATAGAGTCCTCATAACTGAAAGAGAAGCACCTTAGATCCACGTTTAAAAGGCAGATCCAACTCTAAAACTAACGATTCCACTTTCTGTCCAGGCCTTCCCACCCAAGGTAACATTGGAGTTGCTCACATACTTCCTGTATGATTCTTATTCTTGTCAGAGTTTGAGAACTGCTGATCTCCAAAGAGGTTCTCAGCCCTGAATACTCTCCAGAATCACCCAAACCTTCTCTCAGTAACCACTCACTGTGTGCTCAAACACCTCCAGTGATGGGGCTCACGGCCTCCCATAGCAGCGCAGCCCAGCTTTGGACAGCCTGACTCGTAGATGGCTATTGCTTATATTGGATAAGAAACTGACCTTCTTACAACTTCCACCCAGTCCAGCTGGTTCTGCTCCTGACGGTGGATGATGCCTCATGCACTTGGCCGCACACATGGCTTCCATCATTGCTTCTTCGCCTACAAGTCCTTACAACCAAAATCCTTTGATGACATGGTTCAGTTAGGACTCTTGCTGCAGAAAAGAACGAATCCTGAGGAGTTTTGATGCTCAAACACCTCTAAGTCAGGAAAGCTGAAAGTGTCTGTTTTAGATTTTAATGTCAGTTTGAAAGGTTAGAGGTTTATATATATCAAAAGACACACATACAATAACTTTTTCTCATCCCAGTAATGCCCCACAAAAATAAGAATCCAAAACAAGAAAAAGACAATGCATGAAGATGCCTATTATTATTTATAAAAGCAAAATCTCTAAAGCAATCTAAATTCTAAAAACAGTGGAATATTTCAATAATAGTGTATTCCAGGAATAGCTTGATACTGAACAATGCCTTGGAGTCAGAGACAGCTGAGTTTGAAAGTCAGTTTAGCCTTGACTGGTGACTTTGGAAGAAGTGTCTCTCTCCTCAGTTTCAGTGTTTCTTAATGAAAAAGGGGAAAATGTATGATTGAAATTTAATTAATTTAAAATGTTCAAAAGAATTAGCCATTTTACATTTGCTCAAGGAAAAACACATTTTCCATTTAAAGAAGAGACTACGTCTTATCTTGTGGGAGAGCCTCATGTCACCATTTTTAAATTCAGGGACACTCAGGCGGGCTTTGCAACCCAGCGATGGCAGCACACTATCACCCCCTGCTGGCAACACGGCTGACGTGCAGGAGCAACAGCTTGGAAGTAAAAGAGCGACATATACACACGTGGAGAGCATGAGATGATTGGATGTCATCACCAACTCAATGGACATGAGTTTGAGTAAAGTCCAGGAGCTGGTGATGGACAGAGAGGCCTGGTGTACTGCAGTCCATGTGGTAGCAAAGAGTCAGCCACGACTGAGTGACTGAACTGAACTGAATACACAAGCTGTAAAAGGAAAGGGCTTCCTGGTGGCTCGGATGGTAAAGAATTGGCCTGCAATGCGGGAGACCTAGGTTTGATCACTGGGCTGGGAAGATCACCTGGAGAAAGGAATGGCTATCCACTCCTGTATTCTTGCCTGGAGAGGAGAATTCAATGGACAGAGTAGCTTGGCAGGTGACAGTCCATGAGGTTGCACACTTTCTTTCTAAAAGGAAAGGTTCAGTTCAGTTCAGTCGCGTCCGACTCTTTGCGACCCCATGAATCGCAGCACGCCAGGCCTCCCTGTCCATCACCAACTCCCGGAGTTCACTCAGACTCACGGCCATCGAGTCAGTGATGCCATCCAGCCATCTCATCCTCTGTCATCCCCTTCTCCTCCTGCCCCCAATCCCTCCCAGCATCAGAGTCTTTTCCAGTGAGTCAACTCTTCGCATGAGGTGGCCAAAGGACTGGAGTTTCAGCTTTAGCATCATACCTTCCAAAGAAATCCCAGGGCTGATCTCCTTCAGAATGGACTGGTTGGATCTCCTTGCAGTCCAAGGGACTCTCAAGAGTCTTCTCCAACACCACAGTTCAAAAGCATCAATTCTTCGGCGCTCAGCCTTCTTCACAGTCCAACTCTCACATCCATACCTGACCACAGGAAAAACCATAGCCTTGACTAGATGGACCTTAGTCAGCAATAAATATTCAAAACTCTGAAGAAATTCAGTTTCAGCCTACAGTCCACACAACTAACCTATAAAATTCTGTGTGGCATACAGTTATTACAAAAACCTTCAATTTACTTTATTGCAAATATAGTTTCATAAAAATAAACCTGGTATGCATGCCTCTTTAGACCTACTGGCTAGTGGGATCTGCTAATTAGATGGAACCAGTAAAGGTTGTATCAATAATCCAGACAGGTACTAGTTTCTTGTAAGTAATATAAAGAAAAAGCCCAGAGCCTGCCTGGAAGTAACCTGAGTCTGGAGGGGGAGGTTGTGATCCCAAGCAGTTACAATGTGGTGCGAGAAACTCCTGTGATGGGCGGATGTACAGTGTTAAGGAGGACTGGAGAGGGTGAGCCTGTGGGAGTCAGTAAAGCCATCACCAAGGATGGACGCCAGGCTGACAAACACACCTGAGTGTGCATTCTGAGAAGAGAAAGTAGAAAATTATTACTGTGCAAATAGTTTAATTTTTTGTACTTTGTCAAAGTTTATTTATTTATTTTTTGCAGCTTAGTGGAAGAAAAAAACCTCATACTAAAGGAATTCGAGAAGATACCTAAGCCAGGAGTAAGTCTTAGATGATCTAGACTTTATTAAATACAGTTGGATTGAAGCAACCTTTTTGATAAATATTAATGTTTATCACAGAAACCATATCCTGAAACATTTGAAAGATCCAGAAGTCTTAACTATGGATGATGATGCAAGCAATACCTGTATAACTTCTGCAGTAAGCATAAGTGTGCCTATTACAGGATTTAGCTATTTGGCATCCAATTTAGGTTGTGTTTGGTTGGACAATATCTGCTTTGTTTTCAGAAGAAAAAGGATTCTATGGTTGGCACTTAAAAACATTATTTTTGCTATAGTTATTACTCTTTTAGCTTCCTGAATGTCTCAAGCTGATTATAAGAAATTTTTATACAAATGTATCACTTAGTAATTCATGCCTAACAAACTTCTCTAAAACGTACTAGTTTAAAACAACAGCCATTTCTTATTTTCAACAGTTGTGAATTCTTCTAGCCTGAGCTGGCTCAGTTAGAGAACAATGGCTTCATTTGCATGTCAGTCATTTTGGTGTAGTTGGTCTAAGTTGTCACTGGTTAGTCTCATGATGATGGAAGGGTTTCCAGTCTCAAGAAAGAGACAAATAGTCTCAAGAAAGGGCAAACCTCAGCACAAGCAGTTTTTGAGCCTTTGCTTAAATCACTGTTGGTAACATCACATTGGTCCAAGCAAGTCACAGTGCCACATCTGGAATCAAGGGGCAGAGGTCCTCCTACATCTAAATATGACATAGCCATATTGCAAAGAGGCATGCAAACACGATTAGGAGGAATTATGTCCCTTTCTTTTGCAATCTATCATAGAAAGTAAATGGAAAAATCAGCATACATCACATTAAATGGGACTGCACTACACCTTCTGAATGGTTTTATTTAAAAAGTATGTTGTTGGTGGTTTAATTTCAAGGCACAAAAACCTGTTAAACATAGAGCAAGATACTATTACATATATGAGTATAAATATACATCATATTATATATGAATGTAAGAATGTACATATATATGCATATATATGTATATATTATATACTATCATATAAGTATTCCTAACCACCATTTTCAACAGAGATTCTATGGGAAGAAGTATTTTGAATTTTAGTTTCAGATCATAGGATCACTCACCAATTTTACCCTCCAGGAACATCAGTGGAAGAGAGCCATATGCAGAAAGGCCAGAGAAGGCTAAGTGGATCCTTCCCCTTAGTCATTAGTAATGTGTGGCCCCCTGAGCACCAAAAGACTTCTCTCTCATAAGTTAATACTCCTCAGATAATCAGTCACGGGAAACAGTCAAAGCCCTGTTGGGAGACTGAGGCAGAGGGCATTTGAGGAGAATGTGCATGAGTTAGAGAAGTAGCATTAATGAGAGTGGGGGATTAAGGAATGTCAAGGACTAGAGACATTCCAAATATCAACTCCCTAATCTGTAATTCTCATGTGTGACTCAGACTAACCATAACCTAGATATTCAAGCATTATTTGTATCTGATTTGTCAAATCACAAATCGACTAGAAAAAAGGCTGGAAATTTTTACTAATGCTTTCTGGTATCAGATAAACATTAACTCAGAAAAAGGAAACATTTAAAATGCAGGGAGACCAAAAAGAGCATTAATTTTTTAAAAAGAGTTCAAATCTAATGCAAAAAGTTTAACACATATAGTATAATTGCTATGCATTCATTGAAGAGATCAGAAAACAAAGTTGCATTTACCTCTGTAAGAAATCATTTATGAAGTTCAAGCAAATATAATCAAAATGGTAAGTAAAAATTTTAATTTGATTTTTAGCCAAACAGATGCTTGCTCAGACTTTGTATAACTTGATGATTTTCATGCCTTTTAAAGGAAATGGAGAAGAAGATGAGAATATTGAGAGAAAGCACTGAAGAATTACGTAAGGAAGTAATGCAGAAGAAATTAGAAATTAAAAATTTACGGGAAGATTTGACATCTAAGCAAAAGCAATTACTAAAGGAGCAGAAGGAGCTAGAAGAACTGCTTGAATATCAGGTCACCTTAAAGGTGTGCTACTTCCACTCATACATATGTAAACATTGTATCTGCAAGGACATTAAAATGCATGGGTATCACTGCACTTTTGCATTGACTACATAGGTTTGACAAACACCAAAACACACAAACTGAAATGTTATGCAGTTGTGATTGATCCTATCAAACTAAACCTAGGCTCTGGGGATTCACAAAAGATTTCTGAACATTCAGTAGCATCACTCTAAATTGGAGATCTGACTGGGAGAAAAGGTCTCTCCAGACCTCGTCAAGCATTTTTCAATATTAGAAAGCAGTGTCACAAACACAATCACTTCCTTCAAGAGCAACCAAATGTCCTAACCTCTTTATATAGTTACTACTTTATCCTTGTCTGCCTGTTTGATTCCACTTCACTTCCCCCTCACTGTGAACATTATACAAGACCCATATTTATGTTTTCAGTTCAGTTCAGTCACTCAGTTGTGCCTGACTCTTTCCTAAAACATATTTTTTAAGAAATAATTAAAATTCATTTCATTTTGAAATATTTTATAGCAGGTCTTGAAACAATTTAAGTAACCTAGAGTTTTTTTTTTTTAAACAACACATCTGAGATACCTTGGCTTAGAATTAGGATTCACTTTGACCTCCTTGGAGAAGGCAATGGCTCCCTACTCCAGTACTCTTGCCTGGAAAATCCCATGGACAGAAGAGCCTGGTAGGCTGCAGTCCACGGGGTCGCAAAGAGTCAGACACAACTGAGCAACTTCCCTTTCACTTTTCACTTTCATGCACTAGAGAAGGAAATGGCAACCCACTCCAGTGTTCTTGCCTGGAGAATCCAAGGGACGGCGGAGCCTGGTGGCCTGCCATCTCTGGGGTCGCACAGGGTCGGACACGACTGAAGCGACTTAGCAGCAGCTTTGACCTCCTTAAGAGATGAAGCAGTCAGCTGAGACATACCCAGCTGCCACCTAGAAAATGGACACTGAGCCGAGATGGATTTACAAGGAATACAGTGAAGCTAAGGCTTTAGCCCCTCACATGCATTAACCACCTCCAAGGCCCTGAACCTAATTTAGCATTTGTAACTTGTGATTCTTTCCCTTAAAAAGAACTCCCCAAATTGTACAAGTTTTAGCCTCACAAAATTTAGATCTGCTCAAGACTGATCAAGACCCCAGAAATATACCACACTGCAGGGGTGTCTTCAAGCCCCCATCACCCCAGGTCCCAAAGTCGAGCATGATCCTCAGGTGGGAAGGGGTTCTTCCACAACCCCTGCCATGTATGTACATACCATTCTTGAGGCTAAAAGTGAATCTTCCATGAATCCACAGAGCATAACGCAAAGCAGTGTTAGACAAAGTTAGCTTCTGATCTTGGCCTTGCTGCTTAGAAGTTATGTGACTTTGGGAAAATCATTTACCTTCTCTTAGCTTCAGGCTTCAGAGAAGGCAATGACACCCCACTCCAGTACTCTTGCCTGGAAAATCCCATGGATCTGTAACCCCATGGATTATGGAAGAGCCTGGTAGGCTGCAGTCTATAGGTCACTGAGAGTCACACATGACTGAGTGACTTCCTTTTCACTTTCATGCATTGGAGACGGAAATGGCAACCAACTCCAGTATTCTTGCCTCCTCTTCACTTTCTGCCATAAAGGTGGTGTCATCTGCATATCTGAGGTTATTGATATTTCTCCCGGCAGTCTTGATTCCAGCTTGTGATTCTTCCAGCCCAGCATTTCTCATGATGTACTCTGCATATAAGTTAAATAAGCAGGGTGACAATATATAGCCTTGACGTACTCCTTTCCCTATTTGGAACCAGTCTGTTGTTCCATGTCCAGTTCTAACTGTTGCTTCCTGACCTGCATACAGGTTTCTCAAGAGGCAGGTCAGGGGGTCTGGTATTCCCATCTCTTTCAGAATTTTCCACAGTTTATTGTGATCCACACAGTCAAAGGCTTTGGCATAGTCAATAAAGCAGAAAAAGATGTTTTTCTGGAACGCTCTTGCTTTTTCCATGATCCAGCGGATGTTGGCAATTTGATCTCTGGTTCCTCTGCCTTTTCTAAAACCAGCTTGAACATCAGGAAGTTTATGGTTCACATACTGCTGAAACCTGGCTTGGAGAATTTTGTGTATTACTTTACTAGCGTGTGAGATGAGTGCAGTTGTGTGGTAGTTTGAGCATTCTTGGGCATTGCCTTTCTTTGGGATTGGAATGAAAACTGACCTTTTCCTTAGCAGCCTTCAAAACCTCTGAGGGATGGGTGTATCTCCATAAAGAGAACCTGGGCAGAGCACCTACAGCATTCAGTACAGTCAGTTAGATCCTCTTTCAAATGGTAACCACAAGCATCTTGAAAGGTCATTATGAGAATTAAATGGAATAATTAAAGCACACTGCAAGGTACAGGACCCACAGTAAAAATTCTACACCTTGTAGCTCCTTTCTCTCCTATTTAATTTGCTTAACTGCTTCTCATCTAAGAGTACATAATTTAACACGGCTCCATTTCTTTACTAGGATGAAGTGGTCCATCATCAATCCATCCCTGTACAAATTGGAAAAGAGATAGAAAAAACAACACGCAAAAAGTGTATGGTTTAATATTTTTATTTTCTATCCCTCCGGCCCACACTTCCCCAAGCTGTGTGTGCATGCTAAAACAAGAATATTAGCCACTGAACATACCAAATTACTGCGATAATTTTAGAAATATCTGCATTTGGCTCTCTCTAGGTTGTACACATTAAGTTCTTTAAAAAGAATGTAATGCAGCCCATAACTGTCATTCCTAACACTTATTTATGTCTTAATTTTGGGACAATATTCTCTTTCTAATATATAAATCATGTTTCTATGGAGAGTAACTGACTTTAACAGAACTGCATATGGAATAAGTTGTTTGAACTGTGTAGAATTTCATAGTCTAGATATGTCAGCCAGCCAGATGCCTGAAACCAAAAAAACAGTAATTCTTCACTTGTCAGCTATCTCTGTGCGTAAGCCCCCTACACATTTAGAGTAGATTGGAGGCAGAAATCACAGAGAAAATTCTCAAGGTTTAGAGGAACCAAAAAAGATAAATAAGTGGAGATACAAAAGTCTGGAAAAGAGGGGAAAGAGGAGACAG
Source organism: Nanger dama (assembly GCA_917880005.1). Lineage (NCBI taxonomy): Eukaryota > Metazoa > Chordata > Mammalia > Artiodactyla > Bovidae > Nanger > Nanger dama. Next base: position 16,501,599 of record CAKJTW010000007.1, read on the forward strand.
ACAGTAGTAGTGGCTCTAAAACCCAAGCCCCACCAGTACCAACGCTGAGAGGCTTAGGTCAGTTCAGAGGGTGAGGGTTGAATCCCAAGAGATGGGAGCGTGGGGGACCAGGGGAGAAAGTAGGGAAGCTGGCCAAATGCTTACCCTCAGTGACACTCAGTGGAGATTACCCCTCAGTCCCGCTCATCTGTGGTCTTCATCTCACTTCTGAATTTATGACTAGACCTTCTGTTGCCTAGTTAGAAAGTACAAACAGGTGAAGACATTCAGGGCTCAAAATAAGGCAAATATGTATTGTGAATGTGTTGTGTACATACATATATATGTGCGTATGTATCCCCACAGAGAAATGGAAAAGAAAAAACTTGTCTTGGAATATGAACTCAAAGAGCTCAATGATTCTCTAAAGAAAGTTGAAACCAAAATTAATGCTGTAATGGAAGAGAAGGAGGATGTAATAAAGGAAGTTGAAGGCAAACGGGCCTTACTTGAAATTAAAGAGCGAGAATATAACCAACTGGTCAAGCTATTAGAATTAACTAGAGAGAATGAAGCAAGTTCACTAACTGAAAGGTTTGTTATATTAATGTGTTTTGTCATCTAAATGTTTCTGTGATTTCTATTTTAAGATTCAAAATAATCTCAAACAGTTTTATATTCACTTAGTAAACATTTTTATAGGATTTTAAATCATTTTACCATTAATAAAAATATATTATTAAATAAAGCATTTTAAACTATTTTTTTTATCCTTTATTCTTCATTGTCCTCAATTTCTTGTGACAAAATCTTAAGGACACAATTTATTGTGTTTTTTTTTTGAAGTTTCTCTAATGTACTTCTGGAAAATTGTATCACTGGAGTGTGCTATAATTTAAGAATTTTTCTTTCCCCTGCAGATTACAGCATTTCTGAGGTAATCATGATATTTTTCCTAAAAGGAGCAATACCATGATGTGAGTCTCTAGGAGAGTGTTAATTCCCATTTTTAAGTAAAATTTCAGAGAAACTAGAACTTCTATCTCTGCCAATTTGCTCTTCCACTTAGGTTTTAATGACTGTGACACTGACAAGAACCTGCAAACAAAATTGCTTCTGGCATTATTTAAAATTTGATTCTAACATGAAAATAGTTCTGTATATATCTGCTGACCATGCTACCTTGAAAAAGGGCAGTTGATGACAAATCACTTTCATATTCTCTTTTTACCTGGAACAGAGGGATCTTGGATCTCAATTTACGAAACTGTCTTATTGACAAGCATAACTACCACGATGAACTGTCTTGTAAGCAAAGAGAGAAAGAACGAGATTTTCGAAATTTAAAAAAATGGAGCTGCTCCTGAAAGTGTCCTGGGATGCACTCAATCAAACTCAAGCACTGCACCAAAGGCTTCTGCTAGAGGTGGGTGCTGGACACTGCTGTCTGGTTTGCAAGCTCAGTGCCATCTTTTTGGTTTTTGGTTTGTTCTTTTTCCTTTGGGAAGCGCTGGTGCGGCTTGTGGGATCTTGTTCCCTTACCAGGGATTGAATCCAGGCCCTCAGCAGTGAGAACACAAAGCCCTAACCATAGACAGCCAGGAATTCCCTCAGTACCCTCTTTTTGAAGCAAACATATTTCAAGAACTTGTTTTTGCTGTCAACAGGAAAGAGGGAAAGCAACAGAACAGATAAAAGACAGCTTTAAAATGCATCAAATCTGTTATAGAGGCCCAGTCATTTCAATCTTTTTGTTATCCCAAGATTAGGGAAATGTCTTATTGGGATCACGCATCAGCCTGGCCATGGGAGACAGTTAGGCCATTCAATTCTGGAAGAGCTAATGGGTTCACTTCAGGGTGGAACCAAGTGAACCACTATGTTTGAAAGAGTTCAAAGAGTCAGATCTAGAATGCTGTTACTGAGACTACAACAGTCAGAAACAAGACCAGATCATGTGAATACAGACAGACAGCCAGCCTGCACCTCCAACTAGCCAACTCCCATCAGAACCCAGTGTCAGCTCCCTGAATAATTTTGTGTGTATCAGAGATGTACTACAGCTAGAGAATGTTCAATATAGCTATGACCTTCTTACTACCTCTATGCTCCCATATGGAGGGATTTTGGTCCCATTGTCTCTGGTTCCCTCCTCTTTCACATGGCACCTCCTGTGCCAGGGGACCAAACGCTGCTGAAAGGCAGTGAATCATAAAAAGGACTGCACCCCTATGCCCATGCCCTGGCCAGTGCTTCCTCTGGTGAAAAAGAGATCAGTCTCTGAGATGAAGCAGCTGGGGGTACAAAAATCATACCTGTTCTCTTCAGGATTGTCATGGTCCATGACTTTATAGAGGTTCATGACCTCAGAAACGTAAACAGGAGTTTCCAGCTATGGCAGACACTTCCAATTCTAACCTATAAGCCTAATTCTCCTCTCCTTCTGGGCATATAGAAGATTTATACTTCCTCATACCCTCTGCCATTGAGCAGGGTCATAGGACTGGTTCTGGTCAATGGATTGTGGGCAGAAATGACACATGTTCCTTCCAACCTAGAGCAGTATGAGAACCTCTAGCCCCTTTCCTCCCTCCCATTGCCATTGTGGTGACTTCCAGTGATGATATGGAAATGCTGTAAATGAATGCATCCAGCAACACTGAGCCAGCTGTGGACTTGGAGAACCACCTTGACTGGCCAGACACTTTGTCAGAGCAAGAAATAAGCCTTCATGCTTTTGGGTAATAATAGTTAGGCTTGTTTCTGAGGCAATAACCTACCCTATCATGATTGAAAGACCAACTTTTATTAAATTGTGAAAATAACTGGTAGAGTTATGAATGTTCTAAATGACTAGGTCTTGATCTTGCTGTCAAATGGCACTCATGAACTTTTTTATATCTCATTGGGGTGAAAAGTGCTTTTCACACTTTTACAAAACAAACAGAATGTTTATTATTTTCATTATTAAAACAATAATGTTTCTCATCTATTTTAATAGTTTTATTAAAATGTCTAGATTGATTCCTTTACAACTGTGAAAAGTTTTAAACTCTAAAAATTTTTTTCTATAAAAGCTTATATTTTCTACATCAACCATTACACTACTTTGTTGTTGTTGTTTTTATGGTTATTTCCTCATCTATCCATTTACTTCCATCCCTTCTGTGTCCTTATCCAGGTGTGTCTTTCCTACACAGCATATACTTTTTAATATCTAGTCTGAAAATTTCTGCCTTTCAGTTCTTGTCTATAGTCCAAAAGTACATTTTCTGGAGAAGAAAATGGCAATCTACTATAGTATTCTTGCTGGGGAAAATCCCATTGTCAGAGGAGCTAGGCGGGCACAGATACATTTGGGCTACGGCCACTGTATTACTATTGCTTTTTCTCTGTCTTATCTATTTTTTGTACCAGTTTTTCTCTTGTCTTTTCTTCTTTCAAATTAATCAAAAAGATGAATTTTTCTATTTTCCCCATTTTTGATATGCATTAGTTTTGCACTCTCTTTTCAGTCTTTCAGTGGCTACCCTTAAGATTACACCATTCATCCTTGATTTATTAGAGTCCAGTATAAATTCTTTTATCCTAGATAATGTTAGAACCTTTGAAGACTCTATATCTTTGCAACTCTTATACTTTCAAACATATTTTTTTAATCCAACTTTTCAAGTTATTCTTACTCAAAGTACTGGCTTACTGCAAGCTATTCCATTAAAATGGAAAGCCTCGCACATTAGAAAGTTAAGTTGGAACTTTGGATAAACACAGACTTTCTGGTATTCTACCTCACTCACAATGAGATCTACAGTGATGAGCAGTTAAAATATTTATTCCAAGAATTGGTGGAAACCTAGATGTGGTGAATAGAAGGCTCTTAAGACCAGTAAATGTTGCTTTTATTAATAAAACAACCCTTGTTTATTAAGCAAATAACCATAGTAAGATTTCTTTAAACAATAATAGGACAAAAATTATCATTGCTTTTAGTAATCTACTATGGTGATTCCAGTAGTAAGTGAAGTTAGTCTATTAAAAATGTTGCTAATGCTGACTCAACAAAACATTCTCCTTAAAAGTGGAAAGAAAGATAAGTTGAATGGGAGCAGTAAGATAGCTTGTCATGTAGAGAAATATCTATTGGTGATCTCAAAAGCAGTTATAAGCTGATAACAGTCACAATATTGGTTCTAAAATATGACAAACACTAAACAGAATTAAGTTTGTCTTTATCAGAAAATTTAAAATAGAAGGGCATATAAACAGAATATAAAATGTAACTCTGCCATTTCTACTTCCAGTTGAGACATAAATCATTGGAGTAGACCATGGTTCCTGTCATAAGAACCAGAAAAAAATTAATAAACTAAAAATCACATATTTTTAAAAGACATATGAGAGTTGTGGAAGTAAATTCTATAACAGTATAAACACTTTCTAGATGAACAGATACAGGTAGTCTTTTTCCTCCCTGAAGCATCTGCCAAGTCTAGGCATGAGCAGGTAGAAGGCGGGCCTGCCAAGAAGGAGCAAAGCTGGAGGCATAATCCTCCCAGACTTTAGACAATATTATAAAGATACAGTAATCAAAATAACAGTACTGGTACAAAAACATATAGATCAATGCAACAGAATAGACAGCCCAGAAATAAACCCACACATCTATGGTCAGTTAATCTTGGGCAAAGGAGGCAAAAATATACAATGGAGAAAAGACAATCTCTTCAGTAAGTTGTGTTGGGGAAGTTGAACACAATCTCATAAAAATTCATGAAGTTATAAGAGAACACTGCCTGACACCACACACAGAAATAAAGTGACTTAAAGACTTAAATATAAGATGCAAAACCATAAAACTTCCAGAAGAAAACAAAGGCAAAACATTCTCTGACATAAATTGTAGCAATGTTTTCTTAGGTCAGTTAACCAGGCAATAGAAATAAAAGCAAAAGGAGAAACAAGGGACCTAATCAAACATATTGGTGAAGGAAATGGCAACCCACTCCAATATTCTTGCCTGGAGGATCCCATGGACAGAGGAGCCTCGTGGGCTATAATCCATGGGGTTGCAAGAGTCGGACACGACTTAGTGACTAAGCCAATCAAACATATAAGCTTTTGCACAGCAAAGGAAACCATAAACAAAAAGAAAAAGACAACCAATGGTCTGGGAGAAAATACAGGCAAATATCACTTCTATGTGGAATCCAAAAAAATGACACAAATGAATTTATCTATGAAACAGGATCACAGACATTGAGAACAGATCTGTGGTTCCCAAAAGGGAGAGGAGGTGGAGGAGGAATGCAGTGGGAATGTGGGGTTAGCAGAGGCAAACTATATATAGAATGGATAAACAATAAAGTCCTGCTGTATAGCACAGGAAACCATATTCAGGATTCTGTGATAACCATATGGAAAAGAATATTTAAAAAGAATGTCTCTATATATCTGAACCCCTTTGCTGTATAGCAGAAATTAACATAACACTGTAAATTAATTATCCTTTAAAATGAAATATATCCAAAATAAATAATGAGTTATGTGAAAAATGTAAAAAAAAAAAAGCGACATACATATACATCTTAAACTGAATTCTAAAGTCTATAATTAGAATTTCCTCTCTGGTTCATCACTTTGCCAATACCTTGTCCTTATTACAGTCTTTTTTTTTTTTTCAAAGAAATGCAAATAAGATTCTTGGCTTTTAATGAAGAAAAACCTTAAGTGCCATATTACCTATATTACTAAAGTACAATGGGCTCTGTTTCTGTATGTTGAAATACAGTTGATCATGCAGTTTCATGAAATATATACGATTTTTATTGGGCTTTAAAATAAAAGAAAAAGAAGACCAGTCTGCCATAAGGAGAGAGACTTTGCTAGGGTTAGGGAAAACCATGACAAATTGAAATGTAGAGAATTTCTGAAAGATATCACACTTTCAGGAAATCAAACTACACATTAAAGTACACTTCTGATTTTAATCATAGCTCCTATTGACTTCCACTGAGGTACGAAAGAGGAATAAAACCCCATATCTACATTCTAACACAGTCCCCTCAGTGACTCTGGGGGATTTTGCTTTGACATTCACTGTCATGTTTTAAGGGTTGGAATATTATGTCTGTAAGGTTATTTTCTTTCAAAATAAAAACATACTCAAGATTGTGACAACAACGAAATCCTCTAACCAAGTAATTCTGTCATTTTCTGTGTACACATCAAGTCGTGTACCAGGCAGGTCATCAGTCCCGAGGAAGCAGAATGCCATGCACCACTCCCCTATCTTGGGGAGGGCCCACTGCATCTTGGTGTTGGAGTCACCAAGGAAAACATAACAGTCAAGCGCTGGATGGAACAACAGTACCTACACAAAGAAGAGACAGAGGAAGGTCAGCTTCAGGAGTGAACTTTGGCCCCCAGTGGCCAGCAGTCGCTCCTGATGGCCAGCTCAGGGTGACTGGCCTATGCTCACAATCGTCTTACTACGGTGAAAGGAACCTTGATCCTTCTTGTGGAGTCTGAAATCCTGAAAGCTGGCGGTGTGCCTGAGGGCCACTGACATACAGGCTTAAGCAGAACCAAGGAGTTCTCATCGTGCCTGAAACAGGGAAAGATATTCCCACACAAAGCGATAAACCCAGTACAGGCTGTGTGGACTCCCTCTCTCTTCATAAGGAGAGTTCTAGGGCCAAAGCCCATTCTTTTGTAGCTAAGTGGGGTGGAAAGGCTGCAGGCAGGAGACTGCTTTTTCCAACAGCACTTTTCCTTTATTTGTAGTTTTCTAGAAGATTCATCTCTCTCTGCTCTGACTTAGAAGTGATTTTCGCACTTCTCTTAGTGACTCCCTTCCAGTGTTCAAGGCAATTGTGACAACTTAACTACATAGAGGAGAGCATCAGTTTTGAGTCAGGCAGAGTGAGGTTTAAATCCTAGATTCACTGAACAGCTGCTGCTGTTTGGCATTTTCAACCTTTGAACTGGGATTACTGCAAGGAATAAAGTGATTACAGATGTGAAAGTATGTGGTTCCAAGAAGACAGTACCAAGAAACAACTGTTGCTTTTCTTCCTGTATATATATATATATAAACGTTTTTAAAGTCTAAAGAACATTTTGTAATCAGAATAAGATTTTGAATATTGCTATTTCATTCCAATGGCGAGGATGGCGTGTTCAGGCCCTACTGATAACCCTCAGGAAAGCCTTTCAGTATCTACTCTGCATCATCTGAATGACTGCCACTGCCACCAGCTGTTCTCCCTTTGTTCTATTTTTTCCAGGTTCAATCTCCATTTTGCTACTAATATTCTTAAATGAAAAAAATTGAGAAAAATCTTAAATGATACTTTAATGTGTCACCTGCTCAAGACATTCAATGTTCTTTATTTTATATAATCACGGGATGAAAGAACTGAGAGGAATTGTAAAGATCACATGGTCCAAGGAAGGCAAGTGCCAATTCTCTTCAGGGGCAGACCCCTGGCAGACCCCTGCAGTGAACATTTTGCAAAGGATTCTGAGACTCAGCACTGGCTTATCAGCTCTGTAGTTGATTAGTGATGTCTGCCTCAGGTATAGAAAGGTAGATGACAGTACATACACCATTTATTTCCTATTCTTAATTAAGTCCTCTTCCTTTAGCTAATTCTTGTGATCCATCTTCATCATTTAAGTCATATGTGAATAATGCTACTCCTTTATTTTTCAGTTTTAGACCTGATTATTTTTACTTCTCACTATAAATGATGAGGATTAAGCTTATTTTATACCCTGTCCTTCTTGTCCCACCATATACTAAATAGCTTTATGCTATAATTTTAACAATTTTGAAGTTTCATATTTGCATTATTATGAATAAATGTTATCCACACCTGAGTCACATTAGATACTTACAAAATTGTATTCCCCAGTATTTATATACATTGTGTTTTTATTTGTAGTTTTCTGTGTACTTATCATTAGTTCAACCCCAAACTGTCCTGTTAGTGAATAAATTTCCTCTCAGCATGTTAAAACACATTTGGTAGTCTATTCATTTAATCTTCTTATAGAAATCACTTCTGAGACTTTTCAGTAATCTCTAGCCAAAAACCAGTAGGAACATACCTATGGTTGAATGAGTTGAGTTTACTATTCATTGCATCAAGGGAAAATACACACCAGGCGGAATAGTAGGGTATCTCAGTGTAGCCTATTAGAAAGGACACATAGGTTTGGGGCTGGTGTTATGTGTTTGGGGGGCTGGTTTAAGAAAACAGGACTTTGCCTTATATTTGAATATTGTCAGAAAGTGAAGGTAACCTATGATTGAGTATCTTAATAAATTTTATGGCAGAAAGAGAAAAGACTGGATTGAGGCTAGAGCTATAATAGGCAAGGAAGACCAGGAGATGGGAATACGTATATATTTTTGTGGCTTGGACAATGTTCTCGTTTGTACCTGTGACCAAAGACAAATACAAAGTGGTCTTGTTTTTGTCTATGATCACAGAATGGTCTTGTCTGATGGTGATTTTCTGTTAAATTGTATTCAACAGAACCCCAAGGCCCAGCTGTGAGTGCCAGGTCAACTGCCAGATATCAGAAGCTGCTTTTCTCTTCTCAGCTTTCCGATCTGTTGCAAACTGGGTCTCACTTCTCTACATGTACACTCCCCAGCTTAGGAGCCTTACTCCAGCATCTTGGTGACTCCCTTTATCTCTCTCCCATGTTGGATCCTGTAGTCCATGAGTCTCTTCTATTTCTCTTTTGACTTACTCTCTTTTTGTGGGAAGGGGATATTGTCCTCCTTTACCTGAGAAAAGGTGAAGGGAAAGTAATCTTTTAAGACTGGTGTGTCAGAAAATGCATTGTCAGAACACTTTGCATATCAGGAAATATTTTATCCTCATTTTAGCTTAACAGATAATAATTTGACTGGATATGACATTTAAATTGGAAATTATTTTTCCTCATAATGAAGGCATAGATCAATTGTCTTTTATTGCACTACTAAGACACTTGGTGCCATTCTCATGCTTGAGTCTTTGTTTGAAACCAGTTTTTCTATTTTTCCATGCTGGAAACTTGTAGGATTTTTATTGCCTCCCAAAATTAAAAATTTCATGATGAAGTTCCCACTTGTGAGGCTTCTATTTTTAGCCATCACACTGGACACAAAGTGGGTTCTTTGCATAAAGAGACTTACGTTTTTCATCTCTGAACCACCATCTTAAATAGTTTCTCCAAGTTTGTCCACTTTTATTTTACTATTCTCTTTCTGGGACTTCTATTATCCAGATGTTAGACCTTCTCAAAGAATCCTTCTAATTTTCTTCTTTTTTTTCTCATATTTTCCATTGTTTTGTTTTTCTGACTTGCTACAAAGGAAATTTCCTCCACTTTTCTTCCATTCTGTTATATTTTAAATTTCCATGAGCTATTTTTCTCCTAATGCTTTTTTTATTGTACCCTTATGCATACCTCATATCATTTTTAATCTCACCAAAGATATTAATAATAGCTTTTGTTTTTTTTTTTTCTCTGCAAATTACATTTTTCTGTTTTTTTGTGTTTTTGTTTATTTTTCTCTTTCTTACTAGAAATTTTTCTCATCTATCTGGTAATCCTTAGCTATCAAGTTATATTTAAGAGTGAGAGTACTATAAAGCTAACTGCATGCTGTTTCTGATGATGAGGTTTGCCACTATAGACTTACCTGACTTGACACAAATATATAAGTGATTTCTCCTGACCAAAGAAGAAATTGTAGTGGAATGCTCACAAGTTGTTTGTATTTTAGTAAAGAAACACTATTTATATTGGACTAATTCTAGTTATTAAGGCCATAAAATAACACTCATATAGCGTAGAACAGAAATGAAAATAAAAGTCCTTTTCCTTCACTGATTTCACGAAGTCTATACTTTTGTTCTAGTTCAGTTTCAGGGAGAGACTAGCTTCCTCTTTGAACTTATGACTTATAGCTAGCCCAGTCATGGCCCTACGCTGACTGGCAGTGCTTGAAAATAGGAGTGGGTCAGGCCGGGCACTCCCAGCCTGAACACTTCAGACTTTGCGAGCATTCCAACAACAACAAAGATAAAGGAGAGCATGAAGGGCTCAGGCCATTCTTCAAAATTTGTTTCCCCCTAGGGACAACTGTTTGATTCTCTTAGGCCTTTGACTGTAGACTCTCCCAGAATTCCACAGACATCATGAAAATTTGAAATATTTTAGAAAAATAACAGAGCCTTAAAGAAACTGAAGTGTAATTGGGATGTTTACAACAGAATATGCCTAATTTTTAATTTTATGAAAGTAAATGTTTATTCATGTATTAAAAATGTCAGGAAAACAGACACCAAACTATTAATGCTGCCTCCTGATAAACAGCATCTGAATGTGGAAGTGGGGAGTGAAGATGTTTCTTACTTTACCTACTTTTTCTTTTGTTACAATAAACACAGTTTTTAAAAAAATATATCAAATGCTACTCTACAAAAATCAAATAAATAACTAAAATGAATAAGCTTACAAAACATACTATATATACAGTTTGGGGACTCGAAAATAATGGTCAATTACTTTACCTTGGTATTAGAACTTAATGTTAGAACTTTGATACTTGATCAGTTTTTCTCTTCTCCATTAGTGGAAACTTCAGTGTAACTCCAGCCTGTTCCCCAGATTACCTTAGGAAGATTTCCTTTGGAAGAGATGTATCAATCAGGTTTTTAATTTGGCTTCAAGAAGTAATAGACACTCAATTACAGTGGCTTAAGTAAATAGAGGTTGCTTCATTCAAATAATTAAAAAAAAAATCCAAAGATAGGCACATACCAAGAAGTTTCACATAATGGAAAGTCCAGAGCCTCTGAGCTTTCTCGTTACAAAAATGGTCATTAAGCCTCTGGGCATAAGATCATACAGAAGTGAGGAAGGGCAGAGAGCAAAATGCATATGGCAGCTGACTTGGCTGACACTGTCTTTCTAAAACAGTCACTTTTCCAGGAGCACCTCCAGATTTCCACTTACATTTCATTGGCCCACTTGGCTCTTATCATCACCCCCAACTCTGAAGGAGTTTGAAGATTTTTGGATACACCGCAGCTCTGAACAAAACTGGGGTTCTGTTAGTAAGGTCAAAGTGGAGGACAGATATTGGCTAGGCAGCCAGGAGGCTCTGCTGCCAACGGCTCACCTGGTTACCTCTTTCACAAAGCACATGTAATTCCCTCCTGAAACTAGAGGGCTGGGTTTGTGGAGAATTGAGAGAATGTCTAAAAGCAGTTTTGCAGAGTTCAAAAATGAGTATCATTCACTGTAGTATTGTTTGTAATTTAGAATATTGGAAAAAACTTAAAATGCCTGAGACCCGAATCCAGGAAAATTTGTCAGGAGCCTTTAGTTGACAGAGGAGTTGATGAGTTTGCTCTCATCATATCTTCTGTAGAAACTGTATAAGCTTCTCTAGTCCCTGTCAGTGTACATGTACAGATTTGCCTACACTTGGGAGCAACATTTGGAGCAGCCTGCTCATGGGCATCAGTGGCATGACTATCTCAGTCAGGGACCAAGATACTTGCTGGACTCCAATCTGTCCAGGAAGAATTAACTCTACTTTCCAGAAGGAAAAATCAAAGTCTTCTTCACCGGCTTCTCAACTTTTCCTTGAAACCTTCCTTGATTACACAAGTCTATGTGGAGCTCTCCATTTTCTGACCTGCTGTAGGAATTATCTGCTCATCCAAATCACAAAGTCTATATATTGTTACATGGATTTCACCATACCATGTCCCATTTTCCTAGGTCCAGTACATGCTTCTCAGCAGATAGCTCTCTGCAGTAGGAGGCCCTGGAAAGCAGATGTCATTGGGCCTCTGTGGACCAAAAAAAAAAAAAAAAATGCTACTGAAGATGCACAGGTTCGTGGATGTGGAGCATCCAAAGATACATTTCAACTACTTTAAAAGATCAGTGTGGTCTTGATAAGAAAGCTGTGGTACATATACACAATGGAGTATTACTCAGCCCTTAAAAAGAATAAATTTGAATCAGTTCTAATGAGATGGATGAAACTGGAGCCGATTATACAGAGTGAAGTAAACCAGAAAGAAAATACCAATACAGTATACTGACACATATATATGGAATTTAGAAAGATAGTAATGATGACTCTGTATGTGAGACAACAAAAGAGACACAGATGTATAGAACAGACTTTGGCCTATGAGGGAAAGGGAGAGGGGGGGATGATTTGGGAGAATGGCATTGAAACATGTAGACTATCATATAAGAAACGAAGCGCCAGTCTATGTTCGATACAGGATACAGGATGCTTGGGGCTGGTGCACAGGGATGATCCAGAGAGATGATATGGGGTGGAAGGTGGGAGGGGATTTCAGGACTGGGAGCTCGTGTACACCCGTGGCTGATTCATGTCAATGTATGGCAAAACCAATACAGTATTGTAAAGTAGAATAAAGTAAAAAAAAAAAAAAAAAGATCAGTGTGAACTTCAGAAGGATCCTGTTTAGTGACCTTTATATCACTAAAAGAGTATGCTCTTCTCTTCTTGGGACACATTTTAGCCAATATTCAGCTTTGGTGCCTAGAAGTATGTGCTGTCACAGTAGGAACTAAACCACATCAGATTGAAGTCATGAGCTTTTGATATGAAGATCCAACTCTGAATCTTCTCTGAGTCAAGTATGCCGTCAGCACCCCAATGTAACCCTTTTTGTATCCTTGGGTGACACTCCTTCCCCATCAGCTGGCACGTGTCCTCTCTTTCTCTGCTCTCTTCTCCATCATAAAGAATCCGATAAGTTCATTGCTAATAAGGGAACAACATCTTATAATAAGATGTTCTCTCTTCAAAGGACTTTGACAGAGGACAAAGGCACAAGCTAATACAATAGAAATGTGATGGTGTAATCTCAAGTATCAACAAAAGAGTTAAGAGAGTTTTCTTTTGTATAACAACTTTCCAGGTACTCAAACTACTACAGAGTAGACAACTATTCTGTTCTTAATAATTCCTATTTTTCTTTATAGTATTTCATAAATGAATTCAGGTAAGTATTGATATAAAAAATATCATTTGAAGACATGTTTCCAAAGTGCTGAGTCATTAAAGAGGCAGTAAAATACAGTGTTCAGACCATGGGCTCTGAGTCTAACCGCCTGGGTTTACATGTATACCACCATGCAAGGTGCTTAAATGTCTTTGTTCCTCATTCTCATCTGTACAATTGGACATAATATTACCTACCTAATGGGGTTATTATGAGAATTAAATAAGACTATACACATAAGCTGGAGTAGGGAATGGCACCCTACTCCACTACTCTTGCCTGGAAAATCCCATGGATGGAGGAGCCTGGTAGGTTGTAGTCCATGGGGTAGTGAAGAGTTGGATGACTGAGCAACTTCACTTTCACTTTTCACTTGCATGCACTGGAGAAGGAAATGGCAACCCACTCTGGTGTTCTTGCCTGGAGGATCCCAGGGACGGCAGAGCCTGGTGGGCTGCTATCTATGGGGGTTGCACAGAGTTGGACATGACTGACGCGACTTAGCAGCAGCAGCATGCATATAAGCACTTAGAACTCTGCTTAACACATACTTATGCTTTATAAATGTTCGCAACTATTAGTTCAGTTCAGTCGCTTAGTCTTGTACAACTCTTTGCGACCCCATGAATCGCAGCACACCAGCCTTCCCTGTCCATCACCAACTCCTGGAGTTCACTCAGACTCAACGTCCATTGAGTTCATGATGCCATCCAGCCATCTCACCCTCTGTCGTCCCCTTCTCCTCCTGCCCCCAATCCCTCCCAGCATCAGAGTCTTTTCCAATGAGCCAATTCTTCACATGAGGTGGCCAAAGTATCGGGGTTTCAGCTTTAGCATCATTCCTTCCAAAGAAATCCCAGGGCTGATCTCCTTTAGAATGGACTGGTTGGATCTCCTTGCAGTCCAAGGGACTCTCAAGAGTCTTCTCCAACACCACAGTTCAAAGCATCAATTCTTCAGCGCTCAGCTTTCTTCATAATCCAACTCTCACATCCATATATAACTACTGGAAAAACCATAGCCTTGACTAGACGGACCTTTGTTGGCAAAGTAATGTCTCTGCTTTTCAATATGCTATCTAGGTTGGTCGTAACTTTTCTTCCAAGGAGTAAGCATCTTTTAATTTCATGGCTGCAGTCACCATCTGCAGTGATTTTGGAGCCCCCCAAATAAAGTGTGCCACTGTTTCCACTGTTTCCCCATCTATTTCCCATGAAGTGATGGGACCAGATGCCATGATCTTTGTTTTCTGAATGTTGAGCCTTAAGCCAACCTTTTCACTCTCCACTTTTACTTTCATCAAGAGTAGTAAGGCTTTTATTTGCAAATGAATAAGAAGTAGAATATTTGCAGCTGGTGAATTATAAGTCTCTTGCAAATCTTCGTATTTCAATTTACCATGACTTTACAAAGAATAGTCAGCATAATAAGCAGTTTCCTGTAAGAGTGAGAATCATAATTTGCCAACCATTTTCAAAAGGTTCATGATGGGGTTGACTACAGGACACTGAAAATTTCTTTCTTGTATAATACCTTTTTAAATTCTGATTTCCAGATTGAAGCTATTCCTAAAGATGATTCTACATTATCTGAGAGAAGGCGAGAACTCCATAAGGAAGTTGAAGTAGCTAAGAGGAATTTAACCCAGCAGGTTAATATCAAGTTTCACTTAAGTTTCTAAGAATGACTAATGCAAAGTTGTGTTTTTCACTGTGTCCCATGAAACCTCATTAGTAGAAGAGTCAAAGAGAGTATGATCCTACCTAATATGAGTCTGTTTCTTTATCTCAAAGTCCACTCAAACCCACATTAAAATTTTGGAGGAGGAAAACAATACGTTTGAGCTGGCAAAAAAATTATACAAATTCATGAGACTTTAAAGTAAAAAGCCTACTGATTCAAAATAAATAATAAATGCATTATTTCACCAATATCCAATTTCAAATTTTGTTTATCCAAAACCACTGTCAAAGTAAAACATGTTTTTATTTCTCTTCAAAACTTTACTTGAAAATACAGTCTGGATAAGAAAAAGTTCTATGCTATCATGTTTGCACATTCTTTTTATAAGATAAATACTTGGTGCTAAGGCAGCAGAGTTACTTTTTGTGTTTTAATAAATAAACTCTACTTAGAACTGATTTTAAAAGTAGTCTGAGATACTGGCCTTAGTTCAGTTCAGTCACTCAGTCGTGTCTGACTCTTTGCAACCCCATGAACTGCAGCACGCCAGGCCTCCCTGTCCATCACCAACTCCTGGAGTTTACCCAAACTCATGTCCATCAAGTCAGTGATGCCATCCAGCCCTCTAATCCTGTGTCATCCCCCTTCTCCTCCTGCCCTCAATCTTTCCCAGCATCAGGGTCTTTTCAAATGAGTCAGTTCTTCCCATCAAGTGACCAAAGTATCAGAGTTTCAGGTTCAACATTGGTCCTTCCAATGAACACCCAGGACTGATCTCCTTTAGGATGGACTGGCTGCATCTCCTTGGTTGCAGTCCAAGGGCCTTAGTGTGTTCCTGCAAATAAATACTTTATAATATTTGTGTTTTTCCAAAAGAAAATCCTATCAGAAGCTGAGTCTAAGTTAGTAGAACAGCAAATTGCTGAGGAAAACAAGCTTTTAAAGGAGCAAGAAAACATTCAAGAACTGCTTTTCAACCTTGTCCGTATGACTCAAATCAAAATTGATGAGAAGGAGCAAAAATCCAAGGATTTCCTGAAAGCGCAGGTAACTGCATTTTTGTAACCATTCATTAATTACCACAACAGTCCAGGGTAGCCTCATGTTAATACAATGTTCATTAGAAAACTATGACTAAGTCCCCTTCAAGTTCAGTGACTACACAGCTTCCCTAAACAAAATTCAACCATGCAATGAAAAACAGTCCCAGGATTCAGCTGGCAGCAATCAACAATCTAGAGGGGAAAAGAATTAGGTCAATGACAATGAGCAGAGGATTTGAACAGATGACAATTTCAGTAAGAATAAGGTGGGTACCTCCAGGGAAAATGGCTGACAGGCCCAAAGGCACAGTTGTCTGTGATTCACCACCATCCCACAGTCCATCATGATTTACCCGGAACAACTCAGGAGCCGCAGCATCAGACCACTCTCCTTCCCAAGTTCATCGAGTCAGCATCATTTAAACCAATGTGAGGACAGTTACCTTTAGTAACTGTTTCACCCTATGCCTTTCCTGGGCTCCTGACCAAGTGCCAGAGCTGACCCAGTGCAATATCCCCAAACAAAATCGACCATGAAACAATAGCAAAACAATCTTTCCATGATAGCTAAAATCCTAACATTACAATCATTTATTTTACATAGGGATTGTGTCCAGAGACCCTCTTTAAAAATTATTATGGAGTTTCCCTGGTGGTCTAGTGGTAAAGAATCCACCTGCCAATGCAGGAGACATGGTTCCATCCCTGGTCCAGGAAGATCTCACATGCCCCGGAGCAATTAACCCCAAGTGCTGCAACCACTGAGGACTACACACTTAGAGCTGGTGTTCCACAACAAGAGAAGCCACCACAATAAGAAGCCTGAGCGCCACAAGGAAGAGTAGCTCCCACTTGCTGCAACTAGAGAAAGCCCACACAGAGCAACGAAGACCCACCACCCCAAACACTAAAATAAGCATATAACTCTTCCTAAAAACGATATGACATGTTACTAAAGTAGAATACCCAAATTTACCATGTGACCCAGACGCTGGCTGTTTCTGAGTGCAGCTTTGTTTAATTCTGAGCAAGCATTCACACAGGGTAGCGTTTCTTACTTTCGGGAAGAATGCACAACAAAGCATTCATGAGCCATGAGGGTAAATACAGATGAGAGAAAACTAAGGTAAAGATCTGCATCACACAACACACGGCCAACTATCCAAACTGCCCTTTAACTGTTTATCGCCACATCCCTCACCACCCCAGAATATTTGAGAAACTAAAGGTTTAGCATGGTTGGGGCATGGGAAGATGGGGACAGTGTGTCAAATAGTGAGACCCGAGAGGAAAGGTCAGGCGGTGAAGGTCACTTAATCCCCGTTGAACAGTTTGGATCCTTGTCCCAGAAGCTCAGGCAAAGCCCTGTAGAGTTCAGGGAGTTTCAGTAAAGAAAGGGAAGACAGTGGACAGGGAGGAATGGGGAAAAGAAGGCAGCCTGAAGGAACAGTGTGGCGGAGGGGAGGAGGAGGACCCAAACAAGGAGCAGGATACTTGTTACAAGGAACGTGGATCTGTTTCATGAACTAGACAATTTTTAGATTAACCTCAGAACCTGATACATGTGTCTGTCTCATGACTAAATTGGCTAATTTAGCTCTCTAATTGCTCTCAAAGGAGATCAATTCTTTCTCTTGAAATATGGAAATCAATAAAGGAAAATATTGTTTCCCTGAACTATTCTGAGCACTGGGGATTGATTAATCTGTTAAACAGTGGTAATACACTATACTTTCCATAAGGAACAGTCAATCTTATCATTAATTTTCACCTCTCATCTACATCGCTAAGATAAAAGGTGAAGGAACAAAGAAAGTCAACGTTGCTATCTCCTCCAAGTGGGAGTGGATGACTACATTTTACATCTCTTTAATTCTTCATAGACACAGTTACTTAGATGCCTGGTTTCTTTTATGGGAATTGCTCTCACAGTCCTTAAGGCCAGCAGAAACTGGTTCCTACTAGCAAAATTCTGTACTTCTTTGAATACATTTCTCACCCTAGACGAGAGACAAAATATCTTTAGATTTGAAGATGTAACTAGTTCATTTAGCACTTGGTATATCTTGAGGACTTTGGAAACGATAACTGCTGTCTTTTGAAATAGTTGAGTGGAATCTTGTTTCTTACCTCCTTATGGGGCTGGTCTCAGCATATCACCTCATTTTGTAGGAAAAAACACCCACAGTACAAAATAATGGGAAGGTACTTTAAAATTATGGTTTCAGGGACTTCTCTGGCGGTCCAGGGGTTAAGAATCCACCTTCCAACTCAGGGGACGCAGGTTTGGGATCTGATTCAGGAAGATTACACATGCCGGGAAGGGCGGGAACTAAGCCGCAGCACCGCGGAGCCTGCACCAGGAGCACTTGCGCCCGAGCACTGAGCCTGCGCGTTCTGGAGCCCCTGCCGGGCAACTAGAGAGAAACCTCTGCGCTGCAACTAACACCCGCGGCAGCCAAAAATAAACAAACAAACAAAATTAAAAATCATTGAGGCTTCAACTCTCAACAGTTCTATGACAACCTAGAGGGTTGGGATGGGTGGGAGGTGAGGTGGGAGGGATGCTTAAGAGAGAGGGGACATATGTATACCTATGGCTGATTCATGTTGATGTATGGCAGAAACTAACACAATAGTGTAAAGCAATTATCCTCTAAAAACGAAAAAAAAATGATTCCAAACCCCCTCCCTCAACTATCCTTCGCAAATTCCTCGCTCACCCAACCCAATCGTGCTTTCCGTAATCATTCTTTGGCTCTTGAAAAGTTCCCTGAACTTTTCCTCAAACTAACGTGGGGGCAGGCTCCTTTTTTTCCCTCCTCTCTGGATCTTTCTGTCCTTTAATGAACCCTTTGTCCTAGTCAATGCAATTCAGTTCACCTGGCCAGGTAATTTTCAGCCCCCCGCCCTCACCTCTTCCCTGTGATCTGCACAACCCAGCTGATGAAGATAGAATGGTCTTTATTGGATACTTATGAGACAGGGTGAGGCTGGGAATATCCACATGCTGTTGGTGGTGGACTTTTTAAAAATTTCACAATTAACTTTTATATTTCAGCAAAAATATACCAACATTGTTAGGGAGATCAAAGCAAAGGATCTTGAAATCCGGATACACAGGAAGAAAAAACGTGAAATTCATCGGAGGTAAAAGAATTACTCGAGGACTTATCTAGTTAGTTTAAAGAGGGAAACAGATATTTATTTTGCAAGTTTCAAAATTCTTGTGTTTTCACAGACTCAGAGAGTTTGCTAAACTGTATGACACTATTCGAAATGAAAGAAACAAATTTATTAACTTACTTCACAAAGCTCACCAGAAAGTCAATGAAATAAAAGAAAGGCATAAAATGTCATTAAATGAACTGGAGATTTTAAGAAACAGTGCAGTTACTCAAGAAAGGTAAGTCTTACGGTAACTACTGTCCTTTCAAAAGTTTCTTTTCTGAGTCACTGAATGGTAAAACACCCTAGGGATGACGAAGTAGAAAACAAGTCGTCTACAAAGCTAGAAAAGCCCTTGCTCACATACCTTGCTTTAGAGCTGACAAGCTAAGCATTTGAAGGTGATTCCTTATGCTTCTACTTGGGAGCTGTATATTTTTTAAGTGAGGGGAAAATTAAACCTGTAACTATTCTCATTTTATTTTCATTTATTCATCTAGAAATAAAAGCACAAATTTGACAATCTGCATTTAAAGTTAGAAGACAATCAAGTGTTAATTAACCAGCATCCCAAGATTGTAGTCCTGAAGCACCTAATGTACTTGTGAGGCAGTATAGCAGAGCTGTTAAGAGAGGTGACTTTTCTAGACTCAAATCCCAGTCCTGTCACTTACTAGTTGTGTGACCTTGGGCAAGCAATCCTGGCTCTCTGGGCCCACTTTTTTTAATCCATAGATAGTCCTTTATATAGGACTTTTGTTATTAAATGAATTAATCCAATGGTTGTTTTTAAACTTTATTATTTACCATGTGACAAGATCTGGTGGACCCTCCCACCTGTATTTAGTCCCTGACCCATAGAATCTATACAACCTGAACTTTTTCTGGTGGCCACTATTGCCCGGTTTTCTTATGTAAAGCTATTACAAACTAGGCTCTTGTGTGGGGGTAGTGGAAGGGAGGCGGGGGTAGAGCTGAGAGGGGACTGGTATGAAAAGGCACAGCTAACATCCTAATCAGGTTCTCATCCTACATGAAAGCAAATGTCATTTACAGAGGCCATGCTTTCATTCGGCATTGATTCTGATGCCATATTATGTCAAGCACTACGTTAGGTCCAGTGGACATTGTCAAATTTAACCACCTGCACCCTCAAGACAGCAGAGTCCCCTGGTGACAAGCAAGCAGTAAATGAATCACTGTAGTCTCTTGCTTTGATAAAGGGGAGCAGCAGATTCTTGGGGCACAAAGGAAAGATGTCCTAATGCAGATTAGAGGAAGCTGGAGACTTGGAAAATTACAGAAATTCCTAGAGTATGACATGATGAACATCATCATTACTATTACTACTGTCATTTCAAGGAACATACTAAGGCAAGAGCTACTTTGATAGTTTATGTTTCTGAAGTCTTCATTGTTTTTAAAGAAACTAAAGGAAGTTATAATCATACCCATTTTCCCATTCTTTTTAAAGAAAGCTACAAAATTCTATGCTGAAGCATGCCAACAACATTACCATCAGAGAAAGCATGCAGAACGATGTGTGCAAAATTGTAGCAAAACTTCAAGAAATGAAAGAGAAGAAAGAAGCCCAGTTAAATAACATCGACAGACTTGCCAACATGATCACAATGATTGAAGAGGAGATGGTACAGCTTCGGAAGAAATATGAAAGAGCTGTTCAGCGTCGAAATGAAAGGTGAAAACCAGGGACCTGATGTGAGAGTAAAGAACCCAGAGACCTGATTTAGAAGTGTTGCCCATTTTTCTATCTAGACTTGACAGTGAACAGTGAGGGACCTTTGACACTTAGATGTCATTAGTCTCTGAAGAGCAGGGGGGGGCTGTATGCTTTCCTTGAAAATAAGAGACTTTGTCCTCATAAGAGAGACAGGCAAGAGTAGGGTTTGGGAAGCTGCTTGCTTAAAGGTCACAGTCCTTTCTCAGGCTACCATTTAGGATACTATCAAATTATTTCCGAATAATTGATATAAATAAGAAGTCTCTGGCTCTTGTATTCACTTTGGGGACAGATTTATTAAACGGTTCACCCAGTACATTTTCTCAGCAAGTATCACCTTCAAGAGGTGTTACCCTTGAAGCATTATTTCTCCCAGCTATAATAATATTAATCGATTACTACTTAACAGTTTTCCCAAGTTTCTTGTGCTCTAAGAAATCTGGCATTTGAGACTATAGAACCTTGTAGTGATTATGTCAGGCATTATGTTGGTTTTTTTTTTTTTTTTCATCAAACCTTGCTTGTGTGCTGTTCTGTGTAAGTGTTGGGCCCTGAAAGTAAAAATAGGTGATAAAGCATCACACCTGGCTTCTGCTGTCAAGAGATCAAAGAAGCTCAGGAGATGACCCAGTGAACAGCAAGTAAGAAAAAAAAACAGAGCTAAGAGTAACCAACTATAACCCTGTGCACACATGTCTTGAGGGAGGCGAGAGAAAGAAAGAAAAAGCAATGAAAGATTACTTTGGGATAATACATGGGATCACTCTGGGGTGATAGATGCAGACAGTATCAGGGAAGAACTTCAGGGTCCTGACAAACACAGTTTTTTCAAAGGCCTGGCAGGTGTTCTCCCTGGGAAAAGAAAGCCCTCTTATGTGGCTCTTGGCACAAATCAAAGCATGAGGCAGTGTGTTCCCAGACCCTGGTCAGTTCTGTGAGGCTGGAATTAGAAAATTCTTGCTTTGTTTTTTCCCCCATAGTCTCCTCAGGAGGGGTCTTTCCCCTGGCATGATTTCAAAAGACAGAATTTTGCTTATGGAGAAACGTGCATCAGAAACATTTAACTGTGAAAGAGCGTAATGGGTCTGGCAAGTTAGAGAGAGCAGAATAGCTGCAAGAAACGCATTCCCTGGCTGCCTGCCTGGGTACCTCTGGCCAGATCTTGGCTGGCAAGTCTGGCCCATGAAAAGGGTCTGCAGAAAATCAGACTCTGGGATCATGTTGTTCATGTGTGGGGGAGTGACATTCTTTGCTATCCAGGGAGAACCTTTGGGACTTGCAGATATACTACAGCCAGCCAACAACATAGTTAGCTCAGAGTCCAGATGCTAAACAACCCTCTCTTGTTTCATGCCCAGAAAAATTCAAAATGTAAGAGTTTAACTAGAAAGCCAACAGTGAGTATCTCTTGTCTTCTGGAACTATGCAATGTTGATGTGTTATTTTGCACCCAAATCCAGAGGGGACCACAATGACTAGGGAAACAGTGGCCTCAAAATCCTCTCCGCCTCTGCCTTTCAATTTGACTGTAGTGGTGTTCAGCTGATAGAGCGGGAAGAGGAAGTGTGCATTTTTTATGAAAAAATAAATATCCAAGAGAAGATGAAGCTGAATGGAGAAATTGAACTACATGTCCTGGAGGAAAAGATCCGATTCCTGAAACTCAAGATTGCTGAGAAGCAAAGAGAGATTCACGTGACCCGGAAATTACTACCAGTCAAGAGTGCTTTGGATGCTGACTTAGCAGTGCTCCAGATTCAGGTGGGAAATGTATTCATGACAAAATTCCTGGGACCATTTGCCTCTTTTTTTACCTCCTTTATTTATATGTCATATAAGTTCTTTCTTGTAAATCAAGCCATGCTACTCCAGGTACCTAGGAGAACTCATGAGTTAAATGTCAGGATACAATCTGTGCTTCAGACATCTGAACTATAGACTGTCTTTCGATACCTGGTGAATCACTTTCTGCCTTTCTTGGAATTTAGACTCTCACAAATCTCAACTCTAGCTCAGCTTCTTCAGAGCTGGCTCTCGCTGTGTGTGCTTAGTCATGTTAGACTGTAGCTGACGCCATGAACAGTAGCCCACCAGGCTCCTCTGTCCACAGGATTTCCCCGGCAAGAATACTGGAGTGGGTTGCCATTTCCTTCTCCAGGGCATCTTCCTGACCCAGGGATTGAACCCCACATCTTCTGCATTGGATATTTTACGACTTCACCACCTGGGAAGATGACAGGCTTCCACCGCCACCCACATAATTATGTTTTTGATGCCTGCTGGAAGATCTTGCAGACCATCTAGCTCTCTTATTTTTGATACTCTTGTCTCTAGAGCCAAGATTTTTGTTTCTTATACATTGATAATCATATATAGACTCCTTGTTAACACCTGTAATTTCCCTCTATTTTAATAACTTGGCCTTTGATGTGGTTTTTTTAAAGTGGAGTAAAGTCATAGCATTTAAACACAAAATAGCCAATAAATAAAACCATTAATATAAAGCTATTTTCTTATGTAATAATTATACTTTTTATCTTAGTGAAAATAGAAGAAGAAAAAAACTAAAACACTTGAGGCTAAATTTTTCCCATTGATTCAATGTAGCAGGAACGCATTTTAACCTATGTTTTCTAAAAAGTCCCATTTGCTTTCAGATTTTTGATTATAAAACTAAGACAAGTTCCACTTACAAAGTTTTGTAAAACATGTTAAAAAGTTTAAAAAAATTACATCCCTAAAATATAATTACTATTAAACTTATGAAAAATTTAGATGAGATCCTTCTGGTCTTTTTCTAGATATACAGGCAAATGATTTTATTAGCTCATGCTATAGACACAGTTCTTCAGAATGGACGGTTTGGATCTCCTTGCAGTCCAAGGGACTCTCAAGAGTCTTCTCCAACACCACAGTTCAAAAGCATCAATTCTTCGGCGCTCAGCCTTCTTCATGGTCCAACTCTCACATCCATACATGACCACTGGAAAAACCATAGCCTTGACTAGACGGACCTTAGTCAGCAAAGTAATATCTCTGCTTTTGAATATACTATCTAGGTTGGTCATAACTTTTCTTCCAAGGAGTAAGCGTCTTTTAATTTCATGGCTGCAGTCCCCATCTGCAGTGATTTTGGAGCCCCCAAAATAAAGTCTGACACTGTTTCCACTGTTTTCCCATCTATTTCCCATGAAGTGATGGGACCGGATGCTATGATCTTGGTTTTCTGAATGTTGAGCTTTAAGCCAACTTTTTCACTCTCCTCTTTCACTTTCATCAAGAGGCTTTTTAGGTCCTCTTCACTTTCTGCCATAAGGGTGGTGTCATCTGCATATCTGAGGTTATTGATATTTCTCCCGGCAATCTTGATTCCAGCTTGTGTTTCTTCCAGTCCAGCGTTTCTCATGATGTACTCTGCATCTAAGTTAAATAAGCAGGGTGACAATATACAGCCTTGACGTACTCCTTTTCCTATTTGGAACCAGTCTGTTGTTCCATGTCCAGTTCTAACTGTTGCTTCCTGACCTGCATACAGATTTCTCAAGAGGCAGGTCAGGTGGTCTGGTATTCCCATCTCTTTCAGAATTTTCCACAGTTTATTGTGATCCACACAGTCAAAGGCTTTGGCATAGTCAATAAAGCAGAAAGAGATGTTTTTCTGGAACTCTCTTGCTTTTTCCATGATCCAGCGGATGTTGGCAATTTGATCTCTGGTTCCTCTGCCTTTTCTAAAACCAGCTTGAACATCTGGGAGTTCACGGTTCACATATTGCTGAAGCCTGGCTTGCAGAATTTTGAAAATTACTTTCCTAGCATATGAGATGACTGCAATTGTGCGGTAGTTTGAGCATTCTTTGGCATTGCCTTTTTTGGGATTGGAATGAAAACTGACCTTTTCCAGTCCTGTGGCCATTGCTGAGTTTTCCAAATTTGCTGGCATATTGAATGCAGCACTTTCACAGCATCATCTTTCAGGATTTGAAACAGCTCAACTGGAATGCCATCACCTCCACTAGCTTTGTTCGTAGTGATGCTTTCTAAGGCCCACTTGATTTCACATTCCAAGATGTCTGCCTCTAGATTAGTGAGCACATCATCATGATTATCTGGGTCGTGAAGATCTTTTTTGTACAGTTCTTCCATGTATTCTTGCCACCTCTTCTTAATATCTTCTGCGTCTGTTAGGTCCATACTATTTCTGTCCTTTATCGAGCACATCTTTGCATGAAATGTTCCCTTGGTATCTCTGATTTTCTTGAAGAGATCTCTAGTCTTTCCCATTCTGTTCTTTCCCTCTATTTCTTTGCATTGATCGCTGAGAAAGGCTTTCTTATCTCTTCTTGCTATTCTTTGGAACTCTGCATTCAGATACTTATATCTTTCCTTTTCTCCTTTGCTTTTCACCTCTTTTCTTTTCACAGCTATTTGTAAGCCCTCCCCAGACAGCCATTTTGCTTTTTTGCATTTCTTTTCCATGGGGATGGTCTTGATCCCTGTCTCCTGTACAATGTCACGAACCTCATTCCATAGTTCATCAGGCACTCTATCTATCAGATCTAGGCCCTTAAATCTATTTCTCACTTCCACTGTATAATCATAAGGGACTTGATTTAGGTCATACCTGAATGGTCTAGCGGTTTTCCCTACTTTCTTCAATTTGAGTCTGAATTTGGTAATAAGGAATTCATGATCTGAGCCACAGTCAGCTCCTGGTCTTGTTTTTGTTGACTGTATAGAGCTTCTCCATCTTTGGCTGCATAGAATATAATCAATCTGATTTAGATCAACCCTGGGATTTCTTTGGAAGGAATGATGCTGAAGCTGAAGCTCCAGTACTTTGGCCACCTCATGCGAAGAGTTGACTCATTGGAAAAGACTCTGATGCTGGGAGGGATTGGGGGCAGGAGAAGAAGGGGACGACAGAGGATGAGATGGCTGGATAGCATCACGGACTCGATGGACGTTAGTCTGAGTGAACTCCGAGAGATGGTGATGAACAGCGAGGCCTGGCATGCTGCGATTCATGGGGTCGCAAAGAGTTGGACACGACTAAGTGACTGAACTGAACTGAACTGATAGTCACAGTTCTCAGTCTTTTTTTTTTTAATCATGTCCTGGCAATTTATAGGACTTTATGAAATTGGATGATGCGTGTACTATTTCATGGCATTTGAATGTGTAATATGCTATATAGACAAAAGGATCTTTCATTTTGCACAAATATGCTAAGGTTTGGATTCCAGTGTTTCTTTAGCTGTGTATTCTCCCGTTCACTTCTTCAATAAGTGCAGCCCTGAGTCAGAGCGCCCAGGCCTCCCCAGGTCTCCCACAAACTGACTCCTGCTTCCAGTCTGTGGTTCATTTGGGGGATCCCCTCTTCAGATCGCAAACATGGTGTCTGGTCCACTTCTGTGTCACACTCCTCTTTCCGCCTGCACCGACACAAGGCCATTCTGTGAGGTCTGTGTCTGTAAACTGACTTTACTGAAGAACTGGGACACCAGTATGAGAGAATACGTTGAAGAAATGCAAAGGAATTCAAATTAAGTATCAGAGAAGTAGATTTCTTAGGACCACCCCACCTCTGGGAACAGTCCCCCAGGTGCCTTGCCCATGCAGCACCCCAGCCTAGCTCCATTTCACAGCCTTGTCTTTCTATCCTTCATCCGCCACCATCTCCCTTCCACAGCCTCACCTTTCCGGACTGCCCCCAGGGGAAATCTTAGTTCTAAGCCAAAGAACAGTTGAATAGAAAGTTTCCCATTAGTCTTCAGACTGCATCTAATTATTTAATTGTATACTCAGCACGAATCACTTGGTGCTTTGAAGGATATGATGTGAACTTTTGAACTTCAGGCAAGCCCCTGCCATGTCGTGCCAGATCCCTGTCATGTCCTGTTGTTTGTTATAGTGACAGTGTTTTGTGGTCTTTTTTTTCTTCCCCCAATCTTCCTCTTTTTGTATCATTTTCAGAATTCTCTTAAGGTTTGAATTTTTGGTTTCTTGAAACAGTTTTTAATTGTCCAATAGTCTAATCCAAGGATTCTCATGAGTCACATTTTCCTGCAATATTTTACTTACAATGATAGCCTCTTTTTAGCATTCTCAGAAGTCATGTGAACTATTTTAGGACATAAGAACACCATTTTATATAGAAAAAGGAAACAGTTTTTCTTCAAGCCCATGGGAAAATAAGATCAACCAAGGTACCACTTTGATAAGCAAGTACCATATTTTTTTCCTATTTAATTCCCTAATTAACCAGGGAGACATTAAATATTAGTAATAGCAAATACAACAAATGCTTAATTACACATACAAGGGTACTTTAACTCCATGGTTTGTTTGTTTGTCAGTTGCTCAGCCGTGCCCGACTCTTTGCGACCCCATGGACTGTAGCCCTCTGTCCATGAGATTTTCCAGGCAAGGATACTGGAGTGGGTTGCCATTTCCTTCTCCAGGGGATCTTCCCAACCCAGGAATTGAACCCGGGTCTCCTGCACTGCAGGCAGATTCTTTACCAACTGAGCTACAAGGAAGCCCACTTTAACTCCATATTAAGGGCAATTAGGAAGTGTGGAGAGAGAAAGAAAAAAATATTCATGTCACCATTTGAAATTCTTTTTTGTTGGGAGGACGAGAATAAATTTAAAATGTTAAATTCTACCTATATCACTCTTGGACATGTTGTCAAGTACTCTAAATGTATTATCTCTTTTAATGGATCAATCCCATGAGTCTGGGATTTATTTTCCCATTTGACAGTTGAGGAAACTAAGGTTTAGAGAAGATAAATGATTTGCCTGAGATTATACAGATTTTCAGTAGAAAAGCTAAAAGTGATGACTCTTGGTTTTCACTGTGTTCAACATCTCTCCCTATAAAATAGCTAGGTTTAGCTGCCACTCCTACTTGGGAGTTTCTGTATTTCTTCATCTACCTCCAAAGTCTCAGGGTCAACAAATATAGTTGATACATGAAACAACATATTGGGTGTTTACCAAAAAAAAATACAAATAGTTCAGGCTATTCCTCACAGACTGTACACTGTGTTCACCTAGTAATAAGAACTTCACTCTTCTCTGGTAGGCCATTAAGCCTATTGCCAGGAAGGGATTTAAACTGGAGGCTAGTGTGTTGAGTACCCTGTGTGCTATCTACCTTGTAATAGTATGCAATAAAGAGATCAAGTGTGTATAGTCAGAGCTCTGCAGCTACACAGTATCTCATGAACATAACACAAATGGGAAGTAATAAAAGGACTGGTTATAAAGTCTTTTTTTTTTTTTTTTTTTGTGCCCCAGAAATCACCACTTTGCTTTGTATAAATAGAATCAGTTAACAGGCATCTTCCTCATGGTGCCATGGGTGAGAAGAAATACTGTCTCCCCTGAGTCCCAGCTGAAGGGTTGTTAAGAATTCCCTTCCAACTTTGCCTGGAAGGACCCTAAAGACCCTGGGCTGTGTGACTTTAAGATTTACTGAGCAAAGTTAATGTTTCTCTCTTGTTTAATAGTTTTCACAGTGTACAGACAAAATAAAAGACCTGGAGAAAAAGTTTATAAACCCTGAGGGTGAGAACAGAACACGCTTACTTCCAGGGAAAGATATGACTGAGGAAGAAATGATCAAAAAAATGGATGCGGTAAATGTCTTTTCTTAAAATAGCATCTGTTATCCCCTTGTTGATCAGTGTCACAGATATCTGTGGTACTGTTTCATGTTAAGCAAATTAATCCCTCATGATCCTAGTCACTAATATACTCCTTTCATTGTAATTTAGTAACAAAATCTAAGCTTGACTTTAGATGTTGCCAAAAGAAGCAAAATTTGAGTGCTTTCAAGATACCTATCTCTGTCTCACAGCCCATAGGAGCAATTTTGACATCTTAAATGAATTAGTCTTCCTGATGGGAGCATATCAAAGGAATGACATATGGGAGCTAGATGGAGCCAAGAGGTCCATTGTTTCCCATGGGGAGAAGTAACTCCATAGCGCATGTGAGGGAAGGGGATGGAGGAGGTTGGAGGGTAAGTCTGGACTTTGTCCAGTTCTAAAGACCTTCTGGAGTTATGAAGGCAAGGGGGTTTTCACTGGGGAAAAAGGGGAATAGTACTCTAATTAGGAAAGATTTTGACTTGCATGACTTTTTTTATCCCTTTGAAATTCTTTTTAACTGTAGCTGGAACTACAGCTGGCTAAGAAGGAGGAGAAGTTGCTGGAGAAGGATTTCATCTATGAACAGGTCTCCCGGCTCACAGACAGGCTCTATAGCAAGACGCAGGCCTGCAAGCAGGACACACTACTCTTAGCCAAGAAGGTCTGCCCAAGTCCCTGCCCTCTCTCTTCTGCCTTTCCTCCTCCATCACCCTCCACTTTCCATAGATGGCTTCATTTACTGAGAAAAGCCCTGGAGAGGTTAAGCTGTATGGCTAGAGAAATACAAAGAATTAAAATTTATACTGTAAAGATGACTCTTAGAGAATCGCCCAAGGTAAGTTTCAGTCTTGTTCTCCTGAATGAATTCTCATTATAATGGGAAGTTCTAAGCCTTTCAACGACAGTACACAAATTTCGCTTAAGAGAGTACGTACTCAGAAATGACCATCATTATCTTCATATTTCATGCGCCATGTTAAATCCTTTCTACTTCCTTGTGAAGGGAGGGCCTCACTTATCCAGCAGTTTGCAGGGGAATTGCCTAAATCCAGAAGCAGCCAGATCCCAGCAACAGTGTTGCTTAGTTTCTAAGTCTTGTCTGACTCTCTTGCAACCCTATGGATTGTAGCCTGCTAAGCTCCTCTGTCCATGGGACTTCCCAGGCAAGAATACTGGAGTAGGTTGCCATTTCCTTCTCCAAGGGAATTCTTCTGACCCAGGGATTGATCCTACGTCTCCTATATTGGCAGGCAGATTCTTTACCACTTAGCCACCAGGGAAGCCCCCCAGAATGGAAGGGAACCATTAAAGAGAATAGCAACCACACAACACCACAGGGTGGAGCTGCCACCAGGCCCCACTAGTGAAGAAAGGCCAGTAACACTGAGCTTCCTAATTCCCTAAGCTTAATATACCAGGGCTTCTGACTCAAAGCTTAGGGGTCAGGCAGAGACTCTGGAAGCTATACCAAGAGGAGCGAGGCTGGTGATTAGGATGCAGCAGGACTTTGCACTGTCTGGAGTCAGAGGGTCTGCTGTCTGCCTGGCCTCCCCAGCCCCTTGGAGAATCCTTCTGTGACAGTTCAGGGTTTTATTTAGTCAGAAACCATTACTCGAGCTGCTGTGTGCAAAAGGGAAAGGACCCAAAGTCCACACATTGCAAAGGGGAGGAAACAGTTAAGAAGATACCACAGGTAACAGTGACCCCATGCCTCCCACTGTGGCTCCTGAGGGCAGTGGTTGTTTCTTAATCTTAGTTTTCCAGATGCCTCGCATGTACTAACCTCTAGAAAAACATTTATTGAATAAGTTGACAGTTTTGTTTGAGAAACAGTTCTGGCACACTCAATTATTGTAGATCTGAAGCCTTCTTGGCCACTTTTATTTGGTTTTTCCTCTTCCGCTCTAATCATTTCCACTAATGGACTGCAGCACTTGTGCAAATCTCAGCTTTGCCTCATAAAATAAGAAGCCTTAAGAAACTTTTTTAAGCTCATAAACTTAGCCTAAATTAGCATATCTGGAGTTTCTTTATATGTTGCCTTCCTTTATTTTGGAAAATGAATTTCCCTTTCTGTGGGTAAGTTGGTTTTGCTGAGGGCTGGCTTGTCAGAGCTGATGGCAGTCTCTCCGATAGTCAACTGGAAAGCCAGAGTAACACAAATAGGAGCTGTCGAGACCATACACGTGGCCAGGAAGGTTCCAGCAGAACTGAGTCCTGTCCTCATGATTTATTTCCCCTTTCCTTTCTCCACCTCCATGCTCTCTACCTGGCTTTCATCCTCCTCCATTTAAAATAACCTCTTCATAGTAGGCAGAGTTGGAAGACAAGACATTCAGATCCCAGATCTGTGATTTATCAGCACTAGCAAGTGATCTTGATAAATATACACAATCTTAAAACTCGGTTTACTGATCTGTAAAATGGGTGTGATATCAGCTAACGTGGTGGCAAGCATCATATAGTCAAGCAGAAATATCTGGCCCCTTGAAGGTGCTCAGCAAGGTTGCATAGCTCATCTCTCATCTCTCCTGGAGAGTTTATGGCTCCTCTTATAAGTTTCCCAAATGAACAGAAAGTGCGAAATTTCAGCAGAGACTTAGAGAACCAAGAATAACACCATCCTTTTTGTGTGTGTGTGGAGGAGAAGAGAGGTTGGTTACTTATACACACACTCAAGTGTGCAATGGCTGATTAATTAATGACATTTAAAAGAGATAATGACTCATCATTGAAGCTTTGAATGCCTATCATTTTTATTCAAATTATGCTTCCTAAAAATTAGTGCAGCATAGAAGAGTTATAAAAATTTACATTCTCAGACTTCCCTGATGGTCCAGTGGTTAAGAATCTGCCTGCCATTGTAGGGGACATGGGTTCAGTCTCTGGTCTGGGAAGATTCTACATTCCATGGGGCAACTAAACCTGTGTGCCACAACTACCGAAGCCTGCTTGCCCTTGTTCCACAGCAGAGAAACCACCACCATGAGAAGCCCATGCAACACAACTATAGAGTGGCCCCCGCTCGCTGCAACTAGAGAACGCCTGCGTGCAGCAACAAAGATCCAGTGCACCCAAAAATATATATATTCCCTAGTCCATTAAAGAGACAAAGTTTGCACATAATAATTGGTCATTATATTTTCAGAGGAAAGTTAAATCACCAGCAGCAACGTTTCTGTAAGCAAATGTACAGTTAGACCAGTATATACTCTAGGGAAGAAAGTGTTTTGAGGTAGGGTGTAGTTTTTGGAAGCTCCTATTTGTGTCTCAGTTTATCTTGGTTCAAAGGACTGAGCAATTAGACTAAGAACATATTCATTCTTTCATTCAACAAACATTCAGTTTTTAATTTTGCCTCCTATATTCTAAGCACTGGGAACATTATGAGTAAAACAAATAGACCTTGTCCCCATGAAGAATACATTCCTGTGGGATGACAGGCTATACTCAAATACATTTATACTATGATGTCAGTAGTGAAAGGATATGAAGAAATACTAAGGCAAAGTAACATGACAGTGAGTGTTGGCGGCTGGGAGGAGTCATCTCCCTAGTGCCCCACCATGCAGTGGGCCAGAAAGCTTATAGGAACCACCAATGCCAACTTTTACTTCTTTTCTGTCCTTTAAAATAAAAATTTCCGTTTAGTCTTATCTTTTAATTCTTTGATTCTTTAATTCAATGATAAATAGCTTATATGAAAAGGTAAGTACATGCATGTAAACACACACAACTAGGAATATTACATTTCATCAAATTACTGTCCAGATTGTCCAGTTCAGCTCATGCTTGCTTATGACCTCATAATGGTGAATCCTTGGAACTATGATCAATAAAACACACATGTTGAAGGGTAATAGCTTCTATTAAAAATCATCACAGATGCTGATTATCTTATTTAAGCCAGTGTTAATTTTAAACACTGTAACTAATACAGTTCCATTCTATCAGATTCTCCCCCTGGATAAGTAGCAAACTAGTAAGAAGGCAAAATCAGATCAAAACTTAGACATCAAGAATATCCTTTCCCTTGTTCTTACCACCACTTAAATATGGAGACACTAAACTAATCCCCTCAATTCTACCCACTTGGCAATCCGTTGCCTAGATGAACAGATCTCTTTCTTTTCCTCCCTCCTGTCCTTATTTCACAGCCAGAGTGTTGGACTGAATCTCTGAGGTCTCCTCCAATGCTTAGTCTCTGTGAATTCCCACTTAACCTCTCCCTTCTTCAGGCAAGAATGCCACCCACTATCACAGACAGCCAGTAACCTGTCTTCATGGAGTGTATACATAGGCTAAGCCTTGGTCTTTTTAATCCTAGATGAATGGCTACCAGAAAAAGATCAAAGATGCTACTGAAAAAATGATGGCTCTTGTTGCTGAGCTGTCCATGAAACAAGCTATGGCCATTGAACTGCAAAAGGAAGTCAAGGAGAAGGAAGAGTTCATCTTCACTTGCAATTCCAGGATGGAAAAGGGTCTTCCCCTCAATAAAGAGATTGAGAGAGAATGGTTGAAAGTACTTCGAGATGAAGAAATGTATGCCTTGGCCATCGCTGAAAAGTCTCGGGTAAGCTATGGCTTCTTTATTTTCTACATTGCATTTATAAAGTGTGCCAGGAAGGGCTGTTTCAGGGATTGTCAATCCTCCCAAAATACATGAAATTTTTCTACTCCACAGTACACAGAGTCCCAAAAACTCACTAGAGAGTTTTGCTTTTTTAAAGCTATTATGTAGGTAGTCAAAGTACAACAGTGCAAAGTGTCAGAACATTCCCTGGAGAACATTTGGCACCAAGGCCCATGCCAGGGCCTCCCGGTAGCATGGCAGTGGCCGTGCTGGCATCTCTAGTCTCTGCCTCTGCAGCCCTGCTCAGACTGTACCTTACTCTTCCATGTCCATCTGCTGTGGCCAGCACAGTATATTGTGAGGCCTCAAGCATATGCTCATCACAGGTTTCTGAAGACTCTGCATTTGGTGCAGAAACGATGACTCCAGTGCCACCCTTCTTCTCCCACCAATGACCTAACTCTATCACTGACCCCACCTAGGAGCTGTGTGTCCAGTTCTTTTTCCTACTCCCATGATTTTTCAATAATCTTAGAGTAGAACTAGGCATCTCTTTCAAAAGAGACCTACAACTTACTCTTGACTATGGGGTAGACATCCCCAGAAGATCACTATTCACTCTCTAAGCCAAGAAAAACGTGTATTCCAAACACATACTAAGAATTCTTGAAAATAGGGTCTGACTTATCATTCTCACACTCATTGCCTAGGATTGTATTTTTGAAGGCATTCAGATTTTTACCTGTGGTGTCCCAGCTGTCATTTACCTGTTTCCATTTTTCCCCCAAGTTCTTTTTAATGCTATAAGAGATTCCTGTTTTCCAGAAACACAGGCAGAATCTTGAGGCTCAAAGCAAGCTGCTGACCACTTTCCTCTAATTCTATTTTACTCCTTATCTCTTCCTTTGTACCATTTGCTCACTAGTGACCTACCAAAGGAAATAGATTATCCTGCCTTTGTCAGAGGCGTGGAAATAACTAGTGCTTAATGTAAGATACTGAGTTTGGAATGTGGTGACTTTAGGGCCCTATCAACTAGTTTATGGTAAACCCTAAACCCCAGGAACAGAGTGATGCTTGAGCAACGTGGGTCATTCTAGTGAGAGGAAATGTGTGTGGGGGTGGGTGTATTTGGTGACTCTACCCTCACACCCTTTTGTCCCCTTGGAATGTTGGCCAGCATAGCCAACAGGTGCTCAGACCCAGCTGTGTCTGGTGGCCCCTGGGGATGAAGTGACTTAACCACTGTTTTCAAAAACTGAAAAGGATAAATCATTCTTTGCAGGAGTTCTTGGAAGCTGAAACTCGCCAGTTGCCCAATGGTGTTTACACGACTGCGGAGCAGCGTCCAAATGCCTACATCCCAGAGGCAGAGGCCACTCTTCCTCTGCCAAAACCATATGGTGCTCTGGCTCCTTTCAAACCCAGTGAACCTGGGGCCAACATAAGACACATAAAGAAACCTGTTATAAAGCCGATTGAAATCTGAACATGTGAACCAACCCAGGCTTCTGAAGGAGATACTTCAACCAGGCTTCTTCACATCTACATCTGGAAAATGTCAGCAAACAGCCCTAAATTACAAACAAACACAGTATCCACAATTACCCAACAGACAACAACATATACTTCCTTCCTTTCACACTCATCGATTTTTCTTTTTCACTCCATCTCTTGATTACATTTCAGAAATATATAGTAGTCTGAGTGATATACAAATGTGATAAAAATAAACACCTTTTCAACAAAGTACAGAAATTGGCAGTGGTCTTTATTACAGAAAGAAAAGCAGATCCTGCTCAATATACTCACTTTAAAGAGAAAAAAAAAATGGTTTAAAAGAAAAATATCCCAAGTATCACAGGGGCATAACTCACTTTGATAAGTAAATAGCTATATTGGAAGTTGATGTTGGTAAATCTAAATTGAAAAGCAGTAAGGGACCTTGACTTTTTTAAAGAGACATTATAAATGATTCTGCTTACAAATAAAGAATCCTTTTGTGCAAAACATTCATGTCCTATTTTTCCTTTCTTAAAACTAGATTTTCCACAATATTATAGGCAAATATGCTAGTGATTACTTTCTTTTGATGCCAGATCTTTCAAAATTTCAATGAAAATATTTATAACTCTGCATGTGAAAGAGTTGAAAATGAGGCCAGTTTCACTTATTTCATTACTCTGTATTGTATTGTGGGGCCCTAAATGGGAAATCTCGGAGAAAAAACAAGGGGGGGCCCGCTTTACAGTTGGAAGCGGTTGGAAACTAAGATGGCACCTGGCGGAAGTGATAGGGGCGGGGTCTATGTTTGTCAAAGTTTTTGATTGGCTCTCTTGATTTCCATGCATGTGAGGATTTGACCTTTAACATGACTGGTGCAGCTGAAGGCACATAATGATTTGACCTATAACATGATTGGTGCAACTATGGAAAGTCCCTCCTAAACCCTCCCCTGCTTGCCTATATAAGCTGGGAGTTTGCAGCAATAAAGTGAAACTGCTTCGATGGAACCCCTGGAGCGTCTGTCTCTTGCTCAACCGAGGGGCTGGGTTGGTGGACAGCAGGCTCACCTCTCCTCGGGACCCCTCGGCTTTGCTGAAGGAAGTTCCACTGCCTCTACTCTTTCTGTGGAGCACCCCCAGCAGAAACTGGCGCCCAACGTGGGGCGTGAAGCGGACGGACGGAGGTGGTGTCACCGTGTGGCTCTGAAAGAAGGAGCGACGAAGGACCCTAGGCTGGTCGCAGCACAGAGCTCCGTTTAGAGGAGTATCGCCTGAGGTAATCCAGACTTCAAGGTGGGCCCCCTCTGTTTTGAGGGAAGTGGCAAAAACTCTCTTGACTTATTTTCCTTCTCTTCTTTTCTGATCTGTCCTTAATTCTTTTTTCTGGAGTTTCAGTGAACAGGCGAACGATTGTGGAGGCAATTGGTAAGTCCTCGCTAGGGCCACTCTCTTGGCGGACTTTGAAGGCCCTACAACAGGTAAGCCTCAGTAACTAGAGCCCGACCGGGTGAAACTCTCCTTTAATCTTTCTTAACTGAGGACATGGCCTAGAATCTTCCCTGTGGGCACGGGTCAGGCACTTAAAGGCCATTAGGGCGCCTGCCACTTGAAGACTCCGTGACAGGATAAGGGGGTCATGGAACGGGCTAGAAACCTCTAGGGTGCCCGCCCCAGCAAGAAAATTTCCGTGCAACGATGCAGGCACATAAACAGTTCCAAAAGCATACCATAAGCCCAACTCTGTCTGCCACCACTCCCAGTAGGATTTTTGGTGGTTGTCCTCAGTGACTTTTCTTTCTATTTTCTCTCGGCAACATGGGAAATAACATCAACAAGTCTGATAAGCCTGCACTCAAGGCACTGAGATATATGCTCATAAGAAGGGGACTTGAGATTTCTGACGCTCAGGCCATTAAGGTCTGGGGGACCACATCTAAGGGACCCCTAGTTCCCCAAAAATCGGGTCGATGCTTTGGCTGCGGACAAGAGGGACACTTTAAGAAAGAATGCCCTCAAGGTGGGGGAAGACCTACAGGTCAGAGACCTCCCATTATCCCATTTATGTACACCATCTTAGGGGTCATCAAGATTTACCTGGATTGCTTTCAACGGGAAATTCCCTGGCCAATAGAGCGGCCTCCCCTTACAATCCAAGCTTGTAACTTACAAGATGCCTATGATCGTCATGATCTTACTTATATAAATTGGAGAGGGCTACATAAAAGGTTCCCACTGATCCCTATTAGAGAATTAAAGAAAATTATACATACTTGTAAATCCTGTCTTCCTTATTTACAAGTACCGCCTTTACAGCCCCCAGGAGTAAGCCCTCAAGGGCTAAAACCCAATGTGCCGTGGCAAACTGATGTAACCCATTATTCCCCTTTTGGAAAACTTAAGTATGTCTTTGTGTCTATTGACACTTACTCTCATGCCTGCTGGGCTACTGCCCACACAGGAGAAAAAGCAAAACATGCTCAAAGCCATTTTTACAATGTTTTGCGATGTTGGGCCTTCCCCATCAAATAATAACAGATAATGGCCCTTGCTTCATCAGCCAGAGCTTACAGAAATTCTTCCAACAATGGCACATTTGTCATAACACCAGAATCCCACATAACCCCCAGGGACAAGCCATAATTGAGCGCCATCAAAATTTAAAGGCTCAATTACAAAAACAAAAAGGGGGAATAAGCCCTCACCAGCAACGTGGAATGGCACTCTTTAAACATCTTAAATTTTTCAAAAAATGAACCAATACCATGTTTTCAAAAACATTGGTCTAACCAAGAAATAAAACCTGAAATACAAGTGAGATGGAAAGACCCCATCACTGGTCAGTTGAAGGGGCCTGATCCACTCCTTACAATGGGGAGAGGATTCGGATGCATATTCCCCACTGGGGACCCCAGCCCTATATGGGTGCCAGCAAGGAATCTTAAATATACACCACAAGAGAGAGGTCAGATCTCAAAATCTGACACAGATTAAAGAGGCATTCACATATTGACCCCAAGAACAAAAAGTTCTTGAGGCGATCTTTTCTTCCTTTACAGATCATTGATGCGGCGACCCTGGTGGACACTGCTCCTGGTGATCGTCAGATTACCTATCCTCTCCTTGCTGACCTTCGTCATTGCCACAGCTGTGCAACAGTTTTTAGAATCTTTGAAGCCTGGGTTTAACAACACACGTCATCAACCATGAGGGTACAACAGTGTCAGCATCTGCTCAAGGATCTCAAACCAGCTTGAACACCTGAGATCCGCCATAACTGGACTTCAACAACAATTGGACTTTTACGCAAGAGCACTAGAGACTTGACTGTCTTAACAAGGTTATTTGTGATGTTAGATATCATAATTTCTGTTTTACAGCTTTCCTGGTACTTAGTGAAAAGTTTAAAAAAAAGGCACAAAA
Source organism: Nanger dama (assembly GCA_917880005.1). Classification (NCBI taxonomy): domain Eukaryota; kingdom Metazoa; phylum Chordata; class Mammalia; order Artiodactyla; family Bovidae; genus Nanger; species Nanger dama. Next base: position 16,539,438 of record CAKJTW010000007.1, read on the forward strand.
TCTTTCAAACAATATGAAAACATGGGATTTAACATTCTGGGATAATCAAGATGTGTTAACAAACATCATCTTAAATCTAAATGTATCTAAGGTGAATCAAATTGTACCCCAGACATTTTGGGAACAGGTGAAAAAGGGAGCAATGGATCTATGAGACTGGATACAAAGTCCATTTACCTAGTTTAAAAATGCCTTCTATTTGCTTATTTTTGTTGTTCTACTTGTTGTAGTGTTAAAAAGGTTATGCTTGCCCAGGTCATGGAAGAGGAGCCCCACGTTGGGGACCCACAAAACCCCTGGATTAATTTAGCCCTTCAAGAGATTAAACTAAACAGATAAAGAGTTCTAGATGCCCATCATCTAGAGAGATTCCGCCTAGCCCCCCAAGAGGTGGCTGGATAGCCAATGATGGGTAAGACCCTCAGAGGAGGGCAACCTAAGACAGGCACAGCCGCGAGAGGGGCTGGCGAGGCTGGCCACTTACAGCTTTATGCCTTGCTCTACAGAACATCAATACAAATGTCTTGAGGGCTTAAGTAAAATAAAAAGGGGGAGATGTGGGGCCCTAAATGGGAAACTTTGGGGGAAAAAAAGGGGGCTAGCTTTACAGTTGGAAGTGGTTGGAAACTAAGATGGCACCTGGCAGAAGTGATGGGGGCGGGGTCTATGTTTGTCAAAATTTTTGATTGGCTCTCTTGATTTCCATGCACGTTAGGATTTGACCTTTAACGTGACTGGTGCAGCTGAAGGCACATAATGATTTGACCTATAACGTGATTGGTGCAACTACGGAAAGTCCCTCCTAAACCCTCCCCTGCTTGCCTATATAAGCTGGGAGTTTGCAGCAATAAAGTGAAACTGCTTCGACGGAACCCCTGTCACGTCTGATTGTCTCTCGCTGGCCAAGGGGCTGGGTTGGAGGAAAGCAGGCTCACCTCTCCTCGGGACCCCTCGGCTTTGCTGAGGGAAGTTCCACTGCCTCTACTCTGCGGAGCGCCCCAGCATTGTATTGCACCCAAATATACTTTCATGATTCTGTTTACTTTCTCATATAAAAATACACAAGTAGATTTGAAGCCTGTGGTTCTTCCACTCATTAATATGCTCAAACTACTGTCATTTCATATTGATATCAGTTACGAATTTAATTTCTGTGAGAGTGAGAAATATCACATTCGTTTGTTTTTCTAAACCAAACAAAATCTGTGCCAAGCCCCCCACGTGATAGACTGGATCTATAGATAAACTGAATCTCCTCCTCAATCTAGGAGTCCTGAACCTACCTGACTGCTTCATGAAATCATTAAAAAGCAATTCCTTGGGAGTGCCTATAAGTGATGCTGTATAAGCTCTGGTTAATGCCAGAAACTACTGCATACTTAACACAGCTGCTGTGCTGTAAGATCAGTAAATTAGGGATTCAAAAAACTAACACGTAAGAAGTTTAACAATATTGAAGGAAAAATAATTTTTTAAAAATCAGAAAAGGTTTGAATGCTTAAATATTACAACAATGCTACAAGTCTGGAGATTGAGATACCACTGTGAACTGGAGTGGCCAGGGATCAATCACTCAGATGCAACTTTTTATCTGGTCCTTAAGTACAAAAAGATCTTCATGACCCAGATAATCATGATGATGTGATCACTAATCTAGAGCCAGACATCTTGGAACGTGAAGTCAAGTGGGCCTTAGAAAGCATCACTACGAACAAAGCTAGTGGAGGTGATGGAATTCCAGTTGAGCTGGTTCAAATCCTGAAAGATGATGCTGTGAAAGTGCTGCATTCAATATGCCAGCAAATTTGGAAAACTCAGCAATGGCCACAGGACTGGAAGAGGTCAGTTTTCATTCCAATCCCAAAGAAAGGCAATGCCAAAGAATGCTCAAACTACCACACAATTGCAGTCATCTCATATGCTAGTAAAGTAATGCTCAAAATTCTCCAAGCCAGGCTTCAGCAATACATGAACCATGAACTCCTGGATGTTCAAGCTGGTTTTAGAAAAGGCAGAGGAACCAGAGAGCAAATTGCCAACATCTGCTGGATCATGGAAAAAGCAAGAGAGTTCCAGAAAAACATCTATTTCTGCTTTATTGACTATGCCAAAGCCTTTGACTGTGTGGATCACAACAAACTGGAAAATTCTGAAAGAGATGGGAATACCAGACCCCCTGACCTGCCTCTTGAGAAATCTGTATGCAGGTCAGGAAGCAACAGTTAGAACTGGACATGGGACAACAGACTGGTTCCAAATAGGAAAAGGAGTACGTCAAGGCTGTATATTGTCACCCTGCTTATTTAACATATATGCAGAGTACATCATGAGAAACGCTGGACTGGAAGAAACACAAGCTGGAATCAAGATTGCTGGGAGAAATAACAATCACCTCAGATATGCAGATGACACCACCTTTATGGCAGAAAGTGAAAAAAGCTAAAAAGCCTCTTGATGAAAGTGAAAGAGAGTGAAAAAGTTGGCTGAAAGCTCAACATTCAGAAAACGAAGATCATGGCATCCGGTCCCATCACTTCATGGGAAATAGATGAGGAAACAGTGGAAACAGTGTCAGACTTTATTTTTTGGACTCCAAAATCACTGCAGATGGGGACTGCAGCCATGAAATTAGAAGACGCTTACTCCTTGGAAGAAAAGTTATGACCAACCTAGATAGTATATTCAAAAGCAGAGACATTACTTTGCTGACTAAGGTCCGTCTAGTCAAGGCTATGGTTTTTCCTATGGTCATGTATGGATGTGAGAGTTGGACTGTGAAGAAAGCTGAGCACTGAAGAATTGATGCTTTTGAACTGTGGTGTTGGAGAAGACTCTTGAGAGTCCCTTGGACTGCAAGGAGATCCAATCAGTCCATCCCAGGAAGGAGATGAGCCCTGGGATTTCTTTGGAAGGAATGATGCTAAAGCTGAAACTCGAGTACTTTGGCCATCTCATGAGAAGAGTTGACTCACTGGAAAAGACTCTGATGCTGGGAGGGATTGGGGGCAGGAGGAGAAGGGGACGACTGAGGATGAGATGGGTGGATGGCGTCACGGACTCGATGGACGTGAGTCTAAGTGAATTCCGAGATATGGTAATGAACAGGGAGGCCTGGCGTGCTGGGATTCATGGGGTTGCAAAGAGTCAGACACGACTGAGCGACTGAACTGAACTGAAGCATAAATAAGATTTTAGTAAGTGGAGGGGAATTCCAGGTGGGGGAAATAACCTGAGCAATACTTGGAAGTAAGAAGACCAAAGCCGTGCTCCAGGCCCAGTGAGCCAGCATGGTACGAAGGGAACACTAGTACTAGGGACGTGTATGAGGCCAGGATATCGGAGACTTGAATGTCAAGGAGTTTGGAATTTATCCTGTAATAAATGCCAAGTGCTTGAAGGATAATGAGGAAAGTGGTGATAGGATCAAACTAGTGTTTATCTCAAATATGCGTCAGATGAATTAGACTTCAGTAAGCAACACAAACAACCCTGGTAAGAAAAGGAAAGTGTAGGGAATGAAAAATAGTGACCTTATGAGGAAAGATCAGCACTGCCTTGCTGATATGGCTCTAAGATTTTGAGCCTCAGTGACCATGAAAGATTTAACCAAAACAGGAAATTCTGTAGGAAAGGATAATTTTTAGAATACATTAATGATTTTAGAAAAGCTGAATTATTACACCAGCTAGTGATGTTTGTAATCATTAAAATGTTACAAGCTCACTAATGGAAACAGTGTAAAGAGACAATAGTATAGGGTCATGGGCTTTTTACAGGAAACAACAATATTATGGTCGGAATGTCATTGTAGAAGAGAAAGGGGAAAAAAAGAAAAGTTGGAGAACTCATTAGGCTTCATGGGGTTCGGGGAACATGTTCATGGACTCATGATTCTTGACAGGAATGAAAAGGTAAAGTTCAAAGAACAAAGGAGTCAGGCTAAAACTTTCAGTTTTTTTTTTTAATGATGAAACAATATTAAATATAAATCAAACTTTTATAAATATAAAAAAACACTTTATAATATTAAATACAATTTCATCTGAACCTTCACAAAGACAAATCCTACTCTATGTATGTTCAAATTGTTGTAGTCTACAAATTATTCTGTACTGGAATTAGTAGATCTCACTTTGTTTAAATTTAGTATTTTAAAATAGTATCCTCTTTCCAATAGAGTATTTCTGCAACTTTTAATTTTTCTGCTTGTCACATACTCAATGACACATCTAATTTTTGTTTTAATAAGCACTGTTCCTACACTTTTGAAGCATATTTTATTTCAGAGTATAACAGAAGCTAACTTTTGGCCAATGAGAGTACTAGGAAGATCAGTCACTTGGAAGAATTTACACCATTGCATACCTCCTTGGACAGGTTGTCATTTCTCTACACTTGACTGTTCATCTGCTGTTCAAAATGGGATAAAGCACAGTGGTTTAGTTCTAGCTGAACAAAGTATTAAACTGACCTTCAGATGGCTCGACAAGGTACTCTGACTTTGGTCACCAATTTAAAATATTGCTAAAGATTTCTCAATGGGAATGGAGCTAATCAGCAAGGTTAAAGTATTGGAAGCAGATGTGACTGTATTTTCTCTCTATAACCCTAAAAGCATTGCAGTGTGTTTCAGAGCTGCTTCCTCTACAAATTTCGCATCCACATTGTCATGTCCTTCCAAAGCACACAGAGCTGAAAGGAGAAACAGAGAAAAGAGTTACTACGAGGTCACAGAACATTTATAATATGGTGTGTACAACTCACTGAACTCATAGTTATTTTATATCCTAATAAAATGTATTATTCTGAGAATGTGTTGTTAAAATTTATTAATCTTCAGCACCAAGAAAGGCCATTCACACCACCCAAATGGGTTATAACTTAATTTTTTTTTAAACCTGAAAGGTGGTTATGGTAATTTAGGTAGTAAACTGTATATTGCTAATTAAAACCAAATGCAATAAGATCTTACTTACCAGTAAGGGACATTTTGGCAAGAAAAAAGGTACATGGAAGTAGAGACTGATGGATGTATCAAGAAAAACAGGCAAATTCTGAGAAATAGAGGAGTGACTTACCTGGATTGGAGGACTCGATGTCTGTCAGGATGTGAATGAAGTAGTTCAGAGGCAGAAATTCTACACTGAATGATGACTTGTCCATGACAGAACTCCAGGGCTAAAAGGGAAACAGCTGTGAAGTCAGTTGATTCTCCAAAAAAGCATGAACTTAAAGTGGTAAGAACTATAAATTCCTGTCCATATTTCAGCACCAAGAAAGGCCATTTATAAAATGGACAAAGAGGCGCCAAAAAACATATAGCAGGGCTCCACTCCACACACACTCACCTGTTTGTTGTAGTTCTGAAGCAGTTGCTTTACGTGGTTCCGTGAAATTATATTAGAACTAACAGGATGATCCCAAAGTCGACAGATCTTCTGGCCTGTAAGCTATTTTTGCAAATTAAAAAAATATGTAGAGGAGGATTTTTAGGGTAGTGGAAATACTCTGTCTATACTACAATGAGAGATATCTCCTTATACATTTGTCCAAACTCACAGAATGACCAACACCAAGCATGAACCCTGATGCTACCTATGGACTGTGATGATTATGGTGTGTCAGTGTGGGCTCATCCATTGCAGAAGATGGACCATTATGGTGGGGGCTGTTGATAATGGGGGAGGCCATGCGTGTGTGGGGACAGGGGTATGTAGGAATCTCTGTACGTTCCACACTAAAAAAATTTAAGTCAGTAATTAAAAATATGGAAAAATAGAAAGAGGAGCCTGTAGTTCACAGCAATAAGTAAATTTATCTTATATCCATTCATAATTTTACAAGCTGTATTCCAGCTAGTTAGTCTAAAAGATGTCATCTTTATAGTTGATGACCTTGGAGAAAGGCCATTTCCTATGAGGTATGCTTCTGAATTTTGAATAAATACTCCCTTAAATGCAACTCTGTGGAAAGCAATTTGTGCACTGATGCTGCCAGACTCTTTTTTTTTTTGAAATGGAGTTCATCTGTTACTCTTCAACATGGAGTATGTGCATGCCAACCCTAAGTGATACTTTAATATGAAGCTAAAGGTTGTAGGCATGTACTCTGAAAATGTCTTGCTCAAAAATTTCAGTTCCCTAAGAGTATAAGGCGGCGGGGTGGGGGGAGGGGGGTGCGGGGGAGGATGTTCAGAAACCAAACTAAATGTTCAGAGATACTCTCCAGAGAGATCTAGCCATGGAAAATATGCTTTGTTTTCTATTCTTGCCTTTGCTTCGGTAAGCCTGTGAAGGTGAGAAGATGTTACAAAGCAAGATGATTAGGTCCCAAAAGGCATCAGACACCCTTTGCTGGGAGGATCATGCTGGAGATATGAGTGTTCAAGGTATGTAAACAGCACAGAGCTGGCCAAGGCTCTCGGGGCCAGGAAGTCCGCAGAGTTAGAGGCTCTGAAGACCTTGCAGTGGGATTTCTTAATTTCACAGCATTTCTGACTCAGAGAGCTAATATCCTCCACAAAAACAAGCAGTGGCTGTTTAACCCTTTCGCGCATGTTTCTAATCTTTCCTTCAACCCAGGAATGTTTCCCTGCCATGGCAGGCACAACAGTGGGAGGAAATACAGTTCCAGAACCTTCTGACCTCACCTGTATTTAAATTTATCAGTTTAAATGCCAAAAGCATGTGTTTCCCCTCTGCCTCCCCTCAGACTCACAGATGCAAATATTACTGTAGTTTCCTAAGAGGAGAAAATGGTTAAACATTCTAGGTGGTCTGTGCCAAGAAGCGCACACACAGCCAGAGGGGCAAGTACTCGGTAGGCCCAGCGGGGGCAGCAGACAGAGGGTGGGGACGGATGGGATTTCTTGGAAAAGGCTGAAGCGTGAAAATTCAATTGACTTCAACCCAAAAGCAAGCAAATGCTCTTTTTGCGAGAAAAAATTGAAGAAGGTACATGCCAAGGCTTAGAAAATAAAGTATACTTCAGGTTTACCGGAGGAAGCCGCATAATGATGCTGAATTTTAGTTTTTCATTTTTCTCTGTATTGTCCAGATCTATAAGAAAGTTAGAAATTGGCAAACAAAATAAAACAAAACAAAACAAAACAGAAATCTCCGTTTTAATACCTGAGCAAGCTAATACTTCAGTGCTTCATCCTGATAACACACGTCCCAACCTTGTTTTCCAAGACAAGTCTAACAACGCTACGAAAATATTAGTTTGTGTCTCTATGAATAAAAAGGAATTTCTTAATGAAGCCACTGCTACAAATCATGGAACAGGCTGCCAGTCACAAAAGCAATTTTGCTAACTTAAAACAGAAGGCACCTTGAGGAATGGCAAATACTTCAATATATATTAACAAAACTCATCTATAAAATACCATAGTCGAATAATTTAATAGTTATTATATTACAGATCTTTTTCAAATTCAAATACTGTATCTCTCATTTTTCCTTGCATTCCAAGTCTTACTTTGAGAGGACAGAGTTAATCAGCTGAAAGCAAAGCCGTTTCATGAGACTTTTCTTGAGAAACAAGCCTTCAGTCTCCTATCCTCAAGTACTCTCATGTACAGAAAAGGAGTCTAATAGTTGTGTGTGGATTGAGAAGCCCTTGAAGGGCTAAGGCACATTGGCCCAAGGATGGTTACGGGAAATGAACTGTACTCAGGAGGCCCAGCTGCGGAATCATGGAGCCCGTCTTCAGCTGTAGACTGAAGGCAGAGCATTAAACTGTGTGTGGGCCCTTCTGAGTGTTGCAGGGCCTGGAGTGACCACAGGGTCGCACACCCAAAAAGGCAGCCTGGTGGGTGCTGGGGCTGGAATGAGGCAAACTCAGAGGCCTTACCTTTCATGAGCCTTGTGACAGCTGCTTCTGTGAGAAGTAACACTCCATGATCAATGTAATGCAACAGGTTATGCAAAGGCAGACAGCGGACGCCAAGGACCGTGTGCAGAGTGTGAAAACCTGGGAAGAGAGATCTAGGATGATAAACACAGTCAGCCAGCATCTCCAGCCTCCCAGAGGAAATGAATCTGGTGAGGGCAATAAAGCACTCAGCTCACCTCTTGGTGCCTAGAATCAAATAAATGCTTTTTGAAGACCCTTGAAGATAAGGTCCAAGGTTCCTTCTTTGTATTATCACAACTAAGTATGGTATATAGTAAGTTCCCAATAAACATGTATTCCCTCCACTGTGTACATCTTCCTAGGCCAAAGTGAAGAACAGTGCATAAATATGGACTTTTTAATACAGTTTTTTATATAGTTTTTTAAAATACTTTTAATAGGTCTATAACTCTATGGTAAAATTGCAAACTAGAAAAATTAACAGAAGAGCTTCAAACTCCACATGCCCAGGCTAAAGGCTGATGGCCAGGGACCATTTTATTGAAGGGGAAAATATTTGGACCAGAGGGAATGCTTTTTATGACTTATCTCTGGCTATGCCCTGGAGAAAGGCTTTTGGGGTCTCCTTGAACGAAATCATAGAAAAGAAAAACTAAAATGATATGGTTAGATAGCACATCTATAGGAATTCAGTAAAAGGCACTCTCAAATCTCAGTCTCATGGGCAGGGCTACCCTAATTCTCACAAAGCTGGAGCTCTAAGACCACTATTAACACTAACCCAGACATACAACATCCATGGGAGAAGAAGATATCAGACTAGAAGAGAACCAGAACCAGGTGAGAGGTGCTCTGAAGGGTTGATGCCATTCCTGACAGTGGAAATGATATGAGAGAATGTACAGACTGGAGAAGCAACAAAAGCCATGTGGGTCTGAGTAAACAGAGGCCAGAATCGTGCTGTGCTGCTTACTAGAAACAGGTAACTAAGCCCTTCTGGTCTCTGTCTCTTCATCCCTCAAATAGAATCACCAGCACCTTTCCTGCAGGGCCGCTGTGAGAACTCGAGCTAGGTCTCTGAAGAGCCTGGCACGGTGACTAACACCAGACACGCACTGAGGTCTTTCATCTATGTACAGGCTCACTTGATTCTCATGTAACACCATGGGGTGGGTACTGCTCAATCCTTATTTTATAAATTGGGAAACCAAGATTCACAGGAGCTAAGAAAACTTCCCAGGATCATACAAATAGAAAGTGGCAGAGCTGACATTTGAACCCAGGCTATAGCATTTTAGTCTAGGCTTTTAGTCATGCTATCTTGCCTCAATACTGGTATTAATGGAATACTATGAACAGAGGCTCAAAGGTGAGAAAGCATGTGGCACATTCAGGAAAGAGTAAATGATCCAGTTGGGTTAGAACAGGTGTGTAAGAGGAATGGTGGGAGGTAAGGCTGGAAAGGTTAATTTATTCAACAAACAGGCAAAGGGGCTGGGTGTGCAGTGATGAGAACAGGCATGACTGCTGCTCCCATCCACTTTCCAGTCTAAAGGGAAGACTGACAATCAAATAATCACAAAAGAAACATACACTTTTTTAATGACCAGTTCTACGAAGGAAAAGTAAAGGGTGCTCTGAAATAGGCATCAGGGATCGAATGCTGAATGACAAGGAATCTATCATTTAGTAAACTCTGGGGAGGCACTGGAAGCTTTTGAGCAGGATGGTTGGAGGTTCTGAATTTTACTTTTGGAATATTAACATAGCAACAGGCAAAGAATGGGCTTCCCTGATGGCTCAGCCCGTAAAGAATCTGCCTGCAGTGCAGGAGACACAGAAGATGGGGGTTCTATCCCTGGGTCAGGAAGATCCCCTGGAGAAGGAAATATCAACCTACTCCAGTATTTTTGCTTGGGAAATTCCATGGACAGAGGAGCCTGGTGGACTGTAGTCCATGGGGTCACAGAGAGTCGGACACTCTCTGCAGGCAGAGAATGGACAGGAGTGGCAGTTTGCTACCAGAGGAATGAAGGCCTGCCAGTGCATGAACCTGTGCAGGAGGGATCAGGACACTGATAGTGACGGGGAGGGAAGGGCCTGGAGGGGCAATGCGATCGAACTGGCTTGGAAACTGATTAGATGTGGGTGGGGAATAAAGATTCACTGCCAAGCCTGAAAGGCACACATGACGAAGACATGATGGCCAGACAGCTGGGACTTGGACTCAGAGAGGCTGTAGAGCTTTCTTTCTCCAAGCACGTGAATCAGAGGGAGACTGGAGTCCTCTGTCACTGGCAACACTGAGGTCAGACAAAGTTCAGACTCTGCCCTCAAGCGAATGTTATGGGCTGACAATGGGTGAATCTCCCAAATGCCCTGATTCAAAAAAAAAAAAAAAAGATTCTATTAGCTAATTAGCAATATGAGATTTTTCAAATGGATTTGGACAGTCTTCCCAAGATTAAAAAAGTTATGAGATTATTTCTGAAAAAGAGTTTATAATAGGCTACTGATCTTATAGTTCTCTAGATTCAAAATCCCTCTCTGGCCCCACATCCATGTCCTAAAGATCCCTTATGCCCTTTCATCCTCTTTCCCAAGGGCACAGTCCCAAATTCAACAGTCTGTTCTTGGCTTCCTCTCAGCATGTCAGCTTTAAGCAACAGAGCAAACTGGGCAGAAGTAGGCGCCAGCTCCAAAAGAGAGAGTTCTTCCACCAGCCAATTCTAGTACTCATCTCCGAGGACTCTGGGCCTTCTCCAGGCAGTAGGGGGAACATAGGTCCCTTTTAAATTGTAAATACTCCAGTTCTAAACTATGACTTCCCTTCTGTGGTCCCCATTCACTTTTTATCTTTAATTCCAGTTACAAGTTCCTGTACTTGGAACTCAAACAGTTCTCATTAGTCCAGGGGGCCTGGAAAGCAAGCTCATTTACATATGAACACACAAAAATAAACTGCATTTACACACACACACGCACAATCCAGTGCCACTTCATATTAGAGAAGCATTTCAGGAAAAAGAGAAAGAGAAACTGCTCTTCCTTACTTGAGCCATGGACACCAGCGATTTAAGTCTTACTCATAATAATTTTCAGTCACTATGGGTAACGTTTTTCTGTTTTCTGTCTTTATCCATCTCTGTGAAGAAATGCAACGTTCCGTAGAAAGTGGATTTTTAGGATCTCCCAGATAGAATATTATCCCGTGAGTCAGTTTTATTTATTTATAAAAGGAGCTTAGATATCCATGGTGAACATTCCTCTACCAGGTCTATTGTGTTAAAGACAAGCATTTAAGAATTTAAGCCAGAAAACCATACATAACTTTCGTGAAATCCTTTCATTCTTCCTAGGGGGTACTTCACAATTCATATTCCATTTAAAACCTGCCATTATTCTCATGAACCGTCACTTGTAGATCCCTACAAAATCACAAGAAACTCCTTTTGTGCCTCCACTACAAGCAGGTCTTGTAAGATAAGGTGTATGGATACAGAAAGTATAATGGATTCCAGACTGTATCAGATACTTCACAAATGCCGAGACGCTGAGATGTGCTGTGGGGATTTTCTGCACCCATAAATAGCCAATGTTTCAATATCAACTAAATCAACTGTAATATAAATTCAAGAGGCAGCACAGAATAGTAGTTAGAAGCATGGATTTTAGAGCCAGACTCCCTGGATTGGAGCGCTGCTCTGTTGCTTAATAGCTACGTGACTTAAGGCAAGTTACTTCCTTTCTGTGCCTCAATTTCACCATCTATAAAATGGGAATAATATTAAATGGAACTGTAAGAAAGTGCCATCTTTGTTGGTCAACAGCTGATTGTAAAGAAATAATTTAATGTAGTTCAATTTAAGCTCTTATCATTTAGCATCATTATGAAAATTAAATACGCTAATTTGTGTAAAGTACTTAAAACAGTACCTGGCACAAAAATGGATACCGTATACAGTCACTGGAAAATGAATGAGCAAAGGAGCAAATTAATGAGGAATGGATAGATAGATGTATAGGAAAGAACAAATTAAATAAAATTGGCTAATATATATCATATAGTGAAAGCTACCATAAGCTTAAAATTCATCAGAACTTAAACATATTCAGCATAAGTTAAGCAGTTTAGAGTAAACAGGAGATTGTTTCTTAAAATGAATATTGATTTATATGCATATTATCCCTAGTAGACTTGTGTTAAGTTTTGGAACTGCTCTAACTACCAGCCCAGTACTTGGCTCAACAAATGTTTGTTGATTGAGTTAAAAATGACCAATTAAATGAATGATTGCAGGCATATGTGCCAAGAGTGTTTGAGACCTGATTTGGTCCTGTTTCAAAGTCCCAAGGGATGTTTTCAGTTTCCAAGGAACATATAAGAATCAACTCAATTTTTGAAACACAGCCAGGTCCACTTCCTTCTGAATGTTAACTTTCTTGATCAGATAAACTAGGCCTGGAGACATCAACGAAAGTTTTCCACGGGTTCAAAATATCCTGCTGCTGCTGCTGCTGCTAAGTTGCTTCAGTCGTGTCCGACTCTGTGCGACCCCGTAGACAGCAGCCCACAAGGCTCCGCCGTCCCTGGGATTCTCCAGGCAAGAACACTGGAGTGGGCTGCCATTTCCTTCTCCAACGCATGAAAGTGAAAAGTGAAAGTCAAGTCCTAGACAGTTGCAAAGGGACCAGATTTGGCACCCTAAAGTTGGTGACAAGCTATAGTACAGTTTAATAATCAGAAGAGAGTTTCTGGTTAACCAGAGCTCCCTCGTCCATAGGGCCTTGAATCCAGGTAATAGTTACCGACACTCAAGAAGAGGGAGCAGGAGGCCGTAAACCCTCCCCCAGGAAAGAGGAGATGGATTACATCATTGCAGTCTGCACCCTCCTTAAAGACTTCTCCCATTTCTCCTGCCCAGTACTTCATCTTTCCAGAAAGGAACAGTAGCTGACTCCAAGCTCCCTGCCTCTATGGAGAAAGCACATGCCAGCAAGATTCCATAGAAGTTAGACTTGGCTATTCTCTTGGCCTTCAATCTGCTCTTTAAAATACACAAGGAAGATATTTCCCTGGTGGCCAGTGGCTAGGACTCTGTGTGCGCCCAATACAAGGGGCCTGAGTTCTATCCCCTGGTCAGGGAACTAGATCTCAAATGCCACAACTAAAGATCACATGTGTTACAACTAAGACTTGGTACAGCCAAATAAATAAATAAATATTTTTAAAAATCATAGGAGATGTGATCAGCAGAGACCAGCTTCAGACACATCTCTTACAGTGACATGAGACCAAAAATTTCTCAGACTCAGGAGGTCTCATTCTTAAACTCAAAATGTGCCAAAGACCAAAAGAAAGAACAAATTTATTACAACAACAACAAACAGCCAAGACTTACCAGGAGGCAGGGGTAAAAACAAAGTGTTAGTAGCTTCCAAAATCCTGGTCATGATGTGAAAGACCGCAAATTCAGCAGCACTCGCCTGTCTATTGCTGCAGGTCAAAGAACAAAGCAGCAATTCAGCCGAAGCAGCTTATTTCCAAAACCCCATTTGCACATAAGCAATGGCTCTGAGTGCCACGTCCAGATGAAATTCATGCTATTCATGAAAGGCAATACCCTATGGAAACCTTCACAGATATGATGATGACCATTGTTGTAATGCCTAGAATCTAACCAGACAGTAGGCACATAAATGACAAATTGCCTTAACTCAAATTCCCCTTTTGGCAGTACTGAGCTCATGTGCTCCTCCCTCCTCACCAAGCATATACCAGAGAAAGAGGATGGGTGAAGAAGCAGGGGCATAACTTTAAATGCTGAGTTCAGAACTAGGATGGATGGTGTAAGAACTTGTGAAAGTTGCTTTCATCTACTAAGTTTAATCAAGGCTTCACTAATACTGGCAGCAGAGTTGTTTAGCATTTTGCACACCAGAATAAAACAGAGCAAGAAATACTTGCGTACAAGTGGAGGGCCCTGGGATGAAGATTATGTTTCCTCCAACTGGCTTCCAGTATTTGGCAAATGAGATCCAGCTAGAGGGGAAAGAGAGTCTGTTAACTTCCGTTCACACCCTTCCCCCTCAGGAGCCCCTACAGCTCTGCTTCCATAGCTCTAACAGGCACATTCAGGGCAGCTGGCATTCAGGCTGTGCCTGGACATAGACCCAGCCTTTCAGAGGTCAGTTCTGAAGCACTGGAGTTCAAAATGGAAAGACTGAAAATGTACAGCCACATCTAACAGAGCATCCACTGTCATCGTGGGTAGTGCCCCAGCCGGGCTTCCCCGCTGCTAACCAGCCCCACCGCTCACAACACAGGCCCGCAGTCACAGGCCTTTGTCCACCAGTGAAGGTCAAGTGCAACAGGATTTTGCCTTAGGCCTGTTATGTGGCAAGGGTGACACGGTGGAAAGGCGATTTTGAACAGAATGGAGGTCCCGAGCATGGATTGTGAAGGAAAACTAGTTTCAAGTCAAGTTCTATATTTTATTAGCTTGTCAGCAATAGGACAGTGTTCCAGGAATTGTTATCAGGACCACAAATCCATGCACTACACATGTAGGCAAAGGACAGGGAGCAAAATTAGGAAGAGTTTCCATATGAGCACACACAGACACTATTTATTCTCAATGATACAGATTCTCAGTTTCTCCCTGGCTGAAATCATGTAAGATAACACACACACAAGCAATATAATCAGGTTCTGCAGCAACTTCCCAGGATTTATTTTTAAAGGCTGTCCAGTCACCCTCCTAGGAGGGGACTGGGAGACGCAGATGTTTGCTTCTGGGCAGGGCAAGCAGCTTTGGCATCAGTCAGTGCCTGCTGGGTTGGAAAGGCAGGGGGAACCAAGTCTTAGTTTTCTGAGACTACATTGCTACCATTTCTGGTCTTATTGGTTCTAGAAGCTGTTAGCACAAACTAGTGTCACATGGATTTTTTTTTAATACGATTAACTAAAGGGAAGACTGATGCTTGAAGAAAAACCCTAACACTCTGGAAGAGGATGTTTAAAGAAAGATGATACATGATATGATAAATAACTGTGCATTATGAAAGGACATGGAGAAGGCAATGGCACCCCACTCCAGTACTCTTGCCTGGAAAATCCCATGGATGAAGGAGCCTGGTGGGCTGCAGTCCACGGGGTTGTGAAGAGTCGGACATGACCTAGTGACTTCACTTTCACTTTTCACTTTCATGCATTGGAGAAATGGCAACCCACTCCAGTGTTCTTGCCTGGAGAATCCCAGGGATGGGGGAGCCTGGTGGGCTGCCGTCTGTGGGGTCTCACAGAGTTGGACACGACTGAAGCAACTTAGCAGCAGTAGCAGGACAAAGGTGCTTCCCTGGTTGCTCAGTGGTAAAGAATCTGCTGCCAGTGCAGAAGACACAGGTTGGATCGCTGGTCCAGGAGGATCCCACATGCTGCACAGTGACTAAACCCGTGCGCCACAACTATTGAGCTTGTGCTCTAGAGCTTGGGGAGAGCAACTGTTGAACCTATGCACTGTAACTACTGAAGCCCATGCACGCTTGAGCCAGCGTTTTGCAACAAGAAGCTACCACAATGAGAAGCTTATACACTGCAACAAAGGGTAGCCCCCACTTGCTGCAATTAGAGAAAAGCTTGCACAGCAATGAAGACCCAGCACAACCAAAAATAAATAAACAAAAAATTTTTTTAAAAAGGACAGTGAAATCAAGTCAGTATCAACATAAGAAAGATCAGTAACATCTGTAAAGTGAGCTCCTTTTCTATCAGAAAGAATTATTATTTAATATATTAAAAACTATAAAAGTCAAACTTTGCTGTAGAAATTCAAATATATCATTTAAAAACAGATACCAGTGACTGCAATAAAAGTAGAAAACTATAAAAATTGAACATGAAATTAAATCAGGGCCATATCCAATAAATTGAATCTTCCGGAGTTCAATGCAAAAATATTTGTTCATATTTACACACTAGTCCTATCCAAACTAGAGAAATGGAGTACTGGAGGTTTTTTTTCTCTTTCTTTTTATTAAAATACTTAAAAAAATTTTTATCTATCATATTATTTCTAGATTCTAAGTAGGGTCAGGCCTTAGTTCCATACGGATTTTGAAAGATACCAAGTCAGGCTCAAATTTCAATCCAGCCTCATCACTTCTGTTTATACAAGGACCACTGTTATTAAGTTCGATCACACAATTTCAATGAGTGGCTACCCACAAAATTTCAATGAGTGGCTACCCACACAATTTCAATGAGTGGCTACCCGCACAATTTCAATGAGTGGCTACCCGGTGAATGAGCTGCCAATCTCACCTGCAGATTCTAATGTGGTAGTATTTATATAACGGAGCTGGAATCTCGCCTAATTAGGCTGTTGGAGCTAAGAATTGAAGTTCAAGTTCTCTCACGTTTGCATAAACCTCCATGTACAGAATTTACTACCTACAGTTTAATAGGGAGCTGGAAAATGCCAAGATGGCATGAACATTTGGCACCCATGCTAAATTCATCACTGTTCCACGCATACGTAAACATATATATACACTGTTCCATAAGCATATATAACCACTACTGAAAGGGAAAAATAAACCACTTCCAAGGCCTGTTCTTGTGTTTTGGTTCTTTTTCCCCTTTCTTCAATCTACAGCATCATATATACAGGTTTGAGGACAGGAGAGATCCAAAATCTTACTATGAAAAACATACTGAACCACATACTGGAAACCAGGGGACCAAGGAGATGGGTTGGGGGAGAGGTGTACGGGTAGAGAAGATAAAGCAAAACCAACCAGTTTTGAAACGTAGTCCAGAACCATCTGTTCAATTTTTTTCTTTTCTACACCCTGTAGATGTCTCAAAAGGTGGTCTCTTAGTTCAGACACCATCTGAAAACAGAATGTAGATAAGTCACAACCTACCCACTCATACCTGCAACTGGTTTGAATTCATTTATTAACATTCCCTATCAATATGAAAAATACTGGACCTGAAGATCCCACTAGCAGAAATATATAACCCATGATGTTCCTTTGATGAGCATAAATCAAGCGGCACTACCATTTTCCTCAAGAGGAATGACTTATGATATACCCAAAGCCCAGTGAGCAGCCGAGAGTCAGGCTGCCAGTTCTGTTAGAATTCTCCAAAGCAGCTAGTGGAGGTTAGCCAGTGGAAGTCACTAGGCTCAGCAGTCAAAAGCTTTGGGATCTACCAGAGGACTGAAGTCTACTGCCCTGGTTCTGGAGAACTAACAGGAGCAACTCTGAACATGGAAAGTCTATGCTAATGGGAAGGAACAGGGTTTGGATGTTTGCAAGGACAGAGGCTGGAACAAAAAGGAAATGCCCCAGGTACCTCCCTCTGCGCAAAGGCTAAAACAATTCCAGCAGTTTCCTAACATGCAAAGGTATGGAAAAATTTATTCTAGTGTCTCCAAATGGGCTTGTTTCTATAGCCACATTGTTAGGACCATCCCTGGGGCTCCCCAGTTAGTATACCATTCCCAGCTTTTTGCTTTTCTCTCCCTTTCTTCCTTTTCTTGTCTCTTTTGCTAAATGCCTTGCTCAGAACAGACCCTCTTGGCTAGAGAAATCTTTGTACCAATAAACACCATGGGAATTGTACAACTGACAACACACACACATGTATGTATGTATCTTCTATTAATATCTAAGCAGATTTACAACAGGTACCCTGGGCAAAACTAAGCCCATGGCATCCTGGGCCAAGACAGAGTGGTATATTATTTCAGTCTCCTGCATATATTAAATGATTAAGCTTTAAAAAAAAAACATTTTTTTTCTGGATAAAATATGATGCATATTCTTGTCATATTAATTTTTCTGTAATAATCATATAGATGAAAACTTACATTGCTCATAATTCTACAATTTACATTAACATTTTGGTTTTTACTTTCCTTTTTCCGGTGTGTATAATCATTCTAATATTTTACAATCTGCTTTTTTATGTAATAGTTTGTCATTAAATATTCTTTATCACACTAGTTATAATAGTTGTACAGTAACCAATTTTATGAAAAAATACTATAATTGAACTATTTATTCCCTTCTTATACATATGGAATATTTATTACTATTAATAATACCACCAAAAATCTGTATACAAGGGTTGTTTGTCATATCCTTGATTATTTTGTCAGACTAAATTCCTAGAAATGGAATTTCTTGGGTCCTATACTTAGACTTACAGAGACACTGCTGAAATGCCTTCTACTGAGGTTATATTAATACTAATTTCAAATTCCATTGCATGAGACTGTCAAATCCCCCATACTCTGACCCTTCCTAATATAATTTTTAATTTTTGTCAATTTGATAGGCAAAAACAAAAATATATATACTTATTCTGTTTGTCATTTGGTTATAGCAATGTTAAGTATTGTTTTTCTTTCTCTGCCCCAACTCGAGATATTTTCAGCCTAAATTAACTTTTGAAAATTCATTGGTAACAGTTTTTGTCCATTTCCCTTCTGGTATGTTGTTCTCTTACTGATTTATAAGCTTTATTTATATACCAATGTTATCCTTTTATCACATTATATGGCAAATATTGTTTTCTAAATATTATTACTTGCCTTTTGTTGTTCTGTTTCAAAATTTCAATCTTCTCCAATATGTTTACATTCAATACTACACTTGAAAAGCTTTCTCAGTATTATTTGTCTACTTATTTTATTCAAATTATTTCACAGTTTAATATTTATATTTATATATTAATTTTATTTAAATAATATATACATTATACTAATTTTTATATTAAATTCATTAATCTGATATTTCTATGGTATAAAGTGGTATTTGGGGTGGAAAAAATCTAATTTAATTGACTTTTCAAGAAAGTCAACCACTGATTGATCAACTGACTAAAATTTATTTCACATTGATTTTTAAAAATTTCATTTCTCATTCACCAAATATTCAAAATTAAATCATAATTTCCTATCTTTGTGTTAGTGCTATATTTTTCCAATTATTGCAGATCAAAAGCACATTTAGATATCTTGTAATGTCAGTCCCACTCTTCCTTATTTTGTTAAGTGAGTCACTTAGTCAATTGTCAGAGAAATTTAATTGGCTTTTTGTTTGTAATTTCATTAAAGCTAGATGCTAAGGATTTGGAAATTATATACTGTTTTTCATTATCTTTTCTAAATGATTAATTCTAATAAAATGAAAATATAGAATTGTCAGCTTACTAACTTACATTATTATTTTTATTCTTTGTTTTTTTAATTTTATTATTTTCCATTTTCCCAGTTGATTATTTTGTTGTTTCATTAGACAATTATACTATCTTCTTTTACTCTTGTTTCTTCTTTCACTGGCTAGAATTTTTAGAATAATGTAAAATTTTAGTGAAAACAGCAAGTATACTTAGCTTCTTTCTGATTTTAATAGGAATGCCTCCAAAGTGAGATTAAGAAAGATGTTGGCTACCAGTATTAGACTAAATTTTGCTTAAAATTCCAAGAGTGGAATTATACTTTCATCAACTTTTAGCACCCATAGAATCATTTTTGCCTCTTGGACTCAGTGATATGATGAACTACATTAATACATTTTCTAATATTAAGCCTTCCTGGAAATAAGCCCACATGGCCAAGGTGTATTTTCAAACAGAGTATTGGAAAGTACTTTAATTAAGCCTGTGGTATCTATATTCACAAGTAAAAGTGATCATTGTCAGATTCTGGCTTAAAGAGCATGCTTTTTAAAGTGAGTAAAAAGCTTCCCATCTTTCTTCAAAAATACTTTGCATAATATGAGAATAATCTGGTCTTTAAAAGTTTGAAAGAACTAACTCATTAGATAACTTGGGGCTTTTTTAGAGCTAATCTTTGACATTTTTCCAAATTATTTTATGGTTATGATACTTTCAGGTTTTCTACTTCTCCTTGGCTCAAGTTTGTAATTACTATTTGCCAAGGAAACATTGTTTAACTAGAATTTTTAAGTGTATGGTTATGTATTTACACGTATTTTCTCATATTTTTAAACTAGCCTTATCTAAGATAATAGATTATCCCATTCCTAAGCCTGCACAGCATTACAAATATTTTATTAAATTTTTTAAAAACTAGTTTTTCAGTTAAAGATGTTTAACTAGTTGTTTGTTGTTGTTTTTAAGATTTTGGATTTACTTGCCAATTCTGCTCTTCAATTAATTTATTTTGATTTACATCTTTGGTCTTCCTAGTGGTAAGACCTCTTGAGAAAGAATACTTTATTCCTTTGTATTTTAAACTCAAATACAAAGGCCACAGAGATGCTGGTCTTTCCTGTTTTAAATACTCTCAGTGCTATACATTTCTTTATGATGCTTTATAATTATACATTTATTGGGATGACTGATTAATTTGTGTTTCTCTCACAAGACTACAAATACCAAGAGGGCAGAAATTATATATGCATTCCTTACTAGTGAACACACAGGGCCTACAGTGGGTGGGTAAATGGCAACAACCATGTGTTGACAGAATGGATGAAAAACAAGATCAGAATGAGAAATACAATCTAACCCTCTCCCCTTTCCTTGGAGCTCATGCCAGCACCAAACGTCCCACTTACCAGCCCGATAAGCAGCTGCTGGTGGCTGTCTTCCTCCTGGAAGAGCGGTGTTAATCTTGGCTCTGAAATTAAACAGAGCGATAGTCAAGCACGGTGGTTTTTAGGAAATGACCAGAAGGAAGAGGCCTCAGTCTGGGCTTCCCTTCTCTGAGTCATTGGGAAAATATAACACTTTCCTGACAGGATGAAACTTTTCTTTCAGTGTGACCTTGTCCTACATACTGCAACTAATCACTCAGGTGATATGCAGGGAGCACTGTGAAGCAGAGCAAGGCACAGACTGAGAGAGAGAGAACACAAGGAACACATTCCCAACACCACTGCCCTCTGGCTTCAATTTCTCTTCAGTGTGGAGACTTGTCACTGAGATCCTCTGCTTCACAGGAGACCAAACAACTCAGGTCCTCTCTTAAACCTAAGCAGTGGCAACCCCAGGACAGGGACTGAGTGGAAGGAACATGTGACTCCCTTCTTTCTGACTCCAACTTGTAGTTTACAGAATTACTGAGGTGAGGGGCCAGTCACTGCAGTCAATTACTGCAGCAAATAATAATGGGCACAAGTTATTGGACTGAAAGTGTAGTTAGAATGAGATGGAAAAGTGGCATGTAAGGTTAAACCAAATGGCACTTTCTCCACCATGATTTGCACTGTGCCAGCAAGACTGAAGGGGCAGGCAAACGCTGTCTTGGGAAGATCTCCTAGAGCACCTTCAGGCCCCATCTTCCTTTGCAGAACCTGAGTCACAGTGCTGATCAAGAGGTAGAACTGCCCTGGTTAGGGAGCTGAGGACGCCTTTGAGGAGGGGCACAGATGCTTTTGACCCCTTGGGATAAATCCTACACAACCTTCATGATGAAAAATTCAAAACTAGAGCCCAGCAGTTTTCATGGTTGTTCTGCATTTCACAAGGAATGTTCTCTTCTGACAGTGACTTTCTTCCTAGGAAACTAGCACAAAGAAAGAATGTGAGAGGAAGCAGCGAGTTCCCTAAAGTGCATCAAGAGAGAATGACTAGTAACAGATGCAAACGGCTCTGAAGTACAGGAGCAGAAGGAGCTCTAACCGGACTTGGGAGCAGAGGACACAGAAACCTCAGCCAGACCAGTCACGCTTCCCATACTACAAATCCCCGAGTGATGCGAGAAGGGGAGCCTGCAAGCATGCACACAGCCCTGGCTGACTGCTCCTGCCTGGGGTTGGTGGCAGAGCCCTGGCTTCAGGCCGGGACAACCCAGGGCTGCTCAGTGACTTCACTGCTCATGTGGGTTGTGTGCACAGCTGCAGGATGTACAGCAAAGCACTGTGTAAAATAATTTCCATTAGGGTCACCCAGCATATAACTAAACATCCAAGCCCATAAAACAACACAAAAATAACAGCTTAAAAAAAAAGGGCGAAGCTGACCTTTAAGAGGTGTGAAAGAGTCCCACAGATAGATAGCTGGAGAGAGAATAGCTCTAGGCCAAGGGAAGTACACCTGCGAGTACAGCCAGCAAGCATGCTAATTAGATCAGTTCTATAGGGAAATAGGAGGAAAACCTACAGTCAGGGAGTCCTACAGCAAAAGCACATTCAGCAGCTGTTCCCAACGGACCTGGCACCACAAGAGACATGGAAGAAACTGGGAGTCGCTCTGACAGTAAGATAGTAAAGGGTGTTGCCTTCACTGAGTTAGTGGAAGTGATTTCCCTGCCAACCCACAGTGGGAGGAGGAATGGTGCTACAAACAAACAACTGACTGAAATCCAGAAGGCTTTATTACAGGTCTTTTCTTACCCAAATTCTTTGCTTCCAGGTTAGAAAGCACCCTACAAGAAAAATTAGCCAATGTTATTCACACAGGAAACATTAATAAAAAAATAAAAACCCACAATACCATACAAAGATATTGTCGTTTAAAAGGCCATAAAACCACTGCAGAAACTGTTCTCAGGCTGCTGAAAACCTCAAAAACTTTAATCAACTTGGCAAAAGCCACATTAAGCAATTATAAAATCTCAAAAGTCTTTAGTGCAAACAATGACGGTAATTTAGAACAATTGCAGCTCTCAGTTATTGGAAATAACGGGAACAGAAAATAGAACAGGGATTGGAATGGGGCCTATGCTTGTAGCACTCTGAGATGACTCATCTACTCAGAAAACATGCTTTCAAAATAAGAGCAGGTTCACCAGCCGACTAATTCTTATTTAAAGTCAACCCACTAATTGTACCCCTCTAAAGTGCTCTATTAATAAGAGCTTTCATTACTACTTATTCCTTCTGAATCATGCCCAGGATGCAAATCTAAAAGGTTTAACATATAAACTTTTCCCACAAGAAACTCTAGCTCCAATCTCCAAAACAGGGCTCGGTGGCTGCTGACAGCATCATCTCACTGAGAATACAACAAAAGTAATAAGTTACTTCCCTGAAAGGCAGCCAGCAAAGTAACTACAAAAGACAGCCATCTTACAGCTATAATAATCCTTCATTTTACTTACTTTATTGCGTTATCAAGAATATTTCTCACATACACTGTAGACCTTCTTTTTCCTGTTTTCTAGGAATGAAAATATATCAGAGGTATGGAAGGTGAAGGTTTTGTGGGTGACATTTTTCATACTAAGGTCATAATTCAATAAAGTTAAGAGTTTAGAAAAAAGGAGACTTTCAAGGTAATCACAACACCTAGATTCTTTCAAAAATTGGCTTAAAAACTTTTATTCTGAAACTATTACAAGTTTTCAGGGGACTGCAAGTCCAACTATATTTTCTATATCAATACAATAACACTACAACTATATCCAACAATTCTGCAGAGAAGAGCTCACATACTCTTCACCCAGTCTCTCCCAGTGTTCATATCTTATATAAACAACAATAGTATAATACCCAAATCAATGAGCATACAGCTCTGTCATTTTATCACATGTATAGATTCACATATGACAATGTACAACCATAATCCAGATACAGAACTGCTCCATCACCCCAAGATCTCCCTTGTGTTACCCCTTTATAGGAGTCATATTTACTCTTTTGCCTTCAACCATTCCTAACCCGTATGTCTGTGCTCAGTTGAGCAGTCGTGTCTGACTCTTTGTCACTCTATGGATTGTAGCCAACCAGGCTCCTCCGTCTATGGGATTTCCCAGGAAGAATACTGGAGTGGGTTGCCATTTCCTCCTCCAGGGGATCTTTCCCATCAAGGGATCAAACCCACGTCTCCTGCACTGGCAGGTGGATTCTTTACCACTAAGCCATCAGGGAAGCCCTCCCTAACTCCTAGCAACCACAAATTTGGGAACGTATAGATTTTTAAAAAATTTTTAACTATGTAATTAATGCAAGAACACATCTGAGACTCGAATGTGAATCCCACTTCTACTATGAATGTGTTGTGTGTGTCCCTTAACCTCTTTGCACTTTAATTTCCTCTTGAAGAGAAAGAGATCACAGAAGTACCTTGGTCTGCCTACCGGGGATCAGCAGCACTAATGAACAGTGCCTGGCAACAGTGGCGAGTGCTGGACCTAAGCCAGCTTTATGACCTAAGGGCCTCACCGAACCTAATCTGCTGGGCTTCTTGCTCTCCTTTCAGGAACCCACACATACCTCTTCCGAGATCAGGTTGTGCCACTCTCTCCTGACCACACTGTTGTTATAGTGTAAGTGTGGCTTGGAGTACTTAACATATTCCAGGTTGGAGCTCAGTTTTTCCCAGTAGCCCTTAAAGCTATGCACCTGTAAGAGACAAAAACATCAGTGGGCTCGAGAAGCAGGTCCTGTGGCCTGAACTACATAGCATGGCCCATGCAGGCCTTCCTACAAGGCTCTCAAGAGGCAGCATTTCTGACCATATATATACTTCCCACAAGGAATGGCAGTCTTGTCCCGACAGGAATTCTAAAACAGACTCAAAGAGGCTTGCCTCCCTCCCTTTCTTTTCGAGCCCCTTTTACACAGAGAGCGAGCTGTTCACTTGCCTAAGCCAGTGTGACTCCCCCTGGGTGAAGGCTAAGCTGGGAAGCCTGCTTTGAACACATCAAGTCATTTCCTCCCCAGAGACCCATTCTGATTCAGGTTATATCAACAATGTCCTGTTCAGTAACAGAATGGTCACAAGATTTGGAGCACATGGAAACATAGGTTTACTTTCCAGTTAAGTTTATTTACTTCCAAAGGGTCTTTTTCAAAACTCAAGAATCAGAAAGGTGAAGTGAACTCCTTTCACACTCAGTTGTCAACTACTTCGAAATGGAATTAGCTGGCAACCATCCCCCTCTAGGTTTTTGACATATTGATATCACTGTACTAGCCCAAAGCAAAAAATATTCATTATGTTCATTTTAAAATAAAATGCTATAGTAATATATTTTTAATGTTAAAGGATATCCTGAAAAAATTTTGCAAATTAATGAAGACAGATTCATGATACCTATTTTCTTGCCAAAATATATGCATTTATAAAAGATTTGACTGGGATCAAGGGTGCAATGTGTGGCCAGGAAACAAAGTAAGCTTAATGCCTGCAGCGGGAACAGACTTGGCTGTATTACAAGGGGAAAAAAAAAGAGAACTTTAAAAAAAAAAGCCCATCAAGAAAAATGCCCTTTGTTAAGTAATAGCCAGTCACAACTGGCTTAAAATGGATACCGGTATCAGGAAAGTGAGTTACATAACAAAACGAACTTGCTATTTTAGAAGCTTGAAAGGCCTGTCCAGCCAACACCCATTTTCACAGAGACTGGAAGAGCTATGTCCAAGAAATTGTTATTTCCAGAGGAAATCAGAAACCTGGAGTCAGGTCCCTGACCTACTTCCTTGTCCATACATTGATAGTGGATACATCTTTGCCCACCATTTGTCTCCCTTATATTGACAGCAAACCCTGTAGACAACTGACAGAATTAGGGCCCTGACAGGAAGTCGCTGCAGCTTTTCTTGCTGCAGCTATTTTACATCTGAGTTTAGGCTGCTGCTGCTGCTGCTAAGTCGCTTCAGTCGTGTCTGACTCTATGCAACCCCATAGATGGCAGCCCACCAGGCTCCCCTGTCCCTGGGATTCTCCAGGCAAGAACACTGGAATGGGTTGCCATTTCCTTCTCTAATGCATGAAAGTGAAAAGTCAAAATGAAGTTGCTCAGCCATGTCCGACTCTTCGCAATCCCATGGACTGCAGCCTACCAGGCTCCTCCATCCGTGGTATTTTCCAGGCAAGAGTACTGGAGTGGGGTGCCATCACCTTCTCCAACTAGTGCCCAAAGCCAGCAAATTAACTGGTGTTGTGGTGCCATCTAGTGGTCAGTTAAGCATTTAGTTCTGCCTGCTTTGCATTGGAGTCCCACTGCTCGGTCCACTCAATCTTGGCCCAGGATGAGACAGGGGAGGAAGGAATGATGATGTCCTACCTGTGTAAGTCCCTCTTCCCCTCAGGCCAAAGGCATCCTTCTGTCAGAAGACCCTATTTTCATACTCACATTGCGGCTCCCAAACTACCTTCCTCTCACCCTCACCCCATTAAAAAGTCCCTTTCCCCATAACCTTGTCTTAGTTAAGAATAAGCAGATAAAACAAGTTCAAGGACATGTTTGAGGCGGTCCTGAGTCTAATGATTGTATGTAAAACAGAGTGTGTGTTCTTATGAGCACTTTTCTGGGATGAAGGTCTACAGTTTATATCCGTTTCAAAGGAATCCATAGTTTAAAATAGTTAAAAACTACTGAGGTAGAAGGAAACATTAAGTTTTAAAACAATAACTTACATTTAAATAAGGGTAGCCAAAAGCCCCAGAAATATTTTAATATTTGTAGGTCTATTTAATATGGGTAGGTCATTGAAGGAGGTCACTGGGCTGGATGTTATGATATAGATATTGAGAGAGTGCAAACAGTAAATGGCATATGTCACTACTTGGTATCTACTAGATAAAGAGGCAACTTTTTAAGCTATGAAAATTCACAAAGATCATTATAAATTGGGAGGTCTATTTGGAAGTCTGTGCTTAGTCATTCAGTCACATCCAACTCTTTGGGATCCCATGGACTGTAGCCTGCCAGGCTCCTCTGTCCATGGGGATTCTCCAGGCAAGAATACTGGAGTGGGTTGCCATGCCCTCCTCCAGGGGCCCAACCCAGTATCGAACCCAGGTCTCCCACATTGTAGGCGGATTCTTTACCGTCTGAGCCACCAGGAAGCCCAAGAATAGTAGAGTGGGTAACCTATCCCTTCTCCAGGGGATCTTCCCGACACAGGAATCGAACTGGGGTCTCCTGAACTGCAAGTGAATTCTTTACAGCTGAGCTACCAGGGAAGCCCATTTGGAAGTCTTGTAAATAGATTAGACCCAGAAGTTGAAAATGGATACATAAGTGAAAAGTGAAGAGAGGATGTTCCAGATGCAGCTCCTAGGAAATAAGCAAAGATTCAGACCATAGACAGAGCTTTAGAAAAAGCAGAGAAAACAACCCATGGCATGTCAATCTCTACAGTGAATATATCTGCCCCTAGGGTATGACTGCCAGCCTCAGTAACCACCTGGGTCCCATTCCCTAGACTCCTACTGGTGTGAGCTGTGACCTGGGCCTCATGAGTTTTAGACATTCCCCAGGCATGTCTACTGTTCAGCCTGGGCTGAGTACATGCTTGAGCACATCCAGGTCATGACAGTCTCTTAGCCACTCTAGAAGGTTTTCATCTACATCTCTGGTTTAAAGGTTGATGAAGAACCACCTGCCTGAAGACTTGCAATTGTGTTGTGACATAACAGGAGATAGGGTTAGAGAGGAGGTTCAATCTAACCTTCAAAGAATCTTCAGATGCCAAAGTAAAACCAGCATCCGCTTGACCCAGAGAGTAAAAGAAGCACCAAGGTAAAATGCTAGCTGTCGTTACATAGTCTGGGGGAAGAGGGCGTGGGAGCTACACAATCACACCCTACCAGCCAGCCTGGGAGCACAGAAAGACACTGCCAGCCAGCGTTTACGGCACTAGCTGAGTACTAAGCACCATATTCATCAGGGACAACAGGAGAGGAAAAGCCACAACAATCTAAGAAGCACATTGCCAGCTTCTTGAAAAGAGCTTATAATGCTTTCAAATACACAAAAATGCTTTATAAGAAAATACCCATGAGTTTAGCTACTTCTGGAAGATTCTGGTGTTAGAAGCCATCAGATCCTTAAGGAATGACCCAGGAGCATTTCCCTATACAAGGGACAGTTTTACATTTTGATTTTAAAGGAAGGAGAATTATTTTAAGTCTCTTCTTGAGAAATAATCTTAATTTGACTTTTAGGATGACATGAAATAATTACCAAATGTAGCCCACCACAACTAATATTAATTGAAAAAAGGACTAAAGGGTTATATTAAGAGACTGTTTCCCACTTATGTGGGAAATAAATTTGATTTTTTTCTCTGTAAAAAGAAGTACCAAGAAAGGAAAAAAAAAAAAAAGCACTGTGGTACTTATTGGCTCATCTGCAAATTACTGCCAGGAAAAATATATCTGCTTCTCATTTCTTAAAGGCCCTCTGGCTTTGATCCTACATCTGCTGATTAACCAGTATCTTCTTTTACAGAAGAGGAGGCCAACTTTACCCTTCGTGCCAGGGCTCAACCAGTAGAGGTAAAGCATCAAACTTGTCTCTTCAGTGGATACTAGCTCAGTATCAGCTTTTACTTGCAGCCCAGAGAAACACAGTGGCCCACTACCTCCAGTACAAACAGAATAAAACAGAAACATCTATGTGTCCATAAAGCTAGCAAGGTACCATACTAAGCCAAGATGCTCTAAACAGGGCCATCTACACAGAGGACAGTGACTTTAACTCCTGAGGCTTCCTGCTAGGAAGACCACATGTTGCATGTGCAAATTCTCCTGTTTACACATGGACTGTCTCTTTCTTCCCAACATTTAGTAAAAATATCTCTTCTCTTCCCAGCTGGGTAGTACTCATTTTTAATGGGATGTAATTTTTAATGTAATTTCTAAACTATTACATCTCACAATCAGCATGTATCTGAGAAAGCCCAGGCTAAGACAGTTTCCTACTCTCAACTTTAAGAATTAAACATTATGTTCTCAACCAAACTACAAACAAAAGCAGCACAGATGAATGACTGGCAGAAGAGAAAGAAAAATAGGAATCCTTGATCAGATCTGTTCCTCAAATTCATTATCTGGGAAGTAAACTGAAGGTATTCCCATCTCTACAGATAATGACAGGAATAAATTTTCCAGCCTGGTGCGCTGTCTCTAACAAGTAGTGTTTCTTTGGACCATTATAAAATTATGTTTCTACAATCTTAATTGAACTTGCCATAATTCTCTGCCTCTAAAAATACACTATATAGGAATAACTTGTGTTTTTTCTCTTCAACAGTCTATTGACAAAATTCTTCACTTCTAGCCACCAAATGTGTGGGTTTCTTCCTCCATATTCATCAACTCTCCAGTGCCAGCAAGGTGTCCTACAATTATCTGGAGACAGTCTCAGATCCCACAGGTTGAGGACTCAGTTCCACAAGGCTACCCCCTTTTCAAACGCTAATCTCAAGTCCAGGTTGCTACCTGTGATTCTGACCAACTGCCTATCAATCCGAGGTTCCCAGCGCCCCCTTCATGGGTTCTATAATATGTTACAGTGGCTCTGAACTCGGGAATACAGTTTACTTCCTACATGCCAGTTGATTATAAATGGATACAACTCAGTAATAGCCAGACTGAAGAGATGTGTAGGGAAGGAATGGGCTCTGAGCTTCCATGTCCTCTTCGGGTGCACCACCCCCACCCCTGCGCCTCCATATATTCATCTAACCCATTAAATCTCTGAAGCCTTTCAACTAGGGTTCTTTATGAAGGCTCCATCACACAGGCACAATTGATTAAACCATTGGCCATCAGTGGCTGAACTCTATCGCTAGCCATTCCAGCCTTGGAAGGTGGTGTTGGTAGAGGGCTGAAAGGGCCAACCCTCTAATCCCATGGTCAGTTCTACCGGCAACTAGCTCCACCCTTAGGTGCTTTCCAAAAGTAACTTCATTGACAAACTCAGGTGTGGCTGAAAGGGGCTTGTTAGGAATAATAAGACCTTCTTTCACCTTTGTGCTCTGGAGTTATTTCAGGAACTGGAGCACTAAGCTTTTATAACAAAAGATCTCCCTATAGTTCTTATCACAAAGATTTTAGGAGCTCTGTGCCAGGAATCATGGAAGAAGATGAAAGACATATTTCTAGCTATATCACAAGATCACATATGTACAAACTAAACTTTGGAAAGTCAATATCTCACATGTAACCAACTGACATTTCTGGTAATACTACACTGTTGTCAAAGCAACAATTCTCATTTTTAAAAACTGTAAGTTGTTACGATTCCACACTTTGAATTGCTAAGAAACATTTTCTTCAAGTGATGGTGGCCATCTGCACTGGAAGAGTAAAGGAAAAAGGTGTCTTTTGTGCCTCACTAAAAGCTTAATTATGTTCATGCTTTGCCCAATTAAAACAGTATTTTTAAACACTTTTTTAAAGTGTTTAAGGGAAGAAGCATAATCAAGTGAAAACCACTCTTTCTTCAGTTGCTCAGGGGCATCCAGACCCCTGATGGACATTGCAGCAGCCCCCTCACTTAGAGTGTCCATAACTGGGAAAGGGCTTGAAGTCCTTCTCCTTCCCAGTCTCCGGGTCAGATAGTCAATAGTCACAACACAGTGGTTAAATTAAAGCCTTCCTTACTGTATAAAATGAAACTAAAGATGTCTGGCTTAAAATACTTTAATGAAAATACTCCATTTCTCCATTCTTGATATTCAAGTAAGCTATTGTTTCTACTTTTTTTTTTTTTTTTAATTCTTACATGACTTCCTGTGGAAGGGATTAAATCATTCTTAGGAAGGCCATTCTCAATGACATTCCTTTTAAGGTTTTAAGGTTCAGATCTTGTTTTAAAATACTTTTGTTTCATTTTTAAAATTCTTTTGGAAACCATTCTATAAAGGAAAACTTTTGTCTTTCAGATGATAAACTGGTATAAACCAATTAAATTCAATGTCCATATATTAAACATTTATAAAGAACTCCACTTCACACTACAATTATTTGCACAAAGACCAGAAGGAAAGTGCTCGTCTAGTTTCATTTTGTCTTTCCTTCTCCAGACCCCTTATCAGGGCAGTCATCTTACAAGCAGAATGGAAGCAAGTGTGCTCAGAGCAGACAGGGGTCCCTTGGGCCTCATGGAAAATCCAGCAGCAAGCATACCTTTGAAAGGTAACTTGTGATTCAGGTTAAGGGTGCTCAGAGCCAACTCCTATCAGGGAAGCTGCAAGAATAGTCACATAACGGGCCAGGGAGGGAGGAAAAGTAGGGGGATATGCTACTACAACAAGATCCATTGCAATATAATCGGGCTGGGACCCGTGGTAGAAGTAGGTCAAAGGCGGCTGCTTATAGTGAGAGGCATTATGCAAGCAGAGAGGGGGAAACAAATGAGAGCTGTGAGGGCCAAGCGTCTTGTGAACTGAAAGATTCGATAAGTTATGGGGATGGGGTAGAGGGGCAGGAGCTGGCCAAACCAAACCCAGTACCATCTTCTCCTGAGTCCAAGGGAAAATCCCTCAGCATTCATATGGCTTCCCTGATGGATCATGTTTGCATGGAAAGGACAGTGATGAGATCTACAGCTCAGACTTGTCCTATGTAATACTTCCGACTCTTATATGAAAACATGTAGCATCTCGGAAGAACTCCCAAGCACGTTTGGGAACAGTTAATGGGAAATAACTCTCTGCAGAGCCAAATGCTAAAGACAATTAGGGGAGAGGAGAAAAAAAGAGGAAAAGACAAAGTGAATAACAAAGAAGGAAATAAATGAACTACATAAAAAAATAATTTTTTACGCACATACACACACACACACACACAAAGTTGGAGAGTGCAAAAATAAGCTAGCTTGTTCCCAAGCAAAGACAAATTGTATTCTTAGAATAAATCAATGGGTAAAAATCTTGAGAACATTCCCATCAGTGTTTTATACTTAATTTTTTAAATGAAAATATACAATGTTGGTAAGGTTATAGTAATATTGATAAACTCATAAATCCCTTATAATACTGTAATTTATCACAACATTTTTTGAATATGAGTTTGGCAATAAAAATCAAAGGCTCTAAAAGTGTCATAATACTCCTGGGCATTTAACCTTAGAGGAATAAATAAACAACACAGGCACGCACACACGCACACACATACACACCAAGAAAAACCTACATAAAAGTATTCACTGCCAAATTATTTTTAATAGCAAAAATAATTTTTTCAGGTGGGGCTAGAGACAAACTAAACGTCTCAAAATGGAAGAATGATTAAGTAAACTAAGACACAGCAACACAATGGAAACCTATGGAGTCATTATAAATCATAATTATGAAAATTATGAAGTTTATGTATCAATATGAAAATGTGCATGATATACTATAATTCATAATCTTTATTAAAGATATAAGGATGGCCAGTACTACTAGGCAAAATATGCGCACCTATGACAAAGACCAAGAGGAAATGGGGCAAATAGACAGCTATGTTAGAAATTAAAGAACTGTGGGTGACATCGCTCTCTTCTAAAAATTCCTTCACTAGCTTATTGTGTGTCCATTAAACACATTCTGGATTTGTTGAACTAGTGGTAAAAGCAAAAACAATAAAATTAAAGGATGGAGATTCTTAATAAGAATCTTTTAAGCTATTACTCAAACCTTTCCTTTCCATCATTTTCCTGCTTTTGTAGATCTTCAAAGTTGTCTCACATTGCTGGCTAGAAACCTCTCTTATCCATCTCCACTTATAGGATGCTTGAAGTCCAAAACCAAGAACCACTAAACTTGCTCCAGTTGGCCCTCTCTCACCCCCAGGGCATCACCATGACCTCAAACGCCCACAGCTTCCCCCAGCTTCCTGGGCCTGGCCTGCTCTCCAGGGATTCAAAAAAATCAAATGTAAATACCAAGAGGCACACTGGGCTGCCTACTGCCAAAAGCTGAGATTTCCCAGCACAGAGCAAGCTATAATTAACAGGAGGCAGTGCCAAAAACAACAAAGGAGCTTCAAGGAAATTGTGCTAAAATACTCCCCAGTTTTTAACAACATACACATTCTTTTCTACTCACCCACCTTACCCCACCCTCCCCATTGTCTTAGAAACTCCTGTGAAACCACCAGACTGTAGAGAGACACTAGCGCTGCCGCTTGGCGGGCAGGAAGAAGGTGCTCTGAGACCGCAGAGACAGCCCAAACAGGCCACTCTTAAGAAGCAGAAAGCCTGTTCTCAGAACCAGAAGGAAACTAGATAATCCCAGCCCAGGTTACTTAATGGTTTTAAGATTGTGTGTGTGTGTGTGTGTGTGTGTGTTGAGGGGGTGACAAAGTAAATGAAGTGAAAAAAAAAACCCACAGCTCTCAGGTCCTCTAGAGAAGACTGACAGGACTTCCTCCAGCGTGGACTGGCTTCAAGCACAGTGGAAAGTATGACTTCTACATGCTTCATATCTCTGTCTCCAGAAAACCTCCCTCTTTAAAGACCACTCCTAAGAATTGCCCTGATACCTTCCTTAGAGACTACCACGTAGGAAGGACTGCCTAGACAACCAGCCTTACCCCTCACCCCACCCTCCGCCGACAGTTTGCAATCCCTTCTGGAACCGCCATGACGCTTGGGGCAGGTGACTGGGGAGGCCAGCAAGGGAGCCGTGCAGGCCTGGGCTTTTGTCTCTCTGTAAGCACTTACCTTCATAAGAGGCAACGGAATCTCTTCTGTCACAAGGGTTATTCCAGGAATTTCCTGTGGAGGGGGAAACACACACAACTGCTGAACGTATCAACTACCACCAGCCCGAGCCTTCAGGAAGTGTTTTCTGCGCACACAGAAGCTGAGGGCAGCTCCCAGTTTGCTAACCTCTACTTTAAATAAACCTTGGGGTTTATAAATACTAGTGAACACAGCCTATCTCTTAGCTCAGGAAGGAAATATTCTGTAAAGTTACGATTATGATAGTTGACAGTCTCACCAAAGGAAAGAATAAGACTACTATGAAGAAACACAGAATAATGCATTATTTACACATTTCCATTTAAGAACAAAGGAGGCAAATTACATTTGCACCATCAAGTATGATGATAAAGTGGACACTCTTTTTTTTTACTCCTTTCTTCCTCTTCCCCTTCATTTAAATATATTATAGTTGATTCCCATCTCACTAATGGGATTCTTTTTGACTTCAGTGGAAAACTGCTCTGCACTTTATCCTCCAACATAATTTCAGAAATAAGAGATCTCCATAAAGAGTTTATACAGCACAATCACCATGGCAAATGTGCAAGAGGCAATTCATATCAGGAAATCCAAATAATAACGTTCTTCTAACTCATGAGCATTACAACAGAAATTTAAACAAAAGATTAACTGCCAAAATTGCCACTTATTTTGAAAAGAGTGGTTCCTTGTTGTTATTAATCTCTCAACTAGTCAATTCCTCTTTCATTTTCTAAAAGAATAGAAGATGATATATGAGAAAATAGAAATAAAATCTGGTATTTGTTTAGAACTCAAATGTCCTGGGTTTCATTGACATACAATATTCCTGAGAAAAATAGCATCACAGGGATGGAGAAATAAAATTTCAGAATATTCAAGCAACTGAGATCTTCACTTGACAGGAGAAAGCCTTTTTAATAATCTATATGTGCTTCACTTATCACTACTCAGGAACAGAAATTTCACTACAGTTTTAGGTTATAAATAGCATCTTAAAATAGGCACAACAGGCCTCATTGTCTCCAAAGCATAATTCAGGATTATCTATGTGTAAGAGCACAATATTTTCTAGTATCTTAAAAAATCCATTTCAGCTATTTACAGAAATAATTTATTTCCATATAGTAATAGAAGTATGTAGTAATAGAAGTAGTATGAATTTAAATTTTCTATTTTTTCAAGTATTTATTAAGGGTATAGCATTAAGAGCATATGTAGATTAGAGAAAAGTAAATGATTTATATCAATGCTAAAATCAAATCATAGGATCACAGAATTTCAGAACTAGGAGAGACCTTTAAGGTAACATACTCTAACCACAAGAACTTTAAAGCAACGTGGTAAACCCTAAAATAAGCTCTGTGCAGTGGTTTAACTGAGTTTTTTTCATGTTTTTCATATTGTATTTCTCATAGGACTTTCTGATGTCACTCTATATGTCCACAAAGTTCCTCCGCCCCACAAAAAGGAGAAACACAAATGTGGAGAACTGTCTCTCAGGGTGACAGTTACACAACATCCCAACTAACATATTCTCAACCCTGGGAACTAGAGAGCCTGTTTAGTCTCCCAGACACTGAACACAGGATAGAGATAGCCAGCACTGGTGGTGAGGGGAGGAAACTGAAACGTACACTTCCTGCTTCTGGCCAGGGTAGAGGTGCGGGTTAACCTGCAAACTTCCTGCCACCTTACCACAGAATCTGCACGTTTGAAGAACCCTTGTTCTTCAAACAGTGAGGACCTGGAGAAGAAACAAGCTCAGATCTTCCCTTATAACTTCACAATGAGGCATGAAAGTTTAACAGCTCTAACAGTGACAGACAAGAAGAAAGGGCCTTTGGGAAAACACTTCCATTGTGTATGTCAAAAATTTAAAAGTTCATCAAACATGGGACTTCCCTGGCTGGAAGACTAGTGATTAAGTCTTGCCCGAGTGGTTAAGACGCCATGCTTCCACTGCACAGGGCACAGCTTCGATCCCTAGTGGGGGAACTAGGATCCTACATGCTGCATGACAGGGCCACCACCAAAAAAATAAAAAATAAAACACACCTGAAAGGCCTTTTGAAGGATTAAATTTAGATAGTTTTAAAACAAAATGGGAAGTGTTACAGTTTATCCTAGTACTTATTTTCCAGTGTCTCCTGAAATAAATTTATTTTTCTAAATGCCTTGTTGATACAAACCTCTGCCTCAAGAGTAAGCACACAGTAGTTCTAGCATCTAAACATGTAAGGAGGAGAGGCAGAACCTTTTTCAGGGGCAGCCTGTACATGGTTTTCACTTCTGATCCAACAAAGTTCAGTTTATTGAACCACATTCAGGAGAAAATGAACAATGTTTTCTCCTTTAACGCTTCTTCCCAACTAAAAGGAAGGGAGTCTGGACCAACAGGAAGAAAACCACGAATGGGGTGAATTTGCTTAAGATTACTGACTTTAACTGATCTTGACACTCTATAGAGTTATCACAGCTTTTCTTCCTAAGGCTGGGGGAAAAGTTTATGAAGGTGCTAATCTACTAAGTAAACAGAACAGCTGTGAGGAACAGCAGTGGTCCAGTCGCTGCTCATTTATAAAATCCGAAGACTTATTTTCATCTACCTCCGCTGCTAAAAAATCTTTAAAAACTGAAACAATTTGAGGATGATAGAAGCTTCATTCTGCTTGGTAGTAGGAAGGGTAACACATACACTGTATCTTCTCCTTCAATTCTAGAGTTTTATGTTAAATACATTTGGCCAACAGTAACAATTCACTGTCTTTCTTCTGCCAGAAATCCCCAATTCAGATCCTTATGGGGGCTTCCCTGATAGCTCAGTTGGTAAAGAATCTGCCTGCAATGCAGGAGACCCCAGTTTGATTCTTGGGTTGGGAAGGTTCCTGGGGAGAAGGGGTAGGCTACCCACTCCAGTATTCCTGGGCTTACCTTGTGGCTCAGCTGGTAAAGAATGCACCTGCAATGTGGTTCAATCCCTGGGTTGGGAAGATCCCCTGGAGAAGGGAATGGCTACCCGCTCCAGTATTCTGGCCTGGAGAATTCCATGAACTGTATAGTCCACGGGGCCACAAACAGACACGACTGAGTGACTTTCACTTTCATTTTTAGATTCTTATGAGTCAAAATAGAAATGAAATCATGGCCTTGGTTACTGAGACAAGGACGTCCTACAACTGACCCACAACTGCAAATCAATTTTAATTACACAAGGAATATATAAAGTATTAACTTACTGTATCCCAAGTGAGCAGTGAGGAATACGGCAAAAGTTTATCCATGTTACTTGTCTCTGGATAAATGCTCCAATATGAAGAAGCTGAGTAAGTTTGGGGAGGAGGAGACATGTTTTAATATGAAGAACAGGCAGTAGACTTTGTAATTCACCAAAACAAGCAAACCAACAAAAGTTTTCATTGCCTTATTCTTCATTCTCAAAAGGCTAATCATCACGGTTCTGTCTGCTGATTAAAGTGTTCAGGTTCTACTTTTTACACTGAGAACAATTTTTAAAATTATTTGACATTTATATCTGTCCAAATGACATTATATCACTTCACACAGAACCAGCCAACACAATGCTGAGCATTACTTTTTACTGGAAAAAAAATCACTAACAAGGTTATAGAATCAAGATCATGTCTTATAATCAATCTCCAAGGAGTCACAGCTTCTTGCAAAACCACAAGAGAATAAAGTTTAATTAGCAGCTGACTACAATAGAGTTTAAAAATAAAATGCTTCTATCCAACATTTTGACATATTGAGGCCTTATCAATTTACTGCTTTCCCTTAAGCAAAGAATCATGGATTCAATTCAACATGCATCATCAGAAACACCTACCAATTATAAATTCCTGAATGAGGTCAAATGAATGGCAGGCAGAGATGTTCTCAGAAATCCACTGAATAATCTTTAAAAAGTAAGAAGACAATTCCATTGGTATTTAAATCTAAACCGTGCCCTCTCACTACCAAAGAAGTACAAGATATGTATGAATCTTTTAAAGTGTGATATCTATTTTAGAATTGCCTAGGAATACACTCACTTCTACATAACCCAAAGCTGCATGGGTAAAACAGCACTATAAATGAAGTCCTCTTCATGCATCATTTTAATAAATGCCTTTGGCAGGGATCCAAATAAGTCTTCTTCAATCTAGTGTTTGTTTTGCTGCTGCTGCTGCTGCTAAGTCTCTTCAGTCGTGTCCAACTCTGTGCGACCCCATAAATGGCAGCCCACCAGGCTTCCCCATCCCTGGGATTCTCCAGGTAAGAACACTGGAGTGGGTTGCCATTTTCTTCTCCAGTGCATGAAAGTGAAAAGTGAATCCGACTCTAGCGACCCCATGGACTGCAGCCTACCAGGCTCCTCCGTCCATGGGATTTTCCAGGCAAAAGTACTGTATAATCCCTGTTATATCTACGGTTCTCTCAATCGACCTCTATAACATCCTGCTGCAGAAATAAAACTCTTTATTCCTGAACCTTAGAACTGATGCTATGAGGTTTGACTAGCCATGGAGCCGCTCACATTTCTGATCCTGCCAATAAGTTGTTCTTATTTCCAAACGTACTCATGATAGTTGTCTTACTTAGAACAATTAAATGTTTAAATAATATTTATTATTTAATAATATTTAAATATGTAATATCATTAATTATTAATTGATAATGTTTAAATATTTGATTGTTTAAATGTTATTTAAATATTATTTAAATATTTCAACAACTATATATTTGAATATTATTTAAATCTTTAAATATTAATAAAATATTACCACAGACAAGTGAAATATGGATACAAAAAGAATACTAGTGGGTTGGTAAAAGTTGAGTGCTTGGCTAGTGGGAAGCTGCTGTATAGCACGGGAGCTCAGCTCAGTGCTCTGTGATGACCTAGAGGTCTGGGTCCTGAGGGAGAAGACGTGAGTATATGTATAGCTGATTCACTCTTGTCAGCAGGAACTAACACAACACTATAAAGCAATTATACTCCAATTTGAAAAAAAAGAAGATAGAGCTGAAAAAATAAAATGCTCAAAATACAGCTCAAAGAGACAAAGAGTTGGTATAAAGATGAAAGAGAAATTGAGACAAGGAACACAAAGCAAGAAGCTCCAAAATACAGCTAATGAGGATTACAGAAATAAATCAGAGGTAGAATGAAGGCGAGATAATAGTCAAAGACATATTGGTAGAGAATTTTCCATAATGAAAAATCATTAGACCAGTTTGCAACAGAACCCTAAATCCTGAAGAGGATACATAACACAAATCCACAGTTAATACACTGCAACGAAATGACAGAATATGCACGATGACATAAAAATCTTAAAATGTGTATCTGAAAAGGAGCAGCAGACAGCAGACTTTTGACTGGTTACAACAGATGTCATAGATGACCAAATACTATTTTCTTTCTTTTTTTTTTTTTCGTTTAACCTCCCTCCCTATTCCACCCCTCCAGGCTGACACAGAGCCCCCGTTTCCATTTCCTAAGCCATACATCAAATTCCCGCTGGCTATCTATTTTACATATGGAAGTGTAAGTTTCCTCGTTACTCTTTCCATACATCTCACCCTCTCCTCCCCTCTCCCCATGTCCATAAGTCTATTCTCTGTGTCTGTTTCTCCATTCTTACCCTGTAAATAAATTCTTCAGTACTATTTCTCTAGATTCCGTATATATACATTAGAATATG
The DNA here is from genome assembly GCA_917880005.1 of Nanger dama. Classification (NCBI taxonomy): domain Eukaryota; kingdom Metazoa; phylum Chordata; class Mammalia; order Artiodactyla; family Bovidae; genus Nanger; species Nanger dama. Next base: position 16,578,400 of record CAKJTW010000007.1, read on the forward strand.
GTATTTATATTTCTCTTTCTGACTCATTTCACTCTATATAATAGGTTCTAGGTTCATCCACCTCATTAGAACTGATTCAAACGTATTCCTTTTTATGGCTGAGTAATATTCCATTGTGTAGATGTACCACAACTTTATCCATTCATCTGTCGATGGACATCTAGGTTGCTTCCATGTTCTGGCTAATTGCAAATAGTGCTGCAGTGAACAACGGGACACATGTGTCCCGTTTCAATTTTGGTTTCCTCAGGGTATATGCCTAGGAGTGGGATTGCTGGGTCATATGGTGGTTTTATTCCTAGTTTTTTAAGGAATCTCCATACCATCTTCCATAGTGGCTGTTTTAATTTACATTCCCACCACAATGCAAGAGTGTGCCCTTTTCTCCACACCCTCTCCTGCATGTACTATTTGTAGACTTCTTGATGAGGACCATTCTGACTGCTGTTAGGTGATATCTCATAGTTTTGATTTGCATTTCTCTAATAATGAGCAATGTTGAGCATCTTTTCATGTGTTTGTTAACCATCTGTATGTCTTCTCTGGAGAAATGTCTGTTTAGGTTTTCTTCCCACTTTTTGATTGGGTTGTTTGTTTTTCTAGCATTGAGTTGTATGAGCTGCTTGTATATTTTGGAAATTAATCCTTTGTCAGTTATTTCATTTGCTATTATTTTCTCCCATTCTGAGGGTTGTCTTTTCACCTTGCTTATGTGCTTTCCTTTGCTGTGCAAAAGCTTTTAAGTTTAATCAGGTCCCACTTGCTTACTTTTGTTTTATGTCTGTTATTCTAGAAGGTGGGTCACAGAGGATCTTGCTTTGATTTATATCATTGAGTGTTCTGCCTATGTTTTCCTCTAAGAGTTTTATAGTTTCTGGTCTTACGTTTAAGTCTTTCATCCATTTTTAGTTTATCTTTGTGTACAGTGTTAGGAAGTGTTCTAACTTCATTCTTTTATATGTAGCTCTCCAATTTTCCCAGCACCATTTGTTGAACAGACTGTCTTTGCCCCCATTGTATATTCTTGCCTCCTTTGTCAAAAATAAGGTTCCCATAGTTGCATGGGTTTATCTCTGGGTTTTCTATCTTGTTCCATTGGTCTATATTTCTGTTTTTGTGCCAGTACCATACTGTCTTGATGACTATAGCTTTATAGTATAATCTGAAGTCAGGAAAGTTGATTCCACCAGCACCAGTCTTCTTTCTCAAGACTGCTTTGGCTGTTCAGGGTCTTTTGTGTTTCCATATGAATTGTAAAATTTTTTCTTCTAGTTCTGTGAAAAATGCCATTGGTAATTTGATAGGGATCACATTAAATCTGTAGATTGCATTTGGTAGTACAGTCATTTTCACAATATTGACTCTTCCTCCCCAGGAACAGAATATCTCTCCATCTGTTTATGTTGCCTTTGACTTCTTTCTTTAGTGTCTTCTGTGTACAGTTCTTTTGTCTCCTTAGGTAAATTAATTCCTAGATATTTAATACTTTTTGTTGCAGTGGTGAATGGGATTGATTCCTTAATTTCTCTTTCTGATTTTTCATTGTTAGTACATAGGAATGCAAGTGATTTCTGTGTATTGATTTTGTATCCTGCAACTTTGCTAAATCCGCTGATTAGCTCTAGTAATTTTCTGATACTATCTTTAGGGTTTTCTATGTATAGTATCAAGTCATCTGCAAACAGTGAGAGCTTTACTTCTGCTTTTCTGATCTGGATTCCTTTTATTTCTTTTTCTTCTCTGATTGCTGTAGCTAGGACTCCCAGAACTATGCTGAATAACAGCGGTGAAAATGGACACCCATGTCTTAGGGGAATGCTTTCAGTTTTTCACCATTGAGAATAATGTTTGCTGTAGGCTTATCATATATGGCCTTTACTATGTTGAGGTAGTTTCCTTCTATGTACTCCTCAAATTTTTTTGAAGGGTTTTAATCACAAATGGCTGATGAATTTTGTCAAAGGCTTTTTCTGCATCTATTTAGATGATCATAGGTTTTTTATCTTTCAATTTGTTAATATGGTCTATCAAATTGATTTCTGTATATTGAAGAATCCTTGTATCCCTGGAATAAACCCAACTTGATCATGGTGTATGAGTTTTCTGAATTCTGTTTGCTAAAATTTTGTTGAGGATTTTTGCATCTATGTTCATCAGTGATATTGGCCTGTAGTTTTCTTTTTGTGTGTTGTCTGTCTGGTTTTGGTATCAGGGTGATGGTGGCCTTGTAGAATGAATTTGGAAGGGTCCCTCCTCCTGCAATTTTTTGAGAGAGTTTTAGAAAGATAGGCATTAGCTCTTCTCTAAATGTTTGACAGAATTCTCCTGTGAAGCCATCTGGTCCTGGGCTTTTGTTTTTGGGAGACTTCTGATCACAGCTCCAATTTCAGTACTTGTAACTGGGTTGTTCATAATTTCTATTTCTTCCTGGTTCATCCCTGGAAGATTGAACTTTTCTAAAAATCTGTCTATTTCTTCCAGGTTATCTATTTAATTGCAATATAGTTGTTCATAATAGTCTCTTAAAATCCTTTGTATTTCTGCATTGTCTGTTGTAACCTCTCCTTTTTCATTTCTAATTTTGTTGATTTGATTCTTCTTCTCTTTTTTTCTTGATGAGTCTGGCTAAGGGTTTGTCAATTTTGTTTATCATCTCAAAAAACCAGCTGTTAGTTTTATTACTCTTTACTATTGCTTCTTTCATTTCTTTTTCATTTATGTCTGCTCAGATCTTTATGATTTCTCTCCTTCTACTAATTTTGGGGTTTTTTGGTTCTTTTTACAGTTGTTTTAGGTGTAATGTTAGGCTATCTATTTGATTTTTTCTTGTTTCTTAAGGTAGGATTGTATTGCTATAAACTTCCCTTTTAGGACTGTTTTTGAGTTGTGTTTTCATCATCATTTGTTTCTGGACATTTTTTTTATTTCCCTTTTGATTTCTTCAGTAACCTGTTGGTTATTTAGAAACGTGCTGTTTAATCTCCATGTGTTTTTGTTTCTTACAGTTTTTTTCTTATAATTGATATCCAGTCTCATAGCATTGTGGTTGGAGAAGATGCTTGATAAGATTTCAATTTTCTTAAATTTACTGAGGTTTGATTTGCGATTCAGGATGTGGTCTATCCTGGAGAATGTTCCATGTGTAGTTGAGAGAAAGGTGTATTCTGCATTTGGATGGAATGTCCTGAAGATATCAATGAGCTCCATCTCATCTAATGTATCATTTAAGGCTTGTGTTTCCTTGTTAATTTTCTGTTTTGACAGTCTGTTCATTGGTGTGAGTGGGGTGTTAAAGTCTCCTACTATTATTGTGCTACTGTCAATTTCTCCTTTTATGTCTGTTAGTGTTTGTCTTATGTATTGAGGTGCTCCTATGTTGGGTGCATAGATATTTACAACTGTTATGTCTTCCTCTTGTATTGATCCCCTGCTCATTATGTAGCGTCCTTCCTTTCTCTAGTAATCTTCTTTATTTTAAGGTCTATTTTGTATGATACGAGGATTGCTACTCCAGCTTTCTTTTCCTTCCCATTTGCATGAAATATGTTTTTCCATCCTCTCACTTTCAGTCTATAGGTGTCTTTAGGTCTGAAGTGGGTTTCTTGTAGACAGCATATATATGGGTCTTGTTTTTGTATCCATTTAGTCAGTCTGTGTCTTTTGATTGGAGCATTTAATGACTTACATTTAAAGTAATTATTGATATATATGTTCCTATTGCTATTTTCTAATTGTTTGGGGTTGATTTTGTAGATATTTGAGAAATTCTTTATTTTCCTGAGCACTTCCTTGGAATGTTACTGATAGAGCTAATATTCACTCACAATATGGAAAAGAGAACAGTGAAAAGAACAGACATGCCTCTCAGTATGAGGTCTGTGTGCAAAAAAGGAGAGTACAAGGGAAGAACACCTTCAAGTCAGGACGAAAACAATAAACCTCAGTTGTCACCGAATAAACCTAACTTCTGTTCATTTCAACCCTAAACGTATACATCTGGGGTTGCCCGTTTGTAAATTTCTAAACTTAAGCTATATTCCCACCTTGGCTTCCAGTCGTCGTGGGTCTCGGCCACATGAGAGCACACAGTGAAGCAAGGCCATCCTCTCACAGTCCAGCCGGGCGTTCCACAGGAACTCCAATAAATATGACTGGTTGAGGAACGCCCTGTAGAGCTTTCCAGAACACGAATCCAGGACCAGAGACCCTGACAGTGACTGTAAAGGACTATGAGGTAGCATATTAATCACTTCACTGTTTTCTGGCCAAAAAAAAAAAAAAAAGTAGATCAGCAAATAAAAGAACCCCACTCCCCCAAATATAAATATTAACATTTAAATGAACCCAAACAGACCACTTTCATAAGGGAAAAACTACAGGCATACCTGTCAGAAACAGACTGTGGCAGATCAGGTCGGGATGTTGAATGTTAAGGAGATGAAAGAAATGACCAGGTAAGTAAACGGCCACATAATAGTCTATGGAAGAGATATTTAAGTCAGCTCCAAGTGGCAAGTGCTGTACAGTACAGATTAAAGTTAACAACTTTACAGTATCCCTATTTATCTTTGAACCTCTTAAAATACAGAAATTTTGACCAATGTAATAAAAAGCTGTCTGATGTCAGTACATTTCATCTTACTAGCAAGATATCATTTATTTCTACCTATAGCTTTCTTCAGATATTTAGCTATGGTTATCTTAATTTATATCTGTAATTTTGTTTATGAACTGTGGCTTTATATGAATCTGAATGAACTATGAGAACAAATCAGAATTTAAAAAATATCCAGCAACATGAATTATTCCTTAATATGACAGGCTGGAAATAGTTTATCATGGGAATTTCCTTCATAATTTCTGACATGTGAGGAAAGTTTTAAATTTAGTTTCTTATGTTTGCCCACTGCTCACTGTCACAATTAGCAGCAGCAGCATTTTCTCTAAAGAACCTTTAAACTGATATTCATCAAAACAATCTCTGTAGGCATTCTGACACTTCATGATATACTAATTTGTTTCCTTGCATAACAAGCTGCCTAGAATTCACACCTTCACAGTCCCTTCATGAGATATTTTTGTACAAAGAACAGAATTTTTGTATACGAATTGAGGCAAGGTATACAAAATAGGTTTCTGGAGAAGGGGGCAGGATAGAAGTAGTCCTTACCAATAATTTTTCTAGGATCTTAGAAAAATAGAAAAATTCATACAGTAGGAGTGAATTTCATGCAGATGAAGCATTTAGATTATTAATATAAGCGAACCAGCTAAACTCGTTTTTTTCTCCCTAAGAAGTAAAGAAATACATGCTAATTATTTGCATAAAAGGCATTCTGTGGAAGGGAAAGGAAAGAGGATGTAGAACTCTAAACAGTTGACTTATAATTGTCCTTTCAGGTCACTGTGGATTAAGTGATGTTAAAGTACTTAGCATAAGTGGTTGTGATGTTATCATTGTGGCAGCACTTAAGTAGAAAAACACAAATCATGATGCTGTAGGGGACAATGGAAAGACATCATGACCTAAATTAACTCCTCATCCTACCACTTACTTAACCAGTTAATTAAGGTAGTACTATGTCCCTGGGAAAGGGGGCATTTGGAAATACATGAGGGTGTTCTAAGTTGTCACAATTATTGAGGCAGAGGGGAGATTTACGCTGCCATTTGATGAATGAGTGGGCTCCAAGAATGTCAAATCCCTCAGTGTGCACACAAAAGTTACTGTCTCACCAAAAGTGTCAGTAGTACCTGTGGTAGGCTGACAGTCCCAGAGATGCTCATGTGGTAATCCCCAGAGCCTATGAACATGTCACCTCAGGTGATAAAGGAGACCTTGAAGATGTGATTAAGGATCTTGAGATAGGAGTATCCTGCCTTACCCAGTTGGACCCAATGTAATCACAAATGGTTTTATAAGAAAGAAGAGGAAGATTTGACTACAGAAGAGAAGACCATAAGATGATGAAAGAGACTGGAGTGATGTGATCACAAGCCAAGAGATGCTAGCCTCGAGATGCTGGAGGAGGCAAAGAGACAACTTTTCCCTGAAATCTCCAGAAGGAACTATTTCTGCCCCTACCTTGATGCCCTAAGACTTGCTCATTTTAGATTTTTGACGTCCAGAACCACAAGGCAATGTGCTGTTTATTTAAGGGCTAAAATTGTGGTGATTTCTTATTGTAGCAATAAACTAATATAAGATCTTCAGGGGATCTTCCCAACACAGGGGTTGAACCCAGGTCTCCCACATTGCAGGTGGATTCTTTACCAGCTGAGCCACAAGGGAAGCAGTGTCCCTGATAAGAGACACTAAAAGAAGTTTGAGCACACAACGCAGACTTTCTGAGTTTCAGTTTCATTATCTGTAAAGTGGGGATTCTTTACCAACTGAGCTATCAACATTCAGAAAACTAAGATCATGGCATCCAGTCCCATTACTTCATGGCTAATAGATGAGGAAAAAGTGGAAACAGTGTCTGACTTTATTTGAGGGGGATTCCAAAATCACTGCAGATGGTGACTGCAGCCACGAAATTAATCCTTGGAAGAAAAGTTATAACCAACCTAGACAGCATATTAAAAAACAGAGACATTACTTTGCCAACAAAGATCTGTCTAGTCAAGGCTATGGTTTTTCCAGTAGTCATGTATGGATGTGAGAGTTGGATTATAAAGAAGGCTGAGTACCAAAGAATTGATGCTTTTGAACTGTAGTGTTGGAGAAGACTCTTGAGAGTCCCTTGGACTGCAAGGAGATCCAACCAGTCCATCCTAAAGGAGATCAGTCCTGAATATTCACTGGAAAGACTGATGCTGAAGCTGAAACTCCAATACTTTAAGTGACCATCTGATGCAAACAACTGACTCATTTGAAAAGACTCTGATGCTGGGAAAGATTGAAGGCAGGAGGAGATGGGAACGACAGAGGATGAGATGGTTGGATGGCATCACTGACTCAATGGACATGAGTTTGAGTGAACTCTGGGAGTTGGTGATGGACAAGGAGGCCTGGCGTGCTGCAGTCCATGCGGTTGCAAAGAGTTGGACATGACTGAGCAACTGAACTGAACTGAACTGAAATTATATTATCCCTATAATATCACCAAGAAGAATTGCTGTAAAGATGAAGAGAACTTAAGCAAAACACTTAGAATATAGTATTAATTGAGAAAAGACAGTTTTTTATGTATAAATATATTTCTCTTACATAGAGGTGGTTTGGGGTTCATGAAAAACTTCCCTCAAAACTCTATTCTTTAATATTTAAATCAATATAAGCCTCTTATAACGGGGCGACACTTCAGGGAAATTACGTGCAATAAACTGCAGAAAGACCTCACTCAAAAAGCAATACTATTGTCATGAAAGTCACCTCTAGAATAGTTTTAATCTTGAGTACAAACTTGTGCCTATGTAACAAAATCTGTTTCAAGAAAGAAAGACAACTTTTTTAAGATAGCCTATTTTTACAAAGCTCTACTATTTTTACACTCTCCACACTCTAAAGATCATAAATTAAATCATGGCTGCCCTTATCAAGAGTATTCCTAGGGGTTAAAAAAAAAGATTCATACATTTGACCTTGCAAAATGGGAAGTTTTTTTAATGGAAAGTTTCCCACATCACTCTAGAGATGGGATACTGATATAGCTTTGCTGATAAGAATCAAGTCTCAGACCCAGGAAATTTTCATTTATCTCTCTTACCACAGGATGCAGTAGAATCAGGCCTCTCAAAAACAATTTCCCACAGGTTCAGAGCTCATATTAAAAACTGCCACATATTGGCCCACTTAGCATAGGATATCTCCCCTCATCAACAGTATCATTCAAAATAAAAATCTTTATTTTTGCAACAGTGTGGATGGACCTAGAGAGTATTATGTTTAATGAAATAAGTCAGATAGAGAACTAAGAAATATTCTGTATCACTTATATGAAGAATCTAAAAAATAAAACAATTATCTATAACAAAACAAAAGTAGACTTACAGATACAGAGAACAGATTAGTGGTTACCATGAGGAGAGAGAATAAGGGCAAAATAAGGGTAGGAGATTAAGAGGTACAAAGTATGTACAAAATAAATAAGCTACAAAGATATATTTTACAGACAAGGAAACAGCCATTATTTTGTAATAACTTTAAATGGAGTATAATCTATAAAAATAATGAATCACTGTTGTGCACCTGAAATTAATATAATATTGTGAGTTAATTACACTTCAATTTAGAAGACCAAAAAAAATTATAAACTTTCTTATCATTTTGGTTCTTTCTTTGCTCAGTTTCTTTACAAGCTTTTGCCATGATAGTAGGCAAACTGGGAAACAGGGATAAAGAAAATATTAAAGAACCCATCTGCTCCAAACCTGAAGTTTTTTCTTTTAAAAATACTGTGCCATGTCCCATATGCAGGCAAGCAATAGTTCTGTTTAGTCTTGTACTAACCAACGAGTTTGTGCCCACTCATCCCAACTGTCATGGAAAAGCAGCTTTCCACTGAGAGCCACAATAAATCCCTTCTTTATTGGCTTCATTATAGACTCACTTAATATTTTTTTTTCACTTAATGTATTTAAGTCTAATACTCAAGTTGCCTTTACCATATTTACTCAGTGAAAAACAACTCACTCAAGCTGATCTATCTATAAATGATTTAATGGGACTCAGAAGCTTTTAGCAATTAGTAACAGGGAACAGATAATTTCTCAAGGGTTTTTGTCTCTAAAATCAAGGGACAACATGATGTATTATTTCTCATAGGCTTTTAAGAAACATCTCATTGACTGTCATCATTTTTATCCAAACAAATGATCTTTTAGGATTGCTACTAAAAACACAGGAACACTGACATCCTAGGTTCTAAGAAGGAGATATCTAAGAAGGGAATTCCCCCTGCACCAACCATGCCGCCTTTCAAAAGCTCATTTTTGTGGTAGTGGGGGTGTATCCAGAGAACCTTCCCCTATCTGGCTTCAAAAATGTCAGTCATAGTCATCACAACCTGAGTCCCAAAGAGACATGAGAAAATGGGGTGCAAAGAAAAAACAAAGCCTAACATGTACCAGAAGGAAAGGTCAGAGCAGAGAGACACATATGCTGCTCACTCACCAAGGTTGAGAAAAGTAATGCCCTTTGTCACACGTGAGTCAACACTCCCAAGAGTAGTAGTGAAGGTTTTGCTGTGCCCTGTGGAGAGAACACCAAGTCAGAGAAAGGATGTTAAGAAACAAAGAGCTGCAATTCCACCCAAGGCAGTGACTACACATCATACTCTCCACACTGAGTAACTGTGAAACTGACAAAGCAAGTGTCTTCAGAGTCCTAGAGCTCATGGTTCCCCCATCGTTCTCCAGAAGCCAGCACTGAAGATGGGTCACCTAAGTGCAGTCACAAGCCAGTAGCTGTTCTGGGCTTACACATATCTTAGAGCTTTAAAGGGTGGGTTGTGCTGGGATAGAAGGATCAGAGGAACTTTACTTAAGAATCCAAGAGATGGAGAAGACCAAGTGGCTCTTTGGCCCTCATGCCTCAAGGCTCACTGCCACACTCTTGCTGTCATTAAGGCCCGTGAAGCCTTCTCTGAATCCCTGAGGAAGCCCACTGTGAGTCAGAGAGGGTATTTATCTAGTATACTCAGGGTAGTACTGGGCTTCACTTTCCATTCCTCTAACTCTTAATCATGGTTATTTGCTCTTAGTACAACTTTCAGAAAAGTTCTATTTACTGGCTTTAATTATTAACCATTTGAAAAAGGTATGAAAACATTCCACAAATATCAAACTTGTATTATTAAAGCATGCATATAGGTCTTCTGAATTTTCTTCTGTTTTCTTCATTATTAAGTTATTAAACATTTTTTACTTTGATCTCTGACTTCTGAATGTAACATTAGACAGAATAAAATCTTGTGTGACCTGGCATAGTTTTTTTAGAAAATCCTAATTTTAAATAATTTTAAGTCTACCCACAGTTTTATTATATAACTACTAATTTTAAGCAACTAGACAAGCAGAATAAATACTCGTTAGCATGGTTCAGGCTAAAACTATTAAAAGTCAATTTTAAAACTATTAAAGGGCACTCTGATGTCAACTACAGAACTAGAAAAGATTGGACACTTTACTCCTGTCCTCCAGGCTGACTATTAACATATCCATTTCTTGGGCCACAGATGTATGAAATGCAATAAATGTATCTTAGGTCTAAGAGCTGTTAAAGTCTAAGATGGTAGAAACTTTTTAACTGAAATCTTATGTACCTTTGTAAGCTAAATCTATAGGTACCTTTCAATTAGTAATAATATAAAAATAAAAAACACACTATCAGCAAATACATCCCTTTGCATTGGTCTATAGGCCTAGTAAAAGATATAGGTCAGGAAAAAATATATATTATACAATATTATTTTTAAAATAATATAAAAATAATTAGCTAACAACACTCATCATTCATAAATTTCTTTAGGAAATATGTATTATATAGGTACACAGATATATGATGTAGTGATCAAATTTGTTATAAGGTAATAAAACTTTAAAATCTATATACTTTGCTATTTGGAAAAAATGATTATGTTAAATAACAAATGAAAAGTACCTTTATGAAAGTAAAACACTGAATATGTGATTTGTTCCCAAGAGTCAAAGTTCGGGCAGTAACATACACACAAACTTCCTAGAAGGAAGAAAGTATTTAGTAAAGCTTAAAAGAGTCACAAACAAATAAAGTTTCCTAAGCTACTTATCCTTACTGCCATTCCTCTAGATGTTCTGCCTCAATTTACCTCGTAGATTACTCCCAAATTCTAGAAATTAACTAGTTGCTAAGAAATTTCAATTCAACAATTACTCAGCACACACTATATGCAATGTATTGTGGTAGACTACTGAAGGCTAGGAAAATGAAGAGAGACTTCCATATACGAAATCCCGGGAGTCTGGAGAAGTTTACAAAGCTTCATGAGATTCTCCTTATATACATATCCTCCCCTGTGCTCTTTTCCAGTTTGTTCTCCAGCCATTCCTAATAGCTATGGACCCCAGTTAATCAAAAATATGTCTCCTTTTTACAGAAAGTTTCCAGTCTTATTATTTACTTACAATGGAAGAAAAACTGAGGCAATGAGAGCAAGTGGTGTGTGAGCCTGTTCCCACCTATATTTGAGTCACTGAGGTCCATGGCCCAAGGTCAAAGGAGAGCTCCTGGGATAGACTGGTTTTTCCAGATGAGCCCTGACTGACCTCACTTAGCCCACCACTTCAGAACAACCTCAGCCTGCCCATCCACTTCAATGTGTAGAACTGTCTATCACGTCCAGCAGCTGCTGCCACCTGTGCATCTGGGTAAATTCATCAATGACTTACAAATGAGGGTATTATGCTTAGACGGATACTTCTATTCCAATGCTAGCATTTATGTGATCACCTGAAATAGGAGATTTCTAGGGTGGAAAGGAACTTGACAAACCTGGTTTTAGTCCCAGAGCGAATATTAACTAGCTGTGTGAACTCTATTATTATTCTACTTCAGTGAATCATTTCCTCTACCATACTCCACTACAGTTCCTTTGTTAAAAATCATGGTAGGGAAAAAGGTCCATTTTCCCTAGGAAGGCTATTTCAGGACATATTTAAGCATTCTGTTATACTATTTATCAGTTTTGACTATTTTAATGATTTTTAAGATTCCAATATATTGTTAGAAATTCATTTTATTGCAATATTTTCAACATGAAATGACAAAAAGAATAACTTTATCAGATTAAAAAGGTAATGATTCTGTTAGATTTTAAATTACCATTATGCTTAATGACCACACAATAATACCTTTATTTAAAACTACAGCAGACTCACTAAAAATAAAATAATGCTACACTAAAGCATAAACAAAAATAGTAATTAAAAAGAGTTACCAAAGTCCCATGTACCACTTTGAATACTTTCATATAGTAAACATTCTATATGTTTACTATAGAATGTAAACCTACTGGTTTATCCTGTTCTTTTATGTTCTATGATCACAAGAACAAAAACATTTTTAGTAGATAGAGTTAAAACTTCAGCCTCTCTCTGAATAAAGAAATAAGAATTAAAATAAGGTACCACATTTTTCTTCCTTGGAAGAAAAGTTATGATCAACCTAGATAGCATATTGAAAAGCAGAGACATTACTTTGCCAACAAAGGTCTGTCTAGTCAAGGCTATGGTTTTTCCTGTGGTCATGTATGGATGTGAGAGTTGGACTGTGAAGAAGGCTGAGCGCCGAAGAATTGATGCTTTTGAACTGTGGTGTTGGATAAGACTCTTGAGAGTCCCTTGGACTGCAAGGAGATCCAACCAGTCCATTCTGAAGGAGATCAACCCTGGGATTTCTTTGGAAGGAATGACGCTAAGGCTGAAACTCCAGTACTTTGGCCACCTCATGCCAAGAGCTGACTCATTAGAAAAGACTCTGATGCTGAGAGGGATTGGGGGCAGGAGGAGAAGGGGACGACAGAGGATGAGATGGCTGGATGGCATCACTGTCTCAATGGATGTGAGTCTGAGTGAACTCTGGGAGTTGGTGATGGACAGGGAGGCCTGGCGTGCTGCGATTCATGGGGTCACAAAGAGTCGGACACGACTGAGCAACTGGACACGACTGAGCAACTGAATTAAACTGAACCACATTTTTCCTTTAAAATTAACAAAGTTTTAAAAATTTTATCAATTCTGCCAGTGGAAGAACAATCTCACATAATAGTAATGAAAAGGTGAACTAGTACAACCTGCTGAAAAGCAGTTTTGCAGAGAATTAAATATATTCACACCTGTTGACCCAGAATTGTTCTTTTAGGAATCTGTCCCGAGGAATGAGCACGAAATGTAAACAATATAAGGAAGATTATAATCTCCATTCTAGAAAAAGTCTCTACACACCATTCTTTAGAGAATCGAGGTTATTGTTTTCCTTGTTTTGAAGAAAGTTAACATGAGATGTAGAATAAACTTACGTTAAAACATATACTGAGAGTCATATTCAGATTTCATAGCAAGTATCTCTAAACAGGTTGTAGCTTAGTCACCCTTCTCAATCCCCAAAGGGGAAAAGAGACACAGCAAGGGGAAATGGACTGTGCACAGGCTCTGCAAACCTGTCCCGCTCCCAGAATTTTCTCTGATAGTGTCAATGTTCTAAATCTGATTCTAAATCTGGTAGCCATGAGCCACAGGTGACTACTGAGCATTTAAAAGACAGCTACTGTGACTGTCAAACTCCTTTTAAATTTCATTTAATTTTAACAACTTAAATAGCCGCACCATACTGGACAACACAACTCTGGAGCCCTGGTTCTCAACTCTGAAAGCACATTAAAGCTTCCTGAGCTCACAGATACCTAGGCTCCATTTGAGACCACTAAATCAGAATCTCTGGGGCTGATACTCAGGCATCAGTATTTTTTAAATTTGCCTAAATCACATTAATTGAAATCTCTAAGCCTCAGTTTCCTCATCTGTAAATAAGGAAAACATAGTACCTCCTTCATATGGTTCTAATGTGAGTGTTAAATGAGATAATATGTATAAAGCTCTGGCAAAAAAGTTATATGTAGTCATAAAGGTTAGCTGCTATTATTATTATTCCAGAATAATTATGCTGCTATTTATGAGTTGGGGGAAGTCAGAGTTTGGGGGAAAAAATGCATGCTCTTAATGGCGTATCCAGTGATGTATAATGAATATTCATCAATGATGAAGATAATATCTCAAAGTTGGCTGGCCTGGGGGAAACCATTTGGACAATGAAAGCTATTATGGACAAAGTTTTCCAAGGGAAATTATCTCATTGTAAAAAGCTCTATAAAATGCTAAACAGAGGCCTAATTCTGGGAACTTGTGAAGGGCAATTCTTAAAATGTGCAGGACGGAGAAGTTACACTTTTCACCCCTCACCATCTCCCAGTAGGTGGTGCACAAGAAAGAATTACAGCCACTACGGACTCAGAACACACAGAGCATTCTAAGTGCCACTTCAGGGTTAACTCTCAGCATAGGGAGTGCAGTCTTCCCTTCATGGCTTCAGAAAGTCCCTGATTCGGGTGTCCCTGGTAGCTCAGCTGGTAAAGAATCTGCCTGCAGTGCAGGAGATCCTGGTGTGATTCCTGGGTTGGGAGGACTCCTGGAGAAGGGATAGGCTACCCACTCCAGTACTGGGCTTCCCTGGCATCTCATCTGGTAAAGAATCCATCCATAATGCAGGAGACCTGGGTTAGATCCCTATCAGCGATCAATGCAAATTTTGGGGGGCTCCAAAATCACTGCAGATGGTGACTGCAGCCATGAAATTAAAAGATGCTTACTCCTTGGAAGGAACTTATGACCAACCTAGACAGCATATTCAAAAGCAGAGACATTACTTTGCTGACTAAGGTCCATCTAGTCAAGGCTATGGTTTTTCCAGTGGTCATGTATGGATGTGAGAGTTGGACTGTGAAGAAGGCTGAGCGCCGAAGAATTGATGCTTTTGAACTGTGGTGTTGAAGACTCTTGAGAGTCCCTTGGACTGCAAGGAGATCCAACCAGTCCATTCTGAAGGAGATCAACCCTGGGATTTCTTTGGAAGGAATGATGCTAAAGCTGAAACTCCAGTACTTTGGCCACCTCATGCGAAGAGCTGACTCACTGGAAAAGACTCTGATGCTGGGAGGGATTGGGGGCAGGAGGAGAAGGGGACGACAGAGGATGAGATGGCTGGATGGCATCACGGACTCGATGGACGTGAGTCTGAGTGAACTCTGGGAGTTGGTGATGGACAAGGAGACCTGGCGTGCTGCGATTCATGGGGTCGCAAAGAGTGGGATACGACTGAGCGACTGAACTGAACTGAGAGGAAAACAATGGAATGGGAAAGACTAGAGATCTCTTCAAGAAAATTAGAAATACCAAGGGAACATTTCATGCAACAATGGGCTCAATAAAGGACAAAAATGGTATGGACCTAACAGAAGTAGAAGATATTAAGAAGAGGTGGCAAGAATACACAGAAGAACTATACAAAAAAGATATTCACGACCAAGATAATCATGATGTGTGATCACTCACACTCACCTAGAGCCAGATATCCTGGAATGTGAAGTCAAGTGGGCCTTACAAAGCATCACCATGAATAAAGCTAGTGGAGATGATAAAATTCCAGTTGAGCTATTTCAAATCCTAAAAGATGAGGCTGTGAAAGTGCTGCACTCAATATGCCAGCAAATTTGGAAAACTCAGCAGTGGCCACAAGACTGGAAAAGGTCAGTTTTCTTTCCAATCCCAAAGAAAGGCAATGCCAAAGAATGCTCAAACTATCACACAGTTGCACTCATCTCACATGCTAGTAAAGTAATGCTCAAAATTCTCCAAGCCAGGCTTCAGCAATACATGAACCGTGAACTCCCTGATGTTCAAGCTGGTTTTAGAAAAGGCAGAGGAACCAGAGATCAAATTGCCAACATCCACTGGATCATGGAAAAAGCAAGAGAGTTCCAGAAAAACATCTATTTCTGCTTTATTGACTATGCCAAAGCCTTTGACTGTATGGATCATAACAAACTGGAAAATTCTGAAAGAGATGGGAATACCAGACCACCTAACCTGCCTCTTGAGAAACCTGTATGCAGTCAGGAAGCAACAGTAAGAACTGGACATGGGACAACAGACTGGTTCCAAATAGGAAAAGGAGTATGTCAAGGCTATATACTGTCATCCTGCTTATTTAATTTATATGCAGAGAACATCATGAGAAATGCTGGGTTGGATGAAGCACGAGCTGGAATCAAGATTGCTGGGAGAAATATCAATAACCCCAGATATGCAGATGCCACCATCCTTATGGCAGAAAGTAAAGAAATAAAGAGCCTCTTGATGAAAATGAAAGAGAATGAAAAAGTTGGCTTAAAGCTCAAAATTCAGAAAACTAAGATCATGGCATTCAGTCCCATCACTTCATGGCAAATAGATGAGGAAACAGTGGAAACATGGCTGACTTTTTTGGGGGGCTCCAAAATCACTGCAGATGGTGACTGCAGCCAGGAAATTAAAAGTTGCTTACTCCTTGGAAGGAAAGTTACGACCAACCTAGACAGCATATTAAAAAGCAGAGACATTACTTTGTCAACAAAGGTATGTCTAGTCAAGGCTATTGTTTTTCCAGTAGTCATGTATGGATGTAAGAGTTGGACTATAAAGAAAGCTGAACAGAGAAGAATTGATGCTTTTGAACTGTGGTGTTGGAGAAGACTCTTGAGAGTCCCTTGGACTGCAAGGAGATCCAACCAGTCTATCCTAAAGGCGATCAGTTCTGGGTGTTCATTGGAAGGACAGATGCTAAAGCTGAAACTCCAATACTTTGGCCACCTGATGCGAAGAGCTGACTCATTTGAAAAGACCCTGATGCTGGGAAAGACTGAAGGAGGGAGGAGAAGGGGACGACAGAGGATGAGACAGTAGATGGCATCACTGACTCTATGGACATGGGTTTGGGTAGACTCTGGCAGTTGGTGATGGATAGGGGAGGCCTGGCGTTCTGTGGTTCATAGGATCACAAAGAGTTGGACACGACTGAGCGACTGAACTGACTGACCCACTCCAGTATTCTGGCCTGGAGAATTCCATGGAAGGTATAGTCCATGGGCTTGCAAAAGTCGGACACAACTGAGCAACTCAGATAGGGTGTGCAATCTTTCCTTCAATGCTTTAGAAAGTCCCTGATTCATCCCCCTATTGTTAAAAATGTATTATAAAAAACTATAGAAACTCATAATCCTAATATATCAGTGGTCTGACATTAACAGAGCACTTTTGCTCACCACTAACTCTTATGATCAGCCTCAATATCAAGATTTTAACCTTTAAATCTCTGAAAGGTAGCAAATTTCATTTCTTAGGGCAGGAAAATTCAGGGCAAAGATGCTTTCAAGAATGTAAGAAGTGATGGTGAAAGGACAAAGTAGCTCTCAACGACTAATATGGAACAACTAAAAAACAGATGCTATTACAGCATCAGCATCAATGTAATAGTTGAAATGAGTAGAGTTTGTAAAAGGTCCTGAGTCTATTGGCATTTCTTTCATGAACCATGTTTTCTGTTCTCCACACCAGTGGAAAACTAAGCTCCTTATTATAGAGGGAGCCATATAGGGTTTAGACTGTTTGCGCCTTTCTCCATTTGCTGAAGTAGGTATTTGTTTTAATCACAAAGTTTCAAAAGCTGTTTTTGAAAAGTAATTTGGGAAATACATGAACTGACAACTTATGAGTTGAAAATAAAAAGGGTGCTTCTCTTGGTTTATTTCACCTTAAATCTGAAAGCATCCCATTTGAAACAGGCTTATTTTTTTATTTCAAAGCTGACTGCGAAAAGCAAGGCTCCTAGACATCACTGAGAAAGGAAAAACAGGCTCTTTCACATCTTTTGCCAAATTAACCTAACATTTCTTAAGATATGTCATAGATAGCCTATTTATAAACTATTAATATTTGTGAGAAATTCCTATGGAAATAAAATGAAATGGAATAAAATCTTCACAGAATAAAAGCCTAAAATGATTGTTTATATCCAACAGATTTAAAGTGAGTAGCAGGGAAGATCCAACCCTGGGGACACATGAGCTCTGGACCCCACTATATCCCACCTTCTGAGCAAATTCACTCTACTAGTTATTTCTCTCTGCTGTATATTGTCATCTTTTCTTTTCCACTAAATATCCTATAAGCATTCAAACATACTACAGTCTCTACCGTCTCAAAAAATAATACCCCCACAATTCCACTTCCCCATCCAGCTGCTGCCTCTCTTATGTATGCACATGTTGCTATAATTTTTCAATTCTCACATGAGATTTCACCCAGTACAATCAAGATTTTACCTCAATCACCCATCACAAACTACACACAGTAACTTCCAGGCAGCCATACCCAATGGGCTCCATTTCTCACCACCTACTAGAAGTAACTTTTTTTTAATGAAACCCCCTTGGCTCTTGGCTGCTATAACATCTCACTTGGTTTCCCTCTTCTCTCCCCATACTCTTTCTTTTTTCTTTGGATGTTCCACATAACCTTTGTATATTTATGTCCAGATCTAATTCCTAAACCTCCTCCCTTTTTTGACCCTTTACTTGTGTGAGATGAGTGCAACTGTACAATAGTTCAAGCATTATTTGTCATTGTCTTTCTTTGGAATTGGAAAGAAAATTGACCTTTTCCAGTCCTGTGGCCACTGCTGAGTTGTCCAAATTTGCTGGCATATTGAGTGCCCCACTTTCACAGCATCATCTTTTAGGATTTGAAATAGGTGAAGGTGAAGTCGCTCAGTCGTGTCCGACTCTTTGTGACCCCGTGGACTGTAACCTACTAGGCTTTTCCGTCCATGGGATTCTCCAGGCAAGAATACTGGAGTGGATTGCCATTTCCTTCTCCAGGGAATCTTTAGCTCAACTGGAATTCCATCACCTCCTCTAGCTTTGTTCATAGTGATGCTTCCTAAGGTCTGCATGACTTCACATTCCAGGATATCTGGTTCTAGGTGGGTGATCACACCATCGTGATTATCAGGGTCATGAAGATCTTTCTTGTACAGTAATTCTGTGTATTCTTGCCACCTCTTCTTAATCTCTTTTGCTTCTGTTAGGTCCATGCCATTTCTATTCTTTATTGTGCCCATCTTTGCATGAAATGCTCCCTTGGTATCTCTATTTTCTTGAAGAGGTCTCTAGTCTTTCCCATTCTGTTGTTTTCCTCTATTTCTTTGCATTGATCACTGAGGAAGGCTTTCTTATCTCTCCTTGCTATTCTTTGGAACTCTGCATTCAAATGTGTATATCTTTCCTTTTCTCCTTTGCCTTTTGCTTCTCTTCTTTTCACAGCTATTTGTAAGGTCTCCTCAGAGAACCATTTTGCCTTTTGCATTTCTTTTTCTTGAGGATGGTCTTGATCCCTGCCTCCTGTACAATGTCATGAACCTCCATCCATAGTTCTTCAGGCACTCTATCTATCAGATCTAATCCCTTGAATCTATTTGTCACTTCCACTGTATAATCGTAGGGATTTGATTTAGGTCATAACTGAATGGTCTAGTGGTTTTTGCTACTTTCTTCAATTTAAATCTGAATTTGGCAATAAGGAGTTCATGATCTGTGTCCCAGTCAGGTCCCAGTCTTGTTTTTGCTTTATGGCTGCAAAGAATATAATTAATCTGATTTCGATATTGACCATCTGGTGATGTCCATGTGTAGAGTCTTCTCTTGGACTTCCGCGATAGCTCAGTTGGTAAAGAATCTGCCTGCAATGCGGGACACCTCGGTTTGATCCCTGGGTTGGGAAGATACCCTGGAGATGGGAAAGGCTATCCACTCCAGTATTCTGGCCTGGAGAATTCCATGGACTCACAAGAGACTGACCCAGACAGGCCCGTGAGTATCCAGGAGTTTCTGGCAGAGGTGTGGGTCAGCGGTGGCCTGCTGCAGGGTTGAGGGCACTGAGTGCAGCAATGCATGCATGGGACCTTTTGAAGGAGGTCGCCATTATCTTTGTTACCTCCACCATAGTTGGGCCTCAGGTCAAATAACAGGGAGGGAACACAGCCCCGCCCATCGACAGGAAATTGGATTAAAGATTTACTGAGTATGGCTCTGCCCATCAGAACAAGACCCAATTTCCACCTCAGTCAGTCTCTCTCATCAGGAAGCTTACATAAGCCTCTTATCCTTCTCCATCAGAGGGCAGACAGACTGAAAACCACAATCACAGAAAACTAACCAATCTGATCACATGGACCACAGCCTTGTCTAAGTCAAAGAAACTATGAGCTACCAAAGGGCTACCTAAGATGGAGGGGTCATGATGGAGAGTTCTGACAAAATGTGGTCCACTGGAGAAGGGAATGGCAAACCACTTCAGTATTTTTGAGAACCCCATGAACAGTATGAAAAGGCAAAAAGATAGGAGACTGAAAGATGAACTCCTCAGGTTGGTAGGTGCCCAATATGCTACTGGAGATCAGTGGAGAAATAACTCCAGAAAGAAGGAGAAACAGAGCCAAAGCAAAAACAACACCCAGTTGTGGATATGATGGGTGATGTAAGTAAAGTCCGAAGCTGTAAAGAGCAATATTGCATAGGAACCTGGAATGTTAGGTCCATGAATCAAGGCAAATTGGAAGTAGTCAAACAGGAGATGGCAAGGGTGAACATCGACATTTTAGGAATTAGTAAACTAAAACGGCCTGGAATGGGTGAATTTAACTCAGATGACCATTATATCTACTACTGTGGGCAAGAATCCCTCAGAAGAAATTGAGTAGCCATCACAGTCAACAAAAGAGTCTGAAATGCAGTACTTGGATGCAATCTCAAAAATGACAGAATGATCTCTGTTCATCTCCAAGGCAAACCATTCAATAGCACAGTAATCCAAGTCTATGCCCCAACCAGTAATGCTGAACAAGCTGAAGCTCAATGGTTCTATGAAGGCCTACAAGACCTTCTAGAACTAACACCCAAGAAAAATGTCCTTTTCATTATAGGGGACTAGAATGCAAAAGTAGGAAGTCAAGATATACCTGGAATAACAGGCAAATTCGGCTTTGGAGTACAGAATGAAGCAGGGCAAAGGCTAATGGAGCTTTGCCAAGAGAACACACTGGTCATAGGAAACACCTTCTTCCAACAACACAAGAGAAGCCACCCTCATCTCTTGCTAAAGTCCTCCCATGGTGTGCAAGGCCCTACATGACCTGGCCCCTGCCTACCTCTTCAGATCTCCCTACCAATACTTTTCCTATTGCTCACTCTACTGCAACTAGTCACCCTGTTCTTAGCTCACATACATCCTCAAGTATCAAGGGAAATATTATTTCCTACCCTAAGTTCCCGAGACTGGTTTATAGAGGGACTTGTGGGCTTGAAGGAGACCCAAAATGGAGAGAAAACTATGGGCTGCATTTTGAAAGAGTGAGGTGGAAAAGGAAGCAATTTTCAGGACTAAGAAGCATTGGCTGAAGTAGAACATACTTGTACATACTTGAACATACTATAACAGTATCTTCTATTAAACCTCCACTATATGGCTTCCTATAATTCTCATTCATAAAATGTAGCATGATTCTATTCAAATACTATGTGTGCACTTACTTAATATCCAACATCTGTACTAAGTAGTAACTCTCTAATAATGCCCCATAACTGACAGATCAATGAATACCACATAATATAGCTTTAAATGAATGTAATTTTAGTCCAAGCACTACTTAACTCTAATAGTAACTGTCCACTCAAGTTGGAGTATTAAATATGGCTATTAGATTTAGCTATTAGAGTTGATTACTTAGATGATTATTAAAGTTAATGAGCAGTTTTTTCATGAGATTCATTGACTGTAATCATACTCCTCTCCTCTCATTTTCAGGCATTAGTTTCCCCCCTCCCTATTTTTTCTATCTATAATAAACAGGTCTTAAGAGATGGAATACTGTACACTCGTAACTTGTATGTGAAGATTTGATTGTCAGCTCAGTAGGTTATAGCATGGCTCTGAAAGTAGTGAATCACATGGGTTTAGAACTTCAACATCAGTAAGCCAGACACAAAAGCATCCCTCTCATTGTATATCGTTTCTTTACAATGAAGCAGGTGAGAAAATGTAGCTTGATTAAATATGAACCCATCCCCTCTACTACAGAAATAATACAAAGAAAAACTTTTAGAACAATAGCTGGACTGTGACTTCTTTTATACAGACAGCAAATGTATAAAATTACAGTGGAAAAGTTAATTTGGTATGTAAATATCCACATGATCACTTATGCTCAGGATCCATATAACTGAACAATGGCTAAATATGTGGAACTCAAGTAAAATTCAATAAATTGACAAATACAACCCGGTTCTACCTGCACGGTTGGTAAAAACACATAAGGTCAGGTGTTCGGATAATTCTTCTTGGTCTTGAAGATCACTATATCCAAAGTTGACAAGTCTAAGAACATAAGAATTTACAAATAAGTTCCCTCATAAAAGATGTGAGTAACCACTATAATTTATCCACGTCTCTGAGAAATTTAAGTAGATAATATGTGCTTTTGTTAAAATAAATAAGTAAAACAATAATTTTTCAATCCTTAGTCCAGGAAGATCCCATATGCTGCAGACAGCAACTAAGTCCACGTGCCACAAATACTGAGCTTGTGGTCTAGAGCCTAGGAACCACGGCTACTGAGCCCTCATGCCACAACTGCTGAAGCCTTTGTGCCCCAGAGTCTGTGCTCCACAAGAGAAGCCACCATAATAAGAAGCTACTAGAGATTAGTCCCCACTTGCCACAGCTAGAGAAAAGCCCACACAGCAATGAAGACCAACACAGCCAAAAATAAATAAATAAAATTATTTTTTAAAAAACAGCAATTTTTAAAAATACATGGTACATAAATGGCAATAGGGGAACGGATACACAATATTTCAACTTTTGTCTAATTTTAAAGTAATGTTGATGCTACATTTCAAAATAAACAGAACTGAATATTCATATATGATAAAATAAAGCTAGTGAAATGTAGCATTTTGCAATCATCATTAATTCAGGAAGACTTTCACTTCTTCTGTGCACTTATGGCTTTGAGTCTATTTTTTCAAAAGTTTTTACTAAAACTTTTTACTAAATGTAAAATAGTCTAGGAGGAAAAAATCTTGCCTTTTGTATAAAAATGAAAATGGGTGGGTGGGGGGAAGCAATAGACTCAGCTGAGCTATAAGTGGATTGACCTGAGACATCCTCTTTGATGGCAACAAGAAAAGGGTTCTGATGCTTCATTCTAAACATAGAGCTGTCTGACTTTGACTCTGAATCTTTTATTGAATTACAGAGCGTTTCTACATATCAAAAAATAAAATGAAGATGCTCTATAGAAATAAATGGCTAAGAAAATCAATATGATTGCCTTTACATGGAAAAACCCTGTGTTCATACTTGATAACATTATTTATATTCCCTATAGAAAACAGAAACAAAAAAGATGGCAAACACTCCCTCACATAAACAGAACATCAAATTATCCTTTTAGCAGTATATCACAGATTATGTTTAAATATAATCATTCTGTCCAGAAGTGTCTATAAGTAATAATAATAATTTAGGAGTAACCTACTTGAATCTTGAGTCACTTAATGATATATCCAAGGCTGCTTCAAACTGTCAAAAATCAGGTGATAACAAAGCAAAAGATGACATTAGTTAAGTGATGATAGTTCTGGAAACCAGAGCAAATCTGACAACACTGTGCTTACATAATGATGAAGAGCTCCTTTAACTAGCATTATCTTCAGAGGTTATTTCACAAATCTACATAGAGAAAGTCCACTGGGAATATTCTGGAGTCTACATAAATCACGAGCTTGATGTATGTTTATCAATCATAAATATACATCAAGATTTTGCTTCAGATTTGACTACCATAGATGGGTTGTGTAATAAGTCGATTGGAAGGAGTAGGCGTTTACAGGACACAGATGATTGTGTAGGGAATGGTACCTTTATAAAGAGAATGAGTGTGAGTCCAAAAATAGGGAGGGCAGGAGGAGTAAATGAAATTCTTATAATGGTATGATGTCAATCTGCATTAGACAGCAATACTAATCCTAACCAGGAAGAATAATGTTCTGTCCATCACAGAGAAAGATACTTATGACTCCTCAGTACAATGATACTTCTCACTACACTCCAAATACTTTTGCAGGAGTGATTCTAGATTTTTACTAATTAAACTATATCCTCTCACCGACTTTAGACTCAATCCACCATCCTCACACATCCCTTTGGATCAAATGACGTGTAATCACGTACTACTGACCACACCTACCACATACTGCTGCTGCTGCTGCTAAGTCACTTCAGTCTAGTCTGACTCTGTGCGACCCCATAGACGGCAGCCCACCAGGCTCCCCCATCCCTGGGATTCTCCAGGCAAGAACACTGGAGTGCATTGCCACATACTACCTCCTACTAAATACTACCTCCTACAAACCCTCACTCTTAACCATGTTTCTTTATTGTGAAGCATTCAGTTAGCAGAAATTCCCTGTGTGTGTGCTTTTCTAATCACCTACATTAACTGCATTTACTATAAAGCTGAAGCTTTGAGATGACAGGAACTATTTTACTTGCTCATACAAGCTATTACATGATCAAGACTGCTAAAATGCTTTTTATGATAACTTTCATTAAAAAGGAGCAATGGTTAGTATAAGGGCTTCCCTTGTGGCTCAGCTGGTAAAGAATCCACCTGCAATGTGGGAGAGCTGGGTTCGATCCCTGGAATGGGAAGATCCCCTGGAGATCTTCCAGGGAAAGGCTACCCACTCCAATTTTCTGGCCTGGAGAATTCCATGGGCTGTGTAGTCCATGGGGTCATAGAGTCGTGCATGACTGAGCGACTTTCACACAAATCACAAAATGGGTATAAAATTTCACCATATAGCCCAGTCATTTTCCGGACTTACCATTAAGTTAAAGTGCTCATCAGCATAAAACTGGATGCATTTTAAGACACTCCTTGATTTCTAAAACAGAAAACAGAGTAAGTGACAAATTAAGGGAAAAAAAAACACTAAAGAGAGAGAGAGAAAAGGAAGCAACAAAAAAAGCAAACAGTAAAGAAAATCTTCATTATTTGTAATAAACTTTGACTGCTCTCATCAATGAAAATGAAGTAATTAATAAATTATAATAATGACAATGTCAAAATTAAAACACTCCCATAAAAAGAGAGCCAGTGGATTAGTTTTTACCTTCAGATCAATATAGTATAATCTCTGCTCTGACATATCCCACTGAGCCCAAACAAAATCTTCTGCTATTCTCTCTCTTGGGAGATGGCCAGAATTTTTAATTACCTAAGGAGGCAAAGAGATTTTAGAAATAAATAACTGTTTTAAAGGAGAACATATCTGGGTTTCATAATTATTTTGAATATTCTATCTTTATAATACATGTAAATATTTCCACAGTTAATTTTTAGTTGCCCCCTACCTCCAACACATACACATGGAAGCTTTTTCCAAAAAAAGATTTAAGGTATCATTTCATTACTTGCTCTTCACAACACTGCAATAAACTCTTTTATTCTTGTTCTTAGTTAGACAGACAGGCTGGGGCTGTTGAAGGCAAGGCCACACCTATCACAAATCAACAGCTAGGCAAATAGAAGATTCAAAGCTTCCTGTTTTGGACACAACACACTCAAGTATCTTTGGTCTAGAGGGCTTTACTATCAAAGGTAGACTGTGAGGACAAGGGAAAACTCAAGCCTAGGAGAGGGGAGTACTGGGCAACAATCCTAGATCTGCCATAAACACTTGGTGTGGCTTTGGTCATAGTTCTTACCTGTCCATCTTCTACAATGAGTATGATGATACTGCCCATTTCTCAGCAATACTTAATTATTCATCCTTCAAGATCCAGCTGAGGCATTGCCTCCTGTACAAAACCCAGTTTCACCTCCCACTATGAAGGCAAAGCTCCTCATCGCCGTATTTCTGTCACTTTGGCGAGCTTCTATCACATTTATACTTTAATTAATGCTATACGTCTGCCCCAATGATTATGCACTCTTCTACAGCACCTTTATATTTTCAATGACTTGACTGTTTCTAGTATGTAGTAGTACTCAAGAAATACTTGTCAAATAAAGGGAATAAAAGGAAAGGTATGCAAGGGTAAATGGAAAGAAATGCTAAATGTAATACAAGGAATTCAGAGTTCATTTTCCTCAAAATGCTCAACAAGCAAAAGCTATCTATACTGGGACAGGTAAGTAAAGAATGAAGACAAGCTGATGTAGGAGAATGAGGAAAAAAGGGCTGGACCTTTCTTTGATGGTCTGATGGACCATCAGAATGGTCCATATTTGTACCTAAACCCTGTCTAATCTCAGACAGGATTTCTCCCCTGAGGCTAAGTTGGAACTCAAGAGAGGCACAGGGCAAGCAGAATCATAGACCTCTATTTCTGTTTGCCTGGTTCCATCACGTTTGCTGGAAAAAGATCCAAGAGTACTTATCTGACTCTTAACTTTGGGAAACCCATCTTGTTTCCATCTGATGGCAACTGAGGTTCATATAGCAGTTCTTTCTTCCCCAGAGTTACCTCACCAGTGTGAATCTACATCGTTGTGTTTCCTGAAAATGCTGGGATAAATATAATACCATCACTTTTATACAGGGATGTTAGGGTTGTTATAGTGGTTATAGGTTATATAGGTTATAGGTTGTTACAGAGTTGTTATATAGGGATGTTAGCAGTGCCTCACAGAAGGGCACACGTGGATGAAGGTGTGCTGGGGCTGTATCATCTTGGCCAGGAGAATCCTTCCTGGGCTTCTGACAAGTGCCTCCTGGCCTCACTCTCCCGGCAATGTCTCTCACGACTCCCAACCCCTCTTCTTACCAGCAGGCCTCTGTCTGTACCCATTTCCAGTTCCCGACTCCAATCTGTTTATTTAACTATCTCCAAATCCTCACTGATGGTTTTGGGATTCTGCACCTTGGTCCCTCCTCTCTGGCCTGACCATTTCCAGCCATTGGCCTTGTCTTTGCCCTCCCATCCATCTGGGGCCCAGAGCTCTAGTCACACACTTTCTCATCATTTCCCAGCCAGGCGTCTTGATTTGAGGCTTTCGATCATAGATACAAAATTAACAAATGCCATTTCTCATTTCAATTTTGTTCACATAATTTAAAATTAAAATCAGAGAAAGAGTATTCTGATGTAGACCATTTAAATATTGAAGGAAATCATTTTAATATCAGTAATATCACAAAAACTGTCAAGAAAAAGACAACCTAGTAAAAATATACACAAAAAAATAACTAAACAATTTTCAGAAAAATAAATTCACATAGCCAATAAGTGTAGAAAATGTTCAAACTCAACAATATTAAAGGAAATACAAACTCAAATAATAATGTTCAGTTCAGTTCAGTCGCTCAGTAACAACTTAAACTCATCAAATTGGATTTTTAAAAAGGGGAAAACATCTATTATTTGTATGGATAGAGGGAAACGGTACTTTTATATTTTGCTTGCAAAACTAAATTGTTACAAGTCTTCTGGAAAGTAATCTGGCAAAATGTGTTGAAGTTTATTAAATGCATATAATCATCAACCCACTTATACATCCCTGAGGGTTTAATCCAAAGAAACATGTGTACCAAACATGTAAAGTTAAAAACATTTGAAACGATTTGAAATGTAAACAAATAAAAGGGGGGAAAAGGCAATCAAGTGAATATACATCCATGGAAGAATGGTGACAAAATTGTATACATCTATGCCAAGGACTGTCTGCATTTCTGAAGACAACGCACTGAGCTACTCTAGGTTGCTCAGCAGTAATTCCACAAAGTTGAATAAGGAGAGAGTGAATAATAAACAAACCCCTGGGTGTATCAGGGTGGGGATGTGAGACACAGAGGTATGGAAAAAAGGTATGAAAAGATATACAATACACATGGTTGTGAACAAAAGTTAGAGGTGAAGAGTCAAGAGAGGTGTGGAAAACAAGCAAAAAGGAAAGAAAACTGAACTATATAGAACCTCAGCATATATGCTATGATCTCATTTATTATATGCATACCTATGTATACATGTATACAAATTTAGAGAAAGAAATCATATCTTTGTTTAGAAACCTACAGGGATACCCCTGATATATTAAGCAAAGGCAGCAAATTAATATCTATACTATGAATCTATTTTAGTAAAAGCAACTGAATCCCAGTATCTGTGCACCAAACCCTGAGCGAGGTACAAGGCATGGAAGCGTCACTCAAGGCTGTCATCAGTTATCTCAGGAGACTGATTGGGCGAGGGGTGGGGAGGGTGAGATAGATATGAAGGAGATAATCAACTCCTTCATGTATCTTATATTATTTCATACATTATAAAAACCAATCTATAACTTGAAAGACACCAAATAAAGTAAAATGTTTTCCATAACATTAATACATCCTTAATAGCCTAGAAACGCTACTCTTTATGGGAAAAAACTCTGAAGCAAAAGGAATTTCAAATATTTACCACTCGATTTCCATCTTCTTGGACAACTTGGATATGAAATTGTTCAATATCTTTTAAAAAACAAAACAGAAAGACAGTTTAATCTTCATGAAAAATATGAGTACTTTTCTTTCACCCAAACAGTTATAAACTTTTTAATATATAAAACCAAAGCAGATTAAACAATTGGCTGAAAAATAGTACTATCACAGATGGCAATCTCACAAGAAAGGTTCAAAGCAAAAACCCACCTTTCTCCACCCTCCCTTTACAGTCTGTGTCAAGTCCAGCATTTACTCTGCTCCTCAATACCAACAACACAGGAAGCATTTAACTCTGCTACCCCCTGGGTTAGCTGAGCAAGTGTTTCCCTCCCCAATACCATCAGTCTTATATAGGGCTCATTTGGCAGGGTTTATCTTCAATTTCCAAATACCAAATACCTCTTTATATGAAAACATCATATAGAAAATTCATTATGCCAGATATTAGGGGGAGGTATTTTTATAGGGGTCATTAACAGAACACTATAAACACTTTATTGATGTATAGATGAACCATTTTTCTCAGTAAGCAGTTTACATTGAGCCATATGTATCTTCTGTTGGTTCTAGTTACAAAAATGTGAGATACATAATTGGGCAAGAGTATCGGAGAGGGCAATGGCAACTCACTCCAGTACTCTTGCCTGGAAAATCCCATAGATGATGGAGCCTGGTGGGCTGCAGTCCATGGGGTCGCGAAGAGTCAGATATGACTGAGCGTCTTCACTTTCACTTTTCACTTTCATGCACTGGAGAAGGAAATGGCAACCCACTCCAGTGTTCTTGCCTGGAGAATCCCAGGGACGGGGGAGCCTGGTGGGCTGCCACCTATGGGGTCGCACGACTGATGACAGAAACTACTGACGCAACTTAGCAGCAGGAGCAGCATAGGAAGTGAACACAAACCAAATCTTTAGTCTTGTCCCTCCAATTACAAATCAGCTGCTTCACCTCATAACAAGACAGCTTCCTAGATAAGATGCACCAGTGAATTTTGTCCTTTCTCTATCCCTCCTTCTACTTGAAATCATCATTAAAGGATGTCCCAATCTTATCTCCCTCTACCTGAATTTGACCAAGTCACTATGTATCCTTGAGTTCTGCCATGGATTTCTTCTAGCTTCTAATACCATTCCCTCTGTCCATCCAAGCCTCCCTCCTTACATTATAGTTTCAACTGTGACAGACATCCTAAAGAAGGATGGACTAAAGAAGACAAAAATGACTGTTCTACAAACATTCTACCATGTGCCCAAACTGGAAATCCATATTTGCAGAAGCCCATCATATATGGAGACAGAACCCAAGAGAACAACAAGTGCGGCAGAGAGAAAGTCCTTCCACAGGAGTCCTAGATTTTCAATGGACATCAAAGTCAGCGGACTTTTGGACTGGCGAGTGGACAGTTAGAAGCTTCATCACATTCTATGCTTCACTAGGAGATAGGCTGTTCATGAAATCCCTATAGAAAACCTGAAGATATACTTACATTTATCTTCTGAAAGCAGTAACAGATGATTCTCTGGTTGAGGGAAACTTTCAACATGTGGGTAGAGGAACTATAAAAGGAAATTAAAGTCATAAGCAACTACCTTGCTTACACAATTATTTCAAAAGTTATGTTCAATTACTGTACTACTACATACCATAGAAGGGAGTGGGAACCGCAAAATAGTTCAGGCAAATCACATTCATACACACACACTATAGATGGAAGCAAGGAATAAAAAGGAACACTTTCAGGAGCTCGGTTTTGCAGGAGGGGATTGATGGCAGGTCCAACACAATTCCTTTAAACAGTAAGGCTAAACTGTAAGCCATTCCTAGGGATGGTGCTTCATATTTGGAATATGTGATTCTGAAGTAAATCAGAAACAATATTAATAAACAACATTTGAACAGAAAGTTCCATTTCACAAGCACCAAAAAAGAGTGATCGATAACAATTTCTTATGCAGCTAAACCTAGTGTTTAATTTGAGAGCCAAGTAAACAAACTCTCTACGACAACTTCCAAAGTCCCACATCCGAGAGACAAAGCACAACAGAACCAGGGACTTTCCAGGAAAGGACAGTGAGTCACAGTGCGGCATGTGGTGGAGGATTTACCTCAAAGTATTCAACGACTGCCACTGGAAGAAAAGGCCTGATCCAGCCCTTCCTCCTCCTCTGTGCCTGCCCTTATTTGTCAGCCGACAGGACAAAGCGGGCAGCCAGGAAACACAAGGCCTGACACCATCAGCTGTGATAATGAGGGGAACCTGGCCATGGGATGACTCCAGTGACTTAAATCCTTCATCATTCTAAAGTGAAAGTGAAGTCGCTCAGTCGTGTCTGACTCTTTGTGACCCCATGGACTGTAGCCTACCAGGCTTCTCTGTCCATGGGATTCTCCAGGTGAGAATACTGGAGTAGGTTACCATTTCCTTCTCCAGGCAACCCAGGGATCGAACCCAGGTCTCCCACATTGAAGGCAGATGCTTTAACCTCTGAGCCACCAGGGAAACCTAAGAGTAACTATAAATCTGAAGTTTCACTTTGCAACATAAAAGACAGCTCACTAGGTCCACTGGCTAATTTTGGGTTTTCCTCTAAACTTGAAAGCATAATAAAAGAACAGAACTTTTCAAGTCCCTGTTTTACAGCTTACAGCCTTTCTAAAGACTAGGGAAATTTTTGACAAAATATATTACATGATACCTTAACTTTTCATAATGCCAAATTAGAATAGATTTCATCAACTTTTAGAAAGATTTATCTTTTTTTTTGGCCACACTGCGGCATACAGGATCTTAGTTATCCAACCAGGAATTGTAGCTGTGCCCCTTGCAGTGGAAGCTTAGCGTTTTAACCACTGGACCACCAGGGGAGTCCCTAGACTTGGTTAACTTTTAAAACTGTTTGTAGTCATTGCCATTTGAGAAAAACAAAGTATTAACTATATACCATTCTTCACAGCAGGGCTTCCCCAATGGCTCAGAGGTAAAGAATCTGCTTGCAATGGAGAAGACCCAGGTTTGATCCCTAGGTAGGGAAGATCTTCTAGAGGAGGAAATGGCAACTCACTCCAATATTCTTGCCAGAGAAAAAGCCCATGGGCAGAAGAACCTCGTGGGCTACATACAGGCCATGAGGTAGCAAAGAGTTGAACACTGAGCAAATAAGCACACACAGACATGCACACACACACGCACATTCTTCACTGCAATAAACTCAAAACTGTAAAATAGAAAGCAATGCAAAACTCAGCTATGAGAAGAACATAGAACTTATTTCTGCTGATTTGTGAAACTATGTACATCAAAAAGGATACTTTGTGTACTGGAATTGTGGAGAAGCAATGATGAGTTTTCACACAGATAATGGAAAAGCAAATACTCAATGCCTCAAAATAAGGAGAAATTACAGATTTGGTGTCCCCTGAGTCTCCAGAGGTGACCAGGGCCTGCTGCCTGAGGGCTGTGACCTAAACTGATGACCAGTTTTAAAAGTTCCATTCAGGTGGTTGTTTTTCTTTCTAATTTGAGGCAACTCTGGAGCAAGGCCTACAAGTGAGAATATACATAAGACAGGCTTCAGACACAGCTTTACAAAAGCATGCAATGATTTTGGAGATTTTGTTTTGTTTGCTTTGTGAGTAGGAATCTATATAGACTATATTAGGAAAATAATTATTTTTATAAATATTGAGCTAGATTGTGATCATTAATATTCATTGATGGAAGGTACATACTATAGGCATGTGGATGTGGACCGTGTGTAATTATCCAATGAACTATCTAGAAGGTACAGTCATGACAGTGGGGAACTCTACGAGGGTCCCAGATTGAGATCCGAACTCCACTCACTACTGTCCTGAAGAAGTTTCTTCACGAAGGCTGCACAGGTAGAGGAAAATGTACTTCTGGAAATCATGGTTGTTTTGAAAAGAAAAAGGAAACAGATCATAGAGTAGGACCAAATTTTGTGGACAATGAATGGTATTTCTCTAAAGGAGAGCAGAATGGAGAGAAGGTGAAGGTGGGGATTTGCCATGGGTGGAGGCTTGGAGAAGTTTCTTTCTTCAGAGGCCTGAACATGAGAGCAGGGAGCAGGGCTGGAACTGGACGGACCAAGATGAGTGTGGGTCTACTTCACATGGGTGAGGATGCAATTATGCACCTTGCATTTTTAATTTTTTTAATTAAGATAAAATGCACATAACAACATTCACTATTCACAGTTTTCAGTATTAATAATACAATTCAGTATTTTTAAATATACTCAGAGTGTTATGCAACAATATATTTGTAAAACCTTTTTCCTCCCTACACTCTGATTACCCATCCTTCAATAACATCATCATTGCCTACACAGCCCTGGATAAAAATGGTAAAGAAACCAAAAGAACATGCCAGAAAAGGGAAGTGTCCCACAGTCACCCCTGCTCTGAGGACAGTGTAAATAAACAGAGTGGATTCCTGGGGGAGGGAATGTAGCTTAGAAGTTCCAGGCCAGGCCCTATCTGGCAGCAAGCAGTGGCCCGGAGAGAAGCCAGGAGTGGTGGTGAAATGCACAACTGGAAGGACTGGCCGACAGTGGACAACCAGGCACATGAGAGACAACCCGTTCTCCCAGCGCATACTGCCAGAGGGAGACCCAAGGTCAGAGGCTGAGAATAGGTAGGGCAGGGGGAGGCTACACAGGGTAATGGTTCATGCAACCCAGCAGGAACAAGGGTAATCGATTCTTGTCCTCAGTGATAGTCACATTCCATCTGTGTCTGCGTCAGTGCTTAATCGTTTTCAGTTCTTTTTGACTCCATGGACTGTAGTCCACTAGGCTTCTCTGTCCATGGGATTCTCCAGGCAAGAATACTGGAGTGGGTAGCCATGCCTTTCTCCAGGGGATCTTCCCAGCCCAGGGATCAAGCTCGACTCTCCTGCATTGCAGGCAGATTCTTTACTTTCTAAGCTACCATGGAAGCCCTATGTTCCATAAGGTCACCACAAACACTGAACTCTGAACCACTGTTCCCAAGGGAAATAGTGATAAAAGCTCCTATGAGCCTCTGGCTACAATATTCTTGTCAACAAAATAAAACAAAACTTGGTCTAATGTGTGTCCCTATTTAAAGACATTGTGAGACTTCCCTGGTGGTTCAGTGGCTATGACTCTATGCTCCCACGGTAGGGGGACCAGGTTTGATTCCTGGTCAGGGAACCAGGTCCCACATGTTGCAACTAAGAGTGTGCACGCTAAAAAGATTCCGTATGCTGCATCAATGATCAAAAGATCTGGCGTGCCACAACTAAAGATACTGTTGATTCGCTAGCAGTGAACTCAGTCAACTGTACTATAATGCCTAAATGAAGTTTATCTAATGAACACACATATTTTCTCTGTAAAGTGTATAGCAGCCTTTTTGCACTTAGAAACATGAAATACTACTTCAGCAATACACTTGGAGAACATGTTAGACATGAAATCAACTGCCAAAGAGTGTGAAAAACATGGCATTAAGTTGACTATGAAAACTATGTTTGTTTATAGTCTGAGAACTGAATCTGAAAGGCAGGGTCACCTTGTTCTACCTCAGCTGGGAACACAAACATTGGGTGACAAATTTTCACGTCTGCCAACAACTGATTGGGGGGCTACAAATGAATTTTAGTGGGTAGCAGAATTTGAAAATTCTGTGTGCAAGTAATGAGGATTGACTATATCTATTTGTGTTATACACACAGTGCTTCTGCATCATTGCATGGAGTTGAGAAATTCAAGGATTAATTATGTCATTTAAACACAGGCATTTAACCTGTCAACTCTATGAAACATTAGATAAGCCATTTTCAAAGTTCCTTTCAATGTGTTTTGATATTCAATATTTTATCATGTAAAAACATCTATTATATCAAACAATCATGATGTAACAGAGACAGAGAGCTAGGTTTGAATTTTGATTTCCATGTTTGTGAGGAAAGAGGTGTTCATTCCAGCCATACCCATTCACTGGATTATTCTGAGGATTAAATGTGATAATGTGTATGAAAACACTTTTAACATCACTGTCTCTAGGTTTCATGCCTTTTGATTAAAGAGATAAGTGATAAAGATATGCTCACTTACCTGTACCCAAATATAGCTATCCACTGCTTTTAGAACCTTCACATTATTAATGGGGTGGATCTCGACCAACAAAGTTAAGCACCTTGATCCTATAAAGTAAAGGATGCTTTTTAATAGTAGCAAAATCCAGAATATTACACATTACTCTTCCACATAGGCCTGAACTTTGAAAATGTAAAATGCATTACTTACTGTATTAGTTACTCCACAAACAAAAGCAGTTATCTTAAAATTGAGACTTCTTAAAACCACTAACAGATACAGAAAACACTGTAAAGGAGAAGTCAGTGTACATGGAGTGAGAAACATGTTCCCACCCATCTCTCAGCTATCTTTACCATCACTTCACAGGCCCTCTCAGCTTTTAAGTCTAAGCAAATACATCTCAGTTCAGTGTCACTACAATTCTGTAGCACAATGACAAATACTATTTGTGTAGGAAAGTACAGATTTCTGATGAATGAATGAGTTAGGGTTGACAGCAACTAGGACAGGGACTGGGCTTCCCTCAGGAAGGCTGGAGCTGCATGGATAAAGACTCACTTATTTCCTTAGTGTTGCATCTGAGCAAATGTCATCAAAGATAGTAATTAGGAGGAAGTTGTAGACACAGGCTAGAATGGGGTTACTACAGATATTCAAATTTAGACCAAGAGTTCCCCTCTTCAGAAAAGGAGTTGCCTTATATTTGAGTTCTTATAACAGCTCTGATGTTCTCATGTGCTT
Source organism: Nanger dama (assembly GCA_917880005.1). Lineage (NCBI taxonomy): Eukaryota > Metazoa > Chordata > Mammalia > Artiodactyla > Bovidae > Nanger > Nanger dama. The sequence continues at coordinate 16,613,354 of CAKJTW010000007.1, forward strand.
CCTCAATGACTTTACTTTGAGTAATAATTTACAATTTGGGGATGTTTCAGCAGCCTGGAATTGAATTAATGCCAGTTTTCACTATTTAAGAAAGCAACCTAACAGTATTGCTTTATGTCAAGAAAAAAATGTAAAGAATATAATATTTTCTGGGATATTGCCTCACATTTTCAAGAACTGGGTATTTCTATAAAAATACCTTTTAGAGTTTACTGAAAGCAAAACAGTGAATGAGTTATTATGTGGGATCACAAATACACAACAACAACAAAAAGCAAAAGCAAATGTTGTTTGGTCGATGGGTACTTAGAATAAAAATTCCAATGACAGGCCATTCACGATTCAAAAGGGCTATATACTTCTAATAACTAAGACAAGGTAAAGTGAGATGCTTTGGGAGTCTGCTTGATGACTCAAAAAATGGCTCTAAGAATAAGAAATATTGATGTCAAAGATACTTGTGAAGAAAAACGGACTGAAATGTGGGAATGAAAAAAAAGGGATTCTCCTTATTATCTTGTTTTAAGTGTATATAACTCGGAGATAGCGATGGCACCCCACTCCAGTACTCTTGCCTGGAAAATCCCATGGACGGAGGAGCCTGGTAGGCTGTGGTCCATGGGGTCGCGAACAGTCGGACACAACTGAGCAACTTCACTTTCACTTTTCACTTTCATGCACTGGAGAAGGAAATGGCAACCCATTCCAGTGTTCTTGCCTAGAGAATCCCAGGGACGGGGGAGCCTGGTGGGCTGCCGTCTATGGGGTCACACAGAGTCGGACACGACTGAAGCGACTTAGCAGCAGCAAGTGTATGTAACTAATTTAATACAGTAAATAGTACAAGTTGATATTTGACTATTTCATCTCTTGCCCAAAAAGTTTATATATTCCAACTAGGGAAAAAGCTTTTAGGGGGCAGGCAGAGGAATCTTCTCTTTGGAAAAATAACAAATCACCTATATTCAGCTTTTTTGTCAATGAATCTGTTCCCAGGTGAGATTATCAGCTAAATTTACTTATCTTTAAAATGTGAGGCTTCTCGAGAGCAGGGCAGAATTCATCTTCCTATACTAACTTTTCATTTCTTTAGGGCAGCCCAGATACTTAATATAAGTAGTTTAATGAAAAGAGTAGTTGGACAAACAGAAATGTCTCTCAATAACATACCATGTGCTTTCATAGCGTAACAGGAAGCACTCTGGAATAAGATTCTAGAGATATCAATTCTAGTTTAAAATCTGTCACTAATCTGATATTTATACTTCAATAAATCATAAAGCTTTCCTAGGCTTTGGTGCTTTGTTTATAGTTTATTTTTGCCCTTTTTTGGCCACACTGAGTGCAGCTTGCAGGATCTTAGTTTCCCAACCAGGGAATGAACCTGGGCCCTAGCAGTGAAAGAGCCAAGTCCTAACCACTGGACTGCCAGGGAATTGCCAGTGTTCTGTTATTTAAAAAACAAAGTGAAGAACTACAGAATCAGATTATTTCTACAATCACTTTCAGCCCTAAAATCCACAGTGATTCCATTAAGTACTTAAAGTTGTCTTAAGAATTCAGAGAATCCAGGTATCAACGGAGCCTGGGAGTACATCACTGAAAGGCAAGGGCAGACCCGGCAGGACACCGATGCTGCAGTGAGCAGAGCGGCAGGACCAAAAGGGACAGCATGGGTGGACCTCACGGCAGGACGCTAAGTGAAGTAAGTCATATTAAGGATGAAATAATGCCATTTGCAGCAGCATGGATGGACCTAATGAAGTTAAGTCAGAGAAAGACAAATATCAAGATATCATTTATATGTGGAATCTAAACAATAATATATACCAATGAACTTATTTACATAACAGAAATAGACTCACATGCATAGAAAACAAATTTACCAAAGGGGAAAGGGTTAGGGAAGGATAAATTAGGAGCTGGGATTAACAGACACACACTACTATATATAAAATAGATAACAAGTTCTTAGTGTTGAGCACAGGGAACTATATTCAATACCTTGTAATAACCCATAATAGAAAAGAATCTGAAAAAAAAATACATATATGTGTAACTGAATCACTTTCTTGTACACCAGAAACTAGCACAATATAGTAAATCAACTAAAATAAAAGACAAATACCATATGATCTCTTTTATGTGTGGAATCTAAAAACCAAATCAAACCAAAACCAAAACCAGGTTTATAGATACAGAGAACAGATTGGTGGTTGCAGGAGGCAGAGGGTAGGAAGTAAGGGGAGAAATGAGTGAATATTTTTGCTTTGTTTAAACTGAATTTAAATTAAAAAAAAAAAAAAGCACAAGGACAGGCATGGCACAGGGAGGGTGAAGAGTGAGAAAAAGAAAGAACCTGGTCTGATGCAGGTAAAGGTACATATTGTGAAACAGTGAAAAGGTTGGAAGAGTTCAGTCAAGTCTGGTTGTTTAAAAGCTCTGGTTATTAGAACTTTGGAATCAAAGCAGCTCCATGGAGCATCTGCAGCACTTAGCTGATTGCAAAGGCTCCTGGGGTCCAGGAGAAGCAGTGGGGTCCACGACACTGCCCACAGGGGCCTGCCATGCCTTAGGGAAAATACCTCCAGGAAGGGTGAGGGGGCAGCTGGGCCTGGCTTCCTAGGGAAAACCATTTCCCGAATAAAACAAGCCTCGGCCAAGAAGAGAAGCACTGCTGACAAAAATTTTGTCATAAAGTTTGTAGACCAAGGAATTCTATCTTGCTTATATGAGATACATTATAGTCTGTCTCATTTGCAATGGAAAAATCTCATGATAAGCAACAGAGTGTAACACCTTAAGGTAAACTACATTTTATAATCAACTGGCTTATCAAGTTATTCACAAACCAAAAATCAGCCTTCAGCAAAATATTTGCATAATATTTGTTCAAAGGACTAATCATTAAAACAGATCCTATAGTACTTTCTGGCCACATAATTTCTGAAATTGTAGCTGAACAAAAGACCTCCTAAGGGTTTCCATGATCTGTCCACAACTCACGTTCATTTCCTGCTGGCCTTATTTCCCACCACTCTGCCCTGGTTCACTCCAGTCCAGCCTCACTGACCTCACTATCCTAGAACAGCCAGAGAGTCTACCAAGTGCTCTGGCCTCAGGGTCTTCATGCTGGCTGTTCCCTCTGCCAGAATGTGCTTCCCCATGCTGCTGCTGCTTAGTTGCTTCAGTGGTGTCTGACTCTGTGCGACCCTATGGACTGCAACCTGCCAGGCTCCCTCCGTCCATGGGATTCTCTAGGCAAGAGTAGGTTGTCATACCCTCCTCCAGGGATCTTCCTGACCCAGGGATCAAACCTGGGTCTCTTGCATTGCATAGACGCATGCTTGCTGCCCTCCTCCTTTCAGGTCTCTGTTTAAAAACTCCCTCAATGGAGTTTCCTAGGATCATCCCTCAAACTATTTGGGCTCAAATACTAACCTCTTCCCGACCTTTGGCACCAGCTTCTTTCTGCCTGTAGCACCTGTTTAGTCTGCAGGTGTTAACTGCCTTTTTAAATATTTCTGTTATTCACTGTTATACTATTTTCTGTACTTTCTTGTTTACTTGGGAAAAATGCAAAGAACATGCCTGACATGACCCTTGCCTTTTTATTCTGAGATAAAGCTATTTGTAAATATGCTTGCAGTTTGACTTAATAGTTCAATAAATCTTCATCTATCAACAAGTACTGAAAAGTATAATTTCATTACCTGGTTGAAGCTCATTACTCCTTCCTTCTTTAGCAGCTTGAACTAAACTTGTAGCTAATAGAAAAGGGAAAAAAAATCCCTTAGCAAATGATCTATGCAGTGGCTTGTTAAAGTTTACCAGATAATTCTCAGAATAAGTGAGGGCTCAAAGGATCTGTCAGTGGATGATTAAAGTAAAATACAAAGCACTCTTTATTGGAGGTAGACTCTACAGATTCTTTATTTCAAATCGTATCTCGAAAGTACATCTTTTCCCAGAATAATCAACTATTGTAAAAATTCAATACTTTGAAACTCAAAAAATATAGCTTAGTTCTCAAATTGTAGTAATAAAAGATTTCAACTTACCCAGCAAAGTTTTCTCCCTGTTGACTGAGCAACTGACAACTTGCAAATCTTTCTCAAATGTATAGAGATGCTATTAAAACAGAAGTATTTTTAAATTTGGAGTTTCATGTTAAATAACAATTTTATGAATGCAAATCCCCACTCAGCAAGTATCACTGTGGCAGGCATTTTATTAAAGGACCAATGAACCAGTTTAACTATACTGAGAAGTTTCAGATTTGTTTTTTTAAAGTTTGCTATTGTAGGCCATGTTCGGCACTGAAATTTAACCATGAGACAACACAGTGTAGTCGTTAAAAGCACAGACCTTGAAGTCAAGCTAGACCCAGGCTCAAATCCTAATTCTGTCACTTGCTAGCTGTGTGTCTTTGGATGAGTTACTCAACCATTCTATCCTCCCAACAGCAAAATAGGAATCATGTTACTACCTTAGAAGTACTGAGTTAATTAATCCATGTGAGAATACTAACTACAATGTCTGCCACACATAAAAAGCACTCAAGGGTGAGCAATTAGGATTATGAAGGCAAGTTAGCATTTTAACCAAATTACATAACTATGAGATCATTAACTATGTCTAAGAGACTGTCACGGCACATCTCCTAAAGGATGTCCATATTTAGAACACTGGCAAAGTAATCTGCTATTTTTATTTAACTTGTATTTTATTTTCTTACTGTTTAAATGTTGCAAGATTCTATTTCCTGAAATATCAAAGAAAATGAAAATGGTCATGCAGAAGGAGGATGTGAGGTGTAGACTGAGGAAATGGAGACAATCACGGTTATATTAAGCAAACTCTCTTAAAACATATTCAGGGTATAAGGAAAGACAGAATCTTAGACTTCAGGAGAGAACAAGTTAAGAGAAACAGTGACTAACAGAACTATTACGAAGGTAAACAGTACTTGCAGACTAAAAAAGCACTGAAGACATACTAGAATGCAATGGCCAAAAGTTGATAAAAAAAAACATTGAGAAATCAGGAAAAGTAAACCTTGAGCTAATAAGAAAGCTCTGAATTCATGTGACAAATTATGGTTTCCTTTATTCTTGCTCTGAGGGATTTTTATTTATAAGTAAGAAGAGGCATGAATGTATATAATTAATTGTAACTGTTTCATCCTTTTAATTATGTAATAACACACATAGTCTCATAAGTGTTTAAAACATGCAAACACTACCAAAAAAAAAGTCTAAGTTCTCCATTATATTCACCTTATCCCAAACCCTTTTGAAAAAGAAACATTTTGTAATTTACTCTGTAGTCTTTCAGATCATTCAAAATGAGTTTTTAATATATTTACACACATATATTATGTCATTTTCTTGCAAGTTTTTTCATAAAACATAAATGGAATGCATTATTCTGGCAACTTGCTTTTTCATGTAATAATGTGTTTTGGAATGACTCCGTGACAGTGTACACTTATAGACTTCTCGGTCTCTTGATATTTACAAATTATTTTTACGTAGACACAAAGGGACCTCCTCCCATTTGCCTCAAGAATTAGACAAGCCTGTCACATTAACCAATGTCTTATGTGAGCCGTCTGGGGAAAAATTAAGAAAAAGAGGCTGGTTCTACCACTGGATCTTTGAGAAGTAATGAGAAGAAAATCAGTGAAGTTCTGCAGAAGCAGAACTTAGAGTCAGAGGTCATTCTGACATCCTAAGCTTCTGGGAAACACACATCCTAGGGAGGCCACTAGACTTTCTACATTCCTACAGAATACTGGATAATTGGTTTGAACCTGTTCAGCTTAAATCTCAAAGGACTAAAAGACTACAGTTGACATTTGGTCCAGGAGTCCTCACACTTTTCTTTTTTTAAAGATAGTATAAAAGGACAAGAGAAGGAAGACAAAGAAATATAAATTAAATTTGTGTCTTAAAAAGGAAAGCCAAAGGCAATAAAGCAACTGAAAACTAATGTATAAATTATGGTGATTTTTACCTCATTTTGTTTGGTTTGGTAATCATACAATCCAAAGAAGACATTTCCCTTATTGTCCTGAAAAGAAAAAAATTAACTAGATGTTTATTAAAGGTCACTATTTAGGAATTTACTAGTTTTAAAAGAAATCTGCAATAATTCAACCAGTATTAACAATAAGCACTCTAAAGGTAGCCTGCTGTGCATGTCAGAGAAGGACTGAACACGTTTCCGATGGCAACACAGGTCAAGCGGTGAAAGGGAACCAAGAACATACAGCTCAGTGAGTTTGAGGAAACCTGTCTATAGCACACAGCATAGTGAAGGAGCAAATCTTTTTCTACTTTCATTTATTTCTGTAAAAGAATATGAACGATGGATACTGAAAGTAAGTAGAATAAGTCCATGATAGTCTTATAAGTAAAACTTCTTGGCAGATAGATGGCGAAACAATGGAAACAGTGACAGATTTTATTTTCTTGGGCTCCAAAATCACTGTGAATGGTGACTGCAGCCATGAAATAAAAAGATGCTTGCTCCTTGGAAGAAAAGCTATAACAAGTCTAAACGGTGTATTAAAAAGCAGAGACATTACTTTGCCGACAAAGATTTGTACAGTCAAAGCTATGGTTTTTCCAGTTGTCATGTACGGATATGAGAGCTGGACAATAAAAAGGCTGAGCACCAAAAAATTGATGCCTTCAAACTGTGGTGTTGGAGAAGACTCTTGAGAGTCCCTTGGACTGAAAGGAGATCAAACCAGTCAATCCTAAAAGAAATCAACCCTGAATATTCATTGGAAGGACTGATGTTGAAGCTGAAACTCCAATACTCTGGTCACCTGAGGAGAAGAACTGACTTATTAGAAAAGATCCTGATGATGGGAAAGACTTAAGGCAGGAAGAGAAGGGGACGGTAGAGGATGAGATGTTTGGATGGCATCACCAACTCAATGGACATAAGTTTGGGCAAACTCCGGGAGATGGTAAAAGACAGGGAAGCTTGGCAAACAGTCAGATACGACTAAGTGACTGAACAACAACCAAAAACTTCGTGAATCATAGAATTCCTTGAAAGTAGCATCCTCATGGATACAACTTAAAATAACTTTAAGCAAAAAAAGTACAGTAATACAACTTGCAAAGCAAACTGGCCACTTCAGTTATTCTTTCATGTTTCACTATTACAGTAAAATTATCCACGAAGTTAAATTTTCTTTCCTTAGAACACTTAACATTGAAAACACACTGTTAAATAAATTTAATGCCTCAAAACTCTGAGTATACAGAAATCCAAACAGATAATGTACAGTAATAATATTTAATGCTTTCTCAAAGATAAAAACATATTGATTAAGTTTAAATATCTCTTACTTGGCATTTTTCCTCTAGAGGATGAAATTGTTCATTTATTCAAAACCTTTCAGCACTGTATCAGACATTGGGTATAGTTTTATTTTATTAAAAAAAGAAAAAAATATTACATAAGACTGAATTTCAATTACCCTATTCAATCTCACAAAATAAAAAAAAAAGTCATATGTTAAAGATTAAATGCCAACAAGTCTTATTCACTACACCTTAAAAAGATAAAGCATAAAAGTCTGTTGAAAAAATATATATATACAAATGGTTAAAGAGTAAATTTTATGTTAAATATGTGTGTCTGTGCTTAGCTGCTCTTTTTGTTCAATGCTTTGCGATCCCATGAATGCTTTGTTCCTTTATCAATGGGGATTCTCCAGGCAAGAATACTGGAGTGGGTTGCCATGACCTCTTTGTGTTATGTATATTCTACCACAATTTAAAAAAGAATATAGACTTACTTTATAGGTATAAATAATATTTCTGTTTCGTTCAACATTTAGTACACGTAAGCACTTGTAATTGTTTCCTAAAACAGAAATAATCAAGTTAATATCTAGAAGGGGATGTTTAAAAACATATCTAACAAAAATATATCTGCATTAGATTTTAAAAGCCAAATACAAAAGAACACTGATAATTCCATCACATAGAGCTTAAAAACAGGCAAAGCTAATCTATTTTACTGGAGATCAGATTAGCAATGACTTTTAAGGAAGAGGAAAGTAGTGATTAGCAAGTATCTCAAGGAAATCTTGTTAATGGAAGTGTACATTGGACAAAACTAGCAGAATCTACTAAGGCTGAATAGATATAGCTCAACAACTGTCTGTATACTTATATCTCATCAGAAGTATATACATGATTTGGCAAATGACACATATTACATATACAGCACTACGATTCATAATAGCCCAAACCGGAAACCCAAAATATTCATTAAGCAAAGAACTAATAAATCATTATATATTCAAACAATGGAATGCTATATAATAATAAGAATTAATTAACTTGCTATAACATACATACATACATAAATAATTGAGTAAAAGAAACTCAATTTTCACTCCTCCCCCAAAAAGGCACAAACTGTATGATTTAATTTATACACAAGTTTCAAACATGGCAAAAAGAATCTATAGTGCTAGCTGGATGACAGCTGAAAGGAGTATGAAGGGGATCTTTGGGGTTCTATTAATGTTCTCCTTCGTGCTCTGAGTGCTGGTTCCACGGAGGTGCCTCACTTTGTGAAGATTAACTGAGCTGTGCGCTATGATCTGTATACTCTTCTGTATGAAGGTCATCTTCAGTGACTGATATAAAGATTGTTTACACAAAACATTTAACTTGTAAGTTAACTGATCATCACCTTTCTTCTAAAATTTTAGGATATTCCTCTGAATTCTACAGTTAAAGGATTTAAACACTGGTTAGAAACAGCATCGATAATTATCATCATTAATCAGAGAGAAATGCATATTTCCCCAATTTCCTCAAAATAAATTGCTTAAACTTGACTCACCTTCCCCACACAAGAACAGTGTTTTTAGATGTTAAAATATGTTGATTATGACAAATACCAATATTCAGAAAAAAATATGCAAAATACCCAAATTTAGCCTGTATTCCTGATTAAAAGGAAAAATCAAGGTACAAAATCAGGATAATTGGTGAGCTCAGTCCCTGCACTGAAGCTGGCAGTGGGAAACATTTAGAGAGGCAAAGAGCAGGTTCACTGAGAACCCAGGAATCATCCTGCGATCTCGCTTCCAAACTCTTCACAGAAAGAAACTGCATAGATTTTCTGCAGACATGGCAAAGGGAGAGGCGAATGTTGCTTATATATGTGTATATACAACCTTCATTGTCTAGTGAGGCATCAGAAACACTTCTCAATGATTAAAAAAAAATAATCCCTTGGTCTCTTAGGATAATAGTATGATTCAGTTAGCTTACTGCTGAATAGCAAAGAAAAGGTAAACAGAATGAACTGCTTCCTCTATCATACTTAAAATAGGAAAATGGGTAATTACTGAAAAATCCTTTAAGGTAGATTTTGCAGACATCTAAAGAGAATTTCTGTGAGTTATTTTTCATCCTGCATATGACTCAAAACTCCTGGAATGTAATGTGTCAATATTTTGCAAAGTATTTTTTTTTCTTTCCAGATTATAAGGATGCTGGGACTTTCTCAAAAGTACACTTAAAAGGTTTTAACTAAGATAAGAAACTGCTTTATAAGAAATCTTGCTAAGAAAATCCAATTTCCTTGCAAAAACACCTATTTTCAAATCACTATAATATTAAGAGAAAAAAAAGTCTTTAACAAGTACAGATTACAAATGATATATGCTTATTCCATTAAATCAGTGGTTCTTAAGGCTGGTTGTGTTAGAATCATCAGGGGAAATTTTGAAAGAACATGGATGCCCAAATCCTGCCCCAAAATATTCTGATTTTTTTGACCTGGTGAAGGTCCTACTCTCTCCTGTGTGTGTTTTTAAGTTTGTTTTGTTATTCTAATGGGCAGCCAGAACTGAGAACCACTGAAGTACATATTTACAATATACATTAAACAGTATTTATTAGACAGCACAATTATAACCCGCTTACAAAGTAATCATGATATACAGATTTAAAGGAAATAATAAAAATTATGCCTTCATGGGTCTATTAGGGAGCAATGATTGCAGTCTTAAGTAATCCTGCAGTTAAGCACATGGTTCTCATCTTTAGGACATTTGCACTAGATAAATTTGGCAATACTGGAAATCCAGACACTGGCATCTCACCACACACTATAAATCCGCTAGCCCTTCCTCTTCAGATTAGCTGCTTATGTTTTAGACACACCCTTTTAAAAGACTTATTCAATAACCTCTTTGCTTATTCATTCTGACTATTCTCCCACAGTTCATCATTGGAAAGTCCAAGAGGAAGTTTAGCAATTTCAAATGAGGAAATGTGGTTTAATTTTACAGTTTAGTTAAATCAGAGTCATGAAGAAAAAATGTAGCATTTTGACAGTTACTTGCATAAAAGTAAATCTATTATTAAAAAAAAATAAATAAGTAGATCTAAAGGTGTTGGCAAAGTCACAGCTCATGTGAAATTTAAGCTGGTTTGCCATATAGTCTCATCCAGTTCAGTGTATTCTGTGCTAAACACCAGTGATTTCACTTTAAAAGAAGATGTTCACCAAGTATGCAGATTTGGTTTCCAATTGCTATGAAATAAGATAAATCTCATATAAAAGTATTTCTTTTCTTTCTAATGACTATGGGAGCATGGGGGAGTCTCACAGCCTTATACAAAAATTTGAACTAGTTTCTAAAACACAGATCAAGGAGTGTTAAATATGAGTATACCTATGACATTTCTATTCCGTAAATAATTCACATAAATCCTCCTGCTCAACATGACTAGATGCTATAATTCCTAAACTTATGAAGTAAACACCATTATGTGATTTATATTTCATATTCTGGATAAAATGAGGAAGATCAAGGGTGGGGTGATGAAGCCAGAAAGAGAGAAGTGACTCAGAAAAGGAGACTAGGAAAGCAGGGGGAGGAACAGTGAACAGGAAGGACAGTGGCAAGAGAAGACGGAAACGGTAAAGAAAAATAACGCGACAAAGCCATCCTCTAGCCCCCACATCTGTTTGGGGGTATCTAGGAGGCAACAACCAAAGCACTACCCTTGAGGCAGTCACCTGGTACAATATATCACTTCCCTGGAAAGATGAATAATTACAATATTAGAAAGAATGATCAGTCTGGAATATTACTAAATTCTAACAAATTCACCAATCTAGTACTAATTGAAGCGGACAAGGAGACACAGGAAAGGAAACCCACATTCTTCCTGGTCTTAAGTATACGTGACATTGAAACCTCAGAAAAGTCACATACCCCTTTTTCTTAAGTTTCCTGAGGATCTGATACATCCCAAGAGGAGATTAAGCATTAGACACAAAAATTAATATATAAAATCTATTATATTGCTACACACCAGTAATAGTACATGTAATGTTTTTAAATGTGCCATTTATGAGAGCCACACAAACTAATAATAGCCCAGGAGTAAATCTAGAGAATTTTCATGGAGAAAATTCTAAGACTTGTTAAGAGTCATAAAAAGGCTCTAAATAAAGAACAGGCTATATACTTTGTTCACAGTTGGGAAGATTTAATATCGTAAAGATGCAACTTCTCCCCTAGATGATCTATAGATGTAACCCAAATTAAAAATCCAACAGACTTTTTGGTGAAATCTGACAGGCTGATTCCAAAATTTAAATGTAAGAACAAGGAGCATAAAATAGCCAAGAGGACCTCAACAGAGACTGAGGTGAAGAGACTTACTCTACCAGTTCCCAAGACTTAACAGAAAGATAGTTATTAAGATGTCTTCACCTTATACTGACCAATAGAACAAAATTTAAAACCCAGAAAATAAGACTCACACACATACGGAAACATGATGTGTAAAGGAAGTGGTTTTGCTGTCAATGAGAAAAGGTAGGGCTATCTGGTTAGTGACTGTAGAACTACTAGCTATTAACATAGAAAAACAATGCAGTTTACAAAAGAATATTTTAACACATGTAAGCTATAGATAATAACAAAATAAAACCATGTAACAACCATCCAGCTTAAAAGTAACAGATATCAAGACTATTTCTAAAGGCTCCAGTGTTCCCCTGATTCCTATATCACATTACACACAGAAATACATTCCAGGTGAATGTTAAAAATAACAAAATTCAAAAAGAAAAGCTTTAAAGCTTTTAGAAGTTAATATAAAAATGTCTTCATGGCTTCTAAGTTTCTTTAAAATATCCCAAAAGCACAAACCATAAAGGAAAAACACTCACAAATTAGACTACATTATAATCAAGAACTCTTATTTAGCAAAGGTAACTACAAACTGAAAAAAAAATAACAGATACTTGGAACATATATGATAAACAAAGGACTAGAATTCAGAATGAAGAATACCTTAAACTCAACATGGAAAAAGACCCACAACAGAAAAATAGACAAAAGGATGAACACCCTACAGAAGAAGAAACAAATAGCCAGTTAAGTATATAAAGATGTTCAACCTCAGATCATAAAGAAGTAGTATTTAGACCCACCAGTCTGACAAGAAATTAAACACTTGGAAAAATCAAGAGCTTGTAAAGATATAAAGTACCAAAAATATTTTGATAACACAAATAATACAAGTATTTTGGATAGCAATTTGGTACTACCCAGGAGGTAACCCCGGAGAAGGCAATGGCACCCCACTCCAGTACTCTTGCCTGGAAAATCCCATGGATGGGGGAGCCTGGTGGGCTGCAGCCCATGGGGTCACTAAGAGTTGGACACTACTGAGCGACTTCACTTTCACTTTTCACTTTCATGCACTGGAGAAGGAAATGGCAACCCACTCCAGTGTTCTTGCCTGGAGAATCCCAGGGATGGCTGAGCCCAATGGGCTGCCGTCTATGGGGTCGCACAGAGTCGGACACGACTGAAGCGACTTAGCAGTAGCAGAGGAGGTAACCCAGTGGATAAAGAATCTGCCTTCAATGTCTTAGACACAGGAGATGCAGATTCTATCTCTGGGTCAGGAAGATCCCATAGAAAAGGGCATGGCAACCCACTTCAGCATTCTTGCCTGGAGAATCCCACGGACAGAGGAGCCTGACAGGCTACTGTTCATAGCGTTGCAGAGTCGGACACAACTGCAACAATTGAGCACACAGGAAAAGTGAAGATGTGCATAGCCTGTGACTCAGCAACCTCACTGTCAGACATCTATCCTAGAGAAACTTGCACCAGGTGACGTGCACAAAATCAGTAAAAGCATTGAATATAACAGCAAACCCCAGAAACCTCCCAAATGTCACCATCAGGAAAAGGATAAGTAAGATAGGTTCCCTAGGAAACACCCTGAGACACTTTAGTACACACGATATTTACTAGACTGTGCTTATTAAAGTGGGATTAATGTCTGTAACAGGAAGGAGAAGAAGCAGGATAGGGGCGGGGGAAGAAGTCAAGCTACAATAAAGGTCCAGTGGCCTCAGATGATGTTAGGGTCCTCCATCAAGGAAGCTCCAGAATTGAAATGAATTGCCACAGTTGTCCCGTGTGAGTCAAAATGCCAAGGTTTTTATATCCTACCTGAAACCCTTACTAGAGGAGGGCACACCTAAAGGGGCATAAACTAGGGTGATACAGCCCTCTGCTGAGGCCATCCCTGAAAATGCTGACAGCTGATGGCTCTGCTACCACAGTCACAGCACTTGGGACAAGCCCTTCCTTGAAACAAGCATTGCATCTCCAAGTTTACCATATTGTATAGGCACACAAATGGAATACTATACAGCTGTGAAAAGTAATGCCCTATAGCAGTCAACATGGCGCTAGTGGTAAAGAACCTGCGTGCCAATGCACAAGATATAAGAGATCCAGGTTCAATCCCTGGATTTGGAAGATCCCCTGGAGGAGGGCATGGCAACCCACTCCATATTCTTGCCTGGAGAATCCCATGGACAGGGGAGCCTGGTGGGCTACAGTCCATGGTATCGCAAAGAGTCAGATATCACTGAAGCAATTCATCACACATCACATACCAGGCAACATGGATAAATCTAACAATACTGAGAAGGAAAAAAAAGCAGAAAGAATACATATGATATTCTTTCACTTACTTAAAGTTCACAAACAAGAAAATGAAATGATATTTTGCTTAGGGAGATAGATACAGGTTAAAACTACAAATAAGATTGAAGAAATGTGAAAATATAAAAGTTTAAATGGTTGCAGGCAACAACATATAGATGAGGCATATGAAGAGAAATAGGATCAAATAGGGAGACCCAAGAACCATCAAAAGTCTTACTATTGTTCTATTTTTAAGACAGGTACATGGTTTTGCTTTTATATTATTTATAGCTTACATATGTTAAAATATTCTTTTGTATAACTGTTTTAATTTTTTTTAAAGAACAAATTTTTTCTTCATTTATTTCAGGAGAAATAGTTTCCCCAAGTTCAACCCAGAACCAGGAACAGAGGCAGTAACCAAATCTGGTCTCCTTATTTCTTAACCCCTATTGACTAAAATGCTATTCCACTAAATTTCTGCCTAGCTAACTTAGCCTAGCTCCCTGGCTATTTTTGCCAGAAATATGTCATACATCAGGAGCACTACTTAGCACCACTAAGAAATCTTCAACTGTATTTATTTATGTAAAAACATTAAGGCTTCAAATTAAGAGAGCAAGTTTGCAGAGAGGAGACTTACAATGGTATAATTATTCATAATTTACATTTGAACAGCTGAGACTTTGAAAGGAAAATAATTTACACAAATGTGCGGAGTTAGAGCTGTGCTAGAGATAAAATAGAATTCCAGATTCCTCTGCCAGTGCTACAAATTACAGCAGAAGAAGAATTATCTTGTGGGGTTTTTAGCTGCCACCACTAGTGATTATCAGAAGTAACAATGTCTTTTAGGATAGCAGGGCTAATATTTTTGCCAAGCTGCTCTGTAGGAGCAAAATACTAACAATATGAGAAAAGGCTAGTATTTCTAGTAAGTTTACTTTCTGAGGACCCAAGGGTATCTGCAGTTTGGTGGAATGTCAATGCACAAGTCTATGTGTCTTCACAGATGAATTAAAGACACAAGGAAGCCAAAATCTAACCGGCTCACACACAGCTTTTCAATCACAACATACGACTGAAGCATAAGACTGTGGCATTTCATACTTCATCTAACTTCTCATTCTCGAGCAACTGCCACTTAGCTATACAAGGAGATGGTCCAGAGAAAAGGGGCCTCCCAGGTGCTGCAGTGGTAAAGAATCTGCCTGCCAATGCATGAGACTCAAGAGACAGGTTCGGCCCCTGGGCTGGGCCTTGGAGTAGGAAATGGCAACCAGCTCCATATTCTTGCCTGGAAAATTACATGGACAGAGGAGCCTAGCAGGCATGACTGAGTACATGTGCCAGAGAAAGGACCACTTTGTGCTGAAAAGCACAAACCTTCAGAAACTCTTTAGACATCCAGGAGACTTTTTAAAATGCAGCACCTTCCCACCCCGCCAAAGCGAGCCTTTACTAATAATGACGCTAGTCGTTAGTCAAACTCACTAGTCAAACTGGAGTCTTGAACTAGACAAAGATGACTCTGTATTTGGAACCAAGAAAGCCAACATGCCAAAACAAGGAACCCTACAAATATTCGGCTAAAATCATAGGACGGAAAACTTTCTCCAGTGATGAGGGGAAAGGAGTTGTAGACACCAGTAATTTGATAGCTGTTTCCCAAAAGTGCCTTCCAGCAGTCTACAGTGCTTAAGGAAAACCAGAGGTGGAGGAAATGCACTGAAGTGGCTAGCTCCTGTGTACAACTGGGATTCCAGGGTATCATCGCTTCGAACCTGAACCTAAGCCCTGAAGATGCAACATTATGTGAAGCAAACTTCTCTTCTTACAAAATAACCTGAGAAATCACGGAGTTCCCCTTCTTTAAAGTTTCAATTGATCAATGCTGGGAAGGCTCAAAAGTCACTTTTCACTCCCTCAAAATCAAAGGATATGAAAATCAAAGCCTCAACTGGGAAAATGCTGGGAAGGCTCAAAGTCACTTTCCACTCCCTCAAAATCAAAGGATATGAAAACCAAAGCCTCAACTGCGGGGAATGTATTTCAATCCACCCTGAGGAAGTAGGGCGGGACACCCGAGCATCTTTTCTTTCGCATAAAGACCTTCCAGCCCCTAGTCTTGCTAGAGCCCCTACCCGGGTGACAAGTCTTTTTAAAACAGGTGAGATGTGAATGAAGCATAGAGGACCACCCTCTCCCACTCCCCGCAGCCTTGCGCCAGGGGAGCAGAGCCTGGGCAGCTGTTCCTCCTGCCTGATGAGACGATGCTTAGGGTACCACTAGTGTCCCCTGCCTTTCTGATTAAGGTGACTCACTGTGGGCAATCAGTAAGCCAGAAGATAGAAGAGTCGCCAGAAGAAGCAGTGTAGCTCGGCCGAGACTTTGCCCGGGGCTGCCCCTCCAACCTTCACCCAGCGGCCCGGGGTGAGGATGACAAAGCCCAGACTCTAAAGAGGGCAACCTTCCCCTTTCAGGACCAAACTTCACAGGCTGGCAGGGGCACAGGCAGCCGCTTTGGGTCGGTGCTCACCACTTGGGCGCAGCCCGAGAATCCCTAGACATGAATGACTGTCCCGCCTCCACTCCCCCCACGGCCCCCGGGCCGGACGCGCCCCCCGCCCTGCCCCGCCCCCCGGCCGGACGCGCGCCTACAGCACCTGGGCCGCCGCCTTGGGCCCCGGGGGCCGCCGACGCCGCCAGCTGCACCCGCAGCCACGGGAGCACGTCCTTCTCGAGATCGAAGTCGGCGATCAGACGGAGAGCCATCGCCTAGACACGGCCACGGAGCTGCCCGCACCGCGGGCATTCCCGGCCCTCCGCGCACCACCGCGCCCGACTCCCGCCCCCTCCTTCTCTCCCCTCCCCGGTTCTCCCCCTACCCCCGCCGCCGCTTTCGGTTCCGCCGCCTCCGGGGCCCGAGAGGCCCCAGCACCGCCTCCTCCCGGCCCGCGCCGCGCACGCGAGCTTCGAGCTGTGCACACCCGGCTGGGGGAAGGGAGACTGCGGCGCGGGGACCAGACCCCACCCGCCCCCAAACCCGCCGCTGGCACCCTCCAGGCTGAAGGCAGAGAAGGAGGATTTGGTCTTTTAAGAGCCGTGGATGTCAATGTATGGCAAAAACCATTACAATATTGTAAAGTAATTAACCTCCAATTAAAAAAATAAAAAGCTGTGGAGATGTGGCTGGACCGATGGTTTCCAAATTATGCTGCACGTTACGTGTAGGCACTAGGTGTTTGGTTTTTTGTTTGCTTTTGTCTCTTTAATACCCAGGTGAGTCCACTGTGCAAGAAAGTTCAGAAACCAGTTGGCTAGAGAGAGGTAATACTAGCTGGTTCACCTGAGAAGTTTCAGGTTCATCTCCAGGGCCAAAGCGGCAGGCGACTTGGGCCTATTCAACCCAATTTCAGGGTGATGGTGTTTTATTAGTATTATTAGGTAGTCAATAGCAGCCAGGAGTGTGTGGAGAAGATGATTCTATTTTAAGAGAGATGTGGAGACACTGGAAAGGGTCAGTTGGCTCAACAAAAACAGGTCCTCTGCCTGTTTACCAGATTGTTCCCTACACTGGCTTCAAGGAAGCTGAATTAAAGCTGCTTTTGCACTCTTTTAAAAGTGCTCTCCTTCCTCCAGGGTCACCTGTCACTTCGGACACCATCTCACCCCCATACAAGTACAAACAAGTCCAGTATGGTTTTTTGTTTGTTTGTTTTGTTTTCAATCTTGCCACTCAGGATTCTTTCCAACTGAGAGTGTTCTGTCACTACTGCTTGCTGTACCTTTGGCACTGCAGATCCAATCCATCCTGAACATGAATGCCAAGTTATTACTCTCCCTCAAAGCTGTCTTCATGTCCCTATGTAAAGACCTGGAGGAAAGCCAACCCCAGGAACTAGTGTCTATGCTTTACCTGACCCTTCCAGTCTTTTCACCTAGACCTTCAGTTCCAGGTTGGCCTGACTCCAGAAACCTTCTGATTCCACCATCTTCCCTCTGCAAAAAAAAAAAAAATCACCAGCACCTTCCAAGCTGGATCCACAAAGTCTTCTCACAGCTTCAGCCCCTAGTGACCTTCCTAACCCTGAATCTCTAGAGAAGTGTTGCTAGTATACCTCATTTGACAATCAAATACCACAGGGAGACATGAACTGAATCTTGCCTCTTGGCACACTTCTCTGCAGCAGCAACCAGAAGTTGCTTGTCTGAAGAATGAGTAAATGCAGTAACAGACTAAGGAGCTCTATGTCACATTTCTCAAAGTGAAGGTCTGAAAATACCTGCATTGCAGTCATCTGGGAAGCTGTTTTACAATGTGGACTCCTGGGCTCTAGTCTAGACCTGGGCAGGGCACAGAAAATGTGCATTTTCACCAGTCTTAGGTTGCAAAGAGCTGGACACGACTGAGCAATTAACAGCTTCACTTTTTTTTAAGGTGATTTTTTTAGGCTTGCTAAGATTTGAAAACTTCCTCTGTAAATAAAGATAAAAGAAACTATTGATTTTCCCATACAGATTTGTTTCTCCAGTTGAGCTAGTGGTTGATTTCAGGTAGTTCTCCACCACCATATTCATAAGAAAATCATCCTACCTATAAAGTGCATGAAACTCTTAACAGAAATGCTTACTCGGGCTGATAATATTGGGAGTACATAACAGTGAGACCACTGAAATCATGGGGAGATACTACACTGAACCTTCATAGTAAATGGAGCAGGTTGCCTTTGTCATACAGAAACGTCTTCACTTTCCTATTTTAAAAACTCAGTAGGTTTCTGATTTTTTTTCTGTTAATCTCTATTTTTGCGAAGCAAGATTGATTTTACAGTCCTCATCAAGCAGTGATTATATAAAAATTCCCCTCAAAATAAATTTAACTAAAAAGAACACAGAGTTCACGATGGGGAATACATGTACACCCATGGCTGATTCATGTGAATGTATGGCAAAAAAACACCAAATAATAATAATAAATAAATAACATAGAGAAGCTGAGAAATAATAACAAAGATACCAGAAAGATACAGCCAACGTCATAAAGACAGTATACAAATAGCTGAGCTTCGGAGATAATTCACTAAGGAAAAGACTAGTGAATGGTGAGGTTTTTGTAATAGCTTAGTCACTAAGTCGGGTCCAACTCTTGGACTCTAGCCTACCAGGCTCCACAGTCCGTCGGATTCTCCAAGCAAGAATGTTAGAGTGGGTTGACATGCTCACTTTCAGGGAATCTTCTAGACACAGGGATGGAACCCTGCATTGACGGGGATTCTCTACCACTGAGCCACCAGGGAAGCCCTGAAAGGTGACTTACTGGTTTACAATCTGTGGAAGGTAAATAGGAAAGAATGCTGGATTATCCTTCAGTTCTAGAGAAGGCAGAACTGGATAATGTCCTATCTTCTTTAGTTTAAAGCTGCTTCTTTGATGGATGTGTTAACTTGACTGTGGTAATCATTTCATAATTTATATTTACATTAAACCTCACATTGCACACTTTAAATATTACCTCCAAAAAAAAGAAAAGAAAGCTGCCTCAGAATCATTAGGTACTGGAACTGTCTTTTGGATAGATTAGGGATATTCTGCTTTTTGGTGGGGGGGGTAAGAATTAACCATCATCTTTCTTAATATCAGAGCATAGGATAGAGTTGGAGATTTAAAGATCTTATAATCAAGACCTTTATTTTACAGATGAGGACATAGACTTTAAAAGGTGAAATTAGTGTCTGGTCTTAAGAAGCAAAGCTAGTAGTTAACCACAAGGTTGGGATCAGAACACAGGTCTACGGCAACTGGTGTTTGTGTTGATTATGTCCAGTGACTTAGAAGACTCAAATTACCATTCAGCCTGAGGATTCCTAGTTACACAGATACCACACCCTAACTAGAGTTCTGGGACCACATTGAGAAATCACAGAATTTGACCCACATAATTTCCTCAAAATAGCCTAGGTTCTTTGTAATTTCATCTTGAGTTTTAGAGTTGGAGAAAACTAAAGGAATTGGAAATGTGGGATGAGTGATTCATTTGTAAATGAAAATAGTTTATCTAATAGAGATGTTAAAATTAAAAGTTTCACACCAGGAAAGTTCTTTCCTAACCAGGAAAGAACTTCTGAAAGTGGGAAACTACACATGTTGATTTTGAAGAAATTAGAAAATGGCCTATTTAACAAATCTAGCCAAAAATTTTAAAATTGCAAGGATTTTAAGAAAAGGACTATAGATACTAACTAGGTTTGAAACTGGCCTACACTGGAGCAATAAATGTGCTAAAAGAACATTTTTATTTGTAAGCTCAAGTGGTTGACATTAAGTAGAAGTGAATCAACTAAAATCCAAACCTCATAGTTTGGAGGCTAATCCTTTGAAAGCACAGCTGATAATTTTTTCATGAAAATTAACAGAGGTTATCAGAAAACCCATTAGAATCTAAGTAATGCATAAGTAAGGTTCCTCTTCCTCAACAGTTAGAACCAGACATGGAACAACAGACTCGTTCCAAACTGAGAAAGGAGTACATCAAGGCTGTATATTGTTACCCTGCTTATTGAACTTCTACGCAAAGTACATCATGCAAAATGCCAGGCTGGATGAATCACAAGCTGGAATCAAGACTGCTTGGAGAAATATCAACAATCTCAGATATGCAGATAATACCACCCCAATGGCAGCAAGCAAAGAACAAAAGATTCTCTTGATGAGGATGGAAGAGGAGAGTGAAAAAGCTGGCTTACAACTCAACATTCAAAAACTAAGATCATGGTATCCAGTCCCATCACTTCATGGCAACTAGATGGGGGAACAATGGAAACAGTGACAGACTTGATTTTCTTGGGCTGCAAAATCACTGCAGATGGTGACTGTAGTCATGAAATTAAAAGATGCCTAATTATTTTGTCAACAAAGGTCCATCTAGTCAAGGCTCTGGGTTTTCCAGTGGTCATGTATGGATGTGAGAGTTGGGCTATAAAGAAAGCTGGGCGCCAAAGAATTGATGCTTTTGAACTGTGGTGTCGGAGAAGACTCTTGAGAGTCCCTTGAACTGCAGGGAGATCCAACCAGTCCATCCTAAAGGAGATCAGTCCTGGGTGTTCATTGGAAGGACTGATGTTGAAGCTGAAACTCCAATACTTTGGCCACCTGATGCAAAGAGCTGACTCACTTGAAAAGACCCTGATGTGGGAAAGATTGAGGGCAGGAAGAGAAGGGGATGACAGATGATGAGATGGTTGGATGGCATCACCGACTCAATGGACATGGGTTTGGGTGGACTCCAGGAGTTGGTGATGGACAGGGAAGACTTGCATGCTGCGGTTCATGGGGTCACAAAGAGTCAGACACGACTGAGCAACTGAAGTGAACTGAACTGAACTCCTTGGAAGAAAAGCTAATGACAAACCTAGACAGCCTATTAAAAAGCAGTGACATTACTTTGCCAACAAAGGTCCATATAGTCAAAGCTATGGTTTTTCCAGTAGTTATGTATAGATGTGAGAGTTGGACCATAAAGAAGGCTGAGCACCAAAGAACTGATGCTTTCGAACTGTGGTGCTGGAGAAGACTCTTGAGAGTCCCTTGGACTGCAAGGAGATCAAACCAGTCAATCCTAAAGAAATCAACCCAGAATATTCATTGGAAGGACTGATGCTGAAGCTCCATTCGATACTTTCGCCACCTGACAAGACAAAGCCAACTCATTGGAAAAGACCCTGATGCTGGAAAAGATTGAGGGCAGGAGGAGAAAGGGATGACAGAGGATGAGAGGGTTGGATGGCATCACCCACTCAACGGACATGAGTTTGAACAAGCTTTGGGAAGCTTGGAGTGCTATAATCCAGGGGTCGCAAAGAGTCGGACACAACTTAGAGTGCTGGGGTCCAGCCCTGGTGGATCCAGGGTGATTCGAAAGTGGGGACGGAATAGGCGTCCTAGAAAAACTTAATGAATTACAGATAGAGAGGGATTAGGAATTTAGCAGAGAAAAAGAGGCCGAATAACTTGGTTAACACAGGGTACCAGTCACCACCTACGTAGGCCGCAGGCGTCTTCCCTGTTCTCCCGAAGGAGAGGAGGCACTGAGCCGCCCCCTCCCCTCGCCCCACCCCCCCCCCCCCACCCCCCACCCCCACCCCGGTCCGATCTTAGAAGCCTAGGCAAAGTTAGTAGGCTTGGTGGGTCCTACGCACCAGATGGGAATTCGGCCAGAAAATAGTAAGAGAGAGAAAAAGGGGCTGAATAACTTGGCTTACTTACGTGGGGTACCAATAAAATTCTGGACAAGGAATTTGCACCATCTGAATGGTGGGCACCCACGCTCCAGAAGGGAATTCAGCCAGAAAATTGGGGAGCAGAAAGGAACGACATGAGGGAATCAGTCTTTCTGGAACTGATCCGATTTCGTTATTTTTCAGGTTTGTTTATATACCTTTTGTTACACATAGAGATGAATACAGAGTCACGCAGGGGTCAGCAGACCTGACCCTTGTCACAATCAGGTGTTTCATATAAAATTATACAAAGGTCTTATGAATTTTTACATCATCTTCTGACCATGAGGTCCGCTAACATTTTATGGCCCTTTCTGATACTGGTCAGTTAACCAGAAAGCTTATTTTTCCAAGGCACCACCCTCCAATGAAGTTGCATTCCTATAGGGTGAGGGTGTAGTGAGTTACAATCAAGAAGGGAATTTACTTAACCTAAGGTTTAACATGATTAGTCTTAAAGGTTAATGCTTATTTTTTTATATGCTTAAAGGTTAATACTTATTTTTCCTATATGTTAGTTATATTTATTATAAGAGCAGGGAATATGGAGATTTAGCAGCAAACATCAGTCCAACAAATGAAAACCCTTCACCAAAGTTCCCTTTACAATCTATTTAGTCTTAAGATAGTGATAAGGTTACATTTTTGCATAGCAAGGACACAGTGATTTATAACAAAGTACAGTAGTCTATAACAAAAGAGAAAATTCATTAACTCATAAAGTCTAGTATTGCTAACATCAAAAACTACTATATTTCCTTTTCTATATTCCAAATACATTGATTAATATATTCTCAGGTGCCTAAGGATATGAAGGCCTGTGGGCAATCAAATGAGAAAAGCCCTATGCTAATACTCCAAACTCTCTGTGCTGTTTATGGTTGAGAGGCTGTCACACAAGCTAGTCTGTCAGCAGAGAGGTTTGACCTGAGTCACCCTTGTCACACCTAAGGCAGGGAATTAGCAGTAATTATTGGCATGACAAATGAAAAAAACCCTTCACCAATATAATTCCTAATCAACCCACTAACACTATACTAATAATCTTCTAACTTCTCAGAAGAGTCTGTATTTAGAAAGTTTTAAAGCATCCCATGCCTCTCACAGCTGGGAGGCTGTAAACAATCACATGCAGCTGGACAACCTGATCAGGCAGGCCAGAGAACCTTCAGAGTTTGTAAGCTGAAACACTCTTATCACACCCAGGAATTTTTATTAACTGGAGCTGCAAGTTAACTCCTTCTCTGAGAGAAATGGTTATGGGGGAGAGCTCCCTGTAAAGTACTCTGGTTTTGGGGTAGATGCTCGGGAACAGGGGATCTCCTGAGGCTTGATCACGCCTTTGCATATGCCAAGCTTCTTTTTCCTCATGACCTTTGCCATGGGTGGAGTTCCTCACACTGGCCCCCAACATTAGAGACTGGACTGAACTGAAGATTCTTCTGAACTTTCTAGGAAATAATCATCTAAGTTTTGTAACTAAGATGATAAAGTACTTACAATAAGATGGCTTCTTATGTAGATATTGAGAATGCTGCTTTCCTAATCTGTTTCTAGCAGAAGTACGTAATATATTTTTAAGTAGTATTTACTGTGGTAATCATTATGACCCCTCCCCCATCCATTTGCCCCCAGTCAGGTGGTGACAGTTTCTCTTGCCAGTGACTGATTGGGAATGGGCATGCGTACTAGTCAGGATTAGATTCATCAGAAGTCAGTGCAAACCCAAATTAACAATGAATTAAAAACACAGGTCTTACTTTCTCACCTATCTGGAGGTAGGTAGTCCAATGCCCGTTAAGGGCAGGTCTCTGAAATCATCAGGGACCAGGCTTCTTCCAGTTTTTTGAGTATGTCTTTGTCATCATGGTCCAAGGTGAATGTGAAAGTTTCAGCCATCATGTCTGCATTATAGAAATCAGAATGAAAGATAAACGAGGATGCTGTCTTCCTTTTTAAAAAATACTTCCCACAAGTTCTACATAACATTTTTATTTACATTTACATGGAAATAATTTACAAGGAATTTAATTTAAATTTAAATGACTAGTCATAAGCTCTCATAAAAATCATGATAATATTACTAAAGGAAATGGGGAGAAAAGATATTTAGAAGCAGCTAGAGGTCTCTATCATGGCATGAAATCCGATTTTGGACAATAGGTTGTAAGGAAACCTCTAATATCATCTTTCTGGGAAAGATTTCTCTATTCTGAAAAAAAAAAGAAAGAAAAAAAAGACATGAGAAATCTGTAAAAGTCTTTATCTATTTCAAGGCCTGGATATGATTCCTGGAACTTCATCAGTCCTGCTACGAGTCTGAAAAGGGAGTCAACAAATAGAACTAGGTAGAGCCCAGAGAACTGCAGAGAAAGAGGGCCTTGGCCTCTCATTCTTGATGCCAGCCCTATCTCTGGCCTTCTTGATATTAGAGATAACAAATTTCCCTATTGTTTAAACAAAATTGAATCAGACTTTTATTTTACTTGAGGCCAAGGCTCTCAATTTTAAAGGCCTATCATTTTGCAATTTTTGTAACTTCCACCAAAGAATCCTACAGTCATAACAGGTTTTGAACACATTAGGACACATTGTCCTATATTTTTGTATTGTTTTTATTAACATAAAATGAAATAATATTAAGGGAGTAGGCTTGGAGGAAAAAACCCAGATAAGCAAAAAGTTAGTTTCAGATCCCTGATAACTTAAGAACCTCTGGATCAGATCACACTTAAAACTCACTCAGCAGACTTTTTAATTATAAGAGCTAATACATCTCCTTTATTATGTAAGCCAGTTTGGACTGAATTCTCAGTTATTTTTGCTAACAGCACCCCAAGTGGAGATTCTCTAAATTTACTGAGCATACCAATCACCTGAGGATCTTGGGAAACTGTAGATTCTGATTCAGCAGGCTGGGGTCTCCAGTTTAACAAGTTCGTAGGTGATGCTGATGCTGGTGGTCCACAGCTGACACTTTGAATAGCGAAGTCCTGCTACCTCATGCAAGGATCTTTCCATTTGTGTACACCTTACTTTCACCACAGAGAGGGCCAGGTAGGAAAAGGCTTGGATGGGTTAGCTGTGGTGACATCACAGAAATAAAAATCTCGGTCCAGAGAGAAGTCTAAAATGGGGGTGAGTACTGATTCCATAAATTAGAACCAGACCATGGGTCACAAGTTCTAGCAGCAAATTGCAGAAATCAGAAACTGAAGGGAGGAAATTTTAGGAAACAGAAAAGGATCTTAGCTTAGGACTTTCAGAAAGTAGAGCATGGAGAAAGAGTAAAGTGCTAACACTTCACAGGAGAGATGCAAACACGGCCAAGAAAAGAGGTAAAGAGTGGATCAGACTGTGCGCTTTAACAAGACCCTGAATGATTCATGTGCCTGTTAAAGTTTGAGAAGCAGTGTCCTACCTACTATATGCTTTAAATAAGAGTTGTTTATTCTCTTTCTTTGTGACTGAGTTATTGAGTTTCAAGTGTGTGTGGATTTGGTGCAGAAGTGGAGATCTCACTCCAAGAAACAGGAGACAAGTGGTTCAGAATTACAAGACTCCTTGCAAGGTACACCTACTCTGTGCATATCACAACACAGTGACCCTGAAAGAAATAAAGGGATTTCCTTCTTTGTGTTCATACTTTACACTGTTTTACTGAATGTGGCTTCAGCAATATTAGAGATCTACACAACAGGAAATGAACAAAGATGCGGCTTTTCTAAGGAATCTTTTAAAATATACAAGATGTTCAAGGTGGATAATTTGTATGTGCCTAAATCAATTCCAAATTCTGTTATGATAGAATGTTTTTGCAGTCATGTTAAAATTCTGTCCTAAATGTGAAAGTGAGGCACATTGACATCCAATGTACTTCTTCATCTAAAAAAAGTAATCCTATTTCTCTGTATTTAAAAGAGACAAAAGACATAGTCTTATTTCTTACCATTTACAAATGGAATTCTAAAGATTGTCTCAACTGTTAACAATAGTTAACTCTGGGAAATATAATTAGATAAAGTTTTTTTAAAACCTTAGCCACGCATGGATTTTTTTAATTTTAAAAGCTAGTTTAAATTTTTAAAAGATTACGTTCACTGTGAATTTGGTAATAAAATTATTGTTCAAGCTTTAAGGAACATCTTCCTGATATTATGTGCAAATCTTTGTCCTGTGTGTTGTGGAGATGGCTGTATGCTTAGAGACATTGCATATGTTTTTACAGGTTTTCTTAGAGAGCTATCACTGTTCCGCAGCAGTGATTGATACAATAACTGTTTAAATCTGCTTGCTTATCATTTACAGTGTTAATGTGAGAGTACTTTCCCTGCAGTTTGTTGAAAAGACTGATATAGATCTTGTAAGGAAATGCTCCAGACAATAATAACCCTCTGATTAGAAGGGATATAGAGGGCTGACATTTAACAAGATGGACCAGACAACAGTTGGAACCCATTCTAAAGGAATTATACCTGATTTAATCAGGGCATAGGGAAGAATTGGAGTGAAATCATCAGAACAGTGCTAAATACTTCTGACAGCAAGAATGCTTCCCCAATTCCCTTTTAAAGTTTAGCTGATGAGTAAGTATCATCTTTGTGGAATTACTATTTCTCAAATAGGAAGAACAGTGGTATGTACAAAATATAAAAAGATCATCTAAGAAGTATACAATCATGTGAATGTTGGGTTGCCATCTCTAATATCTGGACTTTGGTATTACTTGTAACGACCAGGGGAAAAAATGTTGCTATATTCTACCTCAGTCAGAAAGCACTCCATCTCTAAGGGGCTTCTTAGAGTTCTCTTATTTCAACTGTATCATTTTAACAGAAACTTAATCTGCTTACTTGTAATTTATTTAAACAAAGATGTGCTTTCCCCTCCCTTCTTCTGCCTCCTTTTCTCTCCTTATTCTTTTCCCTTCCTCCTTCAAAGCCCTTTCCCTTTTTGATCCCAAACAATTCCATCCTCTAACCATCAGGTGGGGCAAAGCATTCATATAGCTAGAACTGAGGGCAGGATGTTGGCCAAGATTTATATTTCCGGGCCCAAGCAGGATGAAGAGGGTGTTCGTGGCGGGGGGCGGGAAACGGGAGGGTGGAAGGTGTCACCTAGCATGAGGTGTCAGAATCCAATCAAGGTGACCTGAGCAGGTAGGTGGGGGTGGTTGCTCAGTATGGGATATCAGCTTTCAGATGGTTTGGGGAGGGCATCTGCACAAGGGTGGGTATGGCAGCCGAGTTGGGAGAATGGCTACTTACCACGGGGATTGTATCAGATAAGTAAGCATATTAAGAATGATATAAGTCATGTTTCTCATTGGCAGGCAGAGGTGTCACCAGAAAAGAGAAAAGGCTTAAGTAAACTCTGTAGTATTGGACAGGACTTGGAAGTAGTAGTATAAATTTACAATTTTCTTTAGAGAGATGATGGTGATGATAGATAGAAATGTAGATGTGATATAAATGTGTGTATGTGTTAGATAAAAATATACACATACACTAGTTCCATCCATTGAAAGCCTGGGAGCAGCAATACTTCCAATGCCAGTTTACCTGTCAGGTATGAGAAAGAAGAAGATGAGCCGGAAACATCTCTTAGAGCCAGAAAGCAACAATATGCTCCAAGAATGATGGCAACATGTCAAGATATGTGAAGGATGTTCCCACTGGCCACCCCTGGGACAATTTGAGCATCGAAATAATATTTATAATAAAGGATTGTGAACTGTTAAAAGATAAAAGGCATATTAAAAATTTAAGACTTTATTTGAACAAAATTCCATTTGAATTGTGCAACACCAAATTGAAACTGGTTAAGAGCACTCCACTAGGGGAACAACATAAGGAAATTATTGATTGGCTCTAGCTTCAACTTGGTTGGCTCTTTGCGACTGGAAACCTTAAGTTTTAATTTCATAATCTTGACGGATATATGGGCTTAGATTCTGGTTTGCTTACATAAGCTGCCACAGCATTAGATTCACTGCAGTCTAATGGCCTCCCTGTTTAATTAATGTAACAAATCAAATAAAGCAGGAATATACACACACACACACATCGTAATAAAGTTTGATGCAGAACAAGATATCTAGGTAGTTTCTGAGTACCACCCCACAAAATACTGGTTAAGCCTCAAATATATCACCAAAATCAAGGGATCAAAGTAAACAATATCGGTAATAATAGAAAGAAATTATAGGAAAAAATCATTTCCAAAAAGTATAACTTTAATCATTAGAAAACATCAGACAAACCCAATAGAAGAATGTTCTACAAAATAACTGGACTGTTATCTTTGAAAGTGTCAAAGTCATGAAGAACACTGCAAAACTAAGGAACTCTTCCAGACAGCAGGTGGCTGAAGAAACATGACAGCTAAATGCCGCACAAGACTGCAACTTGGCTACTTCGCTATAAAATTCATTATTGGGTCTAAATGCTGGAGAGGATGTGAAGGAAAGGGAACACTCCTACACTGTTGGTGGGAATATAAATTGGTGCAAGCAGTCTGAAGCTTCCTAAAAAAAAAAAAAAAACTAAAAATAGAGATTGTATGATCCAGCAATCCCATTCCTGGGCATATATTCAGAAAATCTGAAAAGATACATGCACCCCAATATTTATAGCAGCACTATTTATAATAGCCAAGACATGGAAGCAACCTAACTATGAATCGACGTACGAATGGATAAAGAAGATGTGGTACAAATATACCAAAAAAAAAAAAAAAATCAAATAATGCCATTTGCAGCAACATGCCTGGACTTAGAGGTTATCATAATAAGTGAAGTCAGACATAGGAAGACAAACATCATATGATATCAGTTATATGTATAATCTAAAAAAGTGATACAAATGAACTTATCTATGAAACAGAAATAGACTCACAGAAAACAAACTTATGGTTACCAAAGGGGAAGAGGGGAGGGATAAATTAGGAGTTTGGGATTAACAGATACACAGTACTATGTGTACAATATATAAATAGCAAGGACCAACTGAATAGCACAGGGAACTATAATCAATATCTTATAAGAAGTTATGATGGAAAAGAATCTGAAAAATTACATATATATGAAATTATAACTGAATCACTCTGCTGTACACCTGAAACTAATACAACATTGTAAATCAACTACACTTCAATTAAAAAAACAGTCCATTATTGGGTCAACTGAATCAACTTGAATAGGTCTGAGAATTAGGCAGTAGTCATGTTTCAAAATTAATTTTCTCATTTTGATTATTGTACTGTAGTTATGTAGGAGAATATTCTTATTTGTAGAAGATACATACCAAAGTATTTGGGAATAATGAGACATCAGATCAGCGTTTGTGCATGCTTAGTCGATCAGTAGTGTCCAACTCTTTGCAACATTTTGGACTGTAGCCCGTCAGGCTCTTCTGTCCATGGGATTTTTCAGACAAGAATACAGGAGTGGGTTGCCATTTCCTCTTCCAAGGCATCTTCCTGACACAGGGATGGAAACCATGTCTCCTCTGTCTCCATTGCAGGTGGATTCTTTACCACTTCGCCACCTGAGAAGCCCATCAGATCAGCAATTACTCCCAAATGGTTCAGGAAAAAAAAATTATTTTGGTGATACTCCCAACTTTTCTGTAAGTTTGTGATTGTTTTGAAGATGAAAAATATTTTTAAAAGCATAAATGCTATCAGAATGATTGGTGTTTGAAAGTCTCATTTTCTATAGAAGGAAATACCATCTATTGTCTTAAGAGCAAACTTTAAATAGTGACATGAATGGATTTGACTTAAAACAGTGAATTATCAGAAGATGTGAAGATTTCTAATTAGATTGCATTGACAGAAATGCAAAGAAAATTACTAAACCAAGTAGCTCTTGTGCTCTATGAAGTGAATTCTCCAAAACTAGCTGAAAATAAACCATAGTCAAATAAAAAGAGAAGTATGATGAAAAAATTTTCACCTCTTACATGACTATCTTTTTTTCCTTAATAGGAATCTTCCATTAACTATTCTCAGGGAAAAAGTAATTCCTAAAATTAAACATTTTTTCAGAGCAATCAGATGACTTTATTTCATAGGAAACTGACGGCATAAATATAATAAATACAAAAAAAGAATAAATATATATTACAAAAACATTTTCACCAAAAATGCACACATTGAATTTCATTAACAACACTTACCCATTTAAAAGAAATGTATAACAGGTATTTGTGTGTGTAGCAGATTTTTAATGTCCAACTGCCATGTGTTCTGTACATAGATTTTTTTTTTCCTTCAGATTTCTAAGCACAGTGGAAACCACAAGAGAGAATATCTGAAGCAATTCATTAAAATCTTGGCAGCGGAGCCTGCAGCTCCTGTTTCCCTGAAAGCTGCCTTTACTGAAGCTACAGTTCCCTCCACAGAAGCCTATTGTCACCGCCTTTGGACGGGCAACTCCTGCAGGGACTGCTTCAGCCAGTCCAGGGTCTTGAATAAATAAAAACTACATAAATAAATTACCATCTCGGAAAGCGGTGGTTTAGTGTGCTCTTTTGAATGTTCCTGGGAAAATAAATTTGATAAAAATGAAATATTCTTGCTGTACGATGTGAAGCTCCAATTCAGTGGATTCCAGTAAGTGTCAGCTGTAGGGGGAAGGGACATGACAGGCTGTCTTTCAGCTGTTGAATCAGACGAGCCTCTTTTTTGGACAAGATTCCATAGTGAAAATATGCTGTAAGTGATCTAAAATGGAAAATTTTTACCTGTTTGTGGTTGTGGGTTTGTTTTTGTTTTTATTCTTGCTACTGTCCCCTCCACTGGGCTTTGGTAATTAGGGCTGGGAATTTCCTGATTCCAGCGCTCCGTGGTAGCCTTTTCCCTCCCTCCAGTTTCCTCCCAGCGGCCTATCTCTTTAGTGTCTTTGTTCTCAGTACAAAATAGTCCCTGAAAGCATTGATCAAAGTTCTATGAATACACACTGACTCATTAACTGCTTGAAGATCTTCTTCATTAAGTAGCTTCTTTTTAAATTTTGGTGATGGCTTTTTTTTTTTCCTTACCATGAATCACAATATACAAAGGGAACATGACTTGACAGAAAAATCCATATCATAGAAAATCTTTTTGAAAAAGATTTTACTGTGCCAAAAATAAAAAAAGGAAGCCTCTGATCCTTTCTTTGTGTACATGCTAATACTACAGATTACTTCAGAGAAACAGAAACAAGCCCAGCACATTCAAAAGAGAATCCAAGCAGTTAATCACTAAAATGACAAGGCATTAGTCCTCTTTAAAATCCCTGTTATTTACTGAAAATAATGTAATAGGTGGAAGCAGTGAGATCTGCAGGTAATTTAAAAAAAATGTTTATTGAAGAGTCCATGAATGTTCCCCCATATGTCTATTTAGGTTTTTGAAATATGTAATTTAAACCCTCTTCATTCTCAAAAATACAAACCTTTTCCAAATTTTGAGACTATACTTCCTCGCACTGCATAATTTTTCTTTAAAAGATGATCTGTATCTGTGTCATTATAACGAAGGTTGGTCTCTGGGCCTTCACTGGAAGAGAGACTAGAGAGAAAAATACAAGCCAATGTAAAAGAGGTATCTTTTTGTCCTGCGTGGAACTGAACACTATGGAATGCCTGCTACTAATGGTGGCCTGAAGCCTGTAATGCTCCACCTTTTCCTTCACGGACTCCACCTTTCCAAACACCCATCTAATCTGGGTCCACCTGTGGGACCAGACAGTACAGTTCCCAGTCAGGGTGTTCTCTGATAGTATCAAAACTCACTGCTTAAGAAAAAGCCTGATATCTACTCCAGGTTGGCCAAACGCTCAGCTGAGTCTCAAGAGGGTGAAGAATTTCAGGTATTTTAAAAAGTGTATGTTTATTCT
Source organism: Nanger dama (assembly GCA_917880005.1). NCBI lineage: Eukaryota > Metazoa > Chordata > Mammalia > Artiodactyla > Bovidae > Nanger > Nanger dama. The sequence goes on from CAKJTW010000007.1 coordinate 16,645,542, forward strand.
CTACATCTGTGTCTCTATTTCTGCTTTGCAAATAAGTTCATAAGTATCATTTTTCTAGATTCCACATACAAACAGTATTTGTTTTTCTCTTTCTGACTTACTTCACTCTGTCTGATAATCTCTAGGTATAGCACAGGCAATCCTACTCGATGCTCGATGCTCGGTGGTGACCTAAGTGGGAAGGAAATCCAAAACAGAAGGAATATATGCATATGTATGGACTTCCTTAGTGGGTCAACTGGTAAAGAATCTGCCTGCGATAGGGGCTCTCCTGGCAGCTCAGATGGCAAAGAATCTGCCTGCACTTCCGGAGATCCAGGTTCAGTCCCTAGGTCAGAAAGATTCCCCTGGAGAAGGAAATGGCAACTCACTCCAGTTTGCTTGCCTGGAGAATTCCATGGGCAGAGGAGTCTGGCAGGCTACAGTCCATGTGGTCACAGAGAGTCAGACATGACTGAGCTACTAACACTTTTTGCCTGCAATGCAAGAGACCGCCTACAATGCAGGAGACCTGGGTGGGGTCCCTGAGTGGGGAAGATCCCTTGGAAAAGGAAATGGCAACCCACTCCAGTATTCTTCCCTGGGAAATCTCATGGACAGAAGAGCCTGGTGGGTTGCAAAGAGTTGGACGTGGATTTAGTGAATAAACCACCACCACCACCACACATAAGTACAGGTGATTCACTTTGCTGTACAGCAGAAATCAACACAACACTGTAAAGCAACTGTACTCCAGTAAAAATTAATTTTTAAAAAATGCAAAAGGGTGACCTACACAGTACTCAACAGAGTTAAAAGCTTGAATTCTTGCCACAGCCCTGGTGACAGGTGGCTCCGTGACTTTGGGCAATCGCTCAAATTTCCTAGACTTGGTTCTCTTGTTTGTAAAATAAAAGAAGATGGACCATGATCCCCAAAGTCTATTTTATAAACAGTTCTATGATTATTAACTATATGGCAATAAGATAATCTAAAAGGATATTCACATACCAGCCTCTGTCACTAAGTATATATGTGGAGAGAGTCTTATGAGAAATAGTGCGACTCTAGTAACCAATACTTTGACCACCTGATGCGAAGAACTGACTCATTTGAAAAGACCCTGATGCTGGGAAAGATTGAAGCCAGGAGGAGAAAGGGACGACAGAGGATGAGATGGTTGGATGGCATCACCAACTCAATGGACATGAGTTTGAGTAACCTCCAGGAGTTGGTGATGGACAAGGAGGCCTGGCGTGCTACAGTCCATGGGGTTGCGAAGAGTCAGACACAACTGAGCGACTGAACTGAACTGAACTGAGTAACCAAGGAAACACAAAGATTTTAACAGTGAAAGATATCCTGTATAGCCAGGTAAGACACGTCCTACAAAGCCAATCAAGAAAATGGAATAGAAGATTAAGGAATATTAGGGAGTTTTAAAAACAGTTCACTTATACTCCCTAATTCCCACTCAAAAAGCAAACTGTAGGTTTACCACATACCACCGGATAAATGACACTTACTGCTTGGAAGAAAAGTTATGACCAACCTAGACAGTATATTGAAAAGCAGAGACATTACTTCGCCAACAAAGGCCCATCTAGTCAAGGCTATGGTTTTTCCAGTAGTCATGTATGGATGTGAGAGTTGGACCATAAAGAAGGCTGAGCACCGAAGAATTGATGCGTTTGAACTGTGGTGTTGGAGAAGACTCTTGAGAGTCCCTTGGACTGAAGGGAGATCCCGCCAGTCCATCCTAAAGGAGATCAGTCCTGGGTGTTCATTAGAAGGACTGATGTTGAAGCTGAAACTCCAATACTTTGGCCACTTGATGTGAAGAGCTGACTCACTGGAAAAGACCCTGATGCTGGGAAGGATTGGGGGCAGGAGGAGAAGGGGACGACAGAGGATGAGATGGCGAGATGGTATCACTGACTTGATGGACGTGAGTTTGAGTGAACTCCAGGAGTTGGTAATGGACAGGGAGGCCTGGTGTGCTGCGGTTCATGGGGTCACAGAGAGTCAGACACGACCCAGCGACTGAACTGAACTCAATTGAATTGGATAAATGCCTGAGAATCCTTTAGGGGTAGTTCATCCATTCTAAAATTCAAGCAATGTTGCTAATTTTTTCTTTAAAATGTCTTCAACTGAAAAAAAAGATTGAAAGAAAAAAGAAAATTTTAAAATGCCTTCTTTGAAGTTTCTTTCGTTGTTAAGAAAATCCAACTCCTTGTGCACTGATGATATGGAATCCAGCCCTGCTGTCCTGTCCTTCAGAAGTCTGCAGTGTATTCTGTAAATAATCATCTCATTAAAAAAACATAGATTGGAGTAAATAAAGACCCAGATGCCTCAGACAGCTGGATCTACTCAGTTTCCTCTTTCTCTTTCTTATATTTACATATTAATTTTAAACCATAGGTGTAAAGTCAAGTCTGCTCTCTCCCACTCTCTCTTTGATGTTGCAAAGATCAAAGACTTCCTAAGGGAAAGTTTCTTGCAGGGAATATTGATTCCAAGTATGATTGGTTCCCTGAATCTGACTGCTAAGATTGTGTGAGGACTGAAGTGCTCTATGGGCCTCAGGAATTTGGCCACACTCCCCCACCACTCTCCACCAAAGCCTGGGGTGGGGATGGCGCCTCCTACTGAGAGTCGGATCACCAAGAGCTGAAACTGGAACATACATTATAGTCACATCCTGTTCAAGTGAAAGACAAGTTCTATTTCCAGAAACTGCTTTTCGTCTGAGGAGAGGGAGAAGGAAGTGGCATCGGACACTGGATCGCTACGGTTAGCAACATGCAACTGGCCCCTTGGAATGAGAATCCCAGGTGAATGGGCGGACAGGGGACTGGCCTGGGAATCCTCTCTCTCTGAGCTTTCTCTAAAATTTCTCCCTGTCACTTTTTCTCCTCTCCCAATACTCACTGGAGAGCATACCGGACATGGGGAAGTTAAGAGGAAAAGGGGAGAAGAGTTGTGGTAGGGAATAATAGAGACAAGAGATAGTAATGGTGAGGATTAAGTCCTTTTCAGGCCTTTGCACCCATTTTTTTCTCCATCATGGGCCACTCCTCCATCTCTGTGAGCGATGTTATGAGCGCAGTAGAGAAAAGCTTTGTTTTTCATCATACGCAGTATTAACCACAAGTTGGAATAGCTCCCGTGTGAGGTTTTTACTTGGAATGAGACCGGAATCCCAGAGAATAATTTCCCTCCCAAAATACAAGTTCTGAGCTGGCTCAGACAGAGGAGCACCCTGTGAGGAGTGCGAGGGATGGGCTCTGCCCCTGGTGATCAGCCACTACCTGCACTGCCCATAGGACACACTGCCCATATGATGCACAGCCCAGTCTACCTCACTATTATCCTGTGAAATTGCAGCTCCAAGAGGCACCTCTAATGTAAATGGGCATCTCCTGCAGTGACTGTTAAAATAAGGATCCCTGGGCTCCACAGCCAGAGTTTCTGATTTGCATTTCTAATGAGAGATCTCATATGATGCTGTGGTTGCTGGTCTGAGGAACCACACTTGAGAACTGCCATTCCACCACATAGGAGGCATTTAACCAACATTTGTTGTGGATCTGCATAATGGAAGGTGAGGGATGACTGCTGTGGTATAGAAGAAAAGAGCAATCATTCCATTCTGGGCTTCTGAGTTAGCATGGATTTGTTTGCACTTTTCCTCAGTTGACCACATTGTTGATGCAATTTTAGCATTGTTACTGCAATTTTAACAATTTTCAGGAAACAGCTGCTGCTTTCCTCCTTAAAATACAATGGAAATTTAATAATAGGTTAAATGATGTTTGGGAAGAAACTAGCATTTCCTATACATCTGTGATAGCCTTGCCTCTGGCATAATCGACAACTGCCATTACAGGGATTCTGTCCATTGACTTTTTCTTTCAGATCTTTAGGGAAACTTATCAATTAAAATGGTTCAGGTGATTTGCCAAGATTTACACAGGGTGCTTTTTTTCCAGAATAAACATTTCTGACCTGAAGAAATCTTTTCTGACTCAAGTGATCCCTTTTGATCATAAGCTAGAAAAATATTAGAATCTGCACAGCAGCATTCAGGACTGCCACTTTCTTCATGCCATTTCTTTACTCATCTCCTTTAGCTTAAAGCCTGAACACGAGTGAGTGAAAAGAAAATGGATCTTTTAAGACTCACATTTGTGGCTGATTATCCATTCTTCCAATGCCCTCCTCTTAGACATACATGCATCAGGAAAAATGGAGCATGAAGAGCCAACTTCTATATAATGAAAATGAATAATGCATATTCATCGATATAATGGCTGGAATTAAGACTTGCCAGGACCACTGCAATGACAATATATTTTTCTTGTAATTACACTTCTCTATGCTCAACAAGCTTTACAGGCTTCTAAAACGAATCTCTGTAACATCTCTCTAAGGAACAGGTGTAATTATCCCCTCTTCACAGACGGATAGGCAGACACAAAGGAAGGGACTGAATCAGACATAAGGAAATCCAGCTAAGGACTCAAATAATTCTAATACAACCTGCCTCTCCTTATCAGTGCCATTTTCCTTTGATTCATGACAATGGGTTGTGGGAAACTCAGAAGGCACTGTTTTTCTTTCTTCAGTGATGGCCTCAACTCTGTAGGGACATCTAAAGAGAGGAAGTGATGAACAGGAGTGCAAGTCTCGGGGAACCAAGGTTTAATTTTCCTGAGTAAGTCAAGGTCTTTCAATGCTGAATTCCATCAGTACCTAGCACAATGCTTTTAGTTGTATAATATCACAGGAAGAGAGGCTAATACAAAACTAAATGACATGATTGCTAGTCTGCAAACCTCTCAAAGTATCCAACATTTAGGAAGTACTAGCTTAAGAAGCAAGGGGGAATTTTTCTGAATGACAATAGCTTTCAGAGCAACAGGCTTGGAAATTATGCTGTCTCTGGCCACAAGCCAGATTGCTGACACGAAACAGCAGAGCCACAGATTCTGGGGAGAGGAGACTACAACAGCCTGAAAGCTCATGCTATGAATCCTCTTTCATGTGCTTTGTTAAGAAGAGGTTCATACTAGAAAACTGTTTCCTTTAAGAATTATTAGACTAATATTCTCACTTTTTAAGGAATGGACATAGTGACATGATGATGAACCAGAAGGCCTAGATGGCTCTAGCTTCCACAAGGCCATTCAAACCCCTAGTGCTGAGGTCTCCAAGCATCACCAGCCCACTCCTGCTCTCTACTCTTTTCCTCCCTACCCGCCGCTGGCACACACCCAAAGAAAGCTCTCTTCCCCTGATCCTTAGACTGCAGGGAATGAGAAATAACTGAAAATGCCTTCAGTGGTGAAGGTGGGTGGGTGGAGGTCTCAGAGTACAAAGCTCCAGGGTTTCCTTTCTGTAAGTGCTGTTCTTTACCAAGTGGAGTAAGTTTGAAGTGTGAAATTCTCCTATTCAAGGTAGAATGGGGCAGAAATAAAATTCTCAAAAGAGACAGAGATCATAACAAGGGTAACCTACTATTCTAAGAGGGGTTTGCCTTGAATTTCCAAAAATGAGAAAAAGAGTGGCCCTATCTATGCAGTGTTCTTTTTAGCACTTTACAGTTGAGAAGATAACATGCTCATATACAGCTACTTATGAACACTGACTATATAAAGATACAAACAGGTATTCAGAGGGAGGCAGGTTACTGTTCTAATCAAATAAAGCTTACAGCTTAGTCACACATTTGATGCTATATGTCACTGTTTGTGCTGCATTGTAGTAAGACACAACAGAAAGAAGGTCATTGAAATAACTGTAATTAATATTGTTTGGCAAGCTTGACCAACATTTTCAGTATTTTTTGGATAGTTCACTATCTTAAGCTACCAAGAATATTTTCAGTTTTCCATAGTTCCAATGAGGTTCCCCCAAAACCCTTAGGCTGCACAGCATGTTGGATCTTAGCTCTCTGATCAAGATGATCAAACACCCCCAACCTGGTGCACTGGCAGTATGGAGTCAGCCACTCGACTGCCAGGGAAGTTCCAGTTTTCTTTTTTTTCTTATCAGCATTCATGCAGATATATTAGTACTGGGGAAAGAACAACGGTGCTGGATCAAATTCCTTTTCACTCAAAAGTTTCCTTGTCTCTACTCTCTGCCACTTATGTCCCTACTTGTCATATGTCTTCACCCTCTTAGTCCTTGCTATGTACATTGGAAATTTTTCTTAAACTTAACAGATGCAAAGAATTAACTAAAGAAAATTAAAGGTTTCAGGCCAGTCCACTTGATCTCTAGGTGAACTGCTGAGGGAATCGGCACACTTAGCAAGCTGCAGGCAAGTACAGGAATACTATACAGTGGGGTCCATATTTTCCAAGTCTAAAACTGAGCTCATAGATTTTTTCTTACAGGTTCAGTCAGATCAGTTGCTCAGTCTTGTCCCACTCTTTGTGACCCCATGGACGGCAGCACTCCAGGCTTCCCTATCCATCACCACTCCTTGAGCTTACTCAAAATCACGTCCATCAAGTTGGTGATGCCATCCAATCATCTTGTCCTCTGTCATCCCCATTTCCTCCCACCTTCAGTCTTTCCCAGCATCAGGGTCTTTTCTAAAGAGTCAGTTCTTTGCATCAGGTATTGCAGTTTCAGCTTCAGCATCAGCCCTTCCAATGAATATTCAGGACTGATTTCCATTAGGATGGACTAGTTGGATCTCCTTGCAGTCCAAGAGACTCTCAAGAGTCTTCTCCAACACCATGGTTCAAAAGCCTTCTTCAGTGAACAATGCAAAGAAATCGAGGAAACCAATAGAATGGGAAAGACTAGAGATCTCTTCAAGAAAACTAGAGATACCAAGGGAACATTTCATGCAAAGATGGGCACAATAAAGGACAGAAATGATATGGGCCTAACAGAAGCAGAAGATATTAAGAAGAGGTGGCAAGAATACACAGACAGTGAAGTCACTCAGTCATGTCTGACTCTTTCCAACTCGTGCACTGTAGCCCACCAGGCTCCTCTGTCCATGGGATTCTCCAGGCAAGAATACTGGAGTGGGTTGCCATTTCCTCCTCCAGGGGATCTTCCCGACTCAGGGATCGAACTCAGGTCTCCCATGTTATAGGCAGACGCTTTAACCTCTGAGCCACCAGGGAAGCCCAGAACACACAGAAGAACTATACAAAAAGATCTTATGACCAAGATAACCAAGATGATGTGATCACTCACCTAGAGCCAGACATCCTGGAATGTGAAGTCAAGTAGGCTTAGGAAGCATCACTATGAACAAAGCTAGTCGAAGTAATGGAATTCCAGTTGAGTTATTTCAAGTCCTAAAAGATGATTCTGTGAAAGTGCTGCACTCAATATGCCAGCAAATTTGGAATACTCAGCAGTGGCCACAGGACTGGAAAAGGTCAGTTTTCATTCCAATCCCAAAGAAAGGCAATGCCAAAGAACGCTCAAACTACCACACAATTGCACTCATCTCACACACTAGTAAAGTAATGCTCAAAATTCTCCAAGCCAGGCTTCAACAGTATGTGAACTTCTAACTTCCAGATGTTCAAGCTGGATTTAGAAAAGGTATAGGAACCAGAGATCAAATTGCCAACATCCACTGGATCATCAAGAAAGTAAGAGAGTTCCAGAAAAACATCTACTTCTGCTTTATTGACTATGCCAAAGCCTTTGACTGTGTGGATCACAACCAACTGTGGAAAATTCTTCAAGAGATGGGAATACCAGACCACCTGACCTGCCTCCTGAGAAATCTGTATGTAGGTCAAGAAGCAATAGTTAGAACTGGATGTGGAACAATAGACCGGTTCCAAATCAGGAGAGGAATACGTGAAGGCTGCATATTGTCACCCTGCTCATTTAACTTACATGCAGAGTACATCATGCGAAATGCTGTACTGGAGGAAGCACAAGTTGGAATCAAGATTGCAGGGAGAAATATCAATAACTTCAGATATGCAGATAACACCACCCTTATGGAAGAAAGCAAAGAAGGACTAAAGAGTCTCTTGATGAAAGTGAAAGAGGAGAGTGAAAAATTGGCTTAAAACTCAACATTCAGAAAACTAAGATTGTGGCATCTAGTCCAGTCACTTCATGGCAAATAGATGGGGAAACAATGGAAACAGTGACAGACTTGATTTTCTTGGGCTGCAAAATCACTGCAGATAGTGACTGAAGCCATGAAATTAAAAGACACTTACTCCTTGGAAGAAAAGCTATGCTCAACCTAGACAGCATATTAAAAAGCAGAGACATTACTTTGCCAACAAATGTCCCTCTAGTCAAAGCTATGGTTTTTCCACTTGTGTATGGATGTTAAGAGTTGGACTAGAAAGAAAGCTGAGTGCCATAGAATTGATGCTTTTGAACCATGGTGTTGGAAAAGACTCTTGAGAATCCTTGGACTGCAAGGAGATCCAACTAGTCCATCCTAAAGGAGATCAGTCCTGAATATTCATTGGAAGGACTGATGCCGAAGCTGAAACTCCCATACTCTGGCTATCTTCTGCGAGGAACTGACTCACTAGAAAAGACCCAGATGCTGGGAAAGATTAAAGGCGGGAGGAGGAGGGGATGACAGAGGATGAGATGGTTGGATGGTATCACTGACTCTATGGACATGAGTTTGAGTAAGCTCTGGGAGTTGTTGATGGACCAGGAAGACTGGCGTGCTGCAGTCCATGGGGTCGCAAAGAGTTGGACACACCTGAGCAACAGAATCAAACTGAAAATTTAGATACCAAGTCACATATTGAAATATTTTATAAAATATGTTGTTGGTTTTCCCAAAGAACAAGATGACTCTGCCTGAAATGTGAAGCATCTAGGATATCCTGTCTGGCTGGGAGTTCTACCCTGAAAAGGGGTGAAGCTTGGGTGTAAATGGGGAAAAGCACACAAGAGAAAGGAGAGGAAAAAAAGCACAGAAAAAGGAGAGGCAAATCTGATCTCAGGCTGAGAGGGAAAAGAGAGGAAATTTTGGAATCAAGAGGCCAGGACTGTGTTGTGGTGGGGAAATGACTATGGAGTATTCAACACCTTCCACAGGATAGACCATTTATAGTTGTAGCTGCAGCTGCTGCTATATCCAGTGCACCCTTTGGCTATAGAAAAGGTTAGAAAACACAAATACTGTGTCTTCCGTTTCTTAAGTAACTCTCATATACAATACCAAAGCCAATTTACCTTCAGAGCCACCCAAGGCAGAATTGGCTTTCAACAGCAAGATGGACTGTGTCCACAGAAATATATATTCTTCCAGGAAGAAAGAGAAAAGATCATTTATTATGTGTTTGTTCTGTATCAAGCACTTTGGAAGAAGCTCAGATGTGTGGGCCTAATATTCATACAGTAAATTCCTCTTCAGTGTCTGTCAAGTGCTGAGCACTGGGTTAGGTGCTAAGAATGCAGAAGAATAAAAGGGATGGTTTGTGCCCTCATGAAACTTACATTATAGTGGAGACAGACATTTAAAAATTAACACATAAATCCAGGTTGTGTAGGGAGTTTAAAATTTATAGTTACCCTAATACAGTGTACTGACGCATATATATGGAATTTTAGAAAGGTGGTAATGATAACCCCACATGAGAGACAGCAAAAGAGACACAGATGTATAGAACAGTCTTTTGGATTCTGTGGGGGAGGGCGAGGGTGGGATGATTTGGGAGAATGGCATTGAAACATGTATATTATCATATGTGAAAAGGATCGCCAGTCCAGGTTCGATGCATGAGACAGGGTGCTTGGGGCTGGTGCACTGGGATGACCCAGAGGGATGGGATGGGGGTTCAGGATGGGGAACATATGTACACCCGCAGCGGAGCCATGCCAATGTATGGCAAAACCCCTACAATATTGTAAAGTAATTAGCCGCCAATTAAAATAAATAAATTTATATATATTTTTAAAGAAATAAAATTTATAGTCATCCAGACATGCTGGAATTTGCCTTTATCTTTTTCAAACTTAGCTTTTTAGTCTCCTTTTCTGCTGACAGAAGAAAAAAAATTGACTCAACCTTGCCACTTGAAAATAGCTCAGTTCCTTTTTGTTTAAAACTACTAAATATTCATTGAGAGAGGCAACCCACTCCAATATTCTTGCCTGGAGAATCCCCATGGACAGAGGAGCCTGGCAGGCTACAGTCCATGAGGTCTCAAAGAGTCAGACACGACTGAGCAACAAAGCACAGCACAAATATTCATTATGATTCAAAGTTTTCCTCTTCCTTCTGCTTCCCTTTTTCTTGAGAATGAGCCAACTTCCCCAAGAAATTTTAACTACCTTCCAGCACTAGGAACCTCTGTGGTGATGCTGTCCATGCGGCCCTTGGTGGGTCACGAACATGCACCAGCAGGTGCAGCTTATCACAAGTTGTATTTGGCATCCACTCTGGTGGCCTTGGTCCCTGCCATGCTTCCGGCCTCAAGGTCCACATACTCAGTCTCTCCTGATTTGCTGGGCCTCTTGGCAGTTTGCCACTGCCCTCAAACCCCTCAGAGGCTTAAAACCTCTCAACAGTTTCCTCACAGCACCCTGGCATGTACAAGCTTCTATAAAGGTGGCCGCAGCCCATCTGCCAGGACTCGGTCAGCCCTTGCTGGCCAGCTCCTATTAGCTGGGTGTGGCCAAACCTGAGATTAAACTGAGTAAATCTGGGTATTGAAATTACCTCCTCAGTTTTGCTCCAGCAGAGGACAGGATGCCAGCACCCTTCTCAGGGCCCCTTAGAATCCATAGTCTACTCCTGCATCTTCTGAATCTCCTCTTCTTGTCTGGAAGACTGACTCATCATAGAGTTTTTACAACAAGCCTAGGAAATTGGGAAAATGAAAGTTGAAGAAATGGCCCCTAACTCAGTTAAACTCAGTTAAAGGTGAGGACCAAGTTAAGAAAAGCATATAAACTGATGACCCGGCCTAAGAAACGGTCAACCCTGGGAAGAAAAGAAGAGGAAGGAAGAATGGAATCTGACTTGGTGCTTAATCACAAGAAAAAAAAGTTCCAGTGTGGAAATGATTAGCATGAACTGTCAAATGTATATTTTCCCATGCTGAGCTAGAAACCAAGCTTTGTGTGTTATAAAGATTTAGCTATATACACTGTCACATTCATGCACCCTGACTTTTCTGACTATAAATCTTCAAAGACCACACTACAATTACACATTGTGACAACTACTGTGAAGGAAACGTAAGGGGTGCTCTGAAACTCTATTAAAAAGCCCGATTCAGATTAGAGAGGAGGAAGAGACTGGGGCACTAGCCAAGGTTTCTCAGCCTGGCCGCAGCTGCTCATTTGAAGAAGCCCACCTCAAACCATCACCAGGCACTCACAGCCAGCACAATCAAAGCCCAGACCTCTGGTTGTCATCATCGGAGCCCAAGATATTACCACCAAACTGGTGAAACCTGATAATAATTACCTGCAAACCTTTCTTTAATGTTTTAAGCTGTCTTGTAACTACACTGCAGGCATGTAGGCAGCAAAGTCCAGACTATGAGGAAAGTGCCAAGTTAAAAAAAAACAAAACCTATTTTCTTCAACAAGTAAATTGCAAAGAGTAAAGAAACAGAGAGGTAACATATAAAGAAATAATCACAGTGTGAGGGATTAGATTCTGATTCAAAAACAAACTAAGAAAGCTGATGTTTGTATCAACAAAACAATAAGAAAACTGAATACCAACTGCCTGTTTTATTACAGTAAGAAATGTTAGAAATGATAATTGGTCATGTGGTAATTATTTTAAAACTGTTTGGGGGGCTTCCTGGTAGTCCAGCTGTTGACTCTGAGCTCCCGATGCAGGGGGCCTGGGTTCGATTCCTAGTCAAGGAACTAGACCCCACAGGCTGAAGCTAAAAAGTCCCTGCACGCTGCAATGAAGATCCCGCATGTCACAACTAAGACCCAGCGCAGCCAAAAAATAAATTAAAAATTAAAAAAGAACCCAGTTTCTGTCTTCTAGAAAAATATGCTAAAAAGTAACACAAAACAGGGAATGGATGAGGGAAGGAATGGGATAAAATTGACCTTAATGGGGCAGAGTGAGGGGAACATAAGAATTCATTATACTATTATGTCTACTTTTGTATATATTTAAAATTCTCCACAATTAAAGGTAAAACAAAAAAAAAATCAAAAATTACCTAAAATCTGCCTTGCAGTTCTAGCCTCATATATGACTATGTGTCACAAGTATGTCACCTTTCCACAGAGTCAATGGAAAGGAGCTGTCCCTTCTCTTTTTGTCTAAGCATTAATGTACGTACACATTATACTCAGTCTTATCTGTTATCACTTAGGCATCATGAAACAGAGAGGGGTTTCTGGGTTCTACATTGCTAACTTTCACAGACATTTGTGTCTTCAAGTGTGCAGTTTTAACTCTAAATAATAATATTGTTGCCTGTAGAAAGGTATTGTGAGCATTAATGGAGGAACAGTAAAAACAGTTGAGCATCATTCAGTATAATGGAGACCTGGGCTGGTTTTGACTTAAGATCTGGATATCAGTCCTGGCTCTGCTATTGGTTGGTTATGTTGCAGCTGGACAACTGGGATGAGTCATTTAACCTAGTTAGTCCTCAGCTGCTTCACCTGCAAATGAAATGCTCTCCAAAACCCTCTAAGCTCTGATGCTATGATTTCATTAAGGTTCATTCTAAAATGTGTTAAAAGCTTATCATACAAAATAGTGAAAGCATGCTGCTTTTTTAATCTCATAATGATACAGATATAGGTATATGGTATAGATAGCCTAAATAGTACAAGTTAAATATCTTCTTTTTAAATTTTTTTTAGGGGGTGGTGAGGGAACGGTTGGGGCTAGAAAATGATTGTTCATTGGTCTTCTATAAATAAAGAAAACAGAGCATTTAAATAGTATTTAACAGTAAGCAACAGTAAAAGCTAAGTTGCTATCACAAGTAAGCTAATCAAGGTTATGACTCAGGGGATCAGAGATTATGAAACTACATGGAAACATAGTAATTAAATTGTTTCTATTAATCTTCATAAAAACTAAAATAAAAATGTCAAAGAAACAGTTAAAACTGTAACATAATAGATTAAAATTGAAAGAAATTTTGACAATAGCAACATAACAATATAATAACAACTGCAAATTTTTATTTCACTCTTACTATAATATGGTGAGCACTATTCTAAACAACTTGACTGCATTTAACTTGTTTACTTTTCATAATAATCCTAGAGGTGGCCATTATTGTTTTCCTCATCTCTAAAATGAGGACCTTTGCCCAAGGTCACAGAGCCAGCTTAACACCAAGGTGTTTTGAGATAATTAGATGGTATCTGTGAAACAGTGTATGTGAAAATACTTTGTGTCAAACAGATCTTAATTACTACATTTATGATGGGGGGTGGGGTTTTAATCTCTAAAACATATTTAATAATATAAGATGAAAAATAATATAACATTTCAAAATTCTGGAAGATCTTATTGTAAACAAACACAGGATGTGCATAATGAAATAATGGATCATCAGTGGCAGCCAAGACCAAAGGAGAAAGCTAAGGGAGAACTTTATAATGGATGGATGAGGGTGACAAGTCTCAAACCCATTGACAAATGTTAACAGCAAAAAAGAGAGATAACGAGACATTATGCCTTTTCTGACGGATATATATAACCTCATCTATGATAAAAATCAAACCAGAATCTGATTAAGATTCTAGATCTAACTTCAGTTTACAGGAAATACTGGGGTCAGAGGTATACTAAACTGTGAAAGGAACCATAAGGATGGATTCAGCCAAATTCAGAACATGAGAACCATTATGAGAAAAATGAGTTGGTTTCTTCAATAAATAAATTCCAAGAAAAAAGTGAGGACGAGAGAAGAACTGTAATTAAAAAATATATATATTTTAAAGGTATGTCTAAAATGTAGGGTTTGGATCCTCAGTCATCACTGAAGGCAGGTGATGTGTACATAGGGTTTAGTTATAATATTCACTCTATTTTGCATATGCGTCAATTTTTCAATAACAGAACAGGTTTAGGAAAAAAAAGAGAAACACAATACACCAACTGAAAACAGTTTTTTAAGCTGGAAAGAGTCTGATTATTCTTGAAGTGAAGATAACTCAGCTAAGGCTTCCCTGACGACTCAGACAGTAAAGAATCCACCTGTAATGCAGGAGACCCAGGTTCAATCCCTGAGTTGGGAAGACCCTTTGGAGAAGGGAATGGCAACCCACTTGGTATTCTTGCCTGGAGAATTTCACGGACAGAGGAGCCTGGCGGGCTACAGTCCATGGGGTCACAAAGAGTCCGACACGACTGAGCGATTAACACATACAACTCAGCTAAATTTCACTTTCTGCCTGTGAAGAATCCAATGCCAATGTGTTCTTTAAAAGACAAAGACAGAACCTCTAGAGATTTGTTATTTTGTTTTTCTTTCTGGTTTAATTTAGGAATTAGAAACTCAAAGAAAAAGAAGACTGCATGAATTATTCTGTTATTTAACAATCATTCACTAAGCATACACTATGTGCCAGACTCTCATTTTGTTATATACATTTGTGGAATTTTAGTTACAGTGTAAAATCCAGCTGGGAATACAAAGACACCAAGCAATTAAAATCAGTGCAGGATAACACTGTAACAAAGCCAGATGGTTACTCCCCCTCTGAGATTTGTGCTTCCCACCAAACAATAGAGTAAGAGTACAGTAGATCCAAGGATGCAGTTGCCCAGTCAGGGGGTACGTTTCCCGGCAAAGGTGATTAGTTCTCATTAACGAAAGTGTTGACTTGTCCCACCTTGACTGAGGTGCCTAAGAAGCAGATGTACCTTCTCCACTCTTCTCCAATGCCTAGGCAACTCTGGAAACTCTGCATTCAATATGACAGAGCCTGCATCACCCTGGACCCCTAAATGGCTGTGAAAAGCACAGCACCCCTACCACCACCATGAGCAACACACGAACACTTACACTATCTTCACTGAACAACAAATAGATCTAGGATATTAAGCCACTGAGATTTTGGGTTTTATCAATTATAAAGCCAGTACAGGTATCAGTTGCTAAGTGGGATGCTGTAGTGTATATGTAGGGGTTAGAAATCACGGCAATTGAGAAAACTTAGAAAACTGGAGAAGGTACAGCTTGAGCTAGATGTTGAACTATGAACTATATGTAAATAGCTAAATGGAGAGAAGAGTAGGCAGTTTACCAGTGTAAGGAACCAACACAGGAACCACAAGAGGAGTGCACATACAGCCAGGGCACAGTGAGACCATTTTGATGGGCAGGTGCAGGTTGGGGGGAGTGGGAAATAAGGATGCAAAGGCAGGATGGGACTAGAGTATGGAGATCCTTGAGAATTTAGGACATGATTCAGTGGCAATTACTGAAGTTTCTGGAGTACAAGGATAACTGATGAAAGGTTTACATTAGGAAAATCAGTGAAACAAAAGAGTGCAAGATGCACCTGAGGAAAAAAGATCAGTCTGAGTGACAATCCAGTTTAGATATAATTAGACACCATAGTGGCAAACACAGTAGAAAGAAAAGGGTAAATATGTCATCTTAAAGCACAAATCCATAGGGTTTTATAACAAAGGAGAAAGATGAAATCAAAAGATTATTCAGATTATGAAAAGATTTGATTATGAAACTAAAAAAGACATATCCAGCTTCCAAAATTGTGAGTTCTATTGTTTTGGACATTTTTTTTAAGTATCTGTTTTTTCTTTCTCTATTAAATGAGGGAATAGAGTCAGAAGACCCTGAAGTGCTTTCTATCTGTAAAATTCCATGGTTATGAAATAATGAAGAAAAAAATAAAACAACAGAAGTGATATATTCAGTAGGAGGAGACACAGAAGGGGAAGTATTCCACCATTTGCATGAACAGTTTATCTGAACTGGTCTCCTATAGGGGCCTGCTTGAAGTATTTTTAATCTTTTGCAGTAATATCAGTGTGGTAATATACGGTGCAAAAGTACTTTAACATGCCAAGATTTTCACTTGCATCTTGGTTTTAAGAACAAGTACTGAATACAATAATTTGCCATAACAGTCACACTAGTTGCAGTATTAATTCCTCTCTTAGAGATCAATTCTAAAGTTTATTTCTTGATTTTGAAGATTTGAAAAAGGTGTGAAAGTACTTTAAGGGGGAAAGACGTCTTCACAAACTTGCAATAGCATCATCAACTTTATTACCATGAAATCACAGATAGCACTAGCTACTTTCCCCCTAGATAGCTATGAATAAAGTAACAGTAAAACATTAGTTTTATTTATTTTTTACAATTATTCTTATATTTATTTTACTTTGTGTTACTTTACGAACAGAAAAAAAAACAAAAACTAGTGGGAAGGGATCTCAAGAAGGAGGGGATATAGGTATACTATGGCTGATTCATGTTGATGTATGTCAGAAACCAAAGTAATATGCTACAGCAAATATCCTCCAATTAAAAATACATAAATTAATAAAAAGATATATATAATAACCAAAAAGAAAAACTAGATGAAATTATTTTTTGAAAGTAAACTAAAAACGCTAATTTCCATTCTGAAAATAACCATTGATACTATAGAATGACAAATAGAAAAAACAGCCCTGGACATTCAATAGTTTTCTGAAACTCCATTTTTGCCTTCCTATGGCATTGAAGAAGGATACCACCTAGCAGGTATTTATTTTACAGACCTATAAGGGTCTTTGGACAAGATACGTAGACAACACTTGAGGCTGGTTCAATTATGCTACAGAAAGGAGACCAAGATGGATGAAATCAGAGAAGAAATGGGTTCACAGACAGATATCTGACAAAGGATTGGTATCCAGGACATATAAAGAACTACAACCCAATGACAAAACATAAGCCATCTAATAAAAAAGTAGACAAAGATTTAAAGAGAAATTTCACAAATAAAGGCCTATGAATAACCAAGAAGCATATGAAAAGTACTGAACATTATTAGTTACTAGGAAATGCCAACGAGTACCTATTTGAGACATCATTATATATCCACCAAAATGGCTAATATTCAAAAGACAGACAACAATAAATGTTGACAAGAATGTGGAACAACAAATATTGGGGCTTCAAATTCTGAATTACGTGCTTCAGTAAGATTTTACATACTGTTTGAATCCTTACATTCAAAATAGTTGCAACAGAAAAACAGGCACATTGATCTTGGTTTTAGTATCTGTTAAAACAATAATCGAAGTAAATGTGACTAGAGGCTCTGTTTCACAAAGGGAAGGGCAGAAAATTTCAGTTGATAGAACTGAGGGCCGTGGGGTAAAGAGGCGTTATATCACAATAAAGAGATGATGTTTTGGAAACAAAAGCTAAACATAAAATCTTTAATAGGACACAAAGCTGTCCACAACAGAGTTTTTGACTCATGCCTTTCTCAAAATAGATTTTCTTTGAGCCTTAAACCCTGAACTCTGCTGTGTCCCTGAGGATCTCACAGGATGAGTTATTTCCACTTGTTAATCTCAGACCTTAATATTAATTTGTTACCTCACCTGTTAGAGGATAGTTTAAATTAGCTTGATTGATTGCAGAACTAGACATGCATTAAAATGTCTTTTACAGTCCCTGACCTAGCAAGGTATGAGAAATATCTGAAGTATGAAATAAATGCAGAGTGATACTGGTAAGGGGTTGCATTTTAAACTGCAAATGCAGCACTAATTTAGTTTCTATTTTGCAGATTCTTTTAACTCTACAAAGAAAATTACTCACAATACTGAATCACAATTGTCTGCAGTCTGTAAACAGACAAAATCTTAAATCAATGGACTTAATCAATTTGGCATACTTTCATTCCTTTTTTTGAGACAGAAATTCAATATTCTTCCACTACAACTTTGACTGCAGTCTTGACAAACAGGTTGCTATCTTTTTTAAAGATAATACTAGAATTTCACCTAGTTAACCTCATTTGAATTTAAGTTCTTTAAAAATTTGTTGGCTCCACTAAATAATTTTTCTGTTATTAAAAATCATCAGGCTATATTTATAAAATAAGATTCTGCAAAAGAATTATTAAATCAAAAGGTCTTAGATATGACACTGCTAAATACTTTTACTTGCCATTTAAAGCATGAATATAACTTCCTTCTGTAATTTCCTGGGCTCTTTTGGTTGTGCATGATGGCATTGCACCTGGGGAGCTGTAAGCTCAGTAAATCAGCCAGTGAATAGCTCAGAGGCTCTGTGCGCATGCTCATGCTCTGGGCTAACTGCGAGGGCACTTCCACTAGGTTGGCAGCAAGGACAGCTGGGGGAACCAGAGACTTCAAATACCCAGGAGCAAAGCACATGGCTTCTTCCCTATCCTATATACTTATTAACAAAAGGAGAAGGTGGAGGCAGAGGATAAGATGGTTAGATAGTATCACGTGAGCAAACTCTGGGAGATAGTGAAACACACGGAAGCCTGGTGTGCTGCAGTCCATGGAGTCACAAAGAGTCAGACAGGACTCAGCGACTGAACAAGAACAGAGACTGTACAGAACAAGGAAGTAAAAACCACTAGGAAGGGCTTCCAGATACATATACATATACATATAATCTCACTTAATCCTCACCAGTACTTTAATGAAGAAATTACTGTCATTACCTCTTTTGCACAGATATGAAAATCAAATTTCAGAGAAGCTAAGTAATTTGCTTAAGGCCACCAAGCAGTCAGTAATCAAACCTAGACTCACAGCCCCAGGACTACAAAATCCTGCATTTAACCATAATATCACAAAACAGACTGAGGCTGAGCCCAGGGAAACTTCCCAGAGGAAACAGAACTGGAGATGGACTGTAAAGATTGTAAGAACTGGATATCAGAAAAGGAGAGACCTTTCTAGAAAGAGAAGAACAGAAGGAAAAAGCTAGAAGTGGGAATGACTGTTGGTGGAACAGTGAAGGAACAGGCCTGACTGGGTTAATGGATTCAGTTCAGTTCAGTTCAGTCACTCAGTCGTGTCCGACTCTTTGCAACCCCATAAATCGCAGCACGCCAGGCCTTCTTGTCCATCACCAACTCCAGGAGTTCTCTCAGACTCACGTCCATTGAGTCCGTGATACCATCCAGCCATCTCATCCTCCGTCGTCCCCTTCTCCTCCTGCCCCCAATCCCTCCCAGCATCAGAGTCTTTTCCAATGAGTCAACTCTTCGCATGAGGTGGCCAAAGTACTGGGGTTTCAGCTTTAGCATCATTCCTTCCAAAGAAATCCCAGGGCTGATCTCCTTCAGAATGGATTGATTGGATCTCTTTGCAGTCCAAGAGACTCTCAAGAGTCTTCTCCAACACCACAGTTCAAAAGCATCAATTCTTCGGCACTCAGCCTTCTTCACAGTCCAACTCTCACATCCATACATGACCACAGGAAAAACCATTGCCTTGACTAGATGGACCTTTGTAGGCAAAGTAATGTCTCTGCTTTTGA
Organism: Nanger dama; assembly: GCA_917880005.1. Classification (NCBI taxonomy): domain Eukaryota; kingdom Metazoa; phylum Chordata; class Mammalia; order Artiodactyla; family Bovidae; genus Nanger; species Nanger dama. Next base: position 16,665,002 of record CAKJTW010000007.1, read on the forward strand.
ATATGCTATCTAGGTTGGTCATAACTTTTCTTCCAAGGAGTAAGCGTCTTTTAATTTCATGGCTGCAATCACCATCTGCAGTGATTTTGGAGCCCCCAAAATAAAGTCTGACACTGTTTCCACTGTTTCCCCATCTATTTCCCATGAAGTGATGGGACCGGATGCCATGATTTTCATTTTCTGAATGTTGAGCTTTAAGCCAACTTTTTCACTCTCCTCTTTCACTTTCATCAAGAGGCTTTTAGGTCCTCTTCACTTTCTGCCATAAGGGTGGTGTCATCTGCATATCTGAGGTGATTGATATTTCTCCTGGCAATCTTGATTCCAGCTTGTGTTTCTTCCAGCCCAGCGTTTCTCATGATGTACTCTGCATAGAAGTTAAATAAGCGGGGTGGCAATATACAGCCTTGACGTACTCCTTTTCCTATTTGGAACCAGTCTGTTGTTCCATGTCCAGTTCTGTTGCTTCCTGACCTGCATACAGATTTCTCAAGAGGCAGGTTAGGTGGTCTGGTATTCCCATCTTTTTCAGAATTTTCCACAGTTTACTATGATCCACACAGTCAAAGGCTTTGGCATAGTCAATAAAGCAGAAATAGATGTTTTTCTGGAACGCTCTTGCTTTTTCCATGATCCAGCGGATGTTGGCAGTTTGATCTCTGGTTCCTTTGCCTTTTCTAAAACCAGCTTGAACATCTGGAAGTTCACGGTTCATGTATTGCTGAAGCCTGGCTTGGAGAATTTTGAGCATTACTTTACTAGCATGTGCTGCTGCTGCTGCTAAGTCACTTCAGTCATGTCCAACTCTGTGCGACCCCAGGGATGGCAGCCCACCAGGCTCCCCGTCCCTGGGATTCTCCAGGAAGAACACTAGAGTGGGTTGCCATTTCCTTCTCCAATGCACAAAAGTGAAAAGTGAAAGTGATGTCGCTCAGTTGTGTCTGACTCTTCGCGACCCCATGGACTGCAGCCTATCACGCTCCTCCGTCCATGGGATTTTCTAGGCAAGAGTACTGGAGTGGGTTGCCATTACTAGCGTGTGAGATGAGTGCAATTGTACGGTAGTTTGAGCATTCTTTGGCATTGCCTTTCTTTGGAATTTGGAATGAAAATTGACCTTTTCCAGTCCTGTGGCCACTGCTGAGTTTTCCAAAATCGTTGGCATATTGAGTGTAGCACTTTCACAGCATCATCTTTCAGGATTTGAAACAGCTCAACTGGAATTCCATCACCCTCCACTAGCTTTGTTTGTAGCGAGGCTTTCCAAGGCCCACTTGACTTCACATTCCAGGATGTCTGGCTCTAGGTGAATGATAACATCATGGTTATCTGGGTCCTGAAGATCTTTTTGTATGGTTCGGTGTCTTCTTGCCACCTCTTCTTAATATCTTTTGCTTCTGTTAGGTCCATACAATTTCTGTGCTTTATTGTGCCCATCTTTGCATGAAATGTTCCCTTGATATCTCTAATTTTCTTGAAGAGATCTCTAGTCTTTCCCATTCTGTTCTTTCCCTCTATTTCTTTGCACTGATCGCTGAAGAAGGCTTTCTTATCTCTTCTTGCTATTCTTTGGAACTCTGCATTCAGATGCTTATATCTTTCCTTTTCTCCTTTGCTTTTTGTCTCTCTTCTTTTCACAGCTATTTGTAAGGCCTCCCCAGACAGCCATTTTCAGTTCATCTCTCTTCTTTTCACAGCTATTTGTAAGGTCTCCCCAGACAGCCATTTTGCTTTTTTGCATTTCTTTTCCATGGGGATGGTCTTAATCCCTGTCTCCTGTACAATGTCATGAACCTCACTCCATAGGTCATCAGGCACTCTGTCTATCAGATCTAGGCCCTTAAATCTATGTCTCACTTCCACTGTATAATCATAAGGGATTTGATTTAGGTCATACCTGAATGGTCTAGTGGTTTTCCCTACTTTCTTCAATTTGAGACTGAATTTGGTAATAAGGAGTTCATGATCTGAGCCACAGTCAGCTCCTGGTCTTGTTTTTGTTGACTGTATAGAGCTTTTCCATTTTTGGCTGCAAAGAATATAATCAATCTGATTTCAGTGTTGACCATCTGGTGATGTCCATGTGTAGAGTCTTCTCTTGTGTTGTTGGAAGAGGGTGTTTGCTATGACCTGTGCATTTTCTTGGCAAAAACTCTATTAATCTTTGCCCTGACTCATTCCGCATTCCAAGGCCAAATTTGCCTGTTACTCCAGGTGTTTCTTGACATCCTACTTTTGCATTCCAGTCCCCTAGAATGAAAAGGACACATAGGGACAATAAGGGATGATGTTATTTTAATCTATTCACATATACAGAACCTAAATCAAGAGGGCCTTTGTACATATTGCTTCTTCTGTCAGAAACGCACTTTCTTTCTTCTTCACCTTGTTAATGACTATTTGTCATGAAGTCAGTCATGACTTCCTAAAACAACTTTAGCTGAACTTCCCTGCTGTGGTTCCTCCCTAGTGTACTTCTTCTTTACTGGATTTATCATGCTTATTCTTCTTATTAGTGGGAATAAGTGCAAGGAGAATAAATCACTGAATAAACAAATTGACAGAACTCCACTCTGCCTAAGGGAACTGCTCAAATATTTTCTACATTAATACACTATTTATAAAAGGTATACCTGAAAGATCTGAAAGCTATTTTACCTGGGTAAAAAGGGAATTTAGGGAAGAGGATCTGACAGCTGTCTTCAAACGTCTAAAGAATGATCATGTTGAAGACAGATTAGACATATTCCGCATAGTTCCCAAGGGCAGAACAAAGACAAATGGGGTGAAAGTCCAGGGAGGCAGATTTCATTACAGTATAAGGAAGTGAAAGATATAACAATGAGACCTGTTCAAATATGAAGTGGACTGACTGTAAAGGAGGTGAGTATTCAAACAAATAGATTCAAGGGATTAGATTTGATAGACAGAGTGCCCGAAGAACTATGAACCGAGGTTCGTGACATTGTACAGGAGACAGGGGTCAAGACCATCCCCAATAACAAGAAATGCAAAAAGACAAAATGGTTGTCTGAGGAGGACTTACAAATAGCTGTGAAAAGAACAGATGCAAAAGGCAAAGGAGAAAAGGAAAGACATACCCATTTGAATGTAGGGTTCCAAAGAAGAGAAAGGAGAGATAAAAAGCCTTCCTCAGTGATTAATGCAAAGATCAAAGAAAACAGTAAAATGGGAAAGACTAGAGATCTGTTCAAGAAAATCAGAGATACCAAGGGAACATTTCATGCAAAGATGGGCACAATAAAGCACAGAAATGGTATGGACCTAACAGAAGCAGAAGATATTAAGAAGAGGTGGCAAGAAGACACCGAACCATACAAAAGATCTTCAGGACCCAGATAACCATGATGTTATCATTCACCTAGAGCCAGACATCCTGGAATGTGAAGTCAAGTGGGCCTTAGAAAGCATCACTATGAACAAAGCTAGTGGAGGTGATGGAATTCCAGTTGAGCTCTTTCAAGTCCTAAAAGATGATGCTGTGAAAGTGTTGCACTCAATATGCCAGCAAATTTGGAAAACTCAGCAGTGGCCACAGGACTGGAACAGGTCAGTTTTCATTCTAATTCCAAAGAAAGGCAATGCCAAAGAATGCTCAAACTACCTCACGATTGTACTCATCTCACACGCTAGTAAAGTAATGCTCAAAATTCTCCAAGCCAGGTTTCAACAGTACATGAACTATGAACTTCCAGATGTTCAAGCTGGATTTAGAAAAGGCAGAGGAATCAGAGATTAAATTGCTAACATCTGCTGGATCATCAAAAAGTAAAAGAGTTCCAGAAAAATATCTATTTCTGCTTTATTGACTATGCCAAAGCCTTTGACTGTATGGATCACAACCAACTGGAAAATTCTGAAACAGATGGGAATATCAGACCGCCTGACCTTCTCCTTAGAAATCTGTATGCAGGTCAAGAAGCAAAAGTTAGAACTGGATGTGGAACAATAGACTGGTTCCAAATCGGGAGAGGAGTACGTCAAGGCTGCATATTGTCACCCTGCTCATTTAACGTATATGCAGAGTACATCATGAGCAATGCCAGGCTGGATGAAGCATAAAGCATAAGTTGGAATCAAAGCTGTCAGGAGAAATATCAATAACTTCAGATATGCAGATGACATCACCTTTATGATCTAAAGAGCCTCTTGATGGAAGAGAAAGAAGAAAGAAGAGAGTGAAAAACTTGGCTTAAAACTCAACATTCAAAAACTAAATCATGGTATCCGGTCCCATCACTTCATGCAAATAGATGGGGAAACAATGGAAACAGTGACAAACTTGATTTTCTTGGGCTCCAAAATCACTGCAGATGGTGACCTCAATGAATTAAAAGACAGTCCTTGAAGAAAAGCTATGACTAACCTATACAGCATATTAAAAAGCAGAGACATTACTTTGCCAACAAAGGTCCGTCTAGTCAAAGCTATGGTTTTTCCAGTGGTCATGTATGGATGTGAGAGTTGTACTATAAAGACAGCTGAGTCCCAGAGAATTGATGCTTTTGAACTGTGGTATTGGAGAAGACTCTTGAGAATCCCTTGGACTGCAAGGAGATCCAACCAGTCCATCCTAAAGGAAATCAGTTCTGAATATTCATGGGAAGGACTGATGCTGAAGCTGAAACTCCAATACTTTGGCCACCTGATGTAAACAACTGACTTACTGGAAAAGGCCCTGATGCTGGGAAAGACTGAAGGTGGTAGGAGAAGGGGACGACAGAGGATGAGACGGTTGGATGGCATCACTGACTCAATGGCCATGATTTTGAGTATGCTCCAGGAGATGGTGATGGACAGGGAAGCCTGGGGTGCTGCAGTCAATGGGGTTGCAGTGATGGACACGACTGAGTGGCTAAACTGACTAACTGATTCAAACAAGGCCGGAGGAACACCTGTCATGCCTGTTTTTAGTGGAAATTCCTGTTCTGATCAGGAAATTTTTAGCCACCTGGGCCTTTGCAAGCTTGTTATGCATCTATAGGTGTGGGACAGACTGAAAAACAAAACTGAGTTTGATGTGAACTGACCTCAAGGGAAGAGAGTGGCAATATTAGACCCTTTTAGTAATACAACTGCACTTGTGGGTGGCCGTTTCGTGCCACCGGCGAGGTCTTTGATAGCCAGCATTCCAACAGTAGTTCAGGCTGTGCAGCTGCCACTGTGACTAAACAGTGTGATACTCCAGCCATACGGTACAAGGGACCGATTCCAGGGTGAGCCCCCCTCTTCCTCCCCCCACTCCCTACCCCTAGTTCACTTACACACAAACATATTTCTACTCCTGGAGCTACAGTGGTGTGCTGACAGATCTCCTTCCAAACTACTTCTGGAAGTGATCCTTTGCCTAGCTTCTTAAGGCTATCCCTTATCCTAAGCACAGCTTGACAGCAATATTTCTCCTCATGCCAACAATTGAATCATGAAAGAGACACTGAGAGAAAAGAAAACTAAAAATCACCTTTTGAATCTGACATTCCTATCTTAATTTCACAAAATCAAAGGCCTTAAAAATTATGTATGGGCTGAAAAACCAGGAATCCTGATTGGAAACCAAGGTCCTGATCTTGCAGATCTGTAACTTGTTTTCAGAGGATGCAGACCTGAACTGACAATGACAGCTTTTCCATTAGAGAAATGTAATCTGAGTGTCAGATAACCAGTCTGCAAATTCTGAAATTCAACCCATTTGTGAACAATCAAATTCGACTCATTGTAACGTTAAAATTTATGGATAATTTATCATCTACATTTCAAACTACAGTGTCAATTTTGCTGTATCATACTTGGTAATCTAATCATCAAATATTTATTGAATACCTCCTAGGGACTTTACTGGTGGCCCAGTGGTTAGGATGTCATCTTCCAATGCAGGGGGACAGGTGGGATCCCCAGTCAGAAACTAATCTCACATGCCTCGAGGTACAGGCAAAAGTAAATACATGAAAGTGAAAAGTTTGGGAAAAAAATTATTGAACACCTCCTGTGTGCAAGGTACTATGCTGGAAGCAAAATGGAAAAGATCTCTGATGGTATGAGACTTATAATCTAATTTAGACAGTAAAAAGCAGCAAATAACCACATAACTACAAATTGTGACAATCACTTTGAAGGCAAAGGGTTAGTAAGAGAGACTCCTAAAATTACGTAGAAGAGCCATTTCTGATTAAGAGACAATTCTCTGAGAAATCAAGACTAAGTGAAAAAAAAAAGAGTAAGTGAGAGTTAACCTTGTGAAGGTTTAGAGAAAGGACATTCCTGGCAAAGGGCATATCCCAAAGCTCTGGGGTGGGAAAGAATGTGGTTCTTTCAAGAAATGGCAAGAAAGCCAAGGGCAGGAGTTGGGGTTGGGGGCTAAGGAGAGAAACCCAGATGAGACCCTGGGGAGAAACACAAAAGAACACAAAGGCAGAACCTGAAAACTGAAGGGAAATGGCAAGAAATGGCAAGAAAGCCAAGGGCAGGAGTTGGGGTTGGGGGGCTAAGGAGAGAAACCCTGATGAGACCTTGGGGAGAAACACAAAAGAACACAAGGGCAGAACCCATGCAGCCCTGAAAACTGAAGGGGACTCTAAATGCAATGGGAAGCCTCAAAATAGGGGAGTGTGCAATTTACATTTTTAAAACAATTATTCAAAAGGTTAGATATGGAGAAGAGCTTAGGTGGAGGCAAGAACCATCTCTTTCTCTAATTCCCTATTCACAAAAATGACAACATTACAATCATATTAATGTAGCATAGTTATTGTTTTTAAATAATTATGAAAGTTTAATATTCCACATTTTTGTTTGTTTACTAGGTATTACTAGAATTCTTTCTGAAGGAAACATACTACTGTTAAATGAATGAAAACTGAACAGTTTTCTATTCAGGCAGTATATATTCTAACTCACACTGAGAAGGAAGACAGATTCCTATGCACAGGATGAATCAAAACAAATGCCTTTTTATGTAATGTTGCATTCAGAACATTATCTCTATTTTATAATCTGGGGAAACTGCACTTCACTGAGAATGCTGGGACGGAAACAGAGCCAGAATTAGACATTCTCTGTTTTGGCTATTTCTCTGTTTTTGTTGCCTTGTACTATTTCTTCCTGTGGAGTATGTAGGAGCAGGCAGCCAGTCCTCTTCATCAGTTCAGTTCAGTTCAGTTGCTCAGTCGTGTCCGACTCGTTGCGACCCCATGAATCGCAGCACGCCAGGCCTCCCTCTTCATCATTCTCATCAAATTTAGGGTGTAGACTCTTGGCAAAAGTGAGTATGTGCAACTGGTTAATGCAATACTTGTAAAAATAATATGCTTTTCTCTTACTGCTCTGAGAACAGGACAACTTGACAAGGTCAATTCATGGTATCCAGCAGGGGAGGGAGCTGGAAATTAGTGTATCTTAAAGAAGGAATGCAAAGGCAAATGCAATAGCTTCTGGTACTCAAAATAGAATCATGCAGCAATCCAGGTTATTTTCCAAGTAACTTATCCCAACCAAACTCAAAGAGTTTTGTTTGTTGGTTTGTTTTGTTGTGGGATGTTGCTCTGAAAGTTGGTGCTTTACAGTAGTAGCCTCTTTCATTAGGGGAAGTAAACAAAAAGCTGACTTCATTTAGAACCAGAGAATTGTAAAACGAGAGAGACCAAGACAAAAACAGAGTCAGTCAGTTAAGCATGTATTCTGATTTGTCCTTTCAGTGAATTGCATTAAATCATGGCTCTCAAACTGTAATAAGCCTCAAATCACCTAGTGAAGTGAAGTCGCTCAGTTGTGTCCAACTCTTTGCGACCCCATGGACTGTAGCCTACCAGGCTCCTCTGTCCCTGGGATTCTCCAAGCAGGAATCCTGGAGTGGGTTGCCATTTCCTTCTCCAGGAGATCTTTCCAACCCAAGGATTGAACCTGGGTCTCCCGTATTGCAGGCAGGCTTTACCATCTTAGCCCCCAGGGAAGTCCAAATCACCTAGAGTATTTGTTAAAACATAGTTGACTGGGCTCCACCCCTAGAGTTCTTGATTCAGTAGGTCTAGATTAGGACTCAATAATTTGCACTTCTCACAACTTCCCAGGTGGTACTGAGGCTGCTGGTCCAGGAATCACTGTATTGAACAAGTGAAAGTAAAACCAAGGGCAGAGGAGTTTGTCCTTGATTGTTACACAGTAACCTGGAAAAAGATCATCTCGATGATTGCAACCTGCTGAAACTGGTGAGTCAATTCATCCCACATCAGTGGGGACACGGAAACCACCTCCCTCTTCCATTTACATCAGGAACCTCCAAGAGAGAAACAGGATGGATGGGCTACCTCAGAGACTGGTAATTTTTTCCTAGAAAAATACAGGATTGCCTACCAGGACTGTTTAACTTTCCAAATTGAACTATTCTTAAATTGCATTGGACACACTGTCAGGTGTCTTTCCTCTTTCGTTTCTCTTTCTAATAACCATGCCAGGTTTCATAAGGCTTCTCGGCCCTCTTTTCCTTTTTCTGCTGGCTGGAATGTGGACTCAGTTGGTATGCTAATGAGCCATTTTCAGTGGTGTGAATGATAAAGGCAACATCTTTAAGAATGGCAAAACCACACAATAGAGGAAGCCTTGGTCCCAGACACTGAGGACTAGTCAAGCCACCTTACAGACTCTGGATTTTACCTGCTGTCCTTATATTTTGGGCCCTCTGGATATAGCAGTCTGTCTAATCTATATCCCAATCAGTACAAATTTAATGAGAGGTATGAGCTGTGTAAGAACAGTACATAAAGTCCTTGCAGTCAGTGGTTAACTTGTATAAGCACATTTTTCCTATGTTATACTCTTCCATGCTGATTGCCAGTAATCCTTCCAGAGCTTTGGTTAGCTCAGTCCTTCTTTTCTCTCTTCTCATTTCCAATTTTTCCTTTTTTGCTTGGCTGTTCTTTGTCCTCCATTATAATAGTTTTTAGGTCTAGTGATCTATGTAATTTCACATGTTTGATTAGTGTTACTTCTAAATGCTTTAGTGTTGTTAGAAATGACTTGGGCATTTTTTTTATACCTCCTTAATACTTTTGAATATCTGAATAAGCAATAAATACTCAAAAAGTACACCTGTTTTACACTGTCATTATCAACCTTTCATTTTTTGTGTGAATTAACAGGTATAATTTATGAATTAACAGGTATGATTTTGATTGTGATAATGTGGAAATTATGTCCAGCTGAATCTTAGGCAATATACCTAAGAATATATACATGCATTTATTATTTGTATATGCATATTTATTTTATATCTTTACATATATATCCATGAATTTTAAATTTACATATATGTACATAATAGACACATCAGTTCAGTTCAGTTGCTCAGTCGTGTCCGACTCTTTGTGACCCCATGAATCGCAGCACGCCAGGCCTCCCTGTCCATCACCATCTCCCGGGGTTCACTCAGACTCATGTTCATCGAGTCCGTGATGCCATCCAGCTAGCTCATCCTCTGTTGTCCCCTTTCCTCCTGCCCCCAATCCCTCCCAGCATAAGAGTCTTTTCCAGTAAGTCGACTCTTCGCATGAAGTAGCCAAAGTACTGGAGTTTCAGCTTTAGCATCATTCCTTCCAAAGAAATCCCAGGGCTGATCTCCTTCAGAATGGACTGGTTGGATCTCCTTGCAGTCTAAGGGACCCTCAAGAGTCTTTTCCAACTCCATAGTTCAAAAGCATCAATTCTTCAGCACTCAGCTTTCTTCACAGTCCAACTCTCACATCCTACATGACCACAGGAAAAACCATAGCCTTGACTAGACGGACCTTAGTCGGCAAAGTGATGTCTCTGCTTTTGAATATACTATCTAGGTTGGTCATAACTTTTCTTCCAAGGAGTAAGCATCTTTTAATTTCATGGCTGCAGTCACCATCTGCAGTGATTTTGGAGCCCCAAAAAATAAAGTCTGACACTGTTTCCTGTGTTTCCCCATCTATTTCCCATGAAGTGATGGGACTGGATGCCATGATCTTCATTTTCTGAATGTTGAGCTTTAAGCCAACTTTTTCACTCTCCTCTTTCACTTTCATCAAGAGGCTTTTAGTTCCTCTTCACTTTCTGCCATAAGGGTGGTATCATCTGCAGATCTGAGGTTATTGATATTTCTCCCAGCAATCTTGATTCCAGCTTGTGTTTCTTCCAGTCCAACGTTTCTCATGATGTACTCTGCATATAGGGTAAATAAGCAGGGTGGCAATATACAGCCTTGACGTACTCCTTTTCCTATTTGGAACCAGTCTGTTGTTCCATGTCCAGTTCTAACTGTTGCTTCCTGACCTGCATACAGATTTCTCAAGAGGCAGGTTAGGTGGTCTGGTATTCCCATCTTTTTCAGAATTTTCCACAGTTTACTATGATCCACACAGTCGAAGGCTTTGGCATAGTCAATAAAGCAGAAATAGATGTTTTTCTGGAACTCTCTTGCTTTTTCCATGATCCAGCGGATGTTGGCAATTTGATCTCTGGTTCCTCTGCCTTTTCTAAAACCAGCTTGAACCTCAGGGAGTTCATGGTTCACGTATTGCTTAAGTCTGGCTTGGAGAATTTTGAGTATTACTTTACTAGCATGTGAGATGAGTGCAATTGTGCAGTAGTTTAGCTTCTATTGAATAAAAGATCTTATAAAGTACATTCTCAAAAAAAATACATTCTCAAAACTTCCCTGGTATTTCGGTAGCTAAGATTTCATGATCCCAATGGAGGGGGCCTGGGTTTGATCCCTGATCAGGGAACTAGATCCCACATGCTTCAACTAAAGATCCAGCATGCTTCAACTAAAGATCCAGCATGCTTCAAAGAAGATCAGAGATCCCATGTGTCACGGCACAGCCAAATAAATAAATAACTACTAAAAAGAATGCATTCTCAAATCCCTATTCATTTAGTAATCAAATATTTTAATCAAGTTTGTCTTTTTGTAAACTCAGCATGCAGGACTTCCCTAGTGGTCCAGTAGTTAAGTGGTTAAGTGAAAGCTGTGCTTTCACTGCAGGGGGTGCAGGTTCAGTCCCCTGGATGGGAAATTAAAATCCTGCATGTCACAGGGCAGTCAAAAAAAATTGCATTTATATGTGATATATTTTTAAATGTTTAGCTTTTGAGGGGAGCCATACACCATGTGACATGTGGAATCTTAGTTCTCTGACCAGAGATCAGCCCATGCCCCCTACAGAGGAAGCATGGAGTCTTAACCACTGAACTTCCAGGAAAGTCTCTTAAATTTTTTTAAATTTTAATTTTCCTTCCCCAAACAATATATTATTTGGTAAGAAAAAAAAAAAAAGACTATCCTTGCATTGGCTCTCAGACTGTAGGACACTATTCAGTCCTGAATAAATATCTATTTTGAAATATTTTTGGTTGTTTATCAGTTCAGTTCAATCAGTTCAACTCTTTGCAACCCCATGGACTGCAGTACACCAGGCTTCCCTGTCCATCACCAATTCCTGGGGCTTTCTCAAACTCATGTCCATAGAGTCACATCCAAGAATCTTATCCTCTGTTGTCCCCTTCTCCTCCTGCCTTCAATATTTCCCAGCATCAGGGTCTTTTCTAAGGAGTCATCCCTTCATCAGGTGACCAAAGTATTGGCGTTTCAGCTTCAGCATGAGTCCTTCCCATGAATATTCAGGAATGATTTCCTTTAGAATTGACTGGTTGGCTCTTCTTGCAGTCGAAGGGACGGACTCTCAAGAGTCTTCTCCAACACCACAGTTCAAAAGCATCAATTCTTTGGTGCTCAGCTTTTCTTTCTGGTCTAACTCTCACATCCATACATGACTACTGGAAAAACCATAGCTTTGACTAGATGGATCTTTCTTGGCAAAGTAAAGTCTCTGTTTTTTAATATGCTGTCTAGTACTTTGGCCACCTCATGCGATGAGTTGACTCATTGGAAAAGACTCTTATGCTGGGGGATTGGGGGCAGGAGGAGAAGGAGATGACAGAGGATGAGATGGCTGGATGGCATCACTGACTCGATGGACTTGAGTTTGAGTGAACTCTAGAAGTTGGTGATGGACAGGGAGGCCTGGCATGCTGCAATTCATGGAGTCGCAGGGAGTCAGACACGACTGGGTGACTGAACTGAACTGAACTGACGTTGGTCATAGCTTTTCTTCCAAGGAGCAAACATCTTTTAATTTCATGGCTGCCGTCACCATCTGCAGTGATTTTGGAGCCCAAGAAAATAAAGTCACTGTTTCCATTGTTTCCCCACCTATTTGCCATAAAGTGATGGGACCAGATGCCATGATTTTTGTTTTTTTAATGTTGAATTTTAAGCCAGCTTTTTCACTCTCTTCATTCACTTTCATCAAGAGGCTCTTTATTTCCTTTTTGCCTTTGGTTGTTTATATAACAAAATAATATTCAGAAAAAAATTTCTCAAAATAGCCAGTAAATAGTTAACCCTTGAACAATATAGGTTTGACCTGCTTGAGTCCACTTATACACATAGTTTTTTTCAATTAATATATTACTTCAAACTGCTTTCCAAACCGTCACATCACTGACTTGGGCTGGCCAAACTAAAACAATTTTTAAAGTACATATAACCTAGAGCAGTGGCATGGGTAGTGCTGGGAGGAAGATTCAAGAGGGAGGGGATATATGTATACTTATGGCTGATTCACACTGTTCTATGGCAGAAACCAACACAACACTGTAAAGCAATTAACATCCAATGAAAAATAAATTAAAAAATAATACTGCAAGGACAACAGCAACAAAAAACCACGTGTACATCATAGGCTATCTCCCTCCAGACCAACAAATATGTTACTATTCTATACTTTCCTCCATTCAAATTGCAATAGCCTTCTTGCCAAAAAAAATGGATATAGATGTAGATAAAGAGAAAAAGAGTACCAAAAAAGTATTCATAGCATCATTAATACAAAATTACAAAAACACAGCAAATTTTATTTAAAACAATTTAGAGTGCGTTTAAATACAGTTTCAAAAGAAGGAAATACATGCATGTATTCTGTTCTATTGGGGCTTCCTGCTACTGCTGCTGCTGCTAAGTCGCTTCAGTCGTGTCCAACTCTGTGCGACTCCATAGATGGCAGCCCACCAGGCTCCCCCATCCCTGGGATTCTCCAGGCAAGAACAATGGAGTGGGTTGCTGTTTCCTTCTCCAGTGCATGAAAGTGAAAAGTGAGAGTGAAATCGCTCAGTCGTGTCCAACTCTTAGCGACCCCATGGACTGCAGTCCACCAGGCTCCTCCGTCCATGGGATTTTTCAGGCAAGAGTACTGGAGTGGGGGTGCCATTGCCTTCTCCCAGGTGGCGCTAATGGTAAAGAACCCACCTGTCAATGCAGGAGACATAAGAGACACAGGTTTGATCCCTAGATAGGGAAGATCCCCTGGAGGAGGGCATGGCAACCCACTCCAATATTCTTGCCTGAAGAATCCCATGGACAGAGGAACCTGGCAGCATACATCCATGGGGTCACAGAGTCAGACACGACTGAAGTGATTTGGCACACACTCATACATTTTATTCTATTAAGCTCTAATGCTTCGGAAAACCACAAAATGCTCATTTCATCACCTGAGCACCTACTGATCATAGAGGTGGCATAAGAAGCCACAACTAGGAGAATAAAACAATGAGTCTCTGTGACCAGCTACAGCAAACCCAGGTCACAGGCACTGACTAGGAGCCTGTGCTCAAAACAGGGCCAGTAATCAGAAGAGCCATCATGAGTTATGGAGCACACACAACCAGTCAAAGCAAGTCCTGAATCACATAAAAACAGAGACCAAAGCAAGGCATGGAATCAAGAATCAAGACAAGAATTCAGAATCATACATATGGAGGACCACACTGTCCACTGGTCATTTGAGTGGATCTAGTTGTAGCAAGAATAGTATGTGTTAACAGCAGGTAGATGAGTTCCAGCCTTCCCTTCCATACCAGCAGCGTCCCAGAGACTGGTAACAAAACATGCCATTCATTTTTCCCACTATCCATTAGTTGGGCTTCAGGAAGAAAGCCAGACTAATTATAGACTAAATAAAGAACTTCCATTTTCTCTTTGCAACTGAGCTGTAGTGTGAGTTAAACTTCTACCCTGTTACATTAGGTATTGGCTGGACTTCAAGTGGAATTAAAGGGCAAAGCAAATGTGAAGTCAAGCTGGGGTGTCCAGCTAGTCACAGAAGTAATAGGAGGCAAAATTAAAAGAAAAGAGCACACATTCTTTCCTTTTTACAACTTTATTAACATATAATTCACATACTGTACAATTCATCTATTTAAAATATATAATTTAATGGCTTTTAGTATATTAACAAATGTATATCTATCACCACAATCAATTTTAGAACTTTTCATTATGCCAAAAAGAAACCCCACCCCTCTTAGCCAGCACTCTGGGCAACCACTAATCTACTTCCTATCTGTAGAGAATTGCCTATGTGGAAATTTCACGTAGAATTGCACAATGTGTGGTCCTGTATGACTGGCTTCTTTCACTCAGCCTCTTTTCAAGGTTTATCCATGCTGTAGCATGTATCATTACTTCATTCCTATTAATTGCTGAATAAAGTTCCATATTTTATTTATCTATTCATTAGTATATGATTATTTAGGTTTTTTTCTACTTTTTGGCTATTCTGAATAATACTGCGAAGAACATTCATGTACAAGCATAAGCTCTAGTGTGGACATATATTTTCATTTCTCTTCTGTATACCTAGAAGTGGAATTGTTTAATCATATGGCAACTCTATGTTTAACTATTTGACAAACTGCCAGACTGTTTTCCAAAGCAGCTGTACCATTTTTCATTCCCACGGCAGTACAGTAGGGTTCCAGGTTCTCTATACTCTTGTCAGTAGCTGGCTTTATTAATATCTGTCTTCTTCATTGTAACATTCTATCCCCTATTTTAAATCTTAAACAGACCTTTTGGATCTTTGGGGTCTGGTAACTGAACCAGCTCCCTGGTTAAAGGAGCCCACTTACAAAAGGTAAAAGGCTGAACACACATATACCCATGACCAAGCAGAAAAGAAAAGGCCAATGTCAGGGCACCCAGTCCCTTCTGAGTATAAACACAAAGGAGGACTTCCCTGGTGGTCCAATGGTTAAAAATATGCCTGCCTATGCAGGGGTCACAGGTTCGATCCCTGGTCCAGGAAGATTCCACACACCTCGGAGCAACTAGGCCTATCTGCCACAACTACTGAGCCCACACTCTAGAGCCTGCAAGAGCTGGTGACAAGAGAAGCCACCACAATGAGAAGCCCGTGCACCGCAACTAGAGAGGAGCCCCTGCTCGCCCCAGCTAGAGAAAGCCCATGCACAGCAACGAGGACCCATTATAGCAATGAGGACTGAGCACAGCCAAAAAAAAAAAAACCACCACAAAACACAAGGCCTGGCATTGACACTGCTTTTAACTGAACTTATTCAAGGCATAGCAAGGGCAGGATATGTAGGTAAGAGATGAACAAAGGTTGAAACATCATTTGAAAATTAACTGGGTGGGGGGAATATGGAGCCAAAATTACCTTCTCTCCTCCACTCTCACTTGGATTTTTCCACCAGACAGTACACACTGAGTACATATTTGGGAGTTCTCTACCTTTAAAGTTATATGATTCCATGATTTTCTTCCTGAAGTACAATTTAAATTGAATGCACTATGTATCTCTTTTATAAACAGAAGCCTTTGTCTTAAGGCTCCGTTGAAATGCCTTTAATGTTTATTTAAAAACATTTTTACTTTTGATGATCCTGAATCTTGTTATAATAACTTTAGCATTAGCATTAGTATTTCCTGGAAGTCGCTAAAAGTTCCTGAAAGTTCACCCAAGAAAAAAAGGTGAATATGGTTAAAAGGAAAAACTAAGAAGCACATAGATTACTTATTTAGCTAGCAAGAGAACTGTGTGTTCTTTCGTCCTTGAGAATCTTGCTTCCAATATAATGATCAATGATTTCCAATATAATGATCATATCTGAAAATACAAGGAAAAATTATAAGGATGGAGGATTCAAAATAAGGAGGAGTGATTTCAAATACAATACGAACCGGTCAAATTAGAAGATAGAGAATGTTACACATGTTTTTTCTTACTTAATGTGGAAGGAAACCACAATGAATATGTGGCTAATAAGACAACTTCTGGGCCCTAGCATTACTGGTTCTTCAAGTCAACAGATATTTGTTGTGTGTCTGCTATGAGCCTGAAACTCTGGCTAGCCTTGCCAAAATAAATAAGACAGAGTCTCCGCTGGCAAAAAGCAGCAGAGGGCTTGGCCTCTGCCACACAGATGCAAACACATTATTCAGCAGCAGTGTCCTGGGACCATCCAGCTCTGACAGGAAAGACACAGAGTTGAAATTCTGAAGAAGGGTGATTTACAGTAACCTCAGCTACACTGAGAGGCGAACAGGATACGGATGGCAAAGGAGCAGGGGACATGCCAGTGAACTCAGCCTCATCAAGAACACAAAGGATCTCACCAAGCAGAGACAGGCAGAGGACACTCGTGAAAATACTAGTGGGAGAGCAAATGTTTGGAGATTTATAAGGTGTAACCACATGAAACTGCCAATAGTCAATCACTTTCTGGTCTACAGACATAGTATCCTCATATGGTTTCAAAACACCAAATAATCCCCACTGGTGTGTTGGGTGAATGTTTAGGAGAACTAGTTAGGAAAGTAGTTGGGGTCAGAGTAGAAAGGCCTTGAATTGCCTTCTAAATTTCAACTTTGTCCCACATGTGATGGAGGCAGTCAATTCACAGAAAGAACTGAACAAATGGTCAATAAATGTATTTTTAAATATTTAAAGAATTTTGGATTTAAAAGAAAACTATGTATCATTTTCAGTACCACAAATTTTTAAAAGTTAATAATATTCAGTGCTAATAAGGTCTCAAGGAAAACAGGATGCTCCCACATACTGCTGTATGTGTAAACTGGAATCATATTTCTGGAAGGCGATCAGAATATGCTTTGACCAAGCATTTCACTCTTAGAACTTTATCTTAGAGAAACAGTCAAGGGTATTAACTGAAACAGGAAAAAAGTTTTGCCACCAGGATATACTTAATGTCCAACAACAGCAAGTTGGTTAAACGAATCATGAATCAGTCTTATAAGCAAACATTATACAACTACTTTCAATATTCAGAGGAACATGTGAGCATTCATGGAAATGCTCACAAAATTTCTATTATATGAAAAAATTCGGATATGAAATGTTATATGTATCAGACCTCTTAAGAGCTAGGTTAAGACTGACTAAATTAGAATTTCAGAGCTGCTATTTAGCCATATGACCTTGAACACGGAACCTGTCCTCTCTGCAGCTCAGTTTCATCATCTGTAAACAGGAAATAATACCAGTATATAATATACATAAAGCACTTTGAAATCTGCCTGGCACACAGTAAGCACTACCCAAAGCTAGTTATTGTTAATATCTAAGAGTCAGCTATTGTTAGTATCTAAGAGAGTTAGTTATTATTAACATCATTAGTGCTCATTGCCAGTAAATTAATTCAACTTTTAAACCAATTTAAGAAGTAAAGGTGGGAAGACAAACCACGGGGGCAAGAACCACACCCAACACACCCTGCAGAGCTGTTCCTGTGAAGTCATCACGGCAGCTGCCAAGCACTGACCCCATGGCTTGCACTGCCAAGTCTTCAGATGCCAGACACTGCACACTGCCCCCAGAACAGCTGTCTCTGCTGCCACTGGAAACCGGATGCAGCTGCCATCACTGCTGTGCCCTGGCCAGAACGGATTCTGCGTCATCCCTGCTGCTTTGAGTCACCAGGTCCTGAATCAAAGCCTAGAGGATGCATCTGCTTGGCTGCACCAAGTCCTCAGTTCCCAGCTGTAAGGGAGATTGAGCAAAGGAGCTTTAAGCATTTTATCATATAGAAAAGGCAGATTCTACTTTGTAAGTCAGGGGATTCAATACACTTAGCAAAATTTTATACCGGGAAACCAAAGAAAGCTGTAAACAATCCTTCCAGGGTTTGAAAAACACAGATATAACCTGAACATATATTTACAATATAGAAACAACTAAAAGGAAATACATATATATTAATATATCTCAAAGTATTAATGACCATGTAGCTGATTTGAGTTTTTACTTTCTGACTCTGTAACTTTCCAAATCTTCTATGACATAGAAAAGACGTTTTTCTTTTCAAGCAAGACTAGGCAATATCTGATCTCTATTTTTGAAAGAGAATTGAGTCTCAGATTTGGCCATGGGCTGGGAAGTGGGCAACTAGGTCAGCTGGCCACTGTCAGCCTAGAGCCAGACCTTGTTTATCGAAGAGCAGTCAATACAGCAGCACCATCAGCTTGATTCAGAAGCACATTAGAAATTCATAATCTCAGGCCCCATCCCTGATCTACTGAAAGCAAAGAAGAAGATGGTTAAAATGATATTCTAAAAGTATAAGCAGCAAGGCTTGACACCTGACAATGTGAAAAAAATAGTCACAAATGATTACAATACTTGGAAACAGTTCCAAACTTGGAAGAATGCAGAATCATTAACAGAAATGGGTTACTGGAATAGGAAAGAGTTTCAAAGGAAAAAGGTGAATGTGATTTTAGATATAAGAGGTTTGAGAACTTGAAAGATGGCCAGATGGATGTAACCACCCTGGACAATGCAGAACTGGGAGCCAATAAGAAATGTCGAGATTGGGGACTTCCCTATGGTCCAATGGCTAGGACTCTGAACTTCCAATGCAGGGTGCCCAGGTTCTATCCCTGGTCAGGAAACTAGATCCCACATGCCGCAACTAAAGATCCCGTGTGCCACAACTGGGACCCAGCACAGCCAAATAAATACGCAAATTTAAAAAGAAAAGAATTGTCAAGAGTGGACTTCCACATTTGAGAGCAATCTAAAAAGGAGGTAACAGAAGCCATAAAAATGGATAAGAGAATGCCAAGCGAGGAAGAAATCCAAGCAAGATTCTTTGTTAATATCTGTATCTTGGAAGTAGGAGAGGAATGGAAGTCAGAAAATGGATAGCCCAAATTAAGATCATCAGGAAATTACAGAGCCAAAGAAAACAAAGGACATCAGGATGGAGGGGACACATGTACACCTATGGCTGATTCATACTGATGTATGGCAAAAACCATCACAATACTATAAAGTAATTATCCTTCAATTAAAATAAATATTTTTTTTAAAAAGAAAAAAACCCGAAAAGGTTAAAAAAAAACACAAAGGGCAGATGTTTCATTATAATTCAATTCTTCTCTCCTTTCATGACAAATTAGGAGTGGTTTACATAGTTATACTTACATTAGACTTGACAGTGATAGATTAGAGGAGATCTTAATTCTTGAGATATAGAATGTCCAAAATATTTGGAAAAGAACACTGATGCTTTGGATGTTATAGTCATAGGTCATATCATCAGGAGATAGTCAAAGCTTCTGTGTCATTTTTTAAAAGTTTTTAATGAAAATTTTGCAATTTTTCAAGTAAGAGTTGCAAATCAAGTAAGACCATGACTTAACTTTGTTTTATTCATCCATTTATTGAGCAAACATTTATTGAGCACTTACTAGGAGCCAGGCACTCTTCTGGGTTTCGAGGATACAGCAGTTAAAGTAACAGGCAAAAAACCCCTTGCACTCCTGGGACTTACAAGGAGGAGGGAAAGATAGATAATAAACAAAAAGGAGTAAGTAAACAGATTGTCCTTTGTTATTCAGTAATAATTGTTACAGAAGTAAGGAACATAGGAGTGGGGTGAAAACTGGAATTTTAAGAGATGACAAGGAAGTTGCCACTAAGGTGAACAGACCTGAAGGAGGTGAGGAAACCACTCCTGTAGATACCTGAGGGAAGCATCTTTCAGGTCAAGGCTGAAGTGGATCTGGGCGTCAAGAAGGCCAGTGTGGCTGGACTGAGGGAGTGCAGGGGTGGGCAGGAAAAGAAGACTGAGGAATAAAGGCCATCAGATGTTTCTGAACATATAAGTGGCATTATTTGACTTGGATGTTAACAGAATCATTTGACTGCTATTTTATGAACAGATTGAAGCTGGAAAACCAGATAGGTGGCTATTGTGAATACAGAGGCAAGAATAATGGTGACTCAGACGAGGTACCTTTGACAGTTTCCTCTTTTCAGATAACTACCTTTTCTGTTTTTCTTCTAGTATGATGCAAGAAGGTGGAGAGATTGTGTGCACAGAAGGGAAAGGAGTACAGAACTCCCAATTATTCTAGTTATATAATTCCATATATTATATATAGTATATGGAATATAGTTACATAACTACAATTATGTAACTATATATATATAAAACATATAGTTATATAGTTCCACCAGGGCTTCCCTGGTGGCTCAGTGGTAAAGAATCCACCTGCCGTTGCAGGAGACATGGGTTCAACCCTGGTCTGGGAGGATTCCACACGCCACAGAGCAACTAAGCCTGAGTGCAACAACTGTTGAGCCTGTGCTCTAGATCCTGGGAGCCCCAGCTACGGAGCCCATGTGCCACAGCTACTGAAATCTACGTGCCCTAGG
Organism: Nanger dama; assembly: GCA_917880005.1. Taxonomy (NCBI): domain Eukaryota; kingdom Metazoa; phylum Chordata; class Mammalia; order Artiodactyla; family Bovidae; genus Nanger; species Nanger dama. Next base: position 16,685,587 of record CAKJTW010000007.1, read on the forward strand.
GTCTGTGCTTCACAACAAGGGAGGCCACCACAATGAGCTGTACATGGACTGCAACTAGACAGTGCCCCTGCTCACTGCAATGAGAGAAAAACCAGAACACCAGCAAAGACCCAGCACAGCCAAAAATAAATAATTAAATGTTAGTTTGTTAGAATAGGAAAAAGGAGTACAAAATGGTGGTGGCTAAAAAGACAAAGAAAGGGAAAAGTCCGCGAAAAACAGAGCAAAAGAAAATCCGCAGACCTGAGTAGGAATCTCAGGTGCAACAAACATGCCCCCTTCCTGGCTAGGCCTAATTTGCATTGGGCTGACTCAGGGAGGAGGAAACAAAACCTATAAAAAGAAGGAGCCAAGATAGTTTGAGGCCTCTCCTTTGGGGTCAGCTAGCCCTCACGTCTCCAGGGTGTACTGTTCTTTGCTTACTGAATAAAACTCTGAGCCATAACCGAGCTCTAACACTGGTCTGCAGTTTCAAACCTTTGTTGCAGCAAGACAGAACCAAGGAAATTACACACTTTCCTGGAATTAAATAAATAAAAAAAATTTTTTTTAATTATATATTTTCACATTTATCTTCAGCCACACAGAACAAAATGTGTATACAATTTAAACATTTAAATTTAACTTAAACATGTAATATGTTTAAATAAGTAAATCTTTTAAATTATTACAATTTCAAGGAACTGTTTTAAAAATAAAACTAAAAACAAAACCATTATCATCACTCTGTCAATAAATTTATATTTAGGCCAAGGTAATAATAACACTGGGCATTATGCCAGGTATTAACAATGCAAAATGCTGGGCTGAATGAAGCACAAACTGGAATCAAGATTGCGGAGGAAATATCAATAACCTCAGATCTGCAGATGATACCACCCAAAGCAAAAAGGAATTAAAGAGCCTCTTGAAGAAAGTGAACAAAGAAAGTGAAAAAGCTGGCTTAAAACTCAACATTCAAAAAACTAAATCATGGCATCCAGTCCCATCACTTCATGGCAAATAGATGGGGAAACAATGGAAACAAGTGACAGACTTGATTTTCTTGGGCTCCAAAATCACTGCAGAAGGTGACAGTAGCCATGAAATTAAAAGAAATGCTTGCTCCTTGGAAGAAAAGCTATGACCAATCTAGACAGCATATTAAAAAGCAGAGACATAACTTTGCCAACAAAGGTCTGTCTAGTCAAAGCTATGGTTTTTCCAGTAGTCATGTATGGGTGTGAGAGCTGGACCATAAAGAAAGCTGAGTGCTGAAGAATTGATTCTTTTGAACTGTAGTGTTGGAGAAGACTCTTGAGTGTCCCGTGGACTGCAAGGAGATCCAGCCAGTTCATCATAAAGGAAATCAGTCCTGAATATTCACTGGAAGGACTGATGTTGAAGCTGAAGCTCCAATACTTTAGCCACCTGATGTGAAGAACTGACTCATTTGAAAAGACTCCGATGCTGGGAAAGACTGAAGGCAGAAGGAGAAGCAGATCGGAGAGGATGAGATGGTTGGATAGTATCATTGACTCAATGGACATGAGATTGAGCAAACTTTGGGAACTGGTGATGGACAGGGAAGCCTCGTGTTCATAGGGTCGCAAAGAGTTGGACACAACTGAGCAACTAAACTGAACTGAATAATAAAAGAACTGACAATTTATTTTAAAGACATGAGAAATATTTTTGAAATGTAGAGTCACTAAATAATGACTAGTTCTAAAAGGTGTCATTTTAAAGTTTCCACTGTGTAATGTTGTATGTAATTAAAAGCAAAAAGAAAGTGAGATCTAGAGAGTACACACAAAGACCTGGGTCACATCAGGACACACAATTTGCCTCTTCTACGGATCTAAGCCCAAAGGCTTCATTTATTTGCTAAAGATTAAAAGCATAAAGTGATTTTTTTCTTGCTTTAAAATAAAAAGGCAACTAAGTCAAGTTAAACATTGACTCAGAAGAGCTGTGGACACTTAGTATTATCCTAGATGTGTGGAGTGGTTATTGTTTACAAAGCACTTTCATTACCATTACCTCATTTGATCCTCACAATAGACCCATTAGTAACATTGTTCTTGATTTACAAATAAAGAAACCCAGACTAGGAGAGTTCAGGGGATTGGTCCAAGAGTACGCAACTAATTGGCAGTACTAGAGCTAGGATCGGAGAAGGCAATGGCAACCTACTCCAGTGTTCTTGCCTGGAGAATCCCAGGGATGGGGGAGCCTGGCGGGCTGCCTGTCTATGGGGTCGCACAGAGTCGGACACGACTGACGCGACTTAGCAGCAGCAGCAGCAGCAGCAGCGGAGCTAGGATTCTTTACCATCTGAACCAAGAAAAAGAAAAACAAGAAGGCAAAGTGCTTATCTGAGGAGGCTTTACAAATAGTGGAAGAATGAAGAGAAGCGAAAAGCAAGAGAAACAGAGAAAGGTACATGATTCAATTAAAATGCAAAGTTCCAAAAAATAGCTAGAAGAGACGAGAAGGCCTTCTTCAATGAACAATGGTTAATAATAAAAGAAAACAACAAAAAAGCAAAAGACTAGAGATCTCTTCAGGAAAATTGGAAACATCAAGTGAGCATTTCACCCAAAGATGGACACAATAAAGGATAAAAATGGTGCAGACCTAGTAGACACTGAAGAGATCAAGAAGAGATGGAAAGAATACATGGAAGAAGTGCAGAAAAAAGATCTTCATGAATAGGATTACTACGATGGGGTGGTTAGTCTCCAATAGCCAGACATTTGAAGTGTGACGTCAAGTGGGCCTTATTAATTGCTGTTACTAAAACTAGTGGATGCAATGAAATTCTAGCAGAACTATTCAAATCCCTAAAGGATGGTGCCATCAAGTGCCAGGAGCCACCACGGGAGATAGCACCCATGACAAGGTCATGTGGAAGAGCACTGTTAAGCAAGGTTTCAGGACTTAATGGGCCCCCTAGGCTTTCTCGAGCATCTACCCCCAAACCAGAATCTGTCTGTTTTACTATTTCATGACTTTCACCAACTCCTCTGACATTAACAGGCTATTCCTGACCACCTTTCTCTGGAGAAAATTAACTTAGGGCTATAACTAATAAGTCTCCTGGACATGAGAGGAATATTTCCAATCAAAACCCCTCTGTTTGCATTCTAGCTTGCTTGGCAAGTATATCCAGATTCTTGCAGCTACGCATATGATTATTTACAGCCTCCCAACTGTGAGAGGCACGGAGAGCCTAAAAACATAGAGCCTTTCAAAGAGTTAAAAGTTATTAGAACAGTGTTAATGTAGGATTTCATTATTTGGCCAATGCTTGTTGCTAAGTTCCCATATCTCTTATCCACTGTGCACCTGAGAGTGTATTAGTTAATACAGTTGAAATGTAAGAAAAACATGTGTAGCCTTGAATTTAACCACATCAGACTTTTGAGCTAATTAGTTCTTTCTTGTAACTCACTGCACCTTTCTTTACTCCATGAGAAATGTAACTTATTTAATACTTTCTGAGGCTGACATAGATTAGAAATATAAGAAAAAACATTTCAAGGGAAAGTAAGTTTTCTGGTTGAGAAGCCTTTATCAAAAGAGGGTCATAAAATGTTCACAGGCCTCCAAGGCCAGAAGATAATGTACACAATATTGTTTATGGGAAAGGTTTGCAGAAAAAATCCTGGTTTTGATAAAGACAAAACAGATGTAATGTTTGGGCTGACTCTGTATGACTTTGCATCTTTCATTTTCCTCTATGTATAAGACAAGATATAAAAGTACCTTTAAAAAATAAAGCTATGGACCTTGCTTACTGAAGTGGCTTGGTCTCCTCGTGTAAATCATTTTCGCCTTCCTTCTCTCCTTCCCTCTCTTTTTCAGGCTGATCCCTTGAAGCATAGAGGCTCCCTGCGTTCACTTATCTGCCCGGGTTTCTAAGACCTGAACGGGAAGACGTTCTGCATCTTCACTCCCTCGGGAGACCGGGAAGGCACCTGTGGCCTCCGTGAACAGGGCAAACTTCTTGTCGTGAAGTTTTATTGGCTTTTTATGTAAACCAAGGAATATCAGCCTCTTTCTCTCCTCTATTTTCTTATCGACAATATTCTTTCCTTATCTCTCTCTAAATCATCCGTCGACGCCGTTTTTCCTTCAGGTTCCCCTGAATCCTGCGGGGGGCTGGACCCCAGCAATCAAGGTTTTGCATTCATTATATCAACAAATCTGGAAGACCCAGCAGTGGCCACAGGGCTGGAAAAGATCAATCCTCATTCCAATTCCCAAGAAGGGCAATGCAAAAGAATGTGCTAACCATCAGACAATTGCTCTGATCTCCCATGCTAGTAAGATCATGCTTAAAATTTTGTATGCTAGGCTTCAGCACTAAATGAATCAAGAACTTCCAGATGTTCTAGCTGCATTTAGAAAAGAAAGAGAAACTAGAGATCAAACTTCCAACATTTTCTGGATTACAGAGAAAGCAAGGAAATTTCAAAAACATCTACCTCTGTCCCATTGACTACACTAAAGCCTTTGACTGCTTGGATCATGACAAACTGTGGAAAGTTCTTAGACAGATAGGAATAGCAGACCATGTTATTTTCTCCTGAGAAACCTGTATGTAGGTCAAGAAGCAACAGTTAGGCCTTGCAGATGCTGCCACCCCAGAGCCTCCCGTGCTGTCTAGACATGGTCGACCCCACAGTGTTCTTCGACATTGCTGTCAACGGTGAGACCTTGGGCTGAGTCTCTTTCGAGCTGTTTGCAGACAAAGTTCCAAAGACAGCAGAAAAATTTTGTTCTCTGAGCACTGGGGAGAAAGGATTTGGTTATAAAGGTTCCTGCTTTCACAGAATAATTCCGAGATTTATGTGCTGGGGTGGTGACGTCACATGCTATAATGGTACTGGTGGCAAGTCTATCTATGGCAAGAAATTTGATGATGAGAATTTCATCCTGAAGCATACAGGTACTGGCATCTTGTCTATGGCAAAAGCTGGCCCAACACAAACGGTTCCCAGTTTTTCATCTGCACTGCCAAGACTGAGTGGTTGGATGGCAAGCATGTGGTCTTTGGCAAGGTAAAAGAGGGCATGAATATAGTGGAAGCCATGGAGCACTTTGGGTCCAGGAATGGCAAGACCAGCAAGAAGAGCACCATTGCTAACTGTGGACAAATCTAATAAATTTGACTTGTGTTTTACTTAACCACCAGACCATTCCTTCTGTAGCCCAGGAGAGTACCCCTTCACCCCATCTGCTCGGAATCTCCTATAATCTTTGTGCTCTCGCTATAGTTCTTTGGGTTCCATATTTTCCTTATCCCCTTCCAAGTTTAGCTGGATTGTAAAGTTAAATTTATGATTATAAAATAAAAACTAAACAATTAAAAAAAAGAAGAAGCAACAGTTAGAACCCTGTATGGAACAACTGATTGGTTCAAGATCAAGAAAGGAGTATGACAGGGCTATCTGTTGTTACCCTGTTTGTTTAACCTATATGCTGAGCACATCGTAAGAAATGCTGGGCTGCTTGAGTTACAAGCTGGAATCAAGATAGGAGGGAGAAACATCAACAACCTCAGATATGCAGATGATTATCGCTCTAAATGGCAGAATGTGAAGAGCAACTAAAGAGCCTCTTGATGAGGGTGAAGGAGAGTGAAAGAGCCACCTTAAGACTAAATACTAAAAACTAAGATCACAGCATCTGCCCCCATTACTGCATGGCAAATAGAAGGGGAAAAGGTGGAAGCAGTGACAGATTTCTTCTTCTTGGGCTCCAAAATCACTGTGGATGGTGACTGCAGCCATAAAATCAGAAGACAAATGCTTCTTGGCAGGAAAGTGATGACAAACCTAGACAGTATGTTGAAAAGCAGAGACATTATTCTGCCAACAAAGGTTCATATAATCAAGGCTATAGTCTTCTAAGTGGTCACATACAGCTGTGAGAGACAGACTGTACAGAAGGCAGAATGCCAAAGAATTGATGCCTTCACACTGTGGTGCTGGAGAAGGCTTCTGAAAGTCCTGTGGACAGCAAGGAGATAAAACCAGTCAATCTTAATGGAGATCAACCCTGAATATCCACTGGAAGGACTGATCCTGAAGCTCCATTATTTTGGTCTCTGATGTACACAGAAGCATTTTTGGAAAAGTTCCTGATGCTGGAAAAGATCGAGGGCATCAGAGGATGAAGTGGCTGGACGGTATCACCAATGCAGTGAACATGAACTTGGGCAAATTCTGGGAGATAGTGAGGGACAGGGAGACCTGGCATGCTGCAGTCCCTGGGGTCGAAAGAGTTGGAAATGATTGGGTGACTGAACAGCAACAGAGCTGGGAATGGAACCCTCACTTCCTAGCTCTTTCTAATTCACCAACTTGTGTTTTCTCTGGATATAAAATTGGGAAAGAAAATGTTTTCCCTGTGCAAGAATTATCAGGTCAACAAAACCAAAGGTGCAGAGCAGTATCTATGGAGAAGTACCAGTTTGGGAATAATTGCCTTATGATAGATTCTATTGTGGGGACACAATTTGAGGTTAGAGAAGCCAAGGAACAGAGGCTTATTAAGTCAAACACTAGTTCTTTAATTATTCAGGGGCTGGTTTGCCATTTAGGCATAACTCAGTCTTTCCCCACATCCACCCCTTTTATAGCTGGCTTGCTCTCCTAGTCTGCTCTTTGCCACCTCCACCAGAGGGCAGGCAGAGCAGGAAGAAGAGCATTGATTACCTGCTTATCAAAGAGTTGGAAGAAGAAAACTTAGACCACTATCTCAAGTTAGAGTTTTGGAGTCTTTCTAGATTTCAGTTATGAATGGCAACTTTGCCACCACAGAATAAACAATGCAGCAAAATGATCAGGACTGGAGACTAGGATTGCGTTGCACGCAGTCGCTTCAGTCATGTCTGACTCTTTGCAACCCTATGGACTGTAGTTCACCAGGCTCCTTTGTCCATGGGATTCTCCAGGCAAGAATATTGGAGTGGGTTGCCCTCCTCCAGGGGATCTTGCTGATCCGGGGAATGAACCCATGGCTTTTATGTTTCCTACATTGGCAGGCAAATTCTACCACTATATTTCTCTATATTTTCACTCTGATTTTTCTGAATGATCAATATAAAGTGTTAAATCATTAAAATTATAACAAAAAATGTGGAGAAATAGACAGGCAATAAACAAGAACAGAAAATTCACCAAAGGAATTCAATTGGCAATGAATATCAGAAAATGTTCCATTCGACAGGCAATGAAAGAAATACACATTTAAAGTAAGAAACTGCCACCTTTCTTGTCAAATTAATGAATATTAAAAGTTATAATTATGTGCAAGGCTATGGTGAGACAGGCATTTTTATATATGATTAGTAGAAATGAAAAGTTGGTACCATCTTTCTAGAGAGAAATCTAACCATATAGAGAGATTAATCTGACAGAAGAAAATCAGAGAAATTTCATACTACTCAAGTTGGAACTAAAATCTGGTTCTTTTTCCTCTAATCAAGTGAGTCCTTACATGGACAATACAGAATCATGATACATGATAAAACAAAAAGCAAGCTTTATGCCACCTCTAGCCCTGGGCTGACTCAGTGGGATGGAAAGATGAGAATCTCCACCCCAAAAGAAAGGTCTGTAACTGTTACCACTCCAGCAACAGAGGCAGAGCATCCTGACAGTGAAGAGAACTGGGAGCATCTGGATGTCTCTCAAGATCACACGGGCTGCCTCAGACCCATAGGAGAGGAAAGCCATGCTTTCTCTAGGTTTCAGAAGGTGTAACACATCACGCTGACCTGCATCTTATTGTGCCAGGTTGCCCTGGAGAGACAGTGTGAGTCAGGGGAGAATGATTTTTATGGCACTATCCAGCATCCGAGGGTCTTATCAGTAATGATCAAACTTGCAGTTGGACCACTCCTACACCTTCAAATTACATTGCAAAAAGACAGTTGTAGTCTTAAAGGTCACATACAACATTTGCCCCTAAATGTGCACTATTGTATCATAACAGAGTTCCTTGATCTTGTTTATAAATTAATACCTACTAGATTCATTTAATATAAGAGAGATCCTGATGGTGAACAGAAGAAGTCTCATTATAATACAAATCTGCTTGGAAGACCTAAGCTGCACAAAAAGAGATTTTCCTGAGTTCTAAGTATACATTCACTACAGTTTACAATATGGAGAAATTGAAAGCAGCTTTTAAAATGTCTGATCAAGAGTGTGGTAGGTGTCTATTAACTATTTTATAAAATGGAAAATGCTTCTGAAAAAGAAGTAAAGATGCAGAATACCAAGGTTCTAGTTGAGGGTAACTGACTCCCTCCTGTCTTTCCCACTGAATGGAGATATAACATGGACAGAATAAATGACTGCTTTAAAATGAAATATAGTACTCAGGTTGGAAAAGAAGATGAAAATGTGAAATCCTGCTAACTCAGCAGGGAGTTTCCTGGGTTTTCTTTTTTGTCCCTTCTAGTATCTCCTGGTCTGGACTCAGGGGAGACTGAAACCAGAACTGGGACCTGGTCCTGGACAGAAAGACTCCAGAAGCCTCTAGTTCTGGCCCAAGAAAAAGAAAGAGGATCTCTAATGCTCAAAGAAGATAGAAGAAACCACCTAGTGTTTTAATTTTTTTTTCCATTTCTTTTTTCCCATTTTAGACTCCAAGGAATCTAGGAGTATCAGTAGTGGCAGCTGTCAATGTGACAGAAGCAAGGGATAACAGTGCCTGAAACTCTGATGGAAAGGATGTTTATTGAGAAGAAAAACCAGCGTGGGGTTCCAGGGAGGATAATCATATACCAGAATTGTAACTGTGGACATGACATTGGCAAATTGCCTGCGAAAAGATACCATGTGGATATGTCACAGGTAGCTAGAAATGTAAATCTAGAACTCAGAAAAGAGGTCTGGGGTAGAATTTCAAGTTCGTGAATCATCTGCATTTAGAAGTTATTTAAAGCTAAATACCCTAGACATTTTCTCCTATCTGAATAACAGTTAATTACTGACATTTTCTTGCAGCATTCTTTAGTATCTGCTTCACTGCCAAAGTGAAAAATAAGACCATTTATTACAATAAATAAAGATAAATCCATCTTTATCTAATAAAGATGGATTCTCTCCAACCACTGAAAAAAGGACATAGGATTTTATTTGGTCCCAAGATTTGGGGCCTGGCTCCTGACACAGCAGTGTTTAAGACTCTGCTTGCAACATCCCTAAAATAACTTTGAAAAACTTTGTATTCTCTAATATCTTTTAAAATTTGCATATAAACTTTTTTTCATCAAATTTAAATAACGGCAAAAGATGTGATTTGGAGTATCATAACTATTAATATGTTTCTTTTAATTGACCATTAAAATTATTTATTCATTTCTTTTGTTTTGGCTGTGCTGGGTCTTTGTTGCTGCTCAGACTTTGTTCTCTACTTCCAGTGCTCGAGCTTCTCAACCTGGTGGCTTCTCTTGTTGCAGATCACAGGCTCTAGGACACACAGGCTTCAGGAGCTGCAGCGTGTGGGCTCTGTAGTTGCTGTTCCCCAGGCCTAGAGCACAGACTCAATAGCTATAGCACACAGGTTTGCTGCTTCTCGGAATGTAGGATCTTCCTGGATCAAGGACTGAACCCGTGTCTCCTGCACTGGCAGGTGGATTCTTTACCACTGAGCCATCAGGGAAGCCCTTATGCCATGCTTTGATGTTTGAAAATCTTTGATTGATCGCTATCAATTTTTTTCAATAACAATCTGAATGCAAATGGATATATTCTCTGGTTCTAAAAGCTGTATTACTTTTTCTTTTGTATTTAGTTACCATTATAGTTAATAAATAGATTAAAATGATCAAAGAACATAACACAAATAAGTGTTAAATGTGCAAAGAAAAATTTTATTATAAATATATGCTTTAATGAGATAATGGGTCTTTTTTTCATGTATGAATTCAAGATTCTGTTATTTATTTACTACTCCAATAAGGGTATGATAAGCATGTGTTATTTTATTAGCTTTTCTAATATTAAAGTTACACATCTTTATGGTTTGCGTGGTTAGTTGCTCAGTCATGTCTGACTCTTTGTGACCCATGCACTGCAGCCCGCAAGCCTCCTCTGTCCATGGGGATTCTCCAGGGAAGAATACTGGAGTGGGTTGCCATGACCTCCAGCAAATCTTCCCAACCCAGGGATCAAACCCAAGTCTCCTGCTTTGCAGGTGAACAGGTGGGTTTTTCACCATACGAGCCACCAGGGAAGCTTTCTTTATGGTTTAAACAGCATCAAATTGCCCTAGAAGACATATAACAAAGTATTACGTGCCTTCCCCCCACTTCCCATTTTCAACAGGTAACTACTTCTATTTTTACCTCCATATGTCCAAATAACATACTTATATTGTTACTTGTTGATTTAAAAAGTTTTAGTCATTATTTATTGCTACTCCCCTGAAGCAGATGAGGTTTCATTTTTTTAAAGTTGAAATACAGTTAGTGTACAATATTATGTTAATTTCACATATACTACATAGTGATTTGACATTTGCATACATTATAAAATGATTACCATGATAAATCTAGGAATCATCTCTCTCCATACAAAGTTATTACAGTATGAGTGACTATATACCTTATTCTGAATATTATATCCCTGTGGCTTATTGATTTTATAACTGGAGATTTGTACCTCTTAATCTCCTTCACCTATTTTGCCACCCTCTACACTTCACTTCAAAGAGAAATAGATGGGAAAATAGTGGAAACAGTGTCAGACTTTATTTTGGGGGCTACAAAACCACTGCAGATGGTGATTGCAGCCATGAAATTAAAAGATGCTTACTCCTTCGAAGGAAAGTTATGACCAATCTAGATAGCATATTGAAAAGCAGAGACATTACTTTGCCAACAAAGGTCCATCTAGTCAAGGCTATGGTTTTTCCAGTGGCCATGTATGGATGTGAGAGTTGGACTGTGAAGAAAGCTGAGTGCCGAAGAATGGATGCTTTTGAACTGTGGTGTTGGAGAAGCCTCTTGAGAGTCCCTTGGACTGCAGGGGAGATCCAGCCAGTCCACTCTGAAGGAGATCAGCCCTGGGATTTCTTTGGAAGGAATGATGCTAAAGCTAAAACTCCAGTACTTTGGCCACCTCATGCAAAGAGTTGACTCACTGGAAAAGACTCTGATGCTGGGAGGGATTGGGGGCAGGAGGAAAGGGGATGGCAGAGGATGAGATGGCTGGATGGTATCACTGACTTGATGGACATGAGTCTGAGTGAACTCCGGGAGTTGGTGATGGACAGGGAGGCCTGGCGTGCTGCAATTCATGGGGTCGCAAAGAGTCAGACACGACTGAACGACTGAACTGAACTGAACTGAACTGACACACCCTGAGCAGCTTCCCTGTGGCTCAGTGGTAAACAATCTGCCTGCAATGCAGGAGACCCAGGTTCAATCCCTGGGTCAGGAAGATCCTCTGGAGAAGAAAATGGCAATCCATTCCAGTATTCTTGCCTGAGAAATTCCATGGATAGAGGACCCTGGTGGGCTACCGTACATGGGGTCCCAAGAGTCAGAAAAGATTTAGTGACTACACCACCACTACTACCACCTACCATGAAGGGGCCTTTTTTCAATTAGTGTATGCATTTGTGGCAGCAGAGGATGAGATGGTTAGATAGCATCACCAACTCAATGGACATGCATTTGAGCAAACTCTGGAAGGCAGTGAAGGACACGGAAGCCCAGTATGCTGCAACCCATGGGGTTGCACAGAGTCAGATACAACTTAAGAGACTGTACAACAACATGCATCTAGGGACTAATATTACATATTGCCAGAATTTAGACATATATTTTGTTTTTTTCTATTTTTCAAACTACTTAATTTATTCAACTGTGTCAGGAGTTAGTTGCAGCATGTGGGATCCAGTTTTCCAACCAAGGATGGAACCCAGGAGCCCTGCACAAGGAGTGTGGAGTCCCAGCCACCGGACCACAGCGAAGCTCTGAAAAAAGTTATTCACATAAATCAGAAGATGGGACTGAAAGGAGTTTTATTATAGCAATAACCTACAATTATTTGAACCTCTAAGAGTTATATAATTAAAATCACATAGTAATAGATAATTAAAAATTATCTTTAATGAGTCACCAACTGACCACTCAATTTCTCCTTTAATTTTGTGAAAAGTGGTGAAAACCTCTTGAGTTTCAAAAAGATTATTATAATTATTCCTCTTGCTCACCGTTCACAGCAATAATTTGAATTGCCTGGCACTTCAGAAGTTCCTCTACCCCAAGGCAAAGAGCTGTAACATCTCAGAGGGAGGGAAGTCTTTTTCCTTAATGTGGGAGGTGGAGAGGATGGAGATTATGCAAGGGGAGGTGAGAAAGGAGAAAGGAGTGCAGTGACGGGGGTGTCATGGAGCAGATCAGTTTTAAGCAGAATGAAGGAAGTTGAAATCCAGAAGCTAGGTCCATCCAGTAATTCTGTCTTTTGGCTTTCTTATCTCTTAGAAGTCTTTGCGCACCCTTACTTGGTTTAAACCAACTAGTATTTCCTTTCTTTCATGTAACCTTATCATGAGGGAGAAAAAAAGAGAGAGAGAGAGAGGAAAGAAAACATAAATCTGGGAATATTTTTGAGGGTTATAGAAAAGACTCTGATCCCTAAGAATAAAGAATTCTCCAGGGAAGGGGGTGTGGTGAGGAGAAGGAGGAAGGAGAGGTTAAGTATTCATGGGTGGGATAGATAAGGAACTACTTTTACCCTATTCCCCGTAAGGTAGAGTTGAGGCCACTCCTGGAATCAACACTTTGGTATTGCATTTCATTTATTGAACAAACATTTTTAGGCACTTTTAATGTCAGCTTCCTGATAGCTCAGTGGTAAAGAATCTGCCTGCAATGCAAGGGACTCTAGTTTGATTCCTGGGTTGGGAAGATCTGCTGGTGAGATAAGCTACCCACTCCAGTATTCTTGGGTTTCCCTTGTGGCTCAGCTGGTAAAGAATCTGCCTACTATGTGTGAGACTTGGGTTTGATCCCTGGGTTGGGAAGATCGCCTAGAGAAGAGAAAGGCTACCCACTCCAGTACTCTGGTCTACAGAATTACATGGATCATATAGTCCATGGGGTCACAAAGAGTCGGGCACAACTGAGCGACTTTCACTATGTCAGCTTCTGTGCCAGGCCTCAGAGGTACAGTGACCTTTGAGGGAATTACACCACCACTCAGGACTCAGGTGTTCACTGAGGTGCTCTAGCCAGCCACCCTCCCTGCTTCCTACCAAATACTTCTCCACATTTTCAGATTTCTCCTCCCACCATCCTTTCTTCCCTATTACACCATCACCAAAAGTTACTGTCATCTCATTTTCTCCAAACACTATTCAATGCTTTCTGCTGTAGGCTGGGCCACACCCAGCCTTCACTGCAAAGAGATGCAGTGAAGGGGTACCCAACATAGCTCTTCAACCCCTCAATAATTCAGGGCGGGGGGATGAGAACTAAGCATTAGGAGGTCACATTTGAGATACCTCTAGGCAACAAGAAGCTTTGAATATGCTGTACAAATGTTTTCATACTTTTACTTGTATACTGGTGTCAAATGTTAGGAAACATTGGAAACTGATTAATCAAAGTATGGATCAACAGGTCCAAACATGTTATCAGGAAGCTGAATCTGTCCTGCAGACATATTGGTTTGGCAGATACAGTGCTGACAATTTTAAAATAATTTATTTTTGACATTGAAAATTTTTATTGTTCAACACAATATTACATACTTTTAACCTTATACAATATTTTAATTTACACAGAATTCATTACATGCATTAACCTTGTATAACATTCTTAACTTACTTGAAATTGGTTTGAACTCCCCAGAAGGCATATTACGTGCTTTGGAGCTTAGATAATAATTTCCATCACTTGGGTCTGGTAGAAAGCTACATGCTTCAACTTTCATTTTCAGTAGCTTGGTGGTGGTGGTTTAGTCACTAAATTGTGTCCAACTCTTGTGACCCAATGGACTGTAGCTAGCCAGGTTCCTCTGTCCATGGAATTTCCCAGGCAAGAATACTGGAGTGGGTTGCTTATGTAGAAATCAAGTTCTTAGAATGACCATCATTAAAAAAAAAAAAAAAGATAATACATCCTGGATGCCCAAGTTTATGAAGATTCATCCTTGCTGTGCCTACTGTTTCTCCCTATGAAAGTATACTGTTTCGGGACTTGGGTTTTTCACAGAATTACATTGTGAAAATACAACTAGAAGAATTTCTAGTTACTCTAGAGAGTGGTTGTTGAAGTGCAAACAATAGTTACCTCTACTGTTTTAACTGGGATTGGTAAGGTTTCACAGATTTAAGATGCCGGTGACAACTGCAGTTTGAGAAAGGGAATTACAAATTTACAAAATTATGAAGGGGGAGAAAAGCTTCTTTTTCTAAGTAAAATAAAAGTGTATCAAGAAAGGGTTTAATGTGGTTCTTTCTGGTCAAGTAAAAATAATGTTTACTGTGAGTTTTTATATGTTTTTAGCCTTTCTATTGTAAAACACAGCAGTTTCAATAGCACTGAAAACAATCTGAACAACTGTCATAACTATCCCATTTTAAAGCTGCTCCATGTTGAATTTTTCTTTCCCATGGTATTTATACATTGGTTATCTTAATGTACATTTACAGAAGGCCTACTCTGTGCCAGGCATTATGCTAAGTGCTGAGAGAAAAGGATAAAGAAGATACAATCCTCTCCCTCTAAGAGATCTCAATATAGACAAAGGGGACAACTGTACTACAGTGCTGTGATGAGGCACAATTCAGAGCAGAACGAAGAAGGCAGTGGGCACCTATGGGGACGGACTGGAGGAACACCAAACTGGAAGAGTGATTAGAGATGAAGAAAGGAGATGGTGGCTGAGTCTTAAAGTATGAGTAAGAGTTTCCCAGATGAAAAAGTGAGAAAGCCATTGCCAGCAAGAGGAGCAGTACATGCAGAGAAGTATGGTAAGAAAACAAGGTGCATTTAGGAAGCTAAATTTTCGTTTAGCATGACCAAGAAGTTAAGTTGTAGAGTGGAACAGAGAGGATAAGGCTGAACAGAAGCACAAATGTCAGATCATCAAGAAATCTTCCATGTCATGCTGAAGGTTTGAATTTTATTTTTAAGGCAATGGGAATTCACTGAAACCTTTTTAACAGAAGAGAGCCATAATCAGACTTGTACTTTAGAAGGTCAGTAGTTTTTCACAGAATGAAGACTCAATACTGGAAATAAAATAGTTGGGAGCTGATGGAATCATAAGAAATGATAATGGCATGAGCATAGGTAGTGACAGTAAAGAGAGAGAAAAGAGGATGAAACTGGAGATGTTTAGGACATAGAGCCAGTAAGACCTGATAACTGCATGGATGCGGGAAATGAAGGACCTTCTGGTCATGGTCATTATAAATACTCGTGAAAATGTTTGATCTCCTTTATTGGTATAAAGTTCGGGTTAAAACAAGTAATACTCATTCTTACTTTTGAGTACAAAACTAGATACTGAAATCTTTTCAGCCTCTTGAATGAAAAATATTTTGATGGTGTAGTCTCAATATTCAGTACATATTTTTCTGAATCATAAAACCACTATTTGCGAAGAAGGTGACAAAAAAAATGGGGATGGGGATGTGGTTCTTTAGAAATGCAGCAATTTCACATCTCTCTCACCACAATCTACTACACCTGTTCATACACCCACCTCCTGTCATTATTAATAGCCCTTTGCTTTTTCAATTTTCCATTCGAACCAAGTTTTTAAAAAAATAGGCTGACCACCAAACTCGGTGAGTCACTTTTAAAGTCATTCTAATGATTAGCGGAGTTTCGGTTCTCAAATTTGTTTTAAATAATGAGTTATCCAAAATGTTAAAAATTTTGAGTAATACTATCAACCTTCTTAAATGAATCAGAAAAAGGCAAGGGAATTGTAATGTAGTATGAATTTAAATTTAGGTCTCAAATTTTGTATTATGGCAGGTGTGATTTAAAGGAAAGTGATCTCACTAGTGTCAACTTGCACACATTTGAATCAAATGGGAAAGGCACTGCTCAATGGATTTTATAGATACAAATGTAAAACATAATACTGCATTAGTTAGAAACAAATAGATACAAATATTAGTTGTAACATATAACATTGTTAGAAACTTTGCAAGTTTACTGAATAAGCTTATTATCATATGAAACATATTAGCATGTTTTTAATTTGAACTGTTTTTTCTCCATATGCCATTAAAGTTATATTGCTGTTGTTAAAATATTTAGAACTCGATTACCAGTGATGCTTAATGGTAGAACTCAGGAATTATGGGAAATAGAGCTTGGGAAATTCCTGACTCTACTAAGAATTCCATAAGAGTTACTGGACATAACTCAATGTCCAAGAAAGAAATCTGGCCCTTGATTGACACAAGAAATGAGTTCCTATGGCTCAAATTTACAGGAGAAACAATGGAGAATATCTTGCTAAACTTTCCAATATTAAGAAATTATTTGAGGGCCAAATAATTATCTGATGTAACTAACAAGATAAACCTAGTTGGTGATGGCCCTAGGATCTAGATTAGAGCTGTTCCCATGTAGCCCTGCTTGTCTTTCCCATTGAGCTAAGGAAGTTTCAACTAGAGAAGGAACTCTTTTTATAAAGTTAATAACCTGCCTCTAAATTACACTATATTTTATACAAATTCTGATTTTCATATCTATTCAATATGCTTAAAGTAAAATATATTCAAATAGTTATACCTGTCGAATTTGGATTAGAAGGGAGGTTGTGTGGACAACAGCCTAAATTAATCAAAAGAATGAAATTTTTAAAAATTTATAAGAATATGTTCTTTGGAGTAAACACAGCCATGAGACTATGAGTCAACAGTGTCTTGCTCATAAAGATTAGAGATTCTGTTTTCGTAACTGATATGGATGATAGTGATCAGCATATCTCGAGTCTAAGCTGGATGGTTCATCTCCCTCTGCATAGGTGGGATCTAAGGCCCAGCCAGCTTCTATATAATTTGTGATTTTCAGAAGTTTAAGTTATGGTGTTATCATAGTTGTGAAAAATCTCCAGCAAAGAGAAAGTGACGGTCTGGCAGGAAGCTGCATCAGAGGCTTTCAATGAGCCCCAAACAGGAGCATTCTGTATCTACCTCCTTGTCTCCTCCTATCATTGTGGACTATAAAAAGAGAAGGGAAAATAGTCATGCTAAGGACATGGCATATGAGAGTCGTTGGATTTATTAGGAATCTTGTTCTTCATGTGTAATACTCAATTGCAGTTCTTTGCTTTCTGGTCATTAAGTTCCTTTGTTCACCTTTGTGTTGAGAGTGCTTACAACTGAGGAACACTTGGCTGCTCAGTGGTATTCATTTTCATGTGGGGTGGGTGGGGCCCTGTGCCAAAGGAAGTTCAAGGCAATGAAATAATTACCCAAGCCCTTGTGGCTGAGCCAGTATTAACCGAGAGTCAGGCTGTTATTAAAGAACTTACTTTCTGAATCCTAGTCATGTACTGACAACCTGTTTCACAAATTCAAAGCTATTCCTAGTTAATAAGGGAAGGGAACTAACATCAGAGCACCTGCAATGTGTTTTACATGTTTCCACATTCTCACAACAGCCCTGTAAGAAATGTATTACCCCACTTCACAAATGAAGGAACAAGTTCTAAGAAATAAGCAAAGTTGCTCAAGATCATACAGCCAGAGGACTGACCTGCTAAACTCAAAATTCAAGTCCATTCCACTATGTTCTGTTATTTCCCCATCTAAGAACATAGAGGATCTCCAAATCTCCATTTGGAGTAAAAATATATTGTGAAATCCAATGTCCCTTGGATCTGGAGAGAATTGGCCTTGCTATGAGGCCATATTATGTCTCTGTTCACTTTCTGCAAAATCTGCCGACTATCCTTCACTTCAAAGAGGCAAAAAGTATCTCTATGATTAACTAACACTGGGGTAGGGGTTTAAGAAATGCAACTTGATGATGACTGCAGGAACATTTGCTTCACAGCCATGAAACCAGACCTAATCCCAGCTTCACTGCACTGACACTGTCAAGTGCCAAAGGAAGTGATGACAGGGAGCCCAGGCAGATGTTATGACAAATTAACAAGGGAGACTACAGGTCAGGAAAGTCAGAAACTGTTTGAAGCATACACTGAGGTACAATTTCAAGTCATCTAACATGGTAGCTAAAAGTTGTTGTCAGAAAAGTAAACCCAGTTTTGACTGGGAGAGCCACAGTGACAAGATAGCTGAGCTCGTAGCAGGATCTGGTTTTGTCATCAGTAGCTTCATTGCTAAGCATGTGGGCTGGCTTTCACATGCAGTGGGATTGTGTAAAATGGAATAAGTCATGGCCAGTTTACCAGAGCCAGTCAAGTGTGATCTACATTTAGACGAAGAGGAAGACTTTCTGGGCTATAATCAGCTATAGGACAACCTAGGGTCAGTCAGAATGACTGTCTTGGTTTTACTTACCCTACATGGAAACTGTCTCCAGTACCATCTAGGTCACATTTTTGTATTATTCAACTTGGAAAAGTATCAGTAGCAGAGTATTTTCATCATATTCATAGAGATGAATATTAAAGACCTGCCTAATTGTGATGATCCACACACATTAGGGTACATTTCATCAATGTGAGTTATCTCCTAAATACGTCAGTCACAAAATGTGATGGTGTATTGAAGGGGCCAAAGAATAGATAGATGTGATAAAAGATAAATATGTAAAAACAGAAAGGTTTTGACCAAAAACTGAAGGACATGCAAACAGCATTTTTAAATGTGGGGAAAAAAGTTCACCATCACAGAGGCATCCTATAAACCCACATGATGAAGTTACCAAGAATTTTTTGGGGGAGGCAAAACTGGGAAATGCTGCTCACTGACAGAAATTAAAAATAAATACATAAAGACAATTTTAAAAAATACCCAAGATGCATGAAATAAAGTTGCAATTAGAGAATTCCCTGGTGGTCCAGTGCTTGACTTCAAGCCCCCACTGCAGAAGGCATGGGTTCAGTCCCTAGTCAGGAAACTAAGATTCCCTCACGATGTGTGGAGTGGCCAAGAAAACAACAGCAACAAAAAAAGCCCTGCAATTAGTTCACATTTTTTGCCCCTAACATCAAAAAATTACAATATTGAATGAAATAAAGGGTACAGTGGGGTAGGCTTTCTCATACTCAACTGCTTAGAAATATAAATTGCTATGAGCTCTCTTGATCAAAATTTCAAAAGTCTTAAGCTGTTTATATGCCTCTGAAAGTACAGTGGTATCAGAAACTTGGGGGTGTGGCCAAGTGATCTCTGTCTTAACAAGCTAACCAAGTGATTCTGATGCATGTATAATATGGAGAATCACTGCCCTATGGGCTCTCACCCACTCCCATGGCCACTGACCATCTGTAGAAAGATAAGTCCTAAATCAACATCTGTACTCCAGATGTCTTTTCTGAATTCCAAAGCCATACAATCAACTTACTCTCTCGGCATTTGCTTTCTCATATCTCATAGTACTTCAAAATAAACACATTTAACATTAGGTTCAGATATTTCTTCCCCAAATACTCTCTACCTCCAGTGATCCTAATCTCCATAAACATTACTATCATTTCTACTCAAGAAAACTAAGTGTCATCTTTGATTCCTCCTGCCCTCTTCTAGCTAGTATTGTGGTTTTATAAGAGGAGGAAGAGAGAGAAAGAGAATAGAGATCTCTCTTCCTTTTGAGGACATGGTAAGAAGGTGGCCATCTGAAAGTCAGGAAGAGCACTCTCACCAGAAACCAGCGCTGGTGGGACCTTGATCTGAGACTTTCAGCCTCCATAACTGTGAGAAGGTATGTTTCTATTGTTTAAGACATCCAGTATTTATTATATATTTTATTACAGTAGCCTGAGCCAACTAAAACAGATGTCTGTGAGCTGTTCATTTCTTCTTATTCTAATTGCTACCATTTTTGCACAGACTACTATCATCTCTTACCTAAATGACTGTAACATCCTTCCAGATGAGCCTCATCTCCTTCAAATCATTTTCTATACCCAGCTACAGCTACAGAGAAATATCAAATCGGGTTTTTATTTAAAATCCTTCAGAGGCTTTCCATTATCTTTTAAATAATGCCCAAATATTTAACATAGATATGTCAGAATGATATAGGAAATATTAACTGATGGACTTCAACACCACCCCAATGTAATGATCCCTGATCCTTCCTCCTCTAGTCACTTGCTTCGTCAGTGTTTGCATTGCATCTCCAGTACCCTCAAGGTCAGCCTACACTTATGTGGCACTTTCTGGCCACGTAGGATAGTATCTGGCTGCTCCCCACAGCCTGCTGGAGGTCATCTTTATCTCTAGGTCTCTGCCAGTCCTTTTAGGCACCCTATGACGGCCCTGTACTATAACCTTACTCAGCAACTACAGTGCCCCGTGTCTTCTAGTTTCTGGCCTCTTACTATGATTTTTTTGTTGTTTAGATTTAAAAGTAAAAATTTGAAGTTTTTGTTTTTTTCTTTGTGGTATTCTTTTTACATCCTGAGGAAATACTTCTTTGCCTATAGCCCAAGTGGTGGAGGGTTGATGGTTAATACAGTACAGGCACTAAAAACACATCAATTAATAGTTTATAAATTACTCCACTGCATCGGCTAGAAAGTCTTATACTCTACAGCCTCTAATGAACAGCTCACTAGACTCTCCAGCTTTGTTGGAGAAAAGCCATGACAAGTTTTAGTTTCTCATATAAACCATGATTCTCCCACCTTTAGGCCATCGCACATAGTAGCTTATCTACTTGCATAGTAGCTTATCTACTTGGAATACTTTTTGCTCTTCCCTTTGCCTATTCATTTTTCATGTCTCAACTTAAACATCATATCCCTTAAGAAGAACATCTCTGATCACTTTTGTACAAGGTTAGGTCTCCTGTCATGCATCCCCAGCATACTTAGAGTTCCTTTCACCTTGCAATTTAAGTACTTATAATCACTTAGAATTATTTGTTTAGTGACTATCCTCCTGGTTAGGCTATAAATTCCATGTGTCTGTTTTCTCTAATTCAGTCTCAGTATGTAGTACATGCTAAGTGTTCAATGACTATTTATGACTGAACCACTACCAAGGTCAAATCATTTTAGGGTAGATTTCAGAGCTAGGGTTATGGCACCATATCTGTTTATCTATAGTGTCCTGTAATTCCAAAACATTTTTTTAACCGTTCAATTTGAATCCACTTTTCTAACTGAATCAGGATTTTAAACTATATATATATATATATTATATATATTATATATAACATATATATAATATATATTATATATAACTATATATATATATTCCATATATATATGGAAAGAAATCTGTTTGCTCATATACAACCATCATCCATATATCCTAGTTTAAAATTGTTATCTTCATCAAAATAACCTCACTGTTCTCATGAAACGTAGGCAACAACTTTAGAATAAATAAATGGTATATATTTGAGCTCAATTAAGTAAGTTACATTTCTGATATACTATTTCTACAAAAGATTTCACTTGAAAAGAGAGCTTGAAAGCCACTTTTAAATAATGGCTTTAAGTCCGAGTGATGAAAAAGAACTTCTACAATAGGTTGGATGGAGCCTAGACATAGACCTGTGAGACATCTATAGGAAAAGTAGTATTTCATATTACCTAGTTTCGTGCTCAGTTGAAACATTTACAATAATAACTGCAGTTTTGGGTTTTATTCTCTTCTCTTACAATTATCCTACATAATTTTGTCTCCTCCAATTTATAAAACAGAGATATGTCTGTCAGTTAGCTGGGGGAAAGCAAAGGAAGGATTGAGGGAGAGGAGGCGAGCTCTAAGGGAAAGAGCTAGGCCCTAGGCATCTCCTAAGCAACATATAACACTGAATATCCCACCATGAATCCTCTCACTTTTCCTATTCTACAATCCAACAGAAAACGCAAAATACATTGTTTTGACTCCATGTCATATTGGGAATGACACCAATAGATCTATGTCATCTTCAGGACAATCATGGTTGCATCACATTAAAGAAATAATTTAGCCACAGCAGCAATTCTCTAAAGTTCACCCAACAGAGAATTTATCTCACCACTCAACCTCAAGACCTGAGTCATCAATCAATTACAAGCTGCCAACAACATAATCACCATCTTCAATTGGATGTCAAAACCAACATGTCTCGCATGGAATTCATTATTTCCTCTAGAAACCAGTTTTCCTTTTTCATTTCCCTGTTTGAATCAGTGCTCCATCATAATCCTACTCATCCAAATTTACAACCTACAGGCTTCCTTTAACCTCTCTCTTCCCTCGTTCTTCATGGTACCTGGAAGAGAGAAGGAGCTAGGCCCAGTCTCTGCTCTAACCCACTCAAGTGGGGTGAGTGAGAGTGAGCTGAGTTGCTCAGTCATGTCTGATTCTTTGTGACCCCATGGAATGCAGCACTCCAGGCCTCCCTGTCCATCACCAACTCCTGGAGTTTACTCAAACTCAAGTCCATTGAGTTGGTGATACTATCCAACCATCTCATCCTTGTCGTCCTCCTTTTCCTCCCACCTTCAATCTTTCCCAGCATCAGGGTCTTTTCCAACAAGTCAGTTCTTCACATCAGGACAAAGTATTGGAATTTCAGCTTCAGCATCAGTCCTTCCAGTGAATATTCAGGACTGATTTCCTTTAAGATGGACTAGTTGGATCTCCTTGCAATCCAAGGGACTCTCAAGAGTCTTCTCCAACACCACAGTTCAAAAGCATCAATTCTTCGGGCGTTCAGCCTTCTTCAGAGTCCAACTCTCACATCCATACATAACTACTAAAAAACCACAGCTTTGACTAAATGGGCCTTTGTTGGCAAAGTACTGTCTCTGCTTTTTAATATGCTGTCTAGGTTGGTCATAACTTTTCTTTCAAGGAGCAAGTGTCTTTTAATTTCATGGCTGTAGTCACCATCTGCAGTGACTTTGGAACCCAGAAAAATAGTCTGTCACTGTTTCCATTGTTTCCCCATCTATTTGCCATGAAGTGATGGGACCAGATGCCATGATCTTAGTTTTCTGAATGTTGACTTTTAAGCCAACTTTATCACTTTCCTCTTTCACTTTCATCAAGAGGCTCTTTAGTTCTTCACTTTCTGTCACAAGGGTGGTGTCATCTGCATATCTGAGGTTATTGATATTTCTCCCAGCAATCTTAATTCCAGCTTGTGCTTCTTCCAGTCCAGCATTTCTCATGAAGTACGTTAAATAAGCAGGGTGACTAAATACAGCCTTGATGTACTCCTTTTCCTATTTGGAACCAGTCTGTTGTCCCATGTCCAGTTCCAACTGTTGCTTCTTGACCTGCATACAGATTTCTCAATAGGGCTCTCTGACCCACCCTAACCTTACACTGCACCTTGATAACTCTCTGATGTCAAAGTGGGGTAGGCACTGACATCAGAGAGTTGTCAGGGTGCAATGCAAGGTCAAGGTGGGTCAGAGAGCCCTGCTGCATTTGTTTAAAATGCAGACACCAGACATACCTCAAACCTACAGAATCAGAGATGGATTGGGCAATCTGCATTTTAAATGAGCTCTCCAGGGAACGTCTTAGGTCAGCTAAACAGAATGCTGATCGGTCCTGTCCTACTCTTTGTGACCCCACGGACTTTGTGTAGCCCGCCAGGCTTCTCTGTCCATGGAATTCTCCAGGCCAGAATACTGGAGTGGGTAGCCGTTCCTTCTCCATCTTCCCGACCCAGGGATGGAACCCCGGTCTCTTGCACTGCAGGTGGATCCTTTATCATCTGAGCTAAACAGAATCAGTGCTCTAAAAGAAATTTAATTACCCAGTTACAAAAAGATACACTATGAAGGTGCAGCCACGTGAGCAAGGCATACTGTCCAAAGGGCACAAAAGGAAGTAAAGGAGTCCCAAGCAGGTGGGTGGAACACAGAGACAGAGAAACAGTCTGTAAGTGTTTAATACTTCCAAAGTCACCTTTTAGATCTATTCATGAAGAGCTGTCACGAGGATAGGGCAGGAGAGACTCTAGTTCACCAAAAGAGGATCAAAACAAGTCATGTCAGAGACTGCTGCTGTTGCTACTAAGTCGCTTCAGTCGTGTCCAACTCTATGCGACCCCATAGACGGCAGCCCACCAGGCTCCCCCGTCCCTGGGATTCTCCAGGCAAGAACAATGGAGTGGGTTGCCGTTTCCTTCTCCAATGCATGAAAGTGAAAAGTGAAAGTGAAGTCTCTCAGTTGTGTCTGACTCTTAGCAACCCCACGGACTGCAGCCTTCCAGGCTCCTCCATCCATGGGATTTTCCAGGCAAGAGTACTGGAGTGGGGGTGCCATTGCCTTCTCTATTTCTCAGAATTAAAATACACAGGAGAGGAACAGTAGCAACTCAGGCAACAATGTATCTATTCTAGGGTTATCCCTCATTTGTAGGGTAACAGCTCTGACAACAAAAGAGACCTAGGAAACAATACAAGAGGCTGGTAGGAGGCTGGGAGAAATGATGGGCTTCATTTGTGTCACTCAGAATTTGGGTGCTAACAAAGAAGCCACTCTAGCTCATGAAACTAAAGAGATTTAATATAATGAATTGCATGTTAATAAACTGTTAGAAAGTCTGGGGAAACAGGCTCCAGTCTGAGCTTCCAGGAATGATTGTCAACCAAGGTAGCTATTGCCTGTGCCATGATCAGAAAACTGGGCAAATCAGAAAGCTAGGGAATAAGGAAATGGGAGCCCCAGTTGCAGGTTCCAGGCACATGGCATCAGTCCAGGTCCACGTCATCAAAATGGATGTCCCTGGTACCCACAGAAGTAGGTAGCAGACCCTGGGGCCTCCACCACATTGCCACAGAAAACCAAATCCTCTGCATCCCTGCTTGCTAGTGGACACAGCAGATGTGCCACCTCTGTCTCACTTTTGTTTTCCAAATATGACATTCATATGTCTGCTAGGGTAGAGGCTGGGCCACACAGGAAGTCTGGGAAATGGACCCTTATGCTCCCTATCCGTCAGTGTGTTTTACAAACGGGAGGGAGGCGGAGTTATGTGAGCCACATATGGCATCTCTCTGAAGGCGAGGGACTTGGGATTTTAACTGTTTCAGAAGTCCCAGCACTTTGCAGAGTATCTAATGAACAATGGGTGAAGGAAGAAAGAAGAGAGGAGAAAAGGAAGGGAGGAAGGAGGAGGGGCAGAGATAAGACAGGAAAGAGCTCAAGACCAAGTTGTGCAGAAGCCATAGGTGGAGAACACTGGGGAATTCAGTTTTGACAATATTTAAAACTTAAGATGAAATGAAGCAGGGACTGACACTAACAATTCTTATTTCATAGGAGCTTTTGGTTTCAGTCTGTTTATCTTCATTTCCATGACTGTAAACTTAATACAGTTCAAATTCCTTATGTCTGGAAAAAATCAATTGTTCCCTAACTGGTATCCTGCCCAATTTCTCCCTATTCTATTCCATTCTACACATTGATCGTTGACAGAGTTTCCTAAAATAGTGGTCTTCAAACTTTTTACTTGCAAACATTTCCAAAAGAATCTTGTAGAGCTTTGTATGCTCTTGAATATTATTAAGCTGACATCTAAAATTTTTCATCCAAAGTTAAAATAGTTGCAAAGGATGTAACTTCCAGTCTACTGTAAATATTGTCTCTAAAAAATACAGCACTGTAAAAAATATAACCAACAGAATCTAAGTACCACAACATCTATTTTAAAAAAATACATGAACAAGCTGTTCTTTAATGATGAGATTTTGCATCTTTCCTTTTTCTCCTTAATCTTGTACTTTCACTCTGCTTCTATTAAAAATTTTGATCCTAATATGACTTATTCTTATTATTGTCTTTCGTTAATTGTCTTAATTATCACGACAAAAGGCATAAATGTTGAAACTGCATTTTTAATATCAGTGACCATGCAGCTGTGTTTAAAAATTATTCTGGATTGAATTATCATTTCTATTACTACTAGTATACTATTCATAAAAATAATATAAATATATTATAAATTTTGATTATTAAACAAAAAAAAATCAAAATTTTATTTTAAATATGTCTCTTAATGAGCTGGATGAGGACTGGATAGTTTTGTTAAAGTTAGGTCAAGCATTTAACTTTTGCTAAAATTAGGTCAGGTATCAATTTAGAGATACTTATGCATTCAGTTCAGTTCAGTTCAGTTCAGACGCTCAGTCGGGTCTGACTCTTTGCAACCCCATGAATCGAGCACGCCAGGCCTCCCTGTCCATCACCAACTTCCGGAGTTCACTCAAACTCACATCCATTGAGTCCATGATGCCATCCAGCCATCTCATCCTCTATCATCCCCTTTCCTCCTGCCCCCAATCCCTTTCAGCATCAGAGTCTTTTCCAATGAGTCAGCTCTTCGCATGAGGTGGCCAAAGTACTGGAGTTTCAGCTTTAGCATCATTCCCTCCAAAGAACACCCAGGGCTGATCTCCTTCGGAATGGACTGGTTGGATCTCCCCTGCAGTTCAAGGGACTCTCAAGAGTCTTCTCCAACACCACAGTTCAAAAGCATCAATTCTTCAGCACTCAGCCTTCTTCACAGTCCAACTCTCACATGCATACAGGACCACAGGAAAAACTATAGCCTTGACCAGATGGACCTTTGTTGGCAAAGTAATGTCTTATGACTAAACTGAGATAGGCTTCAACCTCAGTATTATCTCCCCACTGTTTTGCATTTTATTACTAACATAGACGTTGAAAAAAATTTGTTCATGTAAATAAAAAGGTGGAAATAAAGAGAGTTTTGTAATAATGCCCTCAATTCTTTGCCTTCTGTTAGAAACATAAGCCAAAAATCAGGGGAAACCTAGCACCAAATAATTTACATCTTCCTCTGATTTTACTAAAAGCAAAGTAGGAAAATATATGTAAAACATAGTAAAACTAGGAAAAGGATGTATTATTAATTCTTCAGTGACTCCTTTTCTCAACAACAGTACCAATATCTATTCTATATTATCCCAGTGGGTTACAGAGGTTTTTCTACTATAGGGTAATACACTATGGGAAGATTAGAGTAAGAGAAGGCCTTGCTTCTTTAAAATAAAATAATGGGGAAGGATTGTGTGAAAGAAGAGGTGGAAACGTTGTATCCTCAGGCAGATTAGCTAAAATTTTTTTTCAGTTTTTTGATGTATAATTGACAAAACTATAAAGCATCTAAAGTGTACTATGTGATGATTTGATATATGTATACATTGTAAAATAATTGGTCCCATTGAGTTAATTAACATATGGAGCACCTAACATATTTATTTTTCTTTCGGTGAGAACATTTAAGTTCTCTTTTACCAAATCCAGCCATACAATAACAACCATATGTTAACAACCATAGTCACATTATACTTAGATCCTCAAATGTTATTCATCTTTTTTGTACAACACTTTACAAACCTCTCCTATTTCCTTCACTGTACCCAGCTCCCCACCCTTGCCACAGCCAGCTACTTTTCTACTCGGTGTTTTTATGTGTCTGATCTTTTCTTTTCCTTCAGATTCCAAATATAAGTAATACCATGCAGTATTTGTCTTTGTCTGGGTTATTTCACTTAGTATAATGCTCTCCAGCTTTACCCTTATCAGTGCATATGACAAGATGCCCTTCCTTTTAAGGCAGGATAAAATTCCATTATATGTGTATGTGTATATATAAAACCACATTTTCTTTATCCATTCACATGAGGACAGGCACTTGGGTTGTTTTTACATCTTGGCTACTCTGAATATTGCTGCTGTGAAGAGGAGAGTACAGCTGTCTCTTCAAGATAGTGATTTAGATTCCTTCAGATATATACCCAGAAGTGGGACTGCTGGATCATCCTGTGGTTCTATTTTTCATTTTTGAGGACTCTCCATACTGTTTTCCATACTGGCTGAACCAATTTACATTTCTGCCCGCAGGACACAAGGGTTCCCTTTTCTCCACAGCCTTGCCAGTATTTGCTATCTCTTGTCTTTTAGAGGATGGCCATTCTAGAAGGTGTGAGGTGATACCTTATCATGATTTTGATTTGTATTTACCTGCTGAGCACCTTTTCATGAATCTGCTGGCCATTTGTATGTCTTCCTTGGAAACATGTCTATTCAGACACTTTGCCTGTTTTTAAGCTGGGTTATTTCCTTGTTACTGGGCTCTATGAGTTCCTCATACATTCTGCATTGTAACCCTTATGAATATGTGGTGTGCAAATATTTCCTTCCATTCCACAGATTCCCTTTTCATCTTATTGATGATTTCCTGTGCTGTGCAGCTTTTTAGTTTGATGTCACCTCATTTCTTTATTTTTGCTTTTGTTAACTTTACTTTTGGTATCAAATCCCCAAAAAAATCACTGTCAAGACCAACGTCAAAGAGCTTGCATGCATGCTTAGTCACTCAGTTGTGTCGGACTCGGTGACCCTATGGACTGTAGCCTACCAGTCTCCTCTGTCCATGGGGTTTTTTTCAGGAGAGAATACTGGAGTGGGTTGCCATTTCCTCCTCCAGAGGATCTTCACGACCCAAGGATCGAACCCGTGTCTTGTAGGCGGGTTCTTTACCTGTTGAGCCACTGGGGAAGCCCAGGTGTCCAAAAGCTTATCCCCTTATGATTTCTTCAAGGAATTTTATGGAATCATTGTATTCAAGTCTTTAATCTACTTTGAATTGATTTTTGTGTGGGATGTTAGATAAGCGTCCAATTTTCCAACACAGTTTATTAACAATATTATTTTTGTTTGTTATGGCCTTGAGAATGTAAGTCCTATCAGCTTTCAAAGCTAGGTGTTTGGGGAACTAGTTAAATGGGAGTCCTAACACTCGGGGTGCTTCATGTAGGGTGCAAGCCTTTCACTGAAGGGAAAACTGGGAGCTGGGGGTTTAGTCCTTACTGTATGGCTTGTGCCAGGAGTAAGATTTATGGTGAGAGAATGTCTCATTCTCTCCTAACTGTTTTTATGTGAGTATTTTCTTACTTATCCAGCAGTAGGAGTTGCCTGGCTAGTTTCTGGATCTTTCAGCAGTATCTGCTTCATGTGCATCCATGGGAGGAGGGTAGCTCGGGAGCCTCTTAGGTTGTCATCTTGGTCCTCTCTCCAGAAATTTCTTTTTCAGATCACTACTAAGGAGTGCAAAGAGAAACTAAATATACAGAACCCTAATTCTCCTAAAATTCTTTTTCTGGCCTTCATATTTCTTGCAAAGTATTTATATCATAGTTTAGGCAGTTTACCAGTTTGAAGACTGCTACTGCAAAACAGCACAACTTGCCTCAGTAATATCTTCTCATTGGCATAAGTGAAGTCGCTCAGTTGTATCTGACTCTTTACGACCCCATGGACTGTAGCCTACCAGGTTCCTCAGTCCCTGGGATTTTCCAGGCAAGAATACTAGATTGGGTTGCCATTTCCTTCTCCTGGGGATCTTCCAGGCCCAGGTATTAAACCTGGGTCTCCCGCATTGTTGGCAGACGCTTTACCATCTGAACTACAAAAACACGCATAATTTGAAAATAAAAATTTCAAGTTTAAGTGATCCTTAATCACTTAAACATGTATTTTAAAAGAGCTCACTATTAAGTAACTTGACAACTGGTAAATACAGGTGTAATGTCACCATTTCTAGAATTGATGGATATTTTTGCAATTATTTCTAAAATTTTACCCAAAAGGTGTTTTTTTTTTTTTTTTTTTTGGGCATGAAAAGGTGTTGTTAAATCAACAGTACATTTTACAACTTGAGGAAAGACACTTTTCAAGATGGGGGGTGGGCAGGAACAGAGAGGTGGTTTACTGTTTTATTGTTCTCGGTCGTGCCATTCCACAGCCAAATGAAAATTTCCTCCAAAGACTTAGCTGTCAGTCATTAACGTGTACTGGAGTCCCATTCCCAGGCCCCACCTCCAGAGTTTCTGATCCAGAACATCTGTGGTGGGGGCAGCACTCAAGCAACTTAGGTGTGAGACACTTCGGGAAACCATCACCTAAAGGGAAAATGTTCTAGAAAACATGTAAATTTAAACTTGTAGAGGTGATTTATAAAATGAAAAAGTTAAGAACCAGGGGTGTGTTAATTTAGCTGGATTTAGAGCAAGGAGAACCATGACAAAATGCACATACTGTGAGTTCAGGATTGACTTGAACAGGAAGAGTACAATCTTGCTTGCGGTCATCGTTCATCTCCACAGGTTCTCTGGGTTGAAAGGTGAGCTGGACTGGCAAGCTCACCCTATGCTCTGGAGTCTGTGGGTTCTCCCAGGGAAGAACAGGACCCACTGAGTCACTTTACCATTCCTGTAACAAAACATCTTATATTCTGGAAATAGGCTGAAGACATCTATAAGCTACTTTACAGGCTAGGTAATTTGAAATAGAGTCTGATTTGAACATGATTTGAATTCTCTAAGAATGCCTCCAGTTCAAAAAAGTTTTTTTTTTTTTTAATAGGTGAGGAGGGCATTATAAAGGGGGCAAATAAATCAATATAACTTGAAATAACAGAGGGAAAATAACTCTACTTTTACATTTGATAATATTTTTAATTAGTGTTCATGTTGGGCTTCCCTGGTGGCTCAGACAGTAAAGCGTCTGCCTGCAATGCGGGAGACCAGGGTTCGATTCCTTGGTCAGGAAGTTTCCCTGGAGAAGGAAATGGCAATCCACTCCAGCACTCTTGCCTGGAAAATCCCATGGATGGAGAAGCCTGATAGGCTACAGTCCACGGGGTCACAAAGAGTTGGACTTGACTGAGCAACTGCACTTTCACTTTAATTAGTGTTCATAGTGCAATTGTACTGTAAATTTTTTTTAATGACAAGCTAGAGTAAGAAGTAATACACTCTTTGAGGTAAAAGGTAGAATTTTTAGTGTACATGGTTACAGAGTTGGGCATGATTTCACGACTGAACAATTTACTGGATTTACAGTACATAGTTTCCTACTTGATTATCTTTGAAATTGATAAAAGATTATTTATCTATATATGAATAGATATTAAAAAAATTTATAGCGAAAGGTACCAGAGGTCCTTATAGAGAACTTAGATTCTCTCAACTTGGGTGGGGAAGTAATGAACTGATGACATTAAAGTGTACCATGTATCTTGATGTTTATGAAAATGATTATTCCTTCCCAACCTATAAAACAGATAAAGTATGACTATAATGTAAGGTGACTATTTAAACTTTTTATTATTAAAAGTTTCAAACATGTAAAAATGGATTATTGCAATGAACCTCAAATGTCTATTCATTAATATTATTTTATCTAAGCTCTCCACACTGCCCTCCCCTTCCACCACTAAATTCCACAGTTTTACCTTATTATCATTATTTCTGGATGTATCTCTCTCCAAAGAACCATCTTAAAAGGCTATAAAGATTCTAGCATTTCTAAATGCTTTTAATTTTGGAATACTTCTCAGGATTATTTCCAGGATTTGCATTGTATTCCTTAGTTAATTATCCCAAATGATAACAAATCTTTACTCTTCAAGGGTAGACTTGACTTGAAAACAGTCAAAAGTCTTTGGGAATAAACCCCAAACAAATAGGGGAATAATTAGACTGGGCAGGACTGGTTTTGTTAAAGAGAGTAATATACACAGAGGCACAAGGTGTGTCCCTTTCATGAAAGGAATCTGATGCTCATAAACTAGCTCAGAAATTACCCTCAATGACCAGAGATGCTGAGTGCTCATAAGAGCTCTGTTGTATTGGGAGCAGAAGCCAGAGTGAAATCAAGAGGATAATGTGAGAGGCAGCTGAGAGAGAGCCAGCCAACTGGTGAAAAGAAGTTATTCTTAATTTTTGTACCCTAAATTCCAGTGATTCCAGGCCACTTTCAGGATTTATTTTGCATTTCAGGCCTCCGTGCTTTTGCAAACAATATTCCCTGTGATTGGAATGCCTACTCCCACTGGGTGGACCCACTGGGCGAATCTTTAGTCATCCTTTAAGACCTTGATAAAATATTACCACATTCCTTGACTCTCTCTGGCACAGCTAGCTGTTCCATTGTCTGGTCCCAGTTGCACTTTGTAGGTGTTTTTTCTAACATTCCTGTGACTATAATTATTCTGTATACATTTCTCCTATTAGGTTGGGGGCTTCATTTTTGTATCTTTGGCTCACAGACAGTGATGGTTGGATGGAATTGCCGACTCAATGGACACGAGTTTGAGCAAGCTTTGGGAGATGGTGAAGGACAGGGAAGCCTGGTGTGTTGCAGTCCACGGGATCGCAAAGAGTTGGACACAATTGAGCAACTGAACAATAACAACAAGGCCTTCAGTAATCATTTGTTGAATACCTGGATAAAATTAATAATATGTATATTTTTACATGGGGTAGACATTGAAATATCCTCATAATGCAGCAAAGTAGTTGTGGGCTTGAAATACTACAGAATAAAGTGAAGAAGAGAGCCTTATGCAAGAGCAGCTTTTGTAACAGAAACTCTGTAAGTTTCAGATGTTGACAGTGGAAAGTTACAGCACAGAACCACCCAAAGAAATGTTAGCAATCTCTTTTCCTCTTTTTAAAAATAAAAATTTCTAATTCATTTCTTGGGATCACATTGTTTTCTTTTTCTTTGAGGGATTGATACTTGTGGAATGAACAAATTAAGTACCAGTTAAATTGAGTTCAAACTTGGTTGATGCACATTTTTCTCAAAATAAATTTGGATGGCAGAACACAAAGTGTATTAAATGAATCATCTACTTCAAAGGGAATAGATGACGACTCTTAAAGTCACTGGGTAAAAACTAAAGAAATCTGTAATGATTAAAACTAATAAGTATGCTCTCTTGTCAGGACGATTCATATATTCTTCTCACTTTCTCTCCCACCTTCTGCCCCAGAACAAGAACATGCATGTCCATTCCTATTCCAGTGACCTGGTCTTAGGTCTTGTAGGGAAGGGACTCTTGGCAGACTCTTGGTGTGGCACACCTGCCATACCTGTGGCATAGTCCTAGGATGAGAAATAAAGGATAGCCTAGTGGTAGCCCAGGTGGTTAAAAAGGAGAAGGGGGAGAGCCACCCATAAGCAACAATTACATCTGATATCACCTCTGCTTGGTTGAACCTGAATTTTATCCAGACAATAAAGCCTGCTTTTCAGAGTGTGTTCCAAACCCTAGTTGGCTTACAGTATATTTTCAAATTAATTAAAAAAAAAATTCAAGAAGTCCACAGAAAATTTTCTAGTCCTTCTTGTCAGGTGGTATAAATATCCTATTGAATGAACCATGTTTGTATGGAAATAACCTGATGTGGATACAGAAGAAACAGGACTGAAGTAGTTGAGCAACAGATTTGCTTGGTTTTAAAGGTTACATTGCACAACCTGGGAAAGGTATACCATGATATAAAAGACTGTTCTAACTCACCCTGGAAATCTAGCCAGACCAACCAGGGGCTTACAAAAGCCCCTCAGCCCCCACAACACTGACCTCATGACACATGGCCTCTTGGATCCTGTGGCCACTCTCAACTGGAGAATGTATGAAATAAATTGGCACTTGCTTTTCTTGATAGAAAATCTATTTTTTAAAGAAAAATAGAATCTAAAATTATAACCTAAAATGAATGCATGCACACAAAGTTGAGAAAACAGAAATGATGCTAATCCAAATACCAGTACCATTTTTGTGTTGTTTGAAAACTGCATATTTTGACTGTCACATACAAAGAATTTCTCATTCCTAATAGAGGAGGAAACAATTAAACATTCAAGACTCTCTTTTACTTTTTGAAATACCAAATAGTAAGATTTAATTTGTTTCCACATTTCAGAGAAAGTTACATGAGAGACATCTTCTTAGATTCTCAAAGAAAACAAATCTAAAATATTTAAAATGATTCTTTAAAACATATATATTAATGGTCTTCCCTGAAAATCAGTGGCTAGGTTGAGATTTATTTTTCCCAAAAGAAGTTGATTTTTTTGCTAGGTCTAACTTTTACATATTTATAGGTAAAAAGGTAAAAATATATTTAAAAGTTAACTTCAAAACTGTTCATTGTAACGGCTGCTTCCTACTTAATCATCGATTTGGTTCACATTCATAATGCAAACTTCTACTTGCAGATCTATCTATGTCATTATGCTAGCCTGGAAGAACCACACATTAAAAAGGATGAGAGAGAATTCATCACTCTCACTACTTCTTTTAAGCACATTCATGAGAATAATGCATCAATTATGACAAGTTGATAGGTTGCTAAGGGCAGACTTATACCTGTGATTTGGACTTGTAAGCCTTTTCTAAATAAATTCTATTTAAAAAGTTAACTAGTTGCATCAAGAAATCAATTACTTTCTATAAAACAAGATACATAATTTTTGAACTTTTTCGTATTAAGTAATTTACAAAACTTACATAAGAACTCCAAAAATAGGACATACAATTCCTGATATTTTTCATCCAGTTTCACCAGCTTTACCAGTCTGTCACATTTGCTTTAGCATTTGCTTTCTTTCTTTCTCTGCCTATCTATCTATGTTATGTATTTATAGTTATTGTTTTACATATTCAGGGATTTCAAGATTAATACAATATTATATTATTATCTAATATACTGCCTATAATCAAACTTCACCAGTAATGATCTTTATGACAACCTTTCTCCTAATTCAGAATCCAACCAAGGATTATTCACTGCATTTAGTTGTTATGGCTTTCAATCTCCATTAATCTGGAAAGTTGCCCAGCCTTTCTCTTAAATGTTTTTAAAAATACAGCCTATTTATTTTTACAGAATATCTTCCAATTTGGATTTCTTTGAAGTTCCCTCATTATGAGATCAAAGTATGTATCTCAGGCAAGAATGCGTAATAAGTGATGCTGTGTCTTTGGTGCATTGCATTAGGGACACACAATGAGAAGTTTTTCTCATTAGTGATTTTAACTTGATTACTTGGTAAAGGTGATACCCATTAGCAAAACAATATGAATTCTGGTTGCAAACATGAAATAATTATATTAAATTTTAGAGTTATTTTGTATGGATTGGTTTTGAATATTAAAATTTCACATTTAGTGACATAATACCAAGCACACAAAAATAAGAAAATATACAAGCCTTGTTAAATGAAACACAAGGAATCCAAACAAGAAATATTACTTATTATATCAATGACTAATGGGACTACATGACTTAATAAAAATAGCTTGATATATTTTACGTACACTACCTGAAATACACTTTAGCAGGTATAACTTCTAAACTTTATTACAGACCTGAACATTTTTAATTTTGGCTCCATTCTGCCTATGATGCAAGAAAATTCAGTGGTTCTTTTGGAATTAACAAGTAGTAAATGGAAAAAACAAGATTTGAATTAAAATCTACCTGGATCTCAAAGCCCTGCTTACTCTTGCATTTCATACAGCAGTTCTACTAAATGAAAAATCTAAGTTTCTATATGTTAGCCAAAATAAAATATAAATGTTATTATTTTTCTCCACATAAAAAAGTAGATTAACTTTTGAAGAGAATTTTAAATGCCAATGGTAAATTGCAAAAATTATCTTAGAAGTGTATCTTAAAACAAGCATTGAGAATAATGGAAATCTGTTGTGCCAATTTTAAGTAAGTCTTGCTATATATATTGAACTTTTATCTACTAACTGAACTTTTATTTGCCATATGTCTCTCTCTTGATTACATACTTTCCTCCTGTTCCCACATATTCCCATTTAGCCAAATTATTCATCTGTATCTTTCTTTCTGTATATTTGACTCTCTAGATTTCTCTGACATTATGGCCTCTTTTCCTTTTCAAAAAAATTTTTTATCTTCATCTTTTCAGTGTTTCCTTATTTCCACTGTATTATCACAGCTAACAGGGACTTGGGCACTGAAGATCATCTCAAGGGATCTGTCCTAAACCCTATGCAATAAGCACTTTCATTAGCAATCTTAATGATGATGGCTAAGAGTAATTTCAAACTGAAAGAGGTGGCTGCCACCAAGGAAATTTGTATTAAAACTAAAATTTCTGACAAGACAGAAAAATGGATGAATAAGAACAGGAGATGCTTAGTGGGATACCACTAATGTGATCTCACAAGAGCCTGAGCCAGACCTGCCTGTCTGTTTGAGGGTCTCCTGAGGAGGTAAGGGTCAGTAGTGGTCTGCCGCGTAGACAGGGGGTATAGGCAGCAGCAGTCCCAGGAAGTGTGAATTGGCATGAGTCTTCTTGGAGGTCACCATTATCCTACCACAGGGCCTGCAGACTCTAGGACTGGGTCGTCTCAGGCCAAACAACTAACAGAGAGCACAGCTCCACCCATCAGCAGACAACTGGATTAAAGATTTACTGAGCACGGGCTCTGCCCACCAGAGCAAGACCCAGTTTCCCCCACAGCCAGGCCTTCTCATTAGGAAGCGTGCACAAGCCTCTTATCCTCATCCATCAGAAAGCAGACAGAAGAAGCAAGAAGTACAACCCCACAGCATCCAGAATGAAAACCACACTTGCAGGAAGCTAACCAAAACGATCACATGGATAATTGCCTCGTGTAACTCAAAGAAGTTATGAGCTATGTTGTGCAGGGCCACCCAAGATGGACAGGTCATGGTGGAGAATTCTGACAAAACGTGGTCTACTGGAGAAGCGAATGGCGAACCACTCCCATATTCTTGCTTTGAGAACCCCATGAACAGTATGAAAAAGCAAAAAGACATGACACTGAAAGAAGCGCCTCCTAGGTCAGTAGGTGTCCAATATGCTGCTGGGGAAGAATGGAGAAATAGCTCCAGAAAGAATGAAGAGGCTAGGCCAAGTGGAAATGATGCTCAGCTGTGGATGTGTGTGGTGATGAAAGTAAAGTCTGATGCTATAAAGAACAACACTGCATCGGAACATGGAATGTTAGGTCCATGAATCTAAGAGAAATTGGATGTGGTCAAGCAGGAGTGAACATCAACATTTTAGAAATTGGATGTGGTCAAGCAGGAGTGAACATCAACATTTTATAAATCAGTGAACTAAAATGGAAAGGAATGGACGAATTAAATTCAGATGATCATTATACCTACTACTGTGGGCAAGAATACCTTAGAAGAAATGGAATAGCCCTCATAGTCAACAAGAGAGTCCAAAATGCAGTAGTTGGGTATAATCTCAAAAAATGACAAAATGATCTGTTTGTTTCCAAGACAAACCATTCAACATCACAGTATCCAAATCTATGCCCCAACCATTAATGCCAAAGAAGCTGAAGTTGAATGATTCTATGAAGACCTATAAGACCTTCTAGAACTAACACCAAAAAAAAATATTCTTTTCATCATAGGGGATTGGGATGCAAAAATAGGAAGTCAAGAGATACCTGGAATAACAGGCAAGTTTGGCCTTGGAGTACGAAATGAAGCACAGCAAAAGCTAACAGTTTCGCCAAGAGAACACAATGGTCATAGTAAACACCCTCTTCCAACAACACAAGAGATGACAGTTTACACGTGGACATCACCAGCTGGTCAATACCAAAATCAGACAGATCATGTTCTTTGCAGCCAAAGATGGAGAAGTCAACACAGTCAGCAAAAACAAGACCTGGAGCTGACGGCGGCTCAGATCATGAACTCCTTATTGCAAAATTCTGGCTTAAATTGAAGAAAGTAGGGAAGACCACTAGACCATTCAGGTATGACCTAAATCAAATCCTTTAATGATTATACAGTAGAGGTGACAAATAGATTCAAGCATTTGGATCTAGTAGGCAGACTTCCTGAAGAATTATGGATCGAGGTTCATAACACTGCACAGGACATGACCAAAACCATCCCAAAGAAAAAGAAATTCAAGAAGGCAAAGTGTCTGTCTGAGGAAGCCTTACAAATAGCTGAGAAAATAAAAGAAAAGCAAAAGAGAAAGGGAAAGACATACCCAAGTAAATGTAGAGGTCCAGAGAATAGCAAGGAGAGATAAGAAAGCTGTCTTAGTGAACAATGCAAAGAAATAGAGGAAAATAAAGGATGGGAAAGACTAGAGATCTCCCCAAGAAAACTGGAGATACCTAAGGAACATTTCATGTAAAGATGAGCACAATAAAGCACAGAAATGGCCAGGACCTAACAGAAGCAGAAGAGATTAAGAAGAGGTGGCAAGAATACACAAAAGAACTATACCAAAAATGCCTTAATGACCTGGATAACCACAATGGTGTGGTCACTTACCTAGAGCCAGACATTCTGGAGTGTGTAGACAAGTGGGCCTCAGGAAGCATTACAAAAGGACAGAGCAAGTGGAGGTGATGGAATTCCAGCTGAGCTATTTCAAATCCTAAAAGATGGTGCTGTTAAAGAGCGGCACTCAATATGCCAGCAAATCTGGAAAATTCAGCAGTCACCACAGGACTAGAAAACGTCAGTTGTCATCCCAACCCGAAAGAAAGGCAATGCCAAAGAATGTTCAAACTACCAGACAAGTGAGCTCATTTCACATGCTGGCAAGGTGATGCTCAAAATCTTTCAATCTAGGCTTCAGCAGTATGTGAACCGAGAACATCCAGATGTACAAGCTGAGTTTAAAAAAGCAGGGGAACTAGAGGACAGATTGCTAACATCTGTTGGATCATAGAAAAAGGAAGAGAATTCCAGAAAAACATCTACTTCCGGTTCACTGACAATACTAAAGCCTTTGACTGTGTATCACAACAGACCTTGGAAAATTCTTCAAAGAGATGGGAATACCAGATCACCTTACCTGTCTCCTGAGAAACCAGTATGCAGATCAAGAAGCAGCAGCTAGAATCAGACATGGAACAATGGACTGATTCAAAACTGGAAAAAAGTATGTCAGGGCTGTACATTGTCACCCTGCTTATTTTATTTATATGTTGTGAAATGCCATACTGGATGACTCACAAGCTGGAATCAAGATTGCCAGGAGAAATGTCAATAAGCTCAGATATGCAGATGATACCACCCTTATGGCAGAAAGAGAAGAATTAAAGAGCCTCCTGATGAGAGTGAAAGAGGAGAGTGAAAAAGCTGGATTAAAACTCAACATTTAAAAAGCTAACATGGGGTGGGAGGTGGGAGGGGGCTTCGGCATTGGGAGATTGTGGACACCTGTGGCTGATTCATGTCAATGTATGGCAGAACAAATACAGTATTGTAATGTAGAATAAAGTATTTTAAAAAAATAATAAAATTCTTCACAAAGGAAAAAAAATAAATAAAAATAAAAAGCTAACAGCATGGCATCCGTTCCCATCACTTACTGGCAAATAGATGGGGAAGAAGTAGAAACATGGACAGATTTCATTTTCTTGGGCTCCAGAATCACTGCAGATGGTGACTGAAGCTACAA